>JARIHS010000005.1:2681328-4021993 GCA_029320655.1 Mycena floridula
GCAAATGATGATGATACTCTGGCCAGTCGATCACTCAAACTTTTGCGACCTGCGGTGCCGGTGGAGACTTTCTTCTTTTTTGTCTTTCTTGATTTGCTTCTGTGCATCATACTCTCAAAGCTCTTGATACTTCTTGTATCTGGCCCCCCGCCTTCCACTTCTTTCTCGTCGTCATCGTCTTCTTGCTCTCCATCCTCGTCGCTCTCGTCTTCTACATCTGAAGTCTCCGAGTCAATATCCAGATCTGATCCAGCGCCTAGTTTAGCTGATATTCGTGAACGGATGCTACCAGGTCGAGATTGGACTTCGACAAGTTCCTCGCCGCTATTTTGGATTTGCGGTTTTGCTGCAGCACCTCCACCAACGCCTGGTAGACTCTCTACGATACCCAAAAGACTGTTGAAGCCAAAGCTACCAGCGGTCGCTGAAGCGCCTTCTCTTCTCAACAAGCCGAAACCAGCACTCTTGGGAGACAAAACAGTGGTTGTATTATTCCACGGTGCTGCACTTTGTACTCCATCGATAGGTGGAGTTGCGACGTTGGCTGAAGCTCCAGTGGGCATGAAAGCTCGTAACATGCCGAATGAGGAATCGACCACACCCGTCAAGACTTTTCCAGCTCCAGCAGTCAATGTATCGACCTGTGTCCGGATCCCTCCGACCAATGGGCTACTCGCAGAAGGAGCATCTGGACTAAGAGGACTTAGAACCGGAATTGGCGTTAGATCAGCGGTAGACATGACCCGTCCACCCCCTTCAAGCCCAAGAGCTCCCATGTCGACATTCTCGAGGAATTCAGCTACAGCCATAAGGTTGATTAGGCAATAGCTCTCTTCGCCTCCAATACTGCGATTTCTGAATCGTTGTGTGAAAAGCAGGTTGGAGACAAGATGAGGTGGGTTCGATTTAACGACTGAAAAGATGATAAAAGGAAAAAGGACATCGCCTGATATCGCATTCGTTGTCGAAGTGCTCGTATCAGGGGTCGCAGGAAGAGAGGCGGTATCTGGAAAAAGAGGCGATAATGTCGGGATCTGTGGACTCGCTGGTAATGGGATCACCAGTGAAGGTGTCACTGGATCTTGGCCTTCAGACGCAGAGTTACTTTCCATCGAAGGAGGAGGTGAAAGAATCAACATTGGTGAATTCTCTTCTGCTGGAGAAGGAGCATCAATTGTGAGATTCGGAGACTCGTCAGAGGTTTTTGCTTCTTCTACTGCAGGTTGTAATGTCGGCGGTGGTGGACTGGCCTCGTCCATTTCTGATTTGAGTCGAATAGGTGGAAGCCGGGATAATCCTTCTACAACCAGCTTGTGCGCTTCTACCATGATCGCAGCTTTTCCCGCAGGATTTCGACAAACATGAAGCTTGGAAAGTACTGAAACGGATCAGGAAGGTGGCAGTAAAGTTAGTGAAAATAAAACGTACAGTCACCGCAACTTCTCACAACCTTGTCAATCTTCTTCTCGACTTTGGCGTCCTGCTGAACACCTTTATCAGGCGAAGTGACACATATATCCAAATGTTCTAGGCCAAGGTCGAGCATGTTGAGGGCGGCAACACGAGAGGAAAGGGCTTCGTCGTGAGACGAGTCGTCTGAAAGTGGTAGCAAGAAGAAACTAGAGACAATCAGTTCGCTGCAATGCTTCTGGATCTGCGTACCGATCATAAAAAAGTTCGCAAATCGTCTTCTCGACAGCCTCCATGATCTGCGAGGCTCGGGTCTCGTCATGATCATTTTCAGCCGTTTCCTTCTCGTCCTCATCGTCAGCCGTGCTGCTATAGACGGAATGATTAGACGTGGAAACAGTCCCGTCGTCACTGCCAGTCTTGTCTCTCTGTCGATGATAAACTCTATAATTCTTCCGACCATCAACTCCGCGCTCTTTGAGATCTGCATCCAAAGTCGCGAAGAATTCTTGAACCATCTCTGCCAGGTCCTCAGGGCTCTCTTCCACTGGATTTGCAACATAGAGCCTCGGTGAAGATCCTTCTTTACGAGATGCTTCCTTCCGTCTCGGCTTCATGAATGGAAACAGAGGAGAAGTAAAATCGTTGACTTTCTCAATGACCCATGGCGGTACCATATTTCTCGGTTTTTTCCTCGGAGGTGGATGAGGTGATTCTGAGCGCACTGGTGAGAGTAAAGGAGAGTTGGGAGAAGGGAGAATCGTAAGAGATTGTAGGTATTCTTTGACCTCTGATTTCAGAGCCCTATTGATATCCTTGGCCAGGACAGAGAATACCAGACGGTGTGAGATTATGAATGCTGATACCGTCGTTGCATGTTCTGAAATAGCAGGCGACGCCAAGGGAACATCCACTGCTGAAGCTGGCGGGGTCGATTGACTGGCTGGAAGTGAAAGCGGGAATGTTGGAGGAGTGCTTGTTTTACCAAACAGTGACGCGAAGGGATTGGTTAATCTGGAAGTAGCTGCTTGCTGACCACTGCCGGACTTGCTGACTGGACGAGGAGGTAAATGTGGTGGTCTCGGTGGAAGAGGAAGAGAAGATGTATGCGCTGGTAGATGGAATGACGGGTATATTGATTTTGGAGATATCAAAGGTAATGGAGGTAGTGTAGCCAGCGAAGCTGATGTCGCCAACAGGTTTTGGAAAGCAGTCGATGTTGGGGACAATGACGAGCGAAATGTCAAAGCATCACTGATAAAATGCTATTAGTTGTCCAGACAGAATGATGACCAGGACGCACTCTAGCATTGTACCGCGCAGTCCAGACAAGGTAACGACTTGGCCAGTCTTCCTTGAAGCTGAATCGCATAGAACGACATGGTCCTTTACGAATTCTGGAGTGATTCTCTCGCTCGAAGGCAACTGCTCGAGTGGAAGGAGCAGAGTTGCCTTTCCAGAAGTCACGATGGACCATATCTCTGTCCATTCTGCATGATTGTCCGTCTCTCCAGATACTAGCTTTTCGAGAATTGCCCACCCAACGCTTCCGGCGTCCAATCCTACATTTTGGGTCGCTGCCTTTAGATTCATGAGCTGAAGTTTGCTGGTAGCATCCGGCTGGGAAGCTGACGATGAAACTGAAGGCAGGGCAAGAGTGGTGCCAGTTGTCGTAGCTGCTGGAGTCGGAACTCTCTGTCTGGGGGTATAGGGAACATAGCTTCGGGCTGTATCTGGCGACGAGAGAGAATTGTTGGGCGATAAAAGAGGATGCGCCAAATTTAGGGATTCATGGGAAGGGTTAGAAGTTAGTCGGCCTTGGGTTCTGCCAATTGACGCAGAAGGAAAATCTCGACGCGACGACATGTAGCAAAAGCGACCCTGCTATGACTTACGTAAGGTTCGCGTCAGGTTGCCTCAAAGTTGGCCTTACTTATTGCGAGCACAAGTTCAATGTCATTTGGGTAGTAATTTGTGGATCCGTAAGTAGTGCAAATAGTAATCAAAAATTATTACATGAACGAATTTTGATTAGATGCAAGGCTCAAGGGAGGAAGTAGGATTGAGGTGTCGTCGTGAGGATAACCAAGATGAAGCAAAGTGAATAAGTGAACAATAATGTGTACAATATCGTGAAGGATGCTGATGTCTAACGTCATGAAGGATGCAGGTAAATATTCAGAAAAGAGAAAAGAAAAAAAGAGAATCAGGGATCGACCATGCTGGTTCATGCAGGTCGCGATGTTCCATCTGATCTTTCAAGCATATGAGAAATGCCACCCCAGCTGGAAATTGTTCGACCACTGTCATCAGTCGTTGCACCTTCGATGGACACTGGTGCGGTGACAAAAGAAGGTACAGCTGTGCTGATGTCTGGCCGACTCGAGCTTTCTGACAGAGTCTGATCTGGAATCATCAGTCCACCGGAAAACCCTTGAGCATTGAGAGGTGGAGGTGTCGCTGTTCTTTCCGAGACTTGGTGAGAAGCCGAGAGACTTGAAGCTGAAACCGCAGGATTCAGCGGTGAAAGTTGTCGAGAGTGTGACTGATGCGATGAAGCTATTGAACCCTCTTCCTCGACTCTTTCTTCTTGGTTCTGCCATTGCGTTCGACGAGGCAGAGGTTGACCAAAGGTGTGATTTTCTGAGCTACTCAGCAAAGCATCAGAGCCGCTGCCCGACCTCGAATGTGTAAATCCATCAGAATGATAAGGGACGTCCTCCTCTAATCGAGCTCGAGAAGAGTTGGCTCTTGACCGAATGGCCGTTTGGACGAGTTCTATGGAAGAATGCGACGCCGCTCCTACACTCTGGACCAATGACTGAGCTCGAGACCGAACTGCTATAGCTATTGAAGAATTGGCACGAGATCTAGAAGCTGACGAGCTAGAGTGCGAATGTGTCCTTGAATCAGACCCAGACCTTGAACTATGGCTTAGAACTTGTGAGAAGGAGCTGCTAGCGCGATGACGAAGAGCGGCCAAGGAAGTTCTGGGACTTGGGCCTCGGGAATTTGAAAGGAGACCGACGACGTCGTCACCTTCTGCTTCCTCGTGTGAGCCTTCAGGCTCTGGTTGCTCCAGAATATCGTCGTTATCGTCTGATTCAGAATCTTCTTCAGCGGACAACTCTGGCTGAAGTCCACCGAAAGACTCTGTAATAGAACTCTCAGCCCTTGTTCTGGCTCTTGCTCGAGGGAAAACAACAGGACTGGGTGTCGATGGCGCCGAAGGCACTGGAACTGTACCGGCACGAGCACGAGGATGACGAGGTGGCATAGGGATTCCGGCCAAATGACTCGCAGGACTTGCTGGCCCAGAACTCGTCGTGTAATGAGATCTCGGTGAGTGAGAGTCCGTGGATTCCCGATTTCCCGTAGACTGAGTCGCCTGAGATACTCGCGACTGTATCGACCTGGAATTCGTATGGGAATGGGAATTTGAATGTGAGTGAGGGCTTAGATTGGAAGTCGCTCCCGAAGAGAGACTGGGTCCACGAGGAGGTCGTCGGAACTGGAACGGATAACGAGAAGAAACGGGATTCCCCAAGCTGGACATCGAACCAGATGCTCTACCAGAAGATGGCTCTTCACTCGTGACGACACCAGCTTCATCTTCAGCTTCATTCTCGTCATCTTCATCTTCATCTTCCTCTTCTTCTTCATCTTCCTCTTCGTCTTCGGGGCTTTCGGACGACAATTTCTCACTGGTATGCAAAGGAGAAGGTGGGAAAGGCACTCTGTCCTCAGACGAAGCGCGAGCTCCCGAAGCGGTGAAAGGATATGGCAGCGACATCATTGGAGAAGATGGATTCTTCTCGGGTCGTTTCACGACCTTGGGTATAATATCAGCAGATAGCTCAGGCGGTGTGTCGGTCCTCGGAATGAGCTCCCCGTCAGGGCCTTGGAAAAAGTCGTCCGTTAAAACACCCCTGCGAGCTGGAGGCGGTGCCGAGCCCAATCCAACAGCAGCAAGAATTTGCTGCATATTGTCAAAGGGTTCAGCGGTCATCGGGGTCGTAGGGCCAAGTAAGGCGCTATTGGCGGTGGTCTCTTTCATGTGTCCAGCACTCCACCTGGAAGTAGACTTGACAGTCATGCAGAATTCGAAGGCATCTATAATTCTCAAACGAGTGCACTCTCTCCAATTCCAGGGAAGATCATCCAGCTCTGAGAGATTGTCACTGTAAACAGACATGGTCTTTTCGGCCTCTTCCTCTTCCCAGCGATGTCGTGGCCCACATAAGCCTCCTCCAGCTTGACCACTGACGATCCAAAGACCAATCCTGAAGGTTACTTAGTCAAATAGTTCAGTAAACAATCCAGATGACTCACAAACTGAAAATCAGGACGAGAAACCTCCAGGCCGTCCAGACGGCATTGGTGATGAGTATACCTCGCGCATATTTCGTCAAAGTTCCATCATCGACGCGGAAAAATGTTCCGTCTCGATGGCTGATACCAGCATCTGCGAGGGCAACAATTCCTGTTTGGGGCGAGGAAAATGCCAATAGCAGCGCCAGAGATAGTCCTGCCCGAGGAAGCAGTAATGCGACGGTGGGCAAGTTTTGCGAATAGAACCAAAAGGTCTCAGCCAGCCCATTTCGAAGACTACCAAGTTCGCCAACGAAAGCAGAGTGACGTAGGTGTTGAAAAAAGCAAAAGTTGGTGTAGGAGGAAACGGAAATGAGATTGAAGGCGGGAGCTGAAAGATACAATGGGTAAACTGCCGGTCTTTCTGCAACCGAAGTGAGCAGGAATCACAGGTAAAGAAGAAAAGATGACGTACTGACGCGCCAACGACGAGCGAAGGAATAAATGAGATCATAGACAACACAAACGACCAGGATCCAAACCAGCCAGCATGCAATATAGGCAGCAGCGCCTAATGACCAATTTCTGCCAGAGCCAGGCACCCCCGGCGCCTCTGGATTGGGAAATTTGGAGACTCTGCCGTAACGTCAGTGATTTTTCCGATCATTCGATAATTGAAAAACTTACTGGAACAATATGAATACAGTGTTGAAATCGAAGAAGCATTGGAGTGGGATGTGTAGAAACACAAAGAGTCGGAAGAGATAAAAGTACAAACGGGAATTTGGGGATGGACTCTGAAGGAGCTCGAGATGAAGACCCCTGGAGCGGAATTTGGGTTGCGGCGCACGAGGAGCACCAGAGTCGGTGGACGTGTACATTGCTGGAGCGGTTGCCCTAGACCAAGCTCGAGCTTGTCTCAACGGATTACTTGGAACCCGGGTCTGGTCTGTCGGTTCGCGATTCTTCTCTCCATAGCCATAATTGTCGTGAAGGCTGACTATCCGTACAGAACGTGGAGTTGCTTTCCGACCGCCCCCAACGACTGGACTTGCTTCACCAACTGGATTTGGTTCACTCGGTCCAGCTTCTGGCAAAGCAACTGAAGACTGGAATGTTGACCTTGGAGCTGGATGAGGCGGTCGCTTTGGAAGCCAAGAGGGATAACCTTCTGAGTCCTTGGACATCCTATGCTGGTTGATAGAGGAGGAAGTGGGCTGCTCTGACAAGTCTGCCCTGATATCGCTCGGCGGAGATGAAGACCTGTTTGTTGCTGGATCTGGAGTCGACTGCCTGGTTGAAATTCGTGAGATGAAACGCATCTTGGTCAGTCAAGCGTCGCAAAGACGTGAAAAAATATGTGAATTTTTTGGGGGAATTTTCGACTTCGCGTCACGAAAGGTCGGCTCGACAGATAGTTCGATGAACGCGCGAGCCTCGTGTTCGAGCTTGGGGGTGATCTGCCTCGTGTCCTGCCTGATACTGGGCCGGGCTGGCGACCTGCAGGCAGATGATGGGAACAAGACAACCCAAACCGGAACCAAACAAAAAAAAACGTTCAAAACGAACCTGATTCCGTGGGAACAAAAAAGGACGAAACACAGACCCTTGATGATGCCTCCGTGGCAAGAGAAAAAAATCGATAAGGGCGATATGAAAAGAAATGAACGAAAGTCGCAAAAGAGTGTAAGATCCTTCAAGGATGATGGTCAAGAGTAAGATGTAAAATAATATCTTCCGAGGCTGGTTGCTATGACATTGACCTCGTGGGCGTACATAGGTCCTTTTGTTTAGACTTTTCTCTATTGCTCAAGACTTCCATCCTGACTAAGGCTCTCATCTTCATAGTCGACATTGGCAAAAGAAATTGGAATCGATAGGCGTCTTTCTACATCATTTGGAAGCCGAATGAGTGATGGCGAAAGCGAGACGCCGGACTGGCTCAACAAGCTGGCTGTCGTAGAGTTTCTGGAAGAAGGTTTGCATTCGAGCCCTGGCGGGGGAAGGGCCATCGGAAGCTTCGGATCCATGCAAGCACATCCTGGGACACATATATGGTTCAAAGTCGACTCCATCTCGGACTGCGGTAGCTGGTCTTGACGATTAAGGCATAGCAGGGACATCAATAGGGACATTGGAAATGGACTTGGAGAAGAGTCGATGTCGCGCGACCAAACTTGAGGGTCAAAGCCAAAGACGGTGACAAGGGCGGTCGTAAATAAGGCGGTCGTGTAGATGACATCTGCAAAGGTGAATAAGAGCTGGCCCAGAAAGATGAAACATACGGATAATAGTTTGCAGAACTGTCAGAATCCGCAACGCTAGAAAGACACCATCGTTTTCATTGAATAGAGCACTGGAGAGCACGCTGAGCGTGATGACTGATATATGGGTTAATTAGATACATGGAAGGTGGAATCGGGCTTACTGATCGCAAAGGGCAACAGGGAAAACACCTGGACGGCTTCTGCTGCTACACTTTGAGGTCTCTTGAATATCTTTTTGCTGTACGGACTGATCAAGGACCACGCCAAGAATGCCAATTGAAGAGCAAGAATAAAGACTAGGGAGCCTATCATAGTTTCTTTTGTAGAAGTCGAGATGTCCTTGCCTGTTGCGGCGGGTAAATGTGCAAAAAGATATGAGGTTTGCGCTAGAGAGATTATCTGAATAGAGGAAACAAAACCTGGAGCATTCATGAGAGCAAGATCCGATGAAATAACTCGACCACGAACCAAGCAGAATTCTCCGAAACAATCTGAAGCTGACCATCGTGCTGGAAGTTGGGGGACAAGTGACCGCGTGCACGCCTCGTGACCTGCAAGCCGTGTCTTCCACCTGTGCTGAAAATTCCAAATAGCTCATTCCGGGTCTTGGTGACGCAAAATGGTCGACATTATCATGGATCACTAGCATATCCGAACCGCTTCTACTAACAGAAAATCCTTTGGTCCTTGCCCGATCCTGGTTCTATGACACGCCGAACAGGGAACAAATTGCAGCTCGGGCCAGCTGTCTTTCCGTTTCCTACACGATGTCAAGGGAGTATCGGCCATCTCGTTCTTCAAGATTTTGATATGTACAACGAACCGTTTTTTTTTTGGTCTGATCAAGGCCTGATAAGTACCTGTGGAGCGATGAAATGTCCATCATATAGCCACATGGATGTGTGGGAACTTGGCTTCTGCGGGTTCCATGGTGAGCATGTGCCTTCTCGAATATCAAGAGGCTGAGCCATTCCAAGGTTTAGTAGCAATAGCACTCCATTCGCGGAGGATATACCAAACCACGAAGCGGAAAGATCCGTGAATCGAATTGCAAGACAATGCTCGTGCTCTGTTGGTGCGATTATTGTCTTCTTGTTTTTTTCTTACACTTACCAAAGGATGACACAAAGTTCTGTGATACCGCCTCGTGATAGCAGACGAAATCGATGAGCCAACCAGTTGAGCGAAGGCATCTGGTTTTTCCAAGTTAATCGTCTAACAAGGTCATGGCCTCATTATGATTTAGTGGGTTCATCTCCAAAGGGGCCTTGACGCCGTCATCTGACCAGCGATGCACATGGCTGAAGGAAGACTGCTGGCACGTATAAAATAGGCCTATCCATATTCTTCTCCAGCGATCGTCAACATGCGATCCCTATTGGTTTTCACCTATTTCGCCGTCACCTATGTCTGGGGACAGTCGAGTACAGCCGACGCGTATCTCAGCTCAGAATCTCCCATTGCCAAAGCCAACATGTTGGCGAACATTGGTGCAAGCGGCTCTAAATCTCAAGGCGCCAAGGCGGGTGTTGTCGTCGCATCTCCGTCCAACAGCAATCCCAACTATCTCTTCACTTGGACCAGGTAATTACTTGTATTAAAAGGATCTATATATATCTGACCTCCCATCAGAGACACTAGTTTGGTCTTTGCTGCTATCATTGACCAGTGCGACCTCTTTTATCGCGCTATTTGACCCTCTCATCTGAGCCCAGAGTTACGCTGGGACTCGACTCTTCCCTGAGATCTCACATTGACGACTTTGTGGCCGGGCAGAAAATCATTCAACAGATCTCCAACCCATCTGGAACTGTCTCCTCTGGTGGACTAGGTCTGTCTTGCAAAAATTGCCGGTTCAAGTCATCCTAACATGCTATCAAGGTGAACCAAAGGTACATATTTATTTGGCCGCTGACATCCTTTTCAACAAACCTTTACAGTTCAATATTGACGAGACGGCATTCACCGGCGCTTGGGGGTAAGCGTTCAGCGCGAAGTTCGCGACTGTTTCTGATTTCTGACTTCTTTGTTTCAGACGTCCACAAAGAGATGGTCCTGCACTTCGCTCAACTGCTCTGATTAATTGGGCAAACTTTCTCATCGCAAGCGGCAACACCAGCTATGTTACCGGGACACTTTGGCCCATCATCAAGCTCGACCTCGACTATGTCGCCGCTGACTGGAACATGACCACGTATGCATCTATCCGTGTATTTTTTCCTGGTTTCTGAAATGTGATTCTTAGATTTGACCTATGGGAAGAAGTTTCCTCGTCAAGTTTCTTCACGACCGCTGTTCAGCATCGGGCACTTCGTCAAGGAGCTGCACTTGCAACTGTACTTGGTCAAACTGCATCTGTTTACACTGCTCAAGCGGCGAATGTCCTTTGCTTCCTCCAAGTATGATTGATATTCTTTCAAGATTTATACTATATTGAACCGCTGCTCAAAGTCGTACTGGAACACGGCCGGATACGTGACTGCGAATACTGGAGGTGGTCGCTCAGGAAAAGATGCTAATACAGTGTTGGCCTCGATTCATACATTTGATCCTGCGGCAGGCTGCGACAGCATAACTTTCCAGCCATGCTCGGACAAGGCTCTTGCCAATCTTTTCACCTACGTCAACGCTTTTAGAAGTGTCTATGCTATCAACTCTGGTATTGCTTCCAATGCTGCAGTCGCTACTGGTCGCTACCCTGAAGATTCTTACATGGGCTCAAACGTTAGTTTTGCTCCAACGTTCAATTCTCATTCTAAATTGCTTTAAGCCCTGGTATCTCACAACACTTGCTGTCACAGAGCAATTGCATGATGCACTTCGAGTCTGGAACAGCCAAAACTCGATAACCGTAACCTCGATATCTCTGCCATTCTTCCAGTCACTTAGCAGTGGTGTTGCTGTTGGAACATATTCTTCCACAAGCACTACTTTCACGACTCTGACTTCCGCTGTCAAGACCTTTGCCGACGGTTTCATCGCCATGGTGGCCAAATACACTCCATCTGGTGGCAGTCTGTCTGAGCAATATTCGGGCAGCAATGGTGCTCCAGTCTCGGCTGTCGACTTGACTTGGAGCTATGCCAGTGTCATTTCTCTCGCTACAGCTCGGTTTGTGTAATTTTTTCAATACTAAGCCTCGAAGCTGAGTCTTTTGTTGCAGAGCAGGACTCTCTGCAGCAAGCTGGGGCGCAGCTGGTCTGACGGTGCCTTCCACTTGCTCTTCTGGCGGTGGAAGTGGAGGTGGATCCTCGGGCACTGTCGCATATACCTTCAATGTCCAGGTTAGTTTGGACGAATTTCTTGCAGTCGCCGCGCTGATGTACTCAGGCGACCACAGTCTTTGGGGAGAATATATATTTGGTGGGTTCAGTGGACCAATTGGCGAACTGGGACCCAAATTCAGCGCTGCCACTCTCGGCAGCGAACTATCCCATTTGGTCTGGTGAGCATCGAAAAGATCTTGATGTATAAACACTCACTCTGCCCAGTCAATGTGAACTTGCCAGCTAACACTCAAGTTCAATGTTAGTCATTCAAGTTTCATTGACGCTGAGCTGATCTGTCTTTCCAGACAAATACATTCGCAAGTTTAACGGTGCGGTGACCTGGGAGTCAGACCCAAACATGGCCTTGGTACGAATTTCCCTCGTTTGGCTCGTTTGCCACGCTCACTCCGTCACAGACCACACCCAGTGGAGGATCCTTTATCGAAAACGATACCTGGAGATAGAAGACCATTGGAGTTCTCATTTCTTCCTCCTCTTCTTCTTTGTACTTTGATTTATGGGTGAAATATTATCACGTTTGTCCGCTGGTTTGAGAAAGCCTCCCCGCTGTAAAGCTTCCTTTGCAACTGAAATGAAACTTTAAGGACTGGACAAAATCGTCAAGAAGGCCATACATACCCATTGAGATGAGTTTCCACCTATCGGAACCCAGTTTGCCACCGTACCATCGAGAGACGACGAGGGCAACATCGGAGCACTTGGTGATGTTCAAGAGACGACTGAGATGTTCTGCAGCGCCACTTTCGCCGCCATTATTGTGACCAGTTGACCCAAGTGCCGTCCGATAAGCGTACATACAGTGTGTCGCCCGTTTGAGTTCCGCCGAAGATTTTAGATGCGATAAGAAGACTGGAAATTCGTCGGCGTCGATTACTGAAGAGGCATGAGCGCAAAACGCGTTTCCGCGATCCTTGACGCGTTCAGAAGCATAAATAGGCCGTGTCCAGGTCGTGGCTGACGACGACGAGCGACGTTCTGCAGAATAAAGCGGTCTTGTCCATGTCCTCGGTGACAACCAAGAGCCAACTCGAACAGGTCGAGCAACGTTTGAGAGAAGCATGGACCGGGAGAGAAGCATGGACCGGGAGAGAAGCATGGACCGGGCCGGCCCGAAAGTATCCTTCTTTCTTGCTTTCAGCCATGATAAGAACTCTATAAATGACCAGCACAGCGCTGGAGATGGCTCAAAACAATGCGTCTCATCATCCGAGAGGATCCAGCTGAAGTAGGTGATTATATTGCCAGGTATTCAATAAGTTTCAGCTCTAGTCCGTGACTGAAACCTTCCAAGCTATATTGCTCGTCGTATCAATGACTTTTGTCCAACGGCGGAAAAACCCTTCGTTCTCGGTTTGCCCACCGGCTCGTCTCCGCTACCAACGTACAAGGCTCTTATCCAGTTTGTCAAGGCTGGCCAGCTGAGCTTCAGTCAGTATTGTTGCTTCAACAGCTTCTCTGTCTGAATATGAACCTCAGAGCACGTCGTTACATTCAATATGTTTGTGAGATTCTACGATTTCAAAATTTCCTTACTAAAACCTAAGCAGGGACGAATATGTTGGGCTCTCAGAACATCCAGCATCTTATAGGTCATTCATGTTTGATGAATTCTTCTCGCACATCGACATTCCGCCTTGTCAAGCCAACATTCTTAACGGTGAAGCCACCGATGTGATCGCCGAGTGCAACGCCTATGAACTCAAGATCAAATCGTATGGAGGCATCGAGCTGTTTCTGGCAGGTATCGGAGAAGATGGACATATTGCATTCAATGTGGGCTTCATTTCACCTTTCGGTATCTTCTCTCAAGTCCAGTAGGAGCCAGGTTCCTCATTGGCAAGCAGAACTCGAATCAAGACTCTGGCTTATGATACTATTCTGGCCAATGCTCGTTTCTTTGGAGGTGATGTCGCCGCGGTTCCAAGAATGGCATTGACCGTTGGAGTTGCAACAATTTTGGAAAGTCGGGAGGTTGTTGTTGTGGTTACATCTCAGAGGAAAGCGTTAGCACTTGCCAAAGCCGTGGAAGAGGGTGTCAATCATCTGGTCCGTTCAATTTTCAAACTTATTCGATTTGAGCTCATGATTCTTCAGTGGACTCTGAGTGCTCTTCAGATGCATCCTTGGGCATTAATTGTCGCTGACGAAGACGCTACAGCCGAGCTGAAAGTGAAGACAGTCAAATACTTCAAATCGATCGAGCGCGTCCAGGCAGAAGTCGAATGCAGTCAAGCAGGAATCATGTAAAGTAGGTGTATTACAGTATTACTAGCAGAGTTCATAAGAATATCACCGGGTATCCTCTAAAGGTCTCAATCATCGCTAGTCGCATCGGTTGCTTCTCCTTCCGGTGTCCCATTGACATATGGAGCCGTCTTCGTGCTGCCCTCCAACCAATTCTCGTCCTGTTCTCCGGTAGTGTATCGTTTTAAGGCGCTCAGCACATGAGGAATCACGTCCTTGTCAACATCCTTGCCCCAAAGAATATCCAGATGCTCATAACCATGTAGACATCGAACCGTCACATTGCTACTGTCCGAATGCTGAGGCAATTGCGAAAGCATCACATCAATGTCCACTAGCGAATCCGAATCGCCGTACAAAAGGACAATTGGTGTGACAATGTTGCGAGTTGGAAATCGGGCAGGTCGATAATAATGGCTCTTCTTCCCTTTGACTTTCTTGGAGACACCGTCGCTGATCCTTATGCCGCCTACATCATCGTCGAACATGACAAACTCGCCTGACCGCATTATTTGGAACCTGTGGAGCGATGAATATTATCGAGCAACAAAGCGAGAGGGACGAACCAGTGAACCACACTTTTAACAGAACAGTAGCTATACAAATGAGCGTGAGCTGGGCTCTTCTGCCCGTCTGAGATATTCTTGGATTGCCAGTCAAAGAGCCAAGACAGCGATAGGTCGATGAAGTAGGAAAAGATTGGTGGATAGAGAATCGACTGCCAGGTCTTGGTGGAGGATAAAATCGCCTTTCTGCCAAAAATCAGATAAAGCAATGTCGGCGATGCCTTCATGAGTTCATCGACCATCGGAGCGGCGAGTCCTGGGGGACTCATGGCAGGAGCCAATGCGATAAAAACATTGACCTTGGTATTCAGTTGTGGATGAATACTAAGAGCAGCAAAAGCTTGTGCGGTTCCTGCAGCTTTGGTTAGCGCTTGACCAATCTTGAAATGGAGAAGTTGCCTTGCGAAAACCCGATATAGCTCAGGCTTTCTTCCTTTGTCGCTGCTTGCTGTCAAAAGCGATCATAGGCGATGCGAGATGTAACGCACCTTCGAGAATATACTCGACGGTGTCGGGAATATCGTGCCAGGCGAAATCATCCATGCTGTAGTCCCAAAATTTCGTCGAGTTTGGACTGTAGTGGAGGGACTTTCTCGAATACTTGTTTCCTCTGAAAAGGGTTAGCAAGAACGGAGGAGTACAGTGCTGCAATCTGACCTATTATTACCCAGCCAGACATCGTAACCTTGTTCGACGAGAACAAAAGGCAAGGCACGTTCTTCATCGGTAAGACATACCCAGACCTGAATACAAATCAGTCCAAGGTCAAGATAAATCAAAGTCCAGACCTCTGACGACATGAGAAGGCCGTGGTGCAGATATACAACTGGGTTACCAGTACTGGTCCCAGGATGAGTCTTCTGTTGGCCCTTCTTAGAAGGGAGACGATGCAACCCAAGGAGATATCCGTCTTTCGTCAACACGACATGTTCCTCATGTCGGTAACCGTAGATGTGGCAAAGTTCTGTACCGAATAAGCTAGTGAAAAGCGAGAAGAGAAGTCGTACCTTCGAAGTCTCTAGCGTGGTGGATTCTCCTCTCTCTCGCTGTCCATTCGTGACTGCTGAAGCGATGGAAAATTGACCGAGATCGCTTGTAGAACCAATTGATTATCGGCTTTGGGATGAAGAATATCAAAAAACGCAGCAAGCTGTCGACAACAACAAAAATGAGTGTGCCGAAAACCAAGAAATATTCGCGAACGCTGAGTCGGCCAATGAATGGGATATGGGGCATTATATTTGGCTCCCAAAGTAGTGCTGGGGATTGAATTATATTCCCTGACGTCGACGAGCAAGTAGCGAATATAAGGCTCCTAAAGAGAAATAGACAGCACCGCCACCGTGGAGTTGGTTCCGTCGTCACGATCGTTTAAATTTGTTATCTTATCTATTATTCCTCCATGTGTTATCATATGCTTCGACTACTTTCTCTCTTACCTTTGTTTTTGGTGCTCGTCGACTAGTCCATGTCCTACATTGCTCAAAACCTTGTTCTAATAGAATCTCAATCCCTTCTACAACCGCCCATGGAATGCCCTGATCTCGCTTTTCCTGTGCCAAAGCGAGAAGTGTCGTTATCCTTCTTTCGTATGCGAGCTCAATGGCAACACCACCGAGAGATGACAGGTGCTCTGCCTGCAATCCAACGTTGATCAATCCTGAAGACTTTGAAGTGGATTCAGCAGGTATTGTCGAGATAATCATGGTAGGCGGGGGATGAATTGGCAGGGGGGCAAATAGTGTGTCGAGTACTTGAATTCTGAATAAAGGGTCGAGCTTGTTGAATTCCTGCGCCAGAACATCTGCTTTCTGTCGTGTCCGATTCCAGATGAAGATGTTGATGACACCGATCTGGTGCAAAGCGTACAATGCTGCGCGCGAAGTTCCACCGGCTCCGAGCACAAGAGCTGTCGTCTTCGAGGTGACCAGATTCGCTGGCGTCAGGGAGCGTAGCAAACATGTTTTAATCGCTTTCCAGTCTGTGTTGTCCCCGTGTAAGCTGCCATTGGCTGAAGTTATGGTATTGACAGCACCGATAACTCGCGCATGTCTTGTTATATGGTCCAAAAAAGGGATTATCTCCACCTTGTATGGTATTGTCACACTGGCTCCCCCAAAGTCATGCGACTTCAAAACCTCCTTCACTTCTTCGACCGTCTCCGTTTCTTTCAGCTCGTAAGTGTGAGGCAGTCCAAGAGTAGAAAATGCAGTGTTATGAATGGTGGGAGACATTGAATGGGCAATAGGTCGTCCAAATAGATAATATTTCTTCTGCGGCAGCAGTCCAGTGAGATATAGTATGGATTGAGCCTCGTAGAAGGATATTTGTCCTGGTGCTGCAATTCTGGGGAGGATAGGGTGGGAAAGTGGCGATAGAACATTGTTTAGGACCCTTGAAATCTTGCCCTATTGAGCCGTTAGACGTTGCTTCAGAATGAGATGATACAGTAAATACCTCTGGCCCTGTATTTATTGCTATTAATGGTACCTTGTTTCTCTCCACTGAGCTTGCAAACTGACGCAGCTTCATATTATCTTCAAAGGACCTAGCCAGACTGGTGATCTTGATAATGTCACCTCCGAGCTTTAGCATCCGGTCGTGGAGAAGCCTAGTATGCGGGCCCATCCAGACAAGTTTACCAGACCAATCGTGGTAGGAAGCGATGATGCTGGTATGCCCTTTGTATTCCACCAAGTCAGCAAAAATCTGCTCTGGCAAAATGACTTCGACATCGAGATACTCGACGCCTAGGCGAAGCGCCTGTTGTAAAAGCGAAGAATAGTTCTCGAGGGCTACCGGGTCATTCTGAGGTACATCAGGATATTTGCCGCCTTGGGACACAGTCCTGAGGGTGTAAAGTATGGGAAGAGGAGAGTGGCGTCGAAGGGTGGCTACCTGGAAAGCAAGGAATGTCTGGTCGTACGATGAAAGTAGATCAGCTCGAAGCTCCCAAAGATCAATGCCAAGGGCAAGGTCTTCAAGGTGGGGCAGGGCACTGTGGATATCGTCGTGAGTGAGTGAAAGGAAGTAGGACCGAGGAGCTCGAGGTCCCAAGGGAACCTTATTCGTATCGACGCCATGAATGAACCTCAGCAGACGAAAAAAGTCTTCTTCGACTGGTTTCAAGGCAAAGGATTGATCTGGGGTGATGGATGTCGAACCTTCTGGTGAGGGAGGAATATCGACTGTTAAGGAGACGAACTCGAAGGAGGAGCAAGACCGAAAATGAAGCTCGCGACGAGACCAAGCCTCGACGGCAGTCTCGTGTAATAGAGTGGGGAAGACAGCAGATTCGCGAAGATATTTGAGGACTGCATCCTTCTCTCGCAGGACATGAATTACTGGTCCGTGATGTCGCTTGAAGTCCTTCAATAAGATCACATTGGATTCTCTTTCCACGATACCTCCACCGCAAGCGATGACCTTTTCTGTCGTGTTTTTCCGCAGGACATCGGTCAGAATATCGGATTCGGCTTGTCTGAAATTATCCCAGCCGTATTTCTCGATGAAGGTTGTGATATTGGTTCCGAATTGTCTCTCAAAGATGGAATCTGTGTCTAGGAGCTCCCACCCGAGAGCTTTGGCCGCCAGTGTTCCCAACGTTGTTTTTCCAACTAGGGCATCGTGTAATTCTGAATGAAACAAGAAAGCGATACAGAACTGACCTCCACGCATACCAATGAGGACTATGGTCGCATGTCGCGAATATTGTCCTGGATTCATCGGTGAAGTTGGCCTGGATGGTGGAACTGAGCTGCTAGCTTGTTTCTGCAGGTCTTCAGTTGACAAACAGGTGCAAGTTTATAGACTGACTGGCAGCTCATGAGTGCTGTGAACGAGATCTCGGACATTCATCGAGTTTCATCAAGTAGAAATGCAAGGATTACTTTCGGCAAATGCCGTCTAAGTTCTGCTATGTTTCTAACTTTAGTCGCCGACGTTCTCGACGTTCTTCCTTGTCTTTCTTCTTCTTCTCCTTCTCCGACAGCTCTGGCTCAGGTTCGGAAGAGGGTATGGTTGAAAGGATAGTGGATGATAAAAGAGAGGAAAAAGTGGACATTATTCCAGTATCCCGCATTCTTGACGAGCCTAAGCCCCCTCTAGGAGCATCATCATCATCATCATCGACGTCCTCTACTGGGCGTTGAGGTTGCTGTTTTGCTTGAAGCCGCTCCTTAAAGTAGTCGGCCACGCTTTTGGTAGATGTCGTCAACTTTTCGAGCGAAATGATCGGCTCTTTCGGGCCCTGGTCGACTGAGGTTGAGGCTTCTGAAGAGGCGACACCAAGAATCTCAGAAATCTGAGCGGCAGACTTGGATGATATGCTTTTTGCCGCAATGGCTCTGGCTCGATGTCTAGAATGCCTCGTTAGATAGATTGATATCAAAGAAAGCAATACGCACGCTCGCCGACGACCCGCAGGTCTTGCTTTGGGTTCTGCCACAGGTTCCTCTGCAACAGGCTGCTCTTCGACGGCTTCCTCCTGAACAGCTCGCAGCCTGGCCTTTTCCTCCTTTCTCCGCTTCTTCCTGGCTGCTTTGTCCTCGTCCCCGTCCTCTGAATGCTTTCTCTTCTTTTCCGTCTTTTCTGGTGTAGGCTCGTCGTTGAGCCGCTTTAAAAGACTCTCAAAGTCCTTGTTTTGCTTCCATGCAGTGCCGTTCGGATCCTTCTGGTGAGCGGCACCAATGCCAAACATGTCTAACTTTTGCGCAACCTTTACATGCGTTTTTCTGCCGTCCCCTTCGAGTCCAAGGCCCTTGGATGTATCCCATCCGAATTTTGAGAGATAGCTCTGTCCAAATTTGGATGCATCTAATAAGAAGATGAGCTGCGCTTCAGTAGTACCCTTCTGAAAGCACCTACCATCTGCCCAAGTCAAATTTCTAGGGTCCACCGCGATTCGTTGTTTTGTTTTTCGATCCGCGAGACCCATTTCGCGTCAGGTGATGTCTTGGATACAGATCAAACTGAGTGCCAGGTCTGTGGCTGTAGTAACCAGGCTTGTCTTTTGCTTCATCTTTCATGTCCGACCCTAATCCTTTCAACGCTGAGGGCAGCAGCATAAATACCCTAAAGTATGGCCATGACGGACACGCAGAAAACAGACTAAACTGCGTCGCTTTGTATGTTTTCACTCGGACAAAGGCCAGTCCATTAACTCTTTTGCAGACGACATGGGTGGTCCAGAAATTTCTCAATTCCGGAGGATGAGCTCGATTCCCTGGACTATGACACTCTCGAGACGGTTCTCGAAGTCAATACACTCAAGTTAAGACCAGTCGGAGTGAGGATCTTTGTCGAGAACCCGCCTGGTCCGTGGTTTCCAATCTACCCGGTCATTGATACTGAATTATACCGTCCTTCAGAGTCAGGAAACTGGTCCAAGATACGTCCCTGGAGGGATGATGGATCCCTTCAAAGCGTCCTTGTCAAAGAGTTTTTCGCAAGTCGTCATCGCGACAACATCCTTACTCGTCTGGAGGTCAGAGACGGTGCATATAGGATGGCTGAAGGAGACGCGCTCAGCCTCCGTAGCGTTGGAAGCCGAATCTTTCATCCCCGAGAGAGAAGTGAGGCCGCCAAGCCGGCCAGACCTCCATCTCGTCGTCGAAGCATTGCTGGATGGCTTGGGCTCGCAAAACCTTCAAAGCCATCACCGGAACCTCGCGAGGACCAGACTCCTGAAGAGCAACCGGAGCTCTCGGAGACGCCGCAGAAAGTAGGTGGTGCCCGATTCCTTCCCGATCCCCTCTATTTCTTCAGAAGTCGTCCATCGACCTCTGCGCCCGCGACGCCGCCCAAATAGGCGTGACCTCATTCCATCCCTTTCATTCTATACCCAGTCGAGACTGACTTAATTTTTTCAATCCTCTCTGTATACAATCGTTAGCCTTCATTCTTCTCTCTTCTCCGACCAAGCCCACCTGTTCAACCGAGCCATGTGCGACGCTCCATCTTCGACTTTTTCCGTGCTCGTCCAGAACCCGAACCCGCTGCTCCGGAACCAGACCCAGAAGTCCAAAAGCAAGTCGAAGAGGAAATCTTGCGAAAGCGTGGATGGATGCCACCAGGCTTGTCAAAGAAAAGCAGGTCTTTCTTGAGGCAGCGCGACAGCAATGGTGATTCGCCCAAAAATCCATTTTTGGGCACCTCCAAGTCAATTTTACGCAACCGAAAGAAACAGAACAGAGACCCTTTCGCTGACGAGCCGGCTGCCGAACAAGCATCCATCGACATGGACGCTGCTGGGGCCGAAGAGTTGTCTCAGCAGGATGTCGACGACTTTTTCGAAGTCGAGAGACCTGACTCAATGGCCATGATGGACACACAGGCTGTAAGTCGACATTCACCTCATTTTGGAAAGTTGTAATAATGCAAATCTATAGAATGGGAGAGATGGCAAGAATTGGAGTCGGTTCCGGACCAAAGACAAGAAAAGTTCAAAGAAGCAGAAGAGCAAACTTGGCAAGGGTGCAGAAATAGTTGCGCAGCCCAAGGATGCCTTCCCGAGCTCACCTCATGAGCAACCAGACCCCAGCGAAATCGATTAATTTCTTCACGGTTACTATAGAGTCGCTATTAATTATCTTCCGACTGGAAACCCGTCATTTCCTTAGACTTGTTGTAACCCCAGTCATTCCTTAATCTGTCAGCCAAAATAATAATACCAGTCTTTACATACGTCGTACATACGTCGCAGCAGAAAGATCTATAAGCACCTTAATTATTACAGGTTGTGGTAGGTACAGTGGTATGATCGTGCGGTGCCTCGAGGCTAGCCCATTTTACGCACAAAAAATAACATACATTGCGAAAACCCTCGTAAGATGAAGCGATAGAAAACAATGAGACCTAGCTCGGGGAAGATCAATTGTCGGTGCACCAAATCTCAAGCTTCCCTTCAGGTTTCCCCTTGGAGCTTTCGCGTGCCGTCTCAATTGCAAGCTCATAGTCGGATTCGTCGCGAAGAGTGACTTTGCCGCCGTCTTCGTCTTTGAACTTGAGACCCAGACCATTAATGCCTTTACCGAACTTGGCGGTGACCTTTTCCAAAAACTCTTCGAAAGCGGTCTCTGGCGTCAAAGCCATGCCACGGACATCATCTTGATAATGAAGCTAAAGGTGAAAATTAGCAAGTAGCCAGGATCCATTGCTGAAGACCACATACCTTGACCCTGATCTTGATAAGCTCAAAGGGACCGTCCTCGTACTCACCACTGACATATCCTTCCTCTTCTTCCTCATATGTACTCTGAGCTCTGCTCATTGCGCGAGAAGTGCCCCGTCTGGTGACTTTTCTTCTCAGAGTACCACCACCAAACGAACTGGGCGCATAATTGCTCGTTGGAGCACTACGAGATCCAGACCGGACAGGAGGGCCGCCCTGGGAGAAGCCAGGATTGGCATTCGTTCGGGCCCATTGCGCTATTCGATCTGGGCCATTGTTATTTGGATTATTTGGCACAGGCGGAGCAGGAGAATCCCCATATGAGTCCAGGTAATCGTCGTAAAATTCAGTGACACGGTTGTCTTGCATTTCTATGCTCGGTTAGCAAATTATGCAACAAGGAGTATGTCAAAAAACCGACCTTTGACAGGCGGAGCGGGCGGTGGACTCGGGCCAGGCCGTCGGACACTCAATCCCCGCACAGGGCCACCAATACTTGGACCTCTAGCAAGAGAAGTATTGGCCCTGGTTAATGGTGGTGCCGAAGCTGGTGGAGAGTCATTGCGTGGGCTAGTTAGCTCACGAGCATTTGACGGAACATTCAGCGTCGTCTTTGAGCGAGAAAGCGCCGGAGCTCGGTCCTCATTAGCACCGCTTGGCCCTAGATAAGGTTCAATTAATGTCGGATAACAATGAAAAGCCAGCACGCACGGGGAAGAGTTGCCGAGGTAGCACTACGACTCAAGGCAGCAGTATCGAAATCCGGTCGCTCAACATATACACCAGAAGGTGATATTCCTTGCTTGAGGCGAGTAGAGCCAGTAAAGGTGGTAAATGCGTCACTCGAGTCCGCAGCAGCGACAAGTATCTACAAACCAAATGAGATAAACAAGACAGATGTAGGTATGCTGTTCACTGACCGCTTTACCCATGTAATCCTTGGTGACCGAATTCTTGAGTTTCTTTTCAGAGGGTCTATAGAGCACGCCGACAGGCTGTGGCTAGTGTCAGTCATGCCAAAGTAGAAACAGGATGGACATACAATGCTGAAAACGGTGTATCCCTCACCGCGATCTCTAATCGCGTCGTCGATGACATTATGTTCGTCAGTTGCCTTGTCTTTTCTCGCCTCTTCCATATCCTGTAGTCCTTCCTGCATGCGGCCAAGATATATTTGGGAAAGGCCTTTGTTGAAGAGAACTTCTGCAGAAAATAGGCGGAACTTGAGGCCAAGTTGCTCATAGTTACTGTAACCAAAATTGAGGACGAACTGATCGAGCGGATAAAGACGACGTACATGGCTTGGTTGCCTCGTAGATAAAGCAAGGCTTCTTCGAAATCCTTGAATGCGAGGTCATAACGAGCCAGGAGAAAGTTGGACACCCCGCATTGGAAATAGCTAAAACCAGAACAATAAGGACCAAGAAAAGGAAAATACAAGGGTTCGAGAACTCACGCCACTGCAAGGTAATTGTCAAGGGTGGTAGCCTCAATGAACCGTTCTACAGCAGCTTCATGCTCTCCCAAGGTGGCATATATGAGGCCCATGTTCGTCAATATTTTGGACGAATCGGCGATACGCTAGATTGGGTCAAAAATTGGAGAAACAGCAGGAAAAAAGGACGCACAGAGAATAGATCCAGCGACTTTTCGAAATCCTCTTCATCGTAGGCCTTGAGAGCTGCAGCCCAAGTTTCGAGTTCGGCTTTGAGCGACATTGATGCAACAGGCGTTCCGGACGCAAAGGGTCAGAATAAAAGAGTGAGTGGTCTAAAGAGAAATAAGGAAAGAAGGTGAGGCGCAGCTCAAGAAGAAAGAATGGTCGCTGAAAGGGACTGACGGTTGTAACAACACCTTATAATTGGGGTCAATCTGTCAAGGCAACCGAGAGTCACAGTTTTGTAGTTTTGTCACACCAAGTCTGGACAAATCTGGACACAACTCAAGAGACTCTGTTTCAGCTATCACTGTCACGTTGGCCGCTCCTGTGACAGCAAGACAGCGGGGCTATGTGATGGATAATAAAGTTAATACTATATATGGGTAGCTATGATATACATGGATTCTAGTATCCCGTCGGTCTCGCATCAGACTTGGACGTGTCGTAGGCCCGGATCAGTCTCGCCTGGTCTTGCTTTCCCGCATTCTCAGTTTGACTGAAAGCAAAGCCTCGATTCCGTCGCATCCTTTGAACAGCACGGACTTTCTTGATGGCCTTTTGGAATCTTGAGAAAGATATCATCAATGCAACGATGGGAAAAAAACAACAATGATGCTTACTGCTCTTGGCGTGGTCTGTAGTCAGGGATGTTGTATTTCTGCAGCTCCTGTGCAATATGGTAAGACAAAGGCAGATAAGTCCTCCGATAGCTGTGAAAAAGCAGATAAGCCAATGTCAAAGAAACTGACTCGACTTACTATTTCCACGCGAAATCTCGAGCCAGACAGAAAATTGGCACAAGGAGAAGGGCAAAATAAAATACCCAATCGGTCCAAAGTCTCGGTACCATGCCCGCATACTCGGTGGAGAAACCGATAGCAGGCGCGACGAGCGCATATATGGGAAGGAATCCCATGGCAAAGATGAATGATCCAGGGATAGCTGGAAATGATTTAGTACTTGTGTTGATATTTGGAACAATTTTTGCTCACCGGCGACTGTATATTTCGTCCACAAGCTGTTGAAAACCGTTAGATTCAAGAGATTTATAAATGCGGGGAAAGGGCTCACTCTGATATCAGAGCCGCCTTGCCCAACACCGTCAGATGAACCAAAAGAAACAGGGTAGTTCCCCAGACCCAAAGTCCCGAGTCCAAGCCGTTGGATTCTTTCAAATCTCCCCAGAAGAGAATTACGGAGAAGCCGAACGTTATCTGTACCGAAAGATCAGTAAGGATTCCAGATGAGGCAAGATACATACAATACTATGATATAGGGCATTGGCCACCCAGAGCCAAAAAGAGGTCTTGGTGAAGAATTCGTTTCTCTGGCCATGGGTATATAGTTGAGGATATCGGTCGAGTATGCGCGCCGAGACGAACTGGTCAAAGACGCCGATGACAAACGGAGGTAAAAGAGTGAAGACGACATTGTATAGCGACAATGTCCATGATTCATTCGCGATCTGTCCTGAGAAATTGTTGAAAAACGAGAACTGGACTTGGTCAGTCAGGGTCTGAGCCGTACGAGTCTCGACTCACCCAGAACTGTGTCATGTACAACACAATGTTCTTGTAGAATGAATCTGAGATTTGAGTGAGTCTAAAAACGTTCGAGCCAGAGTGAATACCGACATAAAATCAGTTTTGATAATCGTCGGTAACTCCAGGCTCCATGGACCAGGAGCAACTTCTTTAGGAAACGAAACTGTGAGATAGCCACGTCGGCTGAACGTGCAGCTTGTAGACCCTGTAAACATATCAGGAAAGCTGTAGAAATTATTAGCAAATACTGACTTCAACCCCAGATATTCCGACGCCAACATGGGCGGCTTGAATCATGCTGACATCGTTGGCACCATCCCCGATGGCCAGTAGAATGGCCTTCTGGTTTTTCTTTACCAATTTAACGACCAAGGCTTTCTGAAGCGGCGAGACACGACCTGAAACAGATTTAGGTATGACACAATGCCGAGGTATGGCAACCTACAACAGATCACGGCTTTGCACATTATCGCGAGTTCTAAAAATGTCTTTGAGAGCGGTTTTTCCAGGGCGAATCCCAGACTCTTTCCGTCTAGTTACACAATCAGTATCTTGTCACAAAAAGAGCGGCGTAATCTTACCGATAACCAAGGCCAGATCCTCTAGCTCCCCGGAGCTACGTTGGTTTTTGATAGCTGACAGACGTTTATGGAGAAACTCCGATGTATCATGCGCATTATCTTCGTTGACGATGACCTGGCAGGATGAATTCAGCGTGGCAAACAATGACGACAGTGGACAAACCAGGTTCATTGCCTCTGAAATTAGACGACAGGACATGCCGATATTGATGGCAGTTTCCTGCCTATCACCGGTTAAAACCCAAACCTAACCCAAAGTGAGAAGATGACTATAAAAGAGAAGCAGGACAACTGACTTTGATTCCAGCCATCTGCAAGGTATGAATGGTATCTGGGACACCATCTTGGAGCTTGTCTTCGATGGCGGTGGCACCAAGCAAGAATAGATCCTTTTCAATCAGCTCCGCTGCTTGATCAAGAGCGTCACCACGACCATTGATTGTAGCTGCGGCCTGGTCGTATATGGCTGACCATTGACGGTATTCCTGTTCGGGAATATCCCGATAGGCTATGCATAAAGTCCGAAGGCCTTCTGTTGCGTAGTCCTATTCGGCAAATCAACACCGTAGCATGACGACTTGAAGAATGATTTTACCTCGAGATGAGCCAGAGTCTTGTCTGTGTAAGGCTGGTTTTTACCGAGTCGCTCCAGAATAACCGTATCAGCGCCTTTACAGTAGACCTTGATTTTCCCGTCCGGCATTCGAACAATGGTGGACATCCGTTTTCTTGTAGAGTTGAACTCGCAAACGTTGAGGATATCAAACTGTTGGGATTGTCCTTGAATGTTGACATACACTGACTTGGGTTTGCGAGTCTATTGAACAGAATAAGTCGAAAAAAAGTAATCATAATAAAGTGAGCATACATGAAATTGGTATCCCAGCTGCTCTGCGCCAGCTACCAGGGCTGCCTCGTCGGGGCTACTGGCTTGATAAATTGTCTTGCCATCCCGGACCTCCGGAATAACCGTATGGCAAACGGAAAGCAGCGTCAGGAATTCCTTGATCACCTCTCGCTCTCTGTCCGCTGCAGAGCCAGTGCTGGCACTGGCGACATCAGTAAAAGGATTGTTGAGAATAGAAGCCATTTCGGCAAAAGTTTTCCATCCACCATCTTTCCCTTCCTCATCATCTCCTCGTTTGTTCTCATCGACAACATCGGCATAAGCAACTCCAGCAATAGAGCAGCATCGAAACTCCATTTCGTTACAGGTCAGAGTGCCAGTTTTGTCGGAGAAGACATATTCGATTTGACCCAATTCCTCGACGAGAGATGAAGTGCGACAGACAGCAGGTGTATCTGTTCGAGCATAATACATATCCAGGTCATGATTGATGAGTTGAGCTTGCTGGAACTTGACGACCTCCATAGTGACGATTAAAGATATTGGGATTAGGTTGTTGTAGAGGATGATGAAAGTGAGGATGTCTATAATTGTTTAGAAAAGAAACGCTGAAAATGATCCTAAATTACCTTCGATAAATCCTTTCGCTGTAGAAGAGATAAGCGGGAGTCCAGTAAAAGGCGGGATCGTAGCTCACCTCGTCCGCTCAATGTACTATTCTCGAAGAGATACCATTGTTGAGAAGAGATGAACCAAGTCCGTATACTGCTTCCCACTGTCGAACCAATTGACAATGCTAGCAGTAAGATGAAGAGAAAGACAATCTGTACGTTCACTTGTCGTTCAAGGGCTGTTCTCTTGATTGGTGCAGCACTAGAGCAAAGTTGGACCTGGTTGAGACACAATTAAGCAAACTCACGTTGCGTTTCTCATCAGCTTTGTCTCGTGGCCGGTGAAGACAGCAATACCGTAGACCCAGGGAGTATTACGAAGCTGGGCACCACGAAGAAGAATCTGGTCCGGACCCAAGGGCACTTGCTTCGGTGTACCACCACTTGTCAGTAAGTCCAATGTTCCTTCATAGGTGTAGAGAGAGGTGTTCGGTTGTTCGGAGCGAAGAGAACCGCGAAGGGATGTGACCAGCGGCGGAGCAGTCAAAGAAGATGTCTGAGGCGACGCTTGCTTGATTTTCAAGTTTGTTTCACTGAAAATGATAAGCGGCATGAGGCTATACACGACTTAAGACTCACCCATCCAGATTTGAGGTCTCGATATAGCACAAACCCTCGGGTTCACTTGAGCTAACAAGGACCATATCCGCAGGAATAAAGTCATCGCTCTCCAACCTGACCACATCTCCAACTTGAATGTCTTTCCACTTCTTATCCACGAAAGTTGACTGAGATGTCAGCACCTTTGCTTTCCGCGCGTTCAGCTCCGAATCCGATTGGTGTCGTTTCTGCAACAATGCTCAGTCTCAATGGAAAACGTGAGGCAGGCGGTAGCAGACCAAGTCCTCTTGAATCTCCTTGAATGCTGATGCCAGCAAGACGACGGCCAATGGGGCAATAGTAGTATATCTGTTGGTCGGAGAGACATCCGGTATCTGCTGTATGCATGCGGTGAACAAGAAGAAAAGATTGGCATATTTCGAGAATTGTTCTGGGAGAAATCAATAAACAGTATGAAAAATTGGAGAGCAACTAACCGGCCAAGAACTTTGGAACGAAGGAGAGAGGATTGTATTTGCTGGTCGAGACATAATTTGAGCAAAAATCGAGGTTTGCGTCACTGTTATTCAGAGTAATAACTCGTTCGCCGGTGAGGACCTTATCCTTCTGCCATGGCCATTTCCAGCGGCGCTTTTTGGATTTATGTGACTTGGAAGCGGGGGAGATGGGTGCAGCATTGAAGGATGCTGAACCCTCGAAAGGAGCTGCCTGGAACTCGTCGTCGTCAAAATTCCAGCCTTGCGGTGCACCATCCCCAAAACTGAGTTTGGAATGACCTGCTGGAGCTGCTGCAGACCGTGCTAACGGAAGACCACTGTCTTGAGACTGCATAGGACCTGGCCTGCCAAAGGCAGAATCAGGAATATTGTCGTCGTCGTCGTCGAAGAATGGATCCAGAAGCTGCGGATTGCTTGGAGATTGCTGGTTGTCGCTGTACAGTCCTGCTGGGGGATAACCATTATTCGCTGCTTGGTATTGCCTCGTTGCCGGATTCCCCTGCGATACGAGTCGCAGAAAATCGTTTTCAGCCATGTCGTTTATGGTCGCGAAGACCGAGTTTGGTTACCGTATTTGGTTGGCTGATGGAAGTAAATTCTACAAGTCCATTCTCCCAGATTTTCGGCCACTCAATATGATTTCACATTAATTCTTGCAGTGTTATTTCTTTAGTACTGAATTAAGCATATGTAGGAGTATTCCTCCGGGGTGAGCTACTCGACATACAAGCGAGTTTGGCTCTTTTATTTTCCAAAGCTTTTTGCCGACTCTCGCATCTGACCGACATCATAAACCATGCCTTCTCCTGTCCATCTTCGTCGAATACAGCATTTACCAGAGCGGCACTCACCTTTACCGAATTATGCCTACGACGACAAAAGACGGCGGAAACGCTCGCTTTCCTTTTGGACGACAGAGACACGGTTCACAATTCCCGGGTCCAGAAAAGGTCGTCGGCTTCTCATCCCAGATTTGCGTCGGATTCACCAGCTGATCATATCGCGATACGGTCGTGCCAGAGGCTCTCTACTCGTTCTCTGTGCCTTTCTTCTTCTTGCCCTTACCATTTTTGCTTTTACAAGACGCTTCGTATGCAAGCAGAGGACTTGGCCAGGCTCAGGTCGCAAACCGACTTTAGTCTTCAGGAGAGAGGACTTGCAGAGAATATGGAAGTGGGAAATTGACAGCGGTCACTATCCAAGTCGGCGAAAAAAAGGTCAATCATTTACCTGGGAACAACGACACCTTTAAACTAGCGCTGAGCTTTTATTAGTGCCGACCTCCATTGGATTCGACCCAGTCCCAAATAACCCTGCTATCCCATTCAGCACATCTCCTGAACACTTTGGAATCGGTCCATCACGGATATATCCTGATGTTGAGAGCAAAACCCGGAGCCCTTATCCTCCTCGTCCAGTGCCAGGCGGCATTGCAGATCTTGATATTCTCGTCAGTTCTATATCTGCTAGTGAGCTCGTACTGATAACTTCCAATAGATGGACCATTGTGACTTTACTCGGCGCAAGGTACATCATCCTCCTATCCTCGAAAACTAGGCTGAACATTGATAGTACGTTCGGGACTGTCTCGAGGTTTTACGTGTTGGAGCTGGGCTGGATCATGGAAAACGTGTAAGACGGTCAGTTCCCAACGAGTGGAAATACATCTTTGTCGAATCCACAAAGCCTTCCCCACCTCGTTCAATCGCTGCCCGGGTCACTCGACAATCCACCTTTCGTCGGATATTGCGGAGCGAGCAAGAGGATGACGAGTTTACTAGAAATCGCAATGCTGATTGGGAGAAATCTCCAGTTCTGCTGCCACCTCTCAGACTTCCATCACCACCCACGAAATGTGATATCGACAATCCTCGCATATTTCATATGTACTGGACCGGTGTTTTCACGGACAAGCCATATCTTTCCATCCTTTCATTCCTTTACACCCAGAATCTCGAGCTTCATCTCCCAGAAGGCGCCGCTTCAGCCTCAAGCTGTTCTCCACAGCTCTGGCTTTGGATTAACCCGGTACCCGCTGCTGCTATTCCCCATGAGACAGCAGAGGATGATTTGTTTGACCAACTCAGAACCAGTGTCTGGGCTTCGCCATTCCTGCATTCCCGATTCAAAAAGAACATCCAGTTCAAGTTTTGGAATACCACGGAGCAATTGGATAGTGTTGCCGAGCTCAAGGACGACTGGAGAAATGTAGAAACTTTGTTTTTTTCAGGCGGACAATCCATCAGTATTCCCTTGAGGCAATACAAACATTCGCTGTCGGGAAAGGACGACCTCACAAACCGTACAGGCTCCAAGTCATTTCAATCATACGACAGACTTTCGGTCGTGATGTCTGACGTCGCGCGATTCATCTTGTGTCATCGTTTTGGAGGCATTTATCTGGATGCTGACACGATATTCTTAAGGCAGGCTTCTTCTTTGAAAGCCCAGTTGATCTCTCTACTAATCTTGGCACAGGGACTGGGAAGAATTGTGGGGTTGGAAAGGTGCTTTTGCTTACAGGTCAGTCTGATATTGATTATTAGCAGTAAATCTGACCAGCTTGCAAAGATGGAGTTACCACGACAAGTACAACACCGCTGTGCTGCGCCTCAGGAAAGGTTCTGCTTTGGGAACACTCCTTCTTCGTACTGCGCTGAAGAACGATTTTGACTTTCATCCAATGAGTGTCTCAAACTATCTTCGAGACGCCCGGATGGAAGAGCTCTTGTATCGACTTCCAGACGCCCTTTTCGACTCTGCCTGGCTCAATATGGAAGGTTTCCAACGGGAGCGTCCACCCCAGCCCTTTTTCGTTGGGTACAACAGCACTTTCAAGATTTCTTGTTTCCGACTAATCAAATTTCAGTTTCGAAGAATTCTTCACGACTCAAACTGTGGACAGCGCTGGGCCTCACGCTCTTGGTTTCGATGGATTCTTCCAGGGTGCATTCTCATATCATTTCCACAACGCATGGTAAGCTTGGGTCAATTCGTATCGTGAAGATATTCATGGATCTTGAAAGGTGGAAATCCGTGGATCCGACACGCAATTGGCCGGACCTTGGTCCTGATTTGACTCCCAATGTCCCTGCAGGATCTGACCAGGGGGATCTCTGTTGGGCAGCCGTCCTGAAACGTACCTTCGAGGCTTTCGTTCGCGGTGAGCGCCCTTCTATGTATGGGGAGTGGATGCACTGGTAGCATTTTTCCCGACAATAAATAATAATAATGACAATAATTTTCGTACTAGATTAGAGACATATAGTATCAGTGCTGTAGAGCTGCTCTACAGCAAAACTGTTTTCCTGATCTTGGACATCGATATAGTAGATAGATTTTCACTGTATCTTGTATAACAACAGTCGTTTGACTATCACCGCCAATTAATATCGGTTTGATGTTTGAGGAGATTTTGTTTCGTGGGCATCATCTCGATTACTACTTATAGCGACCTACTTGGTTTCTGGATCTAACCATCATCTACCAGCGACATCATGCAACGACACAGTTTTACTGCTCTCAACTCGACCTTTGTCGTCGATTCCGAGTATCAGTATGTAAAGGAACTCGGACAGGGTGCTTATGGCTGCGTCGTTGCAGCTAGACATCGTCGTTCTGGTGAAGGCTGCGCCATTAAAAAGATCACCAACATCAACACAAAAGTCAGTTCAATTCTTCTCCTTCTTTTCCAATCACATAACCCTTTTGTCCAGCGTATCTTGACCAAGCGATGCCTGCGGGAGATCAGGTAGAACATTCTAGTCGCCCCGATGGACCTCTCTTGACGAATTCCGCAGGCTTTTGCACCATTTTCGGGGTCACAAAAACGTCTGTTTATGTTGAAGCTCTTCCTGATCGTGTCCTGATCTCCAAGCTCCCAGATTACTTGTCTGTACGACATGGACATTGTCTTCCAGCCAAATGGCAATTTCGACGAGGTTTATCTCTATGTGAGCGCTCACTGGCTTGATCTCCGGATAGCCCGCTCATCAAGTTTCAGGAAGAGCTCATGGAAGCTGACCTTCATGCGATTGTGAGCGCTATTCAGTTACAGAGCGCCCATTCAAATTTAACAATTAATCAGATTCGCTCGGGACAACCCCTCACCGACGCACACTTTCAATCTTTCCTCTATCAAACTCTCTGCGGCCTCAAATACATTCATTCGGCCAATGTTCTTCACCGAGACTTGAAACCAGGAAATCTCCTGGTTAATGCCGACTGCGAGCTCAAGATCTGCGATTTTGGTCTGGCAAGAGGCTATACCCCCGGAGGCGGTACTTCGAAAGCCGCTGGAAATCAGGGTTTCATGACCGAGTATGTCGCGACGCGATGGTACAGAGCGCCAGAGATCATGTTGAGCTTTGCAAACTATGTGAGGACCTCAGATCTTTCGCTGGGTTGGCTCTGATCTATTCCAAGACCACCGCCATCGATGTCTGGTCTGTGGGTTGCATCCTTGCCGAGCTATTGGGTGGAAAGCCGATCTACAAAGGCCGAGAGTGAGCTCATCTTGCGATCAAACGCGCTGGTTCAAAGGTCTAATTCCTTCCCCAGCTATGTTGATCAGCTCAATCAGATCCTTCACTATTTGGGTACTCCATCCGAGGACACTTTGCGTCGCGTTGGTTCACCCCGTGTGAGCTGATTTACTTGATGATTGTTTCTCGTACTGATATTTGTGTCAGGCGCAAGATTACATTAGATCGCTGCCCATTAAGCCTCGGGTACCCTTTTCGACACTTTTCCCCCATGGGAACCCTCTTGCCATCGATTTGCTGTCTCAGATGCTCTGCTTTGATCCAGCCAAAAGAATCAGCTGTGACCAGGCCTTGAACCACCCTTACCTTCAGGTTTGGCACGACCCTGCCGATGAGCCTACATGCGACACTGTATGTCTTGCTGTATCTCCGAGATTTGCCGATCTCACATCTTTCCACAGAAATTTGATTTCGGATTCGAGGAAGAAGATACTATCGAGGGAATGAAGAAGCTGATCGTTGAGGAAGTCAACTCATTCCGCGCCGAGGTTCGAGCTCAAGCCAGGGCTTCTGGTCAAATCCGTCGACAGGATAGGTCTGTGTTTCGATGATCTTGTTAAAGCTCATTTGAACAATTATCACAGCAATCTACCTATTCCTAGTCGCGATGAACTGCTCAACTCTCCAATGCAAGGTCAGGAGGGCAATACTTCGAGCTTCGCCGCTGCTCCCAAGGCTCAGAGAGCTGCCAGTCCTGTTATGGATGATCCCAGTGAAGAGCTGGAGAGGGAATTGGCTGGCACCCATCTCGGTGGAATGAGGGGATGAGCTCGAGGCACCAGTGTCCGAGAAATGTACAGGCCGAACTGTATTTGCATAAATATATCCAGGAAACCCAAATTCTTAACAATTGAATAATTACATTATTATGGAGTCGTTGGTTGTTCTACGTGTTCACCGGTACCTTTGACCACTGCTATGAATTGTCGCACTCTGCTCAGATCCTTGGCGCGACCATCCTCTGTTTCGACACCACTGCTGACATCCACTGCCCAAGGCCGAACTTTGGCAATTGCATCAGATACGTTTTCGGCTGTAAGACCTCCAGCAAGGATGACAGGCAAGGGCCATTTCGATGGAATCGATGTCGGTGGTTTCGCAGATCCATTAGTAGTCGGGGTTGTAGATGTTTCAGTTGGAAGGGTATCTGATGTCGTCGAAGCAGCCTCCGGAGCCGGAGTTGCTGTTTCTGCAATAACAGTCGGCTGAGCATGAGAAAGAATCTCGCCAGCGTCAATAACAGCTTTAGCAAATTCCCAATCCAGTGTTTTACCAGTGCCACCGCTAAGTCCACTCCCATCTTCCTTGAGGCTGTCCAATAAGATGAACTGATGAGCTCCACCGCGAGTAATTCCGTCGACGCCGTTGCCATTCCCCACATGGAAGACACTGATAACAGGGACTGGAATCTGGTTCGCCCATTCAACTGGCTCTGACCCGTGAAGCTGTACCAAGTCCAGTTGGCAATACGATACGGTATGCAGAATGGTCTCCAATGTCGCATTTTGGAAGACGCCAACGAGTAAAGGAATAGAATGACTGGAAGACAGTCGCGTTGCATGCGAATTGAACCAGGGAGAATTTTCCTGCCCTTCCTCTGTAGTTGGAGAAGCCGGTATCGATTTCATGAACCGTAAAGTTCGGATTGTTTGGCAAATCTCTTTCGCGACTTCGAGGTCGATGTATCGTTTCGACTTTGGTACGAACATCAACCCTAACATGTCTGCTTGAGCTTCTGCAATCGCCAAAGCCTCCTCTTTCGTTCTAATGCCGCAAATCTTGACAAGAGGTGGAAAGGATTGCCAAGTCGTCTTTGTAACCAATGATTCGGGAACTGAGAACAATTGACGAATAAAGGCGGCAGGATCTTGGGCTCGCATCAGGCTCTCTCCGATGAGGACCCCACCAACACCGTCCGCAGCAAAGGACTGAACGTCTTGGGCAGTTGAAATACCACTGAGAGCGCACAGAATAACATCCTTCCCCTTCACCATCTCACTGAGCTTGCTCGTCGTCTTCATGTCGACCTGAAAGTCGTGAAGATTGCGATTGTTGACCCCGATGATTTTCGCGGGCAATGCAAGCGCTAATTCCATCTCTGCGGCATTGTTGACCTCGACCAATGGTTCCATTCCCAATTCCAAGCTGTATTCATACAGATCCCGAAGTGACGCCTCTGGAAGCATACTGACGATGAGAAGCACAGTATCTGCTCCCCAGATTCGAGATTCTAGAATCTGATAGCGACTGAGGATGAAATCCTTGCGAAGTATTGCTGGTCGGTTTGCAAGAGTCCCAATGCTGAGACGAGCATGAAGCATGTCTTGCAACGAGCCCAAAAACCATTTAGGTTCAGTTAGAACAGATATGGTGTGAGCTCCAGCCAAAGCATAGCTCAATGCCTGAGATGCTGCATGAGTGCCGATAGAGATTGGGCCTTTAGAAGGAGATGCCCGCTTGATCTCTGCGAGAAGTGCTGGTTTAAATGGAGTGGTCTGTTTGAGTCGGTCACGGAATGAGATGAGAGGAGGAGCGATATTCAGAGCCAGAAGGGCTTCCAGATCTGCTAGAGTGGCACCCGGTGTAGACTGGGCTTGGGAAACATCTGCGACGCGCTGTTTCCAAATCTTCTCGAGGATAGATGGAATTTTGCTGGATGTGCCATTCGGATTGACCTGGTCGACCTGAAACACAGGCAGAGTGCTGTCGAGAACCCTAAATTCTGGGTTCTTCTCCCAAATTCCACCGCGTAGAGCAAGGAAATTGCGGAGTAGATCGTCTCCACCTTCACTGAGGATGCTCTCTGGGTGATATTGGACAGCTTCCAAGGTGAATTTGCGATGTCGGATGCCCATGATGACACCAGATTCTTCACTAATTGCGGTGATAGCGAGACTGTCAGGAAGGGTGACGTGTGAAGCGCTCAGTGAATGATATCTGGTCGATTTTATCCCCTGAGGAATGTCCCTGAAGCAGCCGCGGTTGTCGTGTCGGATGCGACTAACTTTCCCGTGCATAATTTCACCTGCAAAGCTGGATGCAGGAATGATTATTGGCAAATTGCTTCAATTAAACCAAAGACTCACGCAATTTGCCCACCATGCAGGTCTACCATGCATTCGAGACCCATGCATACTCCAAGGACAGGGACTTTGCCTTGGAAATACTCTATCGCGGCCTTGGATATGCCTGAATCGGTCTGAGGGTGTCCTGGGCCAGGAGAGATTATGAGCGAGTTGATTTTAAGCGCTGGAAAGAGTGAAGGCTTGATTGCATCGTTTCTAATGACTGTGACCTGAGCCCCCAGCAAACAGAGCTGTTGGTAGAGATTCCAGGTGAACGAATCAAAGTTGTCGATGAGGAGAACGTCGAGCTGGCCGACAAGGGACTTTGGTAGGGCCGACATGGTTGAAGGAGATCACAGTCAGTGTTGGTGATTGTTTTGCTTTTAAACGCGATCTGGGCCCAAGTCGCCTCAACTGATCCCGCAGGCGACACGCTCGGATCTCAACTGCAACTTTGCTCGTAACCAGCCTCTCTAACCGTTGATGTAGTGGGCAAGCATCTCGTTTATGAGGCGCAAGCTCAAGTGTGTCATCCGACCAACGTCATCACCAAAACTCAGATGACTCATCGTGATGACTCCAACGTGGCGCCACTGTCCCGAAGCTTGTCCTCCCTCAGAGCCGCTCACTAGACTATCTTGCAGTGCCAGTCAGCACAGGCTAGCCATATGTTTGTTCACAGAGATAAATTCGGATGAGGCGGGAAATACATTCAATTTTGTACAGTGCGATAGCTCATCCAGACGACGGAGTCTCCTGATGTCCTAGGAGAAAGGCCAAAGTGGAAAATGAGGATGAAGGGACGAACTGGGGAGTCATGCATTAGCTTTGAAGGCGCAGGAAGAGAGATATTACTTGTGGCGTCATGTGTCCACTGTTTAGACCGTCAGATCAAGACACAGAGGGAAAAGATCATTCTTACCTGTAATAGAACTCGACATAGGTGAGACCTCTCTCGGTGTGGGTGTTTCCCATGACGCCCATGCCTTCCACAATAAAGTTTTCAGACTCGATGGGAGTCTGGAAGCCTTGTGCTTCATTCCAGGTCATATTTCTGTCAAGTTTGAGAATGAAACTCTCAGAGGCAGTGACTTGAACTACTGGATAGCAATGCGTGTGCCTTCTGCCACGAGAATAAAGTCCTAGAATACCTGATTACTAGGATCCTGGAAAGAATCATATGAGGACTTACCGCCAACCCGTGGACGATTACTGTTCGGACTGATTTTTCAATGACATTCGGCAAGACACTGAGTGTCGAAGCTATGCTCAAGTCGTTTCCAGCACGGCCTAAGGAATATTAAGCGCTGTGTTTCAAATAGTGAAAATAGATACCAGTCGTCGGATTGATATAAACTGAGTTATCAGCGCACGTATCCCAAACGATATGTGGCGCATGGATTGCATCTTGGACCTATACATAGTTAGGCCGGGATAAATCAAGTCTAAAAATACTCACATCCGTACTATGAGGGTCATGTACTCAAGTTTCAAAATTCAAGCCTGAGCATGCTCACCGATTAAAGTATACAAATTCTTGCGTTGATCTAGGGAATCCCAGAACACTCCCTTTCGAATGTTGACAAGAGATTGATAGCTGGAAGAATCGGACTTACAGAGGTTGGGGAAGGTGTCCGACACCCTACAATCAGTTATAGATCGTCTTCCAGCAATTTGACGATGGAAGACTTACCGATAAACATCGAAAACAGGGTTGATCCTGTTTGAAGCTAAGTCAAGGGAACAAGTAGAGAAGCAAACGACTGACAATCCGACAGCACGCTGGATAGGCGAATGCATGCGACAGCTGGCAGAGACAGAACCGAGAGTCCCATTGATGACACCGGCAGGGAAAGGCAGTTGACCAGCTGGCGGGTAAGTTACAAATTTATCGAGATAGTCGGTATATCCACAAGTATCGGAGATATTCTGTAGGGTGTCCCAGAAGCTGCTGTTGAACGGGAACAGATTTTTATTGGCCTGTGTTTCGAGTTCAGCCAGTTAATGTACCGAGGTAAGTTGTAGTGTACCTGAGCAAAGCGCAAAGCCGGGATCTCTTGTTGAACGACCCCGTAGGAGAGCGAAGGATCAGCTATCCATATGCCTTGAAGACTCAAGTCCACGACATCGGGATGTTCGTAGATCCAATTGGCGATATAGGGGACGTCTCCCTCGGATCAGTTCGAGTCGTCTATAGTTTAACACAAGGCTCACAGAAGCCAGCATACTGAAATCTTTGTGAGCTTTGTCTATATCATGACTCGACCAGACAGCTTACGCTCTCGCCCGACAGATAAAGGTTGCGACCCTTCAGTTCTGCAGAGGTCAGTATGGCAGTCGTTTGAACAGCGGAATGAAGAGTTCACCGGAGAAGACCTCGAGGAACTGAGCGAGAAAGCCGCTTAGCTGATCCCTGTTCGAAAGTCAGTTGGAAGTTGCTTAAGACTCGGAGGTGTTCAGAACATACGCCAACTCGTCATCATTGGAAATGCTTGGAGCGCCTTGACTAAATCCCGTCCCCACCGGTTGCTCCACCCACAGAACGTTTGCGAGTCGCGTCCAAGCGAATGGATTCTTGGAAACACCGGTCAGTATTCTGGAAGCTACACAGAAGAAAGATACTTGCTGGAGTCGGTTCTGCCTGACCCCACGACCATGCTGTTTTTTTTATGTTAGCGATAGCTTTCTGCGAAGAACAGCTACGAACAAATAGGCCCATTTTCCTGCAAGAATCCTTCCAAAGAGGAGCACTGTGAGTGGCACGAGTCAGTGAAACTGCATAAAGTAAACAGTGATATTACTACTCACACCGGGTCCACCCTGATAGCACATATACGTTAGTAAAAGCAAGTATATAACAAAGCCGGCATACATTCGTCCAGAAGAGCACATCGTTCGCATTCGAGGCGTTGGAAGTTGGCCAAAACCTGCCCAGAGTGAAATTCCGACTAGATGTACAAACTGAGTCCTTCACTCACCAGAAGAATAGCTTTCGAGTTTCACTCGGATCCCCTGAGATCGGAATGAGACCTATGTGAAACGGCATCGTCAATGCATTGTATCATCTCATCTAAAGTGGGAAATGGTACCAGACCAAGATGGCCCTGCATCAAAGTTGACCAAGGGAATGGTGGTTCCGTCGACGAAAAATGCGTCCGCGGCCGGATTTGAGAAAGTTATCGTCGATTGCCTTTTGGTATGGGCTCCGCTAGTTTCCCTCTCAGGTCCAAGGAAACTGCTGAGTCGTTCGAGTTGCTCCCTTTGAATCTCCACTGCGTCCTCCATGCCTTGCATTGCCCCACCAATGGATAAAACACCATCGAAGAGGAAGAAGAGCGAAATAATTGCTGATAGATGAAGTGTGATCCTCATGTTTGATTATTTGGAACCACTGAATCCACTCCAGACTTTATACTAGGTCGCAATATTATTATTATAGCCATCCATGCGGACAATACTCCGAGAAGACAATGAGCAAGGCATGATAGCGTCACATGGTTGCTGAAACAGAGGTTTTCTAGGTGAAAGGACTATGAAATGGCCCATCATTGACAGGACAGACTGTGGCCTCATGCTGCAAATTGGCAAGCTAAAAAGACAGTAGATCCAAAGGACGTAGAAAGTCAATTTCACTGTGTGAGCTATTTTCGGTTATCGCACATATGGCTGGAAGCCTGGAAGCAAGAATATTGGTATTTTCCCATCTCGGGACGGACACGGAGAAGGAACCCGTGGGAACCCGTGAATCTCAACCTTTCTTACCTCCACATGCTATCTGAAATTCATTGCTGGGTGTAGCTCTGGATTCCTTCCAAGTGCTGTCCAAGTGCTGTGGTAAATCTCCTAATTCACTTCTTCTGAAAACTATTCTTCCAAAATCAGCAATTCGCTCGTCAACATCATTTGTTAACCAGCTGACACAGAAGTTGTCGGTTGACCGGCTACGATGTCACCGACACCGGTTACTACGTTTTCGACATGACCCGCCTCTTCTGAGATCTTCTCTTCATGCCTCTCAAGTCACCCTACCCAGATATTCCTCCTCTGCCGGAAACCAACTCGCATAACATTTTGCTGAATCGCCCAGACCAAGCAGAATGGGCAGATTATACCATGTACATCGAAGCTTCGACTGGTCGAAAATACAGTCATAAAGCGTTCAAACAAATGGTTCTACATGCTGCCACAGGTCTGGACAGTTTCGGACTGAATCCAGGCCATATGATTGGAATAATCAGCGAAAACAACCTGGTAAGAACGCCTTTTCTCCTGCCTTTTTACCCATAACTCATCTCGAGTAGGACTATCCTGTTCTTGTTAACTCGCTTCTGGCGTTGACGGTCCCTTACGCCTTGATTTCCTCATTTTCAACAGGGTTTGAGTTGGATCATGCTCTCAAGCTATCGAAAGCTACACACCTGTTCGTCGATCCCCGTACTCTCTCGTCTGTGCTCCCTGTCGCGAAGAAGGCGAGAATTCCTTCCCGCAATATATACATAATGGGACATTCTGTCGGAGGACACAAGAGCTTCAGGGATCACATATGCTCGAAAGGCGCAAAACTACCTCAAGTCAACGTTCGTCCCGCCAAGAGAGACACTCTTGCTTACCTCGTGTTTTCGAGTGGAACTAGTGGACCACCGAAAGGTGAGCTATTCAAAAGAATCGTCCTGCAAGCGTTGAGCCGCCTGGCATAGCTGTAATGATCTCGCACAACAACCTGTCGACATCCTTGCTCCAAGCAGCTATTATTGCTCAGACTGGTGCTGAAGTGTCTCCAGAAAGTCCTTTGTTCTTGACCACAAAACCAAAGCTAATGGTTTCTTCAGCCTCCAGTGCCTCAGAATGCTGAAGGTGTCAATATCGTACTAGGTTTCCTTCCTATGCATCATAGCTATGGATTGCACGCCTATTGTTTTCGATCTTGTCTCGCTCGGATGACCTTTGTGATAATGCCAAAGTGGAACATCCAAGCAGCATTGAAGCTCATCCCCAAATATGGAGTGACTGCCCTGACATTGGTTTGTTCCAAATTTCAAGCGATGATGTATGTCTCACTGTTCGCTACAGGTCCCCAGCATCGTTCATCAACTTGTAAACCATCCGAACATATCCAAAGCCAATTTCAAGTCAATCACCTATATGAACTCTGGTGCAGCCTACCTTCCGGATGAACTGGCCAAAAGAATGTCTAGCCTTGTGCCTGTTCAAGCTACATTTTCTCAAGGTATTTAATTTCTGTGGCCTACTCCGACATTCATTGAACCTCGACTCGCCCAGGTTACGGAATGTCAGAGGGTGTGAGTCAGTCGGTTCATAGAAATGCAATGTACCTGAAAATCTCAGACTATTGGCTCGATATCGAGGCCTGTTCCTGGGGGCCTCGAAGGCCGCTTAAAGGCTGTACCTGGTTCCATCGGCGTTTTAATGCCATCAGCATCAGGCAAGCTCCTTCGAGACGACGGGACAGAGGCTGATGTTGGCGAACCGGGAGAGCTCTATTTTCACGGTCCTAACGTGGCGTTGGGCGAGTATTCGCCTCGAAGGTTTCATAAATGGGTACTAAACGATACATAGGTTATTGGGAAAACGATCAGGCCAACAAAGAAACATTTTTGCCTGATGGATGGTTGCGAACGGGCGACAAATTCTACGTTGATAAGGTGCCAATACATACTTCTTCCTTTGTTATGACAAACTTACAGTCGACTAGGATGGATACTTCTTGTGCGCCCAATCTTTCTCTTTCTTCGGTGAATACTCATGTCCTCTAGTTTCGTTGATCGGGCCAAGGTGATCTTGACGAGAAAAATAGACCGATTACTTAACAGCATCTCCAGGATACATTGAAAGTTTCCGGTAGCCAGGTCTCCCCAGTGGAGATAGAGAATGTACTCTTGGAGCATCCAAAGAGACTGATCACAGTACGATTTGCTTTCTTGTGGTAGATTGTGCCTGGACTTGACGCGCTTGACATAGGATGTTACAGTCGCTGGTGTCTCGGGCGGACGAACCGACGATGAGAAAGTTCCTCGAGCCTGGGTGGTTCTCAGTCCAGCTGGCAAGAAATTAGGAGCGACCGGGGTCATCAAGGAGCTTGAGACTTGGCACCAAGAGAATCTCAGCAAGTACAAATGGTTGAGAGGTGGAATCGAGATTGTCAAAGAAGTGAGTTCTCAAACAAGACCTTTGAAAGGATAGCCGAGACTTTATAGATCCCCAAATCGCCCACTGGCAAAACACTTCGCCGAGTTTTACAAGATCGCTACGAGAGTCGACTGAAACGCAAGGCGAAGCTATGAGGCAGAATAAGATCCAATCACTTGGCCATCTATTGATTTATGAGGCGACCATAAAGAGAATAAGATCAAACTACACTGGCTATCTATGTGAAATTACGTGTGACAGTGCTTGTGACGCACTTGAATGAGACGACACCAATAATCCGCCATTCCCTCCGGTAGACAGCTTCCTAACGAATCAATAGCTGTCCTTGTTCCGAAATTTTTACGACCTTTACGACCCAGCAATGTCTTCAGCAGAATGCCCAAAGGAAACCGCCCCCGATGGACCGAGCTTGTTCCAGAACGGAAACCTTGTATTTCAAGCTCACCATGTACGAAGCCATCTACTACGAATGAATTCTCTGACTTTGGAACAGGTCGGATGGATCATTGCTTCATTTTTCACCATCGTGGCCATGATCACTTCATTCTGGCTGGTGAACAAGCATCTCCAGTGGTACACAAAGGTTAGTCCTCCGGTATCGTTCACAGCCGGATATTGACCCAAGATTAATACAGAAACGGGAACAACGATGTACGCAAAGCTTATCTCTTCTTTACTTGACTGACTTCCATCCAGACATTGTCCGAATTTTGTTCATGCCGCCTATATATGCAACAATCAGTCTCGCATCGTATTTCTTCTGGGTACTTGCCCAATTCATCTGTCCTATTCCCAACTGAATCATTGCTAGAATCACTCGACTCCTCTACTGCTGATTAGAGACGGCTACGAGTCCACAGTACTGACCTCATTTTTCTACCTCCTTCTCCAATACCTGGCATCGGATCCGGTCGAGCAGAAACTCATCTTCCGCAAGAATGGGATGTCTCGTGAGCAGGATCGAGAAGCACGCCGCAAGGGCGAAAAGCCCCCAAAATGGGTCTTCCCATTAGGTTTTGTAAAGTGGAAGCCTGCGGTAAATATTCTCTTTGCTGGTTACACTGGAGCTCACTCTTCCTCAGGATGGGCTGCTGTTTCTCCAGGCCATGAAATGGGCGGTATTGCAATATTGTGTTTTACGTCCTGTGTAGGTTGTTTCCCGAGTTTCCAGTAAACGCTGACTCGATTTGTCTTTATCAGAACAACATTAGCTGCGGTCGTTCTCGAGTATATGGGTCTGTATTGCGAGCAATCTTGGGGTCTAGGTTGGGGTCATGTCTATGTAAGCCGGCTTGACTCGAAAAGGCTGCTTGTTTACACCCCACAGATCACCATTATTGTCTCGTTGTCGGTCACCGTGGCCATGTATTGTTTGATCCAGCTCTACGTGACTGTCAAGGAACCCTTGGCGCCTCAGAAACCTCTGATGAAGTTGTTCGCCGTCAAGGCCGTTGGTTCGTCCATATGAATTCGTTTTGACTGTTTAGTAATCGTGGACAGTGTTCCTCACGTTCTGGCAGGCAACAGCGCTATCGGCACTCAGTATGTTTGGGATAGTCAAGGATGTCAGTGTTCTGCCTACAATGCCTTCTTGACTGTACTGAAATCCATTAGACCAAGTATATGACCGCCGAGGACATCAATATCGGGATCGGTGCTCTGCTTGAGACTTTCGAGATGATGTATGGTCCTGTAATCTCTCCGAGATATCGTCTGACGCTTTCATGGCAGGCTATTCGCATCCCTCCATATCAAGGCGTTCAGCTACAAGCCTTATCGACCTTTCCACCACCCGGATTCCTCTGAGCCACCTCCTCAACGTACTCCAAAGCTCAAGGCCTTGGGACATGCATTAGACTTTCGCGAAACCTTTAGAGAAATCTGGCAAGGATGGCTATATCTCTATGATAAAATGCGCGGCAAGCCACCCAAGCTCGATTCGGAGGTCAAGCAATGGAGCCATTATGAAGGAGCTTTTGACAGAACCAGGCCTTCATATATGGTCGACCATGATGTCCATGTGACGCCACCAACTCACGGTCGATCCGACCTCGTATATGATGTTCGCAATCCGGAGATACAATGGCTTGGTCAAGGCGATAACTATGGCTATGGGATCGCTCGGGAAAAGAGTGAAGGCTTGGAAGCGCGGATCGAGAAAGAGCTAGATCGTCGTGGATATGGAAGCCGTGAGCCTAAGCTACAAGAATAATAGCGACAAGGCTGACTTTCAACAGACATTCCTGGTCGCGGTCATATCAAACCAGCCCATGAAGCTGATGCTCCGGCACAGCATCAGACACAACGCTCCTGGTGGCGAAGTGTTTATGATCGTATCTCCAGTACTGGCTATGAGGAACAACCGCAAAGAAAAAGCAATCACTCGAAACAGCATCCTCGTCATCATCATAGAGATAGTGATGCTACTCGAGGCTTGCTTTACGAGTATCCCTATGAGATAGAGGATCAACCTCCCCGTGGTCTTATTCGCGAACACCTCAGCAATGGGCTGGCATCGCCCTCCAGGAATATTCCGCGAGATTCTGCTCATCGAAGCTCGCATCAAACGCAGCACTTGGCTCCAGAACCAGATCATCGGCAGAAACGAAGGAGGGAATCCAATAAGCCTCGTTATGATGTTCAACCGCCTTCGCCCTTATTACTCTCCCCGACGTCGGCAGATAGTGTTCTGGGTCGAGTTTTCCCATACGCTGGCTCATCGGCTGATCATTCCACTGGGCTAGTAAATTACCCTTATACCAGTGCTCCATTGCCTAGTCAAGGTTCGGCAGTTGCCTTGAATATCGCAGGACAACGGAAAATATCTTCTCCTGAGCTCAGCTATCCCAACGCCCGGTCTATGGAAGCTGATATTTTTGATTCTCCACCATCTCGAAACAGTCATCGTCGCGAATCGGCTGGCCATAGCAGAGCTGCCATTGACACAGCTTTTGTTTCACCGACATCACCTGAACCTCTTTCACCGCGACAACAAGATTTACGCCGCAATTCTGCCAAAATCTTTGACAATAATGCTTACCATCCGCCAAATCGAAGGAGGCCACAGGTACAGATGCCTGAACCATTGCATCGGCCAGAAGCTCGACCACCTCGAATGTCGACTCCAGTAAATAATCATGGACAATACCCAGCTCAGCGCGTCGATCCTTCTCGACGGATGTCCACGCCGCTACAACCAGCTTCACGACCAAGTCACAGAACCCGACAGTCTGGAGATAATATGGCGAGCACAATAGCTCAACCGTCTTTCTCTGGCACCTTCGACGTTTCCAAGTTTCCTGATTTGTACCCAAACGGCCTCGTGTCAGAGTCCAGGTATCCTGGCCTGGCTTCAGCAGAGTCACTTGCTCCCGAATTTCCACCACGACTTCATGATTGACACGATTTATTCACGACATTTTATTGCAGCATATATTTTTATTCTTCTATTAATCTTTGGTTTGCTATATCCACGGACATGTTTTGTATCCATTATTTTTGACCGCAAGAGATAAGATAACGAACGACGCTGCATGTGATCCCGTGAACCATCAGCGTCATCAAAATGAGCTCTGCACTAGTCCGCCGCACCAAAACTTGGGCTGATCCCCAGTCTGCTCAGCATGACGATTCAACTCAAATATCAAATTCTGACGAGGAGATTGAGCCGAAAAAGGACAAACGACATACAGTTCGGAACAAGCAGTGGAGCATTTTTGCCACCAGACGATGTCTGTTTCCTCTAGGAATCTTCAGTGCGTTTCTTCGATCGGCGCTAGCATGAGCTAATAGTTCGCCAAAGTCGGCGTTGCTCTTGGATTCGCGTTAATTCAGCCAAGCGACATACAGGACATGCATTCGCATCTTACTTTGCTCATGGATCAATACGACATAGCATTACCGAACCTTGATTTCGCGAGCCTGGAAACAGGTAGCAATGCGATATCTGAGGGTACTCAATGAGCTAATAATGATGGGATAGAGTGGACCCGACTTCGAGGAAGCATCCCTGAAGTTTGGAAGTTGAACAAGGATGGTCGCGAATTCCAAGTCGGAGACAGCATAAAGGCAAGAGGATTGTCTGCCAAATATCCCATAGTTCTCATACCGGGCGTCATTTCAACGGTAATGTCGCCATCTCTCATTCCATATAACGCTAAACTAAAACCAACAGGGATTGGAATCGTGGTCTACCACTCCAGAGTAAAATTTCAAGCTAAACAAATCTATTGGATACTGAGATTGGAGCTCAGATATCGGCCATTCTTCAGAGAGCGTGTCTGGGGCGGGTTCAAGCAAGTAATTCTCTCCTAGAAAGACTCGAGTTGATCAGCTTTTTATTCCAGTATGATCACGCAGGTTAGTCTCTCATCGACAGACTCGTTGTGATCAAATAGTTGATGTATCAGGTCACCTTCAACCAAGAGAGGTATTTCTCTATCTTATCTCAGATATGGCGTTTATTTCGGACCTCAGATGGATCGCTGCAATGCTGCTAGACCCAGTGACAGGTCTTGACCCGCCCGGGGCCAAAGTTAGAGCTGCAGAAGGCATAGACGCTGCTAGCAGCTTTATACAAGGCTATTGGATATGGTATGTCTTCGAGTGTTGATAAAGTCGTCACTCATCTGCATAAGGTCCAAGATTGTAGAGAACCTGGCTGCCGTGAATTATGATACGAATAACCTCCTTCTTGCTCCCTTTGACTGGAGATTGAGCTATTACAACCTCGAGGTACGTGGAGACCTTATCCAAGTGCTCTGGTCTGACTTCGCGTACAGGTGCGAGACGGGTATTTCTCGAAACTAAAGTCGACTATCGAGGGTTACAAGTAAGTTGACAATCCTGGTTATCGCAGAGTCCTTCAATTCCGATAGACAACGTCAGAAGAAAAAGTCGGTCATTGCTGCACATTCTATGGGCGCCACTGTGTTTCTGGTAAGACCAATCTTGACTAACTGGAAGGATGTTGATCTGGTCGCAACAGTACTTGTGAGCTTCCTATAGTTAGGATTCCATCTAGTTTATAGCTCGATTGGTCTAGTATGAAGTGGGTTGAATTGGATGCAGATAAAGGCGGTGGAGGCGGTGGACCTCGTTGGGTCGAGGTGACTCTTTTCCATCCTCAATCGAACTGTTTCATGGTGCATTTTAGGATCACATTGAAGCCTATATATCTATAGCGGGTACTCATCTGGTGAGTTCATTTTTTTAGATGGTCCAACCGAGTTGCTGATGCTCTCAAGGGCGTCGTGCGTCTTCCGTCCCGCTCAGAGACATCAAAAGTGACTCCGTTCAACAGGTCAAAGCAATGTCGGCTTTCTTGTCTGGAGAAATGTGAGCCCTCTCTGGATGTCTCGAGATTAATTTTAATTCAAATCAAGGAAAGATACTGTTCAGATGAATCCTGCAGGATCTTATGGTCAGACTTTACCTCCAATGCCACTTGAGATTCTGAAGCGTCATCAATAGTGTTGGAGCGTTTCTTCTCGAGAGCTCAGCGTCGGAAGCTATTCTTGAGCTGGGCCGGTTCAGCGTCGATGTGGATCAAAGGAGGGGACACGATATGGGGAAATCTCACCGGCGCCCCGGATGACGACGAGGATGCTCATCACAGCCATGGAGGTAAACTCAGGATATTTAATCATCTTTCATAGCCTCACGGGACCCTCAGAACTAGTGGCCTTTAGGAAATCCCTCTCCCCCTCTATTCTAGACGAAAACGACGACACCAAAAACATGACAGCCATGGAAGCGAGCGACTGGATTCTACAGCACACTCCGAGCACCTTTCAGGTAAGTGATATTTGTTTACTCTTCTCTTGACAGGTGTTCTGACAATCATTGTAGAAAATGCTGGCCACCAACTATTCTTATGGTATAGAACGAGACGAAGCAGTTCTGAAAAGAAATGCTTTGGACCACACGAAATGGTCGAATCCGCTAGAGATTCAGCTTCCAAATGCACCAAGCATGAAGATGTTTTGCGTCTATGGTCATGGAAAGGAGACAGAGGTCTGTTGATTCATTCAGGTGATTGTTTGTAGCTGATTCATGATGTATAGCGGTCATATTGGTCTGTTTGCGACCGAGATCTACTCTACATACTGACTCTTATTCAGGTATGCGCGAGGAGAGTACGAACAAGACGAATCCATGGCGGACGGTATCGATCCGCTCTGCAATGATCCTTCCATCTCTGGATGCTCAACTCCTCGAGCTCCCTTGGACATGCCGCTTCTTAGAAAGAGTTGGATTGATTCTGAATATACTAACGAGCAAATAAGTCCCAAGGTAAGCCTTTGCATTGTTCCTCTGATAGGCTCTGTCTTGATCCATTTTCTCAAGGTTTTAAACGGTGTCAAGATGGGCGAAGGCGACGGCACCGTGAGCTTACTTAGTCTCGGTGCGATGTGCGTAGAAGGATGGAAGAGACCACGATGGAATCCCTCTGGCATCAAGGTCACCACGGTCGAGGCTCGTCAAATCAAATCAAATCAAATACATGTTGACTTTTGTTTTACAGCTACCGCACAAGCCTGTTCCTTCGTTACCCCGTGGCGGCGCCAATAGGTAGATGATCTCTGCTTTTTGCGCTTTTTCTCATCACAATTTGCAGTTCGGACCATGTCGATGTTCTAGGCTCACATGCGCTCAATGAGTTGATCCTCAAGGCAAGTTGTGCGAATTTGCGAACAACACATATTTACGATGTTTTTCAGGTGGTGACTGGAGTCGCAGACGAAATCGAGGACACCTTTGTCTCGAATATAAGAGAATATGCGAGAAGGATACAGTGGGATGGCTAAGATGATTGCGCCTGCGCCACCAGACGACTCAATTGCTTATATAATATAACTGCTTCTTTTCTGCACTCAAAAACCTAATGGTGAAAAGCTTTGTAACTCTGCTCATATCTCATGCGACCCCCCAATGCCAGTCTGCTGTTTCTGCTTTTGTCTGCTTTGTGATTGACAGGAGCTTATAGGATATCAGAGTGCTGGTTATTGGAGGAGGTCCAGCCGGTAGCTACTGCGCTGCAGCTCTCGCTCGAGAAGGAATTCAAGTCGCTCTGTACGAGTCTGCTAAATTTCCTCGGTATTCAACTGCTATTTCATCTCTTTTTCGTTGGCTGAACGCGTCTTTTTATAGGTATCATGTTGGAGAGAGCCTTGTACCATCTATTCGCCATTATCTGCGTTTTATCGACTGTGAGGCCAAGTTGGCCGACCACGGGTTTAAACGCAAGGTAAATTATACTCTAAATGCTTAAAACTCGCTTTCTGACTGGTATGGAAGCCTGGCGCTAGCATGAAGTTTAATCAGCATAAACGTGAAGGCTGTAAGCAAGCCTTGCATTCGATCCCACTGTTCCACTCACCTTTTAATCAGACACAGACTTTATAGCTCTAGGACACGACAATAATGCCTGGAATGTCGTCCGCTCAGAATTTGACCAATTGCTCTTGCAGCACGCGCAATCCTCTGGTGTTCTGGTCTACGAGCAAACCAAAGTCACTTCGATCTCATTCTCCAAAGATGATCCCACAAAACCCATTTCTGCTTTCTGGACCCAGACTCTCGAAGATTCGTCGCAGACGACTGGAACAACCTCGTTTTCGTATCTCATCGATGCCTCAGGACGTCGCGGTATTCTTTCGACGAGATATCTGAAGAACAGACATTATAATAGCTCCCTGAAGAACATCGCGGTATGGTCTTATTGGAAGAATGTTGGAGTGTACGGCGTCGGTACTTCTCGCGAAGGATCGCCATGGTTCGAAGCTCTGACAGGTAAACAAGTTGGTACTTTGATGCCGACGATATATTAAAGCTTCCATAGACGAATCAGGATGGTGCTGGTTCATTCCTCTTCATGATGGAACCACTTCGGTTGGAATAGTGATGAATCAGGAGATGTACAATGCAAAGTACAAAGACTCGACCCTACTTTCGCAGTCTCCTTTCTCAAACTCATCTGCCCCAAATCCATCAAACTCCACGACTGTTTCAGCATATTTAGCGAGCCTTGCTCTCGCTCCGGGTGTCGTGAAATTGATTTCACCTCTTGGGCAGATGCTTGAAGAGACCAAAAGTGCTAGTGATTATAGCTATTCTGCTCCAGTATATGCTGGACCTTCTTTCCGCATCATCGGAGATGCTGGCGGTAGGCTCTGTCTTTTGGCCAGAATTGTGGCTCAATCCTTTTCAGCCTTCATAGATCCTTTCTTTTCCAGCGGAATACATCTCGCTTTGACATCCGGTCTTTCAGCTGCAGCAAGCGTTTGTGCATCGATTCGAGGTGACTGCTCAGAGACAGACGCATATTCTTTTCACACAAAACGAGTGGCAATTAGCTATACAAGGTATTATTTTGTTAAAGTACCGCATCATTTATTGATCCAGACATGGTCCCAGATTCCAAGTTGTAGTTTTGAGCGCATACAAGCAGATGCGTGCCCAAAATACAGATGTTCTATGCGATCTAGACGAGAACAACTTTGACCGGGCTTTTGCTTATCTTCGACCGAGTGAGTATTGTGTCTGGTTTTTTCCAATCGTCTCACCATTGTTTTTCAGTCATACAAGGCGCTGCGGACATGGGCTGCCAGCTTTCTGAAAACGAAATACAGAAATCTCTCGACTTTTGCCTGAAACTTTTCAATCCAACCTCTCCGGAACAACACGTCGACATTGTTCAAGATGCCGCTGTTGCGAAGCAGCTATTGGATGTCAATGGACCTCTTGTATGCCCCGAAGAGCTTGACGTACAGCTCACCGACCCAAAGAACAATGAAAAACGGATGGTCCTGGAGAAAATCAACGCCCGGAGAGTGGTTCATGCAGAATATCAAATAAACAACCTGGAAGCAGAACCATTAGAAGGTCTTTCAGTTCGATTGGTACATGGAAGTTTAGGATTGAGGAAGCTGGAGGCTTGATACGGTATAACTCTTAGACGTCTCCATGTGAAGGCTATGCACTGAATCGGAGTCTGTTTAAAGTAATTGATTTCAGACCTGAGACGCGTCGAACGCGTCCTGATTCGGGTGTGGGAAAGTGAGCGATCACGTGGATAATTGTTGTTTGTTTGGTTTCCTTCGTTGATTCAACCTTCCCGCATCATTTTCTTTTCCAAGCGTCACCAATGGCTGGCCTCAGATCTCCGGCCTCTCCTCTTCGTGACCGACTGTTGTCTAACTCCCCAGACCCCGTCAAATCGTCCATTCTTCGAGAGTCCGGTATGGGCTGGCATTCACCTCCTTCAGCTCCAGCTAGCAAAGAGCAAAAGGCAAACTCGTTAATATCGCCTTTACGAATCGCAAAGCGTGATTCTCCTTCACCGCTCCGAACGCAGCCTAGTGTCGCTCGTCGGTCATCGTCGAGCTACAAGCATGTCAGAAACAACCACCTCGTTTCAAAGTCGCCCTTTAAATCACAAATTCCAACGCCAGCGACAGCAACACCAACGTCATCGAGAGTACCCACTGCATTTCCTCTCCAATCCCGAAGAGTATCTGGAGAAAAACGGCCTCGTCCAATGTCCATGCATGAGCAAGCAGAGGCAGAGAATGAGCGACCATTTGCTCTGAAAAGGGAACGTCGTCAGTCAAAGACTTTCCAAGGTCTAATTGAGAAAGAGCCTGTAACGAAAAGCCCTTTTCGACGCCAGGGTGCCACGACACCTCCACCACCGCCGCTCCCGGCGAGCACTTCCTATCTTTCTCCAGATTCTCGGATACCTGCGCCAGCTAGTATTGCAGTATCTCCAGGTCGCTCATCTCTCGTCTCCAGGCGATTACACGGACCCCGGTTAAGTGGCACTGGGAAAAGAGAGAGGCGGAAAACAGTCACATTCAATGAGCAAATGGACGTGATTGAAATTGACTGCGAGGGAGAGCTTAGTGATGAAGCGCTAGAGGACGAGGACGATGATGAAGACGTTGAGATGGACGGCGACGATCCATTTTTCGAACCAGAACACCAGGGCCCGGAGCCTGATGATTCCTTCGACAGCGTCGAGCTCTCAGAAGACGCGGATAATCATCATCTTGTCTTTGACCCAGACGCCAGTATCACAGGCATCGTGGACCAGATGTTTTTCGCTTCAACGCCGCCTCGAGAAAGTTACACCGACATTGCCACTGATCTGCAAACCGATGAAGGGCTGCCCTTTGATCAGTCACCACCCCGTCAGCGCTCTAGCACTCCTGAAACTCACGTTCAATCTTTCGCCGTCTTTTCTACTCATTCATCTCCTCATTCTGCTGCAACTCCGACTCGACGCGCTCCTCTGCCTGCTCCTCCCACCGGTTACGACAATGGTTTGGCTTCGGTGAAGGAGGAAGAAATAGTTGCATCAAGGTCTGAAGGTGAGTTTTCTTTCCATTATTGCACGGATATTGTCTCATCTATAGATGTATACACGCACCCGCCTCTCCGAGATGAGCCTTTGCCGACAGATAACAGCTACATTGACGATTCCATTGCTGTATCTCAATTCAGCGTCGAACATTCCACTGTATGTTCCGATGATGTCCTGACGCCAAATCTGAACCGTAATTTTCAGAAGCCAGCATCAAGACCTCAGACTCCGGAAACTGATCGCCCTCATATTCAACCTGATCGACAGCTTCCTATTCCTCCTTCATCTCCTTCGTTCAACCAAGCCTCTCCCACTGGCAGTCCAGGAGGTCCGAGACCCCGGATTAATCGTGAAGATGTTCACCGACGGTTACTTCGCCAAAGGAGCTTTGGAAGTCCCATTCCTGAAGCGAAACCGTCAGGTGATGGTCCTTCGTCGCCCCAGGCTGATGAGCAGTCATTCAACCAAGTCGAAACCGAGCTCGATGATTCTCACATGGACGAAAATCAGTCAAGCATGGTGGTGCATGAAGAAGTTGAAGGCGAAGAAGAGGAAGAGGAGGAAGAAGAATTTGGCTTGTTAAAGGCGCCACAGCCAGGTGGCAAGCTTGGGCTCGATTTTGGAAGCAAGTTTGGACTGGGTGGACTCGGGCTTGGAGATGTCGCTGCCTCTCAGTCCAGCGTCATAGCCAGCAGCGGACTAAAGCATGAAAGCCCTTATCAAGTACCGGGCACCAGGATGGAACTTGGACAGGTCGATGTCGATATGGACATGAAAAGTGCTCTGGACCGATTAATGGACGATGTGGCTGGTGGGAAGTTGGAGGAAGCGGATTTGTCTATGGCGACCGACGAGGGGTATTCTTTTGACCAACCATCTCAGCAAGTTCTGGAACCCAAGCTTATGCAACGTGCTGCAACCGATTCTATCATAGTTGGTGGAGTCGGACCAGGAATCATGAGCCGAACCGTCAGTGGCGCTTCTACAATCAGTATTCCGCCGCCTCTTCCGCCTAAAGATAACATTCGATCTCGCGAAGCCTTGATTCTGGAAAAGAGAAGAGAGTTGCGGAAGTTTGAGGAAGACGAATCTGACAACTTTTTCAATGGTCCTCATCTGACTGTTGGTCGACCGAGTCGCAGGAGGAGCATGAGTACTGGCGACGTCGAAGGTCTCAAAGGGACTCCACTAAGAAACGCTGGGTCATTGATGGATATAGTCCCTTCAGAACCTGCAGCAGATCCACCTCTTACCGACATAATTGAGCAAGAATTGAAGAAGAAGCTTGAAAAGCCTTCCAGAACAGTGAGTTGACAAAGTCGAGTCGCTGTCTTTACTGACGCTAGCTAGGGATACTATATCCGGGAGCGAGAGGGGACCATATTCGCGTCTTCCTCCGGCGAGATCTCACATATGGCTGGTCCTGGCGATGTCAATGCTGGCAGAGCTTGGAGAACCGTTCGAAGACCGTCTGACATGGTACGCCAGTTTTCTCTCCAGGCTTTCATCTTTCATCTGCTGACCTGTTCTATAGAACGAGTACTCGAAACAGATCAAAGAGTATCGTGAACAGGAGAAGGGTGGCAAGGCCTATGGCAAAGTCTTTGTGAAAGGCAAGTCTTCAGTCGTTTCTGGCTTTATTCTGCTGACTGTTCTCTGCAGTCCTCGGCGTCAAAGATATACATGTTCCGATGCCATCTCATCCGACGACCATGACCTGCACCTTGAACAATGGCATTCATTTTGTGACGACCCCAGACTGTCGCTTCTCCAAGGATGGTTCGATTGAACAAGAGTTTGAACTGTATGTATAGAATCTAGATTTCGTTTCGTGTTACTGATATCTTCACAGAATCGAACATAGTAAACTTGAATTTACGCTGACTCTAAAGATTCGCCGGGATCCCCACATCATTTCAGAATTCAAGGCTCTCGCTCCAGCCGCTCCAGTACCTCCACCCCTTGTCGCTCAGACATCATCGAAGAGCAGTGGCATGCGTGGTTTCTTCTCTTCATCACCCAAGAAGCCCAAGGAGAAGCTGGTCAAACAGCCGACTCCACCACAGCCAATTCAGCGACTTCCAGAGAATCTTGCACGTTATCTCAAACCTGATGGGACCTTGGCCAGAGCCTTTATCTCTTTCAACGATATCGCTCACCGCTGCGATACCCGTTTGTTTGAAACCACCTTTCCTCTCATCGGGCAGCGGTCAGAACTTGGCAACAAGTCGTCTGCTATGCAAGTAGGAGAGATAGTTCTGCAGGTCTTCAGGCTCCCGCCATTACCAGGAATCGCGCCGGATCAGCTTCCTCAGAGCCTCGAAGAATGCCATCGAGGTTTGCGCCACATCAACTGGCACAAGGTGACTTACTTTGAGGGAACCCTTACTCAGAGTGGTGGCGACTGTAATGTGAGCGAACAGATTTATCCATAATTCTTCTGTAACCTCAATCCACAGTCCTGGCGTCGTCGACAATTACGGATTATTGGATCCAATCTGGTCGCTTTCAACGATGTGACGAAAAGAGCAACAGCGACGATCAGTCTGAAGAAGGCTTTGGCTGTGGAAGATGGGCAAGAGTCTCGCAATAACGCCGTCAGTCCTTCGTCTCAGATGACGTCTCGCAGTAGTCGATTCGACGAAGGCGATTCACTGTACGGTGTCGAACGATCATTTAGACTCGTGTTTCCGGAGGATGAGATATTGTTCTTCGCTGATACGGACGAAGAAAAGACCCGATGGTCCGTGTTTTCTCTATTTCATTGCAAGTTACTGATTGATTTGGCACAGGCTGGAAGTCTTACGTGCCTTAGTTGGTCATATTCCTCCTCATCCTCTTTGGGCCGAGCTGCTTTGGCAAAGGCAGGAAGAGGCCTTGAAGCGCACTCAATCTCCTGCGACTCAACCACCATCGCAACTTAGAAAGCCGGTCCCTTCTGCATGAGATTTTTCATTTGTATATCTTGTCGTCTTTTCGCGCTAGTATATCTTCTTTTATTCCTTATGTGGTTGCTTAAAAGCTTGTATCAAGAGAATTTTCATGACTGCGGTTTTCGATGCACTAACTGGCTCTGTTTTTCATCGTCTTCTTTCTCGACCATTATGCGGTGTTTGCACGGAAACCTTGTTTTACACGTTGAAGAAGCATGGTCGAATTCTACAAACTCTGTCTGCTATGGTCCCATCGTCTTCCTCAATATTTACCAGCCCTTCGGCTCTGTCGAGTTTGAACTCGACACTAGGTTGTGCATCACCACTGAAGGATGGTTCTGGACTAGGTTCAGCAGTCTCACCAGATCTCAGAGCGGTCGGAGATCTTCTTTCTTCGATGAAAAAGGTCCGTCTTCCTAGGACTACATCGCAAAATAAGGCTCATTCCTACAAGACTCTTGTAACCCTTGAAACAACATTCACTGCTCTGGGACAAGAGACGGAACAAGTGGCTGCTTTGGCTCCTAGTATCAAAACATCGGAGCAGGTACGATCCTGGAAAAAGACATGTACACGTTTGACCAAGGTCTCAGCTCATAGACCTTCGATGCGACCTCGATGCCCAAATTCAAAAACAACAGTCGGATATTGAAAATGTCAAGAGATTGCTGGAAATAAAGGTGAAGGCGGCCATGGAGGGCGAGATACGAGCTCGTATGAAGAAGAAGATCCTTGAGTCCATTGCAGTGAAGGAAAGAGTGAAGCTTCAGGTAAGGTTGACAAAGGTTGAAATGCAATTAAGGCTGAAGGACCTGGAGCTGAGCAGAGGAATACCTGATCACCTCCGCCAGCAAGCCAATCAGCACAAAGAACAGATACTTGAAATCAAGACCCACCTTCATAATAGCGAAGCCCGTCGATACAATTCTCAGTTGCAAAGTTCGTCCAAGGACCATCTGAGACCGCTCCTTCGGCCAGTATCAGCTCTAGATACACCCTCGGAATCTCCTCTTTTCCCTAGCAATGTAGCCGATCTCTTCAGGATGTCAGAGCATGATGCTCGACAGCTTGTCGAAGAGTATGGAATTGAAGACGCCGGCCGGGACGACTCGAATATAAACAAGTTCATTTCTCATATCGGGGTATGTGCGTGCCTGCATTTGAAGTCAAGCGATAGTCTCTGATTTTTATAGCTCTCGTACCAGCTGGTGGACGTCCGCATCTCAGCATCGTCATCCCAGAGACTGGTCGTTAGATGAAAAAAAAGACTTGGGTTCTGAAACTTGACACAGCCTTGCAACGTAAGCAGTCGCTATAAAAAGGCGGCGTAGAATTACCGTTCCGTTTGTACCTTCTGGACAAGATACCCTGGAAATCAACTTGCTGAGCTTTCATATAATGATTCGACCTCAACGAATGCGCGCTCTTTTTCTCGTCTTCTTCCTCTTCCTCTTGACAATCCTCTATGTCATCTCTCAGAACCACTATCAGCTCAAGAATGCGCTGGCTTATGGGACCCGACCTCTATGGGACAAAGCGGACGGTCCCACAAATGTCATTCCCCACTATTATGCTGAAGGCATGCCTTTCGATTCGCATACATGTCAGCTCCACGGATGGAAAGAAAGGCAGAATGCAAAAAGCGTCACAGTGTTCGATGCTGTTCTCATGAGCAGTGAACTGGATCTCCTCGAAATCAGAATGAACGAGCTGGATTCAGTCGTTGACCGCTTCTTCATCTTGGAATCCAATGCCACGTTCACGGGGTTGCCGAAGGAGACCTACTTTGCAAACAACAGAGCTAGGTTTTCCAACTTTGAGAAGAAGATTTCATATCACTTGTGAGTCGTCTTTTTATATGTTCTCTCTGGTCTCAATCTCCTGCCACAGTTTGCCAGGCTACCCTTTACCACCCGGCAAAGTGGCTTTCGACGTTGAGGCCAAGACCAGGGATGCCATGACTCAGTTTCTTAGGTCCCATATTGCCGAGCTGCGCCCAGAGACGCAACCCCTGGTTCTCATGTCCGACGTAGATGAAATTCCTTCTGCCCATTCCATCAAGCTGCTTCGGGCTTGCGATTTTGGCTCTGCGGTCCATCTTCAACTCCGCAATTACCTTTACAGGTGAGTAATGCCCTCTAAGCATTTCTGAGGTCTAATTGCCTCATCAGCTTTGAATGGTTTTTGGGTTTCGGCAGCTGGAGAGCCAGCGTCCAGAGCTGGACGAGGTCCAGCTTTTATCGACACTCGCTTAGTACCCCAAACATTCTCGCTGATTCCGGATGGCATTGCAGCTACTGCTTCAAGACTCTTCCCGAATATGTTGTCAAGATGAAAGGCTTTTCCCATTCCGACCGTATTGGGGGCCGAATCAATCTGTTGGAACCCTCACGAATCCAATCGACGATATGCACAGGCAAAGACATCTTTGGCATGTTACCGGAAGCGTATACGGTAATTACGCTTTTTGTTTCCGCAGGTGTGAATTTTCTGACGTGGCCAACAGTATGCCGACCTGCTTTCACAAATGAACCCCCTAGCGTAAGCATTGCTCTCATTTTATTGTCTTTATGTCCTGACCATGACCAGGCAAACGTCGGCGGTGGGATTACCGCGCTTCCTGATTGTCAATGCCCTGCGCTTTAAATTTCTGTTGCCTGGAGGTTGCAAGCGAGACTCTGCTGCTTCAGGCTCAAGAAAGGGAATTGATGATGACTTGGAATGAAGATGACTGTCTGGAACAGAAATGTATCGCTATCGTAGCTCTGGCAATAATTATACAGTATAATAATTTATATTTTCGTGACTTGCCCATCTTTGTTTTGACGGTGATGGGGGTTCACGGCTTGACCACTTTTCTACGCGAGAATAAGCGGGCGCTTGGACAGACCATCCAGTTTCCCCTTCCTCAGCCTGTCAAAGTAGTCGTGGATGGATGGTCGTGCGTGTTACTCGACACTTTTGAATCTTGTTGACCAAAAAACAGATTAATCTATGAAATATTTGCCAAGTCGAATCTACCTTGGGTCTTTGGGGGTGAATATGAGCAGTTTGGCGAATTTGTTGCAGACGTGGTCAAGGCTTGGATAGAAATAGGATTACACGTTTTCGTCGTGTTTGACGGTTCGTCTCTTAACTTCACCTATGATCCGCCTTTAATTTCTGTGTCAGGTCCGCACCCAGAGCTCAAATTCGAAACTGTTCGTTCCCGTCTCGTGCAGTCGCAGATCCAACCAAGCCTGCTCTTCTTCAGAACCTCTGCCGCGTCTCGTACAACGCCACGGTTCCTGCATGAGTCACGAATTATCCCACCACTATGCTATCCAGCGACATTGAACGCTCTTCAAGCCCTCTTTTCATCAACTGACAAGCTGGAAATCCATTTTGCGGATGAAGAAGCTGATCCCTTTATTGTTGCACTCGCTGCAAGGTAAATATGACCACAATCGAGTCTATAAGGGCACTAATTTACCTGCACTACCAGGGTCTCTGCATACGTTATCGGAAATGACTCGGATTTCGTTGTCCTGAATTCGGAAGGGTATCAGGGTTATATTCCATTTGAGGAAATGCTTTGGACAAGCACCACTCCCAGCGACTTTGATATCGTCAAAGAAGAGCCCGATGATTTTCAACCCGTTCGCAAATCTAAAAAGAAGCTTACGCCGGATCTCAAACTGGGAAAAGGCCTGCTTCCCCCGAAAAATTCTTCAGACCTGGCTCTTTCCGTGACGACATACAGTCCCTCGAACCTGGCATTGTATCTCAAGATTCCAGTGAATCTTCTGCCGCTCATGGGTGGATTTGTGGGCAATGATTATTACCAAGCGCGTCGTGGTGGTCAATCACTGTTTTTCGATCGCCAGTCGAACCTGGTTGACCGAATTAATAAGGTTGCGTCGACTATGCGGACTCTTCTGGACACCAAGCAGCCCAAAGAGCGGGTGAAAAATGTCATGGATCTTATTTCCAAGACCGTAAATTCACTAGTAGCTCGTTCACCCGCGGTGGTCAGCTCAACAGAGATAGACGAGCTGATAGACAAAATTGCAGAATCGACTCTGCAGTACACCATAACTAAATTCGACGGAGACGAAGGCTCATTATGGCCGACTCCTCTCTGTTCTCTTCATCATCCAGATGTCTGTCCCCTGCTCCCAGCATTTTCGCGAAAAGCAGACACAATGGAGGGGACAGTCGAATTTGAAGAATATAACGAGGTCAGGATGCTATATTTGGAAGCTTACCGCCAAGGGCGTCTCGGTCCATTGATACTAGACATATTGTCCACCTCGACATATTGGCCGCGTTTATTCCTAGAACATCCAGATGTCGAATCAGTCAGTCACATTGGAAGGACAGCAAGGCAATTTGGATATGCCATACTGGCTGACATGCTTGGTTTGCCTGTTCCAGATTCAGGTGAAGATGTCTCGGAAAGCGTAGAGGAAGCAGAAGAAGACGAAGACGAGCTGATTGATGTTGTCGAAGAGGATTCTGACGAAGAATCGGATGTCGATCTAGTTGCTCCTTTACGAGGTGCTCTAGACCGTTTGCACGATACAAAAGGGACTCCAAACCTGCCGAAACCTCCACCAGAGCTCTTTGTCACGGAACATATCCGCCGTGGAACACGAATCGTAGCAGTGCCAGTCAATGTTCCTCCTTTGGATCAGCTGCTCGAATCCATATCCATATCGCACGAGGGGCCTCTATTATTGAGGCCCGCAGATCATCGATTATCGGTTCTGCTAGGCGCGCTTAACTCTGATTGCCTTCCAGTCAGAGCACTGCCGAGCGAGAAACTTGTGCCTGTCCTGGCATTGCGCCTAGTGACCTATGCGATTCATCTTCGGGCTCTTGAACATTCATCTAGAGAGCGTGAAAGCGAGCGGTGGACCAAATGGGAAGCCCAATGTTTTCTTCAATCTTTTGCCACATCAGACGAGCAACATTCAGATCCACCCACCACAGACCACAATATTCAGCTCGTTGCTCAAGTTTTACAGGCGCTTGAGACGGTTCAACACCTTGTCCAGATCCTGCTTCTAGAATCAATACCTTTCCCGGCATTCTCCGGGAGAGGATTCCACTCCTTGCTGACTCGCACCAAGTCATTCAAGGAACAGTCTACCCTACTCGATGCCTCTTTGCATGGATTCAAAGATGTTTTCCGGGAAGAAAAGATGAAAAAGACGAAAAGGGAAAAAGTAGCCAACGCGACTGCTCAAAATAGTAGCAAGCCACTACTTCGTGGCGGGGGTCTGTTTCAACTTCTTCAGGTTGTGGATCCTGAGACTTGAATCTCGAACAAAAGTTTTTTCTTCTTTGCCTTCCGCTGTGCTCATAGCACAAAGCTGTTTGCTACATAGCTTGACTGCACTGCCTCTTGGCGCCTAATACTTCTTTTTTTTGGGAGCACCGCCATGACAGGGTGTGAACGGCGCGTCGACATATAAATGGCCTCATTCGGTACCATTCCTTCAGTCAACAGATTCCTCCTCTTCCATGGCTACATTTCGCAAAACTTCGCCTGTTCCCGCCGATATAGTCACATATCGCTTCAGCGATAACCTTGTATACGTTAAACCTGCGACAGATTATGAGGCAAGTTGTTCTTCGTCTGGGGCCAAGGTCAAATATTTACCAGTGGCGCAATTTGTTTCTAGGAAGCACTCGATGTGGCACAGAAAGAGTTTCCTGAAGGCCTTGCACATGTTGACCGGGATCGAATTATATTCACGATACCAGCGACTGTGGGAGGGACACGTCAGAAAGTTCGAATCTCGTCAGGGGCATGGCCATCTACTATTGTTCGAATGCTCCGCGGCGAAGTCATTGATATTTCAATAACTGATTCGAAAGAAGAGAAGGAGAAAGAAGCTCCTCCACCGCAGTATTTGGAAGTGCCAGACACGGATTACAACTCGAGGTTATCTCGCTCTAGTCCTTCGTCGCGTTGTAATTCTCGAGCATCTTCACCGTCGGGACGCAGCGAAAAATCGTCGCGCTCTTGGATAGGAAAAATCCTTGGGTGACCATTATACCCTCCAAAATTGTCTTTTTATTGTAGAGATAGATGATCATGTACAAGATTGTAATCCAGGTCGACATATACGGACAAGGGCCTTGCCGCCTAGACGGTCCTACTGTGTCGCAGGAGTGCCTTACTGCGAAACGTGGCATTATACTGTAATAGTGAATTAATATCTCGAACCCAGTCGTCTTCTTTGCCTGGTGCGGCTCCTTCGCCCTGCTGGGAAGCATCAGGCGTGATGGAAGATCGATTTATGCAAGGCACAGGATAAGGCGACGCTTGAATGTTCACAGATTCGCCGGGATGGAGAATATGGGATGTTCGGCCATCCATGGAAACACCAGCTGGCGAACGGCTACGGTCACCGATCTGAAAATATCTGAATGATGATACCAAGGTCCAAGTTTAGACATACTCGTAAAGTGATCAGCGATGAAAAGGGAAACACTAGGGGTCGGAAAGACAGACTTCTTGGACAGATTGGCGTTAAAACAAGGGCACTGAGCGATGGGTGAACGATAGGGCCACCAGCAGAGAGAGAATAGGCTGTTGATCCAGTTGGAGTTGAAACGATGAGACCGTCAGACTGGAAATGCATCAGAAGATGGGAGCAATTGAAAAAAGTTGCCACATACGACTGCCTCTGTGAGATGCTGTCCATCAACGAATATGTCAATAGTATTGAGGTGAGGACTCGATCCGCGATGCAAAGCAATTTCATTCATGACCTGCCAAGCCGGGCCAGGTTCATCACTTGCAAGGATCAAACCGTCTCCCTCGATCTCCTTCTGAGCCATATCTGCATTGTAGAAAGTGCAAGCTAGTCGCATTCTGTTGAGAATGGTGGCCTTTCCTTGAAAGACGCTTTCCAATGCTTTGGCAAAATCATCGATATCTGTAGCAAGGTTATGGAAGAACCTTGAGCATATCAAAGCAACGTACGGAAAGGCAGAAGAAAGCCTAATGTTCCCATGGAGAAGCTGAGGACCGGAGGGACTGCGCCAGCGCTAAAAAGCGACGAAGCATGAAGAATAGTGCCGTCGCCTCCGAGCGTGACCACCAAGTCTATTTTATCAGACTTTGCTGTTAAAAAGTCAGACAGGTAAAGCGCATTCCAGGAAATTGACGGACCACGCTGCCAGACTTCAGCTCCGTGAGGAATATCTGCTCTGTCCTCATGAAAAACCCTGACGTCTGGGTATGTCGAGTGTACATGTCTGCAGCAATCAGAAGATGATAATACTGACAGAGGAGGTCGCTGACTCGAGAAAGGCGTCAATTGCGAGAATGACTGGTTGAGTCCTTAATTTGTTGACAATGAGGATGGATTTCGGAGGATGATTGAACTGGTTCCGTCTGTCTTTGCTCCAGTTTCGACATAGGATAACCTTTAGTATTGTTTCACGTACGTTGGAGACGAAGTCGAAAGCAGTCGACTCCAACAAAGTCGTTGGGTTGTGCGACTGAATTTGAAGAACATTGTCACGGTATCACATGACGAAAATCTAAGTTCACTTTGACTTTCTAATCTCCCAATCTTTTGGTCTTAATGTCAGAGACCAGCGAAAGGCGAACGCGGTCTCAGTATACATTGCCAGAAACAGACCTCCATCTCAGCAGGTCGCCCTTGAAGGAAGCTAGAACAGCGGCCAGAAATGGAGTTGAAGAGGTCCTGGAGGATCAGCGATCTATGAGAAAGCGATCAGCATCTCGCGAGAACTCTGTCGACGACCGTCTGTCCAAGCGTCTGAAACAGGAATATACCCCGTCAAGAGCTCAGCGAGCTCAGTCAGTTCCACCCTCGGCTTCAGTCCCAAAAATCGACTTCAATCAGCAACCTCGCTCATCATCACGCCCCCTCTCTCCTTTTAGGGAATTCAAGCTTTCGATTCAACCAGACGCGCCTGCTCCCCAAACACCCCAGAAACCGCCGCTCGATGTGGTCATGGAATCTTCGCCTCTGACCCCGGTTCCGGAAACACCTTTTCCCCCAAGACGCGTCGTTCCAGGGCCACCTACAAATGTTGTCAAGGTAAACGTTTTCTCTCGGAGAATTAATATCCTGTTCTTATGTCCCCTATAGGCCAAGGACAAACCTAGTCGCCTTCCTCGTCGACAAAACAGTGCAAAACCGACCTCTATACCCGTCGCTTCATCCAGCAAAACAATCCTACCACCTCCAGCACCTCCAGTACGACCTAATGCATTCGATGTGATGATGGGTGCTCGCGCCTCTGATTCGTCCAAAGGAAAGGGGAAACCTGTCTTTTCCTCGCAAAAGGTCCCGAATATATTCACACCTTCAAAACCTGGTGGACCCAGCAATCGCAAATCTGTCAAGGACAGCATGCGACCTAGAGAGAAACCCAAGAAGCTTATCCCTCTTCTTGTAGAAGAGGACGAAGAAGAGAGTCGAAGGAGCCCATCTCCCGGACCTTCGAATGTGGTCAACTTTATCGACACAGCGACAGAGCTCGTCACATCTCTGGACCGATCTGGGATGGTGGTTTCTCTTTCCTCTGTCCAGCACTCCGAAACAATAATTGCACCTGGATCGAGCGAGGTTGTTCTAAAGAATGAACCTAATTTAGCAGCGTCAGTACCCATGGAAGGGGTCGAGACAGCGGAACCGGTGACAGTGGAAGTCGTGGAACATGGGTTGGGCAATGGCGACATTGGAAGGGAATATGCGCTATCGAGGGTCGAGGAGACGTTCGAGGAATCCATGAAAGAGGTACAATCTTCCGAGGTTGGAAAGGATTCTCTTTTGTCCACAGTCGAGGAACCTGGATTATGCAATAGGCTCGAACCATCCGACACTGCAATGGAATCTGCACTATCGAGCATCCAGGAGAACCTTGTGGAATCTGTCAATGGGATCCAATCTTTTGAGGATGGAAAGGGATCCTTACTGCCGACTGTCGAGGAAACTGGATTGGAGAATGGGCTTCCAACGTCTGATATTGGAATGGAATCCCCACTATCGAGCCTTGATGAATTACAGGACGAGGTCCAATCTTGTGAAGTTGTCTTGTCACCGACCGTCGACGCACCGATGGGTCCGTTGGTGATTCCGACCGATGAACTTCCGGACATTGAGCCGCCATTATCACCGCTTTCAAGTCTGGTCGACTCGGATGATGAAGTTTCGCCACCAGCAGCGTCGCCAATGAAGACTGACAATGCGAAGCAGTCCAAGCCACCGACTGTGGTCCAGAAACCCAAGCGTCCTGCAGGGAGAAAGCGAGCTGCATCCACTGCGACTAGTGTTCCTCGCACGACACGAAGCACTTCCACAAAGCGTCGAGCTGAAGACGACGACGATCCTGGTTCGTTCGCGATTTTCATCACACATTTGATTTGCTTATTTTTTGTCCAGTCCGTAAGCGAATGGCTTTTTCCAGTCCAACAGACGACGACGAAGATGCTTCTATGAAGGTCATGAGTTCACCTGCGAAACTTCCTGTCCCGACAAAGAGTCGGACTCGAGATGCTTTGCCCAAGACGCCGACCAAACCCCGCTCTCCCTTCAAGTCCAATTCTTCTCCTTCACCTACCAAGCTTTCCAGGTCCTCATCAGCATATACTACCAGAGGTGAATCAACTTTTGTTAAACGGACGAATGAAAATTAACATTATATAGACACAGTTTATCGCACCTTCGAGTCGCATGCTGGAGAAGCGCAATCTACACTTTTCACGCTTTCGAATGCTTTGGAGAAATTAGCTATGCCTCCACCAGCTCGACCAAGTACCAGCATGGGTTTCAATCCAGACGACGACAGCGACACGAGTTTCGATTTTCAAACTCTGAAGAGCCACGACGATGGTGCTCTCGGTCGAATGTCATTGAAGCGCTCGTCGACCGTCAGTGGCCTGTCCAGTGGCGAATCATCGCTCGAGTCAGTAGCTGATCCGAAACCGCAGTTTCCTCGTTCGGGTGTTGCTCGTCCCAAATCAATCCTTAACAGGCCACCTGGAAGAACATTTCTTGTTGGCACAGGTTCAATCATGGGTACTGGCCGAACGATGCAGAAAGTCAGTCGTAATCCAAGTTTACCCAGTGTCATGGCGAGTCCAGTGAAAGGTTCAGTCGAAGATGATCCTTCCAAACCCACAGTCCACTTTATCAACATTGAGATGCAGCTTGCTGAATTGGGAGAGAAGATTGAAGAGAATCCTCGAATGAAACCGCATCTTGGTCGTGCATCACTAGCGTCAGAGCAGCTTTCTCGCTCTCTCAGTGCACTTCCTGCGCCAACGCCTATGGGACCGCCGGTGACACCGCCTCGTCGAGAAGGGCTTAGAAATCTGAGAAGCTCTAGCAGTCAATATCCGTCATCTGCACCCTCGGGCGAGACTTCTCAAAGTGGTGGACTGGTCCCGGTAGCAGTGGCAAAAAGTGCACCCAGTAAACAAGTCAAGGGACCGACATTAACTGTCTTGAAGGACTGTCGAGTCTTTGTCGACGTTCGAAGCTTGACTGGTGAAGATATCAGTGAAGGCATGATTGAGCTGCTTCAAGGTCTTGGGGCTCGAGTATGTTCATTTAGCTCGTCTGACTTGTCTGATCATTTTCCTAGATCATGAAGAATGCCGTCCAGTCTTGTACTCATATTGTCTACAAGAATGGCCTTACGAGCACTTTGAATCGGTATCGGTGAGCTACTTTCTTGAATGTGACGAATATAGGTTGACTTTTGCAAGATCCTTGAGTGATCCTAAACCTCTCGTCGTCGGTATGACTTGGGTCGTGACATGCGCCGAAGCTGGTGCCCATGTTGAAGAAACACCTTGGCTAGTCGATCTAACTGGTGTCAACGTGGCTGGAGTGATCAAGGTAAGCAATCGTCTTCTCGCTGTAATCCTGCTCACATGGCTACAGCATCAGCGACGCAAATCGATGATTCCTAAGCGGATTCAAGACTATGGTGAAGACGAGGCCGGTCCATCCAATACACCGATAGACGGCGATATGTCTATGGCCGATTCTAGCACTTGTGAGTTTCTTCAGCTCCAGCTTTACATGAAATTGACCCAAGCATCAGCTATGGGCGAGGATACTTTGACTCCACTGGAGAGAGCTCGTTTGCGGTTGAACTTGAAGGCCATATGAGCTCTCTATATTATTATGACTTTACGAAATTTTCTTATTGTGTATGTGCTTTAGTTAATCGCTGCTCAGGCAAGAGCAGCGTATATTCAAATGTACAATGCCACCTCGAACTGCACATCGAGCGTGAATTATGATCTGGGACTTGCAAGTAGGAGGTGATGGATGATGACAGGAGTGGGGTTTGAACCCACTGCAGCTGGACAGTGCGTAAGTTCATGATTTTCGTCCATTTGGACTTTGGACTTGAGTGCGCTTTCCGGGGAAAATATTTCTCGGGATTCTGCGCCACAAAAGAGTTCAATGATGATACCAGCGCCCTTCCTGCCTTTCCCAGACAGGGCCTCTGGCTGGAAACCAAGCATGAGTTATCCAGGATTGATCCTGTTCCATTTGAACCCGGTCACGACTCGGGAACGAAATCAGCGTGCTGGTGGCTTCCGCGCCACAATGATGACACTGGGGTTCGAACCCACGCTATAAAACAGTCTTCCGGGACCGGAGCCATCCTAATATTCTGTGCCAAAAGAGATATATAAACCCAGCCTATTATTCCTCGAGTTTCAACGTCAAAAAGAGCTAAATGATGACAGTGGGGTTCGAACCCACGCCCTTTCGGACTGGATGTTCGGATTCTTCCTAATTCCAGCGCCTTGGACCACTCGGCCATGTCACCACAGAAAGCTGCCATATACGCGCGCTCACGAGGATAGGACCATTTTCAGTTTCCGCAACGGGTAACCTGATCCGACCCGACATGTTTGGCTCTGTTGGGCTGGCAGAGAGTCCTCTGCTCCACAAGCCGCAATTGGGAGAAGATCTTCAGTTGCTATATGTGAACCCTTGGATCTGCATGTATGCCAACATAAGAGGTTACACTCCTTTTACGGAAATACATATAGACAAGTCACAAGAATACATGGGTGAAGAGTGAGAGGGACTACTTGAACTATCCATGTCATCGCATTGCAAAAGGTCCAGCCACAAAAGCCAACGTAGGTCGAGCTTGCTTCAGGATCATAAAATCTGGTAGTTCATATGGGATATCGTTATGCAATTGGAGAAATTGCAGCGACGGAAGGAATGTTCCGAGCCCAATAAAACGATCCATGAACTTCTCGGTATATGTCATGGGACAATCCAATGTCAAGGAAGTCAGTGAAGGATTGCGAACGAGAATGCGAAGACAGTCATCATCGCTGAGAATTTGTGACTCCAAGTGCAGCTCCTCGATGGAGCACGAGGACCGCTCGATAAAGGATAGCAGACTGGTGATTTCCGTTAGCCCATGGAGCTCCAACTTGGAGAGACCTGGGATAGAAAGATAGTCGAGCAAAGGCGGAATGATGGGGGTATCAACTGCTTTTTGGAGTGAAAGCTCGGTGAGGTGGTTGAGCTGCAAGGGCTCTGGAAAATTTCGATAGTCAATACCGTCGACGTAGACGATATGACATCGCTGTAGATCGGTCAAGCAGCTAAAAAGTTGTAAAAGGTCGGAAGAATAATAAGGTATGGTCCAGGAGGATCGATAGTCGGTGATTCGAGACCAAGGCAGCTGACATCGAGCAAGTATTCTTGGATCCCCGAGAAGGGTTCGCAAGGAAGGTGCGATTTTGAATACTGTATGAATCGTAGATGAGCGAATCTCTTCTGGAGTTGGAGCTCTGGCCTCTGCTCGGAGATGAAGCTCAGCCAAGGATGGAAGGAAGGCTGTCAATGGAGCCAGTGACTCGAGTGAATGGAAAGGGATCCCCGCGTGGAATTTCTTCCATCGCGGCGAAGAAGGAAGTAGCTGACAGACGATGGGATGATACTGTGGAATGTCATGGAGACTCAGAAGAGCCACTGACAATGGATGTGAGCCAGAGCGATGAATCTGAACTCCGAGCATGAACAATAGTCGGCTCAGCGAATTTTTGTTCGATGGAGTAAAAGCCTCTGCAGGTATCCTTATCGTTGACCAAAGTCTGGGCAACTCTAAAGCAACTGCCCGCCAATGGCTGGATACACGAGGTATGAGCCAAGGCATCAAGGAAGAATCCAGTGAGCTGGATTCCTGCTCAAGGTCCTCGTCGACGAAAGAGAGGAATATTTCGCACAAAACCTCGTCGGGTAATCGTCTAATTGGGTGCAATACCGCTTTGTATGCCTCCAGTTCGTGTTGTTTCCGTGCCCTCTCTTCCAACAATACTTTGAACTCTACCCGCATCTCTGCAATCCTGCTTTCCAGTTCTTCCAATTTTCGAGACTTGTCGACCAGGACACTTGTTAGATCAGCGGTCTCTTGGTCTGGTAAAGGCGGGCAGCCGGAACTGAGCAATTCCTGGACGCGTGTAGGAAGTGTTTGGAGGAGCTCTTTGGCGTCAATACCAGGCTCTTCTTCAGGTGAATTGCCACAGAATTTACAATTCGAGTCCATGATGGAGGAACAAAGACGTGATTTGTCAGCGGATCTCCCTACTATCGCGGGAGGCGACGATCCTGATCTTTCCGAACAAGCACAGAACATTTTACACGATGACCAAATGCTGAATATAGAGGGAGACCAGTCTCTGACTTGTCAAAACAAAATAGGTCTATGAAGGCGGCTGATACGGTTCTACCAACATCTTGCTAAATTCTTTTAACCTCTCCGGACCGCTAAACGGATGTAAGAAATGGACAATACGTTCAAAATGGATGCTCACCGAACTTCCTCGACGAGCAGGGGCAGCTTGATGATATGGAAAAACTCTTCATAAAGCTCGTATGCTTCATTCAGATACTTTTGCTGCATCTTCTGACGGACAGAGCAATGTGTGCATGTCGAGTCTGCAAAAGTTGAAAGTTGACACACCATTCAAGGAGCGAATGTCTTGACTGACCTTTGCTCGGGAAGAGCAGCTGATTAACGACAATGTTATGTGTATCGATCTCATAGTTGGTGAGTTCTTGTACCAGACGCTCCGTCTCGTAGAGCGATAAGAATTCGGAAATGCAGACGCAGATAAAAGTGGTTTTTTCCTGGAGGACAGACTCTGAGCGGGAGAGAGATAAAAGGCGACGGAATACGTACTGGGTCCTTGAACTGTGTGTTAACTTCTGTGATAATGGCTCGCATTGATTCCAGCTTCGCGAACATGTCGTCTTGTGAACCAGCGTCGCCACCCATCATGGCAGACATCTGCCCAATCATGCCTCCAAATCTAGAGCCCAGAACACTCAGTTTGCCCAATGCTTTCTCTAGCACAGTCGGGAATGAAAGAAATCGTAAGGTATGGCCAGTAGGAGCAGTGTCGAACACAATGACAGAATATTCCATAGATTTGACGTGTCTGAAAGCCATTCAACGAGAAGAAGCAGACGCAGAAGAAAAACATACTTCATAATCTCTGCAAAGCTCATTGCTTCATCGACACCAGGGATTGCAAACGCAAGGTCCTGCATCATCGAACCCATCATTCCATTGGTATCGGCTGCAGGCTCGTAAGTAGAAGGACCGGCGCCTAGAGAAGCCCAAGACTTACACTGTTCGACCATCTCTTGAATTGCACTGGTCGGATCAATCTCCATCGCAAAGAGGTTCTCGAAGCCATTCACCTAGAAGGGTCAGCAAGGAATCAGTCCGAGAAAGAGCCAAACCGACTTTTGTTGCATCCTTGGAGAATTTCTGACCAAAGGCATCAGAGAGATTGTGGGCGGGGTCAGTGGACTGATTTTCGAGGTGAATGAAATGATGAATATGCTTGGAAGTCGACACGTACAATGAGTAGGACGCTCTCGCGACATTTGGCAAGCTGAATTGCCAGTGAACAAGATGTAGTGGTTTTGCCGACACCACCTTTCCCGCCTGAAGATATGTATTCCGGTCAAAGTTTGGGCAAGGAACAGGGTCGAGACGAACCGCAGAAGATCCACTTCAACGAGGTCTGATCAAGCACATTTTGGAGCGTTGGGGGAAGGGTCTCAGTCTCGTCCATTTCGTCCATTTTGGGAAACAACAAAAGCAGCTGACTACTTGTAATTGTTTGATTGTCGTGCTCGAACTGACCAGAAACTACGAGAAGGAAATATTTTCATTATAGGAAACTACAAGAAGAGATTTATCAGACTCTACGTCACTCAGTGGCAGTGACGGCTTAATATGAGTGCTAGAACTTTCCTCGCTGAGCGGCACCGTATATTTCCTGAACTCCGTCCGATCCTTTATTACTTAGCATGAAGAGAGCTCAGGCTTTCTTCTAGATTCACGCCTCAGTTTGACCCACTGGAAGCAGTGAGGACAAATCGAGATGACCAGATAACAATGACCAACCTTCATCGTTTTTCTTCAATCCTTCGTCGACTCCAACATGCTTAGCCTTGGAAATGTTGAAATGCATTGACGCCGTTGCAAAGTTGACGGTATAAGGTGTCAGGGTTTGCTCCTTGCTTCCCTTCAACCAGCTGATGAATTTCATGGGCAGGCGAGAAAGAAAGCCAGCGCGCGAGGAATCACTATTGGCCTTTGATTCTTGGGATGTTCAGGAAAGATTTCGTCAAATCTGGACCTAGGCTCGTAACCAGCCTCTCTACGGGAGAAGTTTTTGGTGACGGGAGGAACCTCTCGGTAGTCCCTCATAGAGGGTCGGTAACCGGACTAAGTAATCTGGACCACAGAGCCCGCATAAAATCCCAGAAAAATCTGGGATCGTCATTTCTGATGAAGAAAACCTCCCCGGGGACCTGCAGCTGGTCAGAGACTGAGGAGTCATGTCTGCCGCCAGTAACATGGCGAGAGCTACATTTCCCACATAAGTTCTATCGCAGATATTTTTGTTATGGCCTAGCTGGACGTTGGTCATTCCGGGTTTCCGCGAGTCGTACGCTCCAACAATAAGTTCTCGATCTCCAGGACTAATCAAGAAAGTAAGAAATAAAAAAATGGTATACGAGAGAGAAATCAGCTTGGGACTTACCCAAATATACCGCTTGGACGAATTGCAACAGTCCGGAGGCCTTGCTTGTCATTTGCAGCAATAACAAGCTGTTCTGCTAGAGCTCGAGACTCTGTATAAGGGTCCAAATGTTTCTTTGCATACGGCAAACGGTTTCTTCGCCGTTGATGATCTCGTGGCCGTCGAATACAACGCCACAACTGGTATGGTATACAAGCTTGCGGACACCTGCAGCTTTGGCCGCTTGAATCACATTTCTGGTTCCTTCAACATTGACCTGGTAGAAAATCTGGAGATTGTTGGGGTGCCTGAGGGATAGAGGCGAGATTGTGTGAATGATACATGTCGCGCGAGTCTGGTTCCGTGGGCTGAGTTGCGAATGGAGACAAGCCGATCAAGCCTACCTTTTCAATTGCACTGGATATTTGGTCTAGGACGCAAATGTCCCCTGGGTAGAAATTGACTTCGTTGTGGGAATTGGAAGAATATCGGCTCGGACATTATCGCCACGTGCTTTGAGCTGTTCCACAACATGTCGCCCACCTCCGAGTTGCCTTCGAGCACAAGATAGCTGTCTGGAGAGTTGGACATCACTGGCGTAAAGTTCGGCATTCTGGGCGTCTGTGTACTTATGTTAGCCAGGGGAGCTCCAGGGTTGACCCACAGAAAAAGCAGCTGTTCCTCGATAACTTATCCCAAACGGGCCATACCGTACAAGCGCCTCCGAGAAAATCATTCAGTCTCTCAAGTCTAGCATTCAATCAAGCATCGTTAGCATTGAATGGCATCACGACTCCATGGTAGTGGAGACATCGGCGAGACGAGCTACTACCAATTTATGTATCGCCCAAGCCAAGCCTCCCACATTTTCGCCGTCGCATATTAGTCCAACGTCAATGGAAGCTATACTTCTTGATTTTGCCCCAGAGTCAGCCACAGCCGTCAGTATGATATCTTCAAATCGCGGAATAGGCTGGAGCGTCAACGGTCCAGTCGTTGGTGACGATGAAGAGAACAATGAATGTGAGGCGTCGAGAATCGCGACTCGTTCGTCGCTCATGATTCGGAAATCCAAGGCATGGCTACATCAAGTCAGGACAATATTCAATAGACGAAAGAATGACTGACCTTAGATCACCGTACAACATTCGATACCAGCCAGCTGCCTTGGCAAATGTGTCCACATTGACGTCTCCCTCATTCGTACATCTGATTTCTTCCAGAACTTTGACTATTGGCAAAGTGGCTCGCAGGATACCGACAAGACGCTGTAGCGATGGAGCCAGTCGACCAGCGCCATGGTGAAGAATGTTACGCAGGAAAGGCTCTGCATCGTCGTGAGGATTGAAGTCTTGGTTTGGAAGGTCCACCTCCATAGCCGACGGATCCTTGCATCTCGAGAATCTCAAGTCGAAATTCCCGCCAGTGAGCGACAGTTGATCTTCGCAAGATATGGATACTGCATAGTCCTGCCCGAAGGATCAGGCAAGGTAAAACGCCGAGGAAAAATAGACGTACAGCGGCATAGGCGAATTGAACTGTCTGAAGATCAAAAGAGAGCAACCGAACATCACTCCAATTCTTCTGTTTTCCCATTTGCGCAATTTCTCGAGCAATGACCACCATCTTCGACACCTTGGCCCATTCTTCCAGAAATTCATCGACACAAGTGTTGACGTTTTCGGACAAAAACGATACAACTGCCTCTGTAGTGTCATAGATGATTCTCTTGGAAGGTCGAATAACAGTGCTGCTGCTTCCAGCTTTCTTGCCCATAGGTTGCTGTACATATTTGAGCTTGACGCAGGTCACTACTTGAGCATTTCTTTCCGACCACCAGTTCAGCGGGATCACCCGAATATTCTGCATCGCAGCCTCTGCAGCCGGTGCGCCCGAAAGTATATCAGCGGATTGGACACAGAGTGCAGGCACACTGCGGGCAAGAGATGATTGGATATGTCTCAGTTCGGGAGCAACCGTCAAGCTCGAAGTAGGATTGACATGGGTAAAGGGAATGCTGCGAAGCTTGAATTGTCGTTCGACATTCATGTAAGCCACTCGGGCACTGATTGAGATGAGCTTGGTTAAATCTTCAGAAGATCAATAGCACAAACCAGCAATAACTGTACAACTCTCGTAGAACCTGAGTGTCGAGATCAAAGCTAAAACAAAGTTAGGCCAATCCACACCAATAATTAACATTCACTGACCCGTGTCGCTTGCTGTCGGCGAGTTTGTCCTCGTTATCCTGAAGTGCACCTGGATTTCTCCAATTCATCATCCCAATTGAGCTGTCCGGATCGACGAAAGAGCGCGAACTGCTAGTCTGAACAGAGATCCCTTCTTCCCCATGAATCCTGCCAAAGTCCAGCCAGGCAACATCCTCCATAATCATATTCGCATACATCGTCTCCGACAGCACTTGTGTCGTGATGAGAGCATAACGAAAGGATTCGTCTGTGATCACAATGACCAAATAGTGAGAAACAAAGTTTGCCAGTTGTATATAAAGGAATCCTCGAGCTGATGTACCAAGTTTCAGTTCCTCTTGAACAAGTTCAATGCTTGGGGATTGGGAGAAAAATGAGATACGCACCGGATTTCATGAAATTCCTCTGTCGGAAGCTTTGAAGGCCCAGGTATTTAGCCTTTTGGTCGGCGAGACCAAGGATAGTCTAGATTGCAACGTCAGTGCTGTTAAGAGTACTTTTGTGTGTCTGTCTGACCTGGAACCGCAGCTGAACCAGAGCTTCCAGTAGCATGTTGGGGTTGTCATTCACTGTTCTGGTAATCATCATAAACCGCGGTGCTCGACCTGCCGCTGCCAGGTCCCCTGTATCCCGCAGGTTCAAACGTCCAGTGCGTGAGTCGATTGTAATAAAAACAACCTCATCGGCACATAAATGAACACGAAGAGACGGAAGATCTAGAGAAAGATGAGACTTGAGCTAGAACTCGTGGAGCCCTCGAATTACCATCCTTCACCAAGGTCACGACCCCAGGGGGAGCGAACACTGTTCCAAAACGTCGACATTGCACTTGGAATGATGTCAAGATAGCGGTAGTATGCTTGTATAAGACCTTCTTAAGCAAAGACTCGAAGTCCAAGTCGTCAGCATTCTGCGTAATCGGTTATTGATCAACCAATGAGAACAAAACGAAACATACGACAACCAAGATACCCGGTTCCATGGTCGTGTCTTCGGGTGGAAGATTCACTCCGAATGCGCCTTTGGCAGGTTCCCATAAAACTTCAAATTTGAGGGCTTCAACTGTGTCTGAGGGCTTCATCTGGCCAAGTTTCGACCGCAACTGCAAGTCTGCGAGCGCCTGAGCTCGGGGCGAGCGAATTGCTCCGCCGCCTCTTTGAAGTGACACCTGGGATTCAGTGATGGAGATAGTCAATGTCCCTCCTAGTAGAGGGATCTTTGAAGGCCGTCTTGGAGGGACGGAAGCTGGTGGAGCCCGGCGACTGAAAGGTCGTCAGTTTGGCAAGTGAATAGGAAAGGAGGCAGCTTACAGCCAGTAAGAGACGACGAGTTTCTTACGATCAGGGCTCATGGAGACATTAAGGTATTCTCCCCAGCCCAAGGAGCGCATACGTTGAGCCTGCAGACGATTAGTGGATTCAGACCAGAGAAGCAACGATACAGACCTGATACCACAAGATCTCGAGCTGGTAGGATAGGGACATCATTTCTGAACATGTAATCTTAGACAGAACAAGTTAAGAAAGGATGTCACGCACGAAGAAAGTTGTAGACGCGAATGAGAGGTGTATCAACGACGCCTTCGGGTAACTGTGGTCTCGGGGGAACTTCAACTCCAGGTGCTTGAGGCTCAATGCTGGCCATTGGGAGATATCGTGCAAGTTGAGCGTCAGCTTCGTCGGCAATGAATCGCTTCAGGTGGCCTGTTGGCTGCTTGGGAAACTCTGGGACACAAATCTTCAGAGTTAAAACGTGGGGTCAGAACAAAATAGCATACCTTGAATGCCAGTCATGTCCCCTCCAACGTTCAACAAAAACTTGACATTGACGAAAAACCAACCATCATCTTTCTCAGCACCGCGGAGACAGAGAGAGACTTCAAACATCTTTGGTGCAGTGAAATATACGCGGCCATCCGCTAACGTGACGATCAGCACTGAAGTCCAAAGCAAAAGACAGCATGTACTCACCAATCCGGTGGTGTAACATTTCCACTGGTATCACTTCACTCAACTGAAGTCTAAAACGGATTACATCTTCCATGTCTGTCAGAGTTTTCACAATTTGAGCGTCGGTTAATCGAGGTGGTGGTATGATCATTTTCTAAGTCCAGTGGATCAGAAATCGTCGTTCGTCTTGTTACAGGTCCATGGCTTACCTTGATCACTGTAGGGAGTCGGCGATAAGATCCAGTGGTCAAGACATCCAACGAGGTAAGCAAGTCGTGATTTCGCAACCTGAAAAGCAAAAATGAGAGTTGAACTGACTGGCGTCATGTTACGCACCTGGCTGGATCCAGAATGTCTCGAGCATAATTCAATCCAACGATTGCATCCTCAAACTGTCTGTTTTGATTCATAAGGAAGGCGGTGATGTTCTGTAATATCAGAATTCATTTCAAGACATTTACACGCCAATAAAGTGAGTACCATGCATTTCTGTACTGTATCGGCGTCCCGAGACCATTTCGCGACAGCGTAGAGCTTGACGACTTGTTTCTTTATCTTCACAACCCAGTCGGCCAATGTACGCTTTCGAGCGCTGTCGGACATGTTGGGCATTCTGGACCAAGGTCAAGAAATGAGCAAAATGAATGACTCCAGTCTCACGTTTCAGCCAACTCAGATAACTCTGCATATATAGCCTGCACAACGCGTGAAAGAAGTTCGCTCAGAGGAACCTGTCCGTCGTCCACAAAAGGAAGCTCCATTTCGAGCTCTTCGACTGTGGGTTCAGGTATGCCATTTGGAATGATGCCATTAGTGTTGTTCTGTTCCACGACGGCCATATGTGAATCTTGCGAAGATTCGCCGTTCATTGTGATGGTCAAGGCCAAGAAGAGCGCTGTGGCATTGACCGACGATGGTAGTTCGGGAACAAGAGGAAATTTGATGGCCACGCGCTGTGACCTGCGGTCACTCAATTGTCACCGTCAATCAGCTCTTCCGCTCATGGACTACCTGAGGACCTTGGGTTCAGCGGCGGTCAGTACTTTGGTGAATAAATCAGGCCTCAACCTACCGTTTTCACTTGGAGCAAAAGTCATCTCATTCGACGCCTGCAACTTGTACGATGGAACAAAAAGAGTAACGTGGCCGTAGTCACCAGCCTACTCATTGTCGCTCATATTTCTTGATCCAGGACGACGGCAGCAAGGTTTCCGTATTCGAGTACGATTTCTCTCAGAAACAAACCTTTGCACCGTTAGCGAAAAACGCTCTCCGGAAGCTGCGTACAATTCGACATCCAGATGTGCTCAAATTCATGGATGCGGTGGAATCAGACAACATGATATATATCATGACTGAACGAGTTCGACCTTTACGACCTGATTTACAAGCGAGACAGACCAAGGGCTCACAGGAAAAAGAGGATTGGCTTCTCTGGGGACTCCATCGAATTTCAGTCGCCCTGGCCTTCATAAATGATTCCTGTGCTTCGAGTCACGGAAACGTCCGCATAGATTCCATTTTCATCTCTCCTTCGGGGGAATGGAGACTGGGAGGGTTTGAGCTCCTCAGCAACCCCAAAGACGATGCTGCTGTGCTATATGTACGCGACTTTACTCTCACTACGATTCTGTATGATGATAACATGTTCTTTACAGACGTACGGTCATCTTCTCGGTTCATCTGGGCTCCCTCCAGAGATACAAAAGGATGGATTTTCTGCTCTGAAGCAGTATGTCACCAACAATACAACGATTCCCTGCTGATCCCTTCTTTCAGAATAGATCCTGCGACCATAGATGCTTATGAGCTTGGAATATTGCTTAATGAGACGTTCAATCCTACCCATCATCCTCCTCCTTCTGCATCAAGTCCATATCCTCCCCCGACTGCGGCTTCTCGCTTCGACATTCCCACTTCTGTATTTCCCTTGTTCAAGAAATTGCTTTTTCCCCATGCAAAAGGCCGATTGACTACAAAGGGCTTCCTTGAGGCTGGTATGGCGGGCACAGGCTTCTTTGCCTCGAATAGATTGGTGAAAGTATGTGTTGGATTAGATGGTTTTGCTGTTGCAAGCGAAGGAGACAAAGGATCTCTTCTACGGTGGGTGGTACGAACGTATCGAAACAGACGACTTGAACATCATTCACAGGACTCTGAATGACTCGGTATCCTCATTCCCTACGGAATTTGCTACAGACCGTGTACTCCCTTCGTTGGTGTCTGCCCTTGAATTTGGTGGAGCATCAGCGGCCACTATTCTTCCAATTGTCCTACAGATTGGAAAGAATGTCCCTTCGGATGATTATTCAACTATCATTGTCACTCCCCTTGTGAAGCTCTATGCTAGTCCCGATCGAGGTACACGGATGGCATTGCTAGATCATCTACCGGAATATGTCGAGAAACTGGATAAAAAGACAGTCGACAAGATTTTCCCCCATCTAGTGGGTTTTCCCTTGGTGAATGTCACAACTTTCTGATCATTTCGCAGCAAACAGGCTTTAGTGATACTGTCGCTGTCATTCGTGAAGCCACCGTCAAGGCCATCATCTCGATTGCACCCAAGGTATGATCTTCGTTTCTCTGTGGACGGCTCTGACCGAATTTAGGTTAGCGATCGCATTCTCAATAATGACCTTTTGCGCCATCTTGCGCGAATGCAATCTGACCCTGAAGCGTCAATACGAACCAATACTTGTATACTTATTGGCCGTCTTGGACCTACATTAGGCTATCATACCAAGCGCAAGGTTCTAGTGCCCGCTTTTACCAAAGCCCTCAAGGATGTCTTTGTCCATGCTCGAGTCGCTGGACTGATGTCATTCATGGCCACCATCGAATGCTTTGACCCTGAAGATATTGCCACAAAGGTCATTCCGAACATCTCATCAGCCTTGGTCGACAAGGAAAAGTAAGTTTTCCTTCTTCACTTGACCGAGAGAGTTTTTATCTATCTGCTCAGGCTGGTCAGGGATCAGGCTTTTAAAGCTGTCGATCTATTCGTAAAGAAGCTTGAGGCTCACGTCGCAACGATGGTATGTACTGTTCTGTTACAATCTCCACTGTCGTTATCTTATACTAGTCTAGCCAGAGACAGCTGGGCCGGAGGCTACTGACCCTCTCGCTGGATTCACAGGCGCGTCCGCCGGTGCACCAGGGACTTTGGTAAACTCCGCAGCTGGAGCCGCTGGTGCACTGGCTGGTTGGGCAATATCGTCTTTGGGTAAAAGAGTAGGTTTCCAGTCTTGTCTATTTCTCAATCTTCATACATATCCAGCTTGCGGCAACCGACATGCAAAGTACCATGGCATCGGCTCCAGGTGCTCCCATTGGTCGACCTACATCTGTACCTCCGCCAATAGAGAGCCACATAGGAAATCTCAAAGCAACTACATTTACACCTGCTGCCACTTCGGTCGTTTCTTCACCAACCTTCCAGAATGGATCCATGTCAAAGTCTAAAGCCATGCAGCTCGGATCGAATCGAGTTCCAGCTGCTGCTCTTGCAGACCAATGGATCGAGGATGAAGCCGATAATGCCGATGATAATCCTTGGGGAAACGAGGACCTCATTGGCGGCCAGGCTAAAAAATCAGCACCCGTTGTCGTGAAGGACCCATGGAGCACTAATGACAATCCATGGGGGACTGAAGATCTCATCGATGTAAACGCAGATGATGATGATTGGAGTATACAAGTTGCTTCTATAATAGTCGCCCAAGCTAATGTTCCACAGATGCCTTTGAGACAGCTCCGACGCCTATTGCACAACCCAAACCTGTTTCTGCAACGAAACCAGCATTTGCTGGGCTCAGTATGGGGTCGCTTCGTAAGTCATTTCAAAAGTGAAACTCAAGCAATCGTCTCAAAAAATGACAGGTCCTCCCCAGGCGGAACAACCTGCTAGATTGAAAACAACACCATCTCCGCAACCGGTAGATGACTGGGGTTCTGCAGGAGAGTGGGATAATCCTGGACCGGCAAAGAAAAGCGCTCCGGCTGTGACGACGAGTCCTCTCAGCAAAGAGGAAAAAGCTGCGGAAATGGCGAGACGGAAAGAGGAGAGGAAACAGAGGATCGCAATGTTGAAAGAGCAGAAGAAGGCAGCTCAATCATGATTATGACACGATATACACTTTATTTCATCCATAAATTATTATTGCGGGGGATCAGATTGCTGCAGATCTTCGATGGGTACACGGACGAGAACCTGTCCTTCTTCAGCGCTTGGCTCACCGTCGGCAGATTCCTCTCGATTGGATACTGTTACTGGAGGCTCAGGACAGCGGCTAAAGCGTTGAACCATTATTACGCACGAAACAAGTTCAGAATCTGGAACATTTTGGGCCACTGACCCAGGACCTGACCATGCACTTATTGGTAGAAATTAGGAAGGGTTAATATACAACCAAAGACGCGCACTTTCTCCAGCAATTGCCATAATATCACAGTCTTCTGCCAGAGCCTCAACGCGCTCCTTGTAGAGTTCGGCAGCCCTGTCGAGAGCGGCGATTCCCTCAAACTCTTTCTTCTTCTCCATAAGCTTGTGAATAGCAGCAGAATTGCTCGATGTTGAGGAAGCTCGATTTGGAGCCACCGACTGGCGCATGGTCGGAAGCAAGGTCCTAGTTCCGAATCGGGATGCTGAGCCCACGACATTGAATGCCTTTTCTCGCCGCCTTTCATGCGTCCAGACGACAAGCCAGAGGCTCTACTTCCATACGAGTCTCATCCACCTTCATGGCTACCAAAGGCTCATTCCTCTGCTGAACTTGGTACGAAAATCCTTTTTATTTCATTTCAGTTTATTCATTTATTTCCACAGGCCATCCGGGATATTATCCACCACAACCGCACAAGAATGAAGACATTTTGACAGGTCCTAGCATCAAGAACGGATATATTCTCGGCCATGTTGTTTCTGTGGGTTCATTGTTGAGACTTACCTCGCTGGGCTGACCTCAGCTCCATAGGCGGAGACATTCAGTGCTCAGGCCACTTTGACCGATGGACTTCGCTCGGACGACACCATCACCAAGCTCGAGGAGCTCATGAATGAGATATTCGTTCGGCGCAACAGTCGAATTCCCTCAATCCCGTATGTTTCGTGTTTTATCTCAGTCAATGCAAGGCTCAGTGCTATGAAAGGCCTTCAACCTTTCGTATTCCCTCCAGGATCACCCTCAACGATTCCAAACGACAGGCTTGGTTTGCAGACCTTGCCAATCCGGACGTTCCCCTCTATAAACTTGGCAAGAATGTCCCCCACGGTGCTAAAGGTCATGATTTACTCGACCTGCTCCATTCCAACGACGTCGCAATTCCCCGGGCTGTCTGGTTTCTACGTGTCTTTGGTGCCAATGAAACTGTACGTGCCATGTAACTGATATAATCATCCTCTCATCTTTTTGTAGACCGGGCTACGGAACAAGCCCACGTACAATCCAACTCAGTACAGCGTGGAATGGGCAAACCTCGTCACCAGCTATTTGAAGAAACAGTTGGCCGAAATCAAATTACCTAGTGCTCCACGTCCTGGTCTCAATATCAAGCAAACTTTCAAGGGTGTATTGGCGGATTTCGATTCTCGAGAAAGATGGATTTCCCGCTTAAGTTACTGGTACGCAGGCTTCTAACTCCTTTTATATCTCGTTGCTTCAATCCTTGTTTCTTAGTCTCCAACTTTTGAGGACCTTTTATTCCGAAGGTCTCGTCGACAACCGCACGTTTCTTGTCTGGATTGTCGAACAGATGTCGGCCTGTAATTTGGCTCAAGCTGGTTTTGTTACCCGGATTGCCGACGAGTATTTGGATGGTATGCTTGTCAGTCGAGCGATGACTAGACCATTTGTAGACGCCTGCCTCTCCAAGCTGGCCGAGGTCATCATCTTTTCTCCTTGAGTGTCCCTCTGGCTTACAATTCCCAGATTCGCACATCGACCGAGCCAGAACTGCTCGTTGACACCGAGGGTTTGCTAAAGAGCTTGCTTCAGGTTAGTGATATTTCTAGTGCACTTGATAGACTGACATGAACCGTCCAGCGTATCTGCATCGCTCTCCCCGACGCGTTTATCAGCCCGAGAATGTGGGCAGATTATCAAGAGCTTCTGAGCAGTGTCCTGTCCGAGTATATCATGGATCGCACCTCGGATCCTCACCTCGAACAGAATTCGCTTGACATCCAGGCGATCCTTTTCAGCAACTTTGTGAACATTCGGAGGAGAAACGAAGCGATGTTGTTTCGTAACCTTCCCTCTTTGGTCTCTGCTCGCCTTGGAAGTGCAGTTTCCGATGTAGAGGTAACTGTCAATCCTGGCGCTTGACATTGCTATTAACCCTTATGACAGTTACTCAACTCTATCTCTCACGATTCGGATCTGAGCACAATGGTCTTTTTTCCAGATGCAGCTGAGAATGCATCGGTTTTCGGAGAGAAGCTCAGCATGCTGTTGACTTGGAGTATAACACCTCTTCAGTTCGGAGATCATCGTCCTCTGGTTGCAGTAACTCTCACACGGCACTGGCGTAACCGGGCTCGCGATCGTGCAACGCGAAGAGGAAGTGATTCACCAGACGAACTCTTACAAGACCATTTGTTCCACTGGCTGGATACCAATGATGTCGCCGGACAGGTATCCAGCCTTGAATCAGTTGCATTGCTCTTTGGCAAGCTTGTAAAGGACGAGCTTTTCTCCTACCCTAGCTACATTCAGCGGTTGATTGCTCGTGGAGAACCTGGCTTATCGAGCACAGAGGTATGTCACTAAATTGGGAACAAACTAGCACTAAAACAATCCCAGGCAGAGGAAACCCGACATCGACGCTTCCTTCGGCGTATCCCCTTATCTCATTCAACTCCTTCTTTAATCAACCAACGTAGAGTCACCTTGTACGGTGTTCGAGCTAGAGAATCTCCGGAGGATGCCAATGAAAAAGAGATCAGGAAGGAGATTCGGGGAGTAATGCCTGAATTATTCAACGGTAAATTGTATGACCTTGCTTTGTATGGCCCTGATATTCGTCCAGGTTCGCCCCTTCCCTCTGCTTTGAAAATCCCCGATCTTCTTTCGAAATGTGATCACCTGATCACCGCTACTCGGTTCGAACAAGTTCGAGTTTTCAGGCTTTGGCTTGCGCCGCTGCTGCGAAAGTATATTACAAGGTTCGTTTGGAGAAACACCCGATAGATAAAGCTCAACTTGCCACAGCGACGACGGATCAGATATGGCTCGCAATGCAGTGGTGCTGAGGACATTTTGCGTCTCAGTGGAGCTTATGGCGCGAACCAAATGTTTCCGCTCGATTTTAGACGTTCGTTGATATCTTCCATATCGCATTAAGCTAGATAACCCAACAATTCTCACAGCTCACACTTTGTATGCTGCAGTATTCAACTGCCTTGGACCTTCTTCAAGCGGTTGTTGACACTCTACGGCGATATGCCATCATCTGGGCTTCCATGGACGTCATTCCAGAAATCACCACGGCGCTCTATGCTGCTCACCAACTTCGAAAGACTCGAGGGACATATCGCTCTTTGCTGCTGCTCTTAATGGACTTTGATGGAGGCAGATACCTTCCAGATGATGCCCGTGAACAAATTATCACGGATATGACCTCGTTCACTCTGGTAGGTTCCCTCATTTAATACAGACTTGGCTGATTTTTCCTCTTAGGCAGTACAACCGATTACGGGCCTTGCAGCTCCAGTTCCAGACATTCTGCCGGAAATATTGTTACTCGCGACGGAGCCCGGTCCAGATGCTCCCCAGATTCTGGCCAATGCCCTCTGGATCAAGTATAGACGATCGCATGATTGGGCCTGGAAAACTTGGGACAATACTGTGGCCAGTCTACGACAAATACCGCACATGAGAACCGAAGTCTCTGACCGTAGAGAGAGTGCCCATAGATATGGCACTTTTTTGCTACATGTCGACCAACATTTGCCAGCAGGTCTCGACGCTCAAGTTCTGGACTGGTTCTTGGGTCGAGGCAGAAACGAGGTTACCGCACTCACCGCTGACGCTTGGGACATTGTGTCAGATGTCCTACTTTTTCTTTCAGTCCATGGAGCAATCAAGACGACCACAATTCTCAGCGGTCTTGTCTATCCATCTTGGCTTATTGGAGCGACAGCGCAAGAAGCTGAACAGTCGATATCGATCGAGGTCCTTCTTACCGCAATAAACGCCCTTTTTCGACAACTGGTATTTCAAACTGAAACTAGTGATGAACCTGTTGATCTGCTCGATGATCAATGTATCCGAACTCGGCGGCAGGATGTCTATCAGGACCCTCATTTTCGTTACCTTGTTGGTAGCATTCCAGTTTTGCTTGCACTGGAAAACAACGAACATGTCTCAAATCATCTCCGGGTGGCTTCCAAGCAGCTTCGACACGCTTTATGCGAGCAAGAGCTGTTTCGCAGAGCGGTCTTTCGAAATGTTGCTGTTGTGAGAGAGGCATTCGAAAGACCAATACCGACTGCAGCAGATTTTCAAGGAGATCTCACAAAGGCCACAATTGCTGCTCTGAAACTGGTTCTTTGCGAACCCGCTGATGGTAAGTGGCGCACCTAACGAATGACATTAAATTGACACTGTTACACAGATCTCGACTTGGCCAACTGGACAGATTCACCATCTTTGCTGAGTCCATGGAAGATTTCAGCTACGACGGTTCATCTTCAGTTTGTTCTGCGCCAAATGGGAGAAAGCGGTCGACCAGAGTCCAAGGAAATTAGTGCTGGTTTGGACAAACTCACCTCCATGCTGTTTCAACACACCTTTTCTTCCGAGGAAGCTTACTTTGTTGCAGAAATGACAAAAGGTGTGGGAAGCCTAGTTTCAGGCAAGGTGAGTCGTTTCCCCTCCCTGAAACTACCTAGGCTGACGACCAAAATATAGTTTATCAACAATGGTGTCAGATGTCTTACAGACATCATTGCTCGAGTCACATTTAGCAAAAATTCCGAGGCTGATTTAACGGCCTGTCTTCATAGAGCTGGAGAGCTCCTTCGTGTCCTCATCTACGTTAGTGAACCTTCAAGGCCCGAAGGTCTACCATTACTGGAGATCGATCCGACTGTGCAAGACAAGTTTATCAGTATCTTGTGCCTCAAGTTTCATGATCTCCAAGTGTTAGACCTGTCGGAAGCCCTAGCTAAAGATTCGTCGCTCGTCATAGCTCTATTGGCAAGGTTTCTCCAGTTCTATCTTGGTCTGAGGGGGGTATGGACTCCCCATGCCAAAGGAGAATGCGAAGCTCTCTGTGGCGTAATGTACAGGCTCATCTTGGTATGTTTATTCTCCTTGGTTGTCCTCGAAAGACGCTGAACTCCTCTAAGCGGCATTCAACGGGGAGTGCTCTAGACCTAATGGCTTACCCACTACTCCTGGATACATTCTACTATCTTCTGGATGGTATGCTTCTTATTGTGTCGCGAATATTTTGAGAACAGTTGCACAGAGATTCCAGGCGATCCCAAGGCACCTATCTTTGACCCATTCCGCTGCTATCCTGACATGTCTGTATCCGACTTACCTTCTGATCTTCCCGCCGAGTACCACAATCAGCTTCGAGCACTACTTCCATTCTCGCGTCCTGTTGCTTCTGTGGCAAACCTAGCCAGCTGTCACCGAGATTCGGCAGGAAATCTCGTCGTTGATTCTCCTGTAGCTAACCGACCCTGGGAGTGGATCGAAAACCTCGGAGAGCCAGTTACGGTCGATTCCAATGAAGACGCCCGATATGTCGTCAAAAACTCTGGGTCTCTATCTCTCGATACTTTTGGAGCGCGAATGACTGGCGACAGAATCATTCCGCCTTCCGTTGACCTGGAAGACGCGCGGATTGGAGCAGAAATGCTACAATTCGAGGATTGTCTTGCTGCTGACAATATCTTTCAACGCGACTGGCGGGAAACCAGAGTCGACCGTGATAATGGACTTGCATCGCGATCGAGAACAGACACCGACGGTCTGGTGTCAAGTGCAACGGAGATGTCTGGCCAGGTAGATCAGCGGACACCGAGAGGTTCCCCCTCATCATCTGGACCTTCTACTCGTGGAGGTAAATCTGGAAGACAGAGCCCTGCCCTGTCTTTGACGAAGCAGTCTACCTCGACTATGAGCGAGGTCATAGATGTCGACAGTATTGCATCTGGATCCTCTTCTCGGCGGAATACTTCAAAGCGCAGAGCACCAAGTGACGATGACATTGTGGTCGTCGAAGGTCCAAGTAAGACCAAGAAACAGAAGAGTTCAAAAGCGTCGCCAAAACTCAGAACCAAGCGACGATAGTTATCTTGCATTTCACGATCATTGTATTTCCATCTCTTGCATCTCAATGTACATTGCATCTTGTAAAGCTACCCATTGTAGTTACGGAATAATAAATAATACGTATAGAATAGCTCTCATATGGTGCTCTGTGAGCGAGTGAGTCTAGCAAGCGAGGCGAACGAGGAAATGATTTACCGGCAATCCTTCAATACATTCCTTTATCACTCTCACAGTTTCGCCCTTGTCATAAAGTGAACGAGCACATTGTGACGTCGGACACTGAGCAGTCCAGCAAGCGAGGGCTTCATTCCATTCATTGAGACCGACCTCAGTGACCGTATCTCCCAAGGGTCGGAGGTCCATTTCGAGGATTATCTGAGCTGCTTGTTAGATGGACGACTCTGTAACTGATGCATGTTTCGAACCTTGTATTTCAGTTCTCTCCATGTATGATAATCGATGAGGGTTCTGCAAGTGGCGCAAGTTGCGGAAGAACCCGGGACAAATGGTGGGTTGTTTAACCGCTCACGCAAACTATGAATTGTCAAACAGGCGAAGTAAAAGAGATTGAAACTCACCCTTCCCTGCGGGCCCGATGAAGATCAAATAGCTTGAGCAAGGCGTCGGTCGATATCCTGCGAAGATATTTTCTAATCTCTGGGTCGTACAAATTGTGGGACAGTGTCTGCTTCGAGGCAAACTTTGTTTCATGCTCCCAACCAAAACGAGAAGCGACTGCGTAAAGACGAAATGGTTGGTTCAGAAGCATCGGGGGCGTCATGATCAACAGACGCATGATAGAGAGAGGGCCCGGCAGGTCGTATTTTTCGATGGCGTCAAGTAGACTCTCCACGCGGTCCCAAGCAGCGTCGCCTTCTTCCCAAGATTCTATATTCAGAGGAAGACCGCAGATCATACGTAGCAAACATTCAAGCTGCACAAGGTTCAACTAGGGGCGGCAAGGATTGAAGAAGGATAATACCGTGTCTGCATCTTCGTCGAGATAGATCGTGGTGGCAGGCTTATTGCCTTGCTGCGGAAGAGTGAACATTGATCGAAAGAAGCCCGAGGCAGTCTTGAGCGAGAATGAATGGACTTTGAAGAACATTTGGCCCTCTTTTGCGCCCAGAATGACATCGGCGTCTTCAGCAAAGAGAGGGTGAATTGGGTGAACAGGTTTGAACTGGGCCTGGTCCTCATTATTGTCGTTTTCATTAAAGACAGTGTCCATGGCGGTCATATGCCTGAACTCGTCGCGACGGCAAGCGACTACTGTAGTTCAGTTTCGCAGGCCAAATACGGTCAAACATCCCCGGATCATTTCTCTCATGTCCACTCCGAAAATTCGTTTCTTGGTCTATGCACCAGATTGCACGGACGACGACGCCGTCAATAGGCGTCTCGCAGTTAGATCTAAGCATCTTGAAGTAGCTGCTGCTAATATTGCAGCCGGAGTCACTCGTAAGATTTCAGTTCTGTCAAGCCCTGGCGGTAAACATTAACGGTCTTTGCGACAGGCGTCGGTACTGTCTTGTTATCGCCAGACCAAACCAAGATGGTTGGATCCATGTTCATCTGCGAAGTTTCCTCTCTTGAAGAGTATGTTTTCTTCAGTACCCGCAAGACTTGCTCACATGGTCTAAACAGGGCAAAGGCGATAGTCGAATCCGATATATACTATACTTCTGGGGTGGTCAGAGACTTTTCCCAATGCCCATTCCTGTTCTGACCAGCTCGTCTAGTGGGACATGAAAAAAATCCAGATTCATCCCTGTATTGTGGCGACGCCAGTCCTGTGATTACCGGCTCGAGACCGGGACGTAGACGGACCGTAGTGGAATTCGGAAGCTACTAGCTCGTGATCACGTTCGAGCGGTTCACATAAATGCTTTCTTCTCGCTTCGTTCTGTCTCGCATTCCCAAGTTGAGAACAATGTCAACAAGGAATTACAATGTAATCGTCTATGCACCAGACAAGGCAGACGAAGGAGCTCATGCTCGCCGTTATAAAGTCAGAGCTCGACACATGGAAGGAATGGCTCCCCTTATCGAAGCTGGAATCCTCAGTAAGTTCTAGAAATGCGTCCGAGAATGTCTCCAGACAATTTCAGAAATCGGTGGGATGACAGTGACCCCCGAGACGATGCATCTCGAGGGCGAGGAGAGGAAACCAATCGGATCTGTGCTGATTTTCGCCGGAAAGTCGCTGGAGGAAGTCAAAGCCTTGGTTGAAAAGGACATATACTGGGAAGCTGAAGTGGTCAGTTCAATTTGGTACATGCAAGAATGAAACTGACCTTGACGCAGTGGGACCATGAGAAACTGACGATTCTACCCATTTTCATGGCAACACCCAAATGAAACTTGCCTCAGAAGACATTGCCCTTGTAATTGAAGTTTTTTGAATAGATAAGACATGAGACCAGGACCGATCGATCACATCAATGGGTTCCTTCAACCACAGCAAGGTCAGAACCAGGTTGTGGCGGATTCTGACCGTTATCGATGCGCACGTCGTAGCATTTTTTGCACCTATGTACGACTTCTTCCTGAGCGACATTAGTGGAGCCTGAACTGTTGGTGCGCTTCCGAGGTGAGAATCAAACATTGACGCGTCAACGCTGAGCGCACGCGAAGAATCGGTCCGAGAAAGGGCTTAACCTAGATAGCTTGAACCAAAGCATAACACAGACCCTCTGCATTCCCCAGAAGGATTCTAACCACACACGTGTCCCGCCTTCGACTTGAATTCGGATTTCGGGTTTCCTGGTTACCGCTGCCTATAATGGTGCTGCTGAGACCTTTATTCTCTCGTTCAGTCGCCAGCGCATCCATCAAACTCTTTGCGTCTCAACCAGCCTTTAAACGATACATGTCTTCCCAAGAGTACTCCAATATCCTCACTTCTCGACCAGAGCCTTCAGTGTTCCTTGTTACTCTGAACAGACCAAAAGCCCTCAATGCTCTCAGTTCACCGTTATTCGTCGAACTCAACAAGGCTTTGGCCGATGCTGATGCTGATGATTCCGTCGGTGCCATTGTCTTGACTGGTTCTGAAAAGGCCTTTGCTGGTCCGTTTCACTTCATCTCGTTCAACTAACAATCTCACTGTCATTTGCTAGCTGGCGCTGATATTAAAGAGATGAAGGACAAAGAATGTGTGTATTCAGCCGTCGCAGCTACCAATCGCCATTTATTGCGCTCCAGATGCCGATGTCTACAAGAACAACTTTCTCGGAACCTGGTCTGCGGTCTCCCAGCTGCGCAAACCCATCATAGCTGCTGTTAGCGGCTTTGCTGTACGTCTTCTTCCGTCTCAGGTAGCCCTGAATCTGAAAAGCCCTTAGCTCGGCGGCGGCTGTGAACTCGCACTTATGTGTGACATTATCTTGGCCTCTCCCACAGCCAAGTTTGGACAGCCAGAAATCAACTTGGGAACTATTCCTGGCGGCGGTGGTTCGCAGCGTCTTGCCTCGGCCATTGGGAAATCCCGGACCATGGAAATGGTTCTGACCGGGAGAATGGTCCCTGCGGAAGAGGCAGCCGACTGGGGAATGATCAGCAGAGTCGTCGCGCCTGGTGAAGGTGAAGTCGTAAAGGAGGCTGTGGCAATGGCCAAGGAAATTGCGAGCAAGAGCCAGATTGCTGTCCAAGCAGCAAAGGAAGTTGTCAATGCTGGTATGTCGAATCAATGAACCTTGAAAGCCACTGTTAAGCCACCTATTACAGCCTACGAACTAAATCTTGCGGAAGGTTTGAGATTGGAAAGGCGAACATTCCACGCATTATTTGCCACAAAAGACCAAAAAGAGGGTGCGTTATGGGGAATGGATATTCTGAACATCGCTGACCGTTGGTCCCAGGGATGTCTGCTTTTGCTGAGAAGCGAAAGCCGACCTGGTCGAACGCATAGTCTAGCTGTATCCGTATTATTTTTCTTTGTAAAAACGCACTTTATTTCAGCCATCTCAGCAATCCAGCGCTCAAAAATCCAACACCGAAACCCATCATGATGCGTTTCTGCAAAATTCCTCCAGTTGCTGCAGCTCGAGAGTTGTACAGCGCATATCCACCAACAGTCGCGAAAGTCTGACATATGGTAAATCTCGAGTATTTGCAGAAAACACACTAGGTCTCACCGCTGTTCCAATGATTCTACATGATATACAATCTTTCGGGCGCGCTGCAGCTCCAGATTCCATGTCAATGAGGCTGAAGACTAGCCTTGCTAGCCAGGCAAAATATATCCACTGACGTCGACCAAGCAAGTTGACTGAAGAGCGAAGTTGTTGTCACGTGTGAAACCTATCTCAAAAAAAAAAACATCGCGCTGCACCCTACTGGACCAGGCCATCCTCTAGTATTGAAGCAGTTATCATTCTCTCGACACCTTCTCCTTGAACTTCGCCTGGCATTTCGCCAAAATCTGACTTGTCTTTCTTGGTTTCACCACGAGTGCTCTCCGAGTGCTCCTTTGTGTTTAGTCGCGATGGCTGACCATTGGATGACCAGCTCTACAGGCTGCCCTTTTCAGGATAACAGCGGGATAACCAACGATTCGGATCTGTGTGGGGATCTGGGGTAAAACAAATACACACGGTTAATCCGTTGTTCCACAGGGATATACTACGCTTTGGGGCTCAACCTGTTTCCCTTTGTTCCATCATGTTCCCTCTCATCGACAATATCGAAAAGGTCAGTACCCTTACTCAGCGTCTGGTCAAAAAGATTCATCTTTTCTGGGCCCAGCCAACTGCCTTACTTTGGGTCATTATTAGTGTTGTCGTTTACAGCGTCTATCGACGATTTACACGTATCTCCATCTCTCGCATTCCAGGGCCCCCGTCCGAATCTTTCATTCTGGGTGAAGACTGATCCTGTCCGGATCGCAATTGAGCCTGATTCCCTACAGGCAACCTCCCCGAGCTTTTCCAGAGTCAGGCTGGCGTACCGGATTTCAAGGCGCGTAACAAACTATGTTCCCTTTTAGAGGCTAAAATTGTCGTAGTGGTATGAACAGTATGGCGGAATAGTCCGCGTTAGAGGGACTTTTGGGGTTTGTTCATCTATCGCTTTCGACAAGGTTCATCATCTGACTACATGTTTAATTAGGAAGACCGACTCATCGTGAGCGACCCAAAGGCCATGCAGCACATATTCCATACGTCAGGCGAGTCATCTAGCTTGTTCTAGCGTGTTCTCGTGTTTGAAGATCTCATGTCAACGTGGTCACAGGATATAGGGTAAGTGAATTTCCGTCTCGGTTTTCACCCTGTTTCATTTTGCTTCAATCTTCACACCGATAGTTCCTCAAGTGGCCTCAAGTGAGTGAGTGAGTATATCGTGCGTCAGCAATATAACGGGTCTTCAAGCGCACTGAGATCAGCCGTGTTTTGATGGGTCGGGGCCTGCTTTGGGCAGATGGTCAGTTATCTTTCTTTTCGGGTTCCTTTATTAATCTAAAAAAAAACTAGGCGACATTCATAAGAGGCAAAGGAAAGTTATGCTGCCCGGTTTTGGTGGTACTGCCATACATCTCTTTCTCTTGGTGAAACTGAACTGTTTACTTTAGGCCCCGAGTCCAAAGCCTTTTTGCCCATATTCCGCAAGGTGGCCGCAGAGGCAAGTGATTTAAACTGTGATCACCTCGATAACTCCGATACGATTATCGCCCAGCTCACGGTACAATGGAACGACATTCTTGCGAGCTCACTAGATCAAACTGCAGTCTTGAACGTAGCATCTTGGTTGTCGAGAGCTACAATGGACGCTGTTGGGGAAGGTCAGGCTTGAGCTTGATTATTTCGCTCGAATGGGCTCACCATTTCTACAGCGGCGTTTGATTATCAGTTTGGAGCGTTGGCGAATCAAGAAAATGAACTGATGAAAGCTTACTTTGGACTAATGCGAGTGACCCACCCTGTGCATGCAACTTTGAGCTTATGGATATTTTCAGGTCTGACACCCTGGGATCTCCTTCTAAGATGGCCATATTCCAACAGACGGTGTTACCGGTTTGGGCCCTTCGTCTTATGTCTCAATACTCGAAAAGTAAACATTTGGCTCATGCGAGACATACTGCTCAGCTCGCAAACGCCATCACGCGTGAATTGGTCGACATGAAGGCCGATGCTTTGTTACAGGGCAAAGGCAACAAGGATATTCTCAGCCTTCTTGGTGTGTCAAGTCTCTCTCGGCTCTGCCGTCTTGTCCTGATTGTGCATGAAGTCAAAGCTAATGCATCTGAGAATGCAGCCACAAAGCTGACTGACGAAGAGATGCTTGCTCAAATGCGGTACGCCCTTGTTCACCTTTATAATCCTGATATTCATCTCTCTTCCAGTACCATACTTCTTGCCGGACATGAAGTGAGTTTAAGGTTTTAGAGCGGTATTTCTCGCTCGTTGTTGACCTATTTATAGACAAGCGCAACGTCGCTTTGCTGGATCCTTCTCGAGGTTGCTCGTAACAAGGAAATCCAAGACAGGCTTCGGGCGGAAATTCGTGCCAACGAATACAATGGTGACCTGGACAACATGCCTTATACCACAGCGTTTCTCAAGGTCTGCGTGTTGAATCAATGGAGATTTCATCTGATGTTTTGTATTCAAAGGAGTGTTTGCGGTATCATCCAGCAGTCTATCAGAATTATCGAATGGCGGCCGAAGACGATGTCATTCCATTATCCAAGCCCATTGTAAAGACGAACGGGCAAACTATCGACAAGTTACCCGTCGCAAAGGGCACCAAAATCATTGCCTCCATTGCTGCTTATAATAGGTCCGTTTGAGAAAGGTCGAGATTCGGTAGACTGATGGCATTTCAGAAATAAAGAAGTATTTGGTGAAGATGCAGATCAATTCAATCCAGAGAGATGGATGTCTGACGGAGACAAGAAGGGCCCCGGTGTCGGTGTCTATGCAAATCTTTTGACATTTTCAGGCGGCGTACGGTCAGTATCCTCTGTTATTGCTTCTTTTCATGTCTAACACGCTATCGACATAGCTCATGTGTGGGCTGGCGGTTCGCACTATACGAAGTGCAAACCCTGCTCGTCGAAATTGTCAACAATTTCGAGCTTTCTCTGACTGATGATATCTCGAGACTGTGTCGTTCTGCTTGTCTCGTAATGGTGCCAACTCTGGAAGACGAGGCATACAAAGGCGAAAATCTACCGCTCAGAATTAGCATCGCCAATCGAGACTAGATGTCGAAGGACAAGACCAACCTCTCAGATTTATCACTGATGACTACCTACTTTTACTGTGTAAATAAGCCCTAGTGCCCTGTATTGATTACGCCACCTATCTCGTGCTGAACGGCAAGCGTGATTATAATGGCGTGACATGATGTCACGCTCGCGTCACAGAAAATTGCCATCATGCTGGGTGCTTCTCGACGAGGTTTCCAACGATCTTTAGCCAGCTGTGCGTCTAATTCCAAAGCTCGTGTCATATTCTCATCCCCCTTCAGCTTCCGATAACCTCTTCAACTCTACTCCAACCACTCTCAAACGTCTTTTTAAAGCAGACAATTGTCACACCTGCTGTCGAAGGAATTATTTCTCTGCGACCAGGGTATCACAGAAGTATACATTCAAAATTGCGTTTAACCTCGATTCTCACAGCCTACAGCGAGCAAATCCCTGAAGAAAAAAAGCCAGGCTCAATATTCTCTCCCCAAGTTTCAACTTGGGACCATGTCTTCAATGATATCAAAGACATGCCACCATTGATTCCTACCAGAATCATAAATCCATTACGCCGACCAGAAAAACGACCACGGAAACATGCCATGACTGCTCGAGAAATCAGCGCTTTCGAGGACATGTTTGAAATGATATTCAACGCTGTTTCTCGACATAAAGCTACATCTACCCAGGAAAATGTTGGTATTGGAGGAAACAACATGGACACCCTGTTTGGAAAGCTGCGGCGCCATTCAAAACGCATGAAGTGGACGACAGCCTCGGACGAGAAGCTCGACCAGCAGAAAGAGGCCATGGAGCTCTGTGATACAGACGTAATGTTGCTCAATTGGGCAATGGAAGAAGTTTTTGGGGAATCGGAGCGATATGAGAAAGAATACCAGAAGGCTTTGGCAGAGGCAGCCAACGGAAACCCTCCAAAAGAAGTACCGCTGCTTCAACCACCGACCTATCCACATCTAATTGCTTTGCTCATGCGGGCATTCCGAGACAAATACCATGACCCACATTTGGCTCTTTCGATGTTTCAACACGCGAAACACCTTTCCATAGAGTCTTATGTCTTTGGCTGCTCGACTATGGCTTACAACGAGCTTATCGACACTCAATGGCGCTGTTTCCGTGATCTTGAAGGTGTCCATGACACTTTACAAGAGATGTCAGTTAACGGTGTCGACTATGACAATCAAACCCGAAAACTGGTCGAGACAGTTCGTCGTGAAGTCGGCAGCAGGACTCTGTGGATTGAAGAAGATGGGATAAGGACAGGAGAGGTTTGGACCATGCTTAACAAGATTGAAGCGCTCGTCTTGAAGGACCCGGTCAGCACTGAATCGAGTGACAAGTGGGATGATTGGAAAGCAAGGCCAATGAAGGATAGAGAGGACGATGACCAGGGTTTCGACCGTTGGGAAGCACCCGAATCCGACTATCACAAGCCCCGAGGCTTCCCAAGAAGAAAATACGCCGTGAATGCATAGACTTTTTATTGCAATGAAGGGTATACATGGATGAACAATGAACGAAACCAAACGAATCCTGGGGAAACTACAAACAGCAAGAAAGCGTTAGAAAAGACAGGTAGAGTTCTGATTAATATTACTATAGTTCATTAAGACTAGTAGGTTGTCAACGGTGTGATCTGGACTTGGATTTTGACATCCGTGGCGCTGGAGAGGTTTGAACGGCGCCAAGTCCATGAGCAGGAGTGTAATTAGCATCCACCTCGCCACATTTGAGGTGAAGCAGTAGATTGTAAACGAATATTTGCTCATATCTATAGAGAACTCGTTCAACAGCAGAAGCAGCGAAAGAAGACGGATCGACTCACTGAGCATTGGTAAAAACTACAGACATCGAGTCCGAGTTGCACCGTAATAGATTTGGCGCCATGACCAACGCTAGATTAGCGGGGGTCATCTTCGTGACGCTTTGCGTCCGCTCTTCCAGAAAGAGCTGAAGAAAGCTGATGACGAACAAGACAACCCGCCTGTTAATTGTCGGTAAGCGTTCAATTATTCGTACACAGGCGTCGGAATCTTTGGAAGATGTTATACACTCGTTGTACATTTCTTCTGGAACCAGAGGATCGCAGAGTTCTCGAAGCCACAGCTTCATGAGAGATGCCAGAATGTGAGGGTCATCAACACCATCCAGGGTGTAATATCCACGGTCAATCCGCAGTTTGAGCTCTGAGACGGAATCGCCATCTCCCGGAACACGAAAGATGCCTTCGGCCTTGGTTCCACCAAGAGCGAGAATTCCGTCTGCAAGGAAAGGTAGTATGATTGGGACCTTTTGTTGAGGGTAATTTCGCTCCTGTAGTCGAATAATACCGTCAAGAGTTTCCCCGAACGTAGATGGATTAAAGGCCGCATCCTGGGACAAAGTCAGACATTTCGCTTTGTATCTGGCCTTGAAACTCACCGATGCGGTTTCTATTTCAGCCAAGGTTGGAGGTTTACCACGAGGTCCCTTCCTTGCAATGTAGGATAGCCGACGTAAAGAATATTTGGCCATAACGTCCACTCTGCCCTCTTGCTGCGACATGTGGTTCTGTATGAAGGCTCGAAGGTATGTCTCGAAATTCTTTGAAGGAGGAAAAGTGATCAGAAGAACACATAACAATTGCCAGCCTTTGAATATGCTCTCTCTAGGGCGACAATCAGTACAATTCGAATTGGATAAAAAGAAGGTTTCGACGTACGTGTTCGGATTCCCGCTCAGTTGCTTCATGACCTGACAGTAGATTTCATCGCGCAATTCACCGTGAGTCAAACCCTCGCCCAGAAGCCATCGCTCTTCATCGAGTATCCCGGTACTTTGAGCATGTAACGAAGGCGTCGGCGAGTTAATCGAGGCTACTATCGAAATATGGGTATCGGATGCAATTCGAACACCGACAGCCTTGTCCCTTTCGCGGTCTCCCATGATATGCTGAATGACCTTGAACATTTTAACGGCATCCTTGATCAACGAACGATTCAAGGTGAGCAATGGCGAGCTCAAAGGAGCCTTTTCAATTAGAAAGTCAGCTTGGATTTGCTTCTAGAATGCTGTGACTGACTTTTTGCCAGGTCATCATTTGCGCGACGGGAACACGTCTGCGAAAGATGAAGCCTATTCGATGTGTGGAAAAGTATTGTCTCGCATAATCGGATTCGGAGAATAGCTGTATATCGGAGGCGAGATCATGCGGAAGAGCTGGGTGTGTTCTGAAATACAGAATCAGGAAGAAATGTAGTCAAGAAGTTCTGAGACTTACCCAGAGACCTTGGACGCGCCATTCAAGGATCTTCGAGGTTCTACAGGGATAGGTGGAGATAGGTTACGGTGCTTCACGGGGCTCATGTTCAGTGTTGCAGCTGGTCAAAGTCAGTTGAGAAAGAGAAAGATAAAGATAAAGAAGCTAGGAAGCTCGTACCATGGTTGAGAATGGGTCCACTGATTTGCTTGCCAGAAACCATTGGGGCAGAAACGTTACGCTTTCTTGTTCCGTCCGGAGTTGCAGGGATTGGTCTACGAGGCGATGGTGGAATATCTCGCTTCAACTTTGATTGAGTCGGGGTCGAAGGGACAGAAATGGTGATATGGGGACGAGAGCTGCTTTCTGAGGGCTGTGTCGAGGTGTGACCACTCTCCGACTGCGAAGCTGACGTCAATATCTCGAGCGCAGCGGTAAGACTCTGAGGCTGAGCTGGGCGATGAGATACATAAGAGGAAGACTTTGATCTAGCCCGAGGACTAGATTCAGGAGAAGAAAGACTGTGAGGAGAGGATTTGCCCACTGGACTGCCCTTGGAAACTGGCGTTAACGGGGCTGTTTGAGAAGTCGGACTTGGTGGGGCAGATCCATCTGTTACGTAGGGAGATCCAGGAATTGGAGGGAGTTGCTGGCTGACAGATCGACTGCCTGGGTGATGAGAGTCTGTGGTATAAGATCTACGTATACCAGGTTTTCTCGCTGAACCTGGACTCGTTTTCGCAGCTGGGGAAGCTTCAGGGATAGTTTTTGAGAAACGATTCGATAATCGCCGCCCCAAAGCCGTATTCTGCTGAATCTTGAGCATCAAGGATCTGAAGGATTGAAAGAACCTGCCTGAAGTATGCCGAGAGGTATAACAAAGGTCGAAGGGCGCTCCCATACTGTTTCGCCTGTTTTGGTGTGATAATAATAAGGCAATCCACCTCTGCTTTCATCTGCAAGCTCCCACCATTCACCATCTGCACTTGGAGGTAAGCTAAAGCTGCATTCAGTACTGGAAATAAGAAGCTTGAGTCGCAATTCCTACACGAAATTACCGGCAGGGGGGTCCCAACTGACTTGCCCCGTGGCGGGACATGCAAAAAAGGACGTCTGGGTCTAGAGGGATTGTGAGTCGGATGCAGTTGGAGCGATTGGACGCTATAGTACCATTGGATCCACCAGGGTGACCCAGAAATTCGAGCCCCATGCTGTCTGCTCCTCGTCCACAGTTGAGCTCGTGGTCGATTTTGGAGGTCGAGGTCTGACAGGAGAAGAATCCAGGACCGCTGGATCTGCCATTACAGACATGGAGCCGACGCTGATACCAGCGATACAGCAAGTGACAGCTTCAACCACGGGCGAAAAAGAACCCTTCTTCTTTTAGAAGGACCCTATTACCCCGAAATACACGACTTTACAACTTTTTGGCTTGCTCTACAAAATTCGATAGTACTTCCAAATCTTCTTCTTCTCCTCGTTCAATTCGTTTATAAACCTCGAAAACAAATCAGATAGGAGATTATGGCACGAGGAAATTCCTATACCTCGGCAGCTCCCAGATAGATAGATCCTTCTCCTTGACCGACAAAGCTGGCAATCTCCTAGAACAACATTGAGACTTTCAGCAGTTCTCTCGTCAATACTGACCTCCATTTCTCCGACCCAACGATAAGCTTTGGGCAACATTGGCGGCACAACACGCGTGATTCTCTTCACAAATTCGGGCTGTGAATTGTTCAACTCATGTAACAATGCTTGAGCAGTGGCTGGAGACGATCTATGTGCCGCTGCGATCTAATCTCAGCATATGTTTCATTGAAGTCAACAATGTAACAAAATCGCACCCAAAATCATGGTTGTGAACAAGGCTGGATGGATGTTAGCGCGTCAATTCCGCTCAACTTGATAATTTACCGGTTGTGCCTTTGGTGAGCCCCTTAATAAGGATTTCAGCTCACTATTCATCATCATTCCACAGTGACGTACGGCATAAGACATTTTGAGCGCACTTGCGTCGCCCAAACCAGCTCCTTCTCCGGTAAGCAGAGATACCTTGAGTCCATAGGCCGATAGAGCAGCAAATTTGTCCAACAGCTTCTCCGAATCCGCTGCGGCATAAAAAACAGGATCATAACCATCAGTCGGAGGTCCACCAATGATAGCAGCGTCCACGAATTCAACAGAGGGATTGGATTGAAAGAGCCCAGCGATTCTCTTCAAAGTGACCGGGTTTATCGCATTACAATCGACGTAGAGAATCGGTTCTGTTCGTGTCTTGTTCGCCAGATTGGCGAGAAATATTTCTGCTAGTGACTGTGAATCGCTAGGTGGAAGTATGCTGAGAAAGACATCAGCCTAGATAAATCAACGAGTGGCCCGAAAGAAGGAGAGAAATCCGGCACCTGTTGGGCGATATCGGCGTAGGACCGCTCTACCATTCCAGCATCCAAAGCTCTTTTTCGGGTCGCTTCAGAACGACCATCCAAATTCGTCAAAACGGTGCAACCAGCAGTCATGAGTCTTTGAGCAACAGCTGAGCCCATCGCGCCAGCCGCGACTACTGCGATGGTAACGGTCATGATAATGTTAGCCTTGTGATCACCATGACTATTCTCAGCCACCAGCCAAAGTCATTTTGCTGAATGAAGATCATATGAAAAATGGTGCACGGCAGGTCACCATCACGCACCGTTACAATCTCAAGTATTCGAGAATAGTCCTCGGACGATCCCTTTCAGGTTTGATTTGTGACTTTGGAACGATTTATGGCGCGAAGGATGACTTATCAGTTCCAACTGGAGCAAGGTCCCTTCCCTTTTCGAACAAATGGCAGTGGTTTATTCGTCTCCTTTTTGGACGATGTTTTTGTGCTTGTAAAGGGCAATATAGCTCACTGTGAAGACGACGGACCATTCGGTCTTTGGCTCATCGCTCTCCCGAGTTCGTTCCTTGGAAGAGACTTTTTGAGGTTATTTTAAGTGTGTGACGAAATTCTGAAGGTCACTCTTAAGCGACTCCATAAGTTCAGTCTCACCGTCCCCGAGCATCGAAATGCTTTTCCTCTGATTTGAGGGAAATCCGACTGTACTGGCAAGCATCAATCACTGTTGGTCCCATTAGGAACCGCTCCAGTGCTGTGCTTGCAACTTGTTTCAGCTATCGGGTGCTGGTGCATGCAGCATGCAGGATCCATTGCGCTCAGGGAATTCTATTGCTCAGGCCAGTCTCTTTCTTTCGTAGCCACATTTCACGCTCAATCCTGTATAGCCGCCTCGTACGAGCAGACTCTCAAAGTTCCTAAAAACAAAAATTCGTCTTTCTACCCCGAAGGACTTGGATTCAAATTCCAGTCCCTATATGATTTCACGTTCAGCCCAAAAGCCTTTCATGTCACAACCAGTGCTATCCATGCCCAACCCATATCCATATACCCATTCTTCAGATGACGACTCTCCTCAGTCTGCTTCACCAAATCGTTCTCCTACATTTCCAGAAGAAATACCAGCCCCGGTGTTATCCTCAAAGAAGATTCCGAGACATTCAATATCGACTGCCATTCTTCCGACTACCAATCTTGGTCTTGTCGTCGCTGGTCGCCAGAGTCTTGATGGCCTTGCTCGTGTTTCCAGTACACCATTGGCAACCACGATCGCTCCATCTGCTCCCACAACCGAGCCATTGTCTTCTCGAACAACAGAAACCAGACGACTCCAAAAACCAAGGCTGTCATCTCGCTCTCGTTCACCGTCTCGGGAGCGTCCTGTTAAAGACTCGGCGGCTACTCTTCCTTCCAGAGCTTCTCGGAGACCTGATCTCAGCGGTCTTCCAATGCCATTGCACCGATTCAGCCTCACGCTCTCTGACGCAGCTGGAATGGCTCGTCTCTCTCCTTCCATCATAACTCGGCATCCACCGATGCCAATATTAAATCTACCTACATTACCGCCTTCCGACGATGCTCCTTCTGCAAGCAGACGCAGTTCCAATCCTGGTCTTGACCGAGCCCAGAGTCAGGTCTGTCTAAGACATATGCCAACTTTACCGTTAAGTGTCCAGGATGAACCAACAGTAGAAGAAATGGAGGAAGACTTGGAAGATCTAGAGGATTTGGACACAGACGAGGACGAGTTTATGGATGCATCAGACTTGCCAGTCGATGTAGATGATGGAGACTATGATGAAACAGGGATGCCCAGGGCAAGCATGAGCAGTGAAGGAAGACCACAATCCAGGGCTTCGTCTTACAGACAACCAGAACCGAGACCACCTCATCTTTCCTTGGACGGTGAACCGTCTTTAGCGCCAACCATGATTTCCCCGCCTCCACATCAAGCACAGTCTGTCTTGCCACTTATAGACACATCCCGCATGGATCTCGCATTTTTGGACACTTCACCGACTACTTGGTTTTCAAACGGTAACACCGGAAAGGGTAAAGGAAAAGCTCGGGATTACTCTGATGCAGGCAGTACGCCAACTGCAAAATTCCGTCCACAACATCAGAATGACCAAGTTCACCAGAAGAGCGGTCATCACACTCACCAGAACACCGATTACTTTTCTTTTTCATTTGAATCATTTCACGATGAGACAAATGCTGCTACTCCAGTCGATGGTCTTTCGACAGGGCGGTCGAGAAATATCAGCGTAACTTCTGTCGAGCATACTCCCAGGCCTGGAGATATGTTCCGTGTACCTTCCTTTCTCCGAGGTGCAGGTCCAGATATTCCTCCAGTACCAGCGCTGCCACCTGCTTTACCGGCTCCAGCTCCGAGGCCGGGGATATACAAGCAAACATCCAGAAGTATGATCGACCTCCTGGGAGGTCGATCGAGCTTGGACAATTCATTGGAGAGAACCAACAGTCGTGGCGGTCTCTTTAGCGGTAGAAAAGGGAAAGAAAAGGTAGTCAAGGTGAAAGAGAATGGTCGAAAGAGCATCGAACAGCCTTCCGCCGAACCTTCGAGGGCTGAATCCAGGATTGTCAATCTCAATGATGATGAACCCGACGATGCAGAGCTTGAGGTTCCTTCTGCTGCTGCTCCTATTTCAGTCTCGCCAGCGCCTCGTGCATCTCATTCTCGACTTTCAACTATACGGCGACGTCGTTCAATGCCTTCATTCACTGCGTCTGAACCACCGCCACCTTACCCAGAATTTGCTCCCCATTATCCACCTCATACTGGAGGGCTCAGCCCATCGGTCCAAATTCTTCCTCGAGACGATGAGATTGAAGGAAAAGAGAAATTGCCTGGATATTCCAACTCTGTCTATCTGCGAGCAGTGATGCCTCGTAAAATGGAGTTTGCTGAACCTGGGGTCCAGGCCAAGGATAGAAAATGGCGCCGAGTGCTCTGTGAGCTAGAAGGAACAGTATTTCGCGTTTACAAGTGTCCACCGGCAAGCGTTGGAGTAAGCGCTATCGGTGAATGGTGGGAAAGCAGAGTTGGAGTTGGAGATGTCAGTGTCGTTGGAACATCGACAGTTGGGTCGACGATTGCTGCTTCTCGTCCAACAGAACAGGTGGCGAAATTAATCGACGAGAGAGCTCTGTCCAGGGAAGGAAGCACTGAAGTCCAGCTTCCTCAGCCGATGCAATCTACTGGGACTGCGACGACAGCTCCACTTTCGGCGCAACTTCAACCACCAACTGCGACTCCAAGCCCCGAACCCAGTCCAAATAGATCGCGATTCACCAGCCTTCTGAAACCTCATTCACGGTCCAAAAGCGATGCAGCCAATGTTAATGCTCCCAAAACACCGACGCCTCGATCTTCTTTCAGCATATCTCGACCGTCATGGAATTCATCTTCTGACTTGGCTACGAGTGGTTCTAGCTCGGCCAGCCTTGCACCGTCTTTTTCCTCCAACGCCAGTCTGGCTGTTTCGATTCCTTCATCTGCATCTTCAACTTCGATACCAGCTGGTGCAAGGACAGCTCCGAGTTCGAGATCTAGTTTTTCTCGTACCCGTCGGACGTCTGCGAATTCTCAGCCAGTGCAACCTGTGGCTGACGATTCAGGTGTCCCTCTTCCAGTCCCAGAAGCGCTTATCAAGCGATATACAATGCAAAATTCGGAGAGTGGTCTGGCCAATGATTATCTGAAGCGGCAGAATGTGATACGTGTCAGAATGGAGGGACAGCAGTTTTTGTTGCAGGCAACTGATATCACTGCGGTCGTCGAATGGATTGAAGTACGTCCAGATCAGGATCTTGTATCCATTTGCCTTATTTTTCGTCTTCAGGGTTTTCAATCTGCTACTAACATCTCCTTGGATCTGGACGAAAGGCCGATGCCTAAAGGTCCCATGTTCCCGTAAGCCCGAGTTTTGTTTCATATCGAGCTGTACTGATCCCGAAGTAGAAGGAGGCGAAGGCGACGTCGTCGTCCGGAAACTGTAGCTTCGCCATCGTCTGCGACCACGAACGCAACACGTACATCTAATGCTTAATCTATTTTATATTTCATGCTTCCATTCATGGACGGTATCTCAATGAAACCCTCCTTGTTGTACGTACAAATACTTTTCATCTCGGCACCAGACTTTGTCAGACAATCGGTTGAGAAGAGAAAGAAAGTTTGTGATTTGGTTTTAGATATATGTATGTATCGTTATATATAAGAGATACCCGTTTAGATTAATACCACGTCCCACATCATGCAAAACGACCTGCATTTAAGAGTTTCCAGAAAAGTTGGGGTGAGCACTGTGGGGCGCAATGAGATCTGCCCTATTGGCCTGAGGGAAATTGGTGACAATCGAAGGCAAGAGGGCGCTGACTGGAACATTGTCCGCAGTCGGAGTTTCAGCATTGCTCTCCATGCCCATCTTCTTCTTGACCAACTCGAAAGTCTTGGTCAACCGTCTTCTGGCGCCGAGAGCGATAATGCCCTTGGCTTCGAGAGTCGGTTCATCAAGTTCGACGATTTGTTCCCAGGTCATGTTCTCGAAGCAGGATGTGTACTTGTGAAGTCTCAGACTCTTGAGCCAAGCAGGGACATCCTTGAGGAGTTCTGGGTCGATGTCCTCGCTGTCTTTAGGAGTAGCTCCAGCGCTGGCAAGAGGAGTTGCGCTACGAAGACCACTGCTACGAAGACCGCTGCTCTTGAGACCAGCTGTTTTGAGACCACTGGGCGTCCTCAAAGCGCTGCTGGGATATTTGGCAGAAGGAGGAGCTCTCCAATTGTTACCAGCCGATGGTTTGGCCGAACGAGGAGTAGAAACTTTCTGAGCTGGTGCCGGGGCTGGCTGGATCAAGCCACTCATGACCATTTGTACAGCAAGGACCTGAGCTTCGTTGGAGAAGCCCATTTGGTTCAGCATAGCCATGTTGAAGGGGTTTATCACTGGAGCTGGTGCACCAGAGGTAGCAGCAGCGGCAGGAGCCGCCTTGCCATCAGCACCGGGGAACATGCGAACCAAAGGAGTGTTGACCTCGTTGGCCCAATTTGAGCCATTGACGGGCGCCTCCTGCTGATCAGGAATGGTAAGACCGAGCTTCTCTGGAGCAGGAACAGCGCTGATTGGGGTGTTGTAATGAGGGGTGGCTGGAGACCCAGGGACCGGAAGATTGAGACTGGGCGGTCTGAGGTGACGAGGAGCCTTGGCCTTCGTATCAGCTGTATAGCAAATCAGATAAAGAACTGACTTGACAACAGAAGAAGAAAAAACATACGAGCAGTCACATCCGAGGACATTTGGGTCAGAACAGCGGCCAAAAACTTGATCTGGGTCTGGTTTGCATGCTGTAAAAGAGTGTAGAGTGAAGCAGTTTGTTCATGCTCATTGAGAAGCTTGAACCCTGTAACATGCTCGATCAGATATGATCTGATTAATGTTTTGTATCAGGCTTACATTGCTCGATGGTGCCCAATTCCTCACGGAATTTAGGATCCTCAGAGGCTGAAGCCATAGCACCCTGCAAGTCGGATTAGATGGATTATGGACGAGTTATCGAAGATAATTACCAAGGTCGTCTCGTATTTCTGAAGTTCCTCAAACCAGTGGTCCAAGCCGCCCTCACCTGTTAATTTGTATTCGATAAAGAAAAAAGGAAGAAATAGAAGAGACAGGTACCTGCAGCTCCAGGGACAGCGCTCACCGTTGGAGTCGCTGCTGCCGACGGTCTAGGTGATGGAGACGTCTGGCGAAGCGGAGCAAGCTCCGGCCTTGAAAGCTTTGGCTGGAATGGTGCAGATGTTACGCTCAACATTTTGAATCAACAGTAAATGAGAGGCAGTAGGACGAATAAGAATTGCGCCAGGCAGGGTGGAGAGAAAGGATGTTGCCTTGTCGTGCGGCCTTTTGTTGCATTTCTGAAACGGTTACCATCAATTGATCGGCTGAACGTCCAGAAAAGGCGGTGAAAATCAAAACACTTTGGATTCAGCCCCTCGATACAATATGTTTTCCGTGATAGCTTGGCCACAATACATCCTCGACGAAAGCACTAAAGGTACTACCTTGAGTCCCTGCAACTCTCCAGGCTTTTCCGGCAACCATAGCATCCAGAAATGGTAACAAAAAGTCTCGCATCTTTACGCCATCAGCTTCATTTCCAATTTCATCCAAAATTCGGGTTTGATGAACAAAATCTTGTAAAAAGACTGTGCAAGGAAAAGTTCGAAGAAAAAGTTCCAAAGAATGATCTTTTCTGGGATTAGGTGCATCTGTCGAGACGAACAAGGGCACGTTCAAAATAGACCATCGAGGCTGTGTATGCAAGGCGCTATGGCAGCGAACATGGGATGATGAAAACTGGAATGGTAGTGAAGGCTCGAGTCCTGAAATGGGATTGAAGGTCATCATATCACTTTCCAGCATCGTCGTCTCTTCTACACTGAAATTGAGCACCTCATGAACAAGTTTCCACCAGACCTGTCTCGCATTCTCCATCCTGTGCTGTCGGAATTTACCGTCACCAAGGCGAAGATGGGCGGCAAGATAAACATTGGCTGAATTGTTGGCAGACAGGGAGGTCTGTATCGAATCGGCGACGCGATCGAGCAAGGGGTTGGTAAAGCTCATGCTTTGACGGATGAAACTGCGAAGTGACAGGCTATGGCGCTTTCTGAGACGAAGTCGGGATGAACCAAATAATGTGCCGATCTGGATCAGACGTTGTGATGATTCAGCCAGCGCTGGAATATAGACATCCCGCTTGTACTTGCTTGTCGAACGAGCGGTTGTATCCATGAATCGAAACTCGTAAGGCTCGCTGTCGCGGAATAGAAGCGTCTCGGATTCTGTTATTCCAAGCTTGTCTTGTAGCCAGGAATCACTCATGTCCCAACGGTCCACGAGCGATTGATGAGCCTGGACGCTAGTGAGATTGACCAACCAATCCCAGGAAATATGCGTGTAGTCAAAGTAATCAAGACATTCGGGTGGTAGAATAATGTGCGGCGGGAGATTCGGACAGTAGTCCAAACCTTCTTTTCCAGAAAGTGCAAGAGCCTGGCGTAACCCGTAGAATCTAAGATAGCTCTGTGGTTTGTTGCCTAGTCGAACCGGCGGCACGATCAGGGTTCGGTTGGTGAGACGAGCAAGGACTAGAGCATTCTCGAAGGCGATTCGTTGGTTATGGAATCCAGAATGAGGGAGATATGCGAGATATCGGTCGTCAGTGGTGGCGACTTGAAATGGATTATGAGCTTGAGGTCGAGGTTGAATGACTGCAGCATCCCACCTCGTTGTAAACAGATAATAAGCGGCTCCAAAGCATGATATACACGCGAAAAGAAGAAGAGCTCCAAGCTGGATGAGGAGACGGTCGTTTTCGTTTCGTCCCCGGGGTCTGGCTGCTGGACGAGGAGGATCAGAAAGACGAAGAGGTTTTATGGCTGGTCTAGAGGTAGGTGCTCTCATTCGATAAGTCCCTTTTTCCATCGTGAGAGACGGCGAAGAGCATTCATGGTCGGAGGAAAATGCTGGTTTGAATTTCAACATGTGGGTAACGCGAAAGATCACGGAGTGTGACCGGCTCCCGTCGTCACATTTGGCTCCGTCGCCATCGTCAATCGCTCGTCAATACTATGTCGCTAATTAGCGACACAGGGTTCGCTCATATTATGCCAACTCCTCGCGTAATTTCTAATGAAAAACCTAGATTTCTCATTCATAGTTTGCGGCTTTCTTATCTCAGAGATGTTTCTGACGAATTCGGGCCCAGAATCATCTCATTTGCACCATCTTACCTTTCAAATGCGTATATAACAGCCTCTTCCATGGGCGACTCCGAGAGATGGCCGGAGCTGAATCTTCAGACATCCAGTCCAGAACTTAGTGAAGACGAGGACTCTCGTCCCGCTGCTCGGCTCAGACCAAATCAAAACGCTCTACGTGTCCGCAGGAAACGCGCATCTCTCTCCAAGCGCTTTGCGGTCTCGCCGACACAGGAAGACCTCAAGAACTTTGTTTCTGATAATGCGCTGGCAGAGGATGGACTTGGTAACAAGAGTCCTGCTGCTCCGAAAACCATTATTTCATTATCGGATCATGCAGCAGGTAATCTTGACCTTGCTCCTGCCTCAGTTCAACCCGAAGTACATATACAACAAGCTACTGCTCAGGAAGAACCACCAGTCGCCAAAGTTGTCATGTTTGTGCCCAAGTTCAAGGGTGCCGCTGAAATGGAAAAAAGAAGGCGAATAAGAATGGCAGCACGTCGAGGCGCACCACCTCCCGTAATCAGCATTGATTCTTCCTCTTCCTCGTCAGACGAACCGACTCCAGTCGCCGAAGATTCGTCAGATTCTGATTTCGGTGGTCGCGCCAACGACGAAGGTGTCGACGAGGCTGATGAATTTGATCCGTTAGTGTGCCATCTTCTTCCAATATCTCTCTAATTCAAAAACGCAGTGACTTTATAAATGCGTTGACACCTGGAATAGCTTCTTCCGGTCTTTCAGATGCCGAACTATCGGGTGGTCAATCAATGTCGATGTCTGCTTCTAATTCTCCTGCTCCAATTTCTTCTCGTCGACCAGGTCCACGTCCTCTTCCCGCTCCCGGACGTGATGGGACACCATCCAGTGCGTCTCGGAAGCCTGTCAGTGGCGACAAATATCCAATACGCAAACCGAGTAATGCTATTGCGCCGCCAAGGACTTCCTCATTATCGACTTCGTCCGGTACTTCTGGTCTTGCATTCCCTCGAAAAAAGGTTGCCGCGATAAAGCAGCAGCAGTCTTCATTAACAGCTCTCATTCGATCTTCAGCGCAGTCTTCCAATCCTTTCTCGGAAACCTATGCCGCTGTGTCAGGAAGAGGAGAACCTCCATCGATAAATGTATCAGTCTTCTTCCCTCACGCTCACAAATCAAGCAAGGCCATGGAATTGAACATCCGTAAAGATTCCACAATCGAGGAAGTTGTCGGGTTTGCCTTGTTCACTTATTGGGAAGAAGGCTGGCTTCCTAAGCTTGACGAGGGGTTGCAGGGAGAGGATGATCCTAAATGGGCCACCAGAGTTGCGGCTGTTGGTTGGATATTGAGAATTGCAGAAGACGACGGAGAAGTAGACGACGATTTTCCTCGTAAGTCCATGTTAACAATGCATATTTATGCTGAAGACAATCTCGATTTTCAGCTCCGGACCGGATGGGCAAAATCGCCAAATTCCACGCGGATGCTTATGCTGTCCTTGAAGCTACACCGTCTCAGCTAACTCAGAACCAAATTCTCGAATCAAAGATACGTGCCGGTACAAAGAAATCAGACAAGTCTGCCTCAAGTCTTGCTCTCCCCTTGTCCGCCGTCGGTCCTGGAAGTACAACTGGGACTTCTGCTGTCGGTTCTCTACCTCTTTCCACGTCTTTGGGTCCAGGCTTCAGTTCAGGGCCGCCGATTTTCCTTCGCTGTCGCGTTGCCGATACTGCAGATGCAGACGCAGTCCACATTTCCACGACGATACCCGTGTGAGTGAATCAACCTTTTTCAGAGCAAAGAGATCTCATTTTTCCATAGCTCAGCAGAAATGTATATGCAAGAGGCACTGGAACTGGTTTGCCGCAAACGGAAGCTGCCAAATCCGAAAGACTATGCTCTGCTTGTTGCAGACATGTCTATTCTAATTCCATTGGATCGTACGGTTGCGAGTTTGCAGGGCAAACGAGACCTTGTCTTGATCAAGCGTAGCATGCTCGAAGAAATGGGCGCAAACATTCTCAAGATTGCAGGCCGGACCACAGATCCGAATGGTAAATCTCTTCGCCTTCCTTTTCATTGAACTGACAAGTGAAAGCTTCGATCTTCAAACGAATTTCCGAGCCCGAGGTACAGATGTCCGCTGCTCTGGATTATACAGCAGCCTACAAGGTATTTCTCATCTTTCATTGTTCTCGGCGTGGTACTGACAGAGATGCTCAGAAATTCTTGATTTATCGCAAGATGCCAATGCTTGTAGCGAGACAAGAGCGAACGCTCGCTATTGACGGCGTGTACATACATGTCAGTATTCTTTTCAGTGATGCGGTTCTCGGGTCTAATCCGTTCATGTAGATCATGCCCTCGAATAAAGCGAAAGCGGTGTTCGAGAGCGGTAAGACCTGGTCGTACCATATCAAGAGCATCATAAGCTGCCAGCAATCGTCCAAGACCTCTCCGACGTTCAGGCTTATCCTGAATCGCGCCGGGCACAATAAGAGATACGACTTTGATGCCGAAAGTCCGAAAATGGCCGGTACGTGACATCGGGTGGTCCAAAGATCAGGGTGGCGCTAACCAACGAAAAATCCAGCTGAAATCGTCCAGATTCTGAGAGCTGCGATGGAAAGAACTGGAACGGCGAGAAACTCGCGACGCAGTAGACATGTAGGCTAAGTGCTCATCTTTTGGTGAATTTTTCCCTTGTACTCTATCGATATTCGACATTACTTCGACTCGGCTTCAAGTCACCGATCATTCTACTCCTGCCAAGTTTCTGACTCTGGGAAACAGCATGAGTGCAACTTTTGCTCAGAAAGATTTCAAGAAACATGTATTCCAACTTTTATTCTACTAGAGACCGTAAATCGAGACCTTTGCCACAACAGGAAGGAGATGATCTTCCGAAATGTAGCTGGGAGTGTTCGCATTTCGTCTTATGTGAATTCCCAAAGTCTACAGATGAAGTCAGTTGTCTCATACAGTCTAGGGGAATGAGAACATACAATGACGTCTCCGGTTTTCAAGGTCACCTTGTCGATCTTCTCGCCATTTAAAAAAGTGCCAAACGCAGATTGAAGGTCAGAAATGTAAACCTGTTTTGGATAGTGTTAATAGTGCTGTCTGCATCACAATGAAAGGCATGCTTTTCCGTCTTCAACCCAGACCTCTGCATGAAAGGTACTCAAAGACAAAGGAGATACAGGGATGTTGGACTGTGAAATCTTGGGCTCGAACCATCCATTGATGGTTTGGGCGACACGCTGGGCTTGTCCAGAGCTGGACTCGCAAATTTGAGAACCAAGAGTCATTTTTATGGCGGCAGGAAGTGGAATGTATTTGGTTTTAAAACCAAAACCGCCAGCGACGGCAGTCAAGCCCAGCATCGGTGTCGTATTGTTGAAAAGGCTCATTGAGTTCAAGTAAAGAGTCGACCTCGAGACCAAAAACAAGGTTCGCCTTGAATGGAAGATGCTCAAGAAGGTTGCCCGCTTGTGACTTCGTGAAGGTCCATGAGAGATTCAGGCTGTACACGCGGAAATTCTCAGGACGAATTCCAGAGGCGTGAAAACCGACGTAAGTACTCGGCGAGCGGTCTGGAGTCAAGCCAATGAGGGGCATCAAAGGGCACCAATTGCCCTTGTATACAGCCATAGGCGAAAGCCGTGATCTTTTATTATTTTTGCACATTTGGTAATGCAGGCTTATGCGAATCGCCGAACCTCGTGTTGGGGGTCGGCGAAGGATCCTGAGATTCAGAATGAAAGAATAGATTTCCAAGAAATGATCCGTCAATACCGTAACTTCCGCTGGCCAGTCAAATTGAGGGAAAACTTGTGTGGCGTTCACCTTGACTCTACGCCACAGTAAAAGACTGGCTACCATCTCTTCAGGATACATATGACATTCATGGACAGGATGGATGTAAGACAAGATTTCTGAAAACATGAAGATTAAAGCTAGATGCATTGACTGTACTGATTCAAGTGAAAATTAGCCATTTAGACCTCGCCTTTGTGGAAAACTTACATAGGCATTTACAACGTTGCACTTGAAGGGCGAAATACAGGTTGTAGGACCGGTATAAGATAGCCCACCACATTGACCATATTGAGCTACTGTCCCAGCCGCTCCGGTAGAAGATGGACTTGTTGTGGACGAAACCGTGGTCGTTGCCTTAGTCGTAGATGAAACCGTAGTCGTTGCCTTGGTCGATGTCGTCGAAGTTCCAGAGCTTCCACTACAGCTGAACACAGAGGGTCCTTGATATTCGTGAGTCTTTGGGTTTATTTCTTCCGGAAACGGCCAAACCTGGGACTGTGTAGTTCGATAGAGTCTGATAGATGTTGATAGTGATACCAGGGTCGGTACCTAGAGATCTCAGCATTTGGCATTCAATCATTCATCCAACATACCTGAATAAGCTCCCGGGAAAGATACGGTCGCTGGAATGGTGCTTCCGCCGCCGGTGATGGTGAGTTGAGCACATTCCATCTTGGGGTCTTCATTAGACATATTAAGAGACATGAGTCTTGGGACGTACATAGAATTGAGCGCCTGGGTAACTCCCTGCCGCATCTATCATTAAAAGTCAGAGAGACTTGAGCGACTCCAAGGAGAGGGGCATACGAAGAGCTAGAGTTCGTGTCAATAAATGACCGGTCAAACGACGAAACAGACTCGTACCGATTATTTCATGTCGCATTAGATATTGTCCTGCCGGAATACATGCAGGGATGGTAAATGTGACCTTGCCCTTATTCGTTACCATGCGATCCACTCCCCAAGATTGGTCGGAGGCTTGGAGGCCATCTTGCCAGATCTTAAACCACTTCAAACCAGTGACTGTTGTTTGAGTCGCATTGGGAACTTGAGCCCTGCGAAATAAATAAGAATATGAACGATTTTGTGACTTGAAGATACAAACAGGTAAGTCATGATCGGACCATGATGTGAAGTAGCGATCGGGTCTTCTGTATCTGTAGGATTTGCGCCATCCAGAGTGTGATGCCACTCAGTCACCACAGTTGCGCCAGCGGGAACAGTGATAACTGCGCTGGACATCGGGGTATGGTAAGGATTTATGCCTCCATTACAGATGATATCTAGTAGATAGGTCAGAATACAATAGGCTGAAGCGATTTCGGAAAATCTACCGTTCGATGTGACGTCCATGATAGGCTACAAATATCAGGCATAGGTTTCACTCTTCTGGAAAAGACTAACACCATCGTAGTCCGGGACTCGAATACCAGTCAGATGGCCTTGGTCGGCACCATTGACGTACAATTGCTACAAGCAGGGTAGATCAGGTCAAGCTATCTCTTGGAATCGTGCTCACCTGGAAAATAGTATGGCCAGAGGCAACCGACACTGCTAAGAGAAAAATAAGGGAAAGCGAAAACATCGAGTCGAGTGACGTAGAAAAACTCAAAAGCTTCTCTTTTATAAGATCCATCAGCGGCAGTCAAAGTCAATTTGAGCCCGGTACCGAGGCACAGGACACCTCAGGGCACCTGTTGGAAAAATATGGGGGAAATTCACGGAAAAGTTCAACCATTGAATGGAATGACGCAGATTGATGATGGTCCTCGACAGCGACAATTATCAGAATTAAGTCCGTGCGAAAAGCGGAGTCTCAAATACCATCACGCCGAGCTTAGCGAGAAATAATGATATTGTATGAAGTCCCCTACAAACTATGTGATATGAGGCGAGAAAGTGAATGAGTGTACTTATTCTACCTGGTAGATGCGGACGAAAAGCTAGTTCAATGGCGTATCGGAAGTTCTTCATCTAGTTCCTTATCACAGAACTGACTGGCCCTCTTGCCCAGGTCTCTGGGTGGTCTCTGGACGTCGGAAACTTCCGGAATGGTCTTCTTTCGTGAAAACATCCTTTTAAACATCGCGCCAAAGTCGACGTAGAGGAAGAGGCTCATGATGACAGGAGCACCGGCGACGGCCCAGAACAGATTGTTCTCAAAGTGAAAGACCAAAAAGTAGGCGATTCCAACTGCGATGACGCTGTACCAGATAACCAGATGCCCGACATGGTATGAACGTGCGAGGAAGCCATCGGATTTGGCAATCTCTCCAGAGGTTCGTGCAGAGGTTCCCCAAGTCGTTTGTGTGACGGTAGGCATGGCGTAAATTTTCTAGCGGACCTTGGGTCAGAAGACATCCATAAAAAGAATTATGAAAACAAGCTCACCGATGGTAGCAAGCCGAAAAAATAGAATATTCCGTAGAAGCTGAAGAGAAGTATCGAAAAGTCGAAGGTCAATGCAAATGCGAAAAGTGATTTGATGAAGGCGACACCAATCATGGTGGCGAGCCAAATGACGGGTTGCCAGATGCCTTCATTCGGGAAATATAGGAAATGTAAAATGGTGGATATAAGGATGAAGGGATATAATGATTGTTTCGTCGTTTCGACTGAGAGCCAAAGGCGGTGGTATGCAAAGGCTTTGGGGAACCAGAATGCTTCTCTGAAGAAAGATTTTGACCACCTAGTTTGTTGTTTGATCCAACGAACGTATTGGGTTGGCGATTCGCTCTGGCAGAAAGTTCGATGAGTGTACTTTGTATCGAGTCCTAGGGCCAGTAATTGGTTCGTCAAGTGACGGTCGTCGCCAAATGTGGTCTCTTTGCCTCCGAATGTCTGCAACGACCAAGGACCGAGGATGCGGTCGAGATCATAGGTCCGGTACAACCCCATGGGGCCCGATAAACATGTGACACATCCCCACAGACTCTGGCAAGCCCGTTCGACGTTGAAAGCGAACCAGTATCGAACTCCGCACATGAGAGCGAGGAAAGACTCGTTTCGATTCCAGATCTTGACGTCCGCAGTGACTCCCCCGATGTTGGGACTGCTTTCCAGAAGCATGAACATCTCCTCGAGAGCGTTCGGTTCTAAATATGATATAAATAAACAGCTTCAAATAAAGATATGTAACAGACCAAGAAGAGTATCCGAGTCTGTGGTAAAGATAGCGTCCTTGGAGCGATAGACGTACATGGCCATCGCGAAAGCAGTGAACATGGCAGTCTGAGAATCAAGGTTAGAATATGAAAAGACTTATATGATTCCTAAAACTTACTCGTTTATGACCATGAGGCTGGGAGAAGCAGACAGCATCAAAATTGGTGATGTTAAACTCTTCTTCCCACTGCGCCACACAGGAAATAATTTCTTCCCGGGCATGCTTGTGAGCCATAAGCTGGTTAAGAGTCGTAGTGTTTCGCAACCAGCGCCAAAATCTGACCGCCTTGTTCGGTTTGTGAGTGTTTCCAGCCGTTGCCAAAGCCCTGACATAGGCTTCCTTGTAGACCGTTGAAAGGAGAATAGGAAGATGAATGACGGCTACGCTCTTTCCATGAAACTCGTCACCGAATGCGTTTGCCATCTGGAGATCAGGGGCTTCATTGCCGTCGACGACAGCGATGATGGCCCGAGGAGTCCAAGTCTGCTGTTGCAAGCTTCGAAGACATTTGCGCCACGCTCCGTCGTCCTCTCGATATCCGACGACAGCAATGCTGATATCACCATTCATAACAGCAGTTTCATTGTCTCGTTTTGCACGAGCAGCGATTCGATTGACTTTGATTCGATTGATGAGAGCGCAGCTGAACTGGACCAGGAAGTCGGTGAGTAGAATGATTCCGTAGAGTCCAAGCGATACAGGACCGATAGTGACGACTTTGAAAGAGAGAGCGTATCCGACGATTAAACTGGCGACAAGTACCATGGAAAGAAGAAATTTGATGATGCAGGCGATGATGTAGATAGTTGGTAGCGTACGGCCCAAAGGGGCTTGAATGTCCATAGAACAAAGTTCTGCCTTGTGCTGAAGGCCTGAATGGCCATGGTAAAGGCCGGGACGTGAGGAATGACGAGGCGAGTCGACCAAAGTCAACGGTGAAGACGCTCTCGTCGACGTCGGATATGACTGCTAGGTAAATTAGAAAATGAAAAGTTGGATAATCAGAGTCGTACATCAAGCAGAGAGATGATATCTCGACGACGAGCATGTCGAGTCTCTTCATAGTCATCTGCTGAAATGAATTTTTCATCCTTCGAAAGGCGCCTAGGAGTGACGGCGATTGTGGATGTTGGACAGTTGATCAGACAGCATCTAATAGTACAACTACCTTAGTGGATATCCCCAATGTTATCTGTACAATGGTTATTACCCTTGCAGTAATGGGCCCCAAAGGACTGTATTGAAGATTGCATGTACTGGATAATCACTGTACCGCTACCAATGGCTAGTTAGCTCAGTGGTTAGAGCACCTGCTATATTTGCATGGAGGTCATTGGTTCAATCCCAATACTGGCCGATACTTTTCACACATGACTGTTCAACAGTGGAGGCTGATGAGGAAGGATATCTAGAGTCATGATGATAGAAGGGAGGTGCATTGCTGCAAACGTCGTCGTTGGAGGACCACGGAGAAGAAGGAAACCTATTGGACTCAGAGGTATCCATTGATTAAAGACAGTGTAGGTTATCGACGATTGAGCTCGTCGTGGGCGGTGATGGATGAAACCGGTGGACGTCAAGTGGTCGACTTGGCATTTCTTTACTTTGAACTCCAGTTTTATTTTGGCCCCTGCCTGTCACGACGCAAGTTACCGCTTTTGGGCATTTTCATGGCGGCTCAGGAGTCTTTTTCTTGAACTTCTTCTAAAAGGGCAGCCCTATCTTTTCGATAATTATCCCTTTCCTCTCACTTTATCATGTATTTCCGTTTCTTCGTTATTGTTCTCCTCGCTGTCCGTGTCAGTGCTCTTCAGTGCGATTGTGGATTCCAGGATCCGCTTGGTTCGTACCTTCTCGAGTATCGAAAGTCTTTCCTGATTTAATTCGTTCAAACAGACCCGACCAAGGCACTCTGGACCAGCTACTTTGAGTCCAACTTTACGACCATGACTTGGAAGCAAATGACCAACAAATATCGCATTATGCAGAACAACGTCGCCAAGAATGGCATTGCTCGCGATTTCGAGATCAACAACGTTGCCATAGATGGATCCGGTGTTCATCTCACCGTTCGTCCAATTTCTGCCGATGGAACTCGTGTCCCCTCTGGCGGAATCTACACCAAAAAGTAAGTCGTTTCGCAAGCTTGTGGACTTGCAAAGTTCATCGTTTCTTCCAGTACGGACTTTGGTTTCGGCTCCTATCATTGGTCTGCACAGACTAGCGGAATCCCAGGCAGTGTCCAAGCTTTCTATGTCTATAAAACCGATAGCAATGAGGTAGGTTCTTTTAGTCTCATCTTGCCCGATCTTGTTCTGACTTGATCAAGGTCGACATGGAATACATTAGCAAGCCAGCTGATCAAAACCAGACCATCAAGTACTCCGTGAAACCTTAGCAATATAATGACGACGGTCAACCTTTAAACACTACACTTCAAGCTTACACACCTGGCTTTAATACGTCCGAGGTTCGTGACATTCGAGGATCACTTTCGTTTCAATTCTAACGTTTCATAGAGACTTCATACTTACTCCTTCGTATGGAATGCTTCTGCGGTCGCCTTTGGCTTGGATGATGTTTGGGGTGACGCTTTGACCGTCAATGTCCCGCAGATGCCTGGTGTTCTATCGATGAATCATTGGTCGGATTCGAACCCCAAGTATTCCGGTCCAGCTCCTACGACCGACTCTGTTGTCAATATCAATCGAGTCTGGGTTTTCTACAACGCCACCGGCGCCACGCTTCCTTGCAAAAACTCGCAGACCGCATGTGACTACGGCGAAAACGGTACGTGGACTCGTTTTATTTGAAATATCCTCTGGCTGATTATCAGCTCCTGAACCTGATGATACTTCATCATCATCTTCATCAGGTGCTTCACGTCTCGCTACATCCTTTTGCGAGCCTGGCCATCCCTTTCATGACCCTTTATTTGCTCGGTATCCTCTGATCTGGAGTCGTCGACTTGATCGCTCCGTCACGGTTTACTTTCTAACTACATTCCTTCGATACAATATACACTCTTTCGATGTTTTCTCCTCATACACATGAATTGAGTTGGGCTTTTGATTTCAATGAGCTACCGACGATTCCTGCTTTGCCCCGATGGACCAGCTGCTGCGGCTGCTGCTCCATTTCTCATCTCTTCCTTGTCTAGACCTGACTCCATGAGAATCTTCTCGACCTCCTTCAGTATCGGCTGATATTCAGCTAAGAGCCGTCAGTCAATGAGAATTATAAAACGCTGCGACTCACTGTATGCACTTTGGGCCATGCTAAAGCCATCTCGGCGCAATTGTTTTCCGCGATTATCACTTGTCGCATGAGCGGCTTGCGCCCAGTATTCGCCTAGAGCAAGGAATCAGCCAAGAGAACACATTTGCCAACCAGAAACCTACGAGATCTAGCGTAAAACATGGCCAAGGTCTCTCCTGGAAGAGGAGTTTTCAATATGTCTGCTGCTGAGCGAGCAGTGGAGTCTTTGGCTACTCCCAAAAATGCTGTAGCCTTGGCTCGGAAGTCTTCCTGTCACAAAGTCAGACATCCGATGAAGGCCAGAAACGTGGGCTGCACCTTGTCCGATGTCAATGCCGGCTCATTGCTCTCGCTGTCCTCGCTGCCCTCGACGGGTGTTACAGGGACCGGCTCAGGAGCCGCTGCATCTTCATCGTCGCGATCATCGTCGCTTGCCCCAGTCTCATCACTGTCTTCGTCGTCGTCATCGTCTTCATCGTCACTGCTGCTTTCGTCGTCGCCGGCGATGGTGATGCCACTTTCTTTGAGACAGATGTAGCGATCCATCTTGTCAAGCTGGAGCGCATAAAAATCATCCAAAGTATATTCTCGGGAACCTCGTTCGTAGATTCCACCATAGCTATATTCGCCTCAAGTGAGTCATGGCTTGTTGTCAAAAGAAACCCACAGGTATAGAGTATTTCTCAGAACCGCCAGCATTGTATTATATCTTGGTAAGGGTATCGTAAGGTTCGGATCGTCGGGATCCAGTTCATTGTCAGGTTTGCCTGGAGTAATCGCAGGTCCCTAGCACTCATTAGTTGGGAAAGAAAAAAAGGACGATAGGACTTACACTTTGTTGGTCATCGCTCTGCTGGACTGGTTTCTTTTTCTGAGCGCCAGTCGTCTTTGGGCGGCGAAGAGGCATTGAGACCCATTTACCCTTGCCAGCCCATTGATATCCATTTCTGAGCCCCATCGTAAGGAGAGAAAGACACATGGTAGGGAGACATACAGATCATTCCAGAAGGTACTGTCGAGTGTTTCTTCATGGTTGTCCTCGTCGGTTACTCCTACCGAAAAATCAGAAATTAACTTCGCCATCATCGCGAGTGGCTGCTTACCTCCAAACATAACACCTGTATTCTTCGTGATCCAAGCTGTCATAGTGCAACCTGACCGCAGCGATGGTGCATAGGCCGTGGAAGGACGCTTGCGCCTTTCCCACTTGACTTTCAAAGGATCAACTGTCTTGGACTTGCCAGTAGGAGTTTCTGTTGGCGTCTCGATGGTCATCCTGCTTTGGAAATTAGTGGATGGGAGGTGAAGCAGCGTTTAAATCACTTTAACAGCCATGTGTCTTCCAACATTATACCCACTGGGCGTTTGCCTTTTGCATATTCTTTGCAATACCCACCTTTGAACGAGGTCAGAGAAGCTCCGGAAGAGAAACCCGATGTACCGTGAAGAATGATGCCTTCTGGAGTCGATAAAAAAGAGAATCCACTTCGGGGGCTGTCTAGGTTGAGTACTAGTCAGTTATTGGCTGAATTCAATACTCACGATGGTCGTGGTTCATTCTCTTTCAGCTCAATCAACTTCCAGTGGTATTCCTGTGTATCAAAAACCCACAAGTCGTTCAAATATCGCGCTAATACCCAATCAGATAATATATTTGACAAGCTTGGAAGGCTCACTTGTGATTCCAGGGTCGTAGAATCCCCCAAAAAGAACAATGTACTGCTTCCAAATAGCCATTCTGTCGATTGTTGAGCTGGAGCAACTCGAGTGACAGAGCAATAATGTACCTGTGTCCAGAACGAGCGCTGGGCCGTATCTTGGTGTCGATACGATCCCATGAATGTGTCGAGATGTCAAAACACCAAAAATCGCGATAATGATGGAACGTAGTCTGGCGTAAACTGGAAAACTCTCCGCCTGAACGGCATGATTAGATTAAGACCTGGTTCGAGCAGCAATAGACTTACCGAATAGGAATATCTTACCGCCGCCGATTGCAGAGGCCACTGTAGCATGTGCAGAGCGGGGTCCCGGACATGTAGGACACACGAATTTTCGCCATTCATCCTACTTGGATGGTAAATGTCGGCACCTGGCAACAGCGACGAGGGCCTGAACCTTCTCCGGTGTATATCGGTATACATCGTTGTACTGCAATCGTTCAGCACCGATGGGGATGAGAACGCGATGCAAACCTCACAAAGAACTGCAATTCAATCAGTCAAGAGTTTGACCGCAGTGGAGGAACCTACAGCTTTCCCATCGTCACTGAACAGTTCACCACCGATAAACCAAAGGTGATTTCCATTCGGACAGGCAGTCAAGGTCGCATTCGCGCGTCGACTTGGTGGTTCTACAAGTTCTTCTGTAACCTTGTGAGCTTCTTCATATTCCTGCCGCATCTACTAGTTTTTTTTTTTAGTAGAACATTCAAACCAGGTTGTTCGACATACCTTTTCCAGAATTCCTTCGAGATCATCGTCCGACTCGTCGTCTGCATCCTTGGATTTTCCTTTCTTCTTTTGCTCTTTGCGTTCTACTTTTTGAGCCGCTTTTGCTTTTTTCTGAGCCTTGACTTTGACCGGAGCTGCATTCTTCTTCTTGGCCATGCCGGTCGGTGTGCAAACGTCGCAGCACGTGCGGGCTTGCCGCGAAATTTTTGTGATACTTTAGTCCAGTTTGAATCGCAGTGATGTGTCTTGCGAATAAAAATGCGTAAAACGAAATCGAATAAGATATAACGGATGTAAATCTAAGTGGGACAGGTAAATATTGTGCTACTTAGCACTCGCCGAGCCAACTGTTCTTCGGGAATGTCTGTTTGAAATCATCGACCCAAGTCGTGATATTTGGATTGCTGTAAGCTTCAATATACCTAGATCCGTGCCATCAGCTAGGAGGAAAAGGAAGCTAGGTTCAACATACTGTTCAATATAAGCTGCCGTCGGAAAGTCGGGAGGGTCGCAACCGATGTTAATAGCATTCTTCGGTTGATAGACTCGAATCCAATCCACGCTCATCGTCGTAGGGAAAGTGAGATGTTCAAGATCAACGTAGCCAAAGCTGTAACTCATGCCTGTGGATCATTAACTCTAGTCCAGCGCGAAGTATGATACCTACCGAGATTGACAATCATGTACCTGGAAAGTATTTAGCACGAAAGACACAAACAGGCCAAAAAGACACATACATTGGCTCTTGAGGCACCGGGCGAGCTGAGATTTCCACAGAGATATCAGGCCCCACCGCACTGGGATTCAGAGTCCATGCGATCTGATTGTCGTTGATCCAAGTGATGTACTAGACGAGACATGTCGGTATGAGGATAAGAACAGAAAGACAAAACCCACTGAATCATCGTAACCTACGAGCCAGGGTTAGAAGGGTCTTATGAAATTAGGTTTTCGTACCTGGCTGGTATTCAAAACCATAAGTGGCGTAGCAGCCTGTTTGTAGCTCGTAGCAATCCTGATCTAGTCAAGAGATTATAAGCCAACCCAAACATCGATAAAGATGATTCTTACTGGCTGTCGAGAGCCCCGAAGTCGCCTCCTGCCAGATTCCACCCTTGTAAGGATTGAGTACCGTAACATCGGTGTCTCGAACAAAGACATCATTTGTCCCGTTTTTCCATTCGTAGTTGCTGTCGAACGGCTATAATACATGAGTATGGTCGAACACAGGCATTCCAAATGACTCACAGCCCATTGAGCTGACTGTGAGACCTCGCCAGCCGATGTTCCAACCTGAAGGTCGCGATCAGCAAGGAATAGGGTTTTCATGTTTCGTACGTACCGTAGCCTCGAATATATCAATCTCAGGCGCTGATCGACCTGCGAATGATTCAGTGTCGAGCTTAAAGAGCCAAGATCGACCTTCTCACCAACATAAGACCCGTCGGAATGAATGGGACCTGGTGAGAGCTGTTAGAACACATTTGAGAGAGTACAGTAGAGAACTTGCCTGGATGCGACTCTCCAGGGCATGTACATCGAGACAAACGTTGTCCTGGCAAGAATGACAAGGCCGAGTCTCCATAGGAATTTGTAGTGGCCGCAAGAGGAAGGCCGTTTACAGCTGTAATGAGGTAAGCATAGCGAATAAGCCGAAGCAAGCCAATGAACTTTGATTTTTAACGGTGCCAACGTCGCAGGTGTCATAAGTGTATGGCCACTGGTAAACAATTATTGTTGACGTTAAAAAGGAATCAAGATCACTTACCATGCCATCAAGCGTAGCGCCATATCCAGCGCGACCTTGAAAAGGTTGAGTTGAGGTAAAGGCGGGAAAGAAAGATTCGTACCAAGATTTCCCATGGTCCAGATAGCTGGCCACAAACCAAGGATATTATTGGCGCCAGGGAGAACTACCGATGTAAGGATTAATCCCCCAGTGAAACAAAACTTGTTCCACTGCTGGGGGTCAGCTTGGAGCAACTTTGAACGTTTCCTTGGCTCACAGATGTCATCATTCCTCCCTGATAATTCAAGCCGTGGTTCTTCTTCTTTGACAGAGTGACACGCAAAGATCCACCAGATGTGGTGATAGCAGCTGGGTCATACCATTCCAAGTTACCTGTTCCCTGGAGGGAAATAAATAAACGGCGATAATAAGGAAGTTCAAACGCGCCCAATAGTGCCTACAGGTATGGGTCAGATCTGCGACGGAGTCGTGAAATTGTTGAAACACTTACATGTCATTGGCCTCCCAGAAAGGATCGTCGCCAGGATAAAAGGTTCTGCCATCGGTGTTGAATTCGTCGCTGAACACTAGCTGGTATTCTGCACCAGGATTATTGAAGGATTTGATGGTGTATGCCGATTTAGGTGTTTCCAAATCAATCAGACCCCAGTTTCCCCCCATGCTGGGAACCTGTAGAGAAAACGTCGACCAAAGTTGTAGGCAACAATCTCACAGAACTAACCTGACCCGTGGCATTGATTCCGCCTAGATTGAAGCCGCCAAGGGTAGACAATGGATGCTGAGTGAAATAGGTTATGACAGGGTAACCTGCGCTGCAGAAGAGTGAGCACCGTTTCACGAGAAATGCAAAGGAACAAACAAAAGGGTGACGATGGAAAGACCTAGAAACAAAAGACAGCCAATGTTGGCGAGACCTCGTAAAGTCAAGACATGACCTCTGGTGTCAATATTTTTGTCACGTCGTGGGTCTGGGTTGTGAAGAATATCATCAGGCTCTGGGCGATTGAGGTGGGTCTTCCAGAAGTAAGGATCTACATCGAGAGAATACTGTGAAGAGGTCAAGTCAAGAAATATGAAGCTGGCGAAAGCTAGCCTACTTGGTCTGATATTGAGAGGATTGCACTCGGAGTATATGGCGGCTGAAAGAGAATGGTAAAACAAATTTCAATTGCATAAGTAGATTTCACTTACTGCAGCGCGCTTTCCATGGCTGTTCACACTGCTGCCCGAAGAGATCGAACCTTGGTTGCTGAGGAATGAAACCTGGGACGTGTTGACATGCTGTGGAAGATACTGAGCCTTTGGACCTGGCATTCTGAAAACGAAAATTCAAAAGAGGGACAGAAGAGGAGAGATGAAGGCAGGGGGGGAGCCTTGAAGCTGCTGTCGATCAAGCCAGACAGGCCAGACATAATGTTGAGCTCTAGGGGTTGCGAGCTGAAACAATTCATAGCGCATATAGTGTTTCCAGCGAGTTCCCCGAGTCCAGTATTGGTGAAAGACAAGTTGCTCCATCGCTATAGACGGTTCAGTTGAGTGTTGAAAGACAATTCAAGCTCCTGTGACAAGTGACGCGCTCCTGTGACTCTGTGACTTCAAATTGCGTATGTGAACATGAAGAATAGAATGCTAGAAATGAAGAGAAACCCTGAACGGGTAGACGTGGAGGCATGAAGGAAAGAAATGGGGACGAGGAAGAAACGTTGAAAACGAAAAAAGAAAATCTGCAAGCAGCGTGACTGTCAATGCGTGACAACGAATACGAAGTTCCCACGTAGACGGTTGATTCGGGGAATAGTCAGAAGAGCCGGTGGTATAAAGTTGGTACTATTTGTAGCAAATAAATATAGCCAATGTTGCAACAAACAGTGCCCCCGGCGGTAAATCAACATTCCAGGTTGCCTCAAACTTTCATCCTGTCGCAAACAGCAGCGTAATCCACTATGATTTGGAAGCAATCATTACTATTCAGACAAGCAATCATTAGCTCGGTTTCATACAACATTGGGATCTTGAGAAGTTGTATACAACCCAGGCTCTGAGACTCACGTCTCGGTTTTTCTGAACCTTGTCTTCTTCTTCGGATTCAGGCAACCTAGCAACTTTTGACAAGTTTCATCTAACCAGAAGCTCTATAACGTGTTGTGGGCTTCACCTTCCTTGGTTGATGACAACCGCAGCCACATTCTGGAGTTGCTCTCAACCTAGCACCCTAAGAGCCTGAATGGTTTCACCCAACTGTTGAAGAGTTCCTGTGTTCTCTGAGCTCTTCACATAGCCAGGTTCTGAACAACCAGACAAGACTTGCCAGGTTTCATCCAACCTGGTATTCTTTTGGTGAGCCTAGTTTTACACAACTTCCATATCTGTCCTGGGTAACGCTGAACCTTAGAGCAGCTAACAAGTTTGTGGTTCTACACAACTTCCTCAGATTGGACAAGTTACACAAGACATCACGAGAGTCCTAAGGTTATTGACAACCAATTTCCCTTTCAGTGAACTCGGTTTGATACAACACCAAGACACTTCATGAGTGTCATGAAACATCACAAGACCAAGACAGTTATTGATAACTGATATCCTGTTCAATGTGCCGGGTTTTATACAACTTCAAACAGATCCAAAGGTCCTATGGAACATTGAGAGAGTCCTGTGGTTACGCACAACTGCTACCCTTGCCAGCAAGCTAAGTTTGAGGGAACTTCGGGAGGTTCGGTGAGTCTCTCAGAGCCTCACCACAGCCAGACGGTCATCCATAACTTATATCTCATTCAGTGATCCAGGTTTGATGCAACCTCAAGGTCTTGACAGGGTTCACAGAACATCACGAAGCTCCTGCGGTTATCCACAACTGCCACCTCTGACAGCGAGCTAGGTTTGACACAACTTGACAAACCTTGTCTGGTCTCCCAAACTTTCAGAATGTCATCATGTGTGTTTTACAACTTAGTACTCTCAGATCCTTGCCAGGTCTATTCAAAGATGCTTTGCATTCTCATTTAACTGTTGAAAAGACTTAATTCAAGTGGGATTGGAAGGATGTGAAGGTTGCACCACCATTCCAAGACAGGGTACCAAGTCTGGAGCTGCTATAATCTTGCTGCAATAGATTACTTCACCATCTATATTGCTATAAAATGTGAACTGAAAACCCAGATACCTCTTCAAAGCTCCCAGAAACTCCTGGAAGAATTTAGAAAGAACAGCATGACTAGACTCTATGCCAACAGCGGGCTCGCAAGTCCATGTATTGGTCACCGGGTCAGGCCAAACTCTTCCTTGAAGATCCGTGAACGAGAGCATCTTGGGCACCAATTCTGAGTTTGCTGGTTGTATCGCGTCTAGCCATTTTGAGATCCGAAGACAGGGCATAATGTGAAACATGGTACACTTTGGGTTGTTCCGGTCTCAAAAATACAAACAAGCACCAGTAATCTCCAATATATCAGGGAATGTTATCGCATACAGTCGCCATGCCATAGGAGCTTGTGGAAGCTCTGGCGGACCAAGTCAAATAAGTTTCGGAGAATAGATAAGATAAGCAATAATGTCACGTTACCTCATATAGCGTCGAGACACCGCCATGACATTGGTTAAATTGAAGGCCTGAATGTATTCATTGCATAGATGTAGTAGACATGCAAATGTTATCCTGCCAAGAAGAACTGAAGGACTGGCCTGAAGCAAATATTGCCTGTTGTCCCAATCGGGAAAGCGGCGGAGATCAGAATAGCGAGATGCGGCCCAGGTTGTTCACAACTACAGAACACAGTGAAGGTGATATAAACCAGTTGTACTGGACAGCATGGATGTTGAGAGCAACTCAAAAACATGGTTGTGAAAAACTAAGTCCCTGAAGTGGGAAACACTCAGAAGGCCAAGTTGAGAGAAACTCCACCAGATTCTCAGGTTCTGTGCAACTCAGAATGAGGACAAGGTTGAGACCAACAGATTATATTTGTCAGACTGTAGAGTTGACTGCAACTTCAGGATGTTCGTGAGTTTCATGAAACTGAAGATGGAGACAAGGTTGTAAACAACCGATTCTGCCTTTCAGAACCTCGGGTTGAGGTCAACTTCATTCAAGTGACGAGGTTGTAGGAGACCAAGGAAAGTTCATGAAGTTGAGAGAAACCTCGCACAAAATTTGAAGCCTTGAGTAAGTGCAACTTTACATGAGTCTGAGGTTATACGCAACAGGAGTCAATTGACCACAAAACCATTGGAATTGAATATCTGAGCGCTACCGATCATACCTCTCAGAGGGACAGGTTGGCAGAAACTTGAGGTCATTCTTGAAGTTAGATGGGACCAAAGAATGAAGTCCAAGCTGAGAGCAACCAGTGGGACATGTTGGAGTGTCAGGTCGAAGGCAAATTCAGGACGTTCATCAGGTTGAATGAATCCAAAAATGGAGATGAGGTTGAGAGTAACCGGTCATATCTTTCAGACCAACAAGTTGACTGCAACTTTGGGACATTTGGGAATTTTATAAAACCGCAAATGGATACGAGGTTGTGAGTAACTGCCAATACTGTCAAGAACCTCAGGTTGAGACCAACCTCACACAGTGTGTGAGGTTGTATGAGACCGGGACAAGATGATGGAGTTGAGGGAAACCTGACCCAATATTTAAGGCTTCAAGTTGAGAGCAACCTCATAAGGGTCTGAGGTTGTATGCAACATGGTTCTCTTGACCACTGGAATCTCTGGATTTGCCTGTCCTAAAAGCATTCCATTCCTTTGCTGTTTGCGACAGGATGAAGGTTTGAGGCAACCTGGAATGTGTATTTACCGCCGGGGGCACTGTTTGTTGCGACATTGGCTATATTTATTTGCCACAAACAGTACCAACTTTATACCACTGTTGGCCAGAGCTATATCTGGTTGATTCCCGCGTAGAGGTTGCCTTTCACGGTCACTTGAATCTGTGGATGACGATTATGTCGCGACAGAATTCAGCGACGACGCCCTGGTTTGGCCTCGATAACATTTTCAGCTTCTTCGTCATTCTTTCGTTCAGCTGGGACTGGCAGTCTCAACTCATGCGCCGACATGACCTCGCTGGTCCTCATCCCATACATCCTCCCGATATCTGTATCTTTCCGTCAGAACCTTGGCATGCCTAGTTTTGAAGTCGTGGTATATCTTCTTCCGCTTTGGCTCGTCAGCACCATCAAGTTCCTCTGCCTGGATCACGCCACAGAGATCGGTGACATAGCTGGTCTGATTGTCTCGAGTCCCAGGTACCGTTGTCGAAAACGCGCTGGCCAGGGTTTTAGCTCAGAAGGTCACAAAAGCGCAAATGGACATACCAGTGCGTTGCCTGGTCTTATTCCACGCTGGAACAGTTTCTTGGAATACTACTATCCCATCTTCGGCGCTGGGAGGACAGCCAAAGAGACATCGCGATAGCTAATGATATCTGAAGATTCCTCCAATCAGTCGAGGGTGGAGATGGGAGATGGTTTTAGAAACCTACGGACCAGCCTGAGCAAAATCGGGTGAAACGGAGCGAATATGGTTCGTGAAGGGGCAGAGCAATCCTCACACGGAAGATTGGTGTAAATAAACGCGCGTAATCCTTCATAAATTCGAGAATCACCATGACCGACAGCATGTAATCCAATAGACAGAGAACCTTGTTGGCATCGCTTTGAGTGAACAGGTACTGCGGCGAAGTAAAAGGGATGTTCCATGAACTTGTATAGGGTGACCACATACCATATCTCTTGCCAAAACCCTGCTTGACAAATCGATCGCGTCGATGGCTATCGCTTGGTTGCAAAATTCCTCAAAACTGCGGCGAGGCACAATGGCCGACGGAAAAAGTCCCTGCTAGAGACTCGAGGCATCAGCACGAGAGCAGAATTATTGGCTGGCTCACAAATTCTGCAACACTGGACGGCCCATAACCTGATACCAATCTCCATAAGGACAATTGTTCTCGCTCCTCGATCCTGAAACCCAAACGTTCAGGATCAAGTTACAAAGGTCGCGGGGTTGATAGGATCAGGGTGAAGCATTGCAAGGATTTCCTCGACTCTCTCTTTTGGTTTCTGCTATGGGATCAGTCATGGAGCATGAATAGAGAAAACTAGACAGACCCTGCCGGCTTTGGCTGCCTTGGAAAGATCTGGTTTGAGACGTTTTACGGTTTTTTCAAGGGCAGCAGCAAGCTCGTGAAAAGCAGCTTGCGTCTTCTGATACGAGCTCTCGCGAGTTAGTTTCGCCAATCGAGCACGGCGGGACGTTCTCAGAGCAGTAGACAAAGGCAGGCCAGACTCAAAGTCATAACAAACATCGGTCACGCTACCTAAAGCAACGCGCTTTCCACTGTTCCCAGTGTCAAAAATGCATTGAAGCACCGAAATTCAAAGGATTTCGAGTTTTATCGCTTGCTGGTTGGAAGTTGGCGATTGTTACTCGTTCTAAGACGCCAAGGGCGAAACTGTCGCGTGCTGGGTGGGAAGTCGAGCCGAAACTGTCGACGGAGACAGGAACTGAAGGAGGTTCCAAGATTCATTCATGGAAGCTTCAAGGAATTATTCAATCGCCGACAGTCCAACGAAGGGCAACATATCGTCGGAGAAAGACGAGCCACGGTGGCTTTCGGTATCGAACAATATCCGCATGTCTCTGCTTGGCGCCATAACATCTTCGCGGAAGGACGCGAAAAGGTGTCGCAAGATACCGAACGACATCTGGCAGGAATCCGGAAAGAAAGATTCTGGACGCCTTGACCAGGTTGTGGTGGTAATATCGGGGAGCTGTCGAGGGTCGAAAGGAATGGACGTCGTTGAACGAGTGATGCTGCGGTGTCGGTGTGGCGCCGAAACCCACGCTGCATGACCATATAGCCTGGTTTTCGGTGTCTGTTTAATAATGTGCACCTATGGATGTTGAGCTTCACCATAGAAGACCATAGAGCTGCAGGATTCAGTTGCTCAGCATTCACATCATGACGCGAGGCAAATTGAGCTCCGCTGAGTCAGCTGATATGTTCTTTCACGTTCGCCAACATTGCCGACGGTCCCTTCATAGTGAGCTCCTGCAATTCACCGTTTCAACAGTTTCAAGACAAGGAACAGATTTATCGCAGAGACAACCACCAGCAGCTTTTGTTTTCGACATTGTAAGACGCGATTTTTCCTCATTACACACTTGGTTATAATTTTACCTACCTAGGATGGTGTACTGCTTCGTGGAGAACACGTCTTACCTGAAGCAAAGCGGGCCTTGGCCATGCTCGACGGCAACAATCCTTTCCGCATGTCAGTTATCGTCGCGCGTCTCGTCAGATTCTCTCAGTGTTATCCAGCAAGATACCTTTTCTTCTGGTAGCTAATATTCCCTCGCAAGTTCGATCCATTAAATTCTTCTAGATGACCAACGGTGGTGGCACTACCGAAAAGGAGAGATGTGAGAAGCTAACGAGACAGCTTGGTTTTCAGGTTGCTATTATTACCCTCGAGACCTCCGCAGGCCCTCAAATCCTTCAGATAGATCCCCGACAGTACATTCAATCTCACACGATCCTCAAACAATTTGCCCACAAATACGACAACGACCATGTTCTGGTCCTTGGTGGGCGGCGAAACAAAGTTCGTGAGGTTGCTGAAAGGTATGCTCTGGTTATATATTTGATCAAGGCTGACAGAGAGTAGCTATGGATTCAAGAATGTTTACACGCCGCTAGATGTGCTACGCTGGAATCCTAGTGTTTGGCCCTTCCACGAGCTGCATCCGAAGGAGATCGAGAACACAAAGGTAAGTCTGTCTTGCGGTGTGCAAAGATACAAGCTGACGATGTTCCAGGTGGTAGATTTCTCCAAATTTTTGCTGTCGGCAGTATTCGTATTCCACGATCCTCGAGATTGGGCACTCGACATCCAAATTCTCTGCGATGTTCTCCAATCTGGAGGTGTAATCGGCGGTCCCTACAAGAAGAATCCGGGCATTGAACTCGTCTTTTGCAATCCGGATTTATTATGGCGGTCTGATTTCGACAGACCTCGGCTCGGTCAAGGGGCTTTCAAAGAGTCATTCCAAGCGGTCTACAAAGTGAGCATCCAAGTTGAACCAGTTTTAACCACTAAAATAATTCTGGACAGGCGGTGACTGGTGCAGAATATCCCCTTGTCCAATTCGGAAAACCAACAGAACCCGCATACAAGTTTGCTGAAAAGGTTTTATTGGATTATCTGAAGACTGAGCATGGTCCTAACACACGAATGCCCCCAATGTATGTTCCAATTCGCAAATACCTGCAACGTATGTTCTAATTATAACCCTTCTCTGAAATGACCGCCAGATACATGATTGGCGGTAGGTGCTAAGCAACTTCTACAAGATTACACTAACATCTATATCGTATAGACAATCCAGCATCTGGTAGGCCTTGTCCTTGAGATATATTTGGAATCATATTGAAGAATTCTGTTAGATATCGCAGGCGCCATCGGCGCGAACTGGAAGTCTGTATTGGTGCATACTGGGGTCTATGAGCCCGGGGGAAAAAAACAACTAGATGCAAGCAATACTCCGACTCACGAGTCGCAAAATGTAGAGGAAGCTGTGCGATGGGCGCTGGAGCAGGAGTTAGCCAGATTTTGATAGACACGTGCAACTTTAGAACTAGTTCGAAATTCAATTTATGTAAAAGCGGTTGGCTGGCCTTTGAACCTCGTTCAGCATGTCGAAGGACAAAGCGGGCGTCGCTGGTGAATTCGTTGAATCCCTGCCAAATCCACTACGGAAGAAGGATGGAACTTTGAGCAAGATGCGATCTCACGGAGGCAATGTGCCCTCGCTTCCCCAGGTTCGGCCCCCAAGCTCCTGCTCCGTTGATCAATAACCCATTTCTATAGAACAAGATATGTCCCCATTGTTCAGCAAGATTTACACGAAAGTCAGCCATTCTTTTGCCTGGTCCAATGGCCCCATTCTGACCTTTGATCAATAGTACCCATTTAAATCGCCACATGCGAAATCGTAACTGGATTTCCTTTTCACTGGGAAGAATCGTCTCTGATACTGATTAGATACAAACGAAAGAACACATTGTTGTGATGTACGCTTTCATGTCGAGACCGAGCCAGAAGGCGCTAATGTGCCATTGTAGCTCTGTGACGCTCAATTTACAAGAAGCGACTTACTGACCAGACACAGGATTCGGTGCAATAACCAGTAAGACTGCTCTTCCTTGCATTTGAGCTCGACTTGAAAATTTCCAGATCTTCACGACCTCGTCGCAAGTCTTGTATGCCCTGTACAGAATCCAAAATCAAGTGCGACCGCGAGTTTCCTTGTGCCAAATGTTCTGGTCGCGGAAAGGAATGCGCTTATTCGTCTTCAACCCGGAAACCACCAACCCGACATAAATCCTCTGCAGAACCTTCCTCTTCGGCTCTAACCTCAGAATCTTTACAAAATCGACTTGCGCGTCCGTTGGATACCAGCAGCCAATCTCCTTCCCTTGGCTCGTCTTTCCGAACCCTCAGATTATCTACGCCACAGTCGTCTGTTAGCGCTTCGTCACATACAGCAACCACCGAGACTGAGACTGAGACTGAAACTGACACTGAGTTTCGCAGCGGAGGAAGTCTCTCCAGCACATATCGGAGCGACATGTTTGAGCCTTTGTTCAACAATTTATTTGGCTCTCCCTCCGTGCCGTCGATAACAAACGACCCTGAATACAGTCCACCTCCGGATTATCAGTTCCCATTCATGCTCAGACAACCCGAGAACTTGTACCCTTTCATCAATGTCAATGAAATCGATATATATGGAAGGATTTTTGTCCAACCAGTCACCGAGATCAATGCTTATATAGAATCTTGCACGAGAGGAGATTTATCGACAAGCGGCGAATCCCTTCCAGCCGACCTTGAACATTATCGTACGTCGACCGTTCGCTGATGCAAGCCCTTCTGATTGTCTTTAGTTTATCTCTTTTTCACCGCTTTCCTGGCTCAAATGCCACTGATACATTTTCCGACTTTTACCATGGAAGACAAGCCAGCTGTCCTTATTATGGCAATGAGAGCTTGTGGGGCGCTCTTCCTGCGAACGCGTAAATCAAATTTGTATCTGAACAAGGTCCTTTCGGATGCTTGGCAGATCATGGTTCAAGAATTTGTGAGCAACATGAGCGATTTGAGCTGGTTTTTCATCTCAACTTTTGATGATTAGGATCAACCAACGTCGACTGATGTGGTGCACCTCATTGTCGCCGGCATCTTATTACAGACGCTAGGTCTATTTCACCAGCGGTCAGACCAACGGGCAAACTCGAGCGTTTATCATTCGATGCTTGTGACGGCAAGTCTTCAAAGTCGTTCCAGTGACCGCTGCTGAACCGCTTACTAGATGATACGCCGGACCGGACTGATGACCAAAACTGCATCGTGGATGCCTGGACCCATAACAGATGATCCGGTCGCTTTGGAGTTGCAATGGAAAGACTGGGTGCTAAACGAGATGATTAAAAGGTGATTGCGATTGGAAAGACGTATCTGTAAGATGGCTGACGAGACAAACAGGAGCATCTGCATGAATTATCTGCACGAGTTGAGCAAATTTTGGAATCAAAATTTGGAAAATGACTGACGGGACGTACAGCGCAAGTCATTGCATCTATTTTGCCCTGACACCCTCGTACGATGTTAGCGAGCTGGTCCTGAACTTGCCCTGCGATACCCAACTTTGGCAAGCTGGCTCCGCGGCGGAGTGGTCGAAAATTTTACATAGCCCGTCGAAATATGGCTCGATACAGTCGAGGCTGACTGGTCCAAGCATGCCTTATATTGTCCAGTCGCTGTGGGCAGCGCAAGCATTATCGCACCCTATAGTCATGTCTCCATTTGCTTTATTTGTCTTGACGCACACGATTCTGCAACAGATGTACAGCGTCTGTGTCGACAGTCGGTTACCTCAAGGCATGCGGACCACGACAATAACAGCGGATGCAATGGAGCAGCAAATCTTTGCTCTTCAGTTTGCTCTGCACAACTGGTTGCAATGCTGGAACTATTCGCCTGATACGCCAGATATCAATTCTGTTGAAGAGCCAGCTTTTCTCGAACATGGTCGGCCGATACTTTGTTGCCTTGATTCTTGCTGACAATCTTGTTTAGCCTTGCAGTTTTATTGGCTAGCGCAAATTTCGCTGGTGGCCTACCAAGAAGGTCTTTTGCCATTCGAGCACAATTCGGCGAGCAATCTGAACATGGAGGTCAGATTCCGGCTCGTCAAGCATTGGTTAAAGCATATCCGAGCTTTCTTGAAAACGAGCAATGATGCGCCGACCAAGTTCTGGGACGAACTGATGAAGATTAGACTGCAAGCTTGGCAGTTTGAGATGGCGAATCAACCAGCAGAGGATGAAGGTTTGCTGGCTTTCTTTCCAGAGCAGTGATGGGGGTTTTCTTCAAGTCGTATCTGTAGCTGATCTTGTTTAAATGTATTGTTCTCGGACATAAGTGGGCCAGCTTATCATGTTGCGTGTTCCGCTCCGGGAAAAGGGTGGGTCGACGTGACAAAGGATGTCTTAGCGCGGGCCGCACTGAAGCTTCCAAACTTACTCTTCAAGAGTACAGATAATATACATGATGTACGGACTGCGAAATGTATGTAAAGTTAAAAAGCACTGACACTGTCAGTAGTGTGATATAAGTTGAAACCGGGTATGCCACTAGAACAAATGCGGAAAATGAGGTGATTAATTCTTGCCATTCTTTCCTTTCACAGTGACGGCTGAAGCGGTTGGTGCTTCGGAAGATACTGCAGCAGCCGAAGATGAAGCTTCAGCAGCAGTAGCAGCTTTGTCGGTAGTCTCGACCGCTGCCGAAGAAATCACAGTGGAGCCAACGGCTTTTCCACCTTTTCCGACTTTGACAGCGGTTGCGGTGGCAGCGGCAGCGGCAGCTTCCTGACCGCCTTTGCCACCTTTACCGCCTTTGTTGATAACAGCAGGTGATGCTGTAGCAGCAGGAGCAACAGTCGAAGTAACATCCTCTGTTGCAGCAGAGGTCACAGCGACAGATTCGGTGGCCGAAATTGCTACAGATTCAGTCGCAGAAACAGCGGCGGAAGTGGCAACATCAGTGGCAGCGGCTGAAGTGGCAATAGCAGAAGCACTGGTACCGGCTCCACTGCCGGCAGGAGCACCATCAGCAGTCGCGGTAAACTAGAAATAATGCATGAGCTTTTTTGGAACAAGTACGGAAAAGGACAGGATTTACGTATACACCTAGACAGATATAGATCAGCCAAGAGAAACAAAAATGGCAGCAAAGGTGCACTCACAATCATCCATGGATCCATGCTGAGCAATTGGGGCGATAACAGGCTGATGGTTTGAAGAAGACATGATAGTGCAAAGACGGTAAGGACCGGCGGGAACTCCAGCAGTGACGGGAACTTGAACAGCGCCATTGACTGCTGCATCGTCGACACCCTTGAAAAAGGCAAATTTGGTAGGATCACTAGGTGTCGTTTGATCGAGACTCGTGAGCTGTAATAATTATAAATGAATGAATAGAAGAGGGAATTTCTGTTTCAAGACTTGCCAGTTCAACCACGACGTGGGCATGTCCGATAACAAGGCCTTGATCGTTTACTGCCTGAGGAGCAGCAAAGTAATTTTCTTTGGCGTTGGTAAAGTGACCGAGTTCGATGTTTTTCGCATTAAGAACGATCGTAAAGCTAGTATCGGCCTTGATGGTACCAAAGTTCTCGGGGGATGAGAATTTAGCACTGGGCATCTTGTCCGAGGATGGGATGACACCTATCGGGGCATTGTTGCAGGAGCCAGTGGTAATTTGCTGTCCATTCGTAAGAGGAAGATTGGGAAAGCGGAGACAGTCATTGATAAAGTTGTTCTTCGAGGTCTGGGATTCGACTTGACCCGGGGTGGGAACATCCTGGCCATTGTTGGCAAAGTTGGTAGAGATGACACGAGGATCAAGTTCTTTTCAAGGTGTCAGTGTGATGGAAATGATTCGAAAGTGAATGAATTACTTAGGCTGGTGTTAAAATCAGTGTCATCGCCTGCGCCGGCTGCAGCAGTGGTGGTAGCGGCAGCACCGGCAGCTGTGGTCGTAGTTCCAGTGACATCGGTTGTAGTTGCAACTGCTACATTGGTGGTTATTCCAGCTGCTTTGGTCGTCTCGGTAGAGCCCTTGCCACCTTTGCCACCTTTGCCTCCCTTGCCGCCAGTAGCTTTGGTCGTGGCAGAAGTAGCAGCAGTGGTGGTCGCGCCTTTACCGCCACCACCAACTTTGATCGAAGTTGCAACAGCAGCAGCGGTGGTGGCAGCCTTGGTGGTAGTACCCTTGCCTCCCTTGGAACCACCTTTGCCTCCAGAACTATTGTTTGACCCTTTTCCTCCTCCAGAAGAATTGTTTCCGGTACTAACGGTCGCTGTGGATGCAGCAGCAGTGACAGTGACAGTCTGGAAAATGATGCTTTGAGTCTGCATATAGCCGGGTCAGCTCGTGGAAACTGAGAACAATATAAAAATTCATACACCACAGGCAGCCGGAGCAGCTTGAGCAGTGAAAGCAGAGAGAGAGAGACCTAACAGCGTCAAACAAAGAGATTTTGAGAACATTTCGACGTAAATTGAATCAAAAGAAGGGAGAATGTGTTAAAGAATGAATGAGGATGCTGGAAGGCAGTGAAAGGTGAAGAAAATGACACCAGGTCGGTTCGCAGTCTGGAGCAAGGATGGAAGCGGGAAGGAAGGGAATCAGGAACCAATGACCTTGCCAAGCGTTTTATCCCAACCGGATAACAGCGGATAACCAAACTCCGCCATCAAAATTCAATGTCGTGATGATCGAGCACAATACGACATTCCAGAGTGTTCCAGGCACTGCACTGGGAATCGGATTTGAAAATTTACAGTACTACTACTATAAGGGTATGGAAAGGATTTTTCTTTATCCAACATAAATCCTCGTAAATCCTCATAAATCCCATTCAACTCGAGCTGAGTCCTCACTTGACACTGAAACAGGCTGAATGCAAACGTCGGAACCTGGTTGTCAACAGACTAAAAATATCCTTTGCAACGAACACATGGACTGCGTCAGTCTGCGTGATGCTGTTTTTGGCAGTTCAAAGTTGAAGCATTCTGATCCAGAATCTGAATTCTCAACAATCTGACCCATCAAGTCGGGCGCCAGCTCTCGTTGCTTATCCTATTCGACATTGGAAAAATTCAGAACGATCTACATACTTGGATCCGATCTACGGTGAATCTTTCCGAATCTAGACTTGTGAAACCCCGAATAGCTGAGCGGCAAGCGCTGCGCCACGCAAGGCTAACCGCATCAGAGCAGTTTCATTTCGCCGTCGTTCAGTTGTGGAATTCACCAATAACTTTGTTGCAACCATTAACGCTTCAGGAGGCTGTCTGGTGCAATCTGTCGAGAGCGCAACCAACATCGTCAAATTCGAATGATAATCTCTATTCTACATCCATATCGACTCGAATATCAAATCGTTTCAGGAGCAGGTAGAAATGAAAGTTCGGGGTGATGTATCCTTCGACCAGTTCCTTCGCAGCTAGCTCATAGCCATGTCGCTCGTAAAAGGTGACCTGACAGCTGGTCAGTACATCGGACAAGAAACAAATATACTTACTGCATCATCACTATTGGTCTCAGCATACGTTGATCCACCAACAGCAGCAGCCTTGTAACATGAATGTTGGTTCACTAGCAATAGGTCAATGCCTACCTCGTCTTCTCCAATTTGCAAAAGCGCCTTGGCGATTCCTCTTCTGCGAAAAGCAGGATCCACGGCCAAGTTATGCAGCGCCCAGTTATTCGTTTTGAAATGGTATCCATCGGGGTCCTCTGGTGTTCCAAAAGAAGCTCCTGGCAAACTATCCATCTGCTTGCTCATCTGCCAAAGATATAAGTTGCCTTCGCGTCAATATGATCTTCTTACTTGTGTATACCAATCCGCAAAGGCTTGGGGTTTCCCAGCTTCTACCTCAATCAAGAATTCATTGCATCCTTGTTCCCTTTGCTCTGCTCTGGCGCGCATATTAGCAGAGGAACAAGTATAACGGGGTTTTCACCCACGTTTCCATGAAGTTTTTGCCTGGGCCGTACCAAGACGCTGCACCGACAACAGCTCCGGTGGTTTCATCGATGGCAACGTATTGGTCTCCACCGACGATGGCAGCGTGAATAGAAGAAGAATGTAATAGCTTAATCAACTGAGCGTCCTCTCTGGCAACATTATCCCTAAATGCATCATTCTTGTATGCTTCTATGAGGACATTAATCGCTCCGGGAACCAGAGGGTCATGGAGGTCAGATATTCGTTGAAAATACCAAGACTTGGACATAGGATGAAGATCAAAGCAGTGTTAAAACCATGATGGCCATAGAAGAGAAGGATTTGTTGCACCTTCACTACGTCAGCATTCTCCGAGTCGGACTGGTTCTCAGATTTCATGCTCCCGACGCCCGTGTCGTTCTATAACAATGCCAAGAGCTCAAGGCGCCCGTTTCAGCGCCAGGACACTGCTCAACGTTTCGACCTTCGATTTCTCCTAGTCCGCGCAAGAATTACCAACCTTGCTGCTATCCTGCTTCTCGCTTTTGCGCTCATTTCCTTCATTGTCAATCTCCGCTATTACTATTATGCGCCTCAAGTCCCAGACGCTCTGGTGTCTACTATATCGCGCGACGCTGCTTTGAAGAAACTGAAGCACCTTGTAATCGTGCCAGGGCATGCGATTTGGACCGGAACGACGCTGGAGGAGCGCTTCAACGAGAGTACCTGGATTCTCGAGCCCTACCAAAAGGGGCTTGGATTAGACGTCTTTTTCAAGCACATTCACGGAGCGTTGGTCCTATTTCACAAGTCTACAGACGCAGGCTGAATGCTGTACAGTGCCGAGATTGTGAATAACGACGACGAAGCTCTGTTGGTTTTCAGTGGGTACATATGGAGCTTACTGCTTTTTCTCATACTGATATCTTTTTCGCGTCAGAGGACAGACGAGGTCTGGTTCCACCACGACCGAAGCCGAATCTTACATGCGCCTAGCCTTAGCCGCAAAACTCTTCGACCGGGACACCAGTGCCACCACCGATGACCATGCTTTGGATTCTTACCAAAACCTCGTCTTTTCCATTGCGCGATTCCACGAATATACGGGCAATTATCCCATGAAAATAACTGTGGTCGGGTATGAAATGAAACGAGCTCGTTTCGTCGATCTCCATCGTGCCGCCATTCGGTTTCCTATCGATAAATTCGAGTATGTCGGGATAGATCCAGACCGTGAAGCCGCGTTAGCTCAGGAAGGAGAGGTCCGTTTTCCTTGGTTTATCTACTTTATCTTTCTCTGACTAGGATTTAGAAAAACAACGGATACATCCCTTATTCCAAAGACCTTTATGGGTGTCATTCAGAGCTACTGGCAAAACGGAGAGGTCGGAATCGCTTCTTACGCTTCCATTCCTACTTTTCTACCGCACCAGAGCTTCGGCAGCTGCTTGACTGGTGTCCGAGGAATCCAACTTCACTGTTCAGTCGAAAACTTCCATGGGACTAGATGAGTCTTTGTTAAATTATTGGGGATAGATTAGACGTGCTAGTAATCAACGATCTGGATAATACGACGATCTAGGTCTGTTTGGAGCGATGGTGCTATTTCTTCTATAGGATGGATGACCCTCTTCATAGTCTTCGATATCCAAGGTGAAGTCACTGCCAACCAAACTGCTGTGACGGTGGTTGCGCCCAGGTTCATCCTCGCGATGACTCAAATGAGCCAATTGAGGTACTTGAGGCGGAAGATCTGAAGACCGCGTATAATTACTCTCGTAGTCATCATAATCTTCTCGTGCTGGCGAATCACTGGAATAGGCCGACCCGTCAGACTCGAAAGAGTGTCTCGAACCTTCGTATTGCAGATTTTGCAAATAGGCGCGCACTTCTTGCTTCTGCTCTTCTTTCTGCTTTGCATATCCTCCATAATAAGGGTCATGAACAGACGAATAGTACTCGCCTGGGCCTTCTTCCTTGGGGCTAGTAGGAAGAATGACACTGGTGGGACGAGATATCTTGAATATCCGCATTGATTTCGGAGGAAGCACCGGTCGCGTTGAAAGGAATAGTGTGACATTGATGAATCCAGAGCAGAGGAACACGGCCGCGCTGCGAGAATAGGCGTCAGAGAAGAATCAACCAAGTAGTTGGAGACTACCTGAAGATGGTCCATTCAAAGGGAATTTCGTGACCAGCCCATGTCGCAAACCGCGTAATTGCGATCGGCAGAAGAAGAATAACATAACCAATCGGATACCTAGGAAGGGTGGATAAGAATGAGAGCAAGCAAAGGCGATTACAACTCACAGAAGCATCTGTTTCGCGATTTGCATGCTCTCGTCGTCCAGTCGACGGGTCCTCCAATTGGCAAGATCTTCAGCACTGACTCGAACGAAACGAGTCTTGGAACCGTCCACGACAAGATTGCCACGCAATTTGAGATAGATCAGCGTGTAGAGCGTGAAGCTGAACAGAGCAGACAAAAACATCTGCATAATAGTGAGATTAAGACTGGATATTTTCTAAGTACCGACTCACGATCATGTAGTCGAGACTGATGGAAAATGTCAGTGATGCGCCGAGAATATCATTGAAGGACATACGTGATACGTTCAGCAGCATAGTCTGGGGAGATCCAACACCAATAGCCTGATATTGTGACTGCACCAAGGGTCAGTCTTAAATACTCCAGGTTCTATGTGACGCACAGAAAGGTCCTTTCTCGTAGGTTTCGAGTGAGGCTGGGCCAGCAATGACGACCGCAAATATCGCTGACCAACCGCCGAACATAGTCGTCCAGAGAACAAACTGGCGCAACTTGACCCCGAGAACAATGAGACAGAATGTGTGTATCGCAATGACCTGCAGATAAGAGTGAGCGCCGTACAAGTAAAGATGTCTTGGCGCGTACCAGGGACCAGAATGCAGTAGCCACATCAGCCATATGCTTGATGACTGCCTGAGCAGTGCAATAATCTCCAAGAGAAACAGACATTTGACGAATCCAGGCAGAGTTCATAATAGATCCGATGGCTGAAAAACGTCAACATTTCTTGAACCGTCGAGAGTGAAGACTGACCTTGAAGGAGATCGCAGGTAAGAATGCACAGAAAGTAGGCGAAGACATGGGTCCGGACGAACAAGTGCTGATCTTGGGATGACCTCGTATTATATGCTGATATCTGTTCTAGTTGAATAAGTTTGAATGGTGAAAGATAGATGAACGACGCACAGCAATGGCAGCAATCAGACCGATGACTGCAACGAGAGAGAAGCATGAAATGACAACAAGGGCCTACATTTCAGCGTCAGTAATAATAACTTGAATCACTGGCGGCACTCACCGTTACACCGTGAGCTTCTTTAATCGAATAGCCCAAATTGAGCACCAAGTCGGTACCATCCGGAAGTTTGGTCGTGTTGAGTTGCATGGAAGAAGGATTATTTCGTTGGAAGAGGCCCGCCTCCCCAGTGAATAATTAAGAAGCAAGAGCTGGTCTGCTGCACGGTCAACGTTCAGGACAAGGACCATCATGCCGTTTTTTCCATTTGTGACCCGAAATCGAGCGTGTGAAGAATTCTGCACAGCCTGTTTCCTGTTTCAGATTCGCCGAATACCACCAGGTCTCGGTGATCTCCAATAGTCCTTCAACAGATTGACCTGACGGGCCGCGATGAATCTTCAAGGCTCGTCTCCTTTGGCAGATCCCATCGTTTCCAAAAAAATCACAGACAGCGACAGCATACAAGCACTAGGAGGAACCTTGAGGCAGCATCTGTGGAGATTGAATGTTGAATAAATACAAATTTACAGACAGTCATGCATATGCCGGGGGAGGTTGAACCTCGTTCAGACGAGTATCAAGACGTTCGATCAGGTGCATTATCCGACTTGCCTCAGCGGGAACCTCCCCGATAGAAGATACAGATCCCCCTTCGATCCCTTCGACAGCGGTAAAGCTCTCTTCATCAGAGCTGCCTTGCATCGGAACAGCAGCTTCTTGGCTTGATAGTGCCGAATCCATCCTAGAGAGCTTGAGCGCTCTTGTGTCGAGAGGAAGTTGCTCCATGGATGGGCTTGGATTTTCTTTCGGATATGGTACTATCGTTGCACGATCTGTTGAAGGAATTGAGTACTTGTCGGACGAGGAAACAGAAATCACCAACGGGATCCAGACATTCTCCTGCGGCGCCGAAGGAACCAACACAGCCAACTATAAGGGCCAAAATAGCAGCAAGAGCGGACCCTGTAGCTATCCCAATGGTTTTATTCTTTGTTGACTTGGCTGGGTAAAGGGAAGAAGGTGGAGGTGGAGGTGTCGGACTGCAGTATAAATTGAAGTTTGAGAGCTAGCAAGACAGATAATTACTTGGGATCGCCAGACGTGAATGACTTGAAACCACCCAGCGGAAGGACCAGAGTCGAACCGTCGACATTAGATATCTCGATTCTATGGAGCACGACGGGGTCTACACCGCTGGCGCGAAACAGTAATGCGTCGTCCTGTTTGAATGAAGATCTTGCAGAGAATTGAGTCGTGATCCCATTCAAGTTGACAGTGTAGTTTCCGGCTTCAGGCGAGGTGGTTCCGAGTATCTCAAAAGCGGTACCTGTGGCGGTCAATACGATGAAACTATGAAGCTGAATGCGGGACCAACCTAGAAACATAGTAGACGCTGTGGCTCCTGCGGCCGTTGACGAACGAAATGGGGTGACATCGTTCTGAAACGACCACTGGACTCTAAAATCGATAATCTGACGGTGGTGGAGAAGTAATAGTCGCGCTTTCCAGCACGACCATGGAGGTCGATTTCGTGCTATGGGTGATCAAGGCGAGCGTATGTTGTGAGTTTGATAGGTTACTGATATCGACAAGAATATTAGGTTCCGTGACGTCTGGTGCTGCTTGAGTGAATGATTGACCATCTAGCAGCAGCGAAAAAGAAGCTTGGGTGACGTTCCCCAGTAGCTGTATCCCAGTTCTGGTGAACACCACAGAGACTGAGGCTTCATCCTTGGACGTTATATATGCACTGGTTCCTTGGCCAACTTGGCCTGGAGTCGTCACGAAACCGCTCCCCGTGAAATATGGATTCCAACCGGCCTAGCAAAAGGTGTCGCCAAATGGCAAATAAGTGAGCGTCGGAGAGGTGTCTTGGACATGGATTTGAATGACTGTTTCGCCCATAGACGGCTAAGAAGATGGATCGGTTGGCCAAAGCAGTATCCAAGTTACACGGGTCGGGAAGACATCTTGGATATCTGATTCTATCACAATTGATAGATATGGCAAAGATATGTTTTGCCCGGGAGTTGGTCATGGCATACGTTGGGCGAAAGTGCACCGGGAAGCAAACCTGCATTTTTTCTCCGCGATTGACAGAGGCTTGAACCATCGCATGGACAAGCGGGTTGAACGGAATTGCCAGAGATTAATCCAGCCCGAGCTTTGCTCGCAACGGAGAGCCAGATTCGGAATAGCGGGTTATCCTGAAACCAGCAAAGAGCTAACCTTCAGGAGGACGCGACTTTGAGTGAGCTAGCTCATCACTGCGTGTGTGGCCAGAACCGGCTAATTTTGACCGTGCGATCGAAGGATTGAGATAATTTATCCTCCGTTTCAGATCCACCTAATAGTAGTATTAAATTACAGTAAGTTGAACGTATATATAAGCACATATTATTTAGTCTCACTAAAGCAAATGCTCAGACACAGGAAAAAAGATATGCCGACCGGGACGTACCAGTAGGTATAGCACCCTCACACGCTTGTTGAATTCCAAGTCCCCGGTGGTCTCGAATAGTCCTCCAGCTCATATCGACTAGACGGCTGTTGAATTTCAAATGTGCGCTCAATGCGCACAGAGACATTCGTCTCCTCTGGTAGCTCTGAATCATCAGATGTCATCGTTTCCAAGTCGAAATCTGGGACTGAAAGTTGGAGTGCCCTCATCTTGGGCATGGACTCGAACTGTTGTCTCATTGCCTTGCTGACTTCTCGAGCGGTTTCCAGACTTTGTGATATAGTGACTGCTTGGCTGATCATCTCATTCCTCCGCTCCCTGGATGCAGCTATTTTGAAGGATCAATATCGCTTCCTTCCACCGACAGAGCAACTTACTGTGTAAATGTATCAGAAGCCTATAAGTGGTCAGTCAAGGATAAAGTATCTGAAGACAACATTACCTCTCAGACATGATCCATATTGCGCAATAAGCCAGTGAGCAACTGGAAACCCGGTCAGCTTAATGAACTGTCGGACGAGAAAATAACTGACGCCGCGGTACGTATATCCGCCGCGGAGCGGGAGTAAATTACGAGGTTCACCAAGTTGACTGCAGTGAGGGCAACAAAATATACCAAACCATCGTAGAGCATCCTGGAACACGACATTATTGAGCCATCAAGGTTGAAGCTGTTGTGAAAATCTCACATCTTGGTCAACCTGGACATTCTGAATTTGATCATTAGTGCTGCGTTTATGAAGGACAGGATGGTATTCACAAGTCATTGGCTGATGTCGAGAGATGATACTTGACGAGATAGAATGCTGAGATGGCAAAGGTAGCCAAGTCATACACAATGGCGACGGCATAGTACAACCAACTTCCAAGGGGTCCCACTGCTGGGATGCTTCGACAGCTGTCATTCACTATAAGAGCTGCTGGACTCAAGTTATCATGATACCCACTTTCCCTGAAACATGATGAGCTATGTGTCTCGCAGCTGCCATGCGACGCGACTTACCCATTCAGGATCGAACATCCCTAGCAAACCATTGTCAGCGCAACTAAGACAGAAAGTGAGAGTGACTTGCCGGTCCGCCCATAAAAGTTGGTGACCCATTGGCTACGTAGTATGAGAAACGAGATCTCGTAAGATAAATTAAACATACAGCTAAAATTAAAATTATAAGTGGTTTCGTAGCCTGTGAAAAAAGTAGACTCACAGCGCTTGCAGAAAGAAAGAGGGCCAATAGGATGACACCCATCCGTCTTGAGCGCTGAGAGAGGTTGAAGGCCCTAAATGAATTGAAGCGAGAGGATTGGTCAGAAGGATCTAGACAAACCTGAGACCAAGAATTGCTTGGGAAACCATAGATTGTATGACTGGAACTTGAGATCAAAAAAACATCAAGCTTGATAAGGAGAAGACTGACCTTTGAAAACAGATGGCCAGTTGTAGAATCGCAGGCAAGATTCGACAGTGAATTTAGAATAAAAGAATCCGGTGTTGGAAACTACAAGTACAGAAATGCTGAAGAGCCTGGACGACTTCAGACGCGCTTCAGCCGGTTTGAAAAAAGACATACTGTAAAAGAAAGAAGAGCAGTGGCGATATTCTGGGGCGCAATCAGACTACAGGCGAGCTGAAGCATATGAATCTCACGAAAGCTTGGGTGCATTGAGCTGTTCTTTGAAAAAGCGCCATGTCGAAGGCAGAGTCTCGAGGAACCTGGATGAAAATGAGCTTTTCCTGGAACTGGACCGAGTTTACTCACACATAAAGTGCCACCGATAGACTGGCAATCCGAAGATACGCAGAGAATGAATATGCAGCTTCATTTACATCCATGAGAAGAGAATGGATTCGGCACTCAGTGCGGTCGACAAGCAGAGTTGACAAGAGGCATCGCTGACTACCTCCAGGTTCCAGCCCGATTTTGACAGGACTTTGACATGAGAATAAAGAAGCAAGGCCTTCTGATCCCAGGCCTGTCTGCGAAGTTCCTGGGGGTTATTCTCGGCGTAAGTACGCTGACTTGTATACTTTGTCACAAGTTGGCGCCCATATGTCGGGTTCGGTCATTTGAAACCGGTTAGAGTTGGTACAAGATTGCGATATTTCTCTCAAACAAGCTGCAGAACGAACAAGTGCAATTAGGAAATTAATATTTTTTAAGCTATCGAGAGCCAAATTATACCAGTTGCCTGTACTTAGTCTATTGACGGACTGAAAAAAGGTCAGTCGATGCGCTCGGACGCTGGAAAAATACGCACAGGACGAAGACGTTACGTGGAGCTGAAGGATTCCTTGCCAGGTCGTCCGCCTGCGGTTTCGCTCCTTCTCGCTTGCATTGGGGGGACTAATGTTTTGGTCTGAGAGGCCCAGATCCATGGCCATCCTCATAGCCATAGCACAGTAGGAGCGAAAGCCTAGACAGGACTTGGTAAATGTACAGCGGAATAAAACAACACGTCGCTTACTAGGAATACGATTATTCCGATATTCCGACCAGGAAAGCAACATGAAAGCGTGAAGAGTATTAAAAGAAGGGACATGTGCCATAGAAGACAATATTGACTGAGAGCAGGAGTTAAAAATCAGGTAGTCCCAGAAGCCCAACGAACGTACTTTAGCAGCCTCAGAGTACGCGTCCGATACATTATGCAGGCCGCGTACAGTGAGTTCCGGAAGAGTAGAGTATCTGTTGAAACAGTAAGCAGATGTCATTGGTAAAATACCTGTCGCTGACCTTGAAGCTAGGGCTGCTATGCAGTTGGCAAGTTGCGGCGAAAGGGTTTGGTCCCAGTATTCAGCGGTTATTTCATCATAGGATATCCAAGGATAGTCGTTACCCATGCGGTCAAAGAAGGTTTGTATAAAATGTGGCGTCAAGCTAGGATGAGGTCGTTCTGGACGATCGGGATCGAACAGATGCACCTGACGAGAATTGGAACGAGGATTCATCTGAGTGGGAGCAGCGGAAGAGAAGCTGTTGTATCCACGAGTGGGCATAGAAGGCGGTGAGGCTCTAATGGATTTTGAATCAATAGTGCATTGGAAGAAGAAAATGAAAGCTTGCCTGTCTGAATCTACAGAACGTCGAGAACTAGAATTGTAGGCCTGATAGCGACCATTAGGATCGATTTCAGGCATCGCCACGCCACTCGCCTTTGAGAAAGACGCGAAAGAAAGCAGGAAAATGTGAGCAAGAGCAGGATCAACGAACAACAAAGTGCGGTACCGAGAAAGCGTCCATTGAAGGATTTTCAGACCTAGAATCAAGGTTTATGAGACGCGACCTTTTGACAAAAAAAAAAGGTTGAATAAACCTTTGTTCGTCATTATAAGAGGAAGTAGCGTTCGGCCCTGCGATGGCGCGACTGCGCTCTGCAAAGTATCTTTCTCTGTCCCGAAAGCGACAGGGAATCTTGGCAGTCTTGCAAGCCTCACATTTCGTCTCTGGAGAAGGTTGAAGACATTTGATCTTCTTGAGACGACTGCGCGAAGGTCAGCCACTGTTGATTGTAAAGAAAATAACAAAGAGCTTGCCAGTTGTCGCAAGAAGTGACGAGCCTTGGTCGTTTCTTCTGTCCACTGGTATGTTGAGGGCTTTCTATAATAAACTGGAACGAATCGTCCATGATGGAGAAGGTCAAAACGGAGGAGCAAAGCCGGCTTTTATTGGTAACACCTCGAGGCCGGCTGTCATGCGGCACTTGAAAAGTTTTTTTTTGGCAATGTTGTTTGAGAAACCAATTCCTTCCGCCGGGCACAGCAATGAGATTCGGATCTCTCTTACAGCCGCCCAGACTGTGTAAATGTCGGGCTTTAGTTCGTTTCCGTTTCACAGTATTCCTCAATCACTATGGGGCCTGTCTTCCCATCAATATTAGATTGACTTCCCTTGAGGGTGCCACATGGAGACGAAACGCTGATCTATCATACGATTCCGAACCAGTTCAATTGTGTATCGGCTTTATCGTAAGTACAATTATTATCTTCTTTGATATCACCTTCCCGACGTCCCGAGATTTTTTGGCGCGCTATTCATCGAACCGGTGTCCCAGCGTCAAACAATAGCGGCCGCGATACATCCTTTGAAAAACAAAGATAAAAAGAGTCAGCGTAAATCATCACACGCCGACAAATTCCACGGACCCCATGAAGCGACTCTTCGCTTGGCCGCGCTGACGTGAGATGCTCCGTTTCATCGAGCTCGACTTGGTAGGTCTGACGCTGGTCATCGGCGCCTCCAACGGGTGAAATCGGGTTCCCATGTGCATCCAGCGGAATTGTAGTTTGCAAGCTTTTTTGATACTTGTGCCAGGTAAACAAAGATATTCCTGAGATTCAAAGATATCAAATCCCGAGTCTGAATGACGCGTCAAATATTCCATACCACAGACAGTTATGGCAACACCAACGACATTGAGAGGTGTAAGACGGTCGCCAAATATCCAAGCTGAAATGGTGATGGTCGTGACCTCTTTCGCGATTCCAGCAATAGACATCGGGACGATACCGGCGCGCTGGATAATACTGTATCCATGGTCAACAGTTCAATTGAAACATTAAATGAGGAAACATACTAGAATTCGCTCAACACCATGCTAAACGCGATAATACCGGGAGCGGTCAACAGAAACGCCGTCTTGAAACCTTGAAGAGGGCTCGAGAAGAAGGCTCCGACGGCCGCAATGTGCCACTGTTCCAGAATAGCACCAACAACAGCGAGAGTCAAGGCCATGGCCGGTGATAGCCAGAAAATGGTAGCGGCAGGATTGTCCATTCCCATCTTTTTGTTCTTGAGAAGCACCTGTGTCAGCGCCCAGCGCAAACCACCGAGGGCACTGGCACTCAGGACCATCAGGAATCCAGGAAGAACAAAGTGCGTCTCGGTTGCAACCATTAGGAGAACTCCAGCAAAGATCAAGACAATGACACCGATGAGTCTCAAGGAGAATTGCTCTAGTCGAAAAGAGAAGGCGAAAAGAAGGACAAATATCAAGGATGACGACTTGACCATAGCTTTACAAGGTCAGATACGCCAATATACTCGTATCAATCAGACTTACTGTAGAAAGATAGAGAAATAGTCTTTAATGATAAATTCGAAAGTCCAATATCGAGACCTGTCGCGATAGCTGTCGGAGCTGCCTTCTTCCTAGGGAGAGGTGTGTCAAATTTGGTCTCTGGATCAATGCAAAAGGCCCCGACTGGCAGCATGCATCCAGGGACATCATGCTGTTCTAATGAAACTGAAGGGCGGTCGAGCAGCCGGGCAGCCAGGACGCCCAGGACGCCTCAGAAGGCCAGCCAACCCGCAGATACCGGAGAGGCACTGGAGCAAAGATAGAACCTGGAAAGCTGGTAAATGAGGCTCACCCATAGTCCGGCAGAGTCGGATTCCTAGCTGGTCGGAACCATTGAGGCCAGACAGCACGTACGAAAGCTGCTAGAGCGAATTGGACCAGGACATGTAGTGTTGTGACGAGCAGGGGATATGGAAAGTTCATGTACTTTTCAGAGAACATCCACTTGTTGTAGACTGACAGAATGGTCGCGAAAAAGAACCTGTGGCGAAAATTATTAGAGAAACGGTAAGTGACAGCAATAGATGTATGACGGACCAGGATGCGATATAGAGGCAGTTTATCGTCGCATTCCTCCACCAAAGTCGTTTCTTTTCTTGAACAGAGGCGAAATGGACATTACTGTCGATAGAAAGGTAGCGTCCATCATCCTCTGCGTCGTCGCCTGGTCGATGCATACAAGGTTTTGATTTCACGTGCAGCAAGTAATTCTACATTTAATATTACTTTACGGACAAAAGTCAGGTTCTTGGTCCCTCTAACGCTGTCTTTTCCTCTTCGGGAGGTTTCGAATGAGCTGGATCTCGCCTGGACAAGAAGTCAGCAGTGATGGTTGACGAGGAGGAATTTTACCAAGTGCGCCAATGGTCAAACTGCTTCTGGTTAAGGTACTCTCGGAAGAGCTCACCCTTTATATCTGAACGAAATTTGGCTGCTAATATTCAGTAAAGGCTGAGCAGAAGAATGGCACGTACAATGCTGCAAGAGCTCCAGATGGTGCAGCGCGTGAGGATAGCTGAGAATCAACGGGTCAAACACTGACACCGGGGCGACTCGGTCGCGACATACTGGATGAATCTCGCATAGTCCTTTTCTCTGAAATACATCAAATATTCCAAAAAGTTGATAAAGGCCGGCTGAGATAGATAATTCTGCTGAGCCAACGAGTGTATGTAGAAGGGATTCGCCTGGAACCAGTGTCATTGGAAGAAACTCATATCGAAGAGAAGTTACCAGACTCTGAACAAACTCGAGTTCCAGTTCGAATCTGGCTCGATTGGCTGCCTTGACCTCCTCCATTGAATTTGTAGTAACTATAAGGGATAAGGCCGGCGAGCTCAGCCTAGGTAGCGGGATAGGCGCTTTGAATCACGTGCAGCCGCGTCACCTTTGCTTCTCCACTCGCCTCTACAGAAAATCAAGACACTCGTTAATTGTCACCAGAAATAATTCACAACCAATGTCCGCTGAAGATTCGAATGGTTGGCAGCTCATGGAGAGCGACCCCAGCGTGTTCAGGTGCTCCATAATCAGCCAGCTCGACCTCTTCTCGTCTGATTTATCTCTAGCGAATTGTTGAAAACTCTCCAAGTCCCTCTTATTATGGACGATCTTCCGACCCTTGACCCTGCAGGATTCGCCATTTTTGAACCTTTACACGCAATGATCTTTTTGTTCAAATGGATGCCGTCTACAGGGTCTACTTCAGCTGGCACGGCTGACCCCGATTTCCCTGGTATGCTAAGGTGATACCGAACCAAGTGTACAATCACAACGATATCTAGGCTTTTTTGCTCACCAAGTCGTGAACAACGCGTGCGCCACGCTAGCTGGTAAGCGGTTATACCGAAAAATCGCGTCGTGACGATTTTCAAGCCTTTGATAGTCGTCAACGCGCTCGGAAATATTCCTGCATTGACTTGCGGTAAACCATTGCAAGAATTACTTGGATTTGCGCAAGAATTGGATCCACAAACGCGGGGCATCGTCATCTCCAGTGCTGACTGGCTCAGAGAAGCCCACAATTCCCTTACTCCACCCAATTCCATCTCTCTGGAAGGTCTAGGATTACCAAAAAAGAGCGAAGAGGCTTACCATTTTGTCGTTTACTTGCCTGTTGCTGGCTCAGTGTACGAACTAGACGGTAATCCCTGTGCTCTTCCCTGTAAGCCGCCGATTCATGGAACTAGGTTTGAAGGAACACCCTGTTAATCATGGCGTCTTTCAAGAGAGCAGTGGAGGTTGGACAGCAAAAGCCAGGTCTGTATTCCAGTGCCGCACTCCATTGCAACAGCTCAAGATCCATCATATTCAGCGAAATCATTCAAAACAGAATATCCACATATCCCGAAGGAGCTGTGCGTACCGGCAAATATCCCGACCGATTCGCAGTTTTACCAACTCTTCCAACAGCTTGATTTTACTCTTTTAGCCCTTCACAACGACCCTCTGCCTGAACTGGAAAAAGAGCTTACCCGATGCCAGGCTTCAAACAATCATGCTGAAGCCGCTGAGATCGTGGTGAAGATAGACATGGAGAATGTCAAGCGAGCGGGCTGGGCAGTAAGTGGGCGCTTGAAGACTATGACTCGAGACTGACCCAGGCTCATCCCAGTTTGAAAATAGCTTACGCAGACACAACCATCTTGGCTTTGCTCATGCTCTTCTTTCAGCTCTGGCGAGCGCAAATCTGTTGGAAGCTGCAAAAGAAAAAGCCATAACTCGGGCTAAACGAGAGCGTGAAAGGTCATCCAAGGCGCCGAGAAGCGTGGAATCCATTGAAGAAGACTAGATGGTTCCTCACAGAGATCCGCCCATGGATGATAGATAGTGATGCTGAGAACCTGATCCTTTGTGTGGGCGCTTTGTATTTTCCTTATCGATGTTCTTTCATGTTCGGCTTATGTTCCGTCGGCGATTTAGGGTGCCTTGTGAATCGGATCTATGTTAGCATCTATTCTGAAGTTGCTGTTTTTGCTTCCGGCCTGCCCTTCATCTGTTTTCATCACGTCTGCCGATCACCGAATATACATTTAGACCCCTCCATCAGTGACAGCATATTTCCAGATAGTTCCATTTGATCCGACTCGACACGGTTCGTGGTTCGGCTCGTATACAAGGGCAACAGAATGTGCTAAGGGAGACTAAGGGCGGATGAAGTCTAGAGCAGCAGATATAAAGTCTGGAACCTAACCGTAACCTGAATTCCTTGACTTTCCGGCATCGCAGAAAATGAGGGGTACATAGAATTTCCATTGTGCAAGACTAGCTAGATGAAATCCAGATGTCCTACTTCCGAGTCGGAGAAGATATTTGATAGTCCACCGCTACTTTACAGGGTCGGAATTCACCGAAACTTAGCCGGGGTTGTTCAGAATCGTTTCGTCATCCGTCTGTGCATGGAGACTCGAGCTCTTCAGTATCCACTCAATTCATGCTCACCTGGCAGGTCCAAACTGGCTGGAAACTACAAACTGTGGGACCGGTTTCCAGCGCACCTTCAGCTAATTTATGTCGAGGAAACAATAATAAGCACGGTCATTGGTCAGAACGAGTGTTCCGGGTGAAAAGATGAACAATGAGGGTCGTTTGCGGCCGCCAATCGAACAGTCCCGAACTACCATATTGGAGGTATCGCTTGACTATGCTACGGTCTGCTACGGTATGGCGGATATCATGTAACCACATACTCCTTACCCTTGATACCTGGGCAACGAGTAGAATAATGTCCTCAAGGAAGGAGCAACAGGCGATTTTGCCCTGGTGATGACGGTTGCAGTGCTACAGACAGACTAGAATAATATGTGAAGGGTGTTGAATCTCTATCACTGATGTAGCAAAGAGAAGCTATAATCATCTCGAAGGCGACATCAATTTGGTTCAACTGCGCCGGAAAAGTTGACCGAGACGCTGGAAGACACGATATTGACCGTATTATTCTTCCTTTGCCATCGAGCTTGATGTTTCTTGGATGGTTCAGTGTTGTCCTCGAAGTACTGACAGTTTTCAAGTATATCTAGGACTTGAAGCGCGTACCAATCCAGAAAGAAGCTCCAAACCCAGAGACATCCTGGGATCAGCGGGTCCATAACAGCTTTTCGCTGTTCCTGGTCGCCGCCCAGTTGAAACGAGATTATGAGAGATGGTGCCAAGGATCTAAATCAACAAATTTTGTTGGTGAAAGATGATGAAGGCGTGAAACAGGGCGAGAATGGCATTCTCATTGCCAAAGAATTGCATGAGGACCATGAAGATCATCCTTGAGTGCAGCGCACTACTTGTGTTTCTATCAAAGCTGGCAACCGGGTAGAACCCCAACGACTCGGAGGAAACCCTTGGGGTCTAATAACAGCCGCCAATTGCAAGACCGGCTAAAACGGTGCGCTCCATGGCTTAAACTTGTTGAGACTTTTAGCACCGTATTCAGTTAGATTTCTTTTTCCAACTGGAAGACATCGTGGTGAAGGCGTGCAGAGAAGTGAAGAAGATCAGGTGACCATTTACCTGCCACCTGCCAGCCATGTCGGCGATTCCAGAGCAACCTACAGATGCTGCAACTGTCAAATCAGAGCCAGAGGCAGTAACGACAGAGCCAGCAGCAACGACGGAGTCAGATTCGGAACCTCAGAATGAACTAACCAAGAAGTTCACCGAGGCAGAGTGGAAAGCGCTGAAGGAATTCCGAGCAAGTTTACCAAAGGTATTTTCGGACGCTGGCCTGACCGTTAACGCAATCAATCTCTGGGGTGTCAACATTGACCCAGCTGGCAAACTCGACGCAAAAGCCAGCGTCATTCTGATGAAATTCTTACGCGCGAGGTATGTGTCTTATGTAGCTGGCGGTTATCTGTTCACTCTCCAGGAATCTCAATGCTTCCGAGGCCCATGTCATGATGGTTGCGACGCTTCGCTGGCGCGAGGAATTCAATGTCGAAGCCGCGAAAAAGGAAGAGTTTCCCGCCGAAATCTTTGGTTCATTGGGCCATGTCTACGGCCGTGATAAGGTTGGGCATCCTGTCGTGTAAGCTGTCGTTGTGCAAGGAAATTCCGATTCGCTAACCAAGTTCAAGTTACAACGTTTTCGGAGGCAAGGATGTTACTCTTATCTTCTCTGATGTCCCCCGTTTGTGAGTTACACTGCGGCTCATCTTAACATCATTCATTCTAAAACGGGAATGAGCTTGCGTTGGAGAGTCGCCTTGATGGAACGCGCAATTAGTCAGTTGGATTTCGAGACCGTCGACCAGACTGTTGAGATTCACGGTTCGTGTTTTGGCGTGATATATTCTGAATGCTTATTTTTCGACGAGACTACGATGGAATGGGCTTCTCCACACGAGATGCGAATGCAAAGAATGCAGCAACTGAAGCATCCAGTATCTTTGGCAGCCATTATCCGGAATTTTTGGTCCGTTTCAGTGTGTTCTGTCATTTCTCTCGTTTTGACCTTGCACAGAACAAGAAATTCTTTGTTAATGTCTCGTGGGTTTATACCTGGGTCTTTGGCTTGTTCAAAATGATCCTGCCCTCTGCCACCATGAAAAAGATGACTATGGTATCCCAGGGTAGAGCTGCGATTGGAAGAGCGTTACTACCTCTCATTGATGCATCTCAGCTTCCAAAGCAGTATGGCGGCGAGGCTGACGCTTTTACTTGATTAGATCATGTTCTTGAATACATTTTATAGACGAGCATTGTTCTTAACGTTGTACATGTTGGTGATAAGTCTTCTTCAGCCCAGTTATTCGTCGTCACTCCCAAACTCAATCGGGACATAGTGACGAGCCTTCTTATTTGGATTCGCGAGTGAGGCGCCCTTTAAAGCTCGCACCGGTTTGGCTTCTAGAGATATTCGTTCAGTTTAGGTTTCCGACTCGAGAAAGCCACGCACTGGGCGAAAGAGCGTCAGGTTTGGCGGATGATGATTCAGCCCTGGATTCCTTCTGTCTCGGAGGATGTTTGCTGCTACTGGGCGGCGGATCTCGCTCCACCGATGATCTACGTTTCTTCCGGTTGGAAGTTTGCGATTCAGCAACTAGGAATTGGTGAGCTGAGACAGATACCCTTGAGAGTAAATACCTATAGGGACAACGGGTACTAAACTGGGCTCCAACTGGCAACCTCTTTTCCGAGCCATGAGTGCGATCTTGAAGGAACTGATGAAGCGTCCAAAGTATCAAGCCAGTCGCGCACTTACTTCAAACAACAGTTCTGACGCATACTGAGCAGCTTCACCAGCAGACAGTTCGACCATTGGAACATGAAGGGGCTTTTTAGCTCCAGGACCCAGGATTAGCTGATTCGAATCGTAAGTAAAGGTCAAGGGTCTGGTAAAAACAGGCCACTTTGAGGTCAGTCCGGGCGTCATCTGCAACTTCATTCCAGTTCTGGATAGAGAGGTCGCCTTGCGTGATTGAAGCTGCCAATTTATTCGCAAACGATGCGACCATCTCTTCTGATGCTTTGGAGCCCTGTGAAAAGGAAATCAACTCGATTGACGCGTCTCTGTGAGGTCACCACGTACTACCATGGCCACCACGTCCTTGTCGCTCCAACAACCACGCCATAACCGCAATGACTTCTTTCCAACAAGATTGATATTCCAGATGCCCTGGTCTATGTCGATGTCGGAGAAGAGCGCGAGCTTGTCGCTACCTTGATACATGACTTGTGCCAGCCCGTTTAGACAGCTGAAGCCAGCGCCTCCAATCAAGTCGGCCATAGTCTCCACGGTCGGGCTTGCGGTACTAATAGAGATATTTCGAGGATAGCCTAGCTGTTAGCTATAGCATGAGGCACGAATACGAAAGTGCTAGATAAGGTAGCAGGCTAAAATGCGACTCTGATATTCCCGCCACGTGCCAAGTTATCTGAATCAGCTTTTGACATTTACCCTACACTTCCTATTTGGGACCTGCCCCATATAGTAGCCTGTCCGCGGCAAGCGGCGGGATGACCTACACCGCAGATACTTATGTCCGGCTGCAAGCTCTTTTTAGTGCTGTTACTCGTTGATGACATCCTATTTTTCACCCCGAGGCCGAATGTTCTATCCCGCCTGCTGCCATTTGTTTGTACCTTGGAAAGACCTGATCACCGTCCCCCTACGTATAAGTATGTTAAAAGCGGGAACGAGTCTTTAGCGTGCGCGCCTGGGACTCCCGGCTCGGGGGACCCCCAAGCTTGCGAGGGAGGGGAGGGGAGCGAATGGCGGATACTCTTCCCACACCCTTGAAAAGACCTGAATTAAAATGTGGTTGTTTTTCAAATGAATGCTCAAGTAAAGTGTCCAGTAAATGTGATTTGTTTATTTATTTAGTTTACTTGGGAATTCAGCAGGGCGCCCAAAAAGCGGCTCCCGCCGGACATGTGACTGAATTACGATATGGGAGAATTACGAAAAAGGAAATGTGGGTAAAAACATGCAAGTGTCTGAATCGGGGATTCAGACTGTGTTGAAGTTTTCCTCGCTCCCTACTCATTCGACTCGCTTGGCCCTCGGCGACTCTATCCCCTCTCGTCTTGAAAATTTTCTGCCCCACCCACCTCTTCGCTTTTCATTTCTACTTTCCGACACCTGAGTTTCCGACAGCATTTGGGTTCGGCCTTCGTCTTGATGCTGTCGGTTGCCTTATGTACTCTCAGCTGTTTGACCAGAGTCTTTCTGGATGACAGAACACCAATCAATGGTGTTTCTTCTCCAGATCTCGAGTCAGGCAGCTGCGCTGCTGCCAAACCCTGGATTTCATTTGAAACCCAGCTACAGCAGCGAACTTATTTGTTCGCGAATGAACGTAGAGGACGAAGTGCAACCAAACAGAGACAATTGTTCGTACAGCCACCCAGAGATAATATCGATTAACTCTAACTATACATACAATCGGTACATCGGTAAGTACATATGGTCTTACACCATGCTGCTGTGCTCGAGATTCTTGCGAACCAGCATATCCTTGACTACTTGCGTTAGGCTGCTGGCTTGAGACAGGACAATGCAACGTACCAGTGGTCAGTATTTGATATGTGGCCTTGACATCCTGATGCTCCAGTGAGCAATTCACCAGATATAATAATGGTAATGCTTACGACGACACAAGTAAAGTGGCAATAAAACACGCGAGGCTTTGGTGACATTTGCTTATGAATCGTAGCAAACTTTTTCTTCATATCTGCGCTTGAGATGAACGAAATCGGAATTGAATACTAGACAAATTGACGTACAGTTTGAGGTACCCTCTAGGGTATTGGGCCTCTGGCCATACGAAAGCACCCACTTGCGAAACTCGAGGCCCGCCTCGAGTTTCGCCTTTAATATATCACATTTGTTCAGGAAGAGTATGAGCTCCGTATCCTTTAAAAGAGGGTTGGATACGACTTCTTTCCAAAGGTTTATTGAATCCTCCTATTCAACTGTGAACAAAGCGCTTCGAGAGTCGGGCCAGATCATACCAGACGATTTATGTTTTTATCTTCGTCCAACATTTGATCGAAGCAGCTCAAGGGAGCAAGGAAAATGATTGCATTCACTGTGGGTAAGTGAGCGAGCTTCTTTTTGCCGAAGGAGAGAATCATTGTTACTGTCATCGAAGTAGGGCACCCATGCCGCTGTAGACAGATTATATCAATCACCGGTAATGCGATCGGTATCAGAGACTTGCCTCGGTTGGTCCTCGCGCCACCAACGTCAAAGATACGCCAGTCGTGCGCTAACATATTTCCTATTGAAGGTCAACGAGAGAAAAGATCTGGATGCATACTTGCCTGCACGAAGGCTGAATTTATGTTCTGTCACTCCTAATAGTCGACATTAACCATCGGTAAATGGTCAAACCAAGAGGCGAACCGATTGTTTTCAAACGAGCTTTCAGGATATCATCTGACACGATACTGTTTTAGGCTTGAACCCGATAAAGCGTAACAAAGCACCAACCGTCTGTCGGCACATATTTGTGGGCTGTTACCCGATCTATTGCATCCAAGAAGCTTGAGAAGGAGTACAATCAGCATCAGCAACGGGTACGATTAAGTGAACATGTGAACTCACAATCCAGGTTTATCCTCGAGACGCAGCTGATGAGCCGCTAACAATTTCTTGGTTGTGGGATCATTCCAAAGTCGCTTCATATCTTCAGCGCAGTTGGAGAGGACCACAGCGGGATCCTGTGGATCATCAAAATCAATGTCCAGGCTGGTCCTCTCATTCGCCGACATCAATCTCCCAAATGCATTCTTCCAGCTGACACTGGAATTCACAGAGCGTTCAGTGATCTCTGGGAGATTGGTAACCGGGGAGAGATGAGATTGATATTGCAGTGTTTGTTCGGGAGAAAGCTTGCGCCACAATGCTTCCTCGACACGGGCCAGTGGAGAGAGTGCTATCTTGAGCCTGTGAATCTCTGGAGTGAGTTCAGGGTATTCGATGATTGGGTCATTTGGGTCATCAGAGGGATCTCGAGGGGGCTGGGATGCCTGATCCATCGCCGCTATTACGACCCCAAGAATGAGACGAAATGACTGAATCACGTTAAGCTGGACGATAGCACGCCAAGAAGCCCTTTCAGCACGAAAGGCTTTAGGTGAATTTATGAGCTGGAAATTCTTGAGCGTCGTACTCTTTCCTGTTAGCCAGAGATTGAGTTCAATCTGATTGAGCGCGTTCAGCAGGACGTACCAGATTCGCTCTGACCGAGCAGTAGAACTTTGACAACTTTAGCCTTCTTCTCGGGGGCAGTCCGTTTCAGTTCCTCGTCAATCGAATCTGATATCTTCTTCGCCTCTTTTTCATTGGCTAGTCTGATTTGGCGCTCTGCCACCGACTCGTTTTCGTGGAGCTTGGCCAGAGCTTGGGTCAGAGGGTCGTCGGAACCATCAGAACTGACCCGACGTTTGTTGGCTGGCATTTTTGCCGAGAGAAAAGGAAGGGAACAACGTCGAGGTAAGGTGGCAATTCGATGGCATTTATATTTTACGATAGTGAGGCTGAAGTGTCACCGTGGTTTCTCACATGCCGAAATCAAGAAGCTCGGCGGACGTTAACCAGTTGCCGACATGATCATGTAACATTCTTTGACATTCGTCTGGTATACACATTTGCATTCTCAACGCTTTTTCAATTCTTCAACCTTGTCAGATGCAGCTTTTCTTCCTTCTTCTGCCTTGCTCTGACCCCAGCCAAGCCATGAGAACCTATTTTCACGAATCAGCTTCGGGAACAGTTGATAAATCAGCTGGCGGTTACCATCCTGCTTTAGTCTCATCTCGTTTAACTTCAGCCTGCCCTACTGCATCCTTATATGCTGACTCAGTCTTGTTCTTATATGTGTCGAATTTCGTCTGAGCATCATTGGCTGCTTGTCGAGCTCGGCTCTCAGCAGCATTCACAAGCTCGTCTTTGGAAGCCTGAACTTTGATGTGAGACGGGACTTAATCCAATCAATGAAAATAACTCACCTTGGCATCATTATAGACTGCCTTGCCCTGTTTCTCAAGTGCTCCAACTTTTGCTTCACCTGCTCTCTTCACATCCTCAGTCTTGGCTTTGGCACCTTCTGGGTTCGAGTAATACCAGTAACCACCTCCAGCGGCGGCAGCGAGTGCCAAAGTAGCGTACAAGGTCGTATTGCTGCCACCTTGAGTCGGAGGCGCAGTAGTGCTCGCATAGCGCCTGGCGGAAAGATTTACACGTCGAGTTGCGGTTCTGAACATTGGTGAATGCGGGAAAGAAGTGGCAGCGGCAAGGCGGCTTTTGAGGGACTCAAAGCATGACGGTGTATGATGTCATTGATTGATCATCTGACGCGTCATAAAATAATTAATTTTGTTTTTCTACAAGTCCTGCGTAAAACGACATCCATGATCCGTTGTTCATTTCTTCAAACTTCCAATTGTCGCCTCGGGCGCATATCGAGGAATAACCTAGGGAAAGGACAATCAGAGAGAGATTTTCAGATAATAATCCATGGTACCTTGGGATCGTGGAGCATATTGAATTCTTCAGTCGCATCCCTACCGGCGTACAACAAGATGGCCTTTTCTCCTCCAGGGTGGTCTGGAAGGAACTAGCATGCTTGGATGAGTAAAAGGAACATTAATAAATTCAAAAAACTCACTTCAGTCACGTTCAGAACCTTGCCATCGACAATCACCCAACAGTCATCCTTCTTGTTGTGCTTGGCAACTTCTGCAGCAGTGTACTCTTTTGATTCTGATTTAGCAGCGGGAGCTGGGGCAGATGGAGCTGGAGCTGAAGCAGGAGCTGAACTGGAGGAAGACCCCAACTGTCCGGACAAAGCGCTGAGACGACCGCCTGCCTTCTCGAAAGCAGCGCCGGTCTGCTGGAGAAGGTATGCTGCTGCAGAATCACCGGAAACTCTTCCAAAGACGACACAGCCGAGCAAAGAGCTACCACCAAGACGGTTAGCTCCATGGACACCACCCGCAACCTCTCCTGAAGCGAATAATCCAGGAATGGGCTTGCCGCTGCTGGATATTACGCGCGATTCAGCGTCGATTTCAAGACCTCCCATGGTGTAATGAAGGACAGGGGTCATGATTGCCACGTTGAAGATATCGTCGTACTTCCATTCACCAGAGAAGAACTGAAGACCCGTTAGCTGGGACGCGAAAAAAGGATAAAACACAAACCTTCTTCCCGAATGGATCCTTCTTGCTTCGAACCACCTTGTTGTAGTCGTCGAATGTCTTTTTGAGAACAGCAGGTGCCAGGCCAAATTCTTTGGCAAGAGCGTCACCTGATTCGAACCTCTTCATGAGACCTCTTCCGACGTAATGCTTGCAATGCCATTCGATTTCCTTGGAAGCATTACCATTGAGGACGAGCCTGATCGGGTACTGATAGATATCTGTTAGCATTGGATTGTCTCGTCCAAATAAAAACACACCTTCTTGTTTTCCCAGATTTTGCCTGTAACATAGTCCCGGTGCTGGAGCTCGTCGACGAAACGAGCGCCAGTGTTATCGAGCAGGAGTCCACCTACGCCACGAAGAGCTTCCGCCGCCAAGAATTTGACCTTTGCTTCGGGCTCGTTGGGATCAACCAAACCGGTCGGGTGAACCTGGACCTTTTCGAGATCGACAGCGCTGGCACCGATGGCAAGTGCAATCTTATGGCCATCTCCGGTGCAGTGGTCCCCATTGGTAGTGGGAAGATCCCAAAGCTCAGGGCGATACTTTTTCAGGAGAGAGTCGGAGGTGAAGTCGGCAGCGTAGCCGCCGGTGGCGAGAATGACGGGGCCATAAGCGGATGAGGTCGTCTTGTTATGTTCATATTCGACACCAACGACGGCACCAGAGTCGTCTTTGATCAGCTTGGTGACACGAGCTTTCTTGAGAATTTTGACTCTGTCTGGGTTAGAAACAGCAAGGTCCTCTAGACGTTCCATTTGTGCATAGGTGATGACCTAGAACTCGTTAGAAATCGAATAAGTCGACAGAGAAATGACTCACCATTCCAGGGAACTGAGCGTCGCCACGATGTGTACGAGGCTGACTGTGACCCCCTAAACGAGCAACCTTGGAGAGATCAAGACCGAATTTATCCTGCAGCCAGTTGACTGCATCACCGGAGCGGCCAGTGAGAACACGAATAAGGTCGTCTCTGGCGAGTTCACGAGCCTGGAGAAAATTTCAGCATTTTCTGCGGCTGCAACGACGCCCAGCTCACCGATTTCTTGGTGTCCTCGAAAAATATTTTGGCATTGTCGGGAATGCCGTTGGCTTGTTGAGTTTCAGTACCAGCTCCGTTTATACCAGAGGTGGCTTTTGTTGAATTTCCACCCATAAATCTTTAGGTATGGATCAACGGCTGCACATTTCGTGTAGTGAGAAAACATACCCTTGCTTATCAAGCAGAAGGACATTGGCACCACGTTCCAGAAGAGTGTGAGCAGCAGAGAGACCAGCGAGACCACCACCGACGACGATGACAGACATGATTGTTATAGTTGAAGGACAGATTCAAAATTCTGGGGCGGCAGAGATATAGGCGGTTTATTTACATGTGATTACGGTTCGGAGTCGGGACTCGGACCGCTCCTGACCGGCTCAAAAAATCTCAGCCTGTGAAAATGCAGCCGGTTCTATTGGCCGAGATCTTTATACGTAGATAATATACGAGACCAAGGTCGTCTATTGATCCAATAGAGTGCAGCATCTCTCTACCAGCTCGTTCATGGTCGTCTCATTGGCCTCTATGACTTCTATTCCTTCAGCAGTTGGCTGGGCAGTGATATCTTCATTGGCAAACAAACCGGCGTTGGCAGTCACGTATGCCGGCCAGACGATCTGCTCCCAATACAATGGCGGGTCTCTCCACAGGGAACCCTGAAAGGTCTAAAGTTTTATATTCAAGCATTGAAAACCATTCTTACCTCTGGATCAGATTGCACTCCAAGGAGAAAGGAAGAAAGACACAGGGAAGACCGTTAGGGTTCATTAATGGCAGCGGTGTCAGATCCTTACCTGCGGTGTGATATCCGTGACGTTCGTGTCTTCTTTTCTTGAGGATTTCCTCTGGAACTCGAAGGAAGAACCGGACATCCAGCTTTTCCCTCACTTCTGGATGCCAATATAACAAGAATCCGTCAACAAGGGCCCATATGATGCGACCTTGGCCATTCTCTTCCCTTTTCTTCTTCTTGTCCTGAAAGACGCGCTTCCAGTGGTCCCGAACGTGATCAGATAACGGGATATCCTTCTGCTCATTCAGATGATCGTGGCTCCTATGCTGCGCAGGAATTTCGCCAGTCATCTTGACCTGGTCGAGAAAGGAGACCATCTTTGGCCAACTGATCGCGCCTTCCGGTGCGTCCCAGTCTTGCACGTTGTGAATGGGATGTATAGGAACAAGTTCCTGAGGCTGTACGAGGATGGGTCTTGACTTGCATTTCGTCGCAAGAATCAACTCACTGGGGCAAAATCCTGTCCCATATATAAGTCGGTAGTCTGGCAAAGACATCTAGCTTACATCTTGGTGTACAATGACACTATCGGGCAGAATATTCTTTAGATGTTTCGCTAGGGTAGTCTTCCCACTGCAGGTCGCGCCTCTGGATGATCTTCAAGGGCAGCTGGTTGAGAAATGGAGAAAACGTACCCGATACCGACCAAAATGACTTGGTCTTGCTGCATTAACGTTCTTTGTCCTTCTAGATGAGAAGCTGGATAGTGGAATGACGTTATTTTCCAGCGTGAATTATCACAGGCTGAGCTGCAATGCAAGGCAGAAGATGTGGCGTCGGAGAGATATTAATAAGGCAAACTCATCATGTGATGAATCGGCTCCGAAGAATTTCATTCGCTAGCTCCATTCATCGCCAACCAGAAGAACTTGGAATTGATTATATAGATAACAAATCACTTAATATACAACTCGACATACTGTACAAGCTAAAGATTAGCGAGGTAGCATCATCCCTGAAAATGCATTTCGGGCACGACGGCCGCGGCGCGAAGGCCTGATAGGTGGAACTTGATGAAGATCTTTTATACCTTCAAGCAGGTTCGCAAGAGAATTCCAGCCAACATCGGACGCGACATCGTCGAGCCAGTCGGTGCCAATGCTGTCAATGGCCTCGGCGGCAGTCAGAGCTGTTTCCCTTCTGATTGCCTTTGGTCTCGTAAATCAGCATCATGTCTGCCTTGAAGCTCTGGGTTACCTTGAAGCTTTTGCCCATGGCAGCAATGGTAACTATCTCCTTGAAGGGACTGTAGGGTGCGATCATCTCAAACTGGGTCGTCGTTGTAAGATGAGCCGCCGCTTCCTTCAGATGGATGTTGCTGTAGTCGCAGGGAGAGGAAACTTGAAGAATGAGTACTGGGGAGCTGGGGTGCCAAGTGTGAGTCACTGCAAAGGAAATGTGAGACTGTGGGTCAACGTCGTCCTCGGGTTGACCGGAAGAATGAAACCAGTCCTGATGGACTTTATATCCTTCGGTTTGCGGAAACCAGTGGCATAGAATCAGATCCCACAAGCCAAAGTAGTCCTGCGGCGACAGAAAAATCGAGCTGTAGACCTGGAGCGAATCTGGGGTGGTGGATGTGCTAGGAGAGGAGGCTAGGTAGGATGCTAATTCCACAATATAAGGGGGACATTGGACCATATCTGGCAGAGGTCCACGCATGTCTTTGACTGAAAAGCTCCAGTGAGCAGAGGGTCCAAGTTGCCTGGTTTGCACGAACCAATGTGAACGACGGCATCCCTGCAACTTTGATAAGTTATGCAAAGCATAGAGTGGCTTGAGCTCACGATTCAATCACTTCACGGACACCCATTTTGCAAGAAGAGGAAGGCCGCAGTAATTACTAATATCACAGCCTGGTGACAGCTTTGACATTTATGCGGAATGACTCTGACTAGCAATCTTTATGGCCCAAAACACAAGAAGAGATCCGGAAAGAGCACAGACGCAGTGAAATGGTTCTCATGTGAGGGAACGAACAGCAAACAAAACACAACAGGCCTCCATAACCGCGGAATATAGCAGGAGATACATAAGGTCGCGCTCCTCGACATTATTGATTCATGAAGAGACAAGTTTGAGATTATAGAAACCGCTTTACCACTTGCTTCGGAATCACCATCTTCCTCGTCGTCTTCGCTTGGAGGCCATCGCGAAAGCAATAGACATGTAGCTTCATCCATTTTGTCAAGGATTAGGGGACATTTGCCTATCCTCTTGATATATCTATCGAGAAAGTCAGAACAAAGATGCTTGAAAAAAAGACGGAGACAAGCTCACGGCCACAAGACATGAATTTAGCCACATCTGCTCTGTACATCCAACTTGCGTGACATGACCATCGGCTTCATTCCTCCAGGTTGGCAGGATAGATGGATTGTGGCCAGGCTGTTGACAAGTCAGTTGAAGCGGGACTCTCATGTAGGAAAGACGCGTACAACGCAAATAGGCCCTATGGCTACATCGACGCTAGGTTGATTGCCAGTATTAGTCTCCTCCAAGTTGAGGGCAGCATTCTATACATCATAATAAGGAACTTTGAACTTGGATGTTGAAAGAAAGCCAAGACAGACCTGGATAAACTCTTCGACGTCCTCTTCCCAGTTCCCCCGATACCATTTTATCGTCGCGAAGGAATCTGATCCTGCAATTACTGACTCTCCATGCAGGACTCTCGGATCCACATCGAAGCGCAGTAAAATGATAGGATCCAGGTCGTGCCGTCGAGGTTTTACGAACAATGGATGTACAAATGCTTGCGCAATTGAGGGTGTTGTATAAAAGCAAGCCCGGTCAGAGAGTTCATTGGGCCGGTATCTTGGCCGGACACCTGTCCTCAAAAAGGTGTTCAACTGGGAAAGGCAGAAGAGAGAGACGATGCTGGGTTGAGAAAGCTCGAAAGGCGAATACGACCGAAGGAGCTACCGAGTCCACAGAGCGCAGTCGAGAGCAGAACTCCTGTGGGAAACATGGTCCATCTAGACGGAGAACAATGATAGGAGCTTGCAGTTGTTTTGGCTGGCGGATTGGGATTGTTCACGCACTGGGTGAAGCGGCACCTCTTCTTCCTCCCCGACGACCGCCGCGACTGTTTCCACGACCTCCTGGTATATTTGTCGCTTGGTTCCCATCTCCATTATCCTTAATCCTGCTTAGCCAAACGTCTCTAGACAACTTCGGAAACTCAGGGAAACAAAGATATACCCAAAATCAACCTTCCTCCCGTGTGAGAGAAAGGCCCAGTGTCGATATGCCGTTTCTGGATGGCGCAAACCTAGGGAGGGAACATACATGTGTCGGTACAATAAATGATAAAGTAAATCATGAAGGATTAAAGACCGGCACAGGGAGACATTAAAAACCTGGCTAGTAAACCACTTGGGAGAAACCTAGCTCAGGAAAAAGTTGCCGCTGTGCACAGGGTAGAATGAAAGCAAGAGAACATGTATGGGTGGGTAGCGCGAAACGACAAGAGGCTGCGAGACAGTGAGAAACAAAGAGAAAGATTGCACTGCCTCGGCACATGATCATCTGTTAGCCGTCGGGCCGATTAATCCGTCGGCCGACGGTCTCGAACCGTTGAGGAAATTGGGAGTTGAACGACTACGACTCTCACTTTAACCCATGGGGTGGAGAGGAGAGAACACCGGCTACGACTCTCACTTCGGACCCATGGGGTGGAGAGGAGCGTCTCATCTGCGACCTAGATAATCTGGGAGAATCTCTGTTGCAGCAGCAACAGTTCTGCGACTAGATTATAGGGAGAGTGAGTGGTGAATTCGGAGTGAAAGGGGGTCAGAGTTCGCTCGTTTCGAGGACTCGACGTTTACCCTTGTGTAAACTCCCGTTTAAACTCGACCAAACGTCTCTAGACAACTTCGGAAACTCAGGGAAACAAAGATATACCCAAAATCAACCTTCCTCCCGTGTGAGAGAAAGGCCCAGTGTCGATATGCCGTTTCTGGATGGCTAAAGGCTAAAAAGAGAGAAAAGATAAAAGAAAGGGAAAGAGGAGAGCGCAAGGCGCGATAGATGGGGAAGAAAGGCATATCATAGGTATAAGGAGAATGAAAACTTGAAATCAAGAAGGAATCTCCCGATAGCGAAAAGTTGCTGTGTGCGCACCTATCAGGAATCTTGATGCAAAGTTAATTAGCACTGTTCTGAAGTGGGGATTTGCGAGCTGGTATTTTGCCAAGGGCTTTCACACTTGGTCACTGGTTGATGATGTTAACGTTTAGCTTGTGCCTGTGTAGCGAAATGCTGCGACTTCCGCTTTAGACGGGGCTCAAGAGTAGCTGGACTGGGAATATGGGGTGTGAAAATGAAATAAAGGGTGATTCGAGATCCGTGATGAGTAATGGGAAATGGGAAAAGTTTTGTTGTTGATTTGTCGAGGCTCGGAGAGTGCAGATCAAAGAGTCTGTTGCGCCCGAGTAAGAAAGAGTGAATGCTCCGTGCGAAAGGAGAAGATGCGGGTAATGCAAGAGTGCTATGTGAAATGACACCGGAAATGCAGCGGTATCTAGGGCTGAGGATAAAAGCGAAAGTCAAGAGAAACGGGACTTAAAGTCACGGTATGTGAAGGAAAGCGATGGTGATCGACAAGAAGATGAAGGAGTGTGGGACTGAAATTTGAAATGTGGCGACGTCACTTGCCACTCGGAGAAGACGAAAAAAACTGGCGGTTAGCTGTGGATTCAGTCTCGAGTGAAACATATAATTCAACGATCAACACGACCAGCAGCTCTGCCCAATCGCATTAATTGAGGAATTTACATGTTGTCAGCTGATGACTCGAATTGTGGTGAATGGGATTTGAAGGGATTCAACCACCCAGTGATCAAGGCATTTGTCACGATCGACCGGGCTGATACGTCGATGACAGTGATGGACCTGAAGTTTGCGATACGGCCAGGCTCGTCTGGCTGCTCTGGGTAGCGCTCTGCCCCAGCGTTGGTGATCCAGCTCCTGAAAAGGGGAATCAGCCAACGGGGTCCCTCGTGTCAGCGACGTTAAGGGCGAGCTCGATATCGTTAAGGGTGACGATGCCAGAGGCGAATCTGGTGTCGTTGTAGCACCCGCTTGGGTCGGTGAAGAAGGAGAAGAAGTCTGAGCTGCCACCATTCCCGAAATGATATATGTGTTTATTGCCACATCACGATCCGACCTCAAATTTCTTGGGGTAATGGCGATGTTGTTTCCAATGACACTAGATCAGTTGTTAGATCTGGAATGGTGTGATTCCGGGTATTGATTTGCAGCCATCCTCGGCAAGTGCTGGTGCGAAGATATTCCAGGATCGGTTAACTGTTCAATTCTGGAAGCTGAAGCTGAGGGAAGTGAAATGCGGTCGGCTAAGCTGGGGGTTCAAACCAAGTGGAAACTCGTGGTAGGTAAATTTGGAGAGTGGACGATGATCTCTGCAGTATCCATGGACGTGATTTCTCCTCGACAACTTGAATCTGGAGTTGTGGTAATGAATGAACATCTCTCCAGTAGAGATAGTGCGTGAGTCGATGTCAACGATGTTGTTGTCGATGATCGACAAAGCGATGCAAGGCGTAACCTTGCACATCAACAGGATGTCGGAGGAATGAAGAATGTCGGAGGCCGCGGTGACCATTGTGGATTTCTAGGCCCACAATTAAGCCGTGGAAGACGCGAGGAAGACAGCAAGAATGAAAACATCCCGACTAAAACGATGTCAGAGACATGAATGAACAAATGGTATCGAGCGCTGAGGCAACTTGGTAGGCGGCTACCGAAGTAATAGTCAGAGACGATCAGTTACAAGATGCAACTGTATTGATGTGACGGCACATCTGCGATGTCGTGACACTGGAGGAACAGGCTGCAGGAGGAAGATAGTCTCACTATCTTGATGATGAATTTCTACCTGCTTTCCATGAATTCGGTGTGGCTCAGCAGTATAAATACAACCAGAGGCGTATCCGAGTCACATAGACCATGCATTGAGCCAACCTGGATGGAAGCTTATGGTTAGGACTACCGGAAATCATCAATCAAGTCCCAGTTGATGCATACAACCCAACGGTTAGCGCAACCAGCAGCTCTGCCCAATCACGTCAATCGAAGAATTACACGCCCAAACCTGGATGGAGGTCTTTGAGAAAACTCCAGTCTCTCGATGCAACTGGGGGTTGGAGTTATGCGATCAATAGACACTGAGAAGGAGCTTGACCATCCTAGCGAGCTGTCTAAATGCCATGTGCCCTGTCTCGGAAAATGATTATGATGGAATGCGAATGTATTCAAGAGTAGCGCGAAACGACAAGAGGCTGCGAGACAGTGAGAAACAAAGAGAAAGATTGCACTGCCTCGGCACATGATCATCTGTTAGCCGTCGGGCCGATTAATCCGTCGGCCGACGGTCTCGAACCGTTGAGGAAATTGGGAGTTGAACGACTACGACTCTCACTTTAACCCATGGGGTGGAGAGGAGAGAACACCGGCTACGACTCTCACTTCGGACCCATGGGGTGGAGAGGAGCGTCTCATCTGCGACCTAGATAATCTGGGAGAATCTCTGTTGCAGCAGCAACAGTTCTGCGACTAGATTATAGGGAGAGTGAGTGGTGAATTCGGAGTGAAAGGGGGTCAGAGTTCGCTCGTTTCGAGGACTCGACGTTTACCCTTGTGTAAACTCCCGTTTAAACTCGACCAAACGTCTCTAGACAACTTCGGAAACTCAGGGAAACAAAGATATACCCAAAATCAACCTTCCTCCCGTGTGAGAGAAAGGCCCAGTGTCGATATGCCGTTTCTGGATGGCTAAAGGCTAAAAAGAGAGAAAAGATAAAAGAAAGGGAAAGAGGAGAGCGCAAGGCGCGATAGATGGGGAAGAAAGGCATATCATAGGTATAAGGAGAATGAAAACTTGAAATCAAGAAGGAATCTCCCGATAGCGAAAAGTTGCTGTGTGCGCACCTATCAGGAATCTTGATGCAAAGTTAATTAGCACTGTTCTGAAGTGGGGATTTGCGAGCTGGTATTTTGCCAAGGGCTTTCACACTTGGTCACTGGTTGATGATGTTAACGTTTAGCTTGTGCCTGTGTAGCGAAATGCTGCGACTTCCGCTTTAGACGGGGCTCAAGAGTAGCTGGACTGGGAATATGGGGTGTGAAAATGAAATAAAGGGTGATTCGAGATCCGTGATGAGTAATGGGAAATGGGAAAAGTTTTGTTGTTGATTTGTCGAGGCTCGGAGAGTGCAGATCAAAGAGTCTGTTGCGCCCGAGTAAGAAAGAGTGAATGCTCCGTGCGAAAGGAGAAGATGCGGGTAATGCAAGAGTGCTATGTGAAATGACACCGGAAATGCAGCGGTATCTAGGGCTGAGGATAAAAGCGAAAGTCAAGAGAAACGGGACTTAAAGTCACGGTATGTGAAGGAAAGCGATGGTGATCGACAAGAAGATGAAGGAGTGTGGGACTGAAATTTGAAATGTGGCGACGTCACTTGCCACTCGGAGAAGACGAAAAAAACTGGCGGTTAGCTGTGGATTCAGTCTCGAGTGAAACATATAATTCAACGATCAACACGACCAGCAGCTCTGCCCAATCGCATTAATTGAGGAATTTACATGTTGTCAGCTGATGACTCGAATTGTGGTGAATGGGATTTGAAGGGATTCAACCACCCAGTGATCAAGGCATTTGTCACGATCGACCGGGCTGATACGTCGATGACAGTGATGGACCTGAAGTTTGCGATACGGCCAGGCTCGTCTGGCTGCTCTGGGTAGCGCTCTGCCCCAGCGTTGGTGATCCAGCTCCTGAAAAGGGGAATCAGCCAACGGGGTCCCTCGTGTCAGCGACGTTAAGGGCGAGCTCGATATCGTTAAGGGTGACGATGCCAGAGGCGAATCTGGTGTCGTTGTAGCACCCGCTTGGGTCGGTGAAGAAGGAGAAGAAGTCTGAGCTGCCACCATTCCCGAAATGATATATGTGTTTATTGCCACATCACGATCCGACCTCAAATTTCTTGGGGTAATGGCGATGTTGTTTCCAATGACACTAGATCAGTTGTTAGATCTGGAATGGTGTGATTCCGGGTATTGATTTGCAGCCATCCTCGGCAAGTGCTGGTGCGAAGATATTCCAGGATCGGTTAACTGTTCAATTCTGGAAGCTGAAGCTGAGGGAAGTGAAATGCGGTCGGCTAAGCTGGGGGTTCAAACCAAGTGGAAACTCGTGGTAGGTAAATTTGGAGAGTGGACGATGATCTCTGCAGTATCCATGGACGTGATTTCTCCTCGACAACTTGAATCTGGAGTTGTGGTAATGAATGAACATCTCTCCAGTAGAGATAGTGCGTGAGTCGATGTCAACGATGTTGTTGTCGATGATCGACAAAGCGATGCAAGGCGTAACCTTGCACATCAACAGGATGTCGGAGGAATGAAGAATGTCGGAGGCCGCGGTGACCATTGTGGATTTCTAGGCCCACAATTAAGCCGTGGAAGACGCGAGGAAGACAGCAAGAATGAAAACATCCCGACTAAAACGATGTCAGAGACATGAATGAACAAATGGTATCGAGCGCTGAGGCAACTTGGTAGGCGGCTACCGAAGTAATAGTCAGAGACGATCAGTTACAAGATGCAACTGTATTGATGTGACGGCACATCTGCGATGTCGTGACACTGGAGGAACAGGCTGCAGGAGGAAGATAGTCTCACTATCTTGATGATGAATTTCTACCTGCTTTCCATGAATTCGGTGTGGCTCAGCAGTATAAATACAACCAGAGGCGTATCCGAGTCACATAGACCATGCATTGAGCCAACCTGGATGGAAGCTTATGGTTAGGACTACCGGAAATCATCAATCAAGTCCCAGTTGATGCATACAACCCAACGGTTAGCGCAACCAGCAGCTCTGCCCAATCACGTCAATCGAAGAATTACACGCCCAAACCTGGATGGAGGTCTTTGAGAAAACTCCAGTCTCTCGATGCAACTGGGGGTTGGAGTTATGCGATCAATAGACACTGAGAAGGAGCTTGACCATCCTAGCGAGCTGTCTAAATGCCATGTGCCCTGTCTCGGAAAATGATTATGATGGAATGCGAATGTATTCAAGAGTAGCGCGAAACGACAAGAGGCTGCGAGACAGTGAGAAACAAAGAGAAAGATTGCACTGCCTCGGCACATGATCATCTGTTAGCCGTCGGGCCGATTAATCCGTCGGCCGACGGTCTCGAACCGTTGAGGAAATTGGGAGTTGAACGACTACGACTCTCACTTTAACCCATGGGGTGGAGAGGAGAGAACACCGGCTACGACTCTCACTTCGGACCCATGGGGTGGAGAGGAGCGTCTCATCTGCGACCTAGATAATCTGGGAGAATCTCTGTTGCAGCAGCAACAGTTCTGCGACTAGATTATAGGTAGTCTTGAAGTTACCGCGGGGCCCCGACCGTGCTGGCCCTTGTTACATAATCCTTATATAATCTTGATCGTTCCCACATTAATGAAGCGAAGATTTTCTTCTTTCGCCTTGTATGATCTCGTATGTCAGAGCCCATTCGCTGGCAAGACCCTCAAGGCATCACATTTCTCAATGACCTCACCAAAACCCTTGTGCCACAGTGGAAAGATGGTCTACGATTACAACAGGACGAAGCCATTGCCTATGGTCTGGACAACGAAGACTGTATATTTGCGGTCACTACTGGCGCTGGGAAATCCGCCGTTTTCACGCTACCTGTCCTCATTCACCAGGAGATCAGTCGGATCCCGCAGCTGCCCACTGAATGCCCACCAAAATTCAATGCACGAGCAAATCCGGTCGGAATTGTCATTACCCCAACAAAAGGTCTAGCAGCGAATATTGTAGGTGACATTTTGCACCTCTATTGGTTCATTTCACTTGAATATTCCAGGTATCCACGTTGAAGTCTGACTTTGGGATCTCCGCTTTTGCCTGGTGTCATGACACCGTGTCGGAGGCAAGACGTGACCCAAACCGCGACCTATACAAGGAAATTGCTCCTTGTACCAAATACTCCATCATTTGCATCGACCCTGAACATCTCAGAGATGCCGAGTTTGTTAAAATCTTCGAAGATGAAGTCTTCCGGTCAAACCTAATTTACAAATGTGTCGAAGAGCTACATTTGGTTAAGGAATGGGGTGCATCTTTCAGACCAGCATACCAGGCCATTGGGCAGTTTTTCAAACGCCTTCCATTGGGCATACCGACCATAGGGCTTTCGGCTACTCTTCTTCCCGGTGAAGAGACAGTCAGCATTTGTAGAAGCCTTGGCCTCTTCGGTTCATCATTCCATCTCATTCGAGGCTCCAATGAACGAAAGAATACTCATTTTATGATATTCAACCTCGAGGATGCAATGACCGGTACCGATTTTCCTCAGCTGCTGCGATATATCATCGCTGGCCGCAAGACAATCATTCATTGTCGTCGAATAGAGGATGTTTGGAATGTCTTCAACTATCTATTTCGCTCTCTCCCTCCCGACTCAGACCGTCTTCGTGCTCTTCGTATGTACCATGCCCTATATCCATCAAGCTATAATGAGAGGACTGTTCAACTCATTGACGGTGACCCATATCTCCAGGTCGTTGTGTCGACAATCGCCTTTACGAATGGAATCAATGCCAAGTCCCTCCTTGATAGCATTTCCATTGGTTTCCCAGATACTCTCAGCCAAGCTTTGCAGCAATGCGGACGTGTTGGACGCCCTAATGATCCCAGAGAGGTCTCAGCTCGTGGAATTATCCTGACTCAGAAGAAATCGACCACAATGGCCAAGAAGTCCCTTGCAGGTACGTAGCTTTCACTTTAGTTCTTTATTATATTCAGACCTTGGAACAAAGCTCAAGCCGCCAATCCAAAAGAGCTGAGCGCAATGGATCCAGCAAAAGCTCGAGTCCTCAGTGCTGTTGCCGATGAGGACTGTCTTGTTGCGGAGGTCAATGACATATTCTGCAACCCACCAATCTCGACATCTCGACTATCCTGTCCGCATGTTCCTGATCGACGTTGGTGCTCTGTTTGTCTAGCTAAGGCCAATAAATCTCCGCAGCTCAATATTCCAGCTCATCCAGCCGATCTCCCTCGTTTCCTGCCTCCACCAAAGAAACAACGTCTCACAAAGGCCCAACGACTTCTTGTTTTGAAGGAAAAGGAGCGTGAGCTATTGTTGCCTTTCTTCACAAAGTTCGGAGAGCAGGTGTGGAAGAAGGAGAGAATTCACCAAACAGACCGGCCTCGGTCTTCCTTCTTTCCCGGATCGTTGATTTCCGGTGTTCTGGACCGACTTTTGACGATTGAAGCGGCGGAAACTGTCGAGCACCTTCTCCAATCAACAACAATTCCCTTTCTTCCCTTATATGCCGATTCTTTATTTACTCTGGTGTGCGAAAGTCAACAGCGCATTCAGAAAGAGAGGAAGGCGGCAGGAAAGAAGAAGACTGGAAATGAACTTGAAGAAGCACCCGAGGAATATGCAGTCGAAGAGACAGAATGTCTGCCCAGTGCACCGACCGAGAAACCAGCATCACCCACCAAACGACCTCTACCCTTCACTGAACTAGAGAACCAACCAAAGCGCAAACGACGGGTACTAGCAGCCGCTGGTCCAAGTGAAGGTCACTCAGCACTGATGGCAGCCATGGTACCACCACGAACCAGTTATCGTCGGACCCCAACGGTCTCAGACGAGAATGATGTATCTGGGACGAGTCTCAGAAGGTCATCGCGTAGATAAGTGCACTCATAACAAAGTAGTCGAAGTAGATCATTCTAATTCCATACATAATCATTATAATGTGACGCTATTTCTTCTGTCGGCGGTGGCTCCTCAGTATCCTGTTCAACTTCTTCATCATCATTGAAGACCTTCTCAAAATCGTCTGCCTCATCCCACTCATCAATCATTTGCCCGTCTGAGTCAAGTATCACACCTCGAGATGAACCAGTGAAACGTCGAAGATTTGAACTGTCATCGGGATCTGATGACTCATCTGGGTCCTCTTCGCCGAGTTTCGCATTGATGAGTGCATTTGATATTGAAACCATCGAGACGTCCGAATCTGAGTCGTATGGATCTTGCACGATTTCTGACTCCGGGACATCGACCTGCATAGCGTCGACAAATACAGAACTGGCAGGCGTAGATGTTGGTGGAATCGGGATATTGGCAGCTGCTTGACGTGCACGAGCAGCTCGCTTCTCCTTTTGGATATTAATTGTCGCTGTTGTGGTGTCAACAAAGTCTTTCATTCTCCCGCCATCGAGACTTTTGTAACCATCATCGGCCATGTTCTTCGCAGCATGCCCCATTGTACGACCAGCACGAAACTTGTGAATCTCTTCTCTCTGATACATCTGGATGAGATTGATGTACTCGTTGCGCTGGCTGGGGGATGTATGAGTTTTGGATCGGTGGCGCAATTCGAATGCATTCTCAAACTCGCCACGGAGGAGAAGCATATTGTGAATGTTGGGGCTGATAATATTACGATAGAAGAAATCGTCCCATTCCCCAGCATATCGCATGACCATCTCCTCGAGAAGAAGATTGAAATGTTCTTGATTCAAGTCTCCTTCGACATAGGCACCCATAAGGCCACGAAGATTCATGAACCAGTTGTTGAGAACTGCGGTCCTTAAATCAGGTGGTGCATCATAGATGAAGAAGCACACAGCCTCGAGGAGGTATTTTGTGTAATTGTAGTTTTTCGTGCCAGCAAACATGAATAGCCAAATCTGGAACATGATCAGGGTTTCTTCTATGAATAATAGAAGAGAATAGTACCTTGATATTCTCCCAAACACGGCCAGAGTCTCCCTCAGGCACAGAATAGGCTGCATCAACCCAAGTTCCATACTCGAAAAGAAAGAGCGCCGAGTTTGCAAGACAACGGTCACCATCCCAATTCTCAACTTCGGTATGAGCTTGTGGTCGTGGTTCTTTGGACGTTGAGTCAGTTAGCTTCGTCCATGGTGTACCAATGGGAGGTCGTGAGACTGGAACACTGTTGTTAAAGTCCTCGAGACTCAATGCCCTTTCGTATGCATCTATTGACGCATATCGCTGGCGAAGGATCCGGGCATCACCAAGTAATTTGTCAATCTGGGGAAGCTGCTTTAAATCACGGAGATCGTTGAAATACTTGACCAGATCTGTGGTTTCAAGATAAACCCTACTAGAACTGTGAGTGATGAGCACGATAATTCAGAATGAACTCACATCCAGGCACTAAGGACTTGTGTATTCCAGCATAGATTGAGAGTGCGTGAGGTCGAATAGAAGTCGCAGCTCTTGAGGTCTGGTGGACGCTTCATATCAACAAGATTGGCGGCAAAGGAGATTGATGAAGGATCAGAAGAGGTAGCTTCGCCAAAATGATTCGATGATATAGTGCTGAGACAGGTAGATCGCACATGCCATGTTTCTGGCAGAGTGATGACATTCTCGCATGATTCGAGAGGGGTCACTTCAACACCTGTCAGAAATTTCTTAACCCGATGGATGGCAGCAAAAGATGCGCCATCACCGCGAACCCAGAACAGAAGATCATCAGCAATCTCTTCTGTGATTCCCATCTGGTTTGAAAAGTCCATAATACACCGATGCATTCCCTTGGTCTCGATTTCCTTCTCCGAGTTTGTTCCAAGCGGCTGAACCTCGGTCTTGCGAAGCTCAGGCATTCGGTGTTTGGCAATCGGAGAGGCCCGAAATCGTTCAGAGACGAGCTTGCTGAGAGATTCCTGAAGGCTTGGAACAAACTCGCACAGTACTCGCACGAAATGCAGAGCCATTGCCTCCCGGTGGTATTCCCAGTCAATGCTTTTCCATAGTGATTCTGTGGTCATCGCTTTTCGACCCATTTCCTCGAGCTTGGTGATGTAAGGCTCTCGTTTGAAAGCGCCAGGCGGACAGTTATAGAGAACCGCGGCAGTTGCTCCGCATCCGACCTTCATCTCACTCCGCTTCATAAGCCCAGCCTCATGAACTCGACAGTACTGTTGGACATTGTCAAGAATCAGGCAATAGGCCGCTTCACCCTTCAACGCTGCATCTCGAAGGTGCTTCCGCATTGTTTTCTGCCCTGAACACGCCAAAGAAGCGAGAGCATCTCGGACAGATGAATCGCTGATACTGAGGCCAATACGGCACATAATGCGCTTGGTATCAACATGACTATGGCAGGAGAAAAGCCAGATACCGAAGGCAACAGCCAAGTATCCATTGGCATATCGATTTCGGCTGATGATGAATGAGCTGATTGCGGTCGTGATGATCTACAATGCAGAAGATAGATAAATAAAAGCACAGAAGACACAATCTGACTTACCTGGGTATGCGGACGCCGTTTTCGAACCATAGGTAAGCCATCCTTGTAAGGTGCTGTCATAGTTTCGAGCAAGTGCCAAGGCAGCCCAGCTTTCTTCTTGAAATATTTTGATAGCTCGCTGATCCGAAGCGCGAAAATCTCTTGGACATTGATGACTGGGACTGTGGCTTGCCGGGTGTTTGCAGAAAGAGCAATCCGTGCACGAGGTTGAGAGTCGGGTTTAGAAGTAGTAAGAGCACCAATTTGGTGTCTGGCTTCTTTCCCAACTTTTCCTACAGCCCACGCGGAAATGGCTGGGCGAGCATAGTAGAAACTGAACGGATCATCAGAAGTAAAGAGGTGCTCGACACCGTACAACTTGGATAAATAGGAAGGATTGCTGTAACGATTGTTGAACATAGAATCAATAATATGAATAGGCCGTTCGGGCGAGTTTCCTTGCAGGAAGCGAGAGACCATGTCTCGCTGAACGGGTGGTCGCGGATCCGGGTCATGTTGACCGATATTGATGAAAAGCTGGGCAAGGAATCTTCCCAGTGACCCAAAATCTGCGGAAATCAACTGTAGAATGTTTTCCATAGATTGGTGAAGGTCTACTGCTCGCTTTGCTGCTCGCAGCCGTGGCTGTTGGTGTGAAAAGCTGCCGGATCCCATGCCAGGCTGTGGTGTTATTGGAGACATGGAAGAGAGGCCTGAAAGACTGTAAGCCATGTACAATGAATCATCAATCGTATTTACTCCTGGAAGATGACGACACATTGCGAGAGGGCGTCAAAAATGCAGCGAGCTCAGGTCTGTCAGGCACCTCAGCAATGACCTGCTTTTTGTATGGTCTGGATGTCGTGGGATTCGGTTTGGACATCCTGAGAGTATATAAACTGTTTTGAGCTGACCGACGCGCTATTAAGGCTTATAGACGCGCATCGATGGCAGGAGATGACAGTAATTTAATCGGATCAAATCTTCACGTGCATCGAAATTACATAATAACGGCCAGCACGGTCGCGACCCCGCGGTAACTAACAGACCCTACATCAACTTGTTGATCGTTGGGTCTGGCTAGGAGAGACTAGATTATAGGGAGAGTGAGTGGTGAATTCGGAGTGAAAGGGGGTCAGAGTTCGCTCGTTTCGAGGACTCGACGTTTACCCTTGTGTAAACTCCCGTTTAAACTCGATAGAGAAGCTTTCCTGTTAGCCGAATATGTCGCCAGAACATTTTCCACGATTTGTGCTGCCATCTGACCATTAGACTGGCAGGAGATGAACTCAGCCGAGACATCTGGTTTCTTTGTACGGGAAGTTTCTAGATATTCGATCTGCTTTTGGACAATGCTTGAGACGAGGAATTGACAAAGGATACTTTGTAGAATGTGGACTAAGAAACCTGTTACCGAGAATATTTGACGACTGAGACGGATGACTTACGCTCAGACCAACTAACGGGATTTCGACTTTCCTGAATCTCTGCCATTAGATTGTCCACCATGGATTTAGTGGTAATATCCGCGGGAGGTGGGTTCGACAGGATCTCCTCGAACCAAGTGCTCCAAGGGTAGAAATTCACAATACCAGCGGGCGATTTTAAAGTATCCTCTGGCGGGAGTGTATACATTGGACAATGAGGTTTTCTTAGAATTTCTCGGAAAGGGAAGCCAAGGTGCTCATCTAGAATTGGAGAAGATGGAAGTTGACTTGAGTCTCGAAGTATAGGTGACACGTGACGTAATCTAACTCTATCTCGACAGTGACTTTGTCAGTCACCGCTGTTAAATCGTGTTGGTTCCCAATGCCTCATTCAAGTCGCTCGAGCTCCAGGAGCTCGGACAGCAGTCACCATCGACACCATGGTGTCTCTGTGTCTGCTGTAGCCAAGCTTGGTGTCGCTAAAGCCATCCAAGGTATCCAAGGGCTCATGGCCCCGACTGACCATCATCGCGGCGACAGCGACCACGAACACAGTGAAAGGTCTTCGTTACTTCATGGACATCTCCCGCATATTGGCAGGCATAAGAAGAAGAAGTATGCTGATCCACGGACGCGTCTCTGGGTCTGGAGCATCTTTACTTTGTGCACCTTGGCTTTGCTGGTACGAGATTTAGAAATGATGTTTTTTGCCATTCAAAGGACCTAGGTCGTCGTATTGGCTTTCCCTGGCTCGCTTCCACCAATCGTCGCTGGTTGGCTGGGCTTTATGCCCCGAGATCCTATGGCAGCTGCCATGGTCGTGCTTCACAAAGCCCCAGTGTTTGATGGACATATCGATTTGCCAATCCTTGTCCGGTCTCTGTATCGAAACAATGTCACTGCGCTCGATCTGAATGACAAAATCCCAGGCCATGTTGATATTCCCAGGTCAGTGTTGTTTTACAACAGTGTTGGACAACTGAGCAGTGTCTCCCAGGTTAAGGCAAGGGAAGGTCGGCGGGTTTTTCTGGTAAATCGTCCCATTTCATCAATGGCCGCTGACCGACGCTTCTTCGAGGTCTGTTTACGTCGGCTGCCCTCAGCCTGAAGCAGAAGGAGAAGACTTTCTGAACAGTACTTGGAGAGTTCGGTGATTGTCTCTCCTCAGCTACTAGGTCCGTACTAACTGTTCAAATTAGCGATACACTTGAACAAATCGATGTCAGCCTGCAGACGATCAATCGCTTCAAAGAGGTATACAGATTTGTCTATTTGTCTCAGTGATGCTGATTCAGTGCCCTCGAGACCTTCCAACTTGCTCTTAGTGCATCTGATATTCAAGCTGCCGTCAACAATGGCAAGATTGCCAGTCTGCTAGGTGTGTATTCTCTTTATGTCGTGATATTGCGCTAAAAGCTCCTCAGGTGTCGAGGGGTGCGTCATGGAATACTCAAATGTCCCCCGTTGAGCTTGGGCTTCTCAGAGGTCATCAATTGGGAAACTCTCTTGCTGTACTTCGACAGTACTACTCGTTGGGAGTTCGGTATATGACATTGACCCATACGTATGTTTTCTTCATTTTATGTGAATTGTGGTAATCTCAGCTCTGTCAAGATGTCACAATGCGTTCGCCGACTCTTGCGGATATCTCCCAGGAATAATTCCTCGACACAATGGCCTCAGGTGAGCTTACTTGCGCCACACGGCCATCCGAGTTGCTGATCTGCTTTACAGCGAATTCGGGAAGACACTGATTAAAGAGATGAATCGTCTCGGGGTCCTGGTCGACCTTTCGCATACCTCTGATGCCACCGCTAAAGCAGCTCTGGCTCTCTCCAAGGCGCCAGTTATTTGGTCTCATTCTTCTGCCCGTGCGATCCATGATGTTCCGAGAAATGTCCCAGATGACGTTTTATCTCTGGTCGGGACGGGGGAAGGTCAAATAGATGGTATTGTCATGGTGAGCTCATGGGGAATGGTTTCACTATATTCTGACCATTTTTCAGGTCAACTTTGCTCCGCAATTTGTTGCCAGCGAGGGCAATGCAACTGTCGAAGCTGTCGCTGACCATGTTGAACACATCGGGAGAGTGGCAGGGAAAAAACAGTGAGCAATATGCTTTCGCTCCAAGGTTTACTGAAATAGGAATGTTACTGTAGTGTCGGAATTGGAAGCGATTTCGATGGTATAAACAGCACACCAGTGGGCCTCGAGGACGTTTCGAAATATCCCAATCTCGCAAGTTCTATGCTTTGCAGGAAATCTCTACTAATTCGCCTCCAGATTGCAGAACTTTACCGACGAGGATGGAACAAGCATGAGCTCATCGGGTTGACTGGTGGAAATCTTCTTCGAGTGTTCAGTGCTGCCGAGGCAGTAGCGAAAGAGCTGCAGAAAGCCAACACTCTGCCTGCATACGATATTTATTCCAAGCGGACTGATCTCTAAGTTGAATATTTAATTTTGAATACATGCTTACGTACTGAGCTCGTCAATGGCTCTCGTCGAGAACCTGCCTATGGTCCCACCACATGAGCTGGGGGTCGACGTCAATCGTATCTATTTATCATTGAATGAACAGGGCGCTCAGCAGGTGTGCAATATCAAGCCTCTTCCGCCTCGACACTCATCTGGTTCAGTTTGCGCATTTAGCCTCTCAGCACCACTTCAGCGAGTACAACCGTTCGAAATTTGGACCTCATGGATCACCTCGTTATGTCCCTCTTTCAGTCCATGTTCCGGGTCAATACCGCGAGCTTCAGCTTCAACAGAAGAGACAGTGCAGTGAAGGTCAATCCTGGTGGTTTCATGCAGCAGACTCAACCGCGACGACGACGATGTCACTCGGTCCATCAGGAAGCTCTAATTTGGATCTGGTCAAGGAGCTTTCTGCCGCCATGAACGAACCTGTTGTCGCAGCAGATCCGCCTTCTTATTCAATCAAAACCTCCCTCAGCCACCCTATAAATGTCTCCAGCATTATTCCACCAGAGACGCTGTCATTGATATCCTCACAAATCCTTTTAAATTCCGATTCTAGTCGCGGTCCTCTATTCGAACTTGTATCTCCGTCATTCTCGCTGGACCGACTGGTACTTTGGCCGCAAACTGTATATCCTTCGCAGCCAAATCACGACAGATCATCTTTACCAGTCCCTCAGCTCCGTACACGCTCTATTCTTTCGGAAGCCCTGCATGCTGCCATTAATTCTGGCATTTCACCTCCTACAGAGGATCGACCTCTTGGCTCTGTCCATTCCAACACGTCCGCTGTATCACTCTCGCTTTCTATCACTGCTCCACCAAGCCCTATCCTTACACCGCGAGACTCTGACCCCGATTTGACCTCAGACATCTCCCAAAAAGTACCAGTCTACACCGAGATGAAAGCTCAAGAATCTACTAGCGATCCTGCAGCGCCATTCTTGCTCGGAAATCTTCTAATGTCTTCTTGTCCAGGTAAAAAGGGTGAATTTGCTATTCTTATTCTCGGTCTTTGGATGCTCATATCCCTCAGTCCGCTTACAAGGACCCGTTAAAGGCCGGTCTGCTGTATGCCGCGACCTTGCCAGTGATTTACGCCGAATGAAAGATCTTGGAGTCGCGTGCATTGTATGGTAAGTGAAGAGACATGTTTTCATCCCTGACATTGACGACCAATTAGCTGTCTCGACGATAATGAACTCGAATTTCTCGGCGCTCCGTGGCCCCAATATGAGGCAACTACAAAAGCTCTAGGACTCTCGACGCTGCGCTTGAGAACTCCAGAAGGGCTGGCGCCTTCCTTGTCGCCTCAATCTCTCGACGCTGAACTCGGTATACTGATTGAAAAATACACTCTCCAGGGTTTAAATGTCCTGGTTCACTGCAGAGGTGGTGTCGGCAGAGCTGGAGTGGTTGCTTGCTGCTGGATGATCAAGCTAGGTCTCTGCGGATGGTTCGCACAGGAAACACCTTCCACCACATCGACTTGGCCCTTCAGCTCAAGCCAGGATGTTACACCTAACTCTGACTCCTCGACGGGGCCAGCGAGACAGGACACTCTTCAACTAATTGAACGAGTGATCCATGTCGTCCGCAGACGCAGGTCGGTCAAAGCGTGAGTGTCATGGTGAATTCTGTTTCTACCTTGCTGAGGCTTTTCTTGCTAGAATCGAGACATATGAGCAGGTCCGATTCCTTGTCGAGTTTGTCGAGTATTTGAGGGCTGGACCGTCGACTGAACCCCCGACTTCTGTGTGACTGGACCATACCAGGACGGAATGCAAAATGTATAGTAGTTAATATATCCTTAAATTATTATTACTATCGGTACATTTGGAGCTGGATACAAGCGAGTCTATGAGTACAGAGTCGGAGCAATTTTCATACAGTTTCATAGCCTCGATACTCTTTCATCGCTGGCTGCTGAATCGGAGGTGCTTCACCCTCCAACTCTTCGTCTTGTGTTTCGCCAGCGGCGGCGGCGGCAAGGCGTCGTTTCCGTCGCCTGTCGAAGAGAAATATGGCAATTATAACAAGCACCAGAGCTGCGAGGAGTCAGAACTTGATAAAAAAAAATTGGCATGAGGACTCGCCAACTGCTATGACGATACCGATAATAACTTGAACTTTTGACCTTGGACATTGGATGATGTGGTGGCTGAAAGATTGATCGGTTAACCAGAATCAAGGACAAGCCGTTTACGCACTTGGAGTCGTAGCATATTGTTCGAGAAACCCTCAGCACTTTGATCTTTCTAGATGCTGGGGGAGTATCGTCGGCGAGCGCATATAAAGGAAATAATGAAAACAATAAAAGCAGTGGGAGAGACATGATTTGGTCGTGAAGGGTCATGCAAGAGTCCGAACATTGAAGACCAGATTATATAGGCCCAGTGCCACCGAGGCCATCATAGAAACTGCCATCACCCGAATGGCATGAGGACGGCCCTACCGTTTCAACATCGGTAACCAACCACTTGGAATTGACCAGGAGATCATCGTAATGTATTCTAGTTGTGCAAGCCCTTGAGAATTTTCAGACAAGAAGCTTGAACTTGGTGTGAAGAAAGGTTGGCTGACAAATAAGCGCGCTCGTGTGATCTTGGCAAGGTATAGAGTTTATTTTCATCAAGGGTATCGCATGCTTCCAATAGTCCGTCCGTCCGTCCGTCCGTGAATCCGAAAACCTTCCATCAGAGCAATTCCTTCCAGCCAGCCTGTCTTGCTTTTGCTACCAGCCTCTTCACCTCTTGCGACCTAGCACGAGTTGTGACGAGCAAGGTGTCTGGCATGTCCACAATGACAAGGTCATCCACGCCCAAGCAAGTAATCAATCTTCCACTGGCTGGGACGACAATGCCGCCTGCAACTTGTTCAGTTATTACTAGGAATCGTCAGTAAGAAAGTCTCATTTTCTGTGGAAGCAGACATACCAAGGTTGGTATCACCTAGAACTCGTGGTTGATTGGCTTCTGCTGGTATGAGCTCAGCGAGAGAGGAAAAGTCTCCCACATCGTCCCAACCTGGATGTAAATCTCAGAAAGAGCCTGGTGAACATGACTTTACGCACCAAATGTTGCAGGTACCACAGCGACTTGACGACGTTCTGCTGCAGGTTCAGCAATAGCATTATCGATCGGAATTTTCTCCAATGTCGGCCAGATCTCATTCAGAGCACTCTGTCGTGCTTGAGGATCATCCCAGACGTCCCCAATCTTCATCAAGCCTTCAGCCATCTCCGGCTTGTGCTCCTTGAGCAACGTAAGAAGGAAAGCGGCTTTGACGACAAACATCCCTGCATTCCATCGATACTTTCCAGTCGCGAGATATCGAGAAGCTGTTCGAGCGTCGGGCTTCTCTTTGAAAGAAGAAACCCAGCGAGCATTGGGAGCACTCTTGGCGCCCAAAGGATCTCCCAGACAGATGTATCCAAAGCCTGTAGATGGATGTGATGGCGCTATGCCAATGGTTACGAGGAAATCATCACGGGCCACCTCGACGGCTTCTGCTACAGCAGAAAGAAACGCGTCGTCGCCAGAAATCATATGATCTGCAGCAAATGAACCAATGATCGCTTCAGGGTCGCGTTTCGCTAATATGGCAGCAGCGAGCCCGATAGCGGCCATGCTGTCTTTCGGTCCCGGTTCGCAAAAGATGTTCTCGGCAAGTAGATCGGGTACTTGTTCGGATATCGACTTGACATGACTGGGGCCTGCAACGACGGTGATGCGTGAGGGAGAGGAAAGAGGAAGAAGACGATCCCATGTCGCCTGGATGAGGGATCGCCCTTTCAGAGTCAGATCCAATAAGAATTTGGGATGGTCTTCGCGAGACAATGGCCACAAACGTGTGCCAGCGCCGCCTGCCGGTATCACCACGTAAAAACCAGGAATATCGCGAGGCTGGGGTTGATCAGCGTTGTAGGCATAGACGCTGTTATCGCCCAAAGGCGAGGGTCGATGGGAAAGTGAAGTAAGGACTGGAACAGGCGCTGGACTGAGGAAAGAGGGCCTTGAACGAAGCTGCGGACTAGAGGGAGGAGGAGTCATGAATCCAGATCGATATTGAGGCTGTAGAGATTCATATTCAATTAACATTCAGCAGGAAAAAGGCGACAAACGGTGTTGGATGAACCTTCGCGAAGCTGCTTTTCAAGATTATTATTGCAGATCCTGAGCTCTGAACATTCCAGCTTCAGACTGGATATATCGGCCTGCGATTTCTCCAACATGCTAACGATCGTCTGGAACATGGCTTGGACATTGTCTGGAGCCGACATGGTGGTGGGAGGGAAAAAGAGTGAGATGAGTTTTATGTAAAGAATTTCGGCAAAGCGAAAAGATCCTACGTGGCGTTTCATTCTGCACGTCCAACGGCTTCCAGCGGCCGTAGAACGTATCGCAGCGAGATCATACGAGTGTCAAGTTCACCGATAGTGTACATACAACATTTCTTTCAACAAGTTTCAAGTTTAGACTTCGGCTTTCTTTGCTCGACCTGCAGGAGCTCTCTGTCCTCGACCGCGTCCTCTGGCAGTGGAATTGTGCTCTGATCCTCGTTTGCTTCCTGAACCTCTCCCTCGAGTAGAATTACCTGGTTTTCCTCGTCCAGAATTTGATTCTGGAGTCATGGCAGTATTGCTTCTCGTACGGTTATTTCCCTTTGCACTACCACGAGGTGCTGGCTCTGAAGGTGATCGTTTACGATGATGATTCGACGGCTCCTCAGCTTGGCGCCAGTGGGCGTAAGCATGTTTCCCGAGCGGGACTTCAGGAGAACTTGGAGTCAGAGGTGATACAACCTGGATTGGAGAAGAAGGAGAAGATTGTAGAGGAGTAGAAGGCATCAGGACGTCACTTGTTGACGACGATGAAGTCGAGATTGACGGCTTTCGAACTTTCTTTGTGTCCTTGCCTTTGGTCGCTGGTTTCTCTTCGGAATAAGTCGCCGCCAATTCAACAGCTCGATCGCTCTCCCATACAGATCCTTCTCGTTTGACATCTGGCCAAGTTCTACGTCGAGAATCTTCCTCCATGGCACTCCAAATCTCCGGGGAAATCGTAGGCGGAACATACTCGATTGAGACATTGATGCTGACTTTGGAGGTGACGCTCGCTGGCCTTGTCACAATCCACGATCCACGACCAGTTTTACCATACCATTCTAGATTCAAGGTTGGATGCGAAAAGAGGGCAAGACTTGAAATAAATACCTAGTAGATCCAGTCTTGGACACTTGCGGACGAATCGTTTCACATCTCGTAAAAGCGGCATAGAAGGGTCTCCGAGGTCAAGAGGAAGAGTGGAAGCCTTGGATCTAGGAACAAGAGAATCGCCGACAGGAAGAGCTGCTTGTGGTGGAACTGGCACAGGAGGCTGACCAGGCGCGTTTTCTGGTGATATGGAGAGTTTCAATATACGGAGATTTGTCGAGAAAGTCGAGCTGAGTAACTTGGCGAAAGGAACCCCAAGACAGAGCCGAACCGACTATGAAGCATGTGTCTGGTCACCATATATATATATATCATGGAAGGAAAGATGTACCTCCAGTTTCGTGCAGTTGTCCAAAATACTCTTGACATCAGCTATCGTCCAAGACCAAAAATCACATTCGAACTTGGTCAAGTCTTGGGCCTCCCCAAGTCGAGCAACAAACTCGGATGGAATAGGTTTGAGATCTGCAGCGAGGTATGTCGGCGACTCGCCGTCGACGAGAGCTGTATCACAGCGTACAATGGAGAATTCAGATAGAGAGTCTAGCGGCATATTATGAATCGAGTCAAGGTGGTCCGCGGCCCAGGAGTGGTTGCCGGTTTCAGGGAACAATATGCAGAGCTGCTTCAGCCCACTCGGGAAGCGTGAGGGTTTTGTCCATAGGGTACGGGTCAAGCGACCTGTTAAGAGTGAAATGGAATAAACGAGGTACCAAGACAATAAATACCTTGTACATCGTCAAAAACTAGCTCTTCCAAACTATCACACCCTTCCAGTAAGGCAACGACTCCCTTGTCAGTGAGCCTAGTGCCACTGGTTCCAATAGTCAGTGAGCGAAGCTTGCGCCCTGCCGTGGTGATCGCTTCGCACAGCTGGTCATCGAGCCAGACAAAGTTGACGCCCAACGATTCTATCGTTGAATATTCTCCCAAGGTGGTAAGAAAAGTGGTCAGGGCACGAGCTCCTGACTGTGAAAGACGAGAAAGATGCAGTGTTGTAATAGGAAGACCATTGAGTAATGGCAAGGAAAGCGCGTCCCATTTGGAGACTCCACTTTGATGCATTGCGATGGCAAATGGTGGAGAATGAGAAAAATGCATCAATCGTGGACAATGTAGCATGAGCGTCTGTAATCCAGGGTCAGAGATAGAAAAGAAGCTCAATGTGAATACAGACTTCGCATAGACCGTCAGGCGGAAGAAATGCGCTGCACCAGACTAATTCTTCCAAGCTGCAGCAACCTTGGATAATCAGGGCGAGAGTTGACGCATCAAGGGGTCGGAATGCCGCAGCATCGTCTGATGATAATTCTGGATCACATATAGTCAATTTGGTGACCGATGGAGCATATCGTTCAGGGTCGACAAGGAGAGCAAGTGCTCGAGATTTCTCAATGCGAGCATCGTCTACAATTTCAAGTTTGCCGAATGCAACGCGAACAGCAGAGCTGTGAATGAGCGAGCCCAACGATGCAAGAAAAAACGGCTGCAAGACAGGAGATGCAGCTAGAGCGGTGCGGACAATTTCTGACAAGGAGGTCAGAATATTCGAATGTTTTGAAAGGAAAGCTTACTGTCGAGAACAGACGGTGGCAGACTGTTGAAAGGGCTCATTGTTGGAATTTCGTTCAGCTCATATAGAGCGAATTGAGGATAGAAATCGCGTGAAAATTAGGGAAATCGCGCGTTTTGATTCAGTCAGAGGTTTGGATTGTGGACTTTTGAAGGAACAATGGGGTCAGAACAAGACGGTCTTCGCCGTGAAACTGTGTCCCCTGGTCGAGATCTCCACAGTCGGCGAAACGGTCAGCTCCAACTTAAATCCGGCACTTCCCGAAACAGTGTCCATTGAAAAAATGTTTTTAAGATAGCAAAAGAAATGTTTGATACTATGCAATTGTAGAAACCAACGATCCGAAACGGGTATTAATGTAGTGGGACGAAGAAGTCGTACAGGTGAAGGCGTAATGGTATCATAACAGAGAGAGAGCATCTATTAATTAAAATTGCGCAGTGGGGTCTAAGGGCCCCAAAGGCCCATAACGTCCTTCAGGCTGACCAGGAGGCTGAGAGCCAGGGCCTGCCCTTGGCGACCAGCGTTCGTCTTGAGGTTTCGGAGGCAGATTCGGGAAATGCTGAGCTTTGGTGGCGCTGGGTGATGTCGCTTGCGATAATGGTGTATATCCATTACCGCCGACATTCACACTGGCAGTGCTGTCTGAAAGCTGAAATCGATTGTACGGCGTCCCAGCAGAGACAGGTCGGTCATCAAATCCTGCTTCAAGCATGGCTTCTAGCTCGGCGCCATCGAGAGTTTGAGCTGAATGTAGCGCATCCTGCTGGGGCAATAATAAACCAACAGGAGGAGGTGGATATTGAGCATTGTGCTCGTTGTATCCACCGATTTGAGCACCCCATTGATCATCATCAGATGAAGCCAGAGAGAAAGTGTCAGAGCCATCGTATTGACTCCGCATGTCGTCTGCAGCAAGGAATCCACTGGGATGGGTCCGTTCGAAATCTCTGCGTCGCCTTTCTTCGCGTTTCAGCTTTCGCAGACGTGATCTTTCCCAGTCTTCCCATCGTCGCAGAGGTACAGCCGGAGCAGTGAGCTTCGAACCGTCTGACCCATGAGAATCGCCTTTAGCCTCTCCATCGACTTTTCTGTTTTGACGGTTAATAAACGGAATCAGTGAGCAACTATTACTTGCCTCGTTTCTCCCCATGAAAAGTCATCGAAATGCCAAAAGGCATACAATGGAAGGATGAAATTCCAGACCGGTAAAGCCATCAAGTATACCATCATCCAACCCACATAAACGACTTTGCCAGTTGTCAGCATAATCAGGATAGCTGGTAATCCGAGAACCGCAATAAGAAGAATAAGAGGAATAGCTTCCTCAAAGGTCTTTGGCGGAGTAATGGCAATGCCGACGATCAGGGCGTAAGTGAGAGATATGGCGATAGGCAGAACCACGGTTCCCAATAAATCCATGAATACGACAAACTGCATGCTGAAACAGAACGTGCCGCAAAGATTTCGAACTAGGACTAGTTCCATGAGGTTGTGAATGGTAGAGTTGATCCAGCGACGACGCTGTGATAAAAGGATAGAAAATGTATCTGGGACGACAGTTCTGCACCGAGCTTGGGGCAGAAACATCATTTTGCGATTAGGGAATGTTCGTAGAAGGATGGTGGTCAGGAAACGATCTTCCCCAAGAAGTAAAAGGTTTTTTTGATGAAGAGTGGTGACTTCGCACTGGCTGTACTCTTTGACAATTTCTGGTTTCACGATAAGTGGAACCCAATCCTCGCCTGTTGTTCGACGCGCTTTGAGCCGGAACATGGAGAAGCATCCTGGAAGACATGAAACACCTCCAAAGACCGACTCAAAAGCCTTGGCGAGATGATGAGATATGAAGTATTCGAACACTTGGATCGTCGTGACCCATGACTGGCGTTTGTTGGCTATCCGAGTTTCTCCGCAGACACCCATTATCATCGGGTCGTGATGCATGCAGTTGACGAGATGACCAAGAGATGACGGGAAAACTTTCGTATCAGCATCAACCTGCAGAAAGATTTTTAACAGAATATACAACAATGGTTTGAATGACTGACCATCAGGCAGACCTCGAAGAAATCCGGAGTGACGCCCATCAAGATATGTATCTTTCGGAAAAGATCGAAGTCGAGAGGTGTCATGCGGTCGTTGTAAGTGACGCGAGAGAAGAAATTCATGAGGACGAGTTGACTGTCTCTCTTGCCTCGATTGCCTGGCTTCCTGTCAGAGGCCGCCTCTTCCTCTGTTCCGCACTTGACGATGATGACAGTTGGGGTACGACGACCAGCTTTCACTGCAAAAATGATGAACGATGTCCAAAATGAAGTTTGACAAGGGACATACTGTAATGTCCGGCGTAAACCATAGCCCTGTTCTGTGCTTTGGCGCCCGATCCGACTGCGCCGTAGCTCATAGGTAAAGGAGCACCAAATCGAGGGTCCTGTTCCAGCAGAGAGACACAGATATCTGGAGTGCTTTTCCTTTCGCCTGATCCAGTCACCAAGCCGTCAGCTACGACGAACAGCAATTTCCGCTTGTCACTGTAATCCGTCTGTGAAATAGAGTCCAAAGTTGTCCGAAGCGACTCTTCTCCCTCTGAATAACATGTCACCAAACAGACGGCAAATAACTCTCGTCCAATTGTAGCCAGACTCATTACTGGTTCTATTGAGTCATCAGAGTTGGAGTTTATCAAAGTCGCTGATGAAGACGAGGTGAGAGAGCGAGCTGGCTTGCTGAGAGTATTCGACTTGTTGAGGCGCTTGGCTCCACCGCCAGGCCCGGCCCATGGCGCTGTTCCATGTCGATTGTCTACAGAAACGTTTGCGCCTTCGGGCATGACGGCCGGACTGATGGCTGATCGGTTCAGCTGGCGATTATCTGGTGGGCCTGCAAGTCTCTCCGAAAGAAACCAAGTGAAAATGCAGGCCATGACAAATCGTACGAAGACGAGCCCCAAGATGACGATGAGACCGGCGTAAAGGAAAAGTTGAGATGCAAAGCATCCTGGCTGAATCTTGTCGATATTGCCGGCGTAATAGCGCTGCTGAAGACAGGGAACAGCTGACCGTAAGTCGCTGCGACTGAAGAAGAGTCGAGTGGCATCTTTTCCACTTGCTGTTGGCGATTTGAGCATGACAGTACGAAGAGCTGTATCCACTGCATCGGTCGGAACTGCAGTTGGATGCGCTTTCATGTAGGTGTCCATATTAAGGACAGAACCGTCGATAACAAAGTAGTTTGGCAAAGCAGCTACTTGGTCCCATGAATAACCGACAGTCGAGTGGGTGTCTTGGAACTTGAGCTGTGTGTTGACATTGGATAATGTCAGAGGACCCAAAGGACAGGAAGATGCTGCTGGACAGGGATCGTCCTGAGCTACGCGAAAGCTAAGACCTTTACATTTGCTGAACTGGGAAGCAGTTCTGGTGAAGAGGTTGGTGATATCCTGACCAGGAATTGCGCTCGACAAGGCCGGAAACGAGACCTCAGCTGGTGATAGGGAGGCGGAAACGTTGTAGAGGTGACCCTGAACTCCCAAGGTACCTGGCTTTGTCCCAACCCGAACGTAGAAGCTGACAGCTGCTACTGTTTGCGGGCAAAGGACCTTCTGAAAGCCCACTGTTGCAAAGCCAACTCCCCCACAGAGAAGCAAAATCAAAAAGCAAAGTGTGATCTTTTCTCTCCATGCTTGTTGCGTCGCACTGTCCTTCAAACCGCCGATATTTCGAAGAGTCCAATCTGGAGCCCAGAATGTGACTATGCGAGAGAATATTCTCCATGCTGGTGACCCATTATAATCATTGTCCTTCTGCGTGACAGAACTGGATGGTGAGGTTTGCAGCGAAGTCTGAGGATTAATGAGAGGAACAGGTGCGACACCTCGTTCGGGTCTGGTCAAAGTTTTTGCCCGGCGAATTGTTGGATTCGAATGAGCAGGCATTCTAGTCGTCGGAATGGGTACATCAGTGAAATCGTGGTTGGTCTGAAAACGAAGGGCCATTATAAAAGAGAGATGAGGCGGTTATGCTTCAGCAGCCTGTGCCAGTGTCGATAATTACTGCCCGAATTTGGCCACAGCGTCGAGCAAGAAATCAAGAAGAATGGCCGAGGGCAACGTTGCTAACGAGGCCGAGCAATGAGAGCTGGGAAAAAAAGGAGTGTCACACCTGTCATAAATTGTCACGGATTCGTAACTTGAATTACGCATTCATGACTGCTACGGCTCGCGATGCCCTGGTACGACCTGAGCCCTTTTCTATTCCTCAATAGGCTCTGATTCACCACTAGTGGGCAACCGGTCACGACGAGACTGTAGAAGTAAACCAGCGCGCTCTCATTGACAAGGTCTTGGCCAGATATTCTGGCGAGTTTACTGTGTTCCGGGAGCTGCTTCAGAATTCCGACGAGTAGGTTTCAATCAGCTATTCTTGTCAACTGACATTCAGCGAAATAGTGCCCAGTCCAAGGCAGTAGAAATCCGTTTCGAGTCTCAACAATATCTCGACCACAAGGCACCGAGCGGGCAACCGTTGCCTGATCTAAAGACAGCTCTTGTATGTTCCTCAACAATGTATCTCCAATATTCAGACTTGAAATCCATAGGTTCATCAATGGTCTTTCAAGAACAATGGCATTCCATTCCGAGATGAAGACTGGGCCAGATTGAAGAAGATTGGTACGCCATGAATGATCAAGTAGGATGATATATTGACAGAGTTAGCTGAGGGGAATCCGGACGAAGAAAAGATTGGCGCATTTGGCGTAGGCATGGAACTTCCATTCCTCAGCTTCAGACAACACTGACGAAGTGACAAGGCTTTTATAGCTTGTTCTCTGTTACGGAAGAGCCATTTGTGACTTCTGGAGGTGCTTCCATTCTGCCCACAACCACTGGCTCAAATCTCACCCGTTTCAGGCCAATGGATGGGATTTTATTGGAAGGACAAGAAGGATCAGGTCGGTCTGCGTGTATTTGAGTTCGCAACCCCTGACAGCTCTCCATAGCTCTTTGCACGTAGAGGCTCGATGCCCGACAGTGACCAAGAGCAAGCTCTCTGGACTTCCTTTGAAATGAAGCTGAGAGAACCTGCTCCAATCCCGGTTGCTTTCGACTTTACGCGATTCTTGGCGTCTTCTATCACCTTTATGGCCCACTTGTGCAAGGTCAGCGTCTTTCTGGACGACAAACGCCTTGTTGTCATCACAAAGGAGTCTGGCACTCCCAAAGAGCTTGGCCTCCCGAAAGGGCTGAGAAGTACAAGTGTTTCAGGGATCATGAGCGTAAAGAAGATTCAATCTACTCGTGCGTAAAACATATTCCTCTTACATACCTTCTAAAATCTCGAATAGCGCTCTATATCAAGGCTGAAGTCATGCGATATGTCTATACATCTGGGACTGAGAAACCGCCAACACCATCCGCCACACGAAGAGTTCCTGCACCCCAGGGTGGCTTCTTTTCCTCACTATTATCGTCTTTCGCAGGCGGTTCAACACCTCAACGGTCCGCTACCCCCTTGCCACCTCAGGAAGTGGAAGTCGTCGATCCACTTACCGTGAATGAAACGAGCGTCACTCTCTCCATATTTTCTGCGGAAGCCGATGTTCGACTCAACAAGAAAGTCGCCGCAGAGCTGCTGAGGTCAACAAAGAAGAAACCACCACCAGCTATCAAGTATGAACTTATATATGTACGTTTCGAACACACCGAGTCCATTGCCCCTGTTAAAAGGTGTCCAGACTGCCAAAGACGAATATGATGCCAGCAAGAAAGAAGATGAAGCGCTTACTTTTGCGACGGGGAGTATTTTCCAAGGGCTTCGTGCTGATCTGGAAGGGTACGCTCAAAAACAGTATGATTCTGTTACTTTTGCCCTGATCGTTTTCCTCAGGACTGGTTCTGCTCGGGTATTCATTGTACGTCTCTCCTAGATATCGAGTGCCTGATCTGACTTGTTGCAGGGACATGCTGTAAGCGGACTTTACTGTAACCCAACTTCATTACGCTCACCGACATCATCTAGACGGGCCAAACGACTGGATTAGGCGGGCGTAAGACCCATTATTTCTTCCTTTTACATTCTTGATCATTTTTTCCTCAGATATGGCCGCTCGATTCATACCAACAGTCGAACGAGAGTCGATCGATCTAATGTAATGTTTTCACCACTGTCCCCAGGATCTCCGCTAATTCGGATTCACAAGTACAGGGATCGAAATGTTGCCAGTGAGTCAGGTCTTTCGAGAAAAGAATGACCGCTAAAGTTAGATCCAGTTTGGAACAAAGAACTTCTCTTTGTCGGTGGCTATCTTGCTCGTGCAGCGTACAACCTCGAAATGGCCAACATCTCAAATCTCTGGCAAGGTGCTTCGACGGCACTTTCAGGGCCACCCGAGGAGCTGCAGAACTGGCTGCTACGACGGGCCATTCATTCATTCAAATTCTTCACCTTTTACCATTCGACGCCCTCACCTGAAGTCTCGAGCCTTCTTGAGATAGCTTTTTTCGAGTGCTCGCAAAGCGACCAATTCCCAGTTGTCTCCACCACTGGCGTCGTCGATGCGTCCAAGGTCCGGATGCCAGATCCTGTCTTTGCGGCCTTTCTCAAGGGTCTCCCCGTTTTACATGAAGACATGCTTTCTAATGCTCGTCCCATGATTACATCCCTCCAAAATCGTGGGCTGATCAAGCCAATCACTTTTGACGATATATTGACAGAATTACGGTCTCGCCCTCTGACGGAGCCAGAGATGATCGCTTGTCTGAATTGGTGGACTGGAGCCAAACATGGAGAGAATCCCCGATTCCTGAGGATCAGGGATGAACTTTTACAAGCTGCAGTGTTGACAATCGGTGATGTTGGCAGCGAACGCATCATCCCTCTTAGCTCCATCGTAACCTTCATCAACTTGCGAAGTTTCGGAGCCCAGATTCCTCTAAATGGTCCGCTACCAGATCACCTTCTTCCCACTACTATAAGCAAAGAATTTCAACCGGAACAGCTCTCGTCAGCGTTTCCGTGGAAAGAGCTAAATATTCTAGATTGGATCCAGCATATTTGCAACCCCGCTGTTCGTTCGGCAAACGTCGAGTTTGACTTGAATGTCTCACCGCCATGGGCAGAACAGGTTCTGAATGTTCTGGTTAGAGTATGGCCGTCATTGTCGAACGACATGAAAACGGCAATTCAGCAACAGATGAAGACACAGACTTGCATTCCGACGACAAATGGCATGAAGGTACCAGAGGAGGCATACTTTTCAGCAGCAAACATATTCCACGACCTTCCGGTTGTCAAATTGCCATCTACTGCAACGATAAAGTCGGCAACAGAGCGTGTCCTTCATGCCCTGGGCGTCCGGAAACATGTAGAGCTACAGGTGGTCTTTAACAGGCAATGCTACTCTTTTTCTACGAGCAACTGAAACTCATGGTTTTCAGAATGATAAAGACAAATGAATGGAGCGCTGCTGACCTTGTCAAGTACCTCGTTTCCGTCAAATCGACTCTCAGTGCAGAAGAATTGGAGCGACTAAAGATGACATCAGTCTTCTTCCAAGAAGCGCTTTCAAGCGAGGATGCCACGAATCGAAAGAGATTAAAGGCGCGCGACTTGTACGAGCCACTACCCATTTTCAGGGAGCTCCAACTGCCCGTCATTGATTGGGGGACACAGCATAAATGGCGAGGCTCAAGCGAAGAAGGTATGAAAGCTCTAGATGGCGCTTGTCCATTTCCTGAGTCTCTTCCAGCGAAATTCCTTTTCAATCTAGGTCTTCGCAAGTTTCCCCCTCTCAGTGTTCTCATCCAGCTGTGTGCCAGCCCTGACGCCAATGTTGGTTCTCCCATTCCGTTTCCTTTTGAGACTAACTTTTTCTCTTAGAGACGGGCTGTCGCACTGAAGTATCTTGTCGATAATATTTCTTCAGAAAAGTACAACGACTACGACCCGGCAGCATTCAGCGAAATAGCCTATATTCCGGCCCTCAAGGATGGCAAACCTTGTCTTGGAACACCGAAGACAGTCGTCGCCCACTCGGACTGGGCGACCTTTGGGCTCTTGGTTGTACCTCCAACGATGCCCCTCGATACTGTGGCTCGACTGAAAATCAGACAGCACCCTCCTAGTGCGCTTCTTGTCTCATTGTTGGAAAAGTCACCTCCGAAAGACGAGGCGGAGGCCAAACGGGTAAGCCTCTTGTCACTGAATGAACTTTCAACTCAACCAATTGTCAGTGGTTCGGCATCCTTGCAACACAAATTTCTAGTCAGTGTCAATGTTCACTGCGAATCTTTCCATGTTGATCCGGGCTTCAGGCTTTACTCCTGCTGAGCTCACCAGGCTATCGAACCTTGCCATGGTACCCACCCGGCGAGCGAAAGCAGAACAGACCACTCCGCTGGTCTGGCTTCCGCCAACTCAATGTTTCTTCGGGGGTGATTCGAAAGCGACTTTCCATTCCAAGCTGTTCGTCTTTGTGGATTTCGGGACTGTAGCCAACAATTTTCTGTCTGCCTGTGGCACCAAGCATGAACCCAGTGTCGAGGAGATTGTACAAATGCTGCTGGCGGACCCCCGAAAGTTCTATTCTTTGTCAAGCGGCCCCACTGAGTCAGTACAACCTTACTTTCAATCCTGCTCCCTCAATTGACATGTTGACAGATTCTTCGGAGAGCTAAGAAACATTGCGGTCAACAGTCGAAATATTTCATCCGGCACGATGGCCAGAATGAAGAAAAGCGCCATATTACTGGGATCTCAGCGTAAAGCTCTCAACGAGAAGACTTCCACTGTGGACCCGGAAGAAGACGATTATGATCTTCAGTATGACCTCAAACGCCCTGACGAGATTGTCATTGCAGATGACAGCATTGCATATCAGTTTTTCGGTCAATCTATTTTCACTGCACCACAGGAGGACATACTAGAGGGTAAATGATGTTCTCGATCTGATGATAGTGCTCTAGTTAACGAATCATAGATTTCTATCTCCTCCTGGGATCCCGGCGACTCAGTTCGTTGATTAAACAAGATCACAAATCCTCGAATCCGCTTCAGGACAGCAAGTCTGCTCGTGACATTCGAGCGCTTGTTCTGGAAAGATTACCGCTATTCCTTCACGAACATACTCACGCCAAGACTAAAGTCTCGTACAGTTGGCTCAATACCCCGGCCAACTTTAAAGTGACAGCGTACGGAAAGCTTTCGGTGACCAAGAGCCTCAACTTTGGCAGTACTAGACTTGAGAGGTCGCAGGAGACCTCTGCAGTCGCCAACAGGAATGGATATGGTCCTATAGAACTATGGATATCTGGGAATACCCAGGTAGACATGTACGAGTGCGTTTCAGTTTCTCGTCCTAAAGATTACGGTGTTGACCAAGGGACAGAGTTGCTACTTCGCTTAATCGACTACTTTTTCAGTCGCCCAAAGCAAACGATGCTTTGCTATTCATGACGATATTGTCTACTGACCTCAAATCTTTGAAGCGACGAGGATACAATGGTCAGGAGACAGAACTGAGACTGCATATAAGACGACTGACTGTTTGTTTTCAGTGGATCGTATTCTTCGACAACAGAAGACTGATCGAGAAGCTGCGCTGGCCGAAGCGGTTGCGGCCAGGGCGAAAGAAGAAAATGTTACTCTGATGTCAAAACCTCCATCGACCGCTCCTTCTGGCCCGCCTCCACCATACCACCAACCTGAGCCCACTCCCAGTGGGAGCAATCAAGGGGGCGAATCGCACATCAAGTCAACAGTGCTGAATTCTTTTCAGAATTTCCGGAAGAAGTTGACTCCCAATGCTGGGCCAGACGATTCCCGGGGTCCTCCTCCGGCTCTTCCCCCGAAGCCAGTTGCAATGCCGGAGCCTCGAAGGAATCAAGGCGTAACACCGACACCTCGAAGCAACATCGGTCAGCTGATTCTTTTCAACAAACTCTTTTACTGACCTGTTTCTTCAGCTTCCAATATTGACCAAGCTGTCAGTGCATGCAGGCCCGAGCATGGAAACCTTTTGCGGAATACCGAGCACATGCAGCAGGTGAAAGAGGCACTGAATGAAGGCTACTGTGATATAAGTGGCCGAGTCGGCGACTTGATACACGTTGGTATGAACAATTTTGATTCTTCATCGTGCAAATCTGATGAAGAATATCCTGTTCAGGGGAAATCGGAGGGTTCAAGATCTATCTCTCGCAAGGTAATACCCAAAAGTAGTCTTCGAGCTGGCTTATCTGACTCGTATGCAGAAGTACCAAGTCAGCAAACCTTTGTAGGGCAACATCAACCGCCGCTGGCTCGTTTCGTCAACATTATGGCCGTCCTGTCGAAAATATATGGGCTTCCAACCACCAGCCTTCACATATTCTACGATGTAGCAGGTGGCCTGATTGCATTCAACCGAAACGGCTCTATTTTCTTCAATTTACGATATTTCGAAGCCTGGCGTGAGCAGTTCTGCAGAAGATTGTCTTCAAATGACTAACATCTGTGATCAGACAATGACGAGGTGGCCAGGGGAAATACAGGACCTGCGCTGATTAGTTGGTTTGTAACTTTTATTATTTGAAGCGGTTTTTCTAAAGCAAGACAGGTATTTCACCCTTGCGCATGAGATTGCACATAACCTGGTACAACCGCAGTGAGTCTTGTCTCCAAATGAAATGAATCCGACTCAAATCTCTGATCCAGTAACTCTGAACATGAATTCTACTTTTCAGCGATTTGTGAAAAGCATGTTGTTGCGTTAGGGAAGGCTTTATCCACTTGACAGGCAGTAAATAGATGAATATTACACGCTCTACTAGGAGAAACACCGGTATTATTGTATAATTCCTAATATAGATAGCCGATTCCCGATGCTGAGATCGATGCAGCACGTGCGATTCCTACTCTACTAAGGTGTTACTGGCCACTGCGGTGGGCCTCGGTCTCAAGGCTTGGAAATAATCGGCATTTCGCACAGACATCTCTGTCATTCCTCCGACAGCTGTGTCCCCAGCAGACAATTATATTACGCCTCAGCGAAACGACCCAGCACCGACTCATCCAAGAAACGTCCAGCAGCCTGGACGAAGTCGATTCCAGCGTCCATTCACCTCTCAGAACTCCCCGTAATCCTTTTCTGTGAACTCCGAATTATTCGAGACATTGCGAAACAGTCCTGCCTCATCTCCGCCGAGTGCGTCGCCGAAGTTGTCGTGGGCAGACGACGAGCTACATCCCACTTCTTTCCCCGACATTCGTTCATAAAGAGGCCTTGACCATTCTTATTTGATTGAGGTCGTTCTGGTACGTGTTTTCCCACTTTGCTTCTATGAAATATCTCTGACCCTGCTTATTATAGCGAAGCCAGCAGCAGCACCATAAGACCATCCCCACTCGAATTCCCCTCATCTAATCTAGACATTATTTCATCATGAGTTTTACAGTGTCTTCCTCCTCGGCATCTTCCACCACCCAAATTGTCTCGACCATCAGGCGTAAACCAGTTTACACCTATAGATCTCCACTTCCAGGCTCTCCAATGATTCCAATCCCAATTTTCTCCAAGACGAGCTCGACCACCGTGCGAACGACCACTATTGCACCGACCCCAGCGGCGGTCACGCGTCGTACTACTCTGACCCTCGTCCCGGTTCGTCACCAATACTGGCTGGAACCTTCTCTTCCACTTTACCATCCGTTGGGCAAGCTTGCACAGTCTTTACCAGAGCTTGACCCCGAGCGCTATGGTTTACCTGTCCCCCCGAAATACAGGGATAGAGAAGTCAATGTCGATGATGACCACAGTGTCACGTCGACTGCTGCAAAGAGCAGCAAGCGCGCCACCAGGTCCAGGAAACCTGTCGCCAAGGTGCGAGAAGGAGATCTGGAAGATGAAGCACCTAGCAGAGACGGTGATGACGTTGAAGGCGAGTCTGAAGAGAACAAATCTGGCACCGCAGATGGAAAGGAAAAAGAGAAGAGCAGTCCGCGAAAACGACGGAATGGAGGTGGAATCAACAAGAGGAAGCGCGTCCAAGCAGATGATGGCGACGCCGCATATCCCGCCAAGAGAACCCGAATGCCTCGAGGAGCTCAGGCTCAGACATCAGCTCAGGATGAACCTTCACCTGCTGAAGCACAGGTCCCGGAGACCCCAGAGACTATGGCGGTCGATTCCGAGGACAAGGTACCAGAGCGACGAACTACCAGAGCTACCCGAGGCAAGGGAAGCAACAAGCGCCGAGATTCCACTGCGAGCTCAGAGACTCCTGGGACTCGCAGCGGCAGTACGGGCAGCAAATCCAAAGGCGATGCTGAATCTGACGAGAGCAAGAAGCCAATTACTAGACGAAGTCGAAGTCAGGACAATGAGGATGGGGCTTAGTTTTGTTGAGTTTTCTATTATTTTTTTCCATTTGGTCTCTTGCATCTTCCTTCACTGGCATCCCATTTCCTACCCAATCAACCATAGTACTATCCACGGCATCAACATCATTCTGTTAATCTATCACCTTCCCCATTCCCTTGCTGTCGAAACCATCTGTCTATCTCATGTTATCATCATCGTCTGTAAAATGTATAATTTAATTTTAACCAGAAAGTTGAAACAGATTGACTCCGAGATTGAGACGCGTTGGGCTTGATCACGAGATCATTCACTTCTTGAGAAACGCTGCGCTGAGGGAACGATTTCCTGGCCTCGATTTTGGTGGAGAGAAAAATCGATTAAAACTATTGATGTATCGATGTTGCTGAACCGCCTGCACGTTTTTTTCACACTACTAGAACGGCGGCCTAGACATTGTGAGACTGTTTGCCCAACTCGAGACTGTAATGCTTTTTTAAATAAAATCTACTGACGTGCATATGCTGTCTCAAAGATGCTCTCAGATTAGAGGTCTTCGGGTCTACCGATTCCAGGCAGCGAGCCCGGTTTTTGGCGCCTTCCGCTACCATAGCTCTTTAGGCCTGAGAGCGGTAAACGTGTCAACCTCCGTCAAGAGCTTTTCGCTTTTTCCTACCATGGCTCGTCGGCGAAACCATTCCACGGAGCAGAAAGAGAAGGAGAAGGAGCCCCAACACGACTATTCACATTCACATTCCTTATTCTCGCATTCGCATTCGCATGGTGAAAACGGCCACAATCATGAAGCAGAACGGATTCTGGCAGCTTTGGGTGGTGCAGGTAAGAAAATAAACAAGGAATTGACTGCTTTAAATGCTGATTTATTTTCTCTAGCTGACCGAGGAAGCAGAATCACGCTCATCGGCCTATTCTCCAATATCGGTCTGACAGTCCTCAAGGCGGCAGCTGGCTGGTTCTTGCATAGCGCTGCTCTGCTGGCAGACGCAGGTCATTCTCTCAGTGATCTTCTCGGCGACTTTGTTGTGTTGTTTTGCTGGAAATTGTCCAGGAAACCGCCTTCAGAGGTGAGTTGATGATCACTCTATATTAATTAATTCTGAATTGTTGTAGCGGTACCCGTATGGTCTGTCCAAGTACGAGACACTTGGTACTACAACAGTATCATTGCTCCTCATTGGAGGCAGCCTTGGCATTGCCTTTCACTCTTACCATCTCCTTCTCGTCGCCCTTTCCGAAACAGCAGCAAACGGTAAAATTTTAGGGAATGGCTTCATTCAGTCGCTGAATATCTTCCAGTTCCAGGTGGAGTCCTGCAAAATATCCTCGCCAATGTCACTTCTGCAGCACCGAATGTACCCAACATGTTTGGTGGTCATTCACATGCACATGGGGTTGACCCGAATGCTGCATGGTTTGCAGCGGTCAGTGTCATCGTGAAAGAATGGATGTATCGAGCCACAAAACGCGTTGCTCAGGAGGAACATAGTCCAGTTCTGTTAGCGAATGCAATTCACCATCGAAGCGACGCATACTCCAGTGTTGTGGCTCTTGTAGCGATCCTTGGCTCATGGATTTTCCCCGCCATACCGCTGGACCCCTTGGGTGGCCTCCTTGTCGCCATTATAATTCTAAAGCAAGGTCGTGTCGTTTCTATTTTCATTTGGAATCAAGGCTCAATTTCGAGACAAAGGCATTCAACTATTTCTTGGCGCCTGGGATGACCTTGTGGATGCATCTGTTTCAGCTAAAACACGTCAAGCTCTCCGCAAAGCTGTTACTCCACTGGTCGTTGAGACAACTGGCCCTCTGACTGGGATCGGGGAAATTCGGGCGCGACGCTCTGGGTCGCTGTTACATGTCGATCTTGTTGCCAACGTATCCGAGACTCTAAGCATTGCAGAAGCTGTCAAGTTGGAAGACGAGATTGCAGATATTTTGAGAAGCAAGAGAAAAGATGTGACGGAGGTCAGAGTGAAATGGCGATGTGTTCCAGCCATTCAATAGCCAAGCATTTCAGTCTCGAGGGTCTTTTAATTATGTGTAAATGTAAATCTTACTGCGCAACTCCGCGCGACCCGATAAGGCGCGTTGTTAGAGCATATTATACGTCATAGCGATCACGCTTTCGCCGCCACGGACCACGATTCTTCAATCAAATTTCCCTTCCTTCTTATCTCTTTCCCTTGAGCTTGTTTCTCGACTTTCCACGACCCGGACTGACCTACCGACCGCAAAAGAGCTCTTTGAATTTCTTTTAAAAAGTTCTTCAATTGTCCCCAACTTGACATGAGCTGTTGATCTTTAATCGTCGTCGCTGCTCAAGAGAATTTATAAAAGGTCTTTTCTTTCTCCGGTTCCCCTTCAAACTGACTTTTATACTTTTTTCTTCATCATACAGTTCAGCTCTTATCAAGTCCAAGTCATGGCTTCACGTTCTCCTACCCCGTTCACCGACGAAACCCATCCTTTGAGTCCAGAACCACCTATGCCTGGAAGTCCAGCAGCTTTGCTCAGTCCTCAGAGCCAGCTTTCTCCGGGAATTTCATCTCCAACCAGCCCTTCATTGGGCTCTCGCAGTCGTGTCAGTCGTCATCTTCCCAGTGAACAACAATCGGATTTCTCGCGACCGGGGTCCATGGTCCTGTACAGACTCGCGGACGAACCAATGTCCCCTTCCATTATGAACCAGTCAGATGAGGGGGTTCTTTTGCCTCCGAATCCCCAATTCGATCGCAGTGGTCGTGCGAGTCGATCTTCTACTCTTTCAATGGGTGCTGCTTCAACGAGAAGTTCCTTCATTTCCTTCTCTGGGGATTCAAAGTACCCATTCATGGCACCTGGAATGATGGGGGGAGCCAACCTTCGAGACTCGACTTTTTCTGCAGTGGCCTTTTCGTCAATACAGAAGCGGGAGCGTGGCCTCGTGCCATATGAGTACGATCCTGCAGCTGACGAGCTGGATCCACCAGACGAAGAAGATCTCCTTCACGACCCGGGTTCAAATGTCAAACTCCAGTCCAATGTATTTCCTTGGAGAGGTTTTGCCAACATATCCGTCCTCATTATCATCATCCTCGCTATCTTGTGCCTATTTATCTTCTACCCAGTCATAAATACGCTAAGAAACGAGAAGAAAAATGCGGCCATTGATGGAAACATCAGAATTAATGCCACAGGCCAAGCTCCAGTCCTGTAAGCAGTCGACTCGGATGCCCGTTTTTCCTCTGACATCTCTCTTTCAGATTCGGTCTTCCCTCCTTAATCGACGTGGAAACGACTGACGACGTTAAAACTCGTACAGGTTTTGATGGAAACAGTTATAGTCTGGTATTCAGCGATGAATTCAACACTGCGGGAAGGACATTTTATCCTGGAGACGATCCCTTCTGGGAAGCTGCGGACTTGTGGTATGGAGCAACTGGCGATATTGAATGGTACGACCCTTCCCAGGTGATTTTTCAAAAATTTCTTCGACTTTGAATCTGTACTAACGAATCCAGGTCACTACCCGTGATGGTGCCTTGGTTATAACAATCGACAGTGCTGATGTTACGACCCCGCTTGGTTAGTGTGGACTCTATTTTCCCTTGCGCCGCTATAACAAAATCACAGGGACACCAAACTCGACTGCACCGTTTACCGTCGCCGAGAATCACAACCTCACCTACAGATCTGGCATGTTACAGTCCTGGAATAAGTTCTGCTTCTCCAGTGGGCAAGTAATCTTGTGACACTGCAAATAGCTGGCTCATGTCCAGCAGGTACATCGAGGTTGGCATAATCTTGCCTGGCCCCAATGAAAACACCCAGGGCTATGTTGGTGTTTTATTTATCCTACCTCTGATCCAGTCTTGACATTCATCAGTGGCCTGGTGCATGGACAATGGGAAATCTTGCGAGACCGGGATATTCAGCGACGACGGACGGTACTTGGCCTTATACGTGAGTTTTTCTTCCTTTTGTCGGTGCCCTTTAACCGACTGTTATTCAGTTATGATAGCTGCGATGTTGGTTCGTTCTCTAATCAAACATTGAAGGATAAAAGTGGTCCACCGGCAGCGCTGCACAGTGACTGGAGTCGGAGCAAGTACAACTTTGAATTGAGCTGGTTGTCTGGCCAAAAACTGAGGTAAAGTTATTTCTAGCTGCACATTATACTTGCTCATTGGTTTCTATCAGCGCTTGTTCTTGTCCTTCCTCGGACCATCCCGTCAGTCGTTACCCTTTCTGTAAAGGAAAAAACTTACCACTAAGCTTTTCAGGGCCCTATCAAATCCGATGGCTCGTATACAGGGTAAAACTTTCCCATCACCCATTGTACCTGGCTGATATCATTACCGTCAGACGGGGCTCGCCTGAGATAGACATTCTTGAGGCAGAGCTGGTGAGTATGGCCCATTCAGTGGTTTTGTCTTTCCTAACTGTTATTTCAGGACAAACTTACGGGGGTAGGCCAGGTTGTCAGTCAAAGTGCTCAATTTGCACCCTTTACGCATGATTATGTCTACCTGAATGTGAGTCTATTACTTGGTTTCCAGGTCATCTCCTCATATCTCCTGTAGGACACTGCAGACGAGTTTTCCATCACCGATGCCAGCTTAACACGGGCAAATCCGTACAGAGGCTCAGCAGTTCAGCAAGGTGAGAAACCAGGACTTTTCTTCGACTTTAACTGAGCTTCCTCAGCCGTCAGTGGCTTGACGAAGGTCCCGACCGCAGGTTTCTTTGGTGCCAGTGGGCGCCAGTTTGTTAAATATGGCGCGAATCTCAATCGAGCAAAAGAGATGACGCTAACATGAAAATATAGGCTTCGAGTATTGGGGAGATCCTTCCAAACCAGGAGATGGTTACATACAATGGATGGTCGACGGGAAACCTTCGAATCGAATGGGTGCCAGTGCGGTTGGTCCTGACCCAATTGAATCTCCATCAGGGGTGCCAGGCAGCGGGGTCGGCCAGCGTTTAATACCTGTGAGCACAGCCTCGTTATCGTGCTGCTCATTCATTGACTCTGTTCTTTTTCAGGTTGAACCGATGGCGAGTCAAATTTATGCGAGTTATCGCCCATATACTAACTTGGCTTTCAGAGCATTATTCTCAATCTTGGTCTAAGCAGTAGGTGCCCTTTTGACGCGTCGCTACTCATTCATTGACATTGCTTTCCTTAGACAACTGGCAAGCACTCGACCTTCCCACAATGACATTCCCTACGGAGATGCTGGTTGACTATGTTCGGGTGTACCAGAAAGATGGACACACAAATGTTGGATGCGACCCGCCAGATTTCCCTACAAAGAGTTACATTGATTCACATTTGGATGCTTTTACTAGTGAGTTCAACGTTTGTCTCTCGAGGTCCTGCCTAAAGTTTCTTCAGACGTCAATCTCACCGCTTGGCCCTATGAAAAGCCCAAGAATAGCGCCTATGATGGTTGCTGATCAGCCTCAGGCTCGGACTATCTTTATTAGATCTTCACGCTCTCTTAGGACATAGCACCTCCATGGACATATACCGGTTCTCTACCGGATTCATACAATATTTCTTTCATGGGCACAATATATCACTGCAAGCATTTTAGTTTCATTCCCTAGTTTTCACCGCTATCTGACCAGCTGTACGATACTCAATACATTCGTTTGGCCTTTGATTGGCAGTGTCGTGGACCCGGCCGTTTGCCGCATTTCTCGAGCTGGTCGTTTCGGATCGAGGCCTCAGATTTCCAGTCACTAGGTCTCTGGAGACACGACCAATACTGGACACTATCAAACAGCAAACGCTCATCGAATATCGGGCCCCTATGATCGCGTCTACTATGATCGAAATCTTCTAGACGACTGGATCAGACAATTAGGACGTGATGTTGCATTCTATCCTCGATACTAAGTATCTCCAGGATGCTGTAGGGAAGCAAGGCAGCCCCTGTTTCCCATTCGGGACATCTAGGCCAGAGATCGCATTGCCAGACCGATACCATACAACGAGTGTTGAGCTGTCTAGATTTGAGGGTTGGCAGAATCAAAATGACATAATGTCTCCCCGAAATCAAATCACGTATCATCTCGGACTCGACCTTTTCAATAATGGATCGGGGCTGTCCTCAGTCCTGGCTCCGTGCTATGTATAGTACAGTATTCTCTTGTTCATTTCAGGCCGATGCTTCTGATACCTGTGATAGAAGGTCTGATTGAGTGGCGCTAAAATTTGCGACGTAGTACGGTACTGAGAATCGATGAAGGTGAGCTACAGTGCTTGGAATACCTACATCGACGACTGATTCAGCATATGATTCATTATCACGATTACTAGCACGCTCTGGGCGCTTCTGGGCGCCTGTCGGGATGATTCCTTACCAAATCTATCATCCGCCATCAATTGAATGCCATGAGAACCCAAGGCCACATCTATATCTCGACCTGTTCCTGACTGTTTAGTTCCTCTGTTCCTGACTGTTCCATGTGGATTCAAGACAGAGACAGTCCCCGGAAATGTCGGGCGCTGCACCATGTGGAGAAAAGTCAAAGGATCGGCGCAGGAAGCTAATTCACTTCGCTGTTCCGCAACTGGATGTCCTCTGGAGCAATTTTGACACTACTTTCACTTCCATTGACACTTGATTTCACCCGGCAAGCCCTGAAGCGGTATTCTTGGACAGGTGAAATCTTGCAGCGACCTTGTGACCCATTTTCAGGGGAGGCTTCTCACTCAGAACCGTTAAAGCGCTGGTCCTCGTTGGCCACTAGAGTCGCTGGAAACTCCTGAGTGACATATAGACCTACATAGCACGACTCAGAAGAGAACCGAGATATAGTCGCTGAAAGCACCAACCGCGCGGGCAAGGAGACAGGAACACTGGAAGCTGTTGGAAACAATTGACTAACAATTGATTATGGGCCGGCGACCCGCCAGCTCCCCCGCCCCCATTTCATCATTTTTAGCCGTAAGATGAAACTCGACTCGGCTGGAAGTTCCAGATGGAGAATTGAGCTTGGTAAAACCTAGTGCTATTTGAATAATTTTTCATAGTCCTACAAGTCCTCCTTGCAATAATGATAACTTGAATAACTGAAAATATTATGACATCCTGGATGCTGAAGGAAGGCCGAAGCACGCCGAGCTAGGTTAAAATCGGCATGAATCCGGATCCAAATTGGGTGACATCAAAAAATTTTGGCGAAGCCACCATGCACCACATGGATCATCTTCCCCGCAATCTTCGATCTGTCCAAAGTCCCACAGATTATTTCAAGATGCAAAAAGATGGTGGGGCGCTCGGCTCTTATACTGAACCGTCAACATTGCGTCCTCGCCGTCGTCCTCTTTCTCGATGGCTGCCAGACGAAGCAGTGGGCTCTATGAAGGAAATCAAGGCTCGACCGCTGCTTTCGCTTCAGATGGAGACCAGCCAGCAGGGTTCACTCCGGAAACAGCAGCTGCGACCCCAGCAGCAGCGCAAAGAGTTCCTTTCTGGAAGACGCGCAAATTCATCATCAGCCAGATAATCATTATTCCTCTTGGCATTGTGCTCCTCTTCGTCTTGCTGTTTCCGGTCGTTACAGCCATCGCTCAGCTCGTCATCAATCGCTCTCAACTCAATATCCTCACTGCTGAGATATCTTCGCCTCAGAATGGCAGCTTCCAGCTTCATCTGACAGGTAAAGCAATCGTTTCAAGGTAATTTCACATTTTAACGTTTTTTTACAGGATTTGTATCTCATACTGGTATCATACCGGCAACGATCTCCTTCACGGAACCTATCGACATCGTATGGTTTCCAGATCCAGCCCACACTGACGACAGCGATGGTGTAGCATTGGGACAAATGAACCTTCCAGAAACCCTTCATGCTCATGGAAAACGGGCTCAACTCGACCAGTTGTCCGATTTCACCATCACAGATCAGGATGCATTCGGCAGGTTTGCTCAGGACATGATCACCAAACCCAGTTTTACCTGGGGAATGACGTCCAAAAACTTGCGCGTCCAAGCAGCCAAGTTCCCTGTTTCCCATGGGCTCAAGTTCAAAAAATCAGTCGTGCTCAACGGGTTCAACTCTTTCCAGGGTGGCGTCATCTTAAAGGATTTCCAGATGCCCTCGGACAACCCCAGCGGTGGCATCAACTTCATCGCGACGACACAGCTGAATAACAGCTCTCCATTCGCGCTGAACCTCGGCACCGTCGTCTTTTCTCTGTCGTACCAAGATCTCTTCTTGGGTATCGGAACTGGAACAGATACTGTTATCGTCAACGGCTCCAATGACATCGTCCTCAAAGGCGTCCTCGTTCCCCAGAATGGCTCCAATCTCGCTACAGTATCACAGCTCTTCACGAATTATATCAACAGCAGCCCTTCCACTGTTGTCGCAACCGGAATGTCGACGCTACAGGCAGACAATTCCAGCATCTCGTGGCTGTCGACTGGGTTGACCGCTTTGCATCTGGATGTACCATTTTCCCCTATGGTACCACTGAATCCGATCAATGCAGTGTCGATTGGTGATTTCTCCCTTCAATTTTCGGAGGAAACACCTTGGGCTCCTGCCGTCGAGTCTAAAACCATCGAAGCCAACCTATTCTTGCCTTTCGGGTTCGACCTCAGCGTCGGCCAGATACAGAATGACTTTAACATTTCGAGAGACGGTATTTCTGTCAGTAATCTCCAGACTCCGCTGGGTGCGAGCCAGAGCAAAGTCAATGTTCTGGGTCCCCAAGACACCGAAGGGACGATCAACATTACTGTAGTCAACACCAACTTGACGAGTGTCGGTGATGAGGAACATAATGCTTTCTCTGCTTTCAGTACGTTTTTCTTCATTTTGTTTTCTTTCTTGGTGCTCACGTCGCTGCCTTTAGATGTAGACTTGACGAGCGGAAAATCGGTCGAATTCCGTCTCATCGGCAACTCTCGGGCCATCGCGAACATGTCGATTGGGCAAATCACTCTGGACCCTATCAAAGTCAATGTCAGCACTTCCCTGCAGGGTCTCCAGGGTCTTTCGAACAATCTCACTCGACTTACCGCGGTTGATGTCGTCGGTGGAACCAAAGCTGGGATTGTACTGGCCATTAACGTAGCCATCGACAATCCTAGTAATCTCAATATCAACACTGGCGATTTGAGCTTGCAACTTACCCGCAGTGCTTCCAGTGGCGGTGATGGGAAGAGTGTCCTCGGAACAGCGCTTTTGCCAAAGCTATCCTTGGTCATTGGCCCGAATGCTCTTCTCGCCTCCAGCTCCTTCGACGCCAATTCCAGTCCTGATGGTTTCTCGACGCTCAACGACTTTGTCGGAGGCAAAGATGTTGGTCTGACGATTTCCGGATATGCTGGATCCACGAACGTCACTTCCCTCAGCAATGCTTTCAAGACTCTCAGCATCGATGTCATTCTTCCTGGACTGAAAAGCAAGCTGCTGCAGAGCGCTGCCTTGAAGGTGCTCAATTCGACCGGGACCACGAACGTCTCGCATGTTTCAGTGGTCATGGCGAACCCGTTTTCCACTCCATTGCATATTACTGCTATCAAGTCGACTGTATCAGCTTTCGGAATCAACTTGGGCTCAATTGATACAGCGCAATCCTCACCTCAGCTATCTTTCTCCACTGCGCCGAAATCTACAACTTCGTCACCCGAACTGGATCTGGCCATGAATTTCGATCCCAGCTCGCTGTTCACCTTGACGAGAGTCCTTGCAGTGAAAGCAGGAATGGATCCAGCACCCATCGATGGCATCGTCCATGTTGGTGGAATCCAGTATCTCAGTGGTATGGGCCCTTCGAGAAGAGAGATTGAAGCACAGCTTTCTCGCAGAGCTAATCTGTTCACCGGCTTCAACCTACCATCTTTCGTCCAGAAGGCTTTCACCAAGCTTGTTTCCGACGTCGAACTCAGCGCCACAGTCCAGATTGGCGACTACGTGACTACGCTGACGTACAAGCAAGCCGACGTCCAGACTCATACGGATAGCTCGCTCAACTTGATTCTTCCGGTTCTGGCGCAGCCAATCGTTCAAAAGATTGTTGACGCTAGCGCTTTGGGCATCGAGACCGTCTTGATTACAAATCCTGAACAGAGCAGCTTTGGGACGAAGCTCAAGGGCGGAATCAACAATGCTGGACCATTTGACGCACTCATCGCTTTCCCTTCTGGATTGTCGATTGCTTGGAATGGCAAGAAGCTGGGTGCACTGAAGATGCCTGCTGTTAATGTCGTTGGAGATGTCGGAGCAGCTATCGAGAATGATTCGACCTTCCAAATTGCCGATACCGCTACTATCACGGATTTCACCAAAGCCATGTTGACCCAAGAAAGCTTTGTTTGGGATATCTCGGCGGAAGGTCTCACCGTCTCTGCCCTGGGGATCGACGTCAATGGTATCGGTCTTAGCACTAAAAGCGTGACGCTCAAAGGCATGAATGGCTTGAAAGGCAAGTAATTTGACCAGCTTGCCAGATATTGCATTAACCATTGAATTCAGGCGGCGTGACGATCAAGACCTTTGACTTGCCCAAGAATGATCCTGCTGGAGGTATACATCTGACGTTGGAGGCTGATACGGTCAATGTGAGTTCAATTGGAACCGTCTATACTTCTATTACTTACTTGTCGTCCGTTAGCCTTCTCAAGTCGGGGTACAGCTCAGTACACTGGGCTTTGAGACTTTTGTCGGCGATGTCATGATCGCACCGGTCGCAAGTGGTCAAGTTACCTTGGCACCTCTCTCCACCACAACTCTTTCTTTGGTCGGCCGCTTGATCCCGCAATCGTCTAGTGCAGGTCTTGACACCGTCTCGGATGTTTTCAACAAATTCGTACAGGGCCAAGACTCTGCTGTTTCCGTCCGCGGTTCAGCGGCTGGACCAGCATCGGCGACATGGCTCAACGACGGTATCAAAGCTCTGAGCATCGACACCGTTTTACCGAACCGTGGCAAGCTCCAAGTCATCAAATCAATCGACCTGAATGAGCTTGAGCTTTTTTTCACCGAGGCAACAGCTTACTCACCCAAAACGACTAGCAAAAGTGCTACGGCAGCATTCACCCTTCCTTTTGCATTCCCTCTCGATATCACAGCTCTCGAGCAGACTATTACTGTCTCTTACCAGGACAAGTCATTTGCTCAGTTGGCTATTCCTAAAGGTCCTTCCAGTACGGATGTCGACTCGAGAATTATCCACCTGACGTTCGCCGATGTTCCTTTTGCTGTTTTCGACGATGGGCATTCGACATTTGATGATTTCGTCGCTGCCACAACTGTCGGAAAAACCCAAACGATGGGTCTATCGGGCGCCGCGAATGCTGATGCGAACACTGCTGTTGGATTATTGAGCCTGAAGGACATTGGGTTCAGTGTGAGCAGTTCCATCGACGGCTTACAGGGCTTAAATGCTCGCCCGGTTACGGTGGCTAACTTGGACGTGAATCACGGATTTTCCGATTATCTGCTGATAAAAGTCGATAGCGCACTGTTCAACCCGAGGTCCGTGATTTTCTTCGGTTATTTTTTTTCTCTGCTCACGACTGTTTCATCAGCAATCTGACCATCGGCACTGAAGATGTCGAATTCGACCTACAGTTCCTCGGGGAGAGCATTGGTAGCGTTGATATGGTAGGTTTCTATCGCCATGAATGAATCCCCGATTGATTAGTTTCAGTCGAATCTCATCATCAAACCCGGGAATGGGAGTTATCCAACTGATGTGCACTACTCTCCACAAGGGGGTGCTGTCGACGCTGGACAAACTCTGCTTGAAAACTTCCTCCAGGGAATCGACTCGGCCACAACAATCGCCGGTACCACCTCATCGACACCAATCGGATCACTCAAGTCGGCTTTGTCACAAATTCATCTCTCTCCGGTTACAATCCCGGCGTTGAGGCAAACTCTTATCAAATCAGCATCACTGACTTTCCCGACTGATATCGTAAAGACCGGAATTGCTCAAGCCACTTTCACGCTCGACAATCCTTTCACTGCTGCCATCAACTTGCTCAAAGTCGGTGCCAAAGCTATCTATGGGGGAAACCTACTGCTCGGTACCATCGACAATGTCGATGTTTCCAGTAATCCGATCCACGCGGATGGACATTCCAGTGTTACTTCGCCAAGTCTGCCGCTCAAGTTCAACTTGGAGCCTTCTGCTATCATCGCCTTGCTGACAGCTCAGGCCAAGAAGAACAGCGTTGATTTGGGTCCATTGGTGCAAATGTTCCAGTTTATCTTGGCGAATCCCAACTCGAATCTACCCATTGTAACGACCGTCGATCCTGCTTCTCCCCAGTGTGTTAGCGGAAACCAATTCAACGTCGCCGGAGCCATACTGAAGTCTTTGACGAACCTCAAAGTCGATCTCGCGGTGAATTCGGATGTCAAACTTGATGATTGTGCGTTGAATAGCTTCCTTTTCTTATTGTTTGCTTAATTTCATACTAGTCGGGACTCCTTTGTCGTTTAATCAGACAGATGTTACTGCTGTGGTGAGTATTGCTATCATTTGCTGATTCTAACCGCTAACTCGCATTCAGACTGACCAGACTGCTCTTTTTCTCATTGGAGCTGTTGCTGCACCAGTGGCCCAAAATCTTGTTGACGGTAGTGTTCTAAAATTCACTGAGGCGAATATTACGTGCGTAGCCCTAATTCGACTCACGAACTCGGCTGACTGCTTTCCGCAGAAATATCTCTGACGATGGTTTCGACCTGTCCCTCGTCGGTTCTCTGACAAACGTCGGGCCTCTCGATGCACAAATCACTTTTGTTGAGCCGTTGACGTGAGTTTTCGGCTTCTCTGTTTCGAAAAGCTATTGACCATGTTTCAAGCGTGACCTGGCAAGGCAAGGACATTGCTCAAATCACATTGCCACCAGTTTGCGCATCAGCCAACACTGGTGTCCCCAATTATGTGACGAAAGCTTCCTTGAAGATCACTGATCTGAACGAGTCGGTGAATCCTTTGACCTCTGAAGAAGAAGCTAACAAGTGTATCCTAGTTTCACCTCCTTTGCTACCTTCTTGCTTCACAATCCCAGTTTCGACTGGACAATATCAACGCCGAAACTTCGTTTGACCGCCCTTGGCACTATCTTCGATAATGTTTCGCTGTCTAAGGTGGTTTCCTTCAAAGCCTTCAACAACTTGCCGGGTGTTACGATCAGCAACTTCCAACTTCCATCGGACGCTTCTGAAGGTGGCATCCAAATTGAGACTGACGCCCTTATCCCATCGCCAGCTCGTAAGATATCCTGATACTCATTCACCTCTTTTACTGATTAATCATTTCCAGAACTCGGTATAGATCTGGGGACCGTCGGCTTCGTGGCATTCTTCAATGGTGTCGAAGTTGGCCGTGAGTGATCATCCATCCCAGATATGTTCGTTGGCTTATAGATCTCACAGCTCTCACTGCCAGTCATCTCTTCCTCACGGCAAACAGCCAAACCAGAACCCATCTTTCAGGCCGCATGATTCCTCAATCCGGTGACGATTTGGAAGTTATTGGAGAGCTCTTTTCCAAGTTTTTGGCTGGCGAGAATCAAACTCTGACGACCAAGGGCAACTCTGTTCAGCCCGATGGCTCCGATGGTCCTGTTTCATGGTTGAGTACCGCCTTCAAGACCCTAGAGCTGGATGTTACCCTGCCAGGACAAAAGTTCGAAGTCATTCAATCCATCGACCTCTCAGACCTTGCTGTCACTCTGGAAGACGAAAGTCAAACATTTGCCCCGCCTACGAGCTCCCACAATACCGTAGCTCATTACAAGAATCCTTTCGGTTTCTCCCTTCAGGTGATCAAATCGGCAGAGACGATAAGCCTTGGTCTGGCCGGAACAGTTGCTGCTCAGGTATGCAAACATTGAAAACCGTTGTCCTCTTTTCGCTCACGATTTTCATCAGCTTGTCTTGCCTTTGACTGACGCTATCGGTGGTGTTTCAACCGGGAACATCGCTGATCTTCCCATTTCTTGGGAGAATATCCCTCTGCAGGCGACAAGTGAAGCGGCCTTCGAAACATTGTTCACGCTCGTCACCAATCAACCAGCTTTGCCTGTGCAACTCTCAGGCACTGCTCAGGTTGTAGCTAAAACAGCCATTGGAGATGTACTCATCAGTGGTATCGGGTTCTCTGTCACTTCTCCTTTGCAAAGTGAATATTGTTCTTTCGAGAATCTCTTCTGGTACTGATATGAATCTTTAGCTCTAAATGCCTTTGGAAAGACCGCTGCCTTGAGCAATGTATCGATTACTGGCAGTGGAGGGGATGGTGGAAATCAGTTTGTGGTCGCACCATTGACCACGGAGCTCCAGAATCCCTCCAACATATCTCTTCAGACCAGGGACATCTCGCTTCCTGTCTTTTACCAGGATGTTCAGGTTGGACGGGCTGTCATTGATGTATGTTCTATTGAACTTGAAGTTGATTTAAGCTCACTTGTGCTCTAGGACTTTAGCCTTGTTCCAGGATCAAACGACTTCGCTACAGAGTTCCATTATGCACCTAATGATGCAAACGATACCGTGGCGCAGGTATGTTTTCTTCTCCTAGCTGAGCAATCTTTGCTGATGTTCAACAGAGCTTCTTGACCGAATTCCTTACGACTGACGATGCGGTTGCCCTGTCCATCAAGGGTGACAGTGCCAGCAGTCCATTCGCCTCTTTGCAGCCTGCGCTTTCAGCATTGCAACTGACAACAAGTCTGGCTGGTTTGCACCAAAGCCTAATTACGCAAGTCAAAGTCACCATCACGCTCGACAGTCTGACCACGAACTTGGTCTCTGCCGAATTCTTTGTAAGTTAATCTGTTTTCTTCGGGGCAACATTATTCACAGCTTCCATTAGATATTTAACCCACTGGATACGACACTTTTCATCAGGCTGGTGCAAGCAGACGGAAAAGTCGCAGGTGAAACCTTTGCCATTTTCACCCAGCCTTTCGAGGACTTTGTCGTCCCGCCTGGTCAGACCGTCAGCTCTGGTGTTTTCGGAAACGTATTACTTGTGCAAGGCGCCTTGAATTCTCTTGGCATCATTGGCACCAATCTCGACATCGACTCTGCGGCCACTGTCCAAGTCGGTACCGAAGGAGGTTATGAGATCCCTTGGCTTCAGCTTCGTCAGACTGATGTACCCACTTCGTACGACCTTGCGCTGAGCCTTTCCGCGATGAAGGCAAAGGCTGTTGCCATCTCTTCATCATCAGCAGTACCTTCTTCGACTGTTTCGAGAAAGGCTTCAACAGCCGCCGCCGCTTCCGCGGTTGTAGCGACAGCATCCACAGTTACAGCGACAATTGATGATACCTCAGCGACAGAAGTAAGCTTTCGTGTTATTCTCGAATGCTCATCAGGCTGACTATCTCTTAGACCGCCTTTACAAGTAGTACAACGGCCGCGGCTGAAAATCCTGCATCGAGCTCATAGCTCGCATTGACCTAATTGCAATACTTTATAAACCAAATCCAAAATACCCTCCATTAACCTTGTATCGCATTTGTTTTTTGCGCCTCTTTCGATTTCATATTGTAACGAAACAAGAACCTTTCATGGTATTGCTGTTTATTTCACATTGCACTTCTTCTCTAGGCATTCACAGTAGTTTTATGACTGACGATTATTCTGTACGAATACAATACCAGTGTTTCAAGCTGGCGGGAGAAATGTCGCCCATAAGACTACGGAAAGTGAACCCCAGATAATACTCCATCCTGTCCAGCATTTACCAAGCTTTGGATGCTCCAACATTAACCAAGCAGCAGCCCAATAAGTTATTGGCATTGCAGCGACCCATCGAAGAGCTATTTGAGTGTGTGATGCAAAAAGGAGCATGCAGCAAGATATCAAGGCATGAATTGCATGTGGCGTCAAGCTCGGTGAAAGAAACGGTTGATTGAGACGAGATTGTTTGGATCGACGAGCGAGATGCCATATGGTGAAGGTAATTAAAAGTGCAAGAGGAGGTGTTGCGATAATAAAGTTTGGAAGCTGTTGTACCGTCCAGTAGCGCATGAAGCCGACATTCCAGTACTTGGACTGCACATGGGTGTAGATCAAGGGAATACTGCGATTGCACCACTCTGGCTTGGGCGCTTCTCTGCAAAATACGAGATATGCTCCATATTGATGGTACGCGAAAGGCGCGCAAACCACTGCAGACAAGATGATCGAGTAGAGAGCTTTATTGAAGGAGATCTGGAAGCAAATTAGAGGGTATTGTAAAGATGGTCTTGCACACCTTTTTTGACGAGAGCAGAGGTTCGATCACCAAACCCCACACCAAGAATCCAGCATTCAAAACACCGTTTGAGCGAAAAGCTCCTGCTAGCATAAAGTAGACTGTCGCCGTTTTCCAATGCGATCGGAAGCAAAAAAGCATTCCTGAATAATTATCAGTTATCAGACAACAGGAGGTAAGGAAAAGTCAAATGCCTTTGTACGATAAATAGGTGAAAAACGGCTCAGCATAGCTGGCAAATCGCAAAGTGGCTGGACTGCTAGGCAATAGGGACAATACCGTTGCCAGGTATGCCAATGAAGGAGAGCCTAGGTGATGCAGAGAAAGCTGATAAAAGGTCGTCGTCGAATCGCAAATCAGAGCAGCGGTGAGAGCTCCAGCGAGTAGCATTGCTGAAGGACTGTCTCCTATGGCCAAATATCTCATTACCAGTGGCACACCAGGGAAAAAGGCGTATTGGTGCTCATAGACATAGCCGTCCTGGGCGATATCGAGGAAATGGAAGGCGTCCCATCGAAGGAGCGGCTGAGTCCAAGGTGAGAGTCGGAGAAGCTTTGGAGACGCGTCGAACAATGGCAAAAGACTTGACAGATAACCAAGCCCAATCGTTAGCACACGGGCGAGCACAGCGAGCACAATGAGAGAGTGTTCCATGTGACCATGTCCCTCGTCAAAGCAAAACTCAAGTCCGCCCGAGATGCTCTCAGTAAAAAAGACTATGCTGGAGCCAGGGATTCTTCACTCAAGGTTCTAGAGTATGAGCCGGACAATTATAACGCGTAAGATCCGTTCAATCTGTTTATTTCATCCCTTTACCTTGAAATCCAGCAATGTGTTCCTCGGACTGGCCGATCTCGAGCTTGGGGATCTCCAGAACAGCGAACAAGTCATATTTCTTTTTCAGACTCTGTCCAAATCTCTGAGGCCCTTCTACTAGGCGTATAGAAAAGCGGTGGACTCGAATCCGGACCAGTCTCTGGCATGGCAGGGCCTCGCAAAATTCTATGAACGAGTAGAGAATTGGGAAAAATATGCGGAAACTCTACAAAAGCTCATTCAACTCTCATCGTGAGTCTTGATCATTACTTTGTGAAGCCGGCATTGACGTTGCATCAGAAGCGATCCAGTGAAATGTGCAGAATCTGTCCAAAAATTCATTCAACTACGTCGAGAACATGGGACGCGGCCACAGCTCGTAGATTCTTTGTCCATGCTACTTCCAGATTCTTCTTTCTACTCGATTCTATCCACGCTGCCTGAGCCAGACCCCACAAATCCGACATCGACGACTACATATCAGATTCAGGTTCTCATCCACAATACTCTCCTTGTCCTGGAAGAGGTCGTCCAGATCACAGAGGCGGATGAGGCAGCGTTCATCAAGTCCGAGGTCCAGAAACGTAGGACCCGTATTGGTGCTCCAGGTCTAGAACAACTGCAGAAGGACGTTGGCCTCGAGGTATGGTCTACTTCAAAGGTAAGTCCCAACGCCAATTCCCTTCATCGAAGCTCATGATCTTATAGCTCCCTCACTTTTACAACGAAATCCTCAATCATCCAAATACCTCGGACGAACTTCGCCGTCTCACCGATGCAAAGCTTCTACGGCTCAAACACGATCATCTCAAAGCCCTGCCTGCATCGAGCGACAAGTCCAAGATTTCTGCCGAGCTCGATGCCCTCGTCAATGGAACCATAATACTTGAGATTCCGGACGAATTGGCTTGGATGCTTTTCATCGAGCAGAAAAATTGTGACACTGTTGGTAAGTGATGGATTATTTTCTATAGCCTTCGCTCAATCCTCGTAGATGGATACGACACGGTTTTGCTGCAAAAGTTCATGGCCTTGTTCCCCGATCTGCCGCTCGTCGCTTTGTTAAAGGGCTATTTCATATACATGGCTATATCTGTCGAGCTCGACGAGGAAGATGAAGACGAGAAGCTAGCGGAGGAGCCAGAAGTTGGTCTTGACATGATTTTGGTGAGTCTCTGCAGTGCCAGTTCATGTGAACTTTTCTCAACTGTCACAGGAATCCTATCCACTGGTCCGCGATTCGATACTTGCTACCCGCATCATGGCTCAAGTGCACTTGCTCGAGGTGGACTATTCAAACACCATCATAGCTGCGGAAAATGGTCTCAAGATCCTAGCAAAATCTGAAGCTATTCGAGGCAGACGGCTACCCAGGCATGTATTGACTATTTTCATTCATCTTGTGCTGATTTTCAATAGAGTGCGTATGGGATTCAAGTCAGTTATGGCCACAGCACTTGTACATCTATTTCCACCTAAACATCACGCTCGGGCAATGAAAATCGTAGAAGAGGTGCTATCACAGTTGCCTGACCATGTCCCATGTCTCATGGCTCATGGTTACATCCTACGAGATGCCCAAAACTGGGCTGAAGCTGCTGAAGCCTTTGCCAAGATTTCTGCACTTTTACCTGAAGATCATGAGGATGGTCTGCGAGCCAAAGAGGAACAGGCGTGGTGCCTCTGCCAGGGTGCGGACGTTGAAGGCGGTATTCGACAGCTGAATGAGGTCCTGAAAACCCTGGAAGAGCTTGGTGACCGCGACCATGATTGTAGTCGATGCTTATGGAGACTTGGTAAATGTCTATGGGATACTGGACGTAAGTGATTGTTTTGAATCTGATCGTTCTGACCTTCCTTCCAGTTGATAAACAGGAAGAAGCCTATCGCTACTTTATTGCTTCGTTGAAGCAAGATTCTGTGTACGCCCCGGCTTTTGCCTCACTTGGCGTGTATTATTCCGAATATGCGTTGGATCCCATCCGAGCATCAAAATGCTTCCAGAAGGCATTTGAGCTTGATCCCAGGGAAGCCGACGCTGCTCGTCGCCTTGCAGAAGGCTTCGCGGAAGAAAGAGAATGGGATCTAGTTGAAGTCGTAGCAAGGAGAACAATCGAAGGGGAAGGAGGTCTGGATGCCGGACTCAAGGACAGTAATGAAAACATGGGAGCTCGTTACGAACCTACTAATGGTTGGGCCTGGAAAGCTGTTGGTATCGTCGAGCTGGTCGGTCAAATTTTCAATTTAAGATATGATAATTTCTGATTGGTTAGCTTCAAGATTAGACACAACTATCCGCCAGCGATTCAATCCTTTCAGATTGCTCTGCGCGCTGAACCTGATGACCAATTGACTTGGCTCAGGTTGGGCGAGGCCTATGGTGGCGCTGGACGTCACGTTGCAGCCCTCAAAGCTTTGGAGCGCGCCAGAGAACTAAAATCCGATGATTGGATGTGTGCCTATTTCACTGGAGACGTCTATCGACAGATGGGACAATATCAACAAGCCATTGATGCGCTTCAGTCCATCTTGGTACTTCGGCCTTCTGAGATCGTCGTACTCTCTTCCCTGGCTCAAACATACCTTGATCTTGGTCAAACCGAATTACGAGATGGATATGTCGCTCGAGCTGAAGAATCTTTCGCTGAGGCTATCCAGCTGACTCTTACTGCCATGCACGACAATCCAGGCTTTCGAGGCGCCGTGTGGAAGACAGCAGCCGACGCAATCTTCCTTTTATCATCCCGGTCTACCTTTGTCGCACAACGAAAGGTCCACAATGTCCTTGCTCAAATAACCAAACTCCTTGCGCCGGAACCCAGTGATCGTCTCGCTGGCATAGTGTCGTTGAAGCCTTTGGACGTCGAAACTTGCGATGGCTCGACTGCTATGAAGATTGCTCTGGCTGCATACGACCATCGCATATCTTTGGGCTCTTCTGATAGTGAAGTCGTTGCAAGCGCCTGGTTTGACCTTGGGGTCGCCCTTCGCCTATGGGCAATAAAACAGCCAAACAACGAGGATCGTCAGAAGGCGGACAAGAAAGCTATAGATTGCTTGACGGAATCTGTTCGCAGTGACCCAGAGACCCCGTTATACTGGCTGACACTGGGAGATGCCTATTTTGTCTCGGATGCAAAGGTGGCTCAGCATGCTTATGTCAGAGCGCTGGAAATCGACAACAAGGCAACTTTTATTTTCTTCATTCTATACTCCAGCTCATGGGTTATAGAGTGCGATAGCTTGGACCAATCTCGGGCTGCTCTATCTACACAGTCATGACCTTGAGCTGGCCAATGAAGCTCTATATCGCGCACAAACCTTGGACCCTGATTATACTCTGGCCTGGGTTGGCCAAGGACTCGTTGCCACTGCTAACGGGCATGAGCACGATGCAAAGACTCTGATAGAACATGCTACTACCTTAACGATAGTCCTGGTAAGCTTCTGAACTCGAGATGAATCATTGACTGATTTCGCCACCAGCCTGAAGCTGATCTTCAATTCTCGGCCAGCGTCTTCAACAGGGTAAAACAAAGCTCTCAGCCTTTCGCAGAAGCCTTGCTTCCTGCTTTCTCTGTTCTCGAGCGGTACTCTAAACTGAGGCCCAATGATGCTTGTGGTTTACATCTCTATGGACTCGTCTGCGAAGCCCTTGGCTTGCTCGATCGCGCTGTCGAGTTGATCACTAGATCTATCACTATCCTGGAGGCTGCTTATGAAGAATGCGAAGATGAAAACATTGAGAAGCAATTCACCATCGCTCATTCGAATATGGCTCGCATTCAGCTGGCTCTTGAAGCTTATCCAGATGCTATACAGTCTTTTGAAAGTGCTCTAGGTCTCCTTCCCGACAATTCGGACCCACCCAACAATGTCTTACGGACTCATGCTCAGTTTGGTATCGGCTTGGCGACTTTCAAGCTGGGGGATCTAGAGAGAGCTCTGACCTTGCTCCAAGCTGCGGTCGAGAGTGCCAGTGGCGATTCCATCATGGCTGGACAGGTCACTGTATTGTTGGCCAAAACTCTCTGGGCGACTGGAGCAGAAGACTTGAGGGAAACTGCCAAAACACAACTCCTCGAGTGGTACGTGATTTCGCAATCCTGGTGCGCAGAAGTAAACCTGTTTCAGCATCACAGAAGATTCTGAGAATCTTGTCGCCATCAACACTCTTGCAGCCATGGGCATTTTGACAGAGGACGATAGCCTCATCGACGCTGCTCTTTCCGAAATACTGGCTTTACCGTTGGAGCGAAGACACCAGCTTGATCCTAAGCGTGATGTTGGATATCTGTTAATGCAGCATCATCTGGGCCAGGTTCGTCACAGCGTTTATTTATGCTGGAATTCTGTTTCAACTGTCTTTTAGGAGGATCTTGGCAAAGCCCTCTCGGTAGCACAAAGTGCGCTCTTTGCTGAACCAGGAAGACTGGAAGGCAGGAAAGACCTTGCCATTTTGACCCTCCAGATGGGAGAGACCGGTCCAGTGCTGCCTATTTTGAAAGGCTCTTCCACCATCGGGATTGAAGGGGATCGTCAGACATTGGCTCTACTGGCTGTGGCTGAAGCGACCAGTGGTAGTCATGGCGGACTTCGATACGCTGCGAAAGCCATTATGGTGACTCCATGGGAATTGAAGAATTGGCAAACGCTGGCCTTCGTGCGGTCATGTTCGCTGTAGAGTAGAGGATGTATTATAAAAGAGTTAAGATAGTATTTGTGTTATTTTCGCTCTACCAATAAAGAAAGTCTACGTGGTATTGAATCCTCTGCTGCTGTCGTTTTAACAGAATCCAACCACCATTGCAGTTTGGAGGTCTTGTCTTTCGTACTAAGCCCTTCTATAATACTGCAGAAAAGTTAGGGCAGTCGACCAGAAGAAACTTGTAGCTGCTTACAATCCACGCTCTTGTAATGCCTCGTCCAACTCCTCCAGAGCCAGCTGATTGACCAGTTTGTCGCGAATTAACAATTGATCATCCTTGGTAACGAATGACAAGTGACGATGGATTCGGAATACTCGCAAGTAGTCGATGCCAAAAGTAGGCAATCGCAGAAGACTGCAAAGTGCAGTGGGAGCATCTCCGGTCAAAAGTGACTTTATAGGCAAAAGCCCTGTTGAACTCGCGCCGCGCAGCTGAGCAAAGGTCGCCGCATTGAGAGAGGCCACCGAGATCGCTTTGGCATTTTTCTTTAGCTCAATTCTGCGCTGCTGGGCCGGCAGCAGACATGTCGAGGGCAACATGAATGGTGCATAAAGCGCCAACAAGGGAATGACTTCTTCAAGGAGGAGAGCCAGGACAACGAAGGGAATGACTCTTTGTTAAGCAAGGTCAAAGGCCGGACATTGTAGGGTCAAGAATGGACTCACTTATTCACATCTCTTGCTTGGACGTGTATAAGCCTGTTCTCTCTTCGCTGCACAGGTTGACCACCAGCCTTGGCCCGAGCCTTGAAATCGGATATATCTCGACCACGCGTATAAATTAACTTGGCACCTCTGAAATAGAATTTCTAGAACCAAGGTCAACCAGCTTAAAACATCGAAGAGACTCGAAAGACTCGTACCATCATTTGGATAGTTTTGTGGAGAAACCGCTGGGGAGCATTGGCGTCTGGTGGTGTTGGTATAAGGATTCCCATGTCTTCGGCTTGTTGAATGTCTGCTTGAATGGTTTCCTTGACACCTTTAGGTTCAGGCTTGGGTTCCGAAAAAGCTGGGGCTGGTTGAAGTGGAGTTGGAAAGGCAGCGGTTACTGTGCTGGTTTTTGGGTTCATCGGAGCCGGATTCAGTCCAGCCTTGCGTTGACTAGATTTTACATGGATCAGAGGTGGCTGGGAAGAGCTCGAACTCTGCGAGGTCGACGGGGGCAAGTTGGATGAAAACCTGGAGAAAATAATGCCTTCATGCCGCGGCCGCCTAAAAGTGGCTCTGAAAAAGGAAGAAATTGAGCTCTAGCCTGGCTGAAAAGATGAACAAAGTCACCTTTGTAGCGCGACATCCCTTGCTATTACACGGAGCATTCAATCTCGAATCCTCGGTGCAGAAAAAAAGCGCTTAGTCGTTGCACGTGATCAAACTTGAGCCTTCGACGCGCGTGCGATGCCGATTTCAAGCGAGAATATCATGCTTGACAATTCAACACCAACAAATCCATCAACGAGCCTGTCTCAGGCTCTCAGCTTCATCAACGACCGACGGACAGAATACTCTGCTCTGTCTTCTTCACCACCGTCAGGCTGCTCAAGCTGCGCCACAGCAGGTGCCGACGCCTCCAGGCTCCGCTTCACGTCAAGCTTGCAACCTTCAAGACCGGATACACCTCTCTGAAGCTGTCAGCCGTAGAAGCCGCCATTCAGTATCCACACTGTATCAGCTGCGATGCCCCGGTGACTGGTTCTCGTACTGACTCTCCATTCATTATTCCCAATCTACACTTCTGATTCCCAAAGATATCGCATAAAATGCCAGCCACCAGGCTTCGAATTCATAAAGGCCCATGATGATTCTTCTCAAGCTTCTCGCAGGGCTCTCGGTTGTTGCAGCAGCACACGCTAGCCCTTTCGACGAATATATTCTGGCCCCAAGCTCCCGAACCCTTCATCCATTGTCAATCCACAAGGTCAACGGGACTGTGCGAAACCCTGAAGTTCTTCTTGACAATGCTCGCCTGGGGCATGCGACATTTGTTGGCAACTCGAGCGTAACTTACGACTATCAGAAGAATATTGGAGGAATTGTGAGCTTGCAGTTTGCATCCGGTACCTCTGGTTGTGTCGGAGTAACATTCACTGAGAGTTCATTGTGGATCAGTGGCATTGGGCAAGTCTTCTTCAAGCCCATTATATGCTGTTAAACTGACCTTATCCGCAGCTGCGACGGTACAGCTGATAGCGGTATTGATGCTCCATTGTGGTTCTGCGCCGCAGATGCAGATGCTCATGGTCATGTCGCTGCTGATCGTTTTCACGATCGCGGATCTTTCAGGTCGATTCGTTGTTTAGTCCAGTCAGAACAGTGCTCATATTCTTTAGATATCTATCTCTGATTCGGAATGGAACAGGGAGCACAGAAATTGTCCAAGTTTCAACTCATTTCACGGGTGCGTATCTCTTTCTTTCGTTTCAAATAACAACTGAAAACACAAACACAGCTATGCCTCACATTGATGAAAAGGATCTGAGAAATTATTCAGGATACTTTCATTCTTCCGACGAAAAGTTGAATCGAGTCTGGGTAATGGAATCTCGCAGGCTCTCTTGCTGATATTGACCATGCCTGTAGTACGCCGGAGCTTACACCAACCAGCTTTGCACAATTGATCCCAAACATGGAGATGCTCTTATCTTCCTTCGTATCATCAATTCTGGCGATGATATTCAAACGCCATTGCCATGGAATAACAGCTTTACAATAACAAACGGCAGTAGTTGCCTTGTTGATGGTTCGTCTCCGAGTTATGCTCTGGTATCGGAAACTAAGCAGTTCCATTAATATAGGTGCCAAAAGAGACAGACTAGTCTGGGCTGGCGACATGGCCATTGCTGTACCAGGAATCGCGGTATCGACAAACGATCTAGTCTCGGTCAAGAATTCACTCATTTCCTTGATGATGCTCCAAGGCCCGGACGGTCGGCTGCCGTATTCTGGTACCCCGTTCAACGAGCTAGGATTGATATCCTTCACATATCATACCTACACCATTTTAGGCCTCCGGGATTTGTACTTTTACTCGGGAGACATCGATTTTCTGGCGCAGTTTTGGGACCAATTCAAACTAGCCATGAGCTGGTCATTGTCATCTATTGACGATTCAGGCCTCATGAACGTCACGAGCCCGAATGACTGGCTGAGATTCGGTATGGGAGGCCATAACATCGAGGTGATGCTATATCTTCAATCCCAGAAGACTAACTGACTCTCAAAGGCCAATTCAATCTTGTTTTTCGCATTGAACCAAGGCATCGAACTCGCTGAAGCTATGAATGACTCTTCTGTTATTCAATCTTGGAGGAACATTGCGGACACTATAAAAGTGAAAGCGAATGATCTGCTATGGTCCGATGCCAATGGCCTCTACATCGATAATGAGACAACGACCTTGTCCCCTCAGGACGGCAATGTCTGGGCAGTTCGAGCAAATCTTACTGACTCTCCTTCAAAAATTGCATCCATTTCTTCTCAGCTCCAGACTCGCTGGACTCCTTTCGGTGCTCCAGCACCCGAGGCTGCCGACGCCATCTCACCATTCATCTCTGGCTTTGAGCTTCAAGCTCATTTCTTGGCTGAAGAGCCCAAGCGGGCCTTGGATCTGATCAGATTGATGTGGAGTGACTTTATGCTAGACGATCCCCGTATGACGAATTCAACTTTCATCGAAGGGTATAGCTCTTCTGGGGATCTTCACTATGCGCCATATACCAATGATCCCAGAGTCTCCCATGCCCATGGTTGGGCCACAGGACCCACGAGCTCTCTTACTTTCTACATTGCGGGGATTCAACTCCTAAGCCCTGGCGGGGCACAATGGCTCATGGCGCCACAGTTTGGCGACTTGGAAGATGCAGAGGCAGGTTTCGAGACGAATTTGGGAATGTTTACTTCTTCCTGGAAGCTCACAAGTTCAGGTCTTTCCTTCAACTTTTCTGCTCCTTCGAGGACTATGGGCTCGATGACTGTCGTGCTCCCAGACTGTTCAGGTCGGATCCGGGTCACTGACCAGAACTCGAAAGTCTTCCCCAGTCAGCAGGACAATGGTCGAGTCACTGTTGACGGTCTAGTTGGTGGCGCATACAAGTTTGCCCTTGAGTGTATATAATTATTTGTTCAAGGCAATATATGAACCTAAATGAGGTGTATTGGGTCACAGGATGTAGCCGCTTGCTCGCTTGTGGATCACAAGAGCCTTGGTAGCAGCCGGCCCGGTGTCTCATCCTGAGCTATATAGTCATCGGGCTTCGCATGAGTTCAGTACCTTCCGACGATGATTCTGAATCTGTTATTGGTCGTTCTGCAGAGTACCGTGACAGTCGCATATTACACGCTTCATGTTCCTCTCGCTCCATCTTCTTTGTCTCGAAAGCTTTCGCCTGCATTGACATCCTTGTCTATAGATCCTGCATTCTGGGTCGAGTTTTGGGGAAACAACACTCATCCAAATGAGTTTTCGATGCAAATGCTCAAGGTGATCTTCATTTTGTGTTGTTTCCAACAGGATAACTGGGCAACGATAGAACATCGCTGACCGTACTGGAGTCTATCCTATCATCCGACCTGGAGGTGTCACGCAGGACAGCTCTGTGTTCATGCTACACGCCGGTAGCCCCGAGAGAATAAGCAATAATGAAACCGGAGTCATCTACCGTACTTCATGGGGACCTGATTTCTATCGTGGCTTCTCCACTTTTCCAGAAGGAACTCGCTTCACAATCCCTCTCAACTTCGGAAATGATACTCTTGACATCGCCCTCGACCAGGCCAAAGCTGCGGTCAAATATGTCAAGAATTGGAAGGACAAGATTTTCGCATTGGAACGTATGTCGACTCGGCAGTTGAACAGGCCTCGATGAATTATATTTCTAGTGGGAAATGAAGCCGGAAACTATAAAGCTACTCAGAGAAACCTATCGACATGGGGTCCTGCTGCTTATGTCACAGAGTGGAAGGCAAGTTTGACCTGATTCTTTGACCTTTCAACTCTGAATCTTATCCAGAACTGGACAACGACCATAAATGATCCCTTGCCTCGAGAGCTGAGAACAAAGTGGTGGGCTGGTTCCGATGGAATTACGCCGGATCCGATCACAGTTGCTCTGCAAACAGAGGACCTGATCGCTCGGGGACTTGACGATCCAGCAATAGTACGAGAATTTTCGCAGCACATGTACGCATATTCTTCATGCAAGCCTGCCTCGAATGCCCTTGCAACCGTTCCAAACATCCATAACCATACAAACATCACCGGTATTTGATTTTCATCACCTGGTTTCTTTCGCTAACAAATCAGCCTTTGTTGGATTATTGCATCCCAAGGTCGTTGCTGCTCAAGAGGCAGAAAGCGATCTAGTTGTCGGCGAGTTCAATAGCGTGAGCTGTAAGTTCCTGAATTCACCATCTCCTGGAGTCCTAGTAATTTTTACAGGCAGCGGTAAAGCCAATGTGACGGATATCTTTGGTCAGGCCCTTGTGAGTGCTATCATATCATCCCATTGATTATTCAGATTCTGAGTCAACCAGTGGGTAATCGATACAACACTTTATGCTGCTGCGATCAATGTCTCTCGCGTCCATCTCCATCAAGGCGCTACATTAGTCTCTCAATCGGACACCCAGATCAATATCCCAGGAGTGAATGGATCTGCGGCATTTAGTACTTATAATCTGTGGTATCCAATCGACTCACCGCTACGAGGCAGGCATCGAGCAAATCCGAGCTAGTACGTGAACCGATCATCGCCATGTGTGGCGCTAATGTCTTCTTAGCGTATCTCAACTGTTTATCGCAGAAGCAGTCGGAAAGACACAAAATTCTCGTTTAATCTCACTTGAAACTCCAGCTGGGATCTCTCCAGATGTCTTCGCAGCTTATGCCATCTACGACGAGGATGGTAGCCATCAGGCAGTACCTCAACGGATAGCCATTATCAACTGGCAGATATTCAACCGTACATCGACCACTGAATCTTCTGGATCGATAGAATTATTGGTGGATATTCCCTCGGTTCTAAAGCATTCCAATGCGAGACTAAAACGACTGACGGCTCCTGGAAATGACGAGGCAGACTCTGATCTAGTTACATGGGCAGGCCAGGCATGGACGAACGGCACGGCCAAGGGAAAAGAAATTCTGGAAGTCGTCAAGGACGGTAAGATTCAGATCCGAGGCAGCGAGGCGGTACTTGTATTTTTGTAGTATGAATATGAGAGTATGGATAGATTGGTTACAAAAGTACAATCGTGGGATAGTAATGTAGAAACGAGAACTAAATCGCCAATCCATAAGCGACATGCTCGTCCCTGTCTAGGTTTCGCTCTTCAACATTGGGCTGAGAACAATCCAGCAGCTCTAATATCCCATCCAAACCTTTTGAACTGCGATCCCTGTACGAATTTTCCATCGAACATGTCATTTTGTTGGCGACTCGGATTGGAAGAAGCAGAGGTTTGAATACTGAAATGCGCTGAGAAGCATCGTCTTTGTCCTTGAGCGGAATGAATGATTCAACGAGAGTCGATGTTTCAGAACCTGCCAATTCCATCGGAGGACATTCCAAGTCTTTGTCTCGGCTACCATCAGTGTCGCAGCTGTAGACAGATGTATCAGACGATATCGAACATCGTTTACTAGTGCTGCTGTCGTCGGAAGGATTGCTGAGACTTGTTTCGGTGCTGAGGACTGAATGGGTATCCAAGCTGCAGGGTTCGACAGGAAGATCTAGTTCCACAGACTTGATTTCTGGACTTGGCGGTGTGAGCAGGATTGGAACTGGATGCTTAGCAAAAGCCATGGATTTATACTCGGGTGGAATTGAGACTTCATAAATGGACATGTCATAAATCCTGGTCGGACAAAAATGGTTGCGGACTGGTTCATGGACTGTTAGAGGCGATCGGTAGATGGAAAAGTCGTCATATTGATCTGAAGATGGAAGCGCTAGGTTTGGCGCGAAGAAAGACAATCTGTTGGTGTAAAAAGGATCCTGGGCATCGTAGACATCCTGTAGCCAAGGGAGGACCACTTGTCTTTTGTAGACGCTGGGCTTTGGAGAAGTGGGAGAGAAAATATCTGTGACCGACGTCAAGGTATATCGTGGCGAGATTGGTGATAGCTGTCGGGTGATTTGAGCAGAATCCGGTGAAAGAAAGGCACTGCTTTTCCTCTTGATCTGCGTGAACAGCGGTGCACCTTTGAAACCTCGACGAGTTGCAAAATCGCTGGTCGGTATGGGCGATGGAGGTGATGAGGAAGCGTTAGAATATTCTGAAATGATTGGCGATAAAGTTGGCGATAATAATGGTGCACCTTCAGGTTCTGGAACAGGCGATCTAAATTCCACGTCGCTCAGAGATGCGACGCGTCGATTTGGATGTTCATGTTTCCTGGACTGGTTTGTGCAAAGGCTAGAATGTCTGGTACGATTTGGCAACTGACGGACTAGAAAGGGTTCAAAAGTAGGTCAGGTTGGTTGAGCTAATGAGACTTGCCGCTGACCGACACGTTATCTACGACTGGTAAATTTGCGATTGGCAATTCTGGTGACGGCGTGAACAGCCAAGAGAAGAAAAAGTCGAACAGGAATCGTAGGACTTTCGAAAACGCGGTTTTGGTCGAGGTCGACATCAGTAGGCCACGTGATCAAGCCAAGTATCGTGCGAAGTTCACGCTCTTCAAGTTCCAAAGGGCTACGCATGGTTTCAAAAAGGCAGAAACTGATCGAAAGACGACTCAAAAGCTTGAAATTCTCGTCGACAGCGTTCACAAACCAGCTAATTTCCTTCAATCGCACGAAATACTCCGAAGGCTGTCTGACTTGAATACAGTTTCCAAGGGGTACCCGTCGGGCAGCTCGGGCACATAGTCTTGGGGGGGAGGGGGGTCCAGCGAGGCCTTATCCATGAAAAAATTTAATGAACTTTTTTTTGCTTGGAATTAGTTGCGCAAGTCAGAAAAATGCTATCGGCGATGTTTCCAGCCTGCAGCAAGCTCAGTGCTGATGGATTTCCTAATTGGGAATATCTAATCTAACCGATTAGACCGCGTGACATCCCGCAATCAACCCAAGCGCAGCTTGGCGGCCTGATAGCGAGGTATGACAACTCGAAAACGAAAGGTAATTGCGGATCCGATACCTGAAGGCGATGAAGATGCCGGTGGAGATGGAGATGCGCCACACAAGACAATCTGCGCCGAATTTGAGCAAGAGCTTACTGAGGATCAAACTCTTGAATGTGGGTCTCCTGGTTGCATCCTGAAGGTATTTTAATTATACACTCTCTATACTGATATATCTACTGAGCTGTCAAGGTGAACTTTCGCGGCCGGACCAGTGGTTTTGTGACAACGACCGTCGCAGAAATGCTGGTGCACGGCCACTAGGTATTTGCAGGTGCAAAAAGGCTAAATCTTGAATTACAATGTAAATCCTGGTACTTACTCTGAATGCTGGATAGATAGATAAAGTACAAATCAATGTAATGCTGCTGCTCGGGCTCGAACTTCCGCGGTGACCGTGTGAACTTCCTTCCCAATTAGGCAGATGGGAGAGGGTCTCGAGCATTGACAGTTTCACCTCCGCTCTTCGCATTCATGAATGATGATGGCATTGGGGCCCGAAGTGGCCCTGGCATGTCGCCTTTTACATAGCTGTGTTCGTATCTAGTTTCGTTCCAAGTCCTAATCCCCCTGTCCCTATATCTAAGTAAAGTAAGGTAAATACGCGCTGAAGTGAAAGGCTTGTAGAGTGTCGGAGCGAAAACTAGTCTGTCGGTCGCGTTGAGTGTCGTATCGCGGACGTAGCATTAGCTTGGTGAGAGATGATAAAATATGGACTGAACGGCGTCCCTGGGGTGGCGGTTCGCATGAAAATGGGGTTTCTGTCGTAGGAAGCTGCCTGAGGCAGGTATTGAGATAAGTAAGGTGAAAATTTTTCAGTCTAAGCTCTCGAGGACGCGTGGGTTAGTTCGTATAAAGAGAGATTGAGGGTGAGACTGTCCTGATAGACAGGAGGGAGCCTGCAAAACTCCCTCCCCTCGTAACAAACGAGCTGTAGCGCAGAAGCAATGAAAGGACCTTGAACTTAAATCGTTCGTTACGTAAGGGAACCTCTTCGGCGAGGCCATGAGGCCGAGTTCGTGAGCGGAGTTTGAACTTGAGCAAAGGCCTTGTCCCGGTCAGATTGTTGAGTCCGACTGACTCTCGCCTTTTAACCACCATGGCCTGCTGCGTCTGTCGTCTCCCTTTCGTTCCAAATGCAGAGCAAGCAACATCACCTCTGCGAGCTCACTTTCCTGATCGCGGTATACTCACTGACAGCCAATATCGCGCTTTCAGAGACGGTCAAATAATGGGGTTCGTATTATGGACTTACTTATGTCGATGGCCGTTTCTTAATACTGGCATTCAGAAGTCGAGTATACAAATATGTGCAATCCTGCACCTATTTCAGTAATCATTTCGATTTTTCCTTTCAACAAGTGGCTCACTTCTAGCCAGGTAGCAATATGTTTGGATGTGTCGATGGTGGTATGTGTTTGACTATGGTCTGGGAATATGAAGATTCAGTCGTAAGAGTCAAGCTTCAACACTTTCTATATCATTTGCTGAGATTTTCATTTATAGTTTGTGGTTATGCACAACACTTGCGCCACCCTCTTTCGTATCATGTTCCAATGCGAAGAACCGGGAACCAGTTCTATCGTCACTTTATCTCAAATTGAAGAAATCATTGGTCGTCCCCAAGCCGGCGCCAGAGCTGGATTTTTCAAAGGAGTTGACTATCCAGAGCCGCTGAAAGGGTTGCGCCTCGAGTCTTTCTGGACCCCAGGAGTGCCGGGGGATGGAGAGAACGTGTTTGAATGGAAAGCACTTGTTGCTAATGAGAATCGCCGCTGGTTGGTGAAGCGTCCCGATGTGTTGGTCATTTTGTTTTCCGGGACCGTTGCAAAGCACTGATCAAGAGTAGTTTCCCCAGATTCTTTCCTGAAGTCTCCGTCGATCGATTGGCCGCTCTGCTGTCTTGCGAATCGAGCTCGGCAGAAGATATTATCTCGAAGCAACCTATCGATATCCTGTCCGCCATTCTTCCCTTCCTCGATGAGAGGAGCTACGTTCATTTGACTTCGACCTGTCGAGGGCTTCGATACAAAGCTCTAACTGTTTTTCAACCATTCGCCCGTCGACTCGTTCTAGGTCTTCTCTGGGCGACTCCAGCTGCTGGAGAGCTGGCAGACATGTCCGAGTCCAAGATGACCAAAATCGCTCATCCCGTCGAATCTCCTCATTCTGGTGACTGGTTCCTTTACCTGAGCCACATCCATCGAACAGACAGCATGCGCGTCAGACATTGGATTTGGACTTGCTGTCAAGAGATTCGAAAGACATTCGAAGCCAAACTGCCTTCCAGTGGCTATGCTGATCTTGCCGATGGAGAAAAGAGTCCACTGAGGCTGAAGCTGGAAGCATCGGTTTTGAAAGCTACCAAAGGCTGGGCAGCAATGGCTCGTGAAGTAGATGCAACGCTGAAACGAAACTGAATGTTTCAAGCTGGGAATAGAAAACAGAATAGCAAATACAGCTAGCTAGATACCGAAAAGTCCACGTTACAAAGAGCATAAGTATATCATCAAAATATCATCTAAATCGTCTTTTGGTCCCATAAATCATCGTAATAAAGCAAAACCGGAGCAAAGAACAATGAAAATCGTGAGAGCACTATAGGTACTCGAATGGGTCACTGCATTCAAGGCATTCGTCCCAGTCCCGGGTGGTGTTATCGCCGGTCTGCTCTGGTATGTCACTGTAGTCGTAGTAGATTGTCCAGTAATCGTCGTGGTCAAGGGAGCGCCTCCTGAAATTTGTCAAAGATAGTCGAAGCCTCGGAGAAAGTACTTGCCGCCATCGTCTGATAAACCTCCAGCAGGTGTAATGGAAGGTGCTACTGCCGGTGTCGTATAGGCTCTGACATAAGAAACCTCAAAGTAGGCATCAGAGAACTTTGAACCATCTCCAACGACCATATCGTTGTACTAGAAGCTCGTTAACTAAATTGACAATGCAGACATATCAGACTTGCACATAACCCAGTGGGCCCTTGGCTACCACAAACGGGACCATATATCGAAGGTACCCCTGCCCTGAAACAATGGCGTCAGCGACGGTAAGCAAGAAAATATCGCAGCTTACAAGACGCCACAGAGTGTGATATCGAATACAAGATTTTGAGACGAAAAGAACTGCGGAATATTGCACGAACTTGCCGGAAAACTGGCTGAAGGAGGTCCCCATTGTGAAACATCGATGGAAGAACCGGCCTCCGATGTAGCAGCTAGAATAGAAGCTGGGACGTCTGGTCGCTTGAATCAAGATTAAAAATAGTTCGGTGAAAGGGATATCAGAGCGTACGCTCCAGAACCAGATGCTAATCGCGGATATGTAAGCCCAGGAGCGGTAAAGGCGTTTAAATCTCACTGACTATATTCCAGCGACATCAAACTAGTTCGCAGTCTCTGTCAGTGCTTTTCTGGGCCTGGTAAGGTACAACATGCCTGAGTGGCCCAGACTCCCCCTCCAACTGCCGCGAATCCACTTTGATAGCTATTTGGGTGCTGGACTGAAGATTAATATTGTACCGATGAAAGCGTTAACGGATCATACACTCTCTCGCACAAGGCATCCTTCAGGCGTCGAGCAATCAGACCCCAGAGTGATTCCAGTCTGACCAGGATTTTGGGCCTGAGTGCAACCGGGAAGACTGTGAAGGGCCGGTTGGTTGTCGAATTGCAGATTTATGCCCTCGATGATGCTGGGGAAATGAGAACAAATACGAGCAAAATTGTATGCTTACTCTATTTCCCCGTTAACAGGCCAATCAGGTCCTGGTAATAGTCAGGACCTAGTTCCGAGTCCACGAGTTTTTCCTCACCGAAAGTCCAAAAGGCTGGCCAGACCTTGAACTGGCTAAGTATCGAGCATGATGGAATAGAAAGCAAGGCCCACTGAACATCCAAAAGGGAGATGCAACGCGTCGATTATCCATAGACTGCCGACAGCATAGGCGTCCTTTGAGGTAATTCTGATCGAATTTCGTTTTTCGTTAAACGGCACATTGCTGGCGTTGTCCACCTGTAAAAAGCATGTTGTTGGGATTCCTTGCAAGCAATGCTCTTTCAAGTACCTTCATAATGGCATGACCGGCGTCGTTAATGTAAGCCAGTCGCTGGTCAAAGGCCTGGTCGGCATCCAACCACCAGACGTCACCGAGCGTAAGATTATCCCAGCTTCCGTAGAAGTCCCAACCATCAAAGAATGTGGTACCTGTAGCAAACCAAGTTTGGTAATGTCTACAGCTAAAATGTGAAAGAATGAGGCACCTGAATAGTCGCGAACCAGGTCATAACCTCGAACGAGGTCAAAGAATCCGATAAACGAGATTATGAGACTGCAGAACATGGACATGACGGAAAATGTCAACAGCATTTAGGCTGCGGTGCTGAACAATGACATGGACATAGCGGAGACAGATGGGCCTCGAGGATTGTTGAGAAAATCGGTCCGGACCCGGGTCGCATAAACAAACCTCCCGAGTCCCGAGATCCGGCTTACTGGTTATGTCCGTGTGGAATCAAAATATTCAAGTTTTTGTCCCTTGCTGGCGAAGGGACTTACCACAAAGCATTCAAGGATGGTGTATTTACTGGTAAGGATGACTGGTATGTAGTTTCGAGCACCAGTAGCCCAGCAAAATGCGCATCACCATCATTTTGTTGAATTATGATTTCAATAATATTACCTGCCCCATATTCATCAGAGAAATTGCTCAAAAAATAATTCACTGACTGAGTCTTTCAAGCTATAGTATCTACATTTCCTTGCACTTTTCTACCTTCTCTGTCGCTTCCGATGATTAGGATTCCTTCCGTGAACATTGCTCTTGATGCACGAACAATGTACTTCACCTCCCCTGCCCTTGCATTCCTGGGCCCTCGCGCAATGGTGATATCGACAATGATCGCACTGCCGCTTTCGTTTCCCACCAGTTTGTTCCAGTCCAATGTCATTAGAGTCATTATTGACATTTTGACTCGAGGTTGACGCCACACTCGAAGCAGCTGGGAGATGTGCTTCAATGAATGCTCCAATTTGCTCTCCCAGGACCTGGGGTAGAGCTTGGACTGGATGATTGAGCCCGGAAGTGGCCCGATTAGGCCTGGCCATCACTGAAGGTACTGCAATCAGTGTAAGGGCCCTTGCAGGACTAGAATGAGGACAGGGAGTGGTGGAAGCATTGTTTGATGGATAAGGGGAAACTTGTCTCGAATGAACTGTCATTGATTGACCTTGGCTTGCAGCAGCTGAAGAAATTGAAGGTGCTGGGAGAACTTTTGCAACTCGTTGCAGATCACACAGCATTCTGGAAGCGTCACGAAGCTTGTCGTGACTATTGAAAAGGGTGGCTTTCTCTGCGCGATATGCGACCCATCCTTTATGATATCACTCGAGCTGCTCTGGCAGTTTGTAGTATATTCGGTTCTGGGCCGAGTTTGGACTTGGATCTGAATTGACTTGTTGGTTCCAGTATAACACAAACTTGGAAAAATCAACTGTCTTGGCTGATTGATTTGCGCTTGGGACTTTTGAATTCACACGAGTGAACTGTCCAGTCGCCATAAGTTCAGTGAACTTCTGTGATTCTGCAGGTGTATGAACTGGAGTGAGTGCATGAGTGGTTTGTTGACGACTCTTGAGAAAGTCATATGAAGAGACGCGAGCCGTTGATAAATGGTTGAGCAGGTGGATCGGTGTATTCTGATATACAGGGGTCCCTTCGATGGCAGGAATATTGATTGTTTGAATGCCATACTTGGATGCGATAGCCTCAGGGATCTGAGTAATACCAAATGACTCTTTGGTCGCAATGTGTGACAACTTAGACTCAAATCTAATCTCGTCCTTAACCACACGAAGCCTGCAAGGGCAAAGTGGCCGCTCGGTATGAAGAGCGTTAGACTAAGAAGTCGAAAGAGAATGTAAATTCAAGAGGATCGAAAAACTAAAGTACAATCTGTAAACTACTGTTCTTTTATACTGTACAATACAATAACGCGTGTATAATTGTCTGTTCAACACCGTACTATTATCATGCCGCTTATTGTCTGCCTTTGTGTCTGTAAACGCATGTTTTCTCACGTCATGTCAACGTCAATGTCAAACTGTCATAATGTGTGATCGTCGCCTGTTTTGTTCGGTTTCTTGTTGTCCGATCATACTCGATCGGTCCGTTGTTCCATGATGCGATCACGATAAGATAAACTTTAATCGCGATGGAAATAAACGATTGTTACAAGCGTAACATTACCCCCCCTCTAAGGTTGACGTCCTCGTCAACTAGGAAGAGATCCGGTTTTCGCTTTTCATCTAGGTCGTGATCATAAATACGATCAAACACACCAGTTGATGCATTAAAAAGGTGTCGATGGTGGTATGGCATTGCCTCTTGCTTGTGTACAAAGCGTTTGAGATCTTCGTCCCAACTGCCTGCGGGTAGAATCGGAGGTGGAATATGAATTTGAACGGCTCGGGTAGGAATGCCGTTCTTTCGTTTGAACTCCGATAATAATTCAGAAGCATTTGTGAGATTACGCTCTGGTTCCCATGTGTTTTCGGAGTTTGGATAGCCTTTCCATTTGATAAGGAATTGATATCCCTTACCACGTCGTCGGGAGTCTAAAACAGACTCAACCTCGTGTTCCTCCGCATCATCAATGATCTCTGGCGGTGGTCGTTCATCCCTTCTGTGAGCGGGGGGCTCATGATATGGCGTAAGTAACGCCTCGTTAAATACGTTGTACTTCTGGGTATTACCCGGAAGTAACACTCTATAGCTTGAAGGGCCCACTTTTTCTACTACTTCGTAGGGGCCAAGACGCTTGTCTGAGAGTTTCCGAGAAGGCCGACCTGTGTCAAGGTTTGTGGCCTCTACGTATACTTTGTCTCCGGCTTTGAATTCCGGTGCAGGCTTTCGATGTTTGTCGTAGTTTCGTTTCATCTTAATCTGCGCTTTTTCTAATGCCTTCGACGTTTCTTCCCGAACCTTTTTCATTCGGTCGGCAAACTCTTGGGCGGACTCGTTTCGATTGTCCGATTTTCCCTCGTGACCCTTCCATGGATGTCGTCCTGTATTTGCGAAGAATGGCGTCATTTTTGTTGAAGCGCTGGTTTTGTCATTGTGACTAAACTCTGCTAGCGCCAGCCATTCGGCCCAATCTGACTGATGAAAATTGACATATAACCGGAGATATTGTTCTATCTCTTGGTTCATTCGTTCAGTCTGACCGTCTGTTTGAGGTTGGTACGCCGTACTCGGGTTCATTTCTATCCCGAGGAGCTTGTTAAGCTCTCGCATAAACTTGGACACGTAACGAGGATCGCGATCCGAAATTATCTTTCGGGGAACACCATGATATCTTATTATACGATCACGTGTTAAGCGTGTGATTCCCTCGCTCGTTACTTCCATGTTTGTGGGTTCCACGTGGATCATCTTCGAGAATGTATCCACCCACACTTGGATGGCATCAAAGCCATTGCTTTCTGGAAGGGGACCTATAAGGTCCATTGACACCTCCTCCCAAGGCTCCTTAGCTATTTTATGAGGGTTAAGCATCCCTTGTCTCGACCGCTTGACTCGAGTTCGTTGTCAGTCTTCACATGTGCGAACGTACTCCCGTACTTGGTTTCCCAATCAGGGCCAAAAGAAGTTTCTTTCGATCTTTTCTTGCGTACTTGTTTCGCCTGGGTGTCCTGTAAGCGGAGTGTCGTGATGAAGCTTAATGATACGCTCCCGCAATTCTTCATTTCTCGGTACGTAAATGCATTCCCGATAGAAAATCAAATTGCCTTCTCTCTTCCAACCTGGTAGGGATTTCTCAAGAGCCAGCTTAACCGAGGTGTCAATAGATGTGACAGATTCGATTCGACTGATTAGGTCTTTATCGACTCCCTCGATTTCAAACTCTGCAGCTCGGAAGTACTCCGGCTTTAGGAGTGTGACGTCCTTGTTGTCATCTTTTCCCTGATCATGATCAGCGCATCTAGATAGCAGATCTGCTTTTCTATTAAGCGCCCCGGGTCGGTGTGCAAGAGTGAAGTCATATTGTGACAACTCTGTTACCCAATGTGCTTGACGACGATTAAGCTTCTGGGGCTTCTTGAAGTATTGTAGGTTTCGGTGATCCGTAAATACTTCAAAAGTTTCATCAGCGCCCATAAGCAATGCTCGCCATTCGTCAAGAGCGAGCATTATAGCGAGCATCTCTTTGTCATAGATCTCGTAGTTTCGTTCGGTCTCCGTCAGACCATGAGACATGAAAGCAACTGGTCGCCATAGACCTTCTTGTAACTGACTTAAGACAGCTCCAGTTGCTCCTTCGGATGCATCGGCTTCGAGTCGGTACTTTCCATGATCGTTTGGAAGTGCGAGCACAGCATCTTCAGCAATACGATCCTTTATCTTTTGGAAAGCTACACGTTGCTCTTCGCCCCATGTCCATCCGGATTTTCCCGTAAGTCGCGTTAGTGGCTTGGCCACTTCGCTATACCCGCGCACGAATCTACGGTAGAAATTCGCGAAGCCCAAGAAGGCTTGGACTTGTTTCACGGTCCTTGGTTCAGGCCATTCCATGACACCTTTAATCTTGATTGGATCCATTTTCATCGAATTATGTGAAATTAGGACTCCCAAGTATTCTATCTCGGTGCGTTCGAACTCGCACTTTTCTGGTTTGAGATATAACTTGTGTGCTTGTAATACTTCTAACACACGTTTCACTATTCGACGATGTTCTTCCATGGAATCCGTGAATATCAAGATATCATCCAGATAAACAATAACGTGTCCCTCATTGATCAGATCTCTGAGTATGTCGTTCATCATTGTCTGGAATGTGGCCGGCGAGTTGGTTAACCCGAAAAACATGACTAGAGGTTCGAACAGACCTCGGTTGGTTCTGAATGCCGCCTTCCATTCATCACCTTCCTTGATCCGTACATTATTATAACCCCATCTGATGTCAAGTTTTGTAAAAATCTTAGCCCCTCGGAGCTTATTGACGAGCTCAGAAATGAGAGGCAATGGATAACGGTTTTTAATCGTCATCTCGTTCAGCTTCCGGTAATCTTGTACTGGGCGTAGGGATCCGTCTTTTTTCTTTACGAAGAAGAACGCAGACGCCATCGGTGACTTCGATGGTCGGATTCGTCCACTAGACAAGTTCTCTTCCAGGAATTCTTTTAACTTTTCCTGCTCAATTAAAGACAACGGATACACCTTGCAATCTACCGATTTAGCTTCTGGCTTTAGTTCGATTGCATGGTCCCATGGCCGTTTTTCCGGTAGTGAATCGAAAGATTCTTTTGCAAAAACTTTAACATAATCCCGATATTGTTCAGGGATCTTGTCCTCAGTCATGCGCTCTTTGCTTGATTCGGCATTTTCTGCCATCCGTTGAGCGGACGTAGATTTGAGTCGGACGTCAATGGCTTCTCCGAAATCAACAAGGAGGATAGATTCTCCTTCTTGGAGTGGTACGTCTTCTCCCACTCTGTTGAACTCATGACCCTTCATTCCGCAGGTATCAGGGCAACGACTGAACTTGATTTTTTCATTTCGCCAATCAATCTCAGGATTATGTTCATTCAGCCAGTCATAGCCTATGAACACACGTGCTTTTCCTAAGTTGGTGACAAGGAATCGTCGTTTTTCTTCATGCGCCCCGACGGCCATTCGTAAATCGACGTAATGAGTAATACGCCTGCCAGCGTTCTCAGTTTCGTCTGCATTTCGTGCCAGAATGGGGGATCCGAGTTCATGCATCTCAAAGTTTTCTGCCTTAGCGAACGCACGGTCGATGCAAGTGATTGAACAACCACTATCCATGAGCGCTTTTACGGCACGAGTCTTTCCAGTGTCTAAAGCAGTAAGCTTTATTGGAACTGACATTTCTCGGGATTTGCGCATTCTTTGTAATTCACGCAATTCCGATGTCAGTTTTTCCACTTTCGGCTGACCCTGTTTTTCTGTACTTTCCCGACGTTTTACGTTGTCAGGAATGCGAGACACCTTAGGCGCTTCCTCCGGTTTTCCGGATTGAGCCTCCGCAGTAGAACTGCCCTTTTTAGTCTTTGTTGACGAGGTTTCTTCTCCCCGAGCCGATTTAAATAATTTCTTGAAAGCTCCCCACTCCTCGTTTTGAGCATTGATCTGACGGTTCTTCTCTTTCGTTTTAAATTTTCGTTTTAATAATATAACTTTATTTTTTGCCTCATCGGAGGACTTTTTAAGAAAATCTACAATATTTTGGCGTAAAGAAGAGTCATATTTTTTGACAAATTCCTCGGGCTCAGCCTCGAGGGTTCCCAACACAGCATAAGAATTCTTCACAGGGGAAGAGGACCCGGAGAAAGACAGACTGGTCGTTGGCTCCTTGGCTAAAGGAGGCGACCGCTTTAAAAACCCTTTGCTCGGAGTTCCTCGACGAGCGTCTTGAGCTCGGCATCATCTGCCGGGAGCTCCTTGATTTGGGCCAGAACGGCCCAGGCGATGAACTTCCTCGGCCTTTTAGGCTCCGGACAATCTCGGGACATATGTCCCTCTTTGTTACAGTTGTAACAAAGGAAAGAGGGTGTTACCCTCGTCTTCGTCTTGTCGACGTCCATTGGAGCGGGCGTCGATTTGCTCAGGTTTGGAGCTGTCCCCGACGGTCCCCACGATCCTGTGGCGGCAGTTTTAGAACCTGCCTGGGTTCCCGTTTTTTGAGCCCCGGCGGGCTTCCAGAATGGATTTTGGCCGGAAGTCATGGCCTTCCTGACCTGGTTGTTACCGTCGATCCTAATTAACCGGTCGCGGTAATCCATGTACGTATGAGGAATGATAGTCCCTCCAACGTAGATCTGGCTCACAATGGATCTGTGAACCGAACCAGCCAAAATGCTGATTAGATATCTGTCCCATTGATGAGTTGCATCGTAGGGACTGTAGCCGGCTTTCTCGGCTAGGAGTTCGAATCTGGTGACAAAGTCACCAAGGGCCTCTCCCTGACCCTGCCGAATGGCGTTGAGTTTTTGCTGGGCCACCTCGGCCACAGCCCGATCTTCGAATGTCGTTTTTAGTTCCTCGAAGAAGGAACCGTAGGTGTCATTGTCAACATATGAGAAGTTGACAATCCGATTGTTCTGCCAGCTCCGGGCCCAATCCGAAGCGGGACAGTCTGATCCGTCCTCCGTTCTTAGGAGTGACAGCGTGTAGAATATTCTGGACCTGTCGTCCAGAAAGTCGTTCTCGTAGGCCACCATATAGGTGACCAGACATCGGGAGAAGTTCTCCCACTTCGTCTTATCGCCGCTAAAGATCGGCGGTTCTTTTGCGAGGGCTACTCGCGATCTGCTCACTGACACCTGAGCTGGCATTGGAACCGGCATGTAAGCCGGCTGAGGTCTGGGTTGGGGCGATACTCTTCCCAAGAGTTCCCTTGCCTCTCTCAATTGTCTCTGTAGGTCACTATTTAACGCCAAGACCTCGGCGAGAGAAAAAGGTGGGTTTGACCCGCTAGGGCCGTCGGTTGGTTGATCCTGATCCATAACAGGAATCAGAGGCGGGGAATGAAAAGTGACGTCGGTGGTATGTTCCGACAGTGGTGATGGCGGGGGTGACGGTGTATTCGCAAGGAATTTTATTCTGTATCTTCCTCCGGAATACGTGGTGAATGAATTTTATAGTCCGGTGCTCTCGGACTGTAACGACCTGGTCTTTAAACCTCCAGGCAGGGAGCTGAGGTTTATGAGCAGCTACTCAAAAGTGCGTCTCTCGGAACGTGGAGGTGAAAATAAGGGGAAGGGAATTCCAAGACTCTTTTTGCGTGTGAAACCCGATTGCCGCTGCTACTTTCGTGCAACTCGGGCGACGGTGCCTCTCCGAAGATTAGCTACCTGTCCTTAATGCTCCCACCCAAGAGTCGGACTCAACGTTACTCTATGAGGGTATTGGGGCTGTTCACAATAGTGAGAGTCTCGGTGGTGCTAACAGCTACAATCCGCTGCGGGGGATGGGAGTTGAAAGGACGATGAACGTGTCCTGGAAGGGAAAAGCGAGGTACGTCTCTCAAAGGATCGCCTGTGACTTTTGGCTTTCCGAGCGACGGTAGAGTTGTCCACGGTACGAAGTGGAAAGGAGACGGGATGGGTAAAAAGATGAAACAAAAAATCGAAATCCAAACATGTGTTCTCCAGTAATCGGTGGCTTCAATAGCCTCGCCTCTTTCCAGAAATTTTTCGGTGCCCCGGAACCCGGCACCAAGAGCGGAGCAATCACGTTCTTACAACCTGGTCTCAGAACTCAATTCCGAATCTCGATCAATTCCCCTCGATGTCGAGAGGCGATGGAGCGGTAGAGTCGTCTGACCAGGAGTTGGGAAAACGAAAAAGAAAAGAAAGGTAAAGTAGAAAAGGTAGGGATTTGTTGGGGGTATGAGAATAGAGGTACGATGGTATGAGGTAGTTTTTCGATTATGTGACAACTTAGACTCAAATCTAATCTCGTCCTTAACCACACGAAGCCTGCAAGGGCAAAGTGGCCGCTCGGTATGAAGAGCGTTAGACTAAGAAGTCGAAAGAGAATGTAAATTCAAGAGGATCGAAAAACTAAAGTACAATCTGTAAACTACTGTTCTTTTATACTGTACAATACAATAACGCGTGTATAATTGTCTGTTCAACACCGTACTATTATCATGCCGCTTATTGTCTGCCTTTGTGTCTGTAAACGCATGTTTTCTCACGTCATGTCAACGTCAATGTCAAACTGTCATAATGTGTGATCGTCGCCTGTTTTGTTCGGTTTCTTGTTGTCCGATCATACTCGATCGGTCCGTTGTTCCATGATGCGATCACGATAAGATAAACTTTAATCGCGATGGAAATAAACGATTGTTACAAGCGTAACACAATGCGTATTGACAAGACAGCAGGAACTGGGAAAGATGGCTTAACACCAATCTCTTGCGCCAGCTCAACAATTGAGTCACGTAACCAGAGGTCACAATGAGTTCGTAACTTCTTTCCAGTGCGATTGTAGCATCCAACCTTATAAAAAGTAAGTTATGAAGCTCAGCAGTCGAAACAAATCATATGTACACTCTCATTTCATCGAAGCCGAATATTGCACATAATTGCATCACCCAACTCTGGTGAAGCCCGTAATGGCCCAAAGCTTCGTCGAAGTGGCATGTGAACACCGCCCTCAAGTGAGCTTGTACCCCATTGACATGTGTAGCAATTCAATCCATCCAGATCCACGCCCGTCTTCCTGCAAAGTGGATGACCTGGTGGATCTGAAATAAGACCTCGCCGTGCAGTTTCAATCAGCGAGACAGTTTGCCGACGAGCATCAGCAGAGAATAACCGAGGGTGCTTCGGATCCACAGAGCACTCTACATCCTGCCATGACCCAAAGAGGCACTCTAGATCAGGAACAAGTCTCTCAGGTGGTGGACAGAACTTTCGGACACGCTCATGGATACCATGGGAATCTGTTCGGCGGGCCCACTCCCAGCTGAGTCCATGCTTTTTCAAAGACTTCTCTACAGCCATTTTGTCTCGACCATCATAAATGAGAACTATACCTTTGAAAGCAGAATGTGATTTGGAGAGAAGTTTTGTGAGTCGATTCTCGAAATGGAATAGGTCATCAGAGAGGCGGGTGGTCAAAGCATGGTTGGATGAAGCTGAATCAGGCTGTTCAAGATCCAATGGAGGTGGATCGAGTGTAGCATCATTGAAGGCAGTAGCAGACTCTGGTGACATTGGAAACTCGTCAATCTCTAAGTCAGGTGGTGGGAGTTCCATGACAGTGTCGTGGTTCTCCGGATCCAAGTCATCATCTTCTGACTCTGAATCGGAAAGGTCTGAATCCATGCCATCTTCAATTGCAAATTCAGCAGCCGATTGAAGTTGAAACTCGTGCCGTGGTAATTTGGGATCACTGGGAGGCGACGATGAACTGGTACGAAGACTGCTCTTGGCATGAACAATCTGGAATGGAGTAGTATCTGCTGAGAGTTCGGAAAGGGTCTTGTGATGAAGCGGAACAATATATTCTGGAATGACAATTTGCGTGATATCAACAAGTGCCCGTGTTGGAGTCACATTGAGCCTTTTAGTCGATGAACCATTGACCGGAGGATCAAGAGTAATGGTCAATGATACCGCTGGTGGAGCTATTTTGCCATATGCGACAAGCTTCTTGCCGGAATGAAGGGTGACAGGCATCCCCGGTGTCAAATCTTTCACCGGTAACCCAACTGAAGCATACTTCGAGAGTTTGTCATACATGCGCCAGGATGCATATGCTCATTTGAAAGCTGGTCCATTGACCAATGCGATAGTCGAAGCTTACTCGCTTTGACAATACGCCGATCGAGGATTTGACCACAAAGCAAGTCCAAACTTTTTGGTTGTTGTGACGAGAGCTTGCCTTTGAGATGTGCGATATCATAGAGATCAAGATGTCCAGTGCTATCAACAATCTCGTCAAAGTCTCGGTGTGGCCACGCCTCAGAAATTCTCTGGAATTGAGCACGTATAGCATATCCGACCTTTATGATCTGTTTTGAGCATAGAATTGATCGGAGACATGGTGGAAGGGCAGAAAATGAGGCATATTTGGTCAACTGTTAGCAAGTTAGTTCGAAAGATATCAATTTTAAAAACAAAGAACTTTACCTTGAACAGATAAATCTCCTGTGATGTCGAGATGGAAATCACGTCAATCTGAGCTTGCCTTTGCGCTAGGGTATCTGAACCACGTTCATCATCTCCCATATCATCGTCATCCATTTCGAACAGAATATCCAGTCCGATGACGCACTTTTGGGTCTCATCTTCTGGAAGGACTTCAATAATCCGAAGGCAAGCAGCATCAATCAAGTCAGGTGCCTCATAGTACTTGAAAGAATAGCCAGAAGGAATCTCAAGCTTTCGTCGATGCGCATATGGATCTGGATCAACATGAACTACATCCTTCGCAAGAGCAGGAGTAGTGGTCTCATGAAACGTTAATTCCGCTTGAAACAACCAAGTAAGATTACAAGTCCAAACATTAGCCAAAACAACATACCTCGTGCATTATCTGTATACATTTGATATGTTGGAGGGTGCCCATGAGCCTCCAGACCATCAGCGACACCCGAAATCATATCCTGTACAACAGATAGACTTTTGGTAAGCGTCAGGCTTTGTGCTTGAATCTCTTCCCATTCATTTACAAGAGTATATATCCCTTCAAATACTTGAGCACCACTGAGCCGAGAAATATACTTTGCAACCTAAAGAGTCGATGAGACAAATCCACGTGAAGTTTGAGAAGCTTACCTTGAACGTGTGATCACCTTTCAGAATCCCACCAGGCAAACATGCCATTGCATGATCAAAGTAGATGCTATGTGCCCGCATCCAATCTACAAAAATTGCCTTGCAGTACCAGTTCGACGGATACTTTCCAGCATAACGGAGCGGATCAGCAAATTCTGAGAATGGTGGTGGTGGTGGTGTCGACGATGGATGTGAAGCACAAGTGGCCAGATAGGCCAATTCCCGATGTGCATGATGCAGGTGACGCATCTCGCCCAAAAGAGATGCAAAAGGCTCAGGACCAAATCGATTTGCGAATGTAGAGCACATCAAGGCCATCAAAGTCTTGTCGGTAGCTCCTCGGGCAGTTAAGAAAGCTAAAATACTCTCAGATTGACGAAAATGTTGAACTGAAACCAAAACATACCGGGAAAAGACTCTTGTAAATGCCGTGGAAGCTGTTGAATGATATGTGGATCGGTTGACTGGAATGATTTACCACAGCCGGGAGATCTCCTGGCATTTTCATCACAGCGAAACCATACTGCAAGGAGGAAGTAGTCATGATCCAGATAACGAACACGGCGAGCAATTGGTTTATGATTGTATCCTGTCTCACACTTTAACTTGGTTCAAGTACAAGTGAAAGAAACATACCATTGCGAATGAGTTTGTGGCCACAGGAACAAACCAGGGAGTCGGGCGCATCTGGAAGCATGTCCGGAAACCATACAAAGACGGGTAGATGGTAGAGCTCGACTGGACTGAGGCCATGTTCACCTTTCCGTGATGCATTGAGTGCAAAAACTGGATCTCTCGGCCGTATCCAGAAAGTTCCATCACGATAGCAGTCAGGTTGTGAATGTAGCTTGATCTGATTCTTGATTTTTTCAAGCACTGCCTCCAAATATTCCTGATGCGCTCCTGTAATTGACTCATCTGCCTGCTGTGTTTCCTGCTCAGCACGGCGCATATCTTCTTCAATATCCCCTGAATTTTCGCAGAGGCACCCTTCGATCCTTGCATCACCTGTTCCTTCATGAACTCGCATTCCATCTGCTTCTGCCAGCTCCTGTTCTAGCAGCTGAAACTGTTCGGCAGACAGAATATCTCGGGTCAGCGCAGGACCTGGTTCTATGATTAGCAACCGAGACATGAAGTAGATTGACCGAATTATACCTGTAGATCCATATTCTGTATTTTTAGAGCTATTGGAGCTCAAAGAACGCCCTGGGATTGGAGTTACCGATGCAACTCTGGAACCGAAAAAAGCGCTTGGAAGGCCAGCAGCACCGGGTACAAAACCACCAGTATATTGTTTAGCTGGATAAGCCCTCTCATTTCTGGTCTGCCAAGAGATACGACCAGCCCTTTCACGATGTCCTCCCCAGTTTGAGCTTTGTGGATCTGGTGTCGGTTCTGGCATCGCTGCAGTGGATTTTGATGGGGCCATTAAAGAAGCCGAAAATTAGAGCTGAATTAGGTGTAATACAAGAGAAGAGAGTCAGAATATGTTGACTGTATCCTGGCTAGCCACTTGGGTGACGCGACGCGTCTCCGTTGACCGGCGAAGCAGAGTTACAGGCGTGGGACATTCTACTTGGAAAGGCAGGAGGTCACATGCCCGGTAACCCTTGGTAAGTGGGGTTACCACCCCACAGGCATGACCAATGAGCCAAGAAGCCGCTTGATCATATGAGATCCCGCTTGATCATGAGATCCCGTGATTGTGTTCCGCATGTTTTTTTCTTACTGCCACCACTGGCCCGCGCTTCTCGGTACTTAGTTTCAAGACTCATTCAGCGGGACGCCATGTATGGAAGTGGTTAGTATTATTTCTTTTCTTCATCTGGACGTCTCTGTTTCAGCTCTTCAACCCGATTTTTCACCAACTTCAAGGCCGCCTCCAAGCCCTCTTTCGATGCATTTTTCAAGATTAGGTCTTTAACCTGCGTGAAATATCAGACCCCGAAAAGGACACATAGAAGTAACTGTACCAGCAATTGTGTTTCGATCGCATACTGTCGACTGCTTTCGCCTTGTCCTCGGGCCAGCTTTGTCAACTGCTCGACACTGGACTCGAATTGGGTTCTCAGGCCGGTGTCTGGTATCTTCTCCCAGACAGGTCCCAATAAATCACCACCTGCCTTGTAGCCCAATGCCAGAATTTCCGAGGTCATCCGATTCAAAATCTGCGCGACCCGTGTATATGTCTGCCATTTATCACCAGTCTTTTCCAGCGCAACGACTTCAGAATACGCCTGGAGTATGATAGCTGAGGCTGTCTCTTGGTGAGTCTCATAGACTTTGTCGACCTTGTCAAAGAGTTGATCCACCAAGAAGCCCGAACCGGGAACAATTCCGACACAGCCTTTCGCTACACTTCTCAGATAAGCCAAGGCAGCATTTGGTGGTGGCATTGTCGAATCTTTCTGGGCTGGGAGAGCGAGCCGGATGTAGGTTGACAGGTTCTTCGAGGCGTCAACTAGCTTTTTTGCGGTGGAAAAATGGTACCACGTGTAGCCTGAATGGTAATAAAATGAATTCTAAATCTTGGCTCGAGAGAGATGCTTACCCGCGGCGACGACCATGGAACCGCCAAGAGCTCCAGCAAGCATGTGGGTCATCCAACTTGCCCGATAGCTTGGGGTCGAAGAGAATGGACGCTGGGCTACATGGCGTAGAATTGGAAATCGGGCTCTGGACATGGACATGAACATGGTAGCTTGTGGCGAAGGCCTGTTTGCCGAGACGCGTCCTGTTTACTCATCTTAGATTACTGTGCACATTACTCCATTAGCTGAACACGTGAATCCCTGACACACTTTGCGACGACGTGGCGCGACGTAACATAGTGTTTGTCGTCTGCAACGATGCCCGTGCTACGCGAGAGGATCCTGGGCTCCCTCTCTTCTCATAGAATATTCCTCTACTCTTTCTTCTCCACTCTCGCCCTGGCCGCTGTCATTGCCAATGCTCTCAAGAATTACAGCAACTTCTACTCTATTGCCATATTTCTTTCAAAAAGCAGTCGCAGCGTTGTGGTAAGCCCTTGATGTTATGTATTGGTTCAAACATAACCCATTTCATATCAGGTCTTGGCCAATTTCACCTTTCTTCTCGCTTTAATTGGCGGCCACATCGTCCAGAAGATATTTTTCGGTTCACTCAGAGCCAATGAAGTTGAAGTAAGTGTTTTGTCATCCGAATATGTCGAAAGCTCATATTGGTCCTACAGCGTCTCTATGACCGACTCTGGTTCTTCATTACCGAATCCTTGCTGGCGTTCACGATATTCAGAGACGAATTCGACCTGGCATTTATGCTCATGTTCGGCTTTCTCTTGTTCGTAAAGTCCTTCCACTGGTTAGCCAGCGATCGCATCGAATGGGTACGTCTGCTACGCTCCTCATGTTCATGACCTCATGCTATTTCAGATGGATCAACGACCATATCCTGGACCTCCTCTTCTCTTTCACGTCCGCATGACAACTCTGTTCCTCATTCTTTGGTTCACCGACTTGATCATGTTTTCTGTTGCCATTGAAAGCACTCTGGCAAATGGTGTTGGAGGAATGGTTTTATTCGCAAGCGAGGTATGAAATTTATTTCTTGGTGTCAAGATCTTTTCACTTACTTTGAACAGTATGCCATCTTGGTGGCTTCAATAGGCAATACCATTTCCAAATACATGCTTGCTGCGTACGATTTACGACGCGCTGGTCAACGTGGCGGAGAGAATGCTCCTCCTTGGGAGAACAAGAGCATGTGGGTTTTCTACATCGAGTTGACTACAGGTGAGTTGTATTTGATGTCTTACCAACGAGGTACTGATTCACGCACTAGATTTCCTCAAGTTGACTACATACCTGGTCTTCTTCACCATCATTCTCACATTCTATGGACTTCCCTTGAACATTATACGTGATGTCTGGATGACTGCTCGGTCTTTCATTTCCCGCTTGCGGGCTCTTCACCGATATCAGAATGCGACTCGCAACATGGACCAGCGCTATCCCAATGCGACCGAGGCAGAAATGCTGGCCATGTCAGATCGTACCTGCATTATTTGTCGGGAAGAAATGGTGTTGCAGGCTCCTGCTGAACCTGGACAAGCGCCTGCTTCAGAAGGACCAAACACGACACCGAAGAAATTACCTTGTGGACACATTTTCCACTTTCATTGTCTTCGGTCATGGTTGGAGCGTCAGCAAAGCTGTCCCACATGGTGAGATTGTTGTTCATCGTTTCAAATTCATTGCGCTCAAGTTCTAAAAGTCGCAGAACTGTACTGGACGTCAATCCTACGCCAGCTGTCGGGGCGCCTGCTGCAGCTGCTGGTCCTAATGCGCCAGCACCTGGACCTCAGCAAGCAAATTTCTTTGGTGGATTAGGCGCTCAGAACCAAAATCCTCAAGGTGCCAACAATCCTTTAGGGAATCCATTAGGCTTGATGGGTCGATTCTTCGGACCTCCTGCTCAGCCTCCAGCTCAGCCTCCTGCTGTTCAGTTTCCGAATTTGCCGCAGAATATGGCCGGTCAGCCCACTGGTGTCGTTATTCAGTATCATATTCAATACCAGAATGCTCGTCAAGGGGCTGCGGCAAGAGCTACAACTCCACCGACAGTGAATCCCCAGCAGCAACCGGCTCAGCCCCTTCAAGATATTCCTCAGTTTCCCGGTTTTGTTGGACCTGGTGGAGCTTGGCAGCCATGGCCAGCCAATGGACAGAACCAGGCTGTTCCAGAAGCTGGGAATGCTGCTCCTGCTGCCGCTCCTACTACTCCTTCAACTCCAGCACCTCAGGAAACATCTGTCGCTACTACTGCTTCGGCTCGAGAAGCTGCTGCCCAGGCTGCTTTGCGTCGTCTGGCTCCCCAGAGACCTGGTGCTCAAACTACTGCTTCTGGAGATCCAACCCCAGCTCCGGCTGCACCTTCGTCATCTTCCGCTGCACCGGATGCCACTACTGCTTCAACTTCTCAGCGTATCGATGTACCCAAGTTGATTCCGCTTTATGATTTCGGTCCTACTGGGCTTAATATTCCGCCGGCCAGCTCTGGTATTCGACCAGGGCTTGGTCGCACTGGAACACAAACTCCGGCTACGCCACAATCCTTCAATATGCGAAATCTTTCATTTCCTCAACAAGTTCCAGGAGCTCAATCTCGAGTCCCGATTCAGCAGCTTCCTCCAACTTTGACCGACGAGCAACTTGCGGTCATGGATCGAGTCACGAGAGAAGCTATTGATGAAAGATTAAGGGTGCTCGAAGGGGTTTCAGGTGCTGTTTATCGCTGCATTGATGACCTGATGAGAATGCGAAGCGCTCTTCCAACTACTGTCCCTGTTTCCAATCCTGCTGCTAGACCTGCTGCCACCAGTAGCGCTCCTGCAGCTACTGAAAATGGAATCATTGATACATCGGCGGGAACTTCGGCGACTGTGGCGGTCAAGGCCCCAGTGGTTGAATTGGAAGCTCCGGGAGCTGAGAGCGACGGGGTTGAAGCAAGCGCAACTGCAGAAACCAGTGAAGCTATCATAGAAGAGGCATCTGTGATTGTTCCGAATGTAGCCACAGCGGAAAATGTCTCCTGATTGTATATACGTAGATTCACTTGAGTAGCAAATCCAAACGGCTCTTTACTGTTCGCGGCTCAACAGTAGCTTTGTCTACTTTTTGGTAAAAGCTTTTCAGGATAGCACCGATGCTTTTTGATGTAATCTGTGAGCCCTCCATTTCCTCGATGCACTGAGCCAGCACTTTGTCAACATCTGCATCTGGGAGTAATGCAGGTAGATATGCTGATAACAGTTGAACTTCGCGTAGCTCTTTCTCGGCCAGTTCAGGCCGTGACGCGTTTTGAAACTGGGCTGCAGCATCATTCTGAAGCCATGAGCAGTCAGCCCTAATATTAGTCGAAAAATTAAACTTACTCTTTTCGCTACCGCTTTCCGGATGATCCCAACGACAGACGAGGAAGACAGAGTCTCCGGGGCATTCAATTTATCTTCCGCTTGAATTTCCGAGATGACACTCTAAGGCTTTGTGTCAGAAGTGACGAAGACGAATCAAGTACCATAGCTACCCGTAAAACTGTCGAGGTGAAAGTATCTCTGGCCTGAATTGGTCTGTAAAATGCCTCCTTGTTCAACTAAACATACCTTCATAGCCGCTTTGACACCCTGGTTCAAACTATCACGAATTTCTGTGCCAGGTTGAATGGTGACCGATTTAGTCTGAGAATAGGCGCACCGTTGGCTGAACTGCCAAGGTCTTGAGCAAAACATCGCGTGTGACGAATATTTGGCAAAGCTCGTAAGAAAACAGACCGGTCGTGGACAAGAAGGAAGAAATAATTAGACACGTGGTCGTGCAAAATCTCTCCATTTCTGCGGTCATTCCAAAAGGAAAGTTGAAAGCTGTTGAAAGGCGCCCATGTCCGTATATAACGTGAAGCAAGGTACAACATCAACTTCGAACAATGGGGGACAGCCCGTGCCAATCAGGTTTCACAAAACGTGTCTCGAGAATCCCATTGTTCGCCCAAAGTAGACAAGGGCGCTATGTGAATAAAAATTAAAAATAATGCAAAAATTTGATTGGTTGTGGGATACAGATGGTTGTGTAGATGCAGGATCCAAAACAGATAGAAATAAAAGCAATAACAGGAATACGACGACGGGAGGAGGACAAAACAAAACGATGATGAGAGCTGTAATCGTAGTAGCAGTTTTGAGATAACAGACAGATAGCAATGGAGGAGATATCACCCAGGACATGGAAAGCAGGAGCATAACGTGAAGAATAATTTAATTGGCCTGGACCCCATATCGAGGTGGACTGATGTCCATAGAGTCCGATGTGGCATACGACGGCGGCCAGTAGCTTCCGGCTCGTCTTATCGGTCCTTTGGAAGCACCGGAAGGCGGTACATAAGGCCGAGACGAGCTTGATGAAGCTATAGGCTGCTGTTGCTGTTGCTGTTGTGATGATACAGAGGAATTGGCTGAAGTAAAACTCGATGAGCTTGATGGCTCGATGGGATCGTAAGAGTTGGGGTCGTAATTGTTATTGAGATATTCTTCGCCATTGAAAGGAGGTTGTGTCGGGTTTTGGAAAAAAGAGGAAAAGTCATTGGATGTAGACGCGTCAACCTGCTGGCCTTGACCACCACCCCATAGCTCTCCAAACTGAAACCCTTCAAAGTCTGGGATATCCTGGCCATCGTTCTGCAACAGCTGACCATATCCGGGAGTCTGACCAAAGTCGCTCATGGAAACGTGTATTTCGCCAGCCGGGTTGCTCAGCAGCAGCGATGGGTCCATTGTGAGATTGAACACTGATGGATCTGTAGTCCCCGATAAAAGAGCAGAAAACTGATCGTCGAAAGAGGCTGGCATCCAGGACGAGGTCTGAAGCTGGTCGACATCAAACGACACCATGTCATTCTAAAGGTTCGAATCAGTAAAAAACAAGTTCCAACAGAGCGCGCTGGAAAAGCTCACCTGTTGCTCGGGATAGGCCTGGCTCTGGAGAGAATTGTACTCGGGCCATTGGGAAGAAGGCGCGCTGTCTGGATTCGGTGCAACCCAGCCAGATTGATCTTGCTGTGGAAGCGTTAATGGTGGATCTGGTGGAGTCGGAAATGGAGGGCCTGATGAAAGACGTGCTGGAGCTGGAACAGGTTCAGAAGCCGAGCTGGTCGCCTCTGAGCTCTCAGCCCAGTCAGCCCCAGTGGTGTCACCAGGTGACGAAGCAGCAGACATCGGTGGAGAAGGCCCAAAGCCACCGTAAGGGCTTTCGGTGGGATAATATGCAGGTACTGGATAGGCGGCATATGGATAAGGGTAAGGATATGGCGACGTGCCGACTGGCGCGACGCGAGATTTCTTGGAGAGAGCTTCCTTTTCCCGCTTCTTTTCCGCCCGTATACGGCTCTTTTCCTCTTTTTTGATAGGATTGAAGCGATATTGGGGAAATCTGAGCTGGTGCTCAGCCTTGGCCTTGTCAGCTTTGGCCTCGTATTCGGCTCTGACAGCCGGAGAAGCCTCCTGCCACATCTTTGAGATACGTTTGGAGACTTCTGACTGAGCTAGACGAGGTTGGCCAGGAAGAGTTGGAAGACCTTTGCTCATCTCGGAGCGAAATAAGATCCACGCATTTTGTGGTCGCGGAATCGGCGGACCTGGGCGTTCGGAAGATGGTGGAGTTTTGCTAGTACGATCTGGTCCAGCCATTTCTAGTGAAACTGGACGGTGACTAGCAAAAATAAATGTCGCTCGGAGTGAAGGTCCAGGAAGAGAAATGTGATTGTGACGTGTGACTGTGACAGAGTTGAACAAGTCACCTGACATGTGTCATCATCTTGAATCAATGTATTTATTTATTTCGCGCTCAAACAGAAATTGCAAACAAGGCAGAGACATTGATTCTTTTATACGATATCACTATACACTGTTTAATATGACACACCCACCCAGACTGGATAGAGACGAGGTACAAGTACAAGCCGGTTTGTTATGAAGACCGAAGCAGAAGCCAAGGGACGAAAACGACGAGTGCAAGGAACAAGGAGCGGTAATGATAAAGAATTTGTGAGGATGAGTGTGAAGGAATGAAAAAGGAGCAAGAAATAAGGAAAACAGCGCCACGATGCCAACGGGCCTGGGTTGGAAGCGATTGGATATAGCAGGAAAGATGGAGAGTCCGCTTTTTTTAGCATCGTGTCGACTGAAGAAATTTTGTGAGCGAAACGTTGGGATAGAATAAAAATCTTACTAGAGTTGGCATTTAGTAGCCTCCCCCACCGTAGCCTCCCCCACCACCTGTTGAAAAATTAGAAGAAAATAAAATAAAAATAAAATAGAAAGCTTACCCTGGTATCCACCACCGCCTCCACCTTGGTAGCCGCCACCTTGGTAACCGCCGCCACCTTGTTGACCATAGCCTCCTCCACCGCCCTGGTAGCCGCCGCCTCCACCTTGATAGCCTCCACCGCCTAAAGGAAAAAAGGAAGGAAAAAAGGAAAAAAATAATTGATGAGCAGCAATTCAAGGGTCGACGAGGTCAGTACCGTAGCCACCGCCACCACCACCCGAGTAGCCTGGAACACGAGAAAGATTCACAAACAAGAAGAAACAGAGAAGAGGAAAAACTAACCTCCACCACCACCACCTCCACCGCCGCCTCGAGCATTGGCAAGGTTGACTTTAATTCTTCGACCATCGAGCTCTTGCTCATTCAAATTGCTGATAGCAGCGTTTGCCTCGTCAGTAGTCGCAAAAGTGACAAATCCAAATCCACGAGAGCGACCGGTGTCTCGGTCGCGCATCACGATCGACTAAAATCATCTTACAATCAAATCAAAGCAAAGAGATAAGATTGCGCACATCAAGGACCTGACCGAATTCGCTAAATGCCTGAACAAGGGAAAAAATTCTGGATAAGGAGCAAAGACGGGCAGCAGAAACGAGAACTGACTTGACGAAGAGTATCGTCGGTTGTATTCCAACTCAGATTGCTACAAGTCACATTCAGTTTTTGGCACAAGGAGCGACGATAGACGACGAAAAAGAAGGGAAAAAAAGAGCCGAGGCAAAGCGCAGACTGACCCAACATAAACTTTTGCGGACATGATTGTTTAATATAATAGAGAGTGATCCTGTTACACGAGAGAGACCTAAACGAATCCGAGACCGAAACTCGTAACGAAGGTGGTCGTGGAAGAAAAGAGGGAACAACCACGTGCCGCTTCTCTTTAGCCTTAAATAGTCAGAAACAGCGGGGTTTCAACCTAGTTCCTTTTTAGGATACATCCAGAAAAAAATCTCTATTTTCCAGCATAAGCGTCAATTAATCGTAAAAAGTCGTAACAGAGCTATTATCACATCAAGCTCTTCCTCTTCTTGTCCTTCTTGCTCTTTTTCAGCTTGGTATCCCCGCTGATACTCGACGTCGGACTGTCTGTAGACCCTTGTCCGCTGCCGCCCACTGGCTCATCAATTGACGCCTTGGGTGAGCTATCACTCTTCTTCAACCCAGGAATCATACCAACAAGAGTGCCCTGTCGCCTTGGTGTGATAGATATCCTTCTGGCGAGACGTTGAAAGTTTTGCGAAGAAATCCGCTTCCGTTTCGGTTCAGCATCAGGATCAGGAGGTGTCCCAGTTCTCGGCGGTGTATCGACACTGGTTTCAAAGGTTACTCCCTGAGGAGCGACAGGCGTCTGAGGTGTCTCTGGTTCCTCAGAAACAGGGAAACCGACCGGCTCTTCGGCGACAGGGCTTCCAGTTTCGACAGTCGCATCTGCAGAAGGGAAGGTTATCGGCTCTTCAGCCAGGAATTCGACAGGCGATGGGAAAGTGACTGGAGTCGGTGACTCGACGACAACCGGGGCTTCTTCAGCGGCGACAGCAGGCTGAGATTCATCACCTATCGGCGCTTCATCTGCCACCGGCAAGTCCTCGGCGAGCGGAGAAACTTCAGGGGCAGCTTCATCCACCGAATATCCACTCAATTCTGGCTTTCCATCAGTGACAATGGAAACTGCAGCATCATCTGCTGATGAGACCTGATCAGCCCACATCGCAGCAAAAGTCCCATCCAGTGCCAAAAGCTCTTTGTGGCTACCTTGTTCCACAATCTGTCCATTTTTCAAGACCAGGATTCTGAAAACAGCAATCAGAAATCAATTTCCTTGTGATAAAAAGCAGATACTGACATATCTGCCGATGCGATGGTCTGGAAGATGTTAATATGGTATATCATTTACTCATCAGACAGACGTACCGATAGACGATGAGCGATGGAAAGCGAAGACCGACCAGCCATCAAGTTTTGGAGCGCTTTTTGAATATCCTTCTCGGTCGAAGTATCAAGAGCACTAGAGAAAAAATCAGCAAAAGGCTCCCAACATGGACAAGATATTACCTAGTGGCCTCGTCCAAAAGCAGAATGGGAGGATTCTTCAAAAGTGTCCGGGCAATCGATACTCGCTGTTTCTCGCCACCACTCAAGCGGACACCACGTTCGCCCACTGTTGTCTCATAACCTGGAAATGTCTGAATATCTTGGCAAAATGGCGAGACTGGATTGGCATACCGTTGGGGAAAGACATAATGCGGTCATGCATCTGAGCAGACTTGGCTGCCGCTTCAATCTCTTCAAGGGAAGCGCCAAATTTACCATATCTGATAAAAGGTCAGTTGACCCGAAGAAGGCACAAATTGAAGACGAACCCAATGTTATAGCCGATGCTCGTATTGAACTAGCGATATGAATCAGCATAGAGAAACACCAAAGGATGGGCTCTCACAAGAACAGAATCTTGGGGCACAACACCAATGACCTGTCTCAGACTCTTCTGGGTCACATCGCTGAACGATTATTAGCGGGGTACCGCGATAGAATCAGAGATACATACCGAATGTCCTTTCCGTCTATCAATATTCTACCTTGCCCTTCTCCAAGATCGTAGAATCTGTATAGCAGTCGCAGGATAGTCGATTTCCCAGACCCAGACTCTCCGACCAGAGCAACAGACGAATTCTTCGGAACCTTGAACGAAACACCATTAAGTGCTGTAGTCCGTCCGTCGTAGGAAAAGTTGACATTGTCTACAGCCAAATTCAGTCATGAAGGTAAATGAGCCTTTGGTACGAACCAAACTCAATCTCTCCGTTTTCCAGGATCAATTCAGGAGCATTAGGCTTGTCATTGACATCGGTCGGCTCTCCAAGAAGCTTCAAAAGCTTCTCTGTGTCCACCAAAGATTGGTTTATCGACCGATAGACATACCCTAATTGGTTGAGTGGATTGTAGAGCTGATGCAATTAGACGCGCATAACGACATGAAAAGAAGCAAACTCACCTGAGCGAGGTAAGTGATGAAAATCACAAAGTCGCTGGGTCCCGATCCGTCTCGGATCACGCGACGAGCAACAAGTATGGAGCCCACAAGCAGACCAAAAGTCTAGAGAGTACCATGAGCACTAATCATTGAAAGAAAGACGAGCAATATACAATGATAAAGTTTTGAACCAAGTTGAGAAGATTGAGAGAAACTGCAAATGCTTATTAGCATCAGGGTTCAGAAGAGGAACTATGGACGCACTGATGACTCTATATTCCAAAGCCTGATATTCACTGAGAGCTGCTCGGTACCGATCTGCTTCGTGTTGCTGCGCGCCGTCGTAAGAAAGACAAAGAGAAAAGTAACAGCTTTTGAACTTACTTCACCTCCAAAGTACTTGACAGATTCGTAGTTGAGCAAGCAATCAGTGTGGATCCCTCGGGTAACGATGTCTCGCTCGTTCATCTGTCGTCGAATCTTGGTACGCCATTGGGTTAGAATTACACTCGCAGCGACTGGTCAGGTGAATTAATAGATGCTCTCGGCCCGCTTGAAACAAACTTACTGTATGCAAACATGACGACAAAGATAACCAAGGCGATCGTCCATTCGAATTTGACGCAGAACACCACCAGGGCGACGATGATGTCGATAAACGTTGGGACAATATTGAAGAGAATGAGCTGTATAGCTATGAGTAATTTGACTCGAAATAGTAAAAACAAAATAAATCACTTCAAGAGTATTGTTGATGGCTGCGCCCCGATCAAGGACGCGAAGTATTTCTCCAGTCTTGCGACGGGTGTGGAATGCAAAGGATAGATTCAGGAGATGGTTGAACGACATCTGTGACATTTCTAACAGGATTGAGTGATAACTTTCGAGCGAAAGCAAGACTGGTACCTCTATCCGAGTATTGCATCACAGGGGCCCAAAGGGTCTGTCGATCCAAAGTCAGCTGCTGGGTGATGTCATGGATAAAGAGCTTACATCGCGGAGAGCTGCTAAACCGCCACTACCCTGGAGGAAACGGAGAAAGACGTAGAATCCAAGAACCAGCCAAGGAGAGCGGTCAGAGCGATGCTCGAAAATGAGAATGAGTTGTCCCAGGGTGAAAGGCATGAGCAAATTGACGACCCGGCCGACGAGAAGGATACCGATACACATCACCTAGTTTATCCAATTTAAGCGACGATCCTCGAGAAGGAAAATGATAACTTACTGCAAGAAACTGTAGAGAAGGACTTTTCGAAGGCCACAGGTACGGAGCAAGACGCCTGATGCGCGTCAGAAACTCAGACCAAGAAGGATCTAGAGCTACATCCGGTTTTTCATCGGACTGCAAAAATGGTCAACAATTTTGGTTGCAAGATATGAAATAATGCCTGCCTTGGTGTGAGCAGAGGGAGTGGGAGTAGGAGCCCGAGTGTTCGGCGTGGATTGCTGTAATATGGAGCGACCAGGACGGAAGGTTCCATATTTGCTGGACTCGGTGATATTTGGAACAGGCAGCAAGCCACCTGAAGGAGCAGAGCCGACATCTGGAGGAAGCAGGAAAGATGACGCGGTTGGAGTAGCTTCTTCACTGTCCGAGTGGACAGAAGTGTAAACTACACGAGGATAACAAAGGCAAGCCAATAATGGCAGGAGTAATAAAATGCGTAAAGCTGGGAATGCGATGTGGAGTAGCAAACGAGTAGAAATAGGACCATCTACAGAACCAGATGAGTAAGTTTGGAAGAAATGACAATCGACTTACTGTCTCCAGAGGTCGAAATGGATTTTCCGAGCAGAAAAACTAAAGCGATATCCAATGATAATGTGACTGCGACTGCGGCTTTTAATCGAGTGAGGAACCAAACCTCAACGCCGTGAATTTCCTTCCAGGTTCCAAGGGCCGCTAATCCAGAGAAAGCAGTAAGTCCGATGACTGCATTGAGTTCAAGACCGGTGTAAAGGCCTGTCTTCTCGAATACTGCATATAATACAAATGTAAGACCGTCACCAAGAAAAGTGAGTGCGGCTAGAGAAAGAAGGGGAAGAATGGCTGCCCGACGAGGCTGACGACTTGCAACCACCACGGAGACGACGGGAGAAGGTGATTGAGGGATTGATGATGCAGGACTGGTGAAAAAAAGAGATAGAGTCGCAAGGAACACGAATAATGGAGAAATTATCCGAATCAAGAAGATGGCCAACGGGAGGCCAAGAATGGGCGACATGGTCGTCGTCGTCGTCGTCGCGGTCGTGGTGGTCGTGGTGGCAGTGGAGAACAAGACTTTAGTAATTTCAAGTTTGTTGCCGATAAAAACTACATGGTCACACGTCACAACAAGTGTCGATCTTATCTACTGCCTCGTTGCAACGAACCGTCTTCCTGACTAAATCCGGTCAGGGAAACCCTGAATAGTGAATACATTCATGCCTTCCACCTGAGCTCCCGGAGCTCGTACATCCAATCACTATCTGTAGTATTATATACAGTGGCTAAATTCACGACCTGGGCCCTCTTATCGACAGGATCCCGGTCCATAGACGAGTAAAAGTAAGCATATCTGATGCTCAGCAGGAGTCGAGTAGCGTTGGTGATTGACAGAGATACCGCCAACATCACGACTTGACCCAAAGCAAACTGAAAAAGAACGACAGTAAACATCGAGATCCACGGAAAGGAGGAGAAACTGACCTCTGCCTTGAGCCAAAATATACAGCACAGGAGATATGCTGACACCATTCTTCAAGGACCGCATAAGCATGATGAAAATCGGTAGAAGTTGCAAGCGATTACCCGACGAAATTCGGTAGAGAGCTCCTGTAAATGGTTAAAATGACCCGGTTTTTTAATCTTCTTTTCGCGCTGTAGAATTGGTATCCCTTGTAAAGCAGGAGAGCCAAGACGACGAGATTGAAGGCGAAGATGGGAATGAAATAGTAGGAGAAGAATGCCGGGACTGGGTCTTGAGAATCTAATGCGCAATAAGGCATGTTTATTCCATCCAGAGTAAGGAGATTGCTTCGCGCTGGAGGTTCGGTAAGCGACGTTCCGAAGGATGTCGTGAAAAACTTGCCGTCAGAGAGCGAATGGAATGAGCTGCCGATTAACACAAAAACTGATACGGCCTCGATCCCAAAGCAAACCAAGAGTATGGAGCCAATGAAGAGTGATCTGTTGTAAATCACATATACCCAAAGTATGAGGACGACTGGATTCAGACTAGATTAGTGCAGGTCTGAAGTCAGACTGACTAGTGCATACGTTCGCATGTCAGCACGGCGACGCTGAAGGCGGCCGACTCCCATCGAAACCAGAAGGCACCTGTCATTATTAGAACAAGTAGCTGCTAACCAACAAAATCATACAGCTAACGAAAAAGAAGTTACTTAGCTCGGTCAATGACAGGTGAACCATGAAACGCACAACTGCGAAAAGATTAGCTAGCTCTCTAAATCATTCAGGCTGCACGTACACCGGGAGTCAGGTCGTTTCTGAAGAATACTGTAGACGAATGAACCAATGAAATTCCTCAAGCGCTGGCGCGTACCGGATAGCTCAAGTCTAAAGTATCGACATTATGAGTGAACAACCGAGAGCGCAGTGACGATTACTCACATCACACATAATAATCCAAAGTAACGATTCTTCAAAAGGTTCAGCTTGGTGACATGCGCCGAGACAACGAAATGAAGCATACGAATATGAACAGAGCTTTGATGGCGCTCCAGCTCTTCTTCCAAATAAGGTCAACCTCGAAAGACAGTCAGTGCCTGGGGCTCCAAGGTCAAATCATTCCATACCTCACGATGCAGCGAGATGACTGTAAAGTTCAATCAGTATACTCGTCAATTCAGTGAAGATGTTGCTCACGATGGTCATAAATCAGAATGGTCGCAGCCGCAACTTGCCAAACGCCAATATCAGAGAGAGAAAGACCTTTTCATACCACCTCCAACGCACCAACAAAATATCGAGTCACATAAAGTGCAAAGACAAGGCGGGCATCATTAGACTCAGTCATGGAAGCCGGGGAACATGGAGGAACTGAACAGACGATTCGAAGCTATTTAGCAGCGTCCAATCAAGGCCAAGATCATGTCACCATGTCAGCACTGACCGAGCCAAGCTCAAAATAGACGTCTCATTAGATGCCGCCATTGAGAGAGGGCGATGTGAATCAAGCCAGAACGTGAACCTGAAATGATTGATGTTGATGGACCTCAGAGCGGCTGAACAGAGGACGCTAGGAATGAGACTCGACCTCACGCGCAGTGAGAAATCGAAACTCTCGAAGGCAATGGCATATGTTTCTTTTCTGGAAGGGACAGTGACGTTGATGTTGTTGCTGCCTTCCTTCCGTACACCCAAACACATACTATCGGAATCACTGTCGCCAAGAAAACAATAGATTATCATCAGCAGAATGTACATAGGCGCTCAGTTTCTATATCAAAACTTGGTCAAAAATAACAGGGAAAATATGACATGAACGCACATTATTTTGTCTCGAGGCCGCTGAGAGCTTCATCGAGCTTGGTTCTGACAGATTCGACCCTGTTTCCTTGTTCATCTACAGTGTTTCGATTGTAGATTTTGAGGGCCGATCTCGCCTCTTTGGCGAATTCGTACGACATTTGCATTGACTTCTCGACGTCCGATTCGATGTGACTGTTGGAAACGGAATGCGGTAATAAGGCGGAAAGGTCGATATCTGAAGCTGCTCGTAGAAGAGCGAGATCGCGTAGAGTGTCAGCCAGAGCCAACGGCTTGGTATCCTTGCCTTTCAAGGACATGATGATGATGGCTTTGATCAAGGCTCGACGCCGTCACATGCTTTCAGATAGTGATACAGTTTTCTATTATTTCTATGATATTTACATTGATAGATACATTGTCATACAAGGCTCGAATGATATGTGGTCAGGATGCAAATAAATTGAGACAGTCCTCGGACGAGGGAATGTCGTTTTCAGGATCCGATTCAGAGTCATCAAATTTGGGGACAGGTGGAATTTTGGTGCTCTTTTTGGGAGGATGAAGCACATCACGTTGAGAGAAGGCGACGGATAGAATCGAAGCAGTGCGGCGCTGTTTTTTGTGGCACCGGGTCACTTCTGGCATCGGTGGCGCCGTTCTCGTTTCCCGATTTAGAATGGAGAGAGGAGCTGCAGGCAGGGATGGTCTCGATCGTATTGCTCGCGGGACAGCTGATGGTCGTAAAAGACGGGGAATTGGTTTGGGAATTGGGGAAGGCAGGTAGGATATGTCCGATGCACTGCCAAAACATCGCTGCTCGGCATCTTCAACAAGGGCCATGAGCTCTCTACGATATTCTTCAACCTTTGAAGCACCGCAGATCGCAAGCGAGCCAGTATCGACATGGCGAAGAGCACAAGCCCAGAGTGATGCTTCCAGCTGTTCAAGTCCAAAAGTTCGCAATAGCTTTGCGCATTGAGCTACCTGGGCTTTGCACTCGACTAATGTTTCCGCTCCAGTGACTGCTCCGAACGTTGAGGCAATGAAAAAATTGTATGATGAAGTCGATGGTTTTAGGTCGAGTAGCTGGAGAACATTGGCGAGTTCCCTGTCCGACAGCGGGGCATGAAAAGATCGTAACAGTTCTGTGGCGACGGAGATAACCGCAGCTTGTAAATCGACGTTGAGATTGGTCGAAGAGTGCACCCGACAAGTCTCCAAAAAAGAGAGAACCGGTTGCCAAACCGTCGAGGTCCCGTCTGATAATCGCAATAATGTGAAGTTGGAATGGAGCCATAGTTGGACTTGCTTGTTAATTGCAAGGGTCATTGACTGCTCTAGACGTCTACCACCATCAGCAAGAAAGTGCACCAAAGAAGAAGCCAGGTTGGTGAGCGCTGATAGTTCAGGGCCGCCTCTATCACTGAAAAGCCTGCATAATGCTTTACATGACCAGGCATGCGAACACTGGACCTCTTCCAAAACATCGCAAAGAATGCTTATAAAAGTGCCAACTGGTCGTCCGGCCGAAGTCCATCGTTCATGAAGGTCTGTAAGGAAGCCTGAATGAACTGCATGACATATAGGCGGAATCAAGGCAGAGTTGGGCGACATAGAAACGACAAGAAGTGCTCGAAGAATTGTCTCGGACTCCATGAGACCATGTTCGAGCGCGACATTGAGCAGGATGCTCAGGAGGGTAGGATGATGATATGACGCGTTTAATACGATGAAAAAGGCATGGGATATGAGGGTCCACCTAATAAAAGCATTAGCGGCGCAAATTCTTCAGACTCAAGCCGAACGACATTGAGGAAGAATATCTGATGAATGGCTGGACTGCAATACAAGACGAACAAGACAACCAAGACTCACCGACGATACTGAACAGGAATTTCCTCGTAAATGGGACTGACCAAATCTGTGTCCTCCTCGATCTCTCCGACCTCTTCTTCCTCTCCTTTTGGCTCCAAAAGATTTCCAATCGCAGCGGCAGTTATCGCAGCAAGACTGGGGATTCTGCTCTCAGCTGCTGGCTCGGAACAACGTCTCCGTTCTGTCTTGACAATGATATCTTTCAACGCGTCTCGGACCGCATATATTTTCTTCGACAAATCAATGAGGTCCTTGTTGAATTGTATACTCAAAGAGGAACCATCATGGCGCGGAATGATAGATAGCGGCGGTTGTGAAGAAGACCAAGTAGTCGGAGCAGTCGAGGAATAAGTGGTGGAAGGCGTTGACATTGCCTTGAGCTTTTGATCGAGACCTAGAAGCGCCTTGCACTTGGTGCGCAAAGGGCGTAGAAGGCGATTTATCTGTGTCGTGGAGAGCTCATAACTCATGGCTGAGGAGATATGGCAGATGGTCATGTGAGCGTCGCGACCAAGCTTGAATCAAAACAAAATCAAAACTACAGTAGTGGTTCAATATTTATTTATTACAGTGGCCAACTAGAGTCTTAATTCACTCATCCACGCCCTTTCTTGATTAGCAGTCAAATTCCTACCGTGAACTTTCGGAATTTTAATCGACTGGTCCCAGGTATCAAGGTCTCCAACCAATTTCATCTTTGAGCAAGGCACCTTCTGGCTCTGAATCTTCCAACCCGCGATATTGACAAGCCCGACTTCGTACCCTTCTTTCACAAAAGTCGACAAGCGATTCTTGGCTAGAAGCAAAGTGCAGATGCTTTTGTTGGTATCATATTCAAACGTCGAAACCAATTGAATGGTCGACGTCCAACGCTTGGAAGAACCAACGATTTGGGACCGCAGATCCATCGAGGGAGCGTCAAGATCCTTGGGCAGACCAAAGGCCAGCATTAGTACCATATGGGTCGAGGCGACTCGATGCACTGGCAAGGGTTCAATATCACTGTCACTCTCAAACCCAGAGACTCACAGGCAAAGACATATTCAAGTGGTATCTTGACAGAATATCGACAAATGTCTGCAGTCGAAGGAAGCAGAGCAGAGACTATTGGAAAAAGTCTTGGTTCCCATATTGCGGCAGCAACTTCAAACTCGGCCTGGAAAGGGATGGTACATAGAGAGACGAGGGGTCTCTTTCGGCCAGATACGGGAGCAGGTGAGATCTCGAGAGGCTGGGATGACCTGTCAAGCCTGTTTTCTAAAATACGCTCCACGAGATCAGACAGGATGTGGTGGGGACTGTTTCATCAGGAGTTATCCAGAAAGCATTCGTTAATACACTTACTAGCCAATATTCTTCCAGGTCTCCAGAGCCCTGAAGAATGCATGGACATTTTGTGGCTCTCGCACCTGCATCACAGGACTGCTGAGACTGATCCAGGTGAATACACGGAGCGAGTCTTTGGGGAAATACACTTACTTTGAGTATTTGGAAGGTAAAACAGTACGCCAGAAGCATGAAGTCGAAATGAAGAGAAAATCATCTCGCAAAAGTAGATTCGAAACATTTGAAAGACGTCGAAGGGTATGGTAATCGACAACAGTCAAGGCTTGCCCTGGGCCGTGTTCGATACCAAAGGCCGCTGTGATCTCTGAAGTGACTGCACCGGTGTATCTGGAAAGCAACTGGAGAAGGGCTACATATCAGCGAAAAAAAAAAACTCACGTGTAAATCTGAGATTCTATGCCGCGCTCGTACTGTGTCATCCCTCCATCCCAGATCGACGAGTTGAGTAGATTGCAAGTCGTGAAATAAGCTTGATCGTGAGATTTGAGCAAATGCATCGCAGTTGTAAAAATAGCGAAATGTCCGCCGCTACAGAGTTGATCAATCGCTGGTTCAGCCTCATACTGTCCTCTTACATATAATCCGGTACATTGGATCCATGGATGCGATCAAAAAGAACAGGAAAAGTGTCAGGTCGGGGAAGGGTCTTGAGTCGAATCTCATCCATGAGGCCGAATCCGTCGCCGACGACAACCTCGATTGTCAAAGACTGTCCCACTTTACCCAATCCCAGAGCTGCCAACCAAAAGAATTGAGCAGACATGTTGAACAACCCAGGGCTTTCTGTGGGTTTCAATTGTTCAAGTGCGTCAACGAAGAGGCCGCGACATCCAGAGAATGGATCTTGTTCGCCCCGGTCGCGCGATTGAATCCTGAAATGTGATAAGCAACTATTCATTGCTCACAACAAGGCGAAACACACCAGTGTTGGTCCAACTTTGTGTAATTAACCTTCCAGCGTGATCTGATGTGATTTTGAAAGGCGTCTCGCGCAACTTGGTCGCTCGGTAAGAAATCCTGAGCTCGTATCGGGCGAAAAACGGTGTCTTCAAGTATCTTGGGTTCGTCACAGTCTTCGGGAGGGACGAGAACCCTAAGGGAAGGGTAAAGGGCATGCTCCGCGAGAGCTGTGACTGGTACATGTGTTCGTTTGTCCAGCATCTCGCCGAACTTGTCTGCGTCCAGGGATGTCATGAAGGCAATCAACTCGTCTGGAGATTGGTTGCGGGCCCTGCAAGCTTCTTCCAGCTCTAAGCGGGCTTGAGGATCATTCATAGTAGTCGACAAAAACTCTGTGTATCGACTGCGTTTCGCGGCCTGTGAGAGTTTCAGAAAGTCGGACCACCAAAAGACCTGACAAAACAAACCTTGAAGGTCAATTCGGAATCCGAAGATCTGTACATGGTGAGCTTAAAGCTAGATCATTATGGTTGGAGCCTTACAGGTCGGGAAGAGCTTCATCGAATGTCAAAATAGTTTTTCCATCTGTTCGCCACCATTCGAGGCTTTGGAGAATCTTCATACAGGATTTAGCTTCAATGTAGAGCCAACCCAATTCCAGTCCGGAGCCTTGTGCCACTGCTGAATCGACTTGATCATAGACCTCGTCGACAAAGGCACAGAGAGTTCGTTCAGCATATGGCGGCATGACTGCCGCCCAGTAGGTGTAATGGAGCATAACCAATATCTGCTTAGCTCTCTTCGAAGATTGCTGGGAGAGAGTGGATAGTTCTTTCAAAGCAAACAAAACGACGAGATCTCGAGCGAGCGCAGTTGGATGAATGTCAACCTACGAGCTGGTCAGCGGCGGAATTGCACTGACTTGTTTCACAAACGCACCAATGTAAAATGAATATCCAAGTTCTGTGGCCTCGTATTGGCGAGTTCCTGACCGAGATCGATCAACGAACCATACATGTTTCTCGCATCCCCGATGCCACAGTAAAGAGCTGAAAACGAGCTGTGTTCTGTCATCTTCATATGCAGATGGTCTTCCACTTGGCCATCGGCCTGAGACTGGGCTCGAAAGATGGATTTTACATGGTCATGTCCTACGACGTAGCTTTCAGAGATCAGTGTCGATGTTGAAAACTAATAGAAATCATTAATCAAGCCGACTTACTACTCTAAAATCGTCTTTGGGCACTGTCGATAGCGGGGAATCGATACGATGCGCTTGTTAACGAGCGAGATCTGGTCTCTCATCCCAGCCTGACGCTTCAGGGCGTTCTGTCTCTGGCCGTCTCCCAAACAGGCTTCGAAGGCTGCAGAGCTGTACGAGATATCGTCGTGACTGAGAAATGCCAGAGCTTTGGCCTTTCGGGCAAGAATTTTTGGTCGGAGAACAGAGTCGTCAGGCAGTTTGGCCAAAACAGAGGAACACGTTCGAAAGGCTTCAGCATATTGACCTGCTTCGTACTATATCGAAGCCTTAGTTGGGTTGTCATTCAAACTGAACCTTCATACCTGTGCGGCAGATAAATTCGAGAAATAAACCTTTCAGGGCAGTCAAGTTCAAGTAGTGTCAGAACAAAGAAGGGCGAACCGGCACATCTGGTTCGAGATCTGCAGCTTGCTGAAAGAGACATATTGCAGCAATGAGGTCACCTAATCAAAGTTGATGAGTGAAAGACATTGTGAAAATCCGGAGACATTACCTTTGTTGTATAGTAGAGTGCCCGATTCCTTGAGCTTTTGAGCAGCAGACATGGAAAAGGAAAGCTAATAATCCAGTTTTCGTGGGAATTTCGAATCTGAATCACGTAACAGTAATTACTTGAACTTGGCTTCAGCTTAAAGTCGAAGTTGCTGGGTAGGACTTGGCCAGCGAGTGTTCGTTTTTGAATATGTAGAACAGACAGAATTTAGAAGTCAATACATTGGTCACATCCCGTGCGTGAGTCACGACGTGTTGCTCTGATCAGCTCTTAAAAGCGGTACAACTTCCGAAACTTCCGATGATTGAGTACTTACTTACATTGAGATCTGGAAAACCGCTAAAGGACAGTCAAATGACTGACAAGTGGAATTATTGCTCGAGACTAGACATCGCTGTCGCTGGTATTGCTGTCACTCTCATCATGACCCCAGACAGCAAAAGCTCTATGGTGACCATGATCAGCAGACCGCGACCGCGAATGACGGTTGCGATATGGTAAATTAGCGACAGTGGGCGTCTTGACAGCTTCGAGCTCTAAATCTCGGTCTCGTGGAATTCGAGATTTGTTGCTCATTCTTCGAGCTGCATGAATGTCATCCCTGGCTCCATTGCGTACAGAGTCCGCTGAAGAAGTGGAGCTCGTAGGGGAAGGTACTTGGGTGTCAAATCCAATATGACGAGAATTTATTGCTGGTGGATTATGGTGGTGACCAGCAAAACGTCCAGGTGAATCAACCCCAGACCTGAGACCTGAGCGAGATCTCGAGCGAGACTTGGAGGTTCGTCTGCGAGCTCTCAGCGCTGTAAGCAGCTTGGGAGCGCGACTCTCGGGCTGGGTGTTTTCAGGTGAGCTATCTGAAGCAAGCTCCTTCGCCGCGGCAGCAGCAGCAGCCTCGGGTGAAGAGTCGTCAATATCGAACTTGTCGTCTTCATCATCCGATACTTCATCTTCCTCGTCGTCTTCAACCATGGCTTCTTCTTCAACAGTGGGTGGTGGAACTTCAACAGGTTGTTTGGTTCGCTTCCTCGTCTTCTTGGGCCCTTCTTCGACAACTACGAAGGATTTCTGTCGCTCACGCTCATTCCATTTAAGAGTGCGAGAAATCGCGTGGAACCAGTCGGTTGACTGCTTGTCAGCGCAAACTGTAGGGAAAGGGTATTTTGAAGCAGTGACCTTGATATGGTCACCCTCTGTATGCTTAAGTTAAAAAATATGTTGCAAAGGCGAGATTCAACCACATACGTTTCAGCTCTACACGTCCTCGACCGTCGAATGAAGCCCAAGCCGTGCTACGGGAGTTGAAAGGAACACATATGCGCAATTCCATGCTGTCAGGCAGGAGCATCGGCCGGAAAGAAAGAGTATGTGGGCAAATGGGAGTAATCAAGAGAGCCGGTATCTCAGGATGTACAAGAGAACCTCCCGCAGAGAGCTACCATTGCGCTCAGCCCAAAGTTGACACAGGCAGCGACAGAAACATACCGAATAAGCCGTCGATCCCGTCGGCGTAGAGACCGTCAGACCATCAGCTTGAACGGTTGTCATATGGTGCTCGTCACCTGGAAAGTAGATGAGAATTGACCTGCAAGAGGTAGAAAATGACACTTTACCAAAGAGCTCAAGAAGACTGACATAGGGACTGGGTCCTCGATCAACGACGAGCTCGTTGAGAACTTCAAATGTCTCAACTGCTCGGGTCGTAAAGCACATAATTTCCTTGTCCTTGGAGCCTCGTCCTGCCTCTGGAGCAGTAAAAGGGCTATTCCAACCGCCCTCTAGTGCTTCCCATCCACCCTTTTCGACGTTTTTCATCATGATTTCGCCGGTTTCGCCCTTCTTGACAGCCTTCCTTCCTTTGCCAGATTCATTGACGACCGCGCGATACACTGTACAAGTAAAACGCATGCGCAAGTTGACGCGAATTCCTGAATCAATGACAGAGTCCATGACGGCCTGGTGATCGTTGAAATCAAAGTTGGTCAAGAAGCCCAAAGAGCCCAGCGCGAAAGGAAGGACAGGAGGAACCACGCGTTGGAAAAGCCACGATGTGAACAAGACTGTTCCGTCACCCCCGAGCTAAAGAAGGTATCAGAACCTGAGGCGAGAATAGAATACAATGACATACGGTTACCACAAAATCGAAGAGATGGGGACTGTCGTTGCACATATCCATCGTCCAATACCTCAGCTGACCCTCTTCTTTGAGATAAAAGTCTTCCCGATTTGCTGAAGCAGAGGTCATGGAAGAAACGGAGGTGCTGCTCGGATTCCGTCGCCTTGGAAATGGGACAAAGAGCTCGGGGTGATCACGTTCAATGCCTTGAACATCGAAACGACGAGATTTTCGAAGTTGATTATCGACATAGCTGGGAATTAATGAATAAGAATGATTGAAGATTGTATTTAAGAAATGAGCGCACACTATAAGGCCCCGTTTATGGCCCGGTCGCTCCTTGAGCATCAGATAGAGTGCGAGATCCCGGGTGAGCTTTATGAGCCTATTGTCTCTGGCTTTGGTGATGATGAGCACGCTTTGGATATTGGACCGAACCCGGGCACGACCTGGCTCGACAATGAATGAGCCATCATCGACAATGACAGGCACTAACCAAGCTGCTTGCTCATCTCCCTGACGCCAACGGCAGTCTCTGCCAATCTGGTCGTCAGATTCCCAGCTCCTTCATCGTCTTCGTCGGTGCTCTCGATGATGGAGCTGCTGCTGGATTCACTGGGAGAAAAGGGTTCTTCTTGATTATGATTGTTGGCAGATCTAGTGTTCATGATACCGTTCTGCTTGGTTCGGAACCATTCATTCAGCGAAGCGCCCTTGTCGAGATATGAATGGACGAAACACGGTGAATCGGTAGGTTTCTGATACATATTTAAAGCTGGCCGAGGTGCTTCCATGTACGGTGACGGCCCAGAAGTTTTTGGAGTAGACTCGGGCATGGGTGAATGCTGAGATCCATTCATTTTCTTTGAAATGTCTGGGGATACCTCTTCGATGGAAATGGCTGGTCGCCATTCACCCTCGAGCAGCAGCGACGATGGCCGACTACTTTTTCTCGATAACGACGGTCGGATGGCATCAGGTCCCGGCGTCGTTGGCGGTGTCGAGAAGGTGTCTGTGTCTGGAGAAAAGGGATTTGGGCCCATTTAAAAGGCGGGCAAGCTGAAGAGCTTTCTGGTTGGATGATGAAGCCGAATGCTGGCTTTATCAGCACCGTAAAAATTCAAGTTGATTACAAGTCGTCCAGGCGACACTACTTTTGACCCTGAACACTCGTACAATGCAACATGTTGCGTACTGCTTTCGAATCAGATTCAATACTACCAGGAACAGGAAACATCAGGAAATCTTGTTCTTTTCTTCGGAGATATGCATGCAGTAGATAAAACTATTGAGATGAGTTCTCTTCAGCAAGCGATGATAGTGCTTGCTTCTTGAGGATTGTAAAGTAGCGGTTGACTCGCATTTTGAGGCCGGATTCGGAGTAAAATCCTAGTTATTTGGATGTCGGAAACGATGATTGTCGTGGTAAACTTGGATACAACTGCTCCACAGCTTTCTCCCTCTGCTCCTTTTCATTAGAAGAAGATTGTATCTCGCAGCACAAACCTCGGCAACCGTCTGAAATCTGCTCTCTTTTTAGCTATGGCCCATAGCCACATATCAAGATCAGGGAGCCGGATGCTGGAACCAGCCAATTCCACAATCAGTTCACAAGCATCGATGGCAGCGGCACGGAGTATGTAGGCCTCGGACGAGTTCAGGACAGGCCCTTCCTCTGGTGGATCCTTGAGATCCTGTTGTGATTCGTTGGATGCTGCTAGTAATGTCTGTAGCTTGTCTGAAGAACCAGCACCAGGGAATAAATGTGACAGAGACGACTCGGACAGGTCTATCACACCCAAGTGGATCAGCATTGAAGGCAGGACATTGTCTGTGAACACCGGCAGAGAGCCAGTCGAGGGTATCGGAAAGGGCGGCGGCGCCAGTGACCCAAATCGAATGTTGATCGCATGGATCAAGAAGAGAGCTTTTTTAAAACAATAAACAGCTGACAAGACGGGTTAGAGGAAACAAGATAATTTGATTACTCCACATACGTTCACCGTTCACGATTGCTATGTCTTGGAATGCTGGGATAGCGCTGACGATCTAAAATTTCTGTCAGTTAGGTTTTGATGAATCGTTCTCGATTTCACCTTTTCAAGAATGAGCTCAATCTCGATGTCCTTGGACGAAGCTTTGGCTGCTCCATTCAGGGTTTCAGCGATAAACGAGCCCAGATCTGGATAGCCATTGTGAACAAGGATTTCACCAGTCTCGGTGAGCACCTTTGTGATTAGCTTCACCAGCTCATAGAGAGGGCCCCCAAGCTCTCCAACTGTGAGTGCCGGTATGGTTTCATGAGGTCTCTCGATGTGCACCGTAACCCGCATGAGATCCGTCACTGTCCCAGTGGAGATGGTCTGCATTCCCTTTGCGGAAAGAAGATCTCCATCGCCTACGGACGAGCTGAGAAACATTGAGAATACAAAGGCTCTCATGTTGTCCCAAGCACCACGGCCAGTATCAGTATGAAGTGGAACCCGATACCCAGATGCAAAATTGAGTAGAGATAGTATAGAAAGTAGATTGAGTTCGGCCAGAGGAGATGAGAAATTAAGAGGCATAGCCAGGCCGTGTGATGCTGAGACAAGTTTGAAGGAGTCGGTAAAGCAAGGAGAAGATAAGAGCCGTTGAATGGCATTGGGGGTTATCTAGAGCGTTGATTGTGAGCAACCAAGACGCGTATTGAAACGACTTGCAATAATTTTGGCGCTTTCTCGAAGAGATCGCGAAGAATTACGAATGGATTCAAGATAGGTGCCTGACTTGGGCAATTCCAAAGACGGCATCGAGTCTGTCATAGTTAGAACCAGAGTGCACCTAGCAGGAAGTTTGCACGTGCCCAACCTCCTCCGAAGTCAAATCGCTGAACAGCTTGAGATTCATGCTCACAGCTGATCAGTCTAGTGCAGACGTCGATGTTGCACTATCGTCAGCAAGTCTGGCTTCTTTGAGCAGAAATGCATCAGTCATTTCCACTTCCAGCTCAGATTCTGGCGTTTCACTGGGCAGTCCTACCGCTATCATCCTTCCTCGACCGAGGCCAATTCGCACATTTTCTTCACCACGAGCGTCAAGTCCTCAATCGCCAGTAACAAGAGGATCAAGGCCACCTTCTTATCTTACCAAGGAGCTAGGGGTCTCGCCTGATACCAAAGACACCTTACGCGCTGCCAGCAAAGCCCGGTCAAAGTCTCGAGGCCGAAATGTCTGTATTGATGATTTTAAAGTCGGAGAGACATTGGGAGACGGGTCATATTCAACTGTACGCCATTTCTGGATCGTGCAAGGCCTCATGATTGACCTTATCTTCCAGGTTATGCATGTAACATTGATCTCCACCGGAAAGGTCTTTGCAGCCAAAGTCCTCGACAAGGCCTATCTTGTGAAGAAGCAGAAGATGTCTGTGGCACTTGTTGAAAGGACTGCGCTGCTCCGACTAGCCTCGGGGCACCCAGGGATCATCCGATTGCACTACAGTTTTCAGGACGAGTGGAGTCTATGTAGATATTTCTCGTGGTTCGGACTGATCAAAGGCTCATTTGAACTCCAGATTTCATCATAGATTTGGCCGTGAATGGGGAGATGCAGTCCTTGCTGAAGCGTATGGGCTCTTTGAACATACCTTGCGCTCAGTACTACGGAGCACAGATTGTCGATGCGGTCGACTATATGCATAAGAAGGGCGTCATTCACAGGTCAGAATTCTCCCCTTCATACATGCACCGAAGCAGATCTGATAGATTTCAGAGATCTCAAACCGGAGAATCTCCTCCTCGACGAATCTTTTCGAATCAAGATCACAGACTTTGGCACAGCGAAAATTGTGGGATCTGACAGTGCGTCTCGCCGACTTCTTGCTCGCCTTATACTTATGATCCTTTAGTGCAAGTCGAAAAGTTTGTCGGTACAGCCCAATACGTTGCCCCAGAACTAGTCGAAGCCAACGAAACCAGCGAAAGGTACTTGGATCGTATTTCCTTTCTCTTGTTGTCGCCGACCTGCCATTAGTTCCGATCTTTGGGCTTTAGGATGCATCGTTTATCAGATGGTCGCGGGTCGATTTGCATTCCAAGGTCTTTCTGAATACTTGACTTTACAAAAAGTCAAACAGATGGATTATTCTTTCCCTGATGGGTTCGACGCGAGTGCAAAGGACTTTGTGCAAAGTCTGCTGGTAATTTTGTGTTCTACCTCTTTTGTCACACAAGTTTAATATTTTCAGGTTCGCGATCCGACTCGCAGATTAGGAGCACCTGGAGCAAACTCAGACACGAATGGGCTCAGGTCCCATCCATTCTTTGCTCAAACCAAATGGGATTCTCTTTGGACTGACCCTCCGCCGAATCTCGAGGCTGGGCTCGTGAAGAATGATCCTGCTGCTGGAGGTCAACAATGGGATGATGTAGGCGCTGCTTGGGACCGTCTGGTCGGTGACGATCGCGAAGATGAGATTGAATGGGCATCGGACGCAGCGCAGCACCCTCAGAACGGAAGACCGGCTGATATTCGACGCGCCTCTGGCTCCAGCTCTTCCGAAGGTAGCAGCCCTGTGGAAGATCTTGCCACGGAATTAGAAACTTTTTCTTTTAGTGACCGGAAAGAGTCTCAGGAAGGCAAACCGCCATCTGTTTCTCATTCCGAACGTGAACGAGGTCGAACACAGGCACTCACTCCTGTTCAAGGCCATGGCCCTGCTATAGAGCTGTCAGTCTAACACCCTTTTTTCGGAAACCTTGGTTTGACCGTCATTTTGCAGTACATCTGCCCTCAAACTTGCCGACAATGAGACAGTCCTTTGCCGATCCGATGTCGAAGTCAGATCACTTCGACGTCGTGCCAGTCGTCTGATTCCAATCCCTGTTCCTCCAATAAAGCCAAAGAATCGCGAGCTGATTCTCACCACACGACGGCTCTTTTGTGTTAAATACAAGTCTCCAGAGATTCTAAACATCAAGACAGAGCTCTCACTTCGGTCAGACAGACCGAAAGACACAATTTCGACGGTGGAGCTCAAAGGGGAGCGCGAGTTTGTGGTCTTGACGGTACTGTCACTTTTTTCCATCTCGCCTTTTTGACTGAAATAATGGTCCAGAGCTCCAAAGCATACCACTATGCAACTCGAGATCGTGAAACAGCCTTGACTTGGGTGCAAAAAATTGATGCAACATTGAAGATCGCCTCGGACGCGCAGACATGAATAGATGCTGAACTTTTCTTTTGACTTTACACTGCGGGTTTATGCTTGTATTTTTTGTGATAAGCCATGGATCGGTCTCAGGACTTGTTATTATTTAAAAGTTGTAGTACCTCTGTAAATAGTCGTAGCTTACGAGTATAATTTTTTTTACGAGTGCCGTCAACCTGGAGGTAGCAGACTTGCATCGATTGGTCCGCTGCTGGAAACAACCTCTTCTTCTTCATCCTGGATGGTAATGGGAGTTCGAGGCATAGCCATTAGACCTACAGAATATCGGATGAGGAAATTCAACGAGTGATGATATTGGGGACATACCAGTACGAGCAGACTCGAGGATTCCAAACGGCTTCACCAAGTTCAAAAAGGCTTCTACTCGAGTAGTTTTTGCGGTAAGTTCAACGATGACGCTGTGCTCGCTGACGTCTACAATTTTCGCGCCAAACTGGGAGGCAAGGACTGAGATGGAATGAAGATGCTGGTGCTTCAATCTCAGAGCTTGGGAAGGTGTGAGAGTGGCAGTTGGTTCGGCACCCCGCTCAAAGTTCTGGGCCAGGATCACCTCTTGCTCGAGCTTCGCCACATTTGGATCTTCAGCTCTTCGACGAGGGTCATGGGTTGGTCCTCCGAGAAGTTGCTCCTCGAGATATTCAGAACCAAGGATGGACACTTTGACGAGCAGAAGCTCTCGGGTTATGGTCCGGGTATCAGTGTAGTCGAGGACAGCCCAGACTGGAACCTGTGGACCAAATTCAGTCTTGTCACCAAGAAAGACAGGAAAGGCACATACCAGATCCTCTAGCTGGCGACGAGCTTGTTCTACGACACCGTCCTGACCGCTGAGGACGATGCACATACGACTGAGGTCGCGAATTTCTGTTCGACATACGACAAGAGATTCAATGTTGAAACCTCTTCCAGCCAGAATTCCAGAGACCCGAGAGAGAACACCAGGCTCGTTTTGCACAAGGCAGTTGAGAATATGTCTAGAAAAGCATAAGTTGAATTTACAATCCACGGTTGAAGACGAGTCACTTTTTGAATGGCTGTAAGCTTGGAGGCGGGGTATTGTAAAGAATGTTGGTTACAGCTTCTTCTGCAGTTCTCGAGCGAGGAAGGTCCATCGCTGGCAGCGGCGGCGGTCGCGTCCTCTGCATTCTTTTGTATTCAAGCGCCGAGGTCGAGTCATCGATGCTTTTTGGTGGCTGAGGTAGCTGGTCTTGGAAACATCTCGTAGAAGTAAAGAGACTGCGAGATAAAGTCCTGGACGCTGGACGCGCCGTGAGTGCAGCGAACATGACTCGAATTTGTTCATTTAGGTAATCAAATCGCCTAACTAAGTTCTGAATAGGCATCACGAACGACTCTGGACATTATTGGCTAGTACAGTTCGCGCTAGCTGAACATATTCAGTACTGGCTTTAGGATCAACACCTTCGGCAGCGTTGACTTGCTCTGAACGAGACAAACCAAGTTCTACCAGAGACAAGGCTTCTTCCTCTGAATGTTCGTCGACCCATCGTACATATTCAGCTTCTTGCCAGCCATGTAAAGTGTGAGGCAATGGTACCGGTGACCGGACTAGGATATGGTGAAGCACAATGAGCGGTGGAAGACCAGCGGTGTGGCTTGGTGAAGCAAGTTGCCCATTCTCCAAGAATAAAAGAGGTCTTTGACGATAATGTAAGTAGTGTTGCAAAGAGTGACGCTTCAAAAAAGACAAACCTCATGGCGCGAAGAGTGCGATAATCATCACCAACACTTTCCAAATTACCTCCTCGCTGGCTTTGGTTCTGGATCATAAAGGCGTTCAGAGCAAACTCGAGTTCGGTCATATCGCTCGTCAGCTGAAGTTTGCCACTTTCTCCGAGAGGTTTTGCGATAGAGATGTGCAGAACAAATGTCCGAATAACATATTTGACGACAGATAGCATCCTGACCAATAAGAGGGTCAGTCTAATTCAAGTTGTGATAGAAGAGCAACCGACCACGCACGAGCGTCATCGCCCACATTGTACTTTGACAATATCTCGGCCTTGATAAAGGACATCTTTTCAACCAAATCCTTCATATAGAAACTGGATCCTCCTCCCGTCATGGGGTCTATCGTTTTCCCAAAGTCTATGCGATGCAACCTAGCGATGATCGCACCAAGTTCCCGTCTTATAGAAGTCAGAACGGGATCTATAACACGTTCGTAGGCAGCATGTATTTTCTGTAAAAGCAAAACATGAGTGCGAGCTGATGGAGAAATCAAGGCCAACATACGTCGATACTGGGCTTGAGAATTTTGAAAGCTGAATCAGAATACTCGTCTTCGAGCTTCGAAAGTCGCAGCCAGCATTGATACATAAAAGTCGCCACAGAACCATTGAGTGTTTGTTGTGGCGTTGCCGTGGGACCAACGAAGTTCACAGAGGATCGATCCCTCACAATCTGCACCAGGGTTATTCAATCAATCAGAATGGACGGGAGAAAGACGACAAACAAGATTATCCGTTCTGGAAAGCATCACATCGAGGCTTGAGATTGCATTTTTCGTCACAGATATGACCAGCAGCGGGTCAAATCTTGCAGAATCCAGCTCGTTGGTTATAGTCCTAGCAATGTTTATCCCGTCACTTGCACCCGGTGGGGCCCGAGATCCACCGGCAAAAGCTTGAGAGACAGCCTCGTTGAGTCTTGTTGAAGACCGGGAAAGGTAGAGAGACTCAAAGTTGGATATAGCGCGGAGAATCAGAACCGTTTCAGGGCTAGAGATGGATCAGTGGAAGCCAGAGTCAAGTTGATGGGAATATCCTACCTCTGCTGACTGTGGACGTACACTGTATCCGTATGAACAGCTATCTTTGCGAAGAATTCGTGAAAGAGTCGTAATAGTCGAGGATAGCCTGTACTGAGAGTCTGCTGTAAAAACGTCGAGCCTAGAAATTGAGTCTTTAATGCGCAAAGTCAAAGTCATCAGAGACACATACTTCGGACAGAATCCCGGGTATGTTTCTCAAGGGATCTTCCGAGAGCAGACCAAAAGGTGGCACTAGGCTTATTCTCGAGGAGCTGTCCAAATCAATTGGGTTGAAAATAACAAACGACCAAGCCCGATTCCTCACCTTCATAGCCTCATCGAGAAACACGACCTGAGAAACGGTATCTCTCTTCATCTTCAAAACCTTCTCTAACGTGTAGACCTATTATTGATCAGTCTGAGAGCCAGAAACAAGCCAGACGAGTCAAGTTGAACCGGCCCACGGAAAGAGACCGCCACCATCAGAATCGGACAGGTGGGTGGCTGAGCGCCAACTAGATTCCACCCGAAACGCACCTTTATGCAACAATCTGCCATTTCTTCTACCATGCTCTCCATCCGGGACCACAGAGCGGTTGTCCATTGAGGTGCTGTGACGGTGGTCGGCTCTGTCCGGACGCGAGATTTGTAAGAAGTCGGGGATGGAGGTGTGTTAGTAGCGGAATCTAGTCCAGATATCAAACTTGTTCAACTCTAAGGGCTGGAGAAAATAGGACCTTTTGGTAAAGTGAATTTTGAGATTTTAGAGAGATCGAACGCGTTTCGTATCCGGTCCTCGACGGCTTGAGAGAGATCTAGGACAAGACTTTGGACAAGATCTGGTAACACTCTGAGATTGTAAGCTGTCTGGAGGGATGATGCGAGAAGTGACTGGTTCTAAGTTCTTGTTTGAGCGCAAATATTTTCAGAAAAATAAAAATCATCTACCAGAGTCATTAAGCCATTCAACACCATGCTTTCCATCTCACTGGTGACTTTTGAGCGCGCGTCTTCGATAAAGGACACATGAGCAGCTACAGCAGTGATGGATCGTAAAGGAATTGTTGTTCCGGTGTCACTCTCCAGCTGAGCGGAAACATCGGAACGCTCTGGTGACACATCCTTGGACTCGTTTGGACCTTCTAATAAGGAAACTGGTTCGTAGAGTATGAATATAACACCATGAATAGATGGAATACATGCCTAATTCTGCAATGCTCAGGGCAGCTTTTGCGATCGTACGCTCCTTTTCGTCCTCGCGGTCTCCAGTGGACGCGACTGGAAGATTGCCGGCTGTTTCTGGTACTGAGCTTTCCATCTCTGACATTTGGGTTTCGAGACGTCGAGCAAGAACCACGAATCGAGATGTACGTCGGAGAACATCGGATGCTTGTTGCAGCTTCTGTAGACGCGAAACATTGGCCTGGAGAGACTGATAAGGAACCCGTATTTTGAGCCGCAGCCTGTGACCGTATCTGTGAGCAGCGGAAAGAAAAGGCAGTACAAAAGGTAGACTTTTCCAGTGACGTGTCAAGATCTGTGAGACCAGCGCGAACAGAAGTAAGCGAACCAGAGAGATCATTGGCACTGGCGGCTTGAGAGAGAAAGTCTTCATGATGAGCTGAGACGACATTTTTCAGCTGTTTGGCAACATCGTCTATTCCAAAGCTGAGCTTGGATATTGCTGCAGAAGCCTCTGGGGCTGCAGTGCGCTTTGAGAGAGACTTGGACTCGGTTGGCTGAGGATACTGCTCTCCTGCTAACACTGCATTGGCGTAGTCATTGGGATCAAAATTTGGGCTAGCGAAGATTGCATAGTCTGCAGAAGAATAAGTTGGACTCGTATAAATAATGTCAAAGAGTGAATACCATTCATGAGCAGCAGTTGTCAGTGTCACGCGTCGAACTGGTTCGTGGCCCAAGGTAACTTCGCTCCTTGTCTCTTAACCTGATGGCCTACAATTATTATCAACAGAACAGATCAGGAGGAACGAACCATCAAGTCGGACATATGCATTCCTTTCACAGCTTCCTGACATTTTCGTCCAATTAGTTCCAATTTGGTGCGCCCCCAGCTCCCACATTCCAGCCTCAGCCATCATGTAAGTCATAACCTCATTTTCTTCGAACACGAGCCTGATATGATTGCTTAAAAGGGCGTGGAATGGATTACTACAGGGCTCATGCTGCCAGCGAGGATCCGTGAGCCTCGTTCAATGTTTTCCACGACTCGGAATCCCTCATTTGACCGCAGGAGTCTCTTTCAAAACGCATACGACTCTATAACTTCCAATAATGCTGCTCGTGGCGTCGGGATTAATGAAGCACAACATTGGCACACGTCTGCGTACGGAAAAGTGAGTACTTCGTCCAAACTCTTCTAAACTTTCTTATAAAGGACTCATAAGGGTGAACTTGGCGAGCTGGATCCATCCGAGATAGGACATGCTGCTGCCTACGAAGCCTATCGTTCATGGATGCACAACTCTTCTATGCGAGACCCACTCGGTGGTGATTTTGAAAGACAACGAGACGCTCTGATAGGGCTAGCTGTTGGAGAAGGTTTTTTTCGCCCCAGTTTCTGAAACCAATGGCTTATATTATCTCTAGCGGCTCGTCTCCTACAGTTTACCAACCACCCTGTGGATCATTACACTCGTAGAGGCGCCTCTGAGGCTGCAGCTGCCACAGCTTCTCACATCTTCTTCTCAGTGAGCTGGTCTTCTCTATTCTTCACGGCATACTAATTCGCCCAAAGAGTCGTGATGAAGACAACGAGGAATACCCGCGAGGAAGATCTCAACATCGAGCATCTTTCTCATCGTCAGAGTATGACGATCCCTACTTGGGCGATGAAGCGGATTATCCCAGACACCGTCATCACTCCAGACATCGCTCCTCCTCGAGACCCCCGATGGCATATTCGGCTGGGATAGCTTCATCTCATTCTTCTGGCATGCATCATCATGTACCAAGCGTTATTCCTGGTGGAACCTTTGAATCCGGTCGTGCTGGCTCTTATTCCGGGTCCTATGGAGGTCATGCCGGGTCCTTTAATGGAGGTCAATACTCGGCAGGAAGTAACATGCCAGGGATGCCTTATAGCGCCCAAATGCCGATGTATGGACAGATGGGAGCACCTCTGATGGGCGTCTCGCCAACCTATGGTCAAGGGCCAATGGGGATTTCTCCAACTTACAGTGTTCCACACCAGCGGCATCGTAGTTCATCATTTTCGATGCCCTATGGCCAGCCACCTGGAACTGGTGGCTACGGTCAACCTCAGCCCTTTGGGGCTTATTCTGGCCAGCAGCAATACATGCCAATGGTGTCCCCCGTAGTTCCACAGAGCCAAGCTATGATGATAATGGCTAAACCTCACAAGAAACATCACAAGCATCATCATAAAAGCAAAAGATCTCGCAGTGTGGAATATCCAGGAAGCTACTGATTTGATTTTATTGTTTCGGGGATCCACTCTCTGTCATCTGGATATGTATTGGTTTTGCATCTTGTAGCTTCGTTACCTCTGTGTTGTATATCTTTTGCTGTGCTATCTCTATGCTACCACCATCAGTTTCAAACAACAGGCCGCGACAGAAGGCGCGACATCCTACTACTGTATAGCGATCAAAACGTTTGTTGCCATGACACAGCCTGTCGGCACAGGACTATAAAAGCCTTCGGCTGATGAAGAATTCCTCTCTAGGCTGGCCCTATACCCCATCGTCGAAAATCCGGAATTTTCTTGACTAGCAAACCTTCAATTGAACAAAAATGTCCTACGTTCACTCTCGCACCTTCTGCTGCTGTCTGCCTGTCCGACTAGGCACATTCGTAAGCATTCCACAATTCCTGCTTCTCCAGCGACTAATAACTGAAAACAGATCATTGCCATACTTGGTCTCTTCGTTGGTGGGCTGGTTTCCATTGGGGCAATCATTCAATACAAGAACACCTGTAGGTTTTTTTATACAAGAAAACACTGGACGTTGTTCTGACTGGACCAAGGGAACCCGGATACCACGACCAAGGTTGCTTACGCTATAGTGATCATCGTCTATGGCCTATATGCTATTCTCTCCATCCTTGCCATCGTCGGTGCCGCTGGAAAGAAACGAGGACTTATCAAAGCCTTTTTCGGATACTTGACTGTTCATGTTATCCTCAGCATTGCATCTGGAGCCTTCAGTCTTTATGTTTATTTCCAATCTGCTCCCGATCGTGTCAACCGCTGCATCAATTCAAGCTCCGGCAGTTTTGTAGCTGTCCAGGCTTGCAAACAGGGCATGAATGTCGCCAAAGGAGTTATTGTTACCTTGTTCATCCTGCTCTGGCTCATGGAAATCTGTTGGTGCTTCGAATTGATCTTGGAGTTCCTTGCTGATCTTGTTCCACAGGGGGTTGTGTTATCGTCAACGACTATGCCAAGCAGTTGGAGGAAGAGGAGATGGTAAGGCGCAAGGACGCAGCCTATTTGCGGGCCTAAATCGCGTCGACTTGTTATTCCCCTTTTTCGTGGCACACAATCACTGTATTTCTATCGAACGAAGATAATGTTTTGCTCCAAACTCGGTGTGAACTAGTATCAGTAAATTGAGTTTGAAGTCAAACCTATCGTGTTTTTTTGATAGCATTCATCAAATCCTAGTGGTACAGCAAAATTCAAGTATTCTTTCTATGCGTAGCACAAGACCTTGTAGGGCTAATAATAATAATAAAAAGCATCAATATCAATGTTAGACCCAGACACAAAACTCACCTTGACTTCTTTCTCGTCCCCGTCATAAGGGATGAAGGCCACTGGGAATAGAATCAGTTGGATGGTGTCACAGATAAGTGTTTCTTACCGTCCCACTTCTCGGATGCCTTGCCAGGGTGAACTGCCCCATGGTATTCGGCCTCAGCGATGTAAAGGATGGTTCCATCAGCTTCATGTCCACCGTCAACAGGTCGGTATCCCAGATTGTTGACGTTTAGGCGGCCGTGGATCTCCTCCCAGCGCAAACCTTGCATATTTCCGACGAGAATCTCATATTTGTCGAACTGAGATAATGTGAGACTCGGCGTTGGAGATTGATAATGAATCCAAACATACATGAATCTCATCATGACCATAGCCGATAACAGCGCCTTTCTCGAAAGCCGGGGATGCTTTACCGATCTCTGTACAGTGATTAGAACTGTCGATAATATAACAAGGTTTACTCACGGAGACTGCCCTACGATTTCCAAGTCAGCTGAAAACTCATCGGCGAAGAGGGAAAGCCACTGACTTCGTGGAAAGCCCGGCAAATGTACAAGGTCCATGACTTCTCCTGGCCGACGACGATAGCTTCTGCTGGGATATTCTTGCCCTCAGTTAAAACCCACTGGGCGGGACCGCGAAGACCATTGCGGTAAAAGTCGTCAGCCCTTTGTTGAGCCTCGTGAAGCCAGTTCGAAAGAGCCCATACTTGAGCTTTTTTCTACAATTAATGTCAACATCCCAGTGTAACTTGGATGAACTATGATTCACCTCTTCTTCACTCTTCTCATGGTGCCTGTAGGCCGCGTATCCAGCCCCGATGGCAGCGATACCAGCGAGAAGACCACCTCCGACCTTAAGACCGATAAATCAGTGACTGACAAGTTACAATATGAGAGGTTCTATACTTCAAGTTCCTTCTTGCGCTTATCATCTAGATCGTACCAGTGGGTTTTGCGCTCCTCATGCGAGATTTGGACGGGTTGTTCGTTTTGGACGGGGGCTAGAAATATTTCGCTCAGTTACCAACGGAATTCACCAGTTTCAAGCTCGACTTACGCTGCTGATAAGGCTGCTCATGCTGCTCATGGCGATTTTCCGAGCCATAGTGTTGTCCACCATGATGTTCGCTTCCATGGTTGGAGGAGCCATCGCTGAGACGTCCCCATAGAGCGGGAGTGATGTTCGGGGTCCAGTCGGACTGAGCAATCAATTAAGCAAATGGGGACCGGAAATTGATGACTCTTTCTTACCTGAGAGCGGTGAGGTTGGATGATTTTGTAGCGGTGACCTAGTGGATTGTCAGACAGAGCTGTGAAGAAGCTGGTTGATTCCACCTTCGAACTCGACGATATCACCAGTGTTGTACTGAGTTCCAGGTTCCCAATATTGAGTCATGGTGGTTGAGAATCGATCGAGAATCGATCTGGCTTGGAGCCCAGGATCCTTATAGGACCAGGATTAGCCAATGACGCTTTGCATGCTCATCGATCGTCTTTGAGCTGCTTTCGCTGTTGGACCTTATAGCGAGTACATATCGGCTGAGTGGAATCAACCTTGAATTGAAGACTATCGTGGACTATCGTGGGCAGGATCGGTGCTGCTGTGACTCGTGTGGAGCTTTGATATTGTCAATGACAATCGAGCCAGGTCGAGGTCACGCGTCGTTTTTTTTGAACTTTATCTGTCATGTCTGGCCCGGCTGCAGCTGCGTCGAGCTCCAAGCTTACTGCGTTTATGAACCATCCTGCTGGTTAGTGGAATCAATCCTCGAGTATTCACCAGGCCCCAATATTACCAGGTCCAAAAACAGTATTCTTCTGGGCGCCGCTCATGAAATGGTGTCTCGTTGGTGCAGGGGTCAAGGACCTTGCTCGACCTCCTGAAAAGCTCAGTGTTTCCCAGAATATTGGCAAGCATAGCTCACTCGTATGTGTGTAATGGTCGCTGACTCCTAATCCATAGCTCTCGCTGCAACAGGCATCATCTGGGTGCGGTATTCCTTGGTGATTACGCCGGTGAACTACAGTCTTGCTGCTGTCAATTTCTTCGTTGGCGCATCAGGTTTGACACAACTGGCGAGAATCGCCCGGTATGTGACTCGTACGATGCTGCATTTGCACGACTCAAATTTTGCAGCTACCGATCTTCTTTACCAGCCCAGACGAGCTGAGCCTTGTATACCCACAAAAATACATTATTTGCATCCAGCATTGCAAAATGAACCTGTGAAATACACCTGTCGAGTCCAAATCTATCGCGAAGTCGACCCTTTCCTAGCCTTATTCTGCTTCTCTTTCTGCTCGGGATCCTCCAAACCGAGAATACTCTGAGCTGTAGACCACCAAGCGCTGTCTTTGACAGCCTGCTCAGCCGAAGCAAGGACATCTTGCAATACCCGTGCAACCTCCCCTTCATCTTTCTGTGCGTTCTGCCACTCTTTGTGTTCAGCAAATGAATTCCATGCTTTTGGTCGAGATTTGCGAGCTTTCGGCCTTCTAGCGCTGGATCGAGGCTGACCGTCGTTGAGGCCTTGGCCTTTGATCAGGTCCGCGACTGCACCACCGACAGCGGACAGAACACCAAAACTGGTGAGGTCTGCTCCCGCATTATTAGCTGTTCCCATTATCCAAGCGGCTCCAGCAATCAAAGCTCCCAAAACTGTCCCCCATTTCATGAACCAGAAGCCGACCCGAAGTGTCCAGGTCGCCGTTCTGTAGAGACTGACCAAAGCCAGGTATGCTGAGAGAAGGGCTATAACAGGCGGGAGAACTGTTTGTGCATCCCACTGCAGAGGGTGCGTCGAAAGTAAGGCCATAATCAGCGAAAGTAAGGCGGTAGACAGGGCGAGAGCATGGGATAAGAATGAAATGAGGACCGAATATACTGGTCTAGGGATATTCGATTCGATAAACTCCAGGATGGGGTTCAGAATCTCTGGCAAAGGTATCGCTGAAGGATTCACTGCGGCCATGGCTGGTGGCAGTGAGAGAGTGAATCGGACGTTCGTGGGACAATTCACGTGCTGGGATCAAGCTCTATATAAAAACGTCAAGTCTCCTGTCACGACCTGACTACACTCTTCTTCTCAACCACATCAACGGAACAGTCGTCAACTTTTATAGCCTCCACCCTCTTATCTCTTTTAACAATGGCTATGAAAAGAAAATTTGAAGTTGACGCAGAGTCGGACGCGACGACTACGGTTCGTTTTGTTATTTTTCTTCCCACCGGGCGCTCAATTCAAATTTCCATTCCAGAGGCCGAAACAACTCAAGCTCGTTCCATTCCCCAACTACGAGCCTGACCTCGACAGCGCCATGTCTGAAGCTGAACCTCTCTACTCGGCTCATCACGTCCGAATTCCTTCCAATGCTAGTACGACCTCGAGCGACTCCTCCTATGGCGTCCCATCACGTAATTAATTGTTTTTCTTTCCTTTCTTGACGCGTTTACTCAACAAATCATTTTATAGCTGAAAACGCGTCGTACCCTTCATTCGACCTTTATCCTCACCCCTTTTTCCGCCCCGATGGCAGCATTGACACCGAGTCCCACAACTATGCTTATTACTCGGCCCAGCAAAACTCTACCGTCGGTCTTCTTCAACCTTCCAACAATTTTGTTCATCACGGGTAGGTTCCTTTCCATACTTTTTCTTCTTGTTTGATTGTCCAAGTTTATACACTTTGCTCACCATTTTCTTTTTATGTTGCTTTGCATTCTCATAGTTCACATTGCTCCCAGATTCCCAAACTCCGTATCGCCTGTGCCCCAGGACTCAATGGAACACGTACAATGTGGAGCTTCTGCGAACAGTGCGGCGCAATTTCCATGGTCGACAACAATGATTAGTTCCAGTCGGTACATCTGCAAACGTCGCTCGGATCAATGCTTGTTCGACATATAACCATTCCCTCCATTTGATCCTTTATAGCACTTTTCTCTTTCTCTCTTTCTCCTCTGGTTTGTTGCTTGGGTGCTTCATTTCTCTTCCGAGATGCCTTTTTTACCTATATTTTGCACGCCTCCTTTCCAGTCCGCCGCCTTCTATTCCGCGACCGTCGACCGTTAAAAAAAAATCCAGCACCTCGTATTCGACCATCGCCAATCAGTCATACATCACAGCATTCCGACATTTCCTAACCCCTCACTTCCGAAACCATCACATGGACCCAAAAACGAATCGCACCTTGCTGGACAATTCTGCTTTCTATTGCTATCGCTGTAAATATGTACAAGGACTACTGTAAAATTACACCTACCTTATTCATGTTGCCAGAAATCATTTTGCCTCGCGTGTTATTTTCCTCTTGCCGGACATCAGAAAGCCAGTGGTAGAACTTCGAACGCTGGTCCATCGTGTCCTATCCTGTCCTATTCGGTTGAAAATTCGCCGACTGGAAGAGGTTCTATGTAGAAGCCTCAAGTCAACTCTGGTTCTGCGGGTACTACTAGGCTTTCCTCTTCTAGCCTCTTCTTTCCTTCAAACTTGCGATCCGTGAAACCCGCCAGATCGGGTGTCGCGACGTCCGCATCACCGCATCAGACGTATCACCGGGCTCCAACCAAATGATAATTTCAAATTCCCAAACGACCAGACTCAGAGTCGAATACTGGCCATGGCAGAAAGAAAGGTACATATCGAATCAGACAAGCACTGCAAGTTGAATCTCCTACAGGGCGATCCGCTTGGCCATTTTTAAGCTGCAGGTTTATGGAGTCTTTCTAAAATCAACGATACATGGCATCATGTCAGGGAAACGGAAGCGCGCCACAGCGTGTCATCTGGTCTCCTACCCCAGATGCCCCGGAATCTGATGCACGAGGGAAAAGTTGCTTTTTGCTTAAAAGAGGCCACTGTCTTTGATGCAAACCCGACTCGTGTCCTTCTTTCTCCGCCATGTCTGAGAAAGTATCCATCGAAGAACAGAGGGAAAAAATCGACCTGGTCAACAATGTCAATGCAAGGTACCTGTTTCCTTTCCTATTACAAGTTTTCTGCCTCACCGTCGCTCATAGAATTCAAAACCCTTTGCATGGCATTCCAAAGGAGAAACTATTTCAACAAGTAGAGCAGTTCACACGTGAAAAAGGTCTTGAAGAACATACCACATTGTTCAAAAAGGGTGCTTTGCTTGCTCAGTCGCCGAAAGCTTTTGAAGAGCTCGTGGAGCTTGACGAAGCCGACAAAGCGGCTATTCGTCGAGAAACTACGCGTCGGTTCATTTCAACCAACCCTTGAATCTTCTCATTATTTCGCAGACAAATGGTCGCAGACTAAATCTCTCTATCTCACAGTTGTACTATGTTCTCTTGCCGCTGCCGTTCAGGGCTGGGACCAGACTGGATCCAATGGTCTTTACTAGTTCCATGAAAGCCTCAACGAAAACTCAAATATTCTAGGTGCCAACCTGTCGTTTCCGGACGAATTCGGGATCTCCACGTCGCTGAGTGACCCTGATCATGCCAGCCATGAATGGATCGTTGGTCTCGTCAACTCGGGGTGAGCTTTGGAATATCTTCACTCTTTCAGCTCTGACCCGCTTCGCATAGGCCTTACATTGGTGCCTCTTTACTGGGATGCTGGTACGTCATGTCACCTGATTCAGCTCATGATTTTGAGTTAAGTCCCTTCGCAGGCTTACAGATCCTCTCAACAATTTTTTGGGACGTCGAGGAACCATCTTCTTCTGTGGTATCTTCTGCACGTTCAGTGTGATTGGCTCGGCATTTTCAAAGACCTGGCAGCAGCTCTTGGTAGGTCTTTGACGATATCAGAGAAACATAAAGCTGAGTTTTCCTAGGTCACTCGGCTTCTACTGGGACTGGGAATGGGTGCGAAAGCGACGACAGTACCAGTTTATGCTGCCGAGGTGCGCTTATTTCTTGATCTGATCGACTCAAATCTAATGCTCGCCGGTAACTCCAGAATACACCGGCTAATATTCGAGGTGGTCTTGTCATGTCCTGGCAAATGTGGACGGCATTCGGTATCTTCATTGGCACAGCAGCGAATCTGGTCTTGTTTCAAGTCGGAAGAAATGCCTGGCGTCTGCAATTGGGCTCTGCCTTCTTACCTGCGGTTCCCTTGGTGCTTGGGGTTTACTTCTGTCCTGGTGGGTCATCCGCAATCTTCTGTCATCACAGGTAGCTCATTCGGCAAAGAATCCCCTCGATGGTTGATGAAGAAGGGTCGCTACCAAGAGGCTTACAACTCTTTCAAGCGTCTTCGCAATTCGGAACTCCAGGCTGCAAGAGATATGTATTACGCCCACAGGCAGTTGATGGAGGAATTTGCTGTCCTCGGTGGCTCGTCATACGTTTCTCGATTCACCGAATTATTCACAGTACCTCGAGTTCGTCGCGCAACCCTTGCTTCGTGGGTCGTCATGCTTGCTCAGCAGATGTGTGGTAAGGCATAGTCTTGTCTTGTCAAACATTGAACCTCATTTATTCCAGGTATCAACATAATCGCCTTTTACTCCTCTACGTGAGCGCTGTTCATTTATATATTCGCTGACTACATTTCATTTCTAGTTTGTTCGTCGCGGCCAATTACTCCCAAAAATCTGCCTTGCTAGCTAGCTTCGGCTTTGGTTTGGTGAATTGGCTGGGAGCATTTCCAGCAGTCTGGGTGAGTCTGAACTCTGCCAGTGCCGGATAAATCTAACTCTATTGTCTACAGACCATCGACACTTTCGGCAGACGCAATCTATTGCTCTTCACCTTCCCAAATATGGCTTGGAGTCTTCTGGCCGCTGGTCTTTGCTTCCTCATTCCAGAGGGCAGCGCAGCTCGTGTTCCATTGATTGCGCTATTCATTTATATATTCGCTGGTGAGTCTCTGGACTGTTCATTTGCTTCACAATTCCTGATCCTTCTCTCTTAGCATTTTACTCCCCAGGAGAAGGACCTGTTCCGTTTACTTGTGAGTACCCTCGAGTCTCGTATACCTCCGCTGACCGTGTACAGACTCGGCTGAGGTCTTTCCTTTGACACATCGCGAGATGGGCATGTCCTGGGCAGTTTCAACTTGTCTCTTTTTCGCGGCTGTGAGTAGCCTCTATTCTTTGTCCGAAATAGTCGAAAATTTTCCCACAGGTGCTATCTATAACTTTCCCACGCATTCTGGGGTCCTTCGGAGCCGTGGGAGCCTTCGGCTTTTATGCCGGTTTAAATGTATTAGGTAAGCAGTTCCCAGGATCATAATTTCAAGTTTGCTCATCACTATCAGCTTTCTTCATGATTCTGTTCTTGCTGCCAGGTTAGTGTTCAGTTCATTCAATGCTCTGTTGCTCACCTTATTAATGGTGATCTCTCCAGAAACAATGGGCCGGACACTTGAAGAGCTCGACAGCACTTTCGCAGTCCCTACATCACGACACATCGAATACCAGGCCAAGACCTTTGTCCCATACTGGATCAAGCGATACATTCTTTTCCGAAAGAATACCACGCTGAAACCGTTATATAACTTTGAAGAGGTCGAGAGCATCACCGTTTTCGAGAAGGGTGTCGGTCATTAGATCTAAAACTGTACTCTGGCCGTGAAAACCTTGACGAGGGAGTCGCCTTCATCTAATATCAGAATTAACTGATTCACGGTCCTCGGAAAGGCACATACCACGCCTGGTAGATCAGTACCAGCTGATGACTCGGTATCATCGGCTACCATCGTCCTAGTGTTCGCTTGAGATGCAGTCAGCTAGAAAAAAACACTGGATGTTTTGTACCTGCACCCAGAGCATGTTTCACGCGACCTCGTCTGCTGATCGCGCAATTGCCGAAAGATGGCGGGTCAAGTAGACCAACCATTCAGAACAGCCATTCCGCATGTTTCGACGAATTCATGTATTAGATTCTTTCCTTCGACTCCGTCTCGCTGCACCCATTTTTGGCTCCAGCAAAGAGAAAAAGAAATTTGTCAGAGGCGAGTCCATAAAGAGTAAAGGCGAGACGACAGAAGGCACTGTGTGATTATAAAGAACAGTGCGTTGGATTGTTGTGGGTAGAGAATTTGGTCTTCTCAGCGTAAGTGGAAGTCCATTGATTATTGATGGAACGACTTTTCTTCCTAGAGGAGGATTTGGGAGACTAGACGAGTAGGTACCGTAGTCTCTGTAGCTTAAATATCGATCCCGGGAGCTCGGCGCAGTACCGGTCCCCGGTACACCTCCTGCCGCTTATCACTTGGCTCGGACAGTGATGCTGTTGTAATATCTGCGACTTCCTCCTTCAGTCAATGGGTGCTTTCTTCAGCTCACAAGGGTCCAACAAGACCGGAATATACTACCCCCATGAACCTGCTCAAGTCAAAGTTGCCAAAGATCGCGCTGGTCCGAGCCAAAATAAATCGCTACGACAGCTCGTAGAAGAGGTCAGTGCTAATGACATCTCCGAATGCTTTTAACGACTTTGTCCTAGAGATGTCCGAGCCTTTTATCGAAATTCGTCCCACCTCTGTGGTTGTTCAAGTACGAGCGCTTTTGTCGTTGATGCTCAAGCTTGACGTGAACTATACTAGTGGCCATTTACAGACGCTATATTGCGTGATTGGTGCGACTATATCTTCTTTCGCTTCCCAGAGGCTGACTGGAGACAGGCGACTTTACACAATGCGATAAAGTCGTTTACAGCAGGACTTATATCCAACTTGTAGACGGTGGGACTCTGTGAGTTGTTCTCTCTTGGGCTATTCGATATCGTCTCATTATCCCAGAGGTCTGGATATGACTCCTGCAAAGGAACTACCAGAAACTACGCCCATCATTGTGGTTATGCATGGTCTGACCGGTGGCTCATACGAGGCTTATCTTAGAGCTGTCCTCGCTCCTGCTTGTTCTCCGGTCAGCAAAGGCGGTCTAGGTTATCGAGCAATTGTAGTGAACTTCAGGGGATGCAAGTATTCCTTGATTGAAATTTTGATCTATCTGACGTCCTTGTAGGTGCTGGAGTTCCCCTTACATCTCCACAATTTTACAGCGCCGGCTGGACCAATGATCTCCGACAAGCTCTTATATACATCTCAAAGACATATCCAAACGCGCCTCTCATAGGACTCGGCTTTTCTCTCGGCGCCAATGTTTTAGTTCGGTATTTGGCCGAGGAGAAGGAGGAATCTCGACTGTCTTCTGCGGCTGTCCTCGGTTGTGTAAGTCTAACCTTACCCTCCAGGGATGCTGTTCTAACGAATCGTAGCCTTGGGACATTGGTAAAAACAACGACGCGTAAGTCGATGATATTATGGGTTTATTGTTTGTATTGAATATGTCTCCCAGACTTGAAAGCTCGTTGGCAGGACGCTACCTTTACTCGAAAGGCATGGCGACCAATCTATTGACACTGTTGAAAAGGCATGCCTCTGCCTTGACCAAGGATATGTCTCATCCAGTCGCGTCGGCCATGTTGAAGACGCTGGCTCTCAAATCTCCAACACTCGAGCAGTTTGACGACACTTTTACACGAGTCGCTGGAGGTGGATCACCCCTTTTTCCATTTGCTTCCGCAAAGGATTATTATCACACTTGTGCCAGTCATTATCTGCTGCCTCAAGTCCGAGTCCCGCTGCTCACGATGAATGCCGACGACGACCCGGTCGTTCGAGCTGTACCGCTTGATTTGGGAGTGCAAAATCCATATGTCATCATGGTTTTGACTCGCGGCGGCGGCCATCTTGGCTGGTTTACACCTGGGCCAGATCGGACCTTGAAACGATACTTTGTGCCTGCTATCTTGGAATGGTTACGGATGGCCGTAGAAGACATCCTTCCTTTCGATTCAGCAAAGAGGGAAATCTACCTTTCCGAAAAGGGCTTCCTCAAAGAAGTTGGACGGCAGGAGCTCGGTTGTCGGGTTATTGATGGAGGCGGTTTGGTTACGGCGACAGAAGATTCCGGCATGATATTCCAAGGGCTGTAGATATTCCGACTTTGCCGGCCACAGTCGTTGAAGCCGTTGAAGAAATAAAGCATGTCCTGAGTTCCAGGTCCAACACGGTGCCAGATTGAGGTCAACTAAAACAATTGTCTTCAATAGGACATGCGGCTCCCTTTTCCAGAAGGAAATATCGTCGTCATTCCGCGAGATGGTTCAGCAGCGCTCCAGTCGTGCTCCACACCACGCCGACAGCTTGGTATGACGCATTTGAATAGGAAAAACAAATAAAGGTGAGGCGAAACCCGTTGTTTTTGACCCCCAACACGATGGCGAAAACATCAGAGAAAGACAACGAAGTCTCCTTGCATGAGCAGTTTGACAGCAATTCTGCTTCAACGCCATCGTCATCCGAGAATATCAACGCCAAGCTCGCCAACCCCTTGGCTGGATTGTCATACGACCAACTCATAGCTGATGGAGAAAAGTTTGCAAAAGAACACGAACGTACGCCACAAAATCCCGATCTCGACGCCTAGTTGACTGGTTTCTTCAGTTGGACATCTCTCAGCGGTCTTCTCTAAAGGTAAGCCGCCTCATTCATTTATTTTTCTCGTCTATTCATACAGTTACAGCTGCTCTCGTGGCCCAGGATCCCACTGCTTTCGAAAGCATACCTTTGCTCGATGAAGATGACAAAATCGCACTTAGACGGGAAATAGACTCGCCATGGGACCAGCCCAAGATACTATACTACACAGTAGCGCTGTGCAGCATGGGTGCCATTGTCCAGGTATGTCCAAAACTTGACCTTCCTGGGGCCGTAGACTAATCTTAGTCTTCAGGGAATGGACGAGGTATGTCCGGCAGCTGAACCGAATTGCCGAATGATTAAGCAAAGCTGTATAGACTGTGATCAATGGAGCAAATCTATTCTTCGCAGCTCAATTCAACATCGACCCCAACTCTGGAGACACGGGACGCAATCAGTGGCTGTTGGGCCTCGTAAATGCTGCGCCTTACCTCTGTTGCGCCGTCCTCGGGTGCTGGTTGACAGAACCGGTACGTGAATGGCATAACTGAAACTCGATTCCTGCCTGAATCGATCCCCAGTTGAACAATAGACTGGGCCGAAAAGGGACAATCTTTTTCGCCGCGACAGTTTCCTTTCTTGCCTGCTTGTGGCAAGGATTCACCAACTCTTGGCCACATCTATTCGTCGCTCGGTTTGCTTTAGGCCTCGGTATCGGCCCAAAGAGTGCAACAGCGCCTGTTTATGCCGCAGAATGTGCTCCAGCACGTATTCGTGGGGCACTCACGATGATGTGGCAACTTTGGACTGCCTTTGGCATTATGCTTGGTTTCGTCAGTGATCTTGCTTTCTACAAGGTCCCCGACACCTCCAACATCACGGGCCTGAATTGGCGTCTCATGCTTGCTAGTGTAGGACTTTACTTGGTTCCTTCTTCCGAACTGATCGATGTTCCACAGGCCGGTTTTCCCGCTCTCATCTTAATGAGTCAAGTGTGGTTTTGCCCTGAATCACCCAGATGGTACCTCAATCTCAGGTTCCTTTTTGAGAGTATAGCTCAAATAACCCCCAGGTACATCTCGAAAGGCAGATACGTTGATGCATACGACTCCTTGGCCAAGCTGCGCCATACCCCTATTCAGGCGGCACGTGATATGTACAGTATGTGGCGTCTAAACCTCGACGTTTATTTGCTGATTTTCTCTCCAGCCATTCATGTTCTTCTGGAAGCTGAGAAGAAAATCATCCGTGGCAGGCATCGCTTCATTGAACTCTTTACGGTGCCGCGGAATCGTAGAGGAACCCTCGCATCTTTCATTGTGATGTTCATGCAGCAATTGTAAGTTTTCTATTCATCTCCTGGCAGTCTATTAACGATTACAGCTGTGGCGTAAACATAATATCTTATTACTCGAGTTCTATTCAGAGCCAAAGAGTCCAAATAAGAGAACGATATCAAGGACTCGAAATACTAGATGTTGAATCCGACAGTCTAGAGCAAGTAGCAGTTCTTCCTGGGAGTGAGAAACTTTGCATTGATGCTACTGCTGAAAATACAAGTATTGCTATGCGTAAGAAACAAAAAAAAAACTACAGACATGCGAGGAAAAAGAGACTACAGATGCGATGATTGCTATGCGTAAGAAACAGAGAAAAAAGAGACTACTGGAATGCTAATTAAGCTTGATGAAACGAGAAGTGATCCAGCCAGTCCGAACAAGAATCTTGGAAAAAAGTACAAATGCGTGAAGTCCAACCCATCAAGCGCTCGCCTTGGCTGCAGCACGCTTCGCGCGATTTCGAGCCTTGTATCTAGCTGCCCGTTCAGCATCTACAAGCAATAATTAGTCGCTATGGGAATCAATTGGAAAGACTCTGACCTTGGATTGACGGAATCCTCTTCAGTACAGAGCGACGGAATTCAGGTGATCGGTGAAAACGCCTCAGAATGTGGTCGAAGTTGGACAAGTTGGGTGTATTGCTCACAAAATCCTATTGATCGTCAGTTTGTGTCGAAGAGGTTATGCATACAGAAAAGCTTAGCTCACTTGATAATGCGCTTCTAAGATTTCGATCCGAGCAACATCCTCCGCAATCCACCACAATGTCGAGCGTTGGATAAAGATTTGAACTCCTCGGTCGGACCTGTCGAGTGTCTGAGCGATCTCTGAGTAGTTATCGTATCCCCAGTCCGCGAGGAGTCTAAACCAGGTAAGTAAGAAAGCAGACTCGTCCCAGTGTTACGTACCGGATAAGGGATATCTTCTCATTTTCGGTCCACCAGTTGCCACCTGCGCCATGTCGTGTATCCAGCAAAACTTTATAGAGGCGCATCACCTCGGAGTAGTTCAGGGTGAGGTCCCCGGTGGCAAGCATGACTGCTCGAACTGAAACAGACGATACTCGTGAAAAGACGACATGAGGAATGGTTGGGTCACTGACCGAGTTGCCTCCGGAACCTAGTCGATGCGCCATCGTCTTCAAAGTCAGCGCCTCCGTTGATTGTGGACATTGTGCGAAAGAGAACTTTGACTTGGTCCAGGGTTACGCCGGTAGACTGGTTAACATCAGTATTGATCAGGTCAACGAAGTGAAAGTGCAGACCTGCATTACAGCGCCAAGCGTCTCCTCGAGTATCTCATCAGGGCGACCGCCTTGTTGGTACAACAGTTTTGTTGACCTGTAATTAAAGCCCGGTGTGAGGTAACTGTCCATCGCAGTTGGAATGGTGAAGATCAGAGGTAACCAGGATCGGAACCGGTTCATGTTGGGTCCACGGGGGATATAGAATTCTGATAGACTGGTTGAACGAGCAATAGGTAAAATCCAAAAAAGGGCTCACCGCAGGCGGCAATCAACAGCGCCAGGCGCTCCTGTCTGATGTCAAGCACGTAGAGCTCCTTATTCACTCCAATGATATCCATGAGATCGAGCAGATACTGTCTGGATTCGGCAGGAGTCATCCCGACTGTCTTCTCCAGCATCTGAGAAAGGTTTTAGCATAGCTTCGATTATACGCGCATATACTGACCAAACAGAATTGGAATCCAATTTTGGCCAGCGGAACCCGATACTGGTCCAGCATGAACTGTGAACCGAAGTCGTCCTCGGTCTGGTACTCGTTTACAGGACTGGTCTCGTCCCCTTGGACGGGCCTTATCCTCTGGTATCGGTCTTTGACGATTTGGAGCCTGTGGGAGATGAGCCGAGATTTTTGTACCAGTGAAAAACATACTGCTCTTCAGTTATCGGTGGTTGATGTTCAGACCCTGTCAGTTTATGTTTTACCAGGTCTTTGCGTGGATTTTGGGGAATATAATTGTTAGGGTTGCCTTTGAGGTCGACACAGATTCTTGCTGTAAGAAAACGCGTCAGATAGCCATAAGGAAATCCAAAGAGCTTACCAAGAGACTGTTTTGCATGAGTCGCGACATTGTCCATCGCTTTGGCGCTGACCAGCTTTGCCCCGTCGGGTAGATTGAAATAAATCAGATAATACGCGAACGTGCTGCAAAAAAAGGGAACGATGCATCGCATGATTTCTGCGATGTATCGAAAGTAGGTCGTGGGCCAGTCTCTGGGAGCCCCGCCTTTCGTCATGTCGAAGTCGGTGAAAGAAAAGCAAAACAGGAAAAAACAAAATTTATAGCTCACCAAAGGTCATCTGACCAAACGCGCATCACCGATATGGACTCTAACATGGCGTCTGAGTCGCAAGAATCTCAGCAGATTCGACAGGAAAAGGACGACTTTTTGAAGCCAGAAGTCCTCCTGAAAACTATCGAGTCACTTGCTGGAGTAGCTCGGGCAGCGGTGCTTGCCTTGGGTACCAAGGAATCGAGAGAGGGTGTCGTAGTGGAATGGATCAAGGAAAAGCTGAAGAGAGTCGATGACAGGGTGACGACCGCAGTGGTAAGATTAACTCTGCTTATCTTATTCGACGCCGTTGACGTTGAGTTACGTCTAAAGGTACAAAAAGGGTACGATTACCTCTTGCTTCGCGCTGAGAAGGGAAGAAACCAAGTCAACGTCCAAGGCAAGATTCCTGCAGACAAGCAATTATTCAGGTATTTCTTCCATACAACTCGACGATTCTGCTCACATAAACCGACTCAGGATTGACGCAAATGGCGAGCTCGTTTGGATTCTTCCGTTTCATACACGTTCACTACCGACCGGTTTCCTCGATATACGCCTCGAATGGAGAGGAAAGCAGCGTCAGCTGTTGTTCCTGCTCTTCCTGATTGCCTTTTATACTGGTTGCGGTGAGCATCGCGGCGAACATATTGGTGCTGCCATCGAAAAGTCAGTAAAGTTCTCTTCATCTGGAATTTTCACTCAACTAGCTTATCAGGTCCATTGAACTCAACCTCCCATTTGTTCCAAGCGCCTGGATGATCACCGAGGTCGATATGTCCGAATGCGACGACATGGGATGCTACATGATCACTCCCCCAGTTAAATGTGCCGAAGATGATGATGAATCTTCCGATGCTGAATCTTCCGATGCTGAATCTTCCGATGACGATGCATCTACGACCGACAATGAATCCAGCCCACCAGAGTATCAAGAAAACAAGACATACAGCGGTGCAGCTGTGGTCATTTCTAATCGAAAGCATTCGATCAAAACCTCCAACCAAGTCCTTGCACCCCTTCTCATTCTCATTCCCTTGCATCTGTGGCGTCGTCGTGTTACCCGGTCTTGGGCTGCTGTCGAAGATGACCTCATGACCCCAGGAGAGATCATCTGGGTCGTGGAGTTTATGCAGACGGTGTTGTGTGGAAACAATGTTGACGGTCTCAACAGAAACATAGCAGACTGGTTGACTTGGGACGCCCTGATCTCGTCAAAACAGATAGCAGTCGGACACGATTTGCTTCGGGAAGACTTGGAGGAGACTGGGAAGACTTTGGAGGAAATTGGCCCGATAGCTAATTATTATGGGGGCCTAATCTGCGAAAGGTCAGCCATTGGAGTTTGCAGGGGTTTGCAGCGAAGACAAGCCACCAAGCCGCTGCTTCCCTTGCCAGATACCGCCTGGGGCGGGCGTCAGCATACACCGAAGGGCTTGAAAGATACGAAGGCGTGGGAGCTCAAGCGGGCGTACAGACTGGAATTGGACGATAAACCGAGGTTGGCGAGCTGGAAGCCATATGTGAACTTTGTGAAGCCAAAGTCCAAGCCGTCGGTATGTTTTTTGTTTGTTTCACATCAGTGACTGACTGACATGACGACAGTCACAACCAACGAAAAGCGCCATTCGCAAAAGCCGAGCTCAACACCGGGCGAAAGGTGGATTGCTGGCGAGCTTGACAGCTGGGCCTTCCAACTCGTAAGAGGCTCCACAGGATAACTCGTGTCTGGTCTCCCTACTTATTCATTTTTATTACCGAGTCTTCCATTCGTTTCAGGGTTATTGTTGTACTGCTTTCATAGAGTTTGTCGTGTATTGTCCGGTGGATTTCGTTTGCAGATGTTGTACCGTAGAACATGGATTTGTATGTAATCATACTGGTCGCTCGAGACCGTCGTCAGTAGTATTTCGCCGACCGTTTCCGTCACATCTTCATCCAATGAGATCAAGATTTGGTGTTTGAATCTTTGTTTGACGTAGGAAGTCGCAGTACTTTCCGGCCTCGCTTGTACTAACCAAAATTTTAGTCGTCGCGGCCAATTACTCCCAAAAATCTGCCTTGCTAGCTAGCTTCGGCTTTGGTTTGGTGAATTGGCTGGGAGCATTTCCAGCAGTCTGGGTGAGTCTGAACTCTGCCAGTGCCGGATAAATCTAACTCTATTGTCTACAGACCATCGACACTTTCGGCAGACGCAATCTATTGCTCTTCACTTTCCCAAATATGGCTTGGAGTCTTCTGGCCGCTGGTCTTTGCTTCCTCATTCCAGAGGGTAGCGCAGCTCGCGTTCCATTGATTGCGCTATTCATTTATATATTTGCTGGTGGGTTTTTTCACAAGCCCACTTCAGCAACATTCAAGCTCTGCTCGCATCATGGGGATTTGGAATGCTCAACTTCCTTGGCGCCTTTCCTGCCATCTACACGATAGATACATTTGGACGACGAAATCTCTTGCTCACGACATTCCCGTTGATGTCATTCTTCTTGCTCCTCACTGGTTTTGCATTGTCAGTACTGTCGTTGCCCTCTGAGTCTCGGCTGATCCCCGGTTTTCAGCTGGATACCAGAAACAGGAGATCATGTTCGCATCGCCATCGTAGCACTCGGGATTTATCTTTTCACCCTCGCTTACTCTCCAGGAATGGGGCCTGTACCTTTTGTGGTATGCCTCTCTATCGCTATTCACAAGTCTTTGTTCAATGACCCCTTACAGTATAGCGCTGAGGCTTTTCCGCTCTATTGCAGAGATGTCGGAATGTCATTGGCGACAGCTATTTTGTGGTTCTTGTAAGTGGCGCAGTCTCTCTTTCACCGATATTTGCTGACATGTCGCAGCAACTTGTAAGTACCGCAGTCCGTCTTTTTCCATCCGCTCAAACGACCAAAAAAAGCGTAATATCTATCACATTCCCGCGGTTACTTGGCAGTCTCAAGCCACAAGGGGCCTTCAGTTTCTATTCAGCATGGAAGTCCGTATTTATCGATTCACACTCTTCTTTCCTTCTGAATTTCGTGTTTAGCATGGTTGGCTTCTTCGCATGCCTCTTGTTCCTTCCTGAAACCAAGAGGCTATCTCTGGAAGAGCTAGATCAAGGTATCCCCAGATTGTACTTTGTCCCACCTTGTGATGCTGATTTGCCGGTTCAGTTTTCAGCGTCCCAACTCATCTTCATGCCAGCTACCAAATCAAAGCATTGGGGCACAACATTAGGCTACACATCTTCCGAATGAAGGTGCCAGATCTTCCGCCTTTGTACGAGCATGAAGGGGCACCTGCCTCGGGCTCAGAGAAACGGTACTCATCGGGCGGCTCAGGTCCCGCTTAGGAAGCGTCGAATCTATACCAGAGAAGAACCTCCAACGAACCTGACCGTGTTTGACCGCGGTGTCGACGAGCGTCTAAATTATTAAAGAATATAAAATAACCCCACCTGTACAATAATTTGATTAACGCGCTAGACTACTAGACTACATATATGTCGAATTTCCCCAAAAACCGCCCCGGTCATGTGTTGGTGCCGCTGGGCACGCTGGGGATAACGGGTCCAGCGTCAGGACAAGACGGTGAACGTGTCCGAAGTATTGGTCAACAATTTCTTGTTCTTGAGCTTTCTTGGTCACGTGCTCTCTGGGGGAATGCTTCCGCTCAGCACCGTCGTTCAAGACGACAATGAATTAGCTCCCTTACTGCTTCCTTCCGTTTTTTTCAGCGCTTAGGTCGACCCTCTATCACCTTATAATCAGCTGTCTTTCATTTTAGACGCTCGCAATAGACGCCTTGAACCGCTATTTGATATAAATATATGAAAGCAGTGCGATGTTCCTTTATCTTTCATTTACTTCTTGACCAGTGGCTCTCTTCGAATCTTCAATGGCTGGTCTTCGCCAGCGTCCCATTTCCACAGATAAACCTTTGAAACAACACTCGGACCTTCCCGCAATTGGACCGCCTCCGAGCAACAAATTGTCGCCGAAAAATCAATGGTGGCGCGTTTTGTTGTTGCTGACTGCTTTGTTCGTCACTGGAATCATCTTCCTGGCTCCGAAACCGCTCGCTTCATTTGAATCCGCTTATGCTCTTTGTTCTCCAGACGGGAACAATATCTATACTGTCAATCAAGATAATCTCCGAGTCCAGTGTGTCCTGATCCATGATGGTCGTGTTCTGGAGTACGGATCGTTGGGTTGGTTCTATTTTCTCTCCTGTTTGAAACAGCCAGCCTCATTTCAATCATTCGCTCGCAGACGAAATCAAACGTCGTTGGAATCAGCGGACGGGCGCTTCTCTGACGGCTCGCTACATTCCACCTGGTGCTGTCGTTGTGCCCGGAATCAGCGGTAAGCATTATTACATTTAATCTCCGGTAATAACTGTATCTCAGCATCTTGCCGTTTTAGACTCGCATGCCCACATTCTGGAATATGGCGCCAGTCAGCAATTGCCCCTTGAGGGAACTAATACTATTCAAGGTATTCCGGTTTACCTATTCAATTCTTAGCTCATGCCAAATTGTTTCAGATACAGTGGCTCGCGTCAGAAATTATATTCTCGCCAACCCAGACATTCACAACGACAAAAGCAAGTTCATTCTAGGCGGAGGTTGGGATCACACCGTCTGGCCTACCACCGTCTGGCCTTCCGCTGTTCGTATTCAAGGTCTTGCCACGTTTTTCCTACTCTAAGTGAGTATCATAGGCGGATCTCGACTCGGATCCTGTTATTCAAGGCCGGCCCGTTGTCCTACAGAGCAAAGACTGTCATGCACTCTGGGTTTCGTCCAAGGCTTTGGAAGTTAGCCTTCCTTTCCCCGATGAAGTCGACGGAGGTGTCATTGTTCGCAATCAAACAGGATATCCTACCGGTGAGGCATACTAGCTCAATCATGAGGGAAGTAGATTAACGGATCTCCAGGCATGCTCCTTGACAATGCGCAAGATCTCGTTAAACAGCCCGAGCTGACGGAAGACGACTTGTTGAAGCGCTTTCGGCTCACTGTCAACCATGCCTTGTCCAATGGCTTGACCTCCATTCACGATGCTGGCCTTGATCCTGTTTCCTTGCGATTCTTCATCCGGTATCTCGTTTCAACTGTGATTTTTACATTGATTGATCAATCATCCAGCCAAGCCGAGCTCGCCCCATTACCAGTGAGTTTTGATGTTCCAATAGTGTTCGTATTTTGACCATTCTAGATTCGCATCTATGGAATGACTTTCTTCGACGAGCATGGAGAATATTGGGGTAATAAGACCAAGCCACTTCACGCAACCGATCGACGACTTGCTGCTCGTAGCGTCAAGATCTTTGCTGATGGTAGGTTCTGTACATTTCCGTGTCCATTGGCTCACTTTTCTAATAGGGGCCTTGAGGACTGGCGGAGCAGCTGTGAGTTTATCGCTCATAGCTATCTGTCTTTCTGCTCAACAAATCTATCAACACAGCTCTATGAGCCTTATGCCGATAATCCAAGCACCAACGGGTTCATGAGAATTCCCGAGGAGGTACTATTCAATATTATCCCTCTTTTCCTTCGTGACGGGTGGCAAGTAGTGAGTTAATAGCTCGATTTTTCAAGGCTTCTCCCGTTAATCATTCATTCCATGTAGAATGTTCACGCTATTGGGGACCGTGCCAATGGTATCGTAGTGGACGCGTTCGAGGCTTCTCTCAAGGGAGTCAATGTTACTGCTCTGAGGCCTCGTCTGGAGCATGCCCAGATTATTACCAAGGAAGACATGATCCGACTCGGGAAAATTGGTGGCAAGTGTAACATTCTCTCCGGATAGATATCCTGCTGATTTCTTTTCAGTTATCGCAAGTGTCCAACCGACACACGCGTACGTTTATGTGGTCTTTTGACTTGGTTTAAGCGCTCATTTTCATTCTATTTCTCATAGCATCAGTGACATGTGGTACGCCGAAGATCGCCTAGTACGTGGAGATTTAAATTCTCCTATTTTCCCCGAATCTTATACGTTTTCAGGGTCCAGAACGGGTCAAGAATCTCTATGCATTCCGCACTCTTATCGAGAGTGGCGCCAGGATTACGTTCGGATCTGATTTCCCGGTCGAAACGATGAATCCTTTGGCTGGTTTTTATGCAGCTGTAACTCGGGTCGGCGTCGACGGTAAATCCCCTCATGGATCAGGAGGATGGTGAGTTATCTTTTGAAGTTAATCGAGGTTATAGCTCACACTGGTCAGGTTTCCAGAACAGCGTCTCACACGCGTAGAAGCTCTACGAGGTAAAAGTGCAAGAAATTTGGCCTAGTCCTTGACATGCTAACACATTCTTAACAGGCATGACCATTGACCCAGCGTACGCCTCGTTTACAGAGTCTATCCTCGGTTCTCTTGAACCAGGGAAACGCGCAGATTTCGTGGTGCTGTCCCAGGATATCATGACTATAACGGCCAACGAAATCCTCGGTACCAAGATTCTTGCGACTGCCATTGATGGCCAAGTCGTATTTGGCGCCATCTAAGGCAATCTCATCTTCTCTACTTGCTTTTTTTTTCCCCTTTTTTCTTTTTTCACCTTCTCCCGTTTGTTGTTCCCTTGTTTCTTTTCTCCGATTGCGATCCCTTGTTCACACCCATTCAGCTTTTATCTCTTTTGTTGCCATATGGTGGCACTGGGGGCGTCGCGGGGGTTTGCTGCCCTCATCCAATGATCTGTGACCTTTCAGTGCCCTCATCCATATCTATTCGTGGTAGCCATGGGGGCGATCAGCATTCCCGTATATCGATTGTACTGTGATTGACTGGGCTTGTATGGCTCTCACTTTATCCCAATTTTTATATATTGTGTTTTCTCAAACCTTGTTCATTCTTACTTTGTCGTCTAGTTCTGCTGGCGGTCTCGGGGGGCCGTCTCACAATTTCTGTGTCTTCTGTCCCGCTTGACCATCAGTTTATACCAGGATTGATGTTTGAATTTGAAACATTGTAGTTGATTTGAAATAAACCTTGTTGCATTTAACTCTCAAGAGTGATCATGGTACTGTACACATGCCAGTAATTCTACAGTCCCGGTTCGTCCCTGTTCATTTATTCATCCATTGCAACAACCTCGACGGAGCTCTTCTCGAAGAGAAATGAAATGGTACCTCCTGGAACATCTCGGACGTGCAATCTCTGATCCATCTTCTCGATAGCGTCGATGTCGACCGCAGCCAGCAAACGATCAAGATTGCTGTCTGATGTCGGAGTCGGTGCCTCTACGGTGGGAAGCTCGAGGAATATCTGTCGCAAGATCTCGTCTTGAATCTCGTCCCTAACAATCGAGCGAAGACAGTCGATATGTTTCCAATCTCCCAATGCTGCGAGTCCTTCTTTCTTTTTCTGTAGGTACTGTCATGGGACAATCAGCATCATCAAGAAAAACTGAAAAAGTAGATTTCTACCTCTTTGTCCGCCTTTGTGAGCTTCTCAGGCTTGAACGAGGATGCAATAATGAACCCATGGCTAGTGTCACTCTCGCCGTCGGAATGTGCCGAACCTTCGTCCATTGACGAGTCTATAGTTTCCGTCGAGCTTCCGCAACAATCCAGAAGATCATGCGTGCTACAAGACGTTTCCGGATGTATCTTGAAGATATCTCGCAGCTGAAGACACTTTCAAGAAGAGTTTGGGCAAGAAACAAGAAGTACTCACGTCCTTGCTGCTAAAAGAATCTACCTTGGAATTGGAAGAGCTCTACGCGATGTCAGTCGGACTATAAACTTGGCACGAGAAGACCCACAGATCCCATCAACGCTGAGTATAAATGTCAGTCACATTGTAGAGTCCCTGAATGGATGGCACAACTCACAATTGCTCAAACCAAGCTTGGTAACTTGTCTTTGATAAATTTTCTCTGACGACGAGTATTAGAAAACATCCTGCCACAAGGAATTGAGCCACCATCGATAGTTCCAGCACTCATGAAGCGATATATGAAGACCGGTCGTTTTTGTCCGTCCCTGTTCGGTGTCAGAAAAGGCACCAAAGCTGTAGAGCATTCTCACCGATGACACCTTGCCATTGCTTGAAGATCGTGGCTGAAACGGATATTACTTGGATGCGGGAGATTTACTGGAGAAAATACCTCGGGTTCCAGTCAGAATCAATGAGACACAAGCGAGATGCTCCTATCCAGATGTTAACTTGGACACGAGTTCCCTATCAAGTTTTCTGACCAACGAGATTAATTCCGACTCCACCTGCTTTGGAGCTCAAGAGAAAAATAACTGGAAACATCAATCAGTGGTACTATTGTATGCTAAAATTAAATGCTTACAGCTACTGCTTTGTGAAGATTTGTTGAATGCATTGACATATTCCTGTCGTTTCGCCGCCGGAGTTTGGCTATAACGCAATTAAAGCTGGCGAACGTAAAGAAAGCTAAGGTACTTGCCCGTCCAATCGATAATAAGAGTATTTTTTAGAAACAAGATAAGCTTCCAAGACATTCAATGTTGACGTGTAATGCGAAACGAGAACACATTTCTCTTCGGTGTTCTATGTCTCAGGCTTTAGCTCATCAGGGTCAACAAATCGTGTAATGAATGGCCCACCTTTCGGATAGCTTTCAAAAGTTTCGAGAGTGCGATAAGTTTGCCTGATTCGAGATGAGCAAAGAGCATAATCAAACATGCGGGACTCACCACTCAACGTCATGTCCTCGATTCGAGCATTATCTGGTAAAAGAGCAACAGCCTCTTGCAAGCCAGCTCGTGGTAGAGCATCTCCAGAATCGTTGGCTTTGTCGATGGTCGCTTTAATCAGAACGGGACTATTGCTGACTTTCTTGAGCAGGTTTATCAAAGCAAGGGCATCAGCAGTGTTCGAATGCGTCAAATCATCCAGCTTGTCCTCTCGAAGCAGCTTGGAGAACATATCAAATTGAAGAGGCGTGGGCTTGATGAAAACAATGTATTCATCTGCATTTTCATCTGTCAGTCATTTCAATTCAATAGCAAGGCGACGTACGTTTCGGTGGCAGGTAATTTCCGAGAATGGTTGCTTCTCTGCGGAGTACAAAGCTTTTGGCAATTGACATCAACTGGGTGAATGTTAAAAGATGCTGCAAGATATCGAGCCACTTGCTTGTTCAGTGCGTTTATCGCCCAATTCTTGTTCCTTTTTCGTACTGTCTGGTGCGCGACTTTTCAGGATAGGTGATTCGTACACTCGTTTGAAAGTGGAGTAGTCATCTGTGAATGGGTTTCAAGGTTAGTTCGAGAGCTTTCATAGTTCCGATATACCTAATAATCCTGGGTTGCAAAAGTCGGCCTACCGCGTTTCAGTAGAGCCTTTGATAAGAAGTATAACGCCATTACCATCGCATGGAATTCTCCTAGATCGTTCTGGATGGGAGTACCGGACAATATAACTCTGCGAACAGTCCGTAGTCTATCGAATGTCGTCGTCGTCTTGTTATTGGCGGATTTCAATCTGTGGCCTTCGTCGCAAATAATAAGTCCGATTGGAGGACTGGGCGCTATCAGAGTTTTGCAACATGGTGAAGCTGAGACTCACATGCAAGAAGCCAAATCATCACTGAAAAAAATTAGCATTTCGTGGATTAAATCTATGAATTTCACGCACACGACGGTCCGAAGACGCTCGTATCCCAAAACCATCACTTGCTGCCTTGGGCTGGCAAGATTACTGTCAGTTTCCAGGTTTGAAATACCTAGACAGACGTACGCATTCATGTAGGTTTTGACGGTATTCTTGTCCTTGTAAACAGCTACACCAACGCGATCCTTTCCAAGCCATTTGTGAAACTCGGCTTTCCAGTTCTAAGAAACGTGTCAGTGCGATATGAAGGGAACGCGTCTTCCATACATCGACCAGTGACACCGGACAAACGATGAGAACCTTTTGCACCACTGGACGACCAGTCGCGTACGGATTTTGCTCTGAATGGTCATCAGCAAACAATTGAAGAATCTCTGGCATGTCGCACTAAGTAATGTCCAAACAAGAGCGATCGTCTGTGAGAGCATGAGCATCGTTCAAGTAGAAAAATGTAATATATACCTGAAGTGTCTTCCCAAGACCCCTAGAATAAGTCAGTCTACGATCCAATAAGCCAGCTAGCTGAATAGATTACATTTCATCTGCCAATATGCAGCCTTGTCCTTCGTGTTTTCGCAGTCCCATAACACATTCGTACAAGAATTTGACGCCTGTTGAATTAGCTTGAGAGTCGGGTAGGGTGAAATGCAGTCACCTTCGACCTGATGGGGCCTCAGCTTCCGAGCTATTATCGGATCAACGACCACGGCGACAACGGGAGAATCCCTATTCGAGTTCAGACAATCAAGAAAAAGATAAGACATCAAATGCGAACCTCTTATTGAAAGCCTTCATATGCTCTTTGGTTGGAGCCTTGAAAACTATCGCGTCTTCAGCGAAAGGATCATGACTGACAAAAGATATGAGTCGGGTTTCATTTGCAACAATGAAGACGCATACAGTGGTTCGGAAAGCTTCTTGGGTTTCGTCGAGATCCCGTAAAACGAACTGGGAGGTATGAAGACTTTTTTCTCTGCGGCCTTTGGAGCATCATTTTCAGCCTCGTCGTGGACAGCGTTTGGGAGCTGAGAAGCAAGTATCTCGCTGGCGAGTTGAAGCTGTTTCCCACCCATGAAGAATCGATAACCACTGGTAATGGGACCTCCTTTCACGACGGATGAACCCATTCTACGAGAAGATGAGACGCGACTAGGTGGTAATATAGACGACTCACGGCTTGCCGTCTTCGGTCACCACGACGAGCTTTTGTCCCAGGTGAGAAACAAACGCGTCTCCGTCCCATGTTATGTTCTTCTTTGAACTGGACTGAATCTTGCGCCAATTGGCCGACCAATGGGAATCTTCAGTCTTCAATGGTTCAAAATGGAGATTGGACGAGGCTGGTGTGGAAATGAGATCGACTGGTTGAAGTGGAATGCCGCTGAGAGCTTTCTTTGGTGAGTTTATGGTCAAGGGGACGAATTGTTTGGAAGGCCCAGCGCTCTGCTGTACAGGTACAGATATCCCTCGTCCAAAGCATAGACCTGATAAATACTCTTCTCTGGGAATGGAGCGTTCGATCTCGATGTCTTTACCACAGAGATTGAACATTTTCCCGTCAAACAAAGGCAATTGGATGCTTCCACTGCCCATACTGAAAGAATGAGCCACATATATCAGATCAACAAAGGAAAAGAAAATACCTCTTCCCGTCCATATCATACATGGTAGCTCTGGAACCAGATATCATCAGAATAGCATCTCCATCCCATGTCTTGTGCTTCCGATTTTGTGGGGTTCTCCATTGGACGCTCCAAAATTGCTCTTGGCTGTCGTTCACGGTGTCCAGTGCCTGTCTCTTGCGGCTATTGTCGTCAAAGTGCTCAGATTTCCTTTTTCCTGTAACGGCAGGCATCTGAAAGGCGGGCATGGGATTGAGACGCGTCACAGACTGGCAGTTGAGGACGCGCTTAGAAGAGCATGTGACCACTAAGAGTCACTCAAGTTCCACCATGCCTCGTCAAGGTATTCGTGGACTCTGGGAGGTCAGACCGAACGATCCTGCAGTGACATGACTGAAGACACTATAGGCGATACACCCTGCCGGAACAGAACGCTTTTTGAACGAACTCGCAGCCAGTGGCTTTGCCATGAAAGGGTAAGCGATCGTCTCATTCAAGTTCGATCAATACTATCGTTCACCGAGTTTTTCAGTCGTTTATACTGTATCGGAGTAGACGCAGACATTTGGATCTCTCGTCTCGAACACAGGAAAGATCGTTGGATGGTCTTGTTGAAGAGCCTGTATCAACTGGGTCAGTCCGAATTTCGACTCAGCGCTGAGTGTGACACTCATCCAACCAGCCCAGTATCCTATTTCTTTTGTATTTGTTGCACAAGATGAAGTCAGAGCCACGCCCGGCAAGAAGGTCGATCTCGGAAAATATCATTAAATTTATCACACTTACTCTTTCAACAGGCAGACCTTAGAAAGGAATTTCGGGAAATCGTAGAGGCCTTCGGAATGGAATGGAGAACTGCAAGTAAAACGTTCACCCGCAGTCATGGCTCTTGACCATTTTACAGGCCGACGCAGAGTACGGCGGAAAGATTGGCAGTCGGATGATTCGGAAGGCCTCGGCAGAACTTGGATATCTCAACTACCAGAATCGCGTGGACGCTGTTCTTACGGACGACTCTGACGTCTTTATATTTGGGGCACACACGGTGATAGAAAAGTTGATCTCGCACTTGAACGTGTCCCGACAAGATTTGACTTTCGCGTTTTCAGTTTCGACAACGTGCTTTTCGAAATAGGTAGAACCGAGACGAGCACTGGAACCGTTCGCGTCTACTCTGCGCGAGCCCTTGAACAAGTTGTACATCTGACTCGAGGAGGTGAAGCTCATACAATCGATCAGCCTGCCAGATATTCTGATATGCATCAAAGGCCTGGTTCTCATTGGGATGATTCACAGATGGAACAATGACAAGGTGAGTAACCTTTTGCATAACCTTTGAAAAAGAGCTTCAAGCAACATTCCAGTCCGATTCCAACATGATCGACATGGACGAGTCCTGCAAACTGGCGCAATGTGGGTTTGGGGATCAGCTGCTGAAGCCAACAAAGCCAATGGAACTGCGGGAATGGAGCGCAAAAGTACAGGCAAAGTTGAACCAATTGTTTGCTCCCGCGGCAGCACCGAAATTGGGCGCCGATTTTCCACATGCGAGGGATCTACAAAAGTATATTTGTCGAACGCCCATCACATCTTCGCCATCCATAGGAGACCGCTTCCCAAAGCGACCCGAACCCTTCTCGATCCCCGACATCGCTGCTTTTTTCGGCAAACATTCCGAGTCGAAAACATGGGATGCTGAACTTTTGAAAGTTATATGGCTTTCACCAGTCATTCAGCTGTTATGTCGTATGATTAACGACCCTGTTAGACCAGATGGTGGCGATGAAACATTGGTTCTGAGGCATCTGGTGGGGCAGGACCATCACCGACACTGTCTCGAGGATCCCACTCCTTTGATTGTCCGTATTGCACCGAACATTTCAGGAAATTCTGAATACCGTGTCGACATTTCCTTGAAGCGACTCGTAGCTCTTCTAGATTTAGGATTGCGTTCAGTACCAACAAGCGTCCTGTCATCCCCGATCAAGGCTCCCGACGTCTTGCAGCTATGGATACCTTCCTTCCTGATCAGTCGGACTCATCCCCAACTGACACCTGGCTCGAGCTCTCCCAGTAAAGCAAACGTGGCTTTACATGTTACTTCAACTTCATCACCTAAAAAACGTCGAGCGACGAGTGGCGGGCCAAGCGACACTCGAAAGCGACAAAAAGCCTCGGTAAAGGCAGATGTCATTGAGATTCCCTCGGATTCGGATTCGGATTAGGAAGGAATAAAGGAGGGATTGAATTTGTATTATATATCTTGCACACAATAAAAAGTTTCTACTGCACATCATTCAAATCTTCGATACTCCATTTGGCTCGAGGAGCCACTTCAAGTTTATCGTGGTCTCCGGCCAGAAAACGGTGCATTGAAGCCCAAGCGACCATCACAGCATTGTCTAACAGAACTTGTGAAAACCAGCAAGAGAAATGAATGAACTTGAAGCATTACCTGTGCATAAATGCGGTGGAGGAAACATGAGAGACACGGGATTGCCAGGAGAGATTTCGGCCACACAAATAGCCAATCTTTAGAGCGGATTCATCAGTAAAGTGTCAGTAATTGCTCCATGTCTCTCACCTCTGGCGAAGGAACAAATTGCTTGCGACACCACCGCTCACAACTAGATGAGAAATATCCATTTCCTGTCGCTCACACCATTTGAACGCCAGTCGCAATTTTTCTTCGAGATGAGCGATTGCAGCGGTTTGGAAATTTCTTGCAATAGCTCGCTTGTTTTCGACGGTCAACATCTCGATACCGCCAGACTTGGACAGATATCTCTCTAGATGAGAGTGAAAAGCCGCATATGAAAAGCTCAACTGTCGGGGCATGGGAGCCGGGAAAGGCTCGAAGCCTTCGGGCCAGCTATCGTCTTCTTCCTCTGCACAGAATCGTTCCAAGGTAGCAGCAAGTCCGAGGTTCGACCAAGGCATCCCGAGCATTCGTGATACTTTGTCAAAGGTTCGGCCTATTGCTTCGTCACAGGTCGATGCGAGAATTTGGAAAGAAGTCAAGGACTTTGCAACAAGGATGAGGGTATGACCTCCAGAAACAAGAACTGTGAGGAAGGGGAATCGTGGAACATCTGGCCAAGACGTCAAGAGAGGCGTAAGAGCATGAGCTTGCTACAAGTATGTTAGTCGACAAGAAATGAGCCGAAAACAAAATGGACCATGTGGTGAACAGCAACCAATGGCTTGTTTAGACCGGCGGCCAAAGCCTTTGCTGAGTTACAAGCGACGGCTAATGGACCCGCCATCCCTATCTGTATTCTTCAGGGCACGATGAAGGACTAGTCCTTGATTTTCTCACCCGGACCTCTGGTGAACGCTATGCCATCTATTTGTGACATGTCTAAGTTGGCTTCTTCCAAGGCTCTGCGAAGGGCCAGAGGCTGCTCATAGGTTGAGACAAAGATTCGGAAGAGAAAAGAGACGACGGGACCATATTCTTTTGGTGAGCTAATACAGCGGTGGCAGGCTGTATTCCTCCAAATAATTCGTTTCTAGCGAATGGGTTGAGAGGGAAAGACTTGATATTTACGTGCAATGAGTTACTTACTGCTCGTGCTGAGATATGACAACGTTCGAAAGAATTTGCCGCGAAGAGGTTACAACTGCAACAGCGGTGTCATCTGCCGAGCTCTGGGAATCATTTAGTGCTATGAGGAAATAAAGAAACGAACCAAGAGTACCTCGAATGCTAGGACTGTGAATCGGCGAGAGAGTGAATGACCAAAGCTCAAATGTCGACGAAATGAGACCCCCAGATGTCTTAGGAGCATGACAGCGAAACGACGAGAGATGCCAATGGGGCCCAAAGCGAGCGCGACGAGGAGCGGAGATGGTCGAGTCGAATTTTTTTTTTTTCGAACCACGTAACGGGATTCAGCTCCCGGTCCGGGCACCGGCTTGATCACCAGCAGAAATGTGCACGTGGTCTCGCATGGCTGCTCCGACCATTACTCGCTCAATAACTCGTTTCGGGAAGCCTCCACCAGCAAATCGACGGCATTGGAGAGATCCTGAGACACTTCTTCCTCGACCACCAACGAATGTGATCACTCGGGAATATGCTCCTTCCCGATATAGCGACCATTATTATACAACATTGCAGGACGATGTCATGTACATGACCTACAAACACGAACTTGGTCCTCGACCGCCAGCTCGAGTGATCAGACCTCGCTGGGACCCAGAAGATCCTTACACAAAGCACCGTGTGAATCCTACAATTGGTGGTGCTCGTCTCGGCAAAAAACTTCCCGAGCCATCCAGCGCGGAAAATGTGACGATTCTGGAGAGAATTCAGATTCATACCATGGCCAAGGAGGTCATAAAACAAAAGGCTCACTTGTTGGGAGCGATAATGGCCTTTAGAGTTCTCAGTGGAGAATCAATACAGGGTGGTGGTCAACATGCAATTGAGGGAGTGCAGGTCGTTCGAGGAAAAAAAAAGCGTCGGTGGATGGTCAATGAGACCAAATATTCCAATCGGTGTCAAGGTTGACATGAAGGGAAATCCCATGTACGACTTTTTGGGCACTCTCGTCGAGTTTGTCTTGCCCAGACTCCGAGAATCGAAGGAAGGTGCTCGTGAATTCCAAGGCCTGCCACTTCCAGGGCCAGACGCTCGCTACGACACGCCTTCTGCGACAAGTGGTGTCGTATCTTTTGGTCTTCCTCCATCAGCGATGGCGCTATTTCCACAAATCGAAGTCAATGTTGAACAGTATCCGAAGATGTTCGGCATGCACGTCCATTTTATCACAAATGCTTCAGGTGTAGGCGCTCAAGATAGAGCCAGAGCTTTGGTTAGTGGGTTCGGTGTACCGTTCTTTAGACGTTGGTGAGTCTTGATTATTTTATTTTTCGTTCAACTTTCTGACCTTGTTAGATTCTCGAATACACTATCCTAGTACTAATATACACTTGAGTTCGCCGAAATGCCGAGTTAACCTGCCACAAGATGAGCGTTGAGCTCCGGTCCAATGGGTGTCTCTCAATCACCATCCATTTTGCGTTTATTGCACCGTTGCCAGGGCTGAGGAGCTCATTCGCCAAGCCGTACTATCTCGTACTGTATAATTTTCATATTTTTCCCAAGGGACCTGACAACATCCGATAACTTTCCGAACCGGAATCAGAAATCTGGAACAAGGATCCAGGTGCTCCAGATGTATAAAAGAGGGCCGATCTGAAGATATTCCCCATCCCACCTTTGTTGGTTTCTTGGTTTTTCACGTCTTGAAGACGCTTCCTCAATACTTTCTTTACCTCTCCTACATTCTTTGCAAGCCCTTTTCCAACACTCAGCCAGTCTGACTCTTCATTTTCTGCACAATGGTCGCCTTCGCTTTAGTCGCTCTTCTCTTCCCTCTCGTCTCGGTCGGCGTTGGAGCAGCACCCATTCCTGAAATGGGTCTGTCCAGTCGTGCTGCCTTCAAGCTGCTCGAGTAAGTCGACTTTTTTGATGGCTGTTGATTTCCCAACTCATTGATGTTCAGCTATTCCGTCTTTCAGATCTCTGACAATATCGCTGGCAAAGCTGAGGCCGCCGCCAATGCTGTCTTTGTCGGTCAGTGGGTTTTGTTTCCTTATATCCTCTCTTTCTGATTATTCTCTTTAGACCCCTTCGATGGCGTTGACCTTGCGACAGTTGACTCAGCTACCCTGGACGCTGTTCAGACCATGCGAGAAGCCGCAGAGTCTGCAGAGACCGACCTCTTCAATCCCGCTATTGCTGCGGCATCTGGTGCTGACGCGGACGCTCTCTCAGTCGGAAAGACCCAGAACAAAGTTTTAAAGCTCACAGGGGAGGTCCAGGCCCTGAAGATCAAGGTATGTTTTAGCTCACTTTCTCTAGTATGTCGCTGACCCAGTCTCTTGCTGTAGATCGCTCAGACCACGGGAGACACAAGTGATCTCGAAGACGATTTGGCTGCTGAACAGACCAAACTCACCACAAACATTGCCGCCGATGTGAAGAATGCCGGAAAGGCTTCAAAGGGTGTGGCTTGAAAAGAAATTTGGAAATCCGTAACATCTTAGAACAACGTTCTCTTGTTCTTTTTTTAGTATTGTTGAATACCAAGCCTTTTTGTCTGCGAATGGAACCCAACGTTAAGAAGACAGCTACATAAAGAATACAAATAAAGTAAACAACACTACGTTGGTGGCCAACGTATTCTAGGATTTCCTTCTCCCCAAGAATCCCACAGAGTCCTCTGCCATCTAGAAATTAATATCGAAATTTCGTTGAAGATCTTGCCTGGCATGCCAAGTAAACCTTGACTATGAAAAACATCGCGAAAGGTCGAAGTTGTGTCTGGGTGTAGTGAGCCATAAGGCTCCGGTTTGATCATATGTAGATAAAGATCATGGTAGAAGGGGTCGTAATAAGTCGTTAAGAAGAGCTGTCTTGCGCGTCTGGTTGATAACCTGCTCGCTACATTAGTGACAGGTTCAGCCAATCAATATGAGACGCACCAGGATAGGAATATAAGACAGCAAATTGAAAAGATGGCGAAAAAGGTCCAGGATCTCCATTGGAAGAAAGCTGCTCGACGATCTAGCGAGGTCATCTAGGACATTGTTAGAACTGAGCTAGTAGAAAATGCTGGTCCACATACAAATAATTTACTGCTCCTCATACTCGCCCGTAAAGGTCCTCGCAGCAATTCCGACCTGGCTTCCCTGGCTGCCGATGACTGGTCTTCCAGCTCTTTGATGCGCTGCGGTTCTATACGAACATCACTGGGTCTCTGGAGCTCATCCAACCCCTTGCCAATCTCATAGAATCCTCTTTGAAGGTAAAAAAGGGCTTCTCTGCGAGTTGAAGGCCTCTCATCATCATTCGGTTCGACTTCGCGACCCATGGCGTCGACGATCCGGACAATACTTTTACTTCGAGGAGTTTCTGGTCTGACAGGCTCAAGCTCGACTCCAAATTCGTCCAAAATTCTAACAGTCGCAGCTCTCCTGGGACTTTTAGGTGAGAATGACGGTTCAGATCTCATAGCTTCCTCGAGGTTTAGGACACCAGGCATTGGAGATTGATCAGTGTCCGTAAATATGCTGCCTGACGGCGCATCAGAGGTAGACATTTCCAAGTCGGAAACTGCCTCGAATCGAACACTTTTCCTGTGCAAGGGCGTATTCATCCAACCGCCTGGAAGAGCTGGTGTCTGAGGTGGCATCGACGCTGCTCGCGACAATGAAGCAGTAGGTGTCGAAAACTTGCTGTCGTCGTCGTCGTCGCTGTCTGCTTCTGGCGGTAAAGAATTCGCTCGAGACAGACCATTCTGCTTCGGGACAATCGGAGTGTATGCCCAACCACCTGGCGGTTTTGGTGTTTTCGCAGTAGAGAGATCACTGATTTGCCGATTTGGAGTCGTTTCATCTTCTTCATCTTCAGAAGGTGGTCCAGGTAAATCTGGTAAACCTCTTGGAGGTGAAGGTGTCTGAAACTCTAATTTGGAAGCAAACGAAGGGCGACGAGGAGGAGTCGAAGGAAGAGAGAAAAGTGGCTCTGCCTTGGTCAGCGACGATGGCTCACTTGGGGAAGAAGGTGGTGAAATGGGCTGCGAAGAAATCGCTTTCGCAAGTCGAGCTTCATCATTAGATGGCAATCGGGATAAAGGCACTTGTTCTGGACTTGCGACAGGAAGAGGCGCAGAAGTCCTGAGAGTCGGCGTGTTCTCTTGTGCCAGAGGGTCATCGTCATCGTCAGCCTCGGGCTCTAAAAATGAATTCAGGAGTCTGGTAGCGTCAGAAAGATTGAAAAATACCTGTCTGAACACTTGTTGAACTATGACCTGATGGTGAGTCAGGTCGCACAGTCGGTCCAGACAATCCCGAACTTTTGGAAGGTGATGAAACAGGTATAAGACTTCGTCGCGAAGGAACCGAGGACCTAGCAGATGGCGTCGGAGACGAAGGTGCTCTCGAATGAACTGGGCGTTGAGGAGACTCCTTTTCAGGTTCACTGGGTTTTCTCTTGATGGAAGAAAGACTTCCATTTCGAGATCCAGAGGGTAAAGGAGTTCGATGTGATTTGGGTGCCAAATCTGGTGAACGTGGAGGTATGGGGGATCTTGGACGAGCAGGGTAGCTAAGTGGTCTCTGGTATGAAGACGACGAAGGCAAAGGTGAACTGGGACGAGCTGAATAGCTTAGTGGTCTCTGAAGAGAGGCAGGTGTCTTTTGACGAGCCAAAGGCTTTCCATTTGGCGAAGTATTTCCAGGAGTTAGGCGCGCCGTCATCAAACTGCCATTACGATGGACTGGTGACTCTCCTTTCGGAGTCCCAGAGGGCTTCAAACTTATGGTTCGCTGCCTGGAACTTGCAGTCGAACCATTGCTGGAATTTGACGGAGTTGGAGAAGGAGATGGCATATGCTGGTGACTCTGGTGCATATGTGGCTGCCACTTTGGTCGAGGTGCATTCCAATTCCTTTCTCTTTCATGGACAATCTCCGCTTTAATTTCCTCCTCTTCTTCAGATTCACGACTATGAATGCTGGATGGAGAGGCACTTCCAGATTCATGTCGATGCAGAGACAATGCAGAGCCAGGTCGTATTGGATGACTGAAAGTCCTCTGTCGGTCCCAGGTGGGTGAATGAGAGTGAGAATGACCGTGGTGCGTCGGCGAATGACTAGAGGAAGCTGCAAAGCTATGTCGCTTGTTCCCCTCGCGCTCTCGCTCTCGCTCATGATCCCGCTCATTTACCATCTCCTTGATATGTTCACGATCTACAAGAAAATCAGCACTTGGTGAATAAAGTGAAGGAAGGCCACAGACACTCGGTTTGAGAAATTACAGAGCTTCTGGACGACCTTCCTTCATCAGCGCTGCTGTTCGCGGAAGCGGAACTGCCGGTCCTTGGTAATGGTGGCTTTGAATGACCATTCGGTATCGGTATTGACGTCCGAGAGTTGGAACCGTGCAAAGAATGGCGTAGGTCTACTTTGGCGTCAGGATGTGACTTGTTCCATGATCTTTCTCTTGCTTGCGAGCTATCATGCGATTCGTGGCGCTCTCGAGCTAGAACACTGGCTCAGAATAAAAGCTGAGTCGGATTGATATCACGCTTACCAGGTGTTCGCGAGGAGCTTGCGCGAGGTTGGGGTTTAAGGTTGGGTGTAGTGGGTTGTTGGCCTACAGATATAGATCCTAAAGGCGAAATTAAAAAGGCGACAAGGGAAACAGTTGAATAGTTCACCGTGCTCATAGCTATCTAATCCTTTCATGACATCCTGCATTTCCGAGTCTTGTTCCAATAAATCTAGACAACTAGAGGTCAGTCGACTCAAGGTAACAGACTGATCCTGCTTACTAGAATAATTTGAGTTGGTAGATATATGCAAAGATTGCTGAGGAGTACTCGTTGCAGCTGGAGGTGTCGCTTGGGATGAATTGAGGCCGCGTAGAAATGTCTCTGTATCCGCACTGTCGTCAAAATTCGTAGAAGATGCTGAGATGCGATCAGCACGACAAGGCCAGGAGAAATGAAAGTTTCTCACTGATAGTTGGTGGAGCTTGATTCTTCAATGGAGTATATGAACTTGCAAGTCTCTCCCGAAGATTGTCGAAAGTGGCAGCTTGAGACGACCTGACCGACGACTCTGACTTTGATTCTAGATGAACAGATGAATCAATCTGGAAATTAGAGGATAAATGGCACGTACTGTTTCCAACCTCGACTTCATCGTCGCTCAAGCTTTTTCGCTTTCCCTTGTAGGAATCTCGCTCAAGCTGAATCCGTTCAGCGCGAGGAACTGCATCAATATCGCTGATATCTGCACTGTTTCGACGTCGCCTCGGTTTGCTCTTCTGCGGCGTGTCACCCGGATCGCGATATGCACGCGAAAAGACATCCATAAGACTTTTCTGGGCCATACTTGGAGTTGCAGCGGTATAGGTGGGTGCTTCAAAATCTGAATCCAGCTCAGAGGGCGTCGCAGGAGAAGCTGGTATGGTAGTTGTTGTCTGGGCTTTATCATTGCATTTATCGAGAACAGCCCGAAGCCGAGCTGCTGGTGTTTCGTCCGGCGCAACACTTTGGGGACCATTAGAGGTCCTTGACGTGTCGGATATCGAGGAATGGGATTGGCGAGACACTCGAAGTCGAGGCAGCACCACGGTTTGGGTCTCGCTCATCGTCGCGGTCGACCAACAAGGTCTACTATTTCCCACGACAACGTTGTTCTCAATTATTAACAATGCCACTTACGAAATTCAAAGTACAGTAAATATATCATTCCAGACCGCCGCACCATTTCTGCACCAATGCTTTCCAGCAAGAGCCAATCTGCATGTGCTCTCCTTCACAAATATCAAATATCAATCCACCCTTTTCGTCAAGTTTCTTCAACCCAATCCAATCTTCCTGGTAAAGTGGATGTAGATGGATTGGGACGAGGGTCTTGTCATCCTGGAGCATGGGCGCTTGGTGACCGGGAGAAAAGTCCTCTTCCGGGATGACCCGACTTCCAAACCAAGCGCTCTCCTTCGGCACGACTGTTCGGTCTTCGGAAAACATAACCAGTATCATGGCGTTGAGTGAAGCTAAATTATCCGCATAGGTTTGGTTTCGGGAAGGCTTCTCATTATTGACGTCTGCAAGAAACTGTGACGCTTCGAGATAAGTCGGAAGCCGAGTTGGATCACGGAAATACTGAGCCTGCATGGGTCAGCAAGGAGTCTGTGGTAGCAGATCGAAGATTAACCTGGATGAGGTTGTTCTGGGCCCATTCACCGTAAACGGCACGCTTGGTGGCGCGACGAGCAATTTGACAAAAGACATCGAATCTGGCGCACAGAGGAATATCTTCAATGCCCATATGCTGGCTTCCAAAGGTCAATAGATTGTTGACAGGCGGAAGATTGTATTTCTGCACATAGGCTCTTAGGAATTGGCCGCCTGAACTGAAGTCAGCGCTCGTCAGAGTCATCGTGGTCTACAACGTACCTTGGGAGAAACCGAGAGCGTCAAAGCCTCCATTCAGCTCAGATATATTAGCAAGCTGTGCTGCCACCAGTTCAAGCTGCTCGTTGATCTTTCCGTACTGGCTGAGCATCGTCAGCGGTGTTCAAGAGCCTGGAGCCAAGACGTACAAATCCAGCTTCCCTGTCTTGTTTGAGGTCTTGGTCGATGTAGACTGAATGAATGAATATCCCTGGATGCACCTCCTTGATCATGGACGTGAATTCAAGCATGCCCGGAGATGAATGCGAGTCTCCTAACGTCAGATGTCAGAAGAGAACCCTAGCCTGCAGAGTGTAACTAGCTACCCAGGCCATGCCAGAGTACAAGGGGTCGAGGTTGCAGACTAGCTTGGATAGTGTTGAATAGAGTCGTAGCGAGAGCTAGCCAGGACAGAGTCCACTGAACCATTTGCGTCAGGACGAAAAGCTGACTACACGTGCATCTGGTAGTAGCTGCAAGAAATCAAGATTTTGGGTACACTACTGCATACAGGCGAAACCGGTATAAGTAGCGAGCGATTAAATAGTACTAGCAAGAGGTATATACGAGTGGTGATATATAATGTACGAAGGGTTGCGCAATTGGGGGTGCAAAAATGATGATGATACAGTTCGTGCAGTGCAGAGAGAGAGAAAAAAGAAGTATTGAGCTGGAATATAAGCCACGTCGGTTTGTAGCTGGTGAGAGGTTTCGTCGTCCAAGATTGAATATAGCGGTCGGCCTTGATTTTGGGAGGCACAGTTCATCGTCGTTGAACTATAATTTCATGTCTGTCATCAGACTCGGCAGGTTTCCCCAGCATGATCCTCAAGACAAGAAGGCCATCCGAAAAAGAGACATCGATGTCTTCAGGCTGAATGAGTCGAAAAAAGTAAAAAAAGGACCGTTGAGCAACGGATCCCCACGCGAAAAGGAGGGGGAAAAAAAGAGAAAGAAAATGTGGCGCACCTTAGTTTCCGCTGGTACTATGAATGATCTCGAAAATTCCCCGTACTTCCTTTCTCTGACTGTCATCTGCGGGCTTCCTTCCTGAAACGCCGTTGTCGATTCTGACAAGGACGTCGAAGGTGGGACAGCACCAGATGCAGCAGAGGAAGGGTACATGGGCCCACTGGGAAAGATGGGATTCAATCGACCCTCTACATTCACTTGCCTAATCCGATTATAAATGTTCGTCGATAGGACTACATTTAAATCGTCTGTCCCTTCTCTCAGACCCGGAAGCTCCATAACCGCAACCAAAACGTTATTCTTTGAATCCAGCATAATGTCGGAGCGAATCGAATATCGCTTCGTTGGTCGTTGCTCTTTCCCACCAACTCTCGAGGCCGCTGGAGTAGCTGTGGTTGTTCCCACTGGCATTGAAGGCGGAAACATCCCTTGTGATATCGTCTCGGGTGAAGTCTGAGGAGTCCCACTGAAACAGAATCACGGAAATGTCAAAGAAAAAGGTTTTGACGGACCTCAGTGGAGACCCATAGCTCCCCATATAGCTAGGACCTGCTGCTGGTGATGCGGCCTGAGATTGCGGAATCTGAGGAGCAAATCTGACATGCTGCGAACTAGGCCCAGCAGCGCTCGGAGATCTCTGATAAGGCGCTCGTTGATTTCGTTGATGTGGCCGATTGCTGGTAGTAGGTGATCGTCCGAGCGGTGTACGACCATGCAAGATTCCAGAGCTGATGGTACCGTCAAGAAACATACTTTTAAAGTAAATAAATAAAATCGCGCCTTGGATGAGCTTGCTGGACTGGACGAAGGTGAATTGGATTGTGGTCAAGTTGCTGCAGGCGTTGACTAGGCACAAGCTGTTGCGGGGATATCGACTCATGTTGCATATACTGTGGGCCTTGGCTCATTTCCGCTTCTGAAGGAAAATGCTGTTGAGCTTGAGGTTGTTGCTGATGGTGCTGCATCATTTGCTCTGGGAGCTGGGGTTGCTCTGACGCGTCCCATTGTGGATATGGGGACGTTGTATAATTTTCTGACGAGTATTCGCCAGGGTAAGAATATGACATTGGGCAAAGAGTGGTGGGAAAATTCGCAAAATCCGCCTTTTTATATCCAAGGGACTTTTTTCGGAAGCGAATTGATCATTTGTGACTCAGGGGCACGAGGCGTCCTAATATAGAAAAAGCCGCCATGAGGCGTCGGCTTATCGCGCGACGAACACAGCATTGATATTTTTTTGCACTATTTACACTGTACATACTCGTAAATTAAACAAGCATTCCACTGTAGTTTCGGATTAGCAGGCAGAAAATTGAGCAAGACAAAGATACGTACGCGATACCTGCAGCCTGTAGAGTAGACAAGAAACCGCAAATCATGGCCGATAAGGCAATGCGAGCAATAATTTTGCCTCGCGAAGGTGCGAGAGCGCTGAGCACACCTGTAGAAAGCACTCAATATTGTAAAGGACAATAAATATCAAACACGGACCAATTTGGATACCGAGACTTCCCAAATTGGCGAAACCGCATAGACCATAACTCGTGATGGTGTAAGCGCGATGAGACAGAACAGGGACCAAGCCAGCGACAGCGTCAGTTTGATATTGCTTGAGGGCAGCATAGGCAACAAACTCGTTGGCGACGAGTTTGGTTGCGAAAAACCGGGCGACACGCAGAATCTCAGGACGGGGCACACCGAGGAAAAAGGTCACTGGGTAAAAGCAGTAACCGAGGATCAAGTCGATTGTCAGAGCATGGATACCGAAGCCCTTTCCAATCCAGGTAAGAAGACCGTTGATGCTATGACTTGAGATCAGTAAGATACAAGGCATAGGGTCCAAAGGACTTACGTGGCGACAAGAGACAGGACAGTCAAGAGATTGGTCCTTCGAAAACCATGAGTTCACAAACACGAGCAAAGAGAAAGACCCTTACAAGATCTGACCAGCGACAATTAAACCAAAGAGAGCACCTTTGCTGAAAGCATGGAGAACGTTGGCGGCTGGATACTTGTCTTTAGTGCCACGGTCAACGACGACATGTCCACGAGTAACAGGTTCCTCTCTTTCGGGGACTCGCATTTTACTGATCGAGATGGAGGCAGGAATACTCATGACTGAAGCAGTGACCAAATTGACGGCTGGGACGCCCATGGAGATGTAAGCAGCTAAAACAGAACCAGCAATGGTGGAAAACCCAGAGGTCATGGTCAAATCTGCGGCGTATCTTAGTCTCGGCCAACTGAAACGCACAACGGTACTCACGAATCTCCGATTCAGTCATAACTAAGTAAAGGGTAAGCTGAAGTCGTCTAATATCCGGATAAGAAACTTACGGTCAACGTAGGGAAGAACCAGACATGCGGACTCTCCTTGACCGACCCAAGGCGAAGCAGCAGCCACAACAGCTTCAGCTCCAGAAATGTTCATGATTCTCAAGAAGAACCAGGCGCTTGGTAGTACGTTAGCACCAGTGGGTCATAAAAAGTGGAGCGCCTACAATTTCTCGATGACCCATTGCATCACGCCAAGGTAGTACATCATTTGGATGAACGCAATGAAGAAAATGATGCAACCGAGCTTGGAGACGTTGAGTACAATGAGGTCAATGAACGATGACACTTACAGTGTTGACGAAGAACCAATGCTTGTTGACCTAACAATTGTTATAACATTGAACATGTCCCAGTTGAATTTTACACACCGTGTCGGTGTCGAAGAAGAAGCCAGCACCGACAAGACCCTCGTTGAGGAAATCAGAGGCAAGAGTTGCGATCCAATTGAAAATGGAGAATCCAGCGCCCGATTTCAGCACGAAGAGAGCAATGGCCTGTTGTGCAAACAGGCCAACGATGACAGTGGGCCATGGGATATTGCTACGATCCCGAGAAGCAAGGAAGAAGCCAACTTGGAAAATGAAGAGACCGAGGACAGAAATGGCTCGGTCACCATAAGTTGTGCCCTAGCCAAAAAAAATCAGATTACGCGACAAAATGAACGAAGGGGGTAACATTTTCGAGTTTGAATCCGAATGCTGAGCCGAAGACGATGGCCAGCAGACATGACCTAGAAAAGAGGGATTCTAAATTTGGTCACAAGTCACAAAAGGACGAACCAGCCGATCGCGAGTCTGCCCCGGTAAGGGAGGCTGTTCCACGGACGAGAGACAACAGGACGCCAGATTGCACCGACCGGCTTTGTTACCACACGGTTGGGAATGAAACGGAAAGCGATAACCCTAGTCTCGAGTTAGTCCAAAAATCATAACCGCACTAAGCAAGCAACTTACAGGATGAAGAACCAGGCCCAGATTGATTGAACAATCCTTTTGTCCAAAAGAAATTAGGAAAAAAAGCAGAATAGAGCGTACGGCCACTTGCCAACGATATCGAGTAAGAATCATGGCACTGATCCACCAGCCGAGAATGACCAGAGCGGTCGCACCAAGAATGAAGGGCCTGAAGCGGGTATAAAAGGATGGGCCGGTGGCCTGCTCTTCCTCCTTGTCGTCCTTGACCATTTCAACGTCGGCAGTGGGCTGCTGCGACTCTTTTTTGAGCTGAACCTTCTCGTCGATGGACCCTGACGAAGAGGTACCGGTCTGCTTTTCCAGGACAGGCGCAGAATACGACTCTGTGATGAGGTCGGACATGGTGGGCACCTAGACAAGTCTGGAGCGAAATGATTGCATGGTCGGTATTTAAACCGTCGGACTGGAGAGCATGCGATGGATGCCAAGACCATGTGGTTCGTACTATATGGGGCTGATAAGAAGACGGCTTGTGTTCGATTTTTAATGACAGAAATTCCTAGCGCGCGCTGCTGGTCAGACGGTAGGTAACGGGTTCCAAGGGGATCATGAGTTTATTCACGACGCTACTCTCAGCTTTCAACCAGCAGTACTATAATACAGGCTGATAAAAGTTATACATGTCGTGCGCCTCTTTACTTATCTTCACAGCCGATCGGTCCAGGGACTTCCAGGGAACATCATCGGGGCGCCTGGTGAAAAAAAAGCCATCAAATCTGCAGATTCAGCTCTTCCATCTCTTATCTCTCACACCTTCAGCGCCTTTATAGACCTACCGCTGGCAATAGCAATCCATTCTCCACTGGCTGTAGAATGTCCAGTGTTCATTGGCATGCTCTGAATCGGCGGTGACCAAGCCAGATTGGTTATCTGGCTCGGCGCCGTATAGGCCATAATGGGGTCGGTGACAATTCTCTTTTTGGTATCGGGGCGAGGTGAATTCAGTCGAGCGCCAGCACTCCGAGGTGAAGTCCCGGCTTGGGTATAGTTTGCTAGATCCCAAAGCAAAAGTTGACAATCGTCCGCTGCAAAACAAAAATTTCAGTTCGGGCTTGTGATTTCAGCGGATAAGGACTTGCCCGCTGTTGCCAATAGCGGATGGTCAGCGGAACCCCAGCCTAGAGCGTTGATTTGAGAGCGGTGAGCCTTTAGCTCGAGGACCGGCTGTCCAGGACTACGCATGTCCAGAATCTGTATTTCAGAGCCATCCATATGGAAAGTCGACATGTAGTTGGAATCGGATGGATTGAATGCAATCCTTAAAAGAGGAGAAGTAGGTGGTCGCGCTGATGATGAAGGAGTCGCTGAAGGTGGAGGAACATTCTTGGGAGCAGGAGTTTCATACAAGATAGTGGAATGTTCCAAACTGCGCAAATCAAAGGCCCGAAGACTGCCATCGGCACCCACAGAGACAAATATATCGAGAGAGCCAGGAAGCCAAGCTACATCGTACACCTCGCGATCATGGGCAATCAATTGAGTGATAGCTGACGAAGTGTCGATATTCCACACAGTACAGGTTGTGTCGATGGAGGAAGTGACAATGAGACTGGGATTCTTCTCATTCCAGGAAAAGTTGGTCAATGGGGCGCCTGTAGATTGGTTCTGCACCTTGGACTGCTGTAAATAGCATTAGGAACAAAGTCCGAAACAAATTTTTGGGAAAAACTTGCCCCAGACAAAGCAGTCTTGAGCGAAAGATTATGTGACCCATTGCCGGCCTGACGCCCGACGTAGTTGGACATGGTGGACGCAATATCTGAAGAGTACTCCCAAACTCTCAAGGCATCTCCTGTTGTCGCCAATAGCTCCGTTGCCGGTGATTTCTGTGCCCAGCCATAGGAAGCTGCCGAAGCTGGCTGCCATTGTAAGCTGGTTGCAGGATAACCGTGATGAGCTTCACAGAGCATCACAAAATCGGGGTAATCGGTGAAATCGTCTTCTACGAGTACGCGCTCATCCTGAAGACCGATAATGCCAATAGAGTTTTGGTAATTGTCGGTGAAGGAACCAACACCTAAGCGAAAGGCAGATCGGGGCCGCATTTGTTGTCCTGGACCAGGAGATTTGCACCAGTCAAGGCAGTGAACTGGCCCTGTTTAACATGAATATCAGTAAATGATTCATAGTCAGTCGATTAACACATACACGGGGCTTCATATTGAAGGAATGTCGTTTGGGACATGGCGAAAGAAGGTGACAAGCGTGACTTCCGTGACGCACTCGATATCAAGTTTACTCTAATTAAAAATTCAACTTTCAGAAACTCTGCGTCGATATTCCAGGCTCTTTCGATGAAAGCAACACTGGAACCCAAAAAGTTATTGTTGCGCTCTCGAAGGTCCCAGCGGCAAACAGGAATGGAACCAAATGTTCAAGTCGACGACAAGCTCCAAATGAGCTCGGTGACTCCTGACATCCGAACCAGTCCTGTGTAAAGCAATTACTTGCGACAATGCATAGTCTCTTTGTGCTCTTTCCAGCCTTCGCGCAGACATTCGACGTCGCAAAAAGAGACACGTCCTTTGCAAGATCCTGAAAAGTAAATCAACTTTGGCTAAAAGCAAGATCAGTTGGAATAGTTACCGCCACACTTCTTCCGCGTCGCTGAGCCGCAAGAAAAACATCTTCTCCAAGGGCCAGCCCGAGCTGTCTTGGACTCTTCTGCCCAGTCGACATCTTCAAATCCTCCTCCTTCACAGTCCAACTTCAAGCGAAATAGATCGGAATGAAATCGAGCATACATTTCCTTGCGTCCGGGAATGTAATCCGAGTTGGTATAGCCTCCGAATAGATAAATGTTTCCTGTGAATGGGTTAGCTTTTGTCGCTCTCCCAGATAGATCTTGCCTGTCGCTGGGTCAGTGTGCAATTTTGCTTGCGCACGATATGTCGGGAATCCCGACGTTAAAACTTGACGCCACTTGGTATCGGATGCAGCTTCGTCCAAAATGAAAGTATCTGAATAATAGCTGAAAGTAAAACCACTGCGCGGGTTTTCAATCGCCGTGGGCTAAGTATTTCAGATTTCAAGTTGCCCAAAGAGTAAGCAATTGTCACATACCAGGGAAGGAGAATAACCGCCAAAACAGATGGTTTTGCCAAGCACCGGATTCTGAATCGTACCAATAGTCAGTTGGAGTCGAACAATGGGAAATGTCACTGACATATGTGACGGACATTTCTGAACGAGGGCAAGGGCGATTTCCTTTGATGAGCAGTTTTCTCCAGCCTTTTTCTGTTGGTTTGTATGCCCATAGATCGTCGTATCCATAGCCGCGAGTTGCTCCAGATCTAAGACCAGCCATGCTGCCTGCCAAACGATCTGCTTCGCCGCCCATGATGTAGACCTCTCCTTTGCTTGTCCAACAAGCTGCATGTCTCCTGGGCCCAGGAGAATTCCAGCTAGGGATTTCACCAGAGATGGTCCCACTTATATGGTCCCATCGCATGGTTTCCAAAGACAAAGATTGAAACTCGTCACAACCCATGACCGCCTTGTCGTGTGTACCGCCGAAAATGTAGAGTCGGTCGCTACATATGACCATGGAAAAGTCAGTGAGACGGTCATTGGGATAGCGAGTCATGCCACCGGTTTGGACGCGATCCCACTTTTCGGTCACGAGATCATAGTAGCAGAGGTGCGACGAGCCATTGAAGACATAGACGCGTGAATGTTGAGCGTAAACGGATGCCTGATGGCCTCCAAGTTGGAATCGGAAAGATGAAGGAAGTGAGGGCAACTTTTCCCATCCAACGGCAAAATTGGAGAGGTCCAGACGCCAGAAATCGTCATACAATCGGGCCTTGTCCATTTTTCCGCTGTTCTTTTCTCCGCCTAGAACATAGAAGAACCCTTTTTCGAAGAATGAAGCAAATTCGACGCGAGGTGGCGGACTTTTGCTTTTTGGAATGGGAATCTTCTCCCAGCTTCCCCTCATCTGGAGGTCAGGTTCCGTGACAGTGAGTTTGTTGAGGGAATTCGGATCGGGGTGCCGCAAGTGACTGAGCTTGTTGAAATCACCCTTGTAATGAGGTTCGAGCGATCGTGACGAAATTCCAGGACTTCCCGGTGTAGTGATTATCTTCGTCGCCTCCCATGCATGATAAACAGCCATGGAAGTGTTGGAGAGTGAGAGAAAAAGATCGCTCTGACGAGCGTGAGCTTCGACGAGATTTACAAAGTGCTCCAGAACGTTGGGATTAGAGGCCATCCAGTCTGGTCAGACATACAGTGTAAATGTCGGCTTTTGGTCATGGTATACGAATAGCGCACCGAAGAAGGGGGACTGGCCATAGCTGGAGTTTGCATGAAGTATGAAAACTTCCTCGAGCCAACTCATAGCCTGATGGTCGAACCGTTAGGATTGGAGCGATGTACAAGAATGAATCCGACTGCCCTCGACTTTGTTTTCTAGTTTCAGCAGCGCGTCTGCCATTCCCAAACAAAGCGAAGCGACTTTGATGTTTTGCATGATATCCAAATCCACGTATTTTTGGCAATGAAATGTTTCTTGCTGCAATGGCATCGACTTTGTGAACCGGTCACCGAGAATTTCAGCCAGGCCTTTCTGAAACGATATCTGTGCACGGTTGAAATCCCCTTTCTTGAGAAATCTTTCGCCTTCAGATTTATGGGCGCTGGACTGTTCTGAGGAGCGAAAGGGTTATTTGTTGTCTCAGTCCTACTTGAAAGGGCCAAGAAAGGGCTCACCGTTAAAGAAGCTTGGATTGAAAAATACACGATTCGGTTCCACCCCAGTTATCGAATTTTCACCAAATACGCTCTTGATCGCGTTCATCATAGCTTCATTGTTGTTCATCGTTGTAAGTAATCTTTGTCTGTGGTTCAGGTCCCGGGACTCGGAGTGAGGCTCAGTGTCACGTGGACTTCTGACATGTTCACGCTGACTAGCAGTAGCCTCAACTGGATCCTCCGAATTGAAGCCCTACTTACTTCCACCTGCTTCGACGTGGTCGTGCCAGGCGCTTGCTGAAACTTAACGGCGCTTCCGGCCGATGAATGACCATATTATGTCATTCGCAGAGTTCGACGAGATATAAAAAGGAACCAGTGGAAGCTGCCGGAGCCATTCAACATGCCCACCAGAAATCGAGTCATCATCGTGGGTTGCGGAATTGCAGGTGATTTCTTCAGCTGTCTGATATTTATTTCGCCAGCTCACGTATCATTGGAGGCCCCGTTCTAGCAATCTTCCTGAAGCTCAAAGGCTACGAACCTGTGATATACGAGCGCATCAAACGCGATACAGATGCTGGGCTCAGTCTGTTGTCGGTCATTCTGTCTATTCTAGAGATGATCAGCTCAGGTTTTGGTTGAAGGTTGCAAGCCAATGGCCTACGAGTATTAAACTTGGTCCCAGAACTAATAGAACGAATCGTTGGACAACCTGTCAACGGCATGGCTTACTTGTCCACTGTCTTCGGCGATGAAGGCGTCATTGGTGAAGCCCATTTTCCAACTGGAGGCGCTCTCAGGATGATTGGAGTCGAGCGGCACAAATTCCTGCAAGTTTTGACTCAATCTGCCCTGGACCACGGCGTGGAGATTCACTGGGAACAAAAGATTGTGGATTTGGAACAAGGGCACGATTTTGTCACCGTCAAGTTCGAGAGCGGACAGACCGATACTGCTAGCTTTGTCGTTGGATGTGATGGACTACACAGCAACACAAGGATCAGCTTGTTTGGCAATGAAGAGGCGACCTATACTGGACTGACTCAGGCAAGTCTTTCATTTCGTTCGTGTAACATGTTTAACAGTTATATCAAGGTTGGAGGTCTCTCCAAGACACCTGATAACCCAACATTCAAAGAAGCAGCCGGCAGTTTCCAGATTTTTGGAGACGGTGCACACATCATCACCTATCCAATATCAGAGACACATTATTCCTGGGCGCTGACTAGAAGAGAGGCGGAGCACAAGGAAACCTGGAGGGCGGTCGACCTTTCCACCCTTGAATCTGTGAGACAAGATGTCACTGGCTCTTGGGGATTCGGTGTAGGCGATCTGATAAAGAACGCTGAAAAAGTTGTCAAGGTATGGATCTCCAAGACTTGTCTTATCCAGGAGGCTAACACTAGAACAGTATGGACTTTATGACCGACCGGAGCTGAAAGAATGGCATCGGGGACGTGTCGTACTGCTCGGCGATGCGGCTCATCCCACAAGTCCGGCAAGTCATAAAGCATCTCGAAGGGTCATGAATTAATGTAAGGATCAGCATATTGGACAAGGCGCAAATCAAGCATTCGAAGATGTCTACCATCTTGTCCGTGTTCTGCAGAAGCTCAACTCTGAAGGCTCGCCGTCAACAGAGGCACTCACGAAAGCCTTTGCAGAATATCAAAGCATACGACTCACTCGAACATCTGAACTTGTGAAGGAAGCACGCAGGACTGGAGAAACTAGGACCGCACAAGGCTTGGAGAATGCGAAACGTCGAAATCAAGGACTTCGGGAGGTTTGGCAGGATAAGGATAATATCATAGCGTACATGTCTCATTTAGCTTCCGGGCCATTCGTCGGTGAAAGCGAAATCTAACCGGACGTTTTGGAACTGAGCGAGAATGGAGCAAAGGTAGATAGCCAAAGCAAATGATAGTTTACTCGTCTGGAATCTCGACCTCTCCCGAATCGATACCCTCGATAACATCATGAGGTGGCTGTCCGTCCACTGTGCAGCCGATGCTCTGAGCGGTTCCCAAAATCTCCTTTACACATCCTGACAGCTCTTTTGCCAGCGATTTGGCTTTCATTATCCGTGCAATGTCGAGGATCTCGTCGAGAGTGACATTACCCGAGTGCTTGATGTTTTTCTCCTTCTTCCTGTCACGAGGAGGCTCTGCAGGATGTATTAGAATGCAGAATAGTATGATATTAAGTGTAGCAGACCTTTTAGTGCCTTGATGACCAGGGAAGAGGCGGAAGGGACGACAGAGACAGCCGCTTGTCGATTTTGGATGGTGAGCTGAACTGTCACGCGTAGACCTTTCCACGCAGCAGTAGCTTTTGCGATATCTTCACCGACCTTTTTCGGAGACTGGAAAGAATATGAGGCAAACAATCCATGACCCAATACGAGGCACGTACGAGACCAAGAGGACCGATTTTTGGAGCCAGGGCAGAGGAAGCACCAACCTCACCACCAGTTGCCCGCAGGTAGATGATTTTAATCTCGTTGGGGTCCTACAGACAGTCAGAATTCAAAACTGGTCTATCATAAAAAATTACTCGCGAGTTTCGGGGCCATTGCGGATAGTGATGAGTTTGGGTATGCTGTGACGTTGTGTGACCTGTATGCAGTTGCTCCAATCGCCGCTTTAAGTTCGAGACTCCGCTGCCGCACGTGCTTCCTGACCTGGGAATTGCCATAAATTGCCATAGCCACGGCAGACTATGCCGCCGCCGCTTGAACCCCGACTTCGGGCTCGTCGTGCAATGGGTCAATGGAAACGACGAGTTCCAGGGTTCTACCGGCTACTTTTGAACAAGCAACGATAGACCAACTTGTTGTCCTTATAGGTTTGTTACTGTTTCATGACTGTCTCCCTCTGCTCACCAATTCTTCAGCTGATATGCTCGATCGTCTCAAATCCCATAATGACAGAATTCCTCTTCTTCCGCAAGTATTCATCTCACTTGACTGTTTCCGTCTTGTTCATGGAGGTTCGCCAGCGAAAATCTCACCCGTTTTCATTCCCGTTCGGCGCCCAACATCAGTATCCTGGATTATCTGAAGCGAATCGTCAAGTTTACCAACGTTGAGGTATGTTTTCCTTGCTTGCTCATTGAATATTCTCACCCTCATTTTGCAGAAGTCTTGCCTCTTGCTTACGCTGTTCTATGTTGATCAAATCTGTGCTCGAATGCCCCTCTTCATTCTATCGTCTCTCACCAGTCATCGTTTCATCATCACCTCTGTCGCGATCTCCAGCAAAGGACTTTGCGATTCGTTCTCCACCAACAGTTTATACGCCAAGGTCGGCGGAATCCCAGTGGCAGAGCTCAATGTTCTTGAGAGAGAGTTTCTCTCCATGATCGACTGGCGGCTGATGGTCAGTCCATATCTGTTCAACGAGCGCAAAGTGAATTCCGGCTCAATTTCGGTTTTTTCCCCCGTGGCTTGGTTTCTTTCCTTGCTCCGCCTAGTGCACACGAGATATTCTGCAAGAATACTATGTGAATCTCGTTCGAACACATAGCAGCGGTCAGTTCACAATCGCTGGTACCGATTCAGCGAGCAGCTCGTCATCTGACAGCGATATCGAAATGGACAGCGGCCAGTCTCGCCCTCCAACTCCACCACCTATAGCAGAAACTTCAGCTCCACGACGGCAGCGTCCAAGGCTCGTCGATGTCACAATTACACCACCGAGTGTCGCTCGTCGTCCCACGTTCGAACAGAACATGGCTTTCGCTGAGCTCCAACAATCCCAAGATTCGGGTTTATAGCAGCACTATCAGTTCATTATTCAAGTTAGAGCCCATGAAAATGCAATTGATTCTCAAAATTCGAGGTTACAGTTTTTTTTTTGCGACACGGTAACAATTAAATAGCCTTGAGCCAACGATGTATAAGTATAAAAGCACAAGGAAAGAAACAATGCAAGGATTGAATGAAAACATGTAGATGATGATGAATGAAAAGTGGGACGCTACGGCAAACGTGCGTTTCGATTTGATTCTATGCTGAAAACGAGTCCTAGTGAACGGAAAGGCTGACCTGGTTGAATTTATAAACCTAGGACGGCAATGATGATGATTAAGAGCAGTGAACAGTAGTTTTTTGCAAACAAGCTCGACTTGCGCTATGTTGCCAAAATAGAATACACGCGCGACACAAATTAACGCCAGCTCGGTAATCGCGCTTGGATACGAAAACTGCCAGTCCATAGGAAATGCTGTGATGAAGGCTTGCTCATCGTCGCAAAGCGGAAAGCATCTTTGCTAGCGCATTGATCTGACCGCGCTGAACTTTCTTATTCGGCCATTCTCCATCGTCGCTTCCAAAACTACCACGAGATGACAAGCCTCCAAGGTCAGTGGTGCTAGTAGCAGCATCTTGACGAGGAAACTCTGGCGACTTCTTGCCGAAACCAGCAGAAACCAATGGACGTTCGTTAATCGTGTCAAGCTTGATATCTTTGGGTTTCCTGGTCCGATGCTTACGCACAGGAGGTTTCCCAAAGATGTCGCCGACCGGATTAGGATGCTGATCCCGAGGCAGCTCGTGGAGCTCCCACGGAACACCGTCCATGACTAGAAAACAAGGTCAAGATGAGAAATAAATCACTTCAAACAAGCTCACTCTTGATATTCCTGGGGACACCAGGTGGATGAGAATAACCTGGACTTGTAGGCGAAGTAGGCGAATTTGAACTCTTCGCAACCGAACCGGTGCGCCAGCTGTTTGAACTGACACTTGTAGCTGCAGTGGAAACACTTCTCAAGCTCGAATTGCTATAATGAGTGAAAGCACTGGTCGAAGTACCGGCGCTGCTGGTGGTGCTCATGGAATTGCGCCAATTGTTAGAGCCACTGCTGATTGAACTAGTACTCGAAGCAAGGTGAGCATGACGACTCCGAATACTGTTGGGAGAAATTGCTCTTTCTGAACGAGGATCAATAGGAGGCTGTAATGCAGATCCCCAGCGACCTCTTTCCTCTGGATATGGCCGAGAGGAACTCGAGTTGAGCGAAGTGAGAGAGGCAGAAGTAAGTCGGGCAACAGAAGGAGCTCTCAGATCGTCGTGACTCTGGCTCGAGCTGAGACTCTCCAAGGTTGGATTCGGTGACCTTCTGGCACGACGACCACGGTTCCAGGTCGAGCTTGGCAATGGTTCATCCGGGATCGGAGGAGGACCGGTGGTGGTGGCCGGAGCTGAATGAGGGGCAGGAGCATTGAGACCCATAATTAACGACGTGACATTGCTGGCAGTAGCTGACATGTTGGTCTGGGCAATATCAGCCGTCGAAGTCGCAACAGAAAGGGACGAAGGGCCTTCGACAGGTGAAGATGTCGAAATAAGGCTCGCAGCGCTGGTTTTTCCAAAGCTCAATTTCCATTTGCTTGGCTTCTTCGTCACTGGAGGCCGGACTGGGACAGAGGCCGGTGTCACGATTTCAGTCTGAGGAATCGGTGGTACTGGAGGCACCGCTGATTGTTGTCGAGCTGCTGGAGCCAATAGCGCTTCAGGTAGAGCATACATCGAAGGAGGTTCATATGGCTGTCCTCGCTTGGAGCTGGAGCGAGTAGAATGGCTGGCCGTAGTTTTACCACTTCGAATGCTATCGCCTTGTCTGGACGACGCTCGGGATGCCTTGCTGATCTCCCTGGCGAGACTCTGGGAAGCGACAGCCAAGGTGTCAAGAGTTTCATCCTTGGGCGTCGTAGGCGTCACAGCCATTCCTTTGCCCTTTCTGGCGCCCCTCTTGCGCCTCTTGTTGGTAGAGGTAGAGCGAGAAGTCATCCCTTCATTCTGCATCTCATAATCATCCTGATCTAGTTCATCTTCGGGCTCTTCCATCAAATCCTGGTCGTGATGAGAGCCATAGGTCCCGTGCAAAGGAGCAAGCGCAGGTCCCAAAGAAGGAGCTCTCGATACTGGTAAACCGGCCAGCTGTCTTGGTTGAATGACGGGAGTAGCCTGTCGTGACGATGGACGATGGCTGGGAGGAACAGAGGAAGAAATCGAATGTCCAGTGGTAGATGAAACCGAAGTGACCCTCTTGTGATGAGAGCCGTTCGCGCTGATTGGAGCTTGACCCAAAAGCTCAGGCAAATCCTTGATCCATTTACCGAAATCGCGAGCTGAGATACGCTGACCATCTTCATCCGATGGATCGAGGATGTTGAAGACGCGTTCGGCGAGGAATTGTGCGACAGGGCGTGTCATGCCAGCAAAACGCTGCATAAAAAAACCAACAGGATATTGACGATATGCGTCAAACGAGTTGCAAGCTCCTTGCGCAGTATCTGTCCATGGGTTGAAATGGTACAGCCTTAAGTCGGTCCATCAGCAAAAGAGGCAATAAAAAAACAGGTTGACCACGTACATGTTGATAAGGACAATTCCCAGAGACCAGACATCTGCAGGACGGGGACGATAGGTAGGAGCAATATTGTTCCTACATTCTGCAAGACAAGTAAATCAGATAATTATTTTTTACGGAAAATGGTATTATTACTCACCGTAGCTCATGTATGGAGCACTACCGCAGTCCATGTCCAAGCTTTCCACGTCGGATGTAGAAAGGCCAAAGTCTGTTAGCTTGACGACGACTTTGCGCTCAGATTGGCCGTCGGGCAAGGTCACCCAGCCATCGGTCACGATAAAGTTTTCCGGCTTGATATCGCGGTGAAAGACCTGCTGAGCGTGACAAGCAGCGACAGCGTCGCACATCTGGGAGAACATGGATGAAATGAGACGAAGTCGGGTCCGTGAAAGTAACTGGGAAGGATGCAGGTTAGAAAGAAGACTGGGAGTTGGAGGCGTATGTGAAGACTCTGAAGAGGATTCGGAATCGTAATGATCGCGGGCTTGTTCCAAAAAGTAGAAAAGGTCTTCTCCTGGAACATATTCAAGGAGAAGAAGTAGAAAAGAAGATGTTTCCAAAGTCCGATGGAGTGTGACGATGTTCGGATGCGAGCGAAGCGACTGGTGGATAGTAACCTGGGGAGCAGCGTTAGATTGAAGCTAGAAATAATCGATAGATTGGTTCATACCTCTGACATCTGTGCTGCTAATGCTTCCTCGTTGAGGTTCGCTTTAGATAAGCACTTGATAGCATATTCGCGACCGTAAACAGTGGTGGGACGACGACAGAACTTGTCATCCATATCCATATGACCAACCGTAATGTGGCCATCGTCGGAAAGTGGAGGACGATAGAGAACCTCGCGGACGAGATAAACAACAGCATAACTGCCAGCACCGAGACGCCTGACTACTTCAAATTCCTTGGCCGGCTCCTCATGCTCTGGCAGAGCATTCGAACCAATCGAGACGAGTCGGATTGGTTCTCCCTGAAGCAGACCGCCCTGGTTGACGACGTCTCCGGGAAAGAGAACATCATCAATCTCAGACGCCACTGAGGAAGGTCTGGACGGTACAGAGCTTTTGATTCGTGGTTCTGAAAGTGGAATTGGACCGGACAATTGCCTGGAAGAGATGTAAGGGCTTCTGGGTAATTTTGAAGAACAAGTTGTTGACGGGGAAGACAGAGTTGGTGAAGAATTTATATTAGTAGCGGACTGTGGAAGGGGAGTGAAAGGTGGACGAGCAACAAAAGAGTCTTTCTGGACTCTCATTGATGTCAGGCGGTCATTATGGCGAAAGTAGTCTTGATGGTCGAGAGGCCCAGAGACAGCCGAATATTGCAACATGAAGACGGCAGACCTCGCTGTCGGCTACTAGTCCAATAGAGCGAGAGACTGTGGTCGCGGAATCATACAGCGAACAGACGTCGTTGTCGTCGACGAGCTCGACGCCCAAACTGATAGCCTGAGAGGATCTATATTATCGGGGATTTAAATTGAATAACGCTGAAATTGAGCCCAATGGGTGGAAATAGTCTTACCGGACGACGAGCAGAACCACAGACACTGAAGATGGAGGTGGAAAGGAGAAACAAAGCGCCGTAATGACCTGTGGCTGAGTTTGAGCGAGCGCATGGACACTCAAGTTCCCACATGCTCGATAACCGCGTGGATGTCAAGCTGTAATTTGATAATAATTACTGTATTTATTTTATTGGCACAAAGTTGTCAATCTGAGCCTTCTTCATCGCTGTTGACAATGATTCTGAGCCCTTATTCCTCTTAAACAGCAGTTCAAGGTGGCTCATTAAATATTTGCGCTGAAAAGATAACACGTCAAGCCCAAGGCACCATATGTCTGGATACACGCACCATCTCATCATTTTCGCTCCCACCGGCCCACCGGAAGATGAATGCGGTACAAACTTCCAGAATCGGTTCTCTTTTTTCAATGCTGCTATCTCTCGCACAGCTCATTATGATCTCCATTCCAGTTCTGATTCCTTCCACTGTTTCAAGTTCATCCATTTCCTCTTGAACCGTGTGCATCAGGATCACCTGCAGGGCTTTGGCTGAATTCGGTAACAACGTGTCTCCCAACACAGCATGCAGGTGCGACATGAGCCCGGCTCTCGGAGACGTTGACGGAAATTCTGTGATCAATCGCTCCAGAGCCTCGAATAGCTCCATCGTGGCCATGGCTGGATGGAACAATCATCAGCTTGAATACAATAGCCCAAGAGGTACTCACCCTGAAAGGCGTTGCTGATGACAGATTTGACAATAGCACCATCCATAATTTCTCTTCTTGCTGCGGCCCCGACATCCGTTTCGCCTTCATCAACAAGCTCCTTGTCAAGGTCAATATCAGCCACAGCTCTCTGTTTGCCCTTGGGTTCAGAAATACCCAAAACCTCCCATCGACGTCGTAGTCCTTCGACGAAACCCATCTCCATCTTGACATATTCTCGCCACAGCTCTATGCTGTTGGAATTCAGCCGAATACCGCGTTGAAGCAATGTTCGAGCTGCAGAAGGCGAAGCATGCTGTAGTTCGTGAGATGCCGCTAGGATATACAGCCCGGGACAGTTGGGATGAAGTTGTATCGCTCTGGATCTTGTTAACGCGATATAATAAAATTCTTTCGGACAATCACCTTGCACAGACTCGTCCGACGAGTGTTCTGGCGCCTTCTTTTTTTGCGAGCTCGATGTATTGTATCCACAGACCTACATCGTCTTTGAATTTTTTGAGTGCTCGCTCGAAAATGTGAAACTGTCGTCGGACCAAAGCATAGTCCGAGACTGTAGCAGGCCCCTTCTTGTCTCCTGCATATGGTCAGCTTGAATAGATGTCGGTTTTGAAAGTGGGTCACCAATGATTCGCTCGACCCGCTTCCGCCTGAGGGCTTCCATTCCTCGTTCATATTCAATGTACCTCAGGAAATCACTCTTCTTGGAAACACGGCGGACAAGGGATCGCTCCATTTCAGTTCGTCTCTGTAGCATGAGCCGTGTCTCTTTAACGGTGAAAAGGTTTTTCTCGACCAAGTCCTTCAGCTCAGCGAGCATCTAACAAGAGCAGAAATTAGAGACGCTTTTCACAAATGTATTTCCTTTACCTGCTCTTGCTGGAATTGAACACGCTCCATAGTGGTGAAGCCTCTGAAGAAGACTTGGTGGACAGAAGAAAAAAATTCACGTGCACTTCCGCTTCGTTATCTAGACTCTTCGGTGCCGCTGCCCGCATTGAGAGAAGAGCGACATTGCCGCTGATACTGCACCCACAATCTGGCGAACCTCGTATTCTGGCCACAATCACATAGAAGAATTTTACTGCGCCCTTGAATTTCGCAGCAATCCTGACGCGTTCCCCAACCATGCTCCCCAAATCTCGAGCAGCGAATTCGGGTCAAACTTTTCGGCCCATTCATTCACGCACTTCCTCCGCTTCAAAAGTCACTCAGAGCACTGGGCTGATGCCATTGGCTCAAATAAATGCTGGATCTGATGGTGGTTCGAATCGGGGTCCAGGGGATGCTCCAAAGAATCGGAAGAAGACTGTGGTCGAGGTAAGCAAGCATTAGAATGTTTAATGTACCATAACTGACTCGAATAGGCTGCTCGTCAATCCAGACTTCAGTCCAGTGCAGCGATTAATCAGGGTCATCGCGTGCACTCGCGAGACCAGCTGCCAGCATATCTACCCAAACGGTCAGCTCCACCAGCCCCAAATCAGAACAAGGTTTCTGCCGCAGCCAAGAAGGGCAAGGCGGGATTCACTCTGTCTGCTCCGGGGGATGAGCATGACTCAGATGAGGGTGACTGGGTCTCCAGTGAAAGCGGAGCTACGACGCCCAGTCAAGACGCGAGCTCTTCCGGAGACGAAGATGATGCTCATACAGTCGACGGGGACATTCTTACCCCTGTGGACCACAAGTTGAAGATGCTCGGCAAAGATAGAGAGAAGAAAAGGAATCCCAGGGCTTCATCAGCTGGTCGGCCACCAGCTCTGGTTCCAACAGAGCAACCATCTTCTTCCGATTTACCTTCTAATGGTCAAAAGAGACCACGCCAGTTGACTCCAGTACCTAGGGTGGCCACTGCCCGGCAATCGGATTACGACTCTTTGCCAAGTCCACTCCTCCAAAACGGTTCTAGAAAAGCACCACCAGAGGCAGTCCGTACTGTTGTTCAATCTCAGTTTCTACCTGAGCCTTCCCCAGATCTTCCTTCGCCAACGCGATCGCCTGTAAAGCGCGCGACCACTCGTCCCCCTTCATTACATTCTTCTACAAGACCGCCGTCGATGTATTCGACCCACAGTCTGAAAGGTGACGGTCCTAATTTAAGACCTCATCCTCTAATTCGAGGCCAGTCATTTGGTCAACCGAGTATCAACGTCATAAAACCTTCCCCACTGGCTCCACTGACGGACAAGTCAGATGTTGCAAGCTCACCTCCCATTATGACGCCAATTCGGGCCAACCTCGAAACTTCTTCAGTAACCTCTTCTCCGATATCAGGTTCACCAGAATCAATAAACAGTCCATGGCGATTTCAGCGACGCTCATCTGTTTCTTCAGCGCGATCAGTCGCGACATTGCCAGTTTCTTCAACTGGCTATCCCAATGCGCAGGCGACGAATTCTGCTGCAACCTACCATAACCGTTCAACCGACCGGTCTCGAACTCTTTCTACCATTTCTGCATCTTCAGTCGGTTCGTCATCTTCTGCAGCGCTATCTTCGCTTGCTCAGATGGCTATGCATCATCAACATCGACCTAGTCCTGCAGTCGCATCTCCTCATTTGACTGCCTTTTTCCCTCAACGAAGTCACGCGACTGGCACAATTCCTATCGAAAAGATTCACCCATTGCTACCGTCGCCATACATGACGAACCATCTTACTGTTTTGGCGAACAGGACACCTATGAGGGAATCCTTTGATAGAGTGATGAGGGCAAAAGCTGCCCTCTACAAGCGAGATTGATTTCTCGAGGACCTGGGACTCTTATCATATCATTATCATCTAATTCGCATGCACTCTTGATTCTTGGTTATTATCGCAGATCTTCCCTAGCATGTTCTGTAGCAGTGACATTGATTACCGCTGACTCCACTTTGCACATAGATAATCCACACCACTTTACAAGCTTGCAGATTCATTTGTGAGACATTCGAGACCAAGTGCGCCACATATTCGCAGTTGTGGTCACGAGCCAGCCAGCCAGACAGTGTGACACGTAAGCCAACCGCGACACGAACTTTACTTCCACCACCGCCCAGAGCGACGGCACTAGATTTTTTACTGAAATGTGGTTATCAGATGGACAAAGTGAGAGCCCTCTTTTCTTGATTCACGAGCAATTTACGATGATGACCTGGCAGAAATTGGTGTTGCTCTGACCACCTTTGGAGCATTGTTCATGCTGCTGGGAGTGATGCTATTCTTTGACGGCGCTCTTCTCGCTCTCGGAAATGTACGCCCAGAAGATTCTAACCGGGTCAACCTTGTCTCATCAGGCTCCGACAGGTTCTCTTCCTTTCTGGACTTACTCTAATTATTGGACCTCAAAAGACCTTTTATTTCTTCGCTCGCAAGCAGAAACTGCGGGGTTCGTTGTGCTTCTTTGGTGGAATTCTTCTGGTCTTCCTCAAATGGCCGTTCGTTGGAGTTATTGTCGAGACATTTGGATTCCTCAACCTGTTTGGGTACGTCGTCAGCTTGCTACTGGTCCACGTTGATCTTGAACTATTTCACAGCGACTTTTTCCCTGTGGTAATCACCTTTCTCCGACAACTGCCCTTTATTGGGACATTCCTCAGCATGCCCTATGTTCGAGAGGTATGTGGATCCATTCAAGTGCTGTCAGGACTATGATACTGAGATTTACTAGGTGGTGGATCGGTTAGCGGGATCACGGACGTCTGCAGTTTGAGTTGTTTGAGTTCCATATCCAGTAGTAATTTTGAAAATAAAAAAGTGACATAACCGCTTTCACGTACATTGAACGATGACTTCTTCCATGACCGACGAACCACTGAGAAACCTTGTGGTCGGTGACGCTTTATAACATCCAAGTCTCAGTATATTGACGCGATTCTGTAGCTGGCGACCTATCCCGCCATAAAAGCTCAGTTTCCATCCGAAGGTAGGAGGAAATGGCTGCTACGCGCCCTACGCGAATATTGGGCAAATCCCGCTGTCTCTGCTGTTTCATCGGAACCAGTGCTGCTCTCAGTAGGCCTCTTACGGTGTCAACTCGCTTCCTTCATTTCCTTTGTCTTAGGAAGGTTTGCCGGATGGTGAAGATGATCCATGCGATCGTTTCCTTGAAACTAGCGAGGGGGTTCTGGTTAGGACAGATTATACCAACCAAGGCACGATTATTTGCATTACTAAACTGTCTTGACGTTTTTTTAGCTGCATGGGAGGCCTTTTCTGCTCGTTTGAAACGGGCAGAAGAAGAATTTGCAGACAACAACAAAGAGTCCGAGCCATCTACCTCTGGAGAGGCGGAGATGGAAAGCGATTCAAGCAGCGAAGGCGCTGGCCAGCTCTTAGCAATTATCAATCCCGACGATCCAGTAGAGCGCGCCATGTTCACGGATATTTCGAACTTGACTGCTCTGCGGCTACTCAACGACGTCGCCGTGCGTTCTGCACCACCTCGTCAGCCAGATACAAAAAAGATTTCAGAACCGAATCCCTTGATCGATTTTCGTGGAGAGCAAGAAGTATACTCTGGCGTGAATATTTGGATTTATGATGGTTCAGACCACCAAAGTGTGCGATGCGTGAATCAGCAAGGCGACGTCTATGGAACGGCAACGTTTGTATATTTTGTGAATATTTACTGTGGCTGATTCCTTGGAGCAGTGGCGACAGCTGGCGAGCTCAGGTGTCGCACATATATGAGCTGCAATACAACATGACCTATCTTGGCATGAAAATAGATTTTGGTGGTCAAGACCGGTATGACTGGGGAGAGAGAAAAAGAAACCTGGAAGAGGCCAGACTCTAGAGTGGATTACCCACTGACATCTATTGACATGGCAGTGGTCGCTGGGAGCCTTCTTTCTTCTCTTCCAAGGCCAGCAGCTTGCTCAGCTTCCTCGATCGTATAAGCTGGCTCCTTTAGCTGTTTACACCGTCTTTTGTGGACCTTGCTGCGCCAATGTGATTGTAGAGCCGCATCGGTTTCATAGTATCTATACCAAGATCAAAACTCTTCACGACCATTGAAGGAAAATCCGTACTTTGCACATTCTACACAATAATGCTGGGCGAGGCCGGGCAGATCAAAATCCAGTGGCTGAGCTTCAAGGAGAGTACGATTCTAGTATTGTCCGATCAGTTTCCAAGATGTGAGGTGAGATTCACGGAAGCACTTTCGGGTCCAAGTCGATGAGTTGTATTTGGTCCAAATCTCTTTGTCGGACCTGTTAAACAGTTGGTTGGGAAGCTAGAACAAGAGATATGACATTACTCTGGTTCGAGCAGCTCGGTGAACATCTCGACGAGCGTGATGAGCTCTTGAGCGACGGAGACGTCCCATTATCAAACAAGGGAAATCTGAAAGCGGAAGAAGGGAAGCGTCGAGCCTGGGAAAAAGTCCAGCCTATTGTTACCCAATTCCTACCGGGCGCCAAATTCCGCCATTGTTATCCTTTTGACCATGCCCGACAATACAAAGTGCTATTGTCCTCAAAGCATTGTCCCGCATTAGGTATAGCATCAATGAGACCTATAAAAGGCCCATCTAGCTGTCTTCAACTCCCTATCTCGAACCGAATTCAGTTTCTGGTCGACACAAACCTCAGTGAGCATTATTGGTTCCTGCCTCTTGCTCATTGTTCTGACCACCTTTGCAGCATAACTCTCTTCGCCGGACGATAATCTATCATGTCTTCAGCTCTCTCCACCCTCGTCTCCTTTTTGACACGACCTCTGATACTCGTTTATCCTTCCGAGACCGTCTCGACTGTCAGGCTGATCCTGGAAGCCAATCTCTCGCCTTTGTTCACAACTTCTGTTCCATTCACCTTCGTCTTCTCTGCATCAGCAACTCCTCCAGCTCCCTTTTTCACCGCCTGCCTTCTCTCAGGTGTTTCCTGGTCTGAATGGACTAAGGTCTTTGAAGTACAGGACCTTCATTTTTTCGTCTCCAAGGAGTCGATCACCGTCGCCATTAACCCGAGTGGTACCCCCTCCTTGTCAATCTGGGCACAGGATATCGACGAGTCTACTGCGGTACCGTGTATCTCCAAGCAGAGACTGAGCTCACGGTTGCTCGATACGACTCGCAGCATTAAAATTCCTTCTCTGCCTGCCTGTCTCGACCCAGTCATAGAGATCGACTCTGATTCTGACTCTGACTCTGAATCCAACGCCTCCTTCACGTTTTCTTCATCCACCGAATCATTGACATCGATGTCCTCTGTATCGTCTTCACCCGTCATGAAATCTTCACGACCACTTCTTTCTTCGACCCCGCCGCCAGCCCCACCGCGATATCTCTCTCGCAGTCAGCGTCGTCTCACCCATGTGGCTGTCGATGACGCGAAAAAGGATGTCACCAAGTACATGTACAAGGGTGGCAGCACTGGAGTAATGACTGGCGGTGTCATGCTTGGGGCCAGCGTCCCGGCTCCAACTCGCAGGAAAAAATCTCTCTTGCTTGGCCCTGACTCGGGCAACTGGAGACGCGTCTGAAAATTTTTAGCATCCTTCACTATCTTCAACTAATTAATTACGGACAGTGCTGGTGCATCTGCTTTCTGTAGCACATTCTGGATATTATTCTGTAGCATTAGACTTTCTTGCCTGTATTACAATAAAACAAATGCTTTTCATGAATCATGATCTCAGTCACGGTCACGCTGCCACTTTCTTTCTGCCATGTTGGGGCTCACACTCCACCTTTTGATTCATCCAAAACCAAGTTCCTTTGTGATACCTCCCTCTTATTCCATTCAACCTCAGCGCGGTTCAACCAATTGTATTTTCTTGTCCTTGCTTGGCGTTGTCATCATTTCTCATTGCTTTAGATATGAGCGAAGCCTCTTGGAATACACCCAGAACCACGCCTCAGCGATACGTTCGACAGTCTTCTTCACAGCGGTCTCGCCCTGGATCTCGCTCGCGAGGACATAATGTCTGCTGTTGCAGTTGTCAGTGTCCGTATGTTAACAATGTGAGTTTTGCTTTTGTTGTTCCAATACGTTTGCTTGAAAGCCATGTAGAATATATCCTTCAGCAGCCAGGTCGATGAATTCGGCTTCCTGTGCACGCCGACGCGGACAGTAAGCTTTTCATAACTTTCACCTGGGCGATTTTAACGGCGTCGCAGAATCCCCAAGCCCGTAATGGCACGTCTATCCATCAGAGAAACAAAACCAATGTTAGCTGGATTCAACCTGCTGCTGCATACTCTCACCTTGTGATAGTCTTCTTTGGACTTATACAACCAAAGCATGTCTTCCAATAGCTCGGTACGTTCTTTCCTCGTCAACGTCTATCGTCTGATCATATTCTTCAGATTTGTTCGCCAATTCGGAGAAATATCAAGGTCTTTTTCTGAATTTTTTCTCCGTTTCTGTCTCATATCTCTAGAAGTCATCACGACACGCATCGACCACGTCCTTCAAGTCATCACTGGTACGTAGTTCCCACCGCTAGCTGGCTAGTGGTTCAAATTGGACTTTCCAGACCAGATCATCCAACGGCGACCTTTCGGTAACTTCAACGCGTTTGCTTGCATTTTCATAGACATTTCCACAGAGTCCAGATGTGGGAACAAGCCCAAGACCTCGAAGACACCTCACACATCGGTTGAAACGAACTAGTGGCAATATTGGCACGGCATACCGGATGGCAAGTTATCCAGCAAACAATGTGCTCTTCCTTACCGAAGCCTTGTAGAGTCATCATCATTCATCTACAGATTCATTTAGAAGCAGCGGAGAACAAATCACAGCAAAAAAGCGACAACCCTCGATATCCGACTCGTTCGAACTTGATCTCTCACCGATATTTGAAGACGTGAACGTATTTGAAGGAGCCACATCGGTCCTTGCCAAGTCTCAGGCTCGTCCTTCCGAGGTCACTGTCGTCTTGAGCTGTATTTTTCGATGCTGATAGCAATGTGCGTTAGGAATCAGCCAGACGCGAAAGATTCCAAGCTCCAGGTCAGCGTTGAGGATCCTAGTTGATTGACCATTGTTGACGTCTCGTTTCAGCTCATGATATCACGACCATTCCAGCACTGTTGTTGACATTCCCGACACCGGAAATATCCTCAGGCTTCCCATCTCAAGCTCTTCCTCCTCAAGATATCCATAATCTTTATACTCCCGTCGTTTCCATTGCGCATCTTGTCAATTCCCAAGAAAGAAATCCAAAGCAAAGTAAAAGAGCTAGTGTTCTGTCTCGTCTCTTCAAGCTTCGGATGCCCGTTGAAGGAGAACCAGAAGAGAAGACTATAGAGAGCGTGAATGTTCCTCGTCGTGCTAGCTGGACAAGTCTTCGAGGCAGAATTTCATCGAGTCGTGAAAAAGGGACCTGGAGGCGGCTATCTGCACTACTATCGATTGGACGAAAGAGCAAGTTGGACGGGTTGTCATCCTCGTGAATCTGGTCTTCCTCGGACTGTCATTTCTGATGTTGTCTTCAGCGTCACCTCGTAGAAAACCTCTTTTGCAGTGTAAATGTTACAATCCACGCTTTGGATCCATGCAGTGAAAGCGACTATTAGAATGTTCTAGATATAAAGTCCATAGATGAAACCGAGAAAGCAAATAACAGACAGAGGTAAGCATCCAATCTACACGCCACGATAAATAGGCATCTCGTACTCGCCGGCTGATGCATCGTGAACATCGTGAACATCGTGAACAGAATATGCTTTGGCATATTCAGAGAGCATTTGGTATTCCTGCTTTTCTTGACGTTTCTTGTACCATATTCTAGCCAGTGTCAGACTCAGATCGACTGACAAACATGATCACTTACAATCCACCAATGAGAAGACCAAGGGCAGCAACGAACCCAACCATGGCTCCGATCATTTTGAACTTGTTGTCCTCAAAAAATGCAATGAGGCGGTCCAGACCTTGTGGATCTGGGTCGACGAATGTCAAGCGTCTGTTTGGCAAGATGTTCTTGCTTGGAGGATTTTTGGGGTCATAACAATACTGTTGGAAGCATTTGGTGCAAATGTCAGACCGATTGACAGACGCTCGTAGACGGGCCCGGTCAACAGCAGCACATTGCAAGCAAATAGGGTAGTTGGCATCAGGAGTGTTGGCATTCGGAGTGAAGCCCTGGACCATTTGGTCAAAAACTTGATCAAGGAAGAGCTGAACATGTTTGGGAGTGTAGCTCAGCCGAAATGTGGCCGTACTAGATAGAGATGACTGTTAGCCAAAGTGAGGTTGAACTCATCCAAGTACATACTTTGTAACAGGATCACCTCCATCTATCGGGGGTGAATTTGGGAGATAGAGGACGAGAGGATATTCGGGAGGATTGTTAACAGGATCACATCCAAAGAATGTCGGTCTAGAGTTGACACCGGTAGAAACAAAGTCGTCAGCTGTCTGGGGAGTAGGTGGGAAACGACGGTGGGAGGGCTGGAGAAACTTGGTCAATCTCTCATCCGTGGTGAGTACACCTGTCCCACTGCGAAAGGAAATGAGTAAAATCAATTACCAAAGGAAAACCACTGACTTTGGCCAGTTCAACGTCGTGTCTGCACTGCTTTCGAGGGTCACGATGAGATCTACACCGCGGACATTGACGAAGAGAGGGTTGTAAGGAATATTCTCGCCATTTGTAGCCCCATCGACCAACTGGAGGAAATCCGCGCTGGAATCATGGAAAGTATCACTCTTGACACCCTGGAAAGGATTGGGCCAGTTTGCGACATCATCTCTTCTCGCTCGGATATCTTGAACTTGGCGCTGAAGCAAGTAAAACAGTCCGGAACCGATCTCACCCCGAGTGGAAACCAGCTTGTTATTGGCAAAATCGAATATTTGCTGCCCAGAATTGAGCAAAATTGAATGCATGATTCATAAGACACTCACGTTGAAAAGACCAGCACTGGTGCCCATAACAAAGCTCGCCTGGTCAAAGGCACTGACACACGAAGTTCCATTGTCCGGTCGTCCATTGTTAAGGTAAGTGCCTGCAGTAGAAAGATTGGTTCCAGCAGAGAGAGAGGGATCCCAAGAGGCCAGCTCGAAAGGTGTGATCTACAAGTTGTCAGGAATGTTGAATAAAGATGAACCAGGGTTTCATACTTCGTAAACAGTCGGATCGAGTGGCAAAGCCGCCGTTGAAGTATCGTCATGAGGGCGCGAGTCTGTGACCACGATAGGAAATGGCATCTCGAAGGATTGGAATGCTGGGACTTGTGGGATGTCCGACCATAGTTCGCCTGAACCATGTCCCGTGTCGTTGCTGAAAAAGTTGTTACGGTTCGTCTGGTTAAGGAAATGATATCCTATTATCCGACCCCATGTATCCACTATGCTCGTGTCACTGCGGAAAAGAAACATGAACAAGGTGAGCGAATCATCAAGATTTCAATGCTTACATCCCAGCAGCAGCTTTGGAGGCGACACCCCAAAGGACACTGCCAAAAAAATATTGGTTGTCTTCGGAGAAAAGATCGAGGCCGTCTGGGGCGTCAAGAGGAAGGTCGACAAGCCAACCGCCCAGGTCAGCACCATTTCCCTGAACAAGTGCAGGTAACAGTGGCATGTTATTGAGAACAAAAGACCCGACGGCCCATGATCCACCTAGACAGTGTCAGGTTTGGAAATAACACGAGGGAGAAGACCTGCCTGAGAGTCCTGTGAGATAGGACGCGACCTGTAGCAAACCACCGGTGCCTGCAGCTTTTGAAGTTTGGTTTCTTGAATCGAGAGCATTCAGAGCAGCTGCACCAAAAAGTGATGCTCGTAGACCACCTCCAGGGAGAACCAGACCGACCAAAGGGAAGTGGCCGGCCAAGGAAGAGAATGTGTAACCAAGCTGAGAGGCATCGCCAATCCAGGACTGCCAAGCGTCCTGTATGACGGTTGAATTTCTGGTCTGGATATAGGTTTGTTCGCCTGGATGCAGTCCCTGTGTTGTCGGCGTCCATTCACGGACGAACTTGGTATTCGTTATATCTGGACAGTTGCCATTTGTTAAGGGTGCATAGTCGGCAACAGAGCTCTGTCTCTGGCCATGGACTGGCAAGAACAGGAGGGGGATGAACGTCGGAAACAGCATAAGATGAGATGAGCTTGAAAGACACCTTGAGGCGATGAAGGCAACATAATAATAAAACAAAAGCCGGGAATCTAAATCGGGTAGACGGGGTTTCTTCTTGCTGACCACAATGCCGCTGCCAGTTAATAGCCCTATGTCGCTCCAAAGCGAACATTCTCAACCAGATACTGTCCATCTCAAACCAAAGCGGGCAATGATTGTCAGACTCTCTCCAGAATCTTTGAAAGCGCTTGAGGATTACCCAAACCAACCTCCAATGTTCTTCGAATTTGGCGACCAGCCAGTCAGTCTACTATTCTGCTTCTATTGGCTCTACTGAAATATTGATATAGGGAATCTACATTGGAGACCAGTTCTTCTCAATGAAACCTCCGGTTGAAGACATTCGCCACGAGCTATACCTTCGTGCTTCTACTGCAGGCAGACTAGGATCTCTGAAGCTCTATGCCAATATCACTGGAAAGCTCGAGGTTTCCCGCAAGCTCGCCAATGTGTCCGATGAAATTAGAGAGAGCAATCGCAGGGCCGAGGAGGCAGTCACAAATCGTCAGCTCATTGTTATAGAGCCTCCCGAACCAACGACTTCAAAGCGAAAGAAGGACACAGGCTCATCCAGAAAGTCGACCTCGCGCCAGACTGATCAAGTGCCGCGTCCTACCATTGTTTCTTCACTTCCTCCCCCAGACCCCGGTCTTCGAGGACGCTTGATCCACTGTGCAGCCATCGGAAATCGAACAGCAGAAGAGATCGTCAGAGCCGTCGGAGGCGCAGGTTGTGATGCAACTCTTCGTCGTCAAATTCTTACTTTACTCGACGAGGTGCGCGCTCAAGTTTCTCAATGTTGTTCTTACTCAAGCTCTTCCAGGTGGCTGAAAAGATTCCTCCACCGGGCACGAAAGCCACCGATAAACTTGATTCATTGAAATGCAATTGGCGACTCAAACCTAGCGCCTGGCTAGAAGTTCGTCCGTACGAATGGCCACAACTCTCATCCTCAGATCGAACCAACTTGGCCAGGAATGCACGATTAGCCTGTAATCAGCTCAAAATTCCGGAAAGTGATCCAGTATGGAATCACTTCCGCTACCGCGCTGACGCGAGCGCCGAACCTTCCAAATCATCGACATTAACAGAGAATCCTGTCCCCAAAAAGGGTGTTTCGAAGGAATCGAAACCAAAGAAGCCAGCGAAAGCGAAACCAGCTGATATTCAAATGCGAAACGAGAGTAAACCATTACCACCGAAACCGGCGCCAGCCGCGAAGAAAGTGGTTGATGCTGCATCAACTAGACGGACACCCGGCTCTGGGTTTCAGTTAAAGCGAGGCTCGTCGCAGGACTTGCAGTCTATCGCTTCTCCAGCTCCTTCAGCGAAACCTGCTGCCGACCGTCAATCAAATCGACCCTCAGTCGCCTCAGAAGCTAGAAATCCTTCAACTACATCTGCTCCTCTTCGCAAAAGCCTTGCCGCCGCAGAAGCTGGTGACTCTGATAGAGAGAGACATAGAGAGAAGGGAGATAGAAAGCAGATGGAGTCATCATCCAAAGGCAAGGGTAAAGAGAAAGAGAAAGAAGCCGCTGCTACGGGTACCCTGAAAAGGAAGAAACCCGCCCGAGAGCCTGATGAAGAATATGACGACGCGCCTGCTAGATCGTCTTTGCATCCCAAGCGGCGAAAGACGGATGGCGATGTGGATCGAGGCAGTCTTTCAGTGACAGCACGACCAAAGAAGGAGCCTTCACCTCTTCCTCGTACGAAACCTCTTAAACGAGAGACTTCACCTCTACCTCGTCCAAAGGCAGTCAAGAGAGAGGCGTCTCCCCCAGTTCGAACCTCAATCAAGAAAGAGCTTTCTCCATTACCTCCTGCATCTCGACCCTCTCACCAGAAATCAGCTTCCTCATCTTATCCAGAGTCGTCCAAGAATTCTCATGCCACTGCCAAATCGAATGGTTCCAAGCGTCGTAAATCTCCTATATACACTTCCTCGGAAGATGAAGGAGATAATCGAAACAGCGCTCTACCTACACCTCCGACTGTGGCGTCCAATTTATCGTCTCATGGTCTCCCTGCTCGACCGCGGTCTCCCACTGAAGTTACTCGTGCAGCACTTCGCGCGAAATACAACACGAAATATCTCGAACAGATTGATCGTTTCAGAGAAGTCTGCAGGACCAAGGAGATCATCGAGAAACTTTTGAACAAGGATAATCTCTCAGACTCGGATGGCGACATTGACATGCTAAATGCAGAGGCCGTCGCGAGAAATTACAACGAAGTCCGAGAGGAAATGCAGAACATTCGACTGGTTTACGACAAATCTCACCGCAGCGCCTCTTATTCTTAGAATTGATCTTGTATATTATTACATTCAGCGCGCAATGTCAAAGAGTCATTTTGAGCAAAACTAGTTTGATTACAGTCCGGTACATGTCAAGAAATTGAAACGAGATTTGGAAAAGCTTTCCGCTTTTGCTTATTGTTCGTCGCCTAAAATCGGAGCTTAGTGTCCACCGAGAATGGGAGCTCGCTCCTGGTCTTCCAGTCGCACGCTGCCACCACGGATCTTCACAGAAAGGCCCCAAACGCCTTTGACGACCCAAACAAGGGCCAAGATGGCGAAGGCGAGTGCTGACCAATGCTAAGTAGCAGTTGAAGATCAGACGAACAAGAATATTAATTAAACTTGACTTACGATGAAAGCGGAACTGGTCTGGTATTGGAAGATGGCGAACAGAGAATATGCAATGGCGATAGAAGCTGGCAAATCACCTTCAGGGGAAGAGAAGGCGTAGGTGGCTGCGGTGCCCTCGAGGAAGAAGCTGCGGAACAAGTCAGCGACCAGGCCATGATGTAGCCAGCCAACTTACAGAGCCAGGAAGACAAAGACCTTGGTCCAGACTCCAGCGGGATGTTCATCAGCGTTCACACCAAAGGCCTCAAAGGCCGAAAGGACGACTAGAACAGTGGTCCAACCGTGGTAGAGAGAGAAAGGAAGGTGGACAAAGAGCTCATCGGCCACTGACTGAGCGGAGTGGTGCTTCTTGACGACATAGTAGATGTGCTGCAAAATAAATCAGTTGCCTGCCAACAATTAGGCTGCTAGACATACAGTCACTGCGGAAGACACAAATAGTGAAAGCACAAAGGCGAAAATGTAGTGGTGGCTGGCCCAAAGATTCACGTATATGGCATTCAGGATTCCCAGCAAGGGGAATCTCCAGCTAATGCCTGCGTCATATCAGCTCGGAAACCTTGGCGGCATTGGAAGATTTCACCGTCGATTATAACACTCTTGCCTCCAGGGAAAAACTGGTAGATGATGGTACCCAGCAACAGCAGATGAATCAAGGACCTAGCATTCAAGAAATTTCAAGTGACGAACAGAACCTTGATCAACCGCGCCCACCATAGAATAAAGGCAAAGGGAGCCGGGGTGATGTATGTATCCGGCGCGCTGAAGTACTTGTTCAAGTCGACGGCGGCAGTGATATTCGAGCCAAGGAAGAAAAAGTAGACGATGATATTCACAATCTTGAGCAAAATGCCGTCCTTCCAGGAATTATCAGCCATTTTGGTTGGATGATGGGGGTTTGAGGAAGAGGGAAGCTAAGTCGTGACGCCTTAAATAGCTGGAAACATGCCATGGCAGTGACAAGGGAGTGACGTAGCGCTAGTTTTAACCGGTCATAAGGTGGCGGTTCGGAACTAAAATTCACTGTCTAGCTCTTCAGGGAAGAGAGATGGAGACTCTCAGGTACAAAAGCTTAAGTATCACGCCCACGTGTTCTTGAATTCTCGAGCAGACTGTGAGTGAGACAACTCGCGGACCTTTGTTGCTCACGACCGTTATGTTGTATGATATTAATGAGATATCAAGATGCACTACGCTGAATCCACGAATCAAAATCTGTTCGTAAGCTACGGCAGATCAAAACACGTCTTTATATTGTGAATCCCTACTCGTGTCAATCGATCCCGCCCTTTGAACGGACTGCGGGAATGGTAAGTCCTGCGTCCAAGGCCTGACTATGCTCGTATAGTGAACCAATAGCGGCTCCTCTGTCACGCAGGATATCTGACGAACCACTTTGACACTCCCAGAGTCTCCCACTCCAAGCCAGAGTTCGAGCTGTCATTCGAGTAGGAGAAACGAGCATGTGCCTCTCAGACGACGGCGATATTAACGCGTCTACTCCGAGGACTCGACTCTAGTTCAACTTGGAGCTAGAGTTTAAATCAGAACAAGTCGACAAGGGATCAGGATCTAGCGGATACGAGAGACCACATCGGTAGAGACGGGGAAACGTATTGAGAGTCAGCCTAGCCCCCAGGAGAGCCGGCTGGAGAGAAAGAAGCACCTCCCACGACAGCCATCCTGACACTTTTCTTGAAAACAGTGTACACAAAGTACTCACAACGAATGCATGCCAATTGACGCTATCTGAGTCTCAGATTTGGTTGCTGTAAAATAGTTTTGACGTCATTCGAATTGCAATTGCCGGCGCTTGGCCGGCCTTTGCGGCGTCTGCGCCAAGCAATTCGGCCAATGCCTCCACTTCGAACCACGTCGGCTACGGTGCTCAGGTCCTTCGTCGTTCTATCTCAATGTGCATATCGATATTTTCACAACATCAGCAATGAAGATTCTCATCGACGTACGCTCTGGCTCCCATTATTGTCCCTTGAACGCAACTGACGCATATTTCAGTTGTGGCTCGCGAAAAATTTGATCCAAATTCCACTGCGGACATTGTCTTCGCATGTCTCAGTGAGTTGTCTCTTCAAATCTACAAGGCGATATTCAATGATCTCGTCATAGTCCCTGTACTAGTCCTCTTGTCTGGCAAGTTGATTTTTTTTTCAAACATGCGTCAACTAATGGCCATGCAATTCAGGATTGTTCGCAGGTTTAACTTTGGGTTACATGAGCTTGGACCAGACCCAGCTCAGTGTTTTGGCCCTTAGTGGAACCCCGTCCGTCATTCTCCTAAAGCATTGTTTCGCTACTCAAGGTCCTTTTACAGTGAGCAACGCAAATATGCAAATCAGATTATGCCTATTCGCAAAAATGGACATCTGCTCTTGGTCACCCTTCTTCTTGCAAACATGATTGTCAACGAATCTCTTCCCATATTCGCGGATAAAGTTCTCGGCGGGCCTGTCCAGAGCGTTGTGATCAGTACGGTTCTTATTGTCATGCAAGTCATTTCACGGTTTGTAGTGGGCTTGGACTGACTTGTATGGATAGTTTCTCGGAAATCATTCCTCAGGTTCGTGTTTTTCCATCCCTTGCAAAAATACCGGTTCAAGGATGTTGTTGCAGGCTCTCTTCACGAGACATGGCCTCTATCTTGGAGCGAAGGGTGCTGGTTTAACTATGTGTTTGATATATGCAATGGTATGTCTATGACCTTATAAACTAGTCTGTATACTAATATCCAACCAGGGCATCGTCTCGTATCCAGTCGCCAAATTGCTCGACTTCATCTTGGGCTCAAATCATGGTATCATTTATCGCAGGGCCGAACTCAAGGAGCTCATAGCCATGCACTCGTCTCTATCTGCTCATGGAGGAGACTTGAAATCAGATACTGTCACTATCATTGGTGCCACTTTGGATTTACAGGTTTGGTTTTCATCCAACAAGACATCTTCAAGTCTGACCGCCTGCAGGAGAAAGTTGTCAGACAAGCAATGACCCCGATTTCCGACGTCTTCATGGTAAGTCCGAGCGCCTTGTTCTGTCGACCATGCTCATTGATTCACAGTTGTCCATCGATTCGAAACTTGACTACGCCCTTCTCAAGAAGATTGTCGATTCGGGACACAGTCGTATACCGGTCTATGAAGAGGTCGATGTCCCGGATACCGCCAGAGCTGCTGGTATTATTGCTAGAGATGCTACCAAAGTGAACAAAATCATCGGTATATTCCTCGTGAAGCAATGTGTCTTGCTGGACCCGAAAGGTACATTCAAATCCTCGCATGTTCTTCTCCTTGGATTGACCGGATCTGTAGATGCCACCCCATTGCGTCAACTGCAACTGAACAGAGTGCCCTTCGTCCCCAACAATGAATCCCTTCTCGGTATCTTGGACAAATTTCAGCAAGGCGGTATGTATCTGTTTCCTCATTGATTGACCCATCGTTAAATCCATGGTTCTAGGCAGCCACATGGCCATCGTCAGCCGGGTTAGCAGAGAAAAGGCAAAGAGTGTCAAACAGGCAGTTAAGAGAGGATTGACTCAGAGGCTCAGAGACAGAGTAGGAATGGGTGACAGCAGTGGTAGCGACAGCGAATCCGACGACGATGAAAAGACGAAGAAATCTGGAGACGACACTATAAAAGAGAAGGATTTCGCTAACGAAAAGAAGCGAGGTCGGGGCGCCAAGAAGACAGATGAAGATGTCGAGGCTGGGATTGTGAAAGATACAGGTCTGAGTTTCCAGATATCCACTCTGGAACAAAGTATGCCCGCAGATGCTGTGCTGACCAAAGAGAGCGCCAATGAGGTCCGTGATACTATCGAGTTCGACACTAGACTGACCTTTTCATCTAGTTCCTTCAAGGTTTAGACCCTGCGGTAATGCCTCTTGGTATCATCACTTTGGAAGATGTTTTGGAAGGTTCGTCAAGTCCTCAAATTGCTTGGTCCCGCTAATGTTTGTTGCATCTAGAGTTGATCGGTGAAGAAATCTACGACGAGTTTGATGCCGATGGTGCCCATGGAGAGCCAGTACATCCTCATCATGCAGCCTCTCCACCGGCTCCAGCAGCGCTTGCCGTTTCAGAAACTCCTGTCAACAAATCTCTGGCCGGAATGAAGAATCTTAGTTTCTTCCGCTCCAGAAGTGCACCACCGAAGAACCGACAAGAGCCTTTAGCCAAAGCTGCATCTACCTCGGATCTACCAGCTGGCTCTGAAGCGACAGACGTCGTGAATGTCGTCGAGGCCGGTGAGGCCAAGCCACCTGTGGTGACTGTCACCAACGATGATTCGAACCTCGATGCATCGACGAATCCAGCTCTAGAAGCAGTGCTTCTCGACAGAAAACGAAGGTTACTCACTGCGACTGCTAGTTCTCCAATTATTGTCGGTACCTCGAGAACAAGAGCGGGACCCAAGGGCAAGTTCAAGAGCAGTCCGATTGATACTTTGGGCGCTGCCAAGGCTGTTGGACCTGGTGCCGGACCGCCTACAGAAGTATTTGGCGATGACCTCGAAGCAGAGCTGAGGACCAATGGCAATAAAGTCGCCACCGAGGACACAAAAACTGCAGACACTTGAATTATTTCTCTATGGCCAATCAATCAATCGCCTATTACAATAAGGCTTTCGCTGCTACCTATCGATTATTGTAGAAATCAGAAACAGCATGTATATAATTGTTTTTCTTCAGTCCGCCACGTCGAGGTTGGTTACATGACTCGATGCCGCAAGCTCAAGCGGCTGTAGCTTGGCAGTATGATCCTGTTCGGCGCCACGTAGACCAGACGAGTATTCATATACGTGTCACTTGTTCTTAAGCAGACATTTTTTGTTTCATTTCTTCACCCAGATTCAATGACTCTTCACCCTAGCCCATCCAAACGGCGGACAAGGTCGAAAACGACAGTCGCCTTTTCCTTTGCCTCATTTTTCTTCATTCTATTTGCTTTGATATGTCTATGTCCCGCTGCTGTCCAGGCCGATAGTGCTTCACAACAAAGACAATATGGAACTGTCATTGGGATCGGTGAGTTGAACGTCCTTGTTGAGTCTTATTAGTCTGACGATGACTGAAGATCTTGGTACCACGTATGTTTATATTCTCTCCAACACTTAGTCCTTCTCATCACGACTCATCTTCAAAGATATTCTTGCGTCGGGTAGGATCTAGAATTTTGACTCGAATATTCGACTGATAGTTTCTTTTGGCAGCGTTCAAAAAGCGGGGCGAATTGAGATCATCGCCAACGACCAAGGAAGCAGAATAACGCCCTCATGGGTCAGTTTCAAGGACGATGAAAGACTGTAAGCATATTCTCAGTTCATCGGGCTTATCGTAACGAAATGTTTGCTCAGAATTGGCGAAGCTGCAAAAAATGCCTTCCACCACAATCCATCGAACACGGTGTTCGATGCTAAGAGACTAATAGGTCGAACGATGGACGATCCCACTATCAAACAAGATATCAAGCACTGGCCTTTCAGGGTTCAAGGAAAACAAGGCAAACCGCTTATTACTGTCAAGCACAATGGTCACGATCGCGAATTCGCAAGTCATTTGCCATGTTTCTTGCTGATTCAAGCTAACTTTCGACCTAGTCACCCGAGGAAATAAGTGCCATGGTCCTCACCAAAATGAAAGAGACTGCTGAAGCATACCTGGGAGAAAAGGTCACCCATGCAGTTGTAACTGTTCCTGCATGTAAGAGTTCACTTTCAAGTTTGATTACATTGTTAACATTCCTTAGATTTCAACGACGCTCAACGCCAGGCTACAAAAGATGCTGGTGCCATCGCTGGACTTACTGTCCTTCGAGTCATCAACGAACCAACTGCCGCCGCCTTGGCGTACGGCTTGGGCAAAAAAGGGTCCGAGTCCAAAACCCTCGTCTACGATCTCGGGGGTGGAACTTTCGATGTTTCCCTTCTATCCATAGAGGATGGGGTCTATGAAGTTCTAGCGACAGCTGGAGATACCCACCTTGGGGGAGAAGACTTTGACAATCGGGTCATCGAGTACTTCGTCAAGAGGTTCCGGACCAAGACAGGCAATGACGTCTCGGGCAACACACGTACCATGGCCAAGCTTAAAAAGGAGGTTGAAAAAGCCAAGCGAGTCCTTTCGTCCCAACAGAGTACTCGCATCGAGCTTGAAAACTTTGATGGCACTGGTGGAGATCTTGAAGAGACGTTGACTCGGGCAAAGTTTGAAGAGCTCAATATCGATCTTTTCAAGAAGACATTTGGGGCCGTCGAACAGGTACTCAAGGACGCGAAAATCAAGAAGGAAGAGGTCGATGAGGTGAGCATTTCTTTCCCTCTTCAGCTTTGAAATTTGAGGATCGACTGATTGAACCTTTCAGATTGTCCTGGTGGGAGGATCGACTCGTATTCCCAAGGTCCAACAAATGCTCAAAGACTATTTTGGTAAAGAACTCTCGAAGGGTGTTAACCCAGATGAAGCCGTGGCCTATGGGGCCGCCATCCAAGGCGGAATTCTTGGTGACGCAGGTCTCCTGACTGGGGAAGAGTGGAGCCCGACACTCATCGACATCAATGCATTGACACTTGGTATCGAAACCACTGGCGGCATATTCGCCAAGGTTATCCAGCGAGGAACTCCCATACCCGTCAAAAAGAGTCAGATGTATGCTTTATCTGTCTTGACGTTTAGCATCTACTAATATCAACTAGTTTTTCGACTGCAACAGACAATCAATCCGTCGTGTCCATCAAAGTCTACGAGGGCGAAAGGACAATGTGCAAGGACAACAATCTTCTGGGAAGTTTCGAGTTATCAGGGATTCCTCCTGCTCCCCGTGGAGTACCTCAAATTGAGGTGACCTTCAACCTTGACGCAAACTCAATAATGACAGTATCAGCGACCGACAAAGCCACGTACGTGATTTCCAACTTTGTCTGAGGAGATCCTTATGACTCTGAAATAGAGGCAAGACCGAAAGCGTCACCATCAAAAACGAAAAAGGACGTCTCAGCCAGGAGGAAATTGATAGAATGATACTGGAAGGAGAAAAGTTTGCCGAACAGGTATATTCCACAGGTGAACCAAATTGCTTTGATCAACTCCCGAAACAGGACAGACTCCAGCGTGAACGCGTCGAATCCTTCAATTCGTTGTCCTCTTTCGTCTTCTCTTTGAAGACTCGGGTCAATGACCAGCAAGACCTGGGTGGAAAGTTAAATTTGGCTGATCTCAGCATCATAAGAGAGACTGTAGCCGGTGCAGCATCATGGATTGAAGAACATGGAAAAGACGCGTCAATTGAAGATTTGGAAGGAAAACTTGCAGGTTGGTTGTACTCCCTGGCGTCCTCTACTCACAAACTCATTCCTTTCTAGAACTGACGGCCGTCGTGAACCCGATCACCGCCAAGATGTACCAAACCGCTGAAGCAGAACCTCAACAGGAAGCCAAGTCGGAACAGTCTCATTGGGGGAGCCCTGGTGATGAGCTGTGATTTCGCATCATATTTATTTGATTTATTTATGAACAATTTAACATGACTGCATTCAAATATATCGAAGCTGTCTGGTCCTTATTTGTCTGCCATATAATTGATCGATCGATCAAACGAAGCACTGATTTGATAGGATTTGATCATCATGAAATGACATCACGCAGTCAAGTAAAATCCTTATTTATATTACAACGGCAAATTGAGATCTTTCAAACTCATAAACTTGCCAGTCTTGAAACTCTCATTGGCCATTAACCCCACAGCTAGCGCCATTGCTCCATCCCTTTCATTTGCACTTTGCTTCGACGCATCACCTGTTTCAATGGCCTCTCCTGGTGCAGGTCCAAAAAGGACGCTGAGCATACGACGATCGCCGCCCCCGTGACCCTGATGGTCATACACGACAGGAATATCCTCTGGCTTTTGCCAGAGCTTGTGAAGAGTAACCTTCACGCCACCTGCATGAGGCAACGAAGCGGTACCATGAATCAGGCCCTCCATGCCTTCACCGTCAGAGGCGAGACGGTATTGTGACTCGACCACGTTGAGCTCTAGACGACCTTGAGAACCATTGAAAACCACATTGTATCCTTCCCAGGGAGAATAGGCAGTCTGAAGAGTAATCAGGGTATGCGACAACCATAAAATAGGAAATATTTGCCAAATGGTAACTCATAGTAGCTCCAGATTTGTATCTTACCAGAACACTCATGTCGTCCTCAATGTCAATATTTTGGCCAAATACCTGGGCGATTGTTAACCATCGAGTTGATGCGAAACATTTTACTTGCATTCTGATCGCGATGGTATCCATCTTCGCCTTCGGCGGATAGATAAATCTTCTTGAGCGTCTCGTCCTTCTCCAAGTCGATGGCAAAAGGGTCTAACTTAGCCTCTGAGCTACCGTGTGCCCTTTCATATGGCTTGGCCCATCCGTGTTTCTTTCCAGCCTCTTCGCCATAAAATGCAAGTTTGCCAAAACCGGCCACGTTCTCTGGTTCCGAGTCGATCCACCAGTTGACGAGGTCGAAATGGTGACCGGATTTGTGGACCATTAAACCTCCAGAATTAGATTTCTGAGAGACGATAAGACGGATAAAGAACCGAGGGATGCACACTTGCCTGGCGATGCCATCTGCAAAGACAATAGATTTGTATATCTCAGAAAGGTCAAATAATGGCAGGACTCACCGACGAAAATAATCGGCGCCTTAACAGGAAAGTTTTGTCATAGGTGACGGTAATCTCAAAAGTATACGCACCATGGACTGTGTCCAAAAGCCATTCAAAGTGCACTGAAAGAATCTTTCCGATTTTTCCCTCTGCGAGTGTCCTCTTGACAAGCTCGTGAACTGGATTGTATCTGGAAGATATGAGATGTCTGTTTCATGTGTCCCTTGGAGCACTTACCGATAATTGAAGGCGACAGTGAGATGCTGGCCAGTCTTGTTGACAGTATCAAGAATTGCGCGACAAGCCTCAACGTTCGTTGTCATAGGCTTCTCAGTGAGCACCTTTACTGTTCAAAGTTCAGCATGCTGACAGAAAAGATCAAGTTGGAATTACCTCCTGCCTCCAAACTTGGAATGATATAAAGATGATGCAGTGCATCGACACAGGTCACCACGATCATCTCAACTTGTTCTTTCGAGAGCATTTCCTTGAACTGTTCGGGTTTGTAGACCGGAACAGGTTCTGCTCCGAGAGATATGAGCAGATCGTTGTAGTACTGAGCCCGAATCGAGTTGGGTTCACAAATCGCAACGACAGAGCTGGATGGACGCTCGATTATGCCTCTAACAAACATGGCAGCTCTGCTTCCAGTGCCAACAATGGCGACACGACCTCGAAGCGTCGAAGACATGGTAGACATGGTAGTGGCGAATTGAGAGAAGGTGCCGAGGCCCGACCCACGCTACGGGATCTCGGTCCTTCCCGGGCCGGGGAATAATAGATTCCGAACTTGCGCCGAAAGCGTTTCACCTTTAGGGCTGTTCAATTACAGCGTTTTCGGAAAAGGTTGTCCGGCGCTGATTTTTTTGATGAGATAAATAAATAATAAAATAAATTCCCAAAGCGTTAGCCGAGCGTGAGATGGAGAGTCCCCTCTTCCTTGTGTCTTTTTCCATCCTCCGTGCCGTATGAATATTCAAGATATCCTTTCAAACAGCTCTCCATTGCATCATCTAGTCTCGAAACCAGCCGTGATCAGCGGTCGGCTCGCCAAGGCTCGCCATCCGGACCGGATAGATCCGGCGGGGTTTGAAATAAATAGTGGGTTTTGACCGCTGAAACGAAACCTCTTATCTTTTTCGAACTCCACCGGATCAATCCGGATCTCCGGATAGCGAGCCTCAGCGAGCGCGAGCTTCACTGCGACATTCGTCTGGATCCGAGACTATGCATCATCCATACAGAGCTCCATTGCAGGCCATTTCCATCAGTTCTGCATCCTCAGAGTCGCATCCTTCACCCAATGATGTTGGGCCCGAGTTTTACGGTGGGCAAATCTTATTCTATCAGGCTATACTCTCATAGTGCTTCAGATAATCCACCGCAATATAGCGCAGAATGGGATTATCACACTGTAGAGCCAAAAGAGCCACTGGCTGGCCTCGAGTTTTATCACCATTCTTCTGACAGCTTCTGTCAAGCTGTCGGTGAAGATTTCTCGCCGGCCGGTGCTCCTCCTCCGAAGCTAAAGCCATCAAGCCCTTCTCTCGATAAGTATCTCTACCAAAGAATGCTACGCTCCGAGATGCCGAGATGCCGAGTAGATGGGCAACATCCTCTGGAATGTAACCTTCCTTGAGGAGCCAAAGAGCTCTCTCCTTCAAGTCGTCACTGATTTTTCGGAAGACCATGATGCTACTCGGCGCTCGACTACTTTGAGAATTTATTTTATTATTTATTTTATCTCATCAAAAAAACAGCGCCGGACAACCTTTTCCGAAAACGCTGTAAATAAGTATGAGGTACACGAAATTTGTCTTGGAATGCTGTGGTTCTAAGAGGATTATAATCTCTACCTGACATATTCCATGAGCCCTTGAACTGGGTTCAAGGCTTGACCGACATAACACTGACCGCCGACGCGGCTACAATTTAAAAAATCAAACCAAGCGCACATGTTGATGGTTATCTAAGCCACGTGCACGGAAGCTCGGCTTGAAACGATTCTGCAGTCTCGGATCGGATCTATCCGGTTCTCCGGATAGCGAGCCTTGGCGGGCCGACCGCTGATCACGGCTGGTTTCGAGACTACTGCAGCTGACCTGATCTCTGATTTCCGAAATGATTATAATTGAACAGCTCTTTTAAATTTGACCGTCATCTGTCTATGTCGGATTCGTCAGTTTTAGCGGAAAAGCGTGAAGATGAACGGCTTGAGACCGTCGTCTCTACTGCGCGTCCCTCTATCAAACAAGGAGATGCTGCACTCGAGATTATTGGGTCCAGTGCTGTTCACCATTCAGTCACAGACGAGGAAAACAGACGAGTCCTGAGGAAGATAGACTTGTGGGTCATGCCCGTCGTCGTCCTCGTTTATTTTCTTCAGCAACTTGACAAGTACGTTCAGTCATTCCAAGTTTTCTTATCCAATTCGATTTATAGGTCATCGCTCTCATACACTAGTGTCTTTGGCATTGTTCAACAGACCCGTAAGTCAGGGTTTCATCCTTTGGGTCATTCCATCTCATTTATCTCTAGACCTCATCGGACAGCAGTATAGCTGGCTCAGTAGCATTGTCTATGTTGCTCAGCTGATCTGGCAGCCAGTATCGTCTTATATGCTCGTCAAATTCCCGGTCGCAAAATGGCTCTTTGTAAGCTGGCAGTCAGGATAATTCACTCGACATGAAACTGAATCTATTAGATCAATGTCTTTCTATGGGGACTGGTAGTAGCATGTGCTGGCGGAGCGACAAACTTTCAAGGACTGCTGGCGTCTCGCTTTTTTCTTGGAATTTTCGAGGCAACCGTTGCACCAGCTTTCATTACTATAACCCAGATGTGGTGGCGTCGTCGCGAACAAACCATGCGACTTTCAATATGGATGGCCATGAACGGAGGCACGATCTTTTTTGTTTTGTTTTATTTTATTGTCTTATTTTATTTTAGGGACTGGCATGGTGGGCTCGCTCCTGGCATGGGGCCTGGGCCACATAAAAGGAAACTTGAAACCATATCAGGTACGCGATGAACCCTGAGTCGAGTCTCGTTCAAGTCTAATTCCGGATCTTACAGACCATTTTCATTTTCATTGGTCTATTCACTGTCGTGTGTTCCCCCACCGTCTACTTTATTCTTCCCGACTCGCCCGCCAAGGCAAGATTCCTCAGTCACGAGGAAAAGATTGTGGCAATTGAGCGGCTGAGGGCGAACAACCAGATAAGTACTGATATATGCTGGCAATCGTCATACTTACCCTCCCTTACGGTACAGAATCCAAGGTTTGGAGATGGGAACATTTCTGGGAGCTTGTCCTTGATGTCAAAACATACCTCTGGTTCGCCTTGCTCTTTTTGTGCGCGGTCCCTTCGGGCGGCATAGGGGCATTTGGGCCTCTGATCATCCAAGGTTTTTGTCCGTTCAAGCCTGTTCAGCATGTATGCTCAAAGACTCCAAGGCTTTGGCTTTGACCAATTTGAAACCATTCTATTCAACATCCCCTTCGCCGCCTTGCAGGTCATTGTGACCCTTCTTTCCGCTTACATCTCGACAAAGATCAAGCTCAAGTGGCCTGTTATCTTTGCCTTGACTCTTCCCCCAATTGGTGGAGCGTCAGCACTGTACATCCTAGGAAGAGATCCGGCTTTGAAGAACAAACTGTTGGGTTGTTATTATGTGCTATCATTCTTCACTGCGATTCGTGAGTCTCGTCTTTCAGAACCATCTCATTTTATCAACAGTTGGCGCTTAGAACCGATGCTTTACACCTGGAGCTCCCAGAACACGGCGGGACACACAAAGAAATTATGCACGACCGCAGTTGTTTTCGTGGCACAGTGTGCTGGAAATGTCGGTACTTGGCCCACGACGCGTCAATATCACTAACATCTTGACTCCAGATCGTTGGTCCTCTTCTATACACTACAGACCAGAAACCGTACTACCACAAGGGGCTAATCGCAAAGTATGTCCTGCCTGCTTGATCTCATGATTTCTGGCTATAACATTGTCTTTAGCTTGATCTGCTGGATTGCCCTGTCTTGCTTGACGCTCGTCACTGCGTTATACTTGGCGTACCTTAACAAAAGACAAGCGGCAGTTCGAGTCCGTAAGGGCAAGTCTGCTGTGGTACACGACAAGTCTCTCGACGAGTACAATCACTTGGACAGAGATGAGGCGGAGAACAATCAGGCTTTTGATGACTTGTCGGACAGGAAAAACGAGGACTTCATTTATGTACTTTAACGACGTGCGATTTCTTCTTTGTACATACTTGTAATGGAAATATCGTACGCGACACCACACTGCGATGTTTGACTGCAAAAATACCTTTCCATTATTCATACAAAACGATTGACGCCTGGAATTTGAACAAGCGCCCATCCAAGCGCCCAACTGAAAATGACGCTGGCAGAACCTACCAGTAAAGCGATAACTGTTCCACTGATAACCCATCGGTGGAATACCGACTGTAAAATGACAACGACAATGGGATGGACCAAGACCGCTGCATAAGAATATCTCGGTATCATCCCCCACTTCTTTCTCGTCAATGCCGAACCTTGGAAAACACCAAGGAGTGATGTGCTGATGAAATAAAAGCACATTTCGTTGAATATCGCGAAAAATATCGCCGCTGTGGTAACCCTTCCCACAATTATGGTGGAACTAGAGCCAAAGATGAGCATTGCTGCCCAAAATGCTGCGGCTGCGGTGCCATATGACACTGCCAGCAGAATGGCAGGAAATGATGGCAAGAGATATTGTTGAAGCGAGATGTACCCATGTCCTACGATATACGCAAGGACATATTGGAAGGGAAATGTAGAGAATCCAGAGTCGAAAGGGTTGAATATCCAAGAAAAGGTGCCAATCCGACTGGAAAGAGAGCAGACGATGATGAATGTGAGCGATAGGAAGGCAGCGGTGACAAAGGATTTGTATGAACCGATACTGAAGCCGGTTCTGGACCCAGTAGAGCGAATGAAGATGTAGATGAGGTCGAGGCAAAGTAGGAAAATGAGATACCACACTGGACCTCTCAGAGTTCTCCAGTAGTAAAGATCTCGGAGTTTCCCAAGGTCGTGGTTGTACACAGCAAAAAGGACACCAAAGAGGTCAAGGACGATGGTCTCGACTAGTGCTGGCACTCCGAGTCGTACGAGTTTGTCTTTGGCAAATTGCCGATTGGATTTTGTTTCCGCAGAAAGGGCAGAGCAATAGCCCGAAATGAAGAAGAACAAGCCTCCAATGAAGGCCTGATTTATGGCGTTGAAGATGACGATAGGGCGGGAGGAAAGAGCGAGATAATAAGGCGAACTGTAGGGCCAGACCCCAAGTCCTCCATATGCGAGAGAGGCATCGTGGAATATGAGGAGCCCCACAAGCAATGTTCTGAGATTATCAATATATCTGACCCGTGTCACAGAAAGGAAGGGTAGAAGAGCAGTTCTCTCATTATTTTCTGCCATGACGATGGTTTGAACGAACCGAGTGTGTAATCTAATCTAATCGTGAATGCAACTATGCTCCCCAAACTCTGCGCAGCAGGAGCTCCAATAGCGCGTCAGGCCCAGGTGTACGATTCATACAGAATACTCCAGATGTCGCTGGAGCGGGAAAAGCATTGTCTTTCTTGAGCTCTTCAACTTCGGATCGATTTGCGCCCAAATTATATGCGCCTTCATCGTCTCGCCGGTCAACGACAAGCATTCCTCTGGTCAATTCGCCTTTACTAAGATTTTATTAAACAACAATGAAAGCTGATTCGAACTCGACGCTCACCGTTCAATGTCAAAATGTCGATAGGTACCGCCCCATCCTTCTGCCAGGTCTTCATTCCCATTCCAAGACGGTGGATTTGAGATAGCACACCAAATTGCGACAATATCATGTAGCTCCATCGCGTCTTTGCCAAATTTGAGCATCACTGTCCGTGTTTGTTCCAAAAAGGAAGAGGTAAAGTGAGTTAAATGAGCCTTTTCACCCTCGGTAGAAGGTTTAACCAACGATTCAAAGTCTTTATCGACACGTCGCTTGTAGACCGGGAATGGTAGCTCATGAGGCGTTGTAATATCCAGTGGAAGAAGGATAAAACGATCCAGCGGTAATCCCAGTTCTGGACTGGCTGGCAACAAAAGCTCCTTGAAACTGTGGGGATCTGCGAAAGCGTTGAATTCAGCACAAGGAGATGTGTTTCCAGGAACTTCAAGGGTGCCACCCATGCAGATAATACGACCAATCTTTCCTCTGAAAAGATTACTATCGACCCGCATGGTGTTGGCAAGATTGGTCAAAGGACCCAAGGCCACATAAGTGACGCTCTTGTCTGCGTGAGATCGCAGTAGACCAAGCGTCACATCCGCTGGAGGCCTGTCGGTAATCTCCAGATAAGGATGATCTGAAAAGGATCCTGTCGCGAGCTCGGGATGTCGAGTTGTAATATCACCAAGGCCGTCTCTTCCATGAAAGTACTGCGCGTAGCGGATATCGCCCTCTAGCGGCCCTCTACTGCCTTTGACGAGTAATGGCCTTCTTCTCAGTCCAAAGTTGGGAAACCGGTCTCCAGGCTGCTCTTCTAGCTGTTTCTCGATAGCACGATAAGCCTTGAGCACATTAAGACTGGCGATGTAAGGCTTTTAGTTTGCGCTCGGACTAAAAGTACTGACTGTGCGGAATCGAGGTCAGTGTTTCCTGTCGACAATTGGACTCATTGCGTACATTTAAGGATATGCCTTACCGAAAGACGTGATCAAAGCCAGTATCTCGAGTTCGGGTGAAGCTATAGCTAGAAGCAGGGCAATTATATCATCAACGCCAGGGTCAAAGTCGACTGAGGAATGGGTCAGTTTGTAGCTTGAGACTTTCGTCAAGCTCACTGATGACAGGAATGGCCATGTCGCGCTAGCTGCTGCAGGATTCGAACCCATCAAATCAGGTAAGAGCGCAAGTTCTAATCCCGACCAAGTCGACTTTTTCCTTCCCTCTTCAAAAAAACAAAGTGCACGACAAGCAGGGCATCTTATCATTCATTCATCTCACCAGTATCTCGCCTACTTACTGGTGAAAACAGTCAAGGTTTGCTCTTTCGGCCCCTATCCCAATCGGGACTATCTGCGGTGATTCCCGGGGGACCTGGCCCACCTGCACAGTTGCACCTCATGTGACGAAAAATCTTAATTCTGCTCATCGCTCACAACATGTCTGAATCCCTTCGTTTCCTTGGTTCTTTGGAAGGCCACAAGGGATGGATTACCGCCATTGCCACCTCTTCAGAAAACCCGGATATGATCTTGACCGCATCGCGAGGTATTTCCAGCAGTAATTCTTTGATATCAGCAGAAATAATGCTCTTTTTCTACAGACAAGACCATCATCGTCTGGCAGCTCACCCGTGACGATGATTCGTACGGTTATCCAAAACGAATCCTACATGGCCACAACCACTTTGTATCCGACGTTGTCATTTCGTCCGATGGACAATTTGCGCTCTCTTCTTCTTGGGACCATACATTGCGTCTCTGGGACCTCAATACTGGCGCAACTACACGTCGCTTCGTCGGTCACACCTCGGACGTCCTCTCCGTCAGCTTCAGCGCCGACAACAGACAAATTGTTTCTGGCTCTCGCGACAAGACCATCAAGGTCTGGAATACACTTGGAGAGTGCAAATACGACATCAAGGATGACGGTCACACCGAGTGGTACATTCATTTTGCTCAGTCTCATTCAATATCTCATTTTCAATCCAGGGTTTCTTGCGTACGGTTCAGCCCCAACGTGATGAACCCAGTTATTGTATCCTGTGGATGGGACAAGGTCGTCAAAGTGAGTTTCTCAATGCATGCTGTTATTGCGCCTTTTTGCAATATGATGTATGAAATATATTTGCTACTTCAGAGGACCACGTCCGATGAGACAATATTTTCCACCAAGATCTCTGATTCCTTCTTTTCTCTAAATTCACAATATTTCTTGAACTAACAGGTATTTAACAGGTCTGGGAACTTTCCAAATTCAAGCTAAAGACCAACCACTATGGCCACAGCGGCTACATCAACACCATTTCCGTCTCGCCTGATGGTTCACTGGCAGCTTCCGGAGGCAAAGATGGTATTACCATGCTCTGGGACTTGAACGAGGGCAAGCATCTCTATTCGCTCGAAGCTGGCGATGTCGTCAATGCTCTTGTCTTCTCACCTAACCGCTACTGGCTCTGTGCAGCCACCGCCACCTGCGTCAAAATCTTCGACCTCGAGAGCAAGTGAGTATAATCATTGCGATTCCTTTCTTTTTCTTACGCTTTTCAGATCTATTGTCGACGAACTCAAACCAGCTTACACCGATGTTCGGGAGGAGGGTAGACAACCAGAATGTGTGTCCATTGCTTGGTCTGCAGACGGTCAAACACTTTTCGCCGGCTTTACCGACAATGCCCTCCGAGTGTGGACTGTGACATCGTAGACTTTTTTGCTACTCTATGCTGTCTTGCGTCCATTAAAAAAAAATCCACTTTTTTCGCGCTCTGAAAAGTTGCAAACTTTAGAATTGTAATCTATGTACAGCGCAAGCCTCTGTCTCCTTGAACTAGATTTACTGCTCCGTCCGTTTCGGATAAAGTTACTTTCAATCGAAGGAAGAAAGTTGAGAGTCGGCTTGGGATGATTTCGAAAACATTCTAGTACGCCGTCCAGCCAATGGTCCGAAAACCCAACTGTATAAAAGAGCATGAAAGAGTCGAAAAGCCAGACACTCGAGTAGCACTTTAGACGGGTGGCGACAATCTTCTTTCTCTATCAAAGTATCAGCCCTGTCTCGAGACTAAGACGGTACCTTACCCATTCCCATTTCCCAGTAGCTCTTCGAACTTCATTCGAAAGTCGCCTAGCTGTGTGTCATACTCTGACCCTATGATATGTCCAGAATCCAATTGAAATGCTTCACATTCACGGATAAACTGTTCCAGATCTTTGACTCGGGCGATTGACAATTCGGGTTCATGGGAACCGCGAGCTCGAGCAAGGTATGCTGCGACAATCGTTGCGAGTCCACCTAAGCCATTAACGATCAACAGTTGAGCATAATGAACATTCGGAAAGCGTCCTGACCAAGGATCGAGGTAGCAACGGATGTCTGATGGGCAATGAGCTTCAGTATCAAGGATTAAAGATATCATGCCCGACCTACCTGACGGCCAGTTGTAATAGCAGACAGACCTGTTGTCAACGAGCCCAGCAGAACTTGTAGACCTGAAACAGAGAGTTTGCATCGTATTCAGAACCGGTTCATCAGAGCCAACCTATTGCTGCATTCAAGGTATAACCAGTCATTTTGGCCTTGAGAGCATATTTTTGTCGCTCCTGGATGGCCACATCCAATGTGGGCTGCAGTCGCTCTCCGACATTCCGTGGTCGCCGCTGGCCACAATCTAGAGTTCAGATATAGAAGAAAAAGAGAATGTAAAGGAGCTCACACGGTTATTCTCAGCTACCGGAACGATCCAATCGATACCAGGTCTATCAAGACCTTGGGGAATCTGTGGCAGGTCGGACTCGGCAGATTGAGGAAGTGGAGATGTTTTCGAGGTCTCTGGCTCAAAAGGTGTTCGAGGGTCATCCATCTGCAGTTTTTCGTCAAGAGAAAGAATGTGGTGAAGGCCGGTCGCGTTGAGAAGGGAGACTACTGTACCATATGCTCACAACATGCTATACGTTAAAGCTTATGTTCACTGGGGATTCAGTCCATTATGGCTGTCGAATTACTGTATTCTGTTTCGTGCGTTCAGTTCGTTCATCAAATGGATCAGAAAGAAGTACTTACCGTTTTGAGAATATGGGCCGGACAAGTCACAAGCTTCATAGATAACTATGAGGCTCCGACTGAAACGTTTATTGGTCGCTGCTCCAGCAAAACAAGGTAATGTCAATGTAAGCTGGTAAAAGGATATAATAGCATGGCTAATAGTCATTTTCCAGGTAGAGTGATCGCTGGACGCCGCGAAGCAACGATCTGCCGCGGGCCCGGTACCGGGGGATGACACGTCACATATGGTGGCGTCCTTTTTGACAGTCTTCCGTTCTCCATTTCTAGCTAGCCTTTGCGAATCAGGACCCGGCTTCACGTCTGGAAATGATATAGATTTCTACGGCAGCAATAACCGAGGCTTTTCGTCTGAATATCAGTTTCGGTCTGTTCGCAGTAACTTAGATCTCACGTAAGTACCTCGTCAACGCTCAGAAGAAGCTATGGTACGTCAATTACGCGACATCTGCTCCTCGAATCATCGTCAGCACCCCATTCTTCCATATCCGGCACGCTCTGAGTCTCAAGACTTATTTTCATCTTCAGAAGAGCATGATTGTGCCATCAGATTTAATGGTTTCTCGGCCTGTCACGCCGCCGTTTGTGGCTGAGAGCCCGGCGCGCTGCTTCTTGGTCTCCAAAAAATTTAAAAGCAGCGAGGAGACAGTCAATCTGCCAATAATATTCACAACCCCAACTGTCAAACCAACGTCACCGAGCTCAAAGCTATCGCCAAGAACCCGAAGGTCGGCGAAAAGGACGCAAAAAATATGGTTATCACGATCAGTCTCGGACAACTCGGCTAAAAGAGGTCGACCCTGTTTGAACGCCTGCAAAAAAACTCGGCCAGAGTCTTTAAGAAGGTACATATTTACTTTCTTTCTGTGTGATTCCGCAATCTGAATAATCTGTCAGCTCGCAACCGAGATGTTTGACGAGCAATTCACTGGTGCAGCTGTCGAGGGACTATGTATTCGAGTGAACCTTTCCCATGTACATGCCCATCAAAGCGTACGGAAGCTCCACTGGTGGCGCAGGAGATGGCGACCTCAATCGGTACACCGACGATCTGACAGACGCCGTCTTCAATACTCGTTTGGATGCTGCTCGTTCAGCGGCTCGTTTCCTCGGTGCTCTTATGGCTCGGGCATACAAGATGTGGATGGACAAGGGTTGGTATGAACTATTTGATTCACGATGGTTGTTTTTCCTTTACAATAGTCTATCTACTTATCAAGTTATCCCTAGCTTTTTGCAAAAGCGGCAAGGTCGCTCGTACATTTGCCTTGAGCTCCAATGCCCAAGCTTCAGAGGATGAATTTCCTCAATTCGATGGCAGCCTTCTAGCTATGCCCGCACTCGAGCCGAAATCGACAGTCAAATCGGACAAGTCCAAATCAGTGCGCGAGGCTTCGGCTGCAGCCACAGTCTCAGAGCCAAAGCACAAACCGGCAAAAGAGTTCAAGCAAGAGAGTTCAATGTCAGGTCTTCTTATGGCGCTCAAATCGGAGAGGTTAAGGAGCAGCGGAAAACTAAGGCAGACCACTTATTTTACTACTCTATGCTGTCCTGCGTCCATCAAAAAAAACCTGGCACTTTTTTTCGCGCTTCGGAAAACTCAGGATTTTGGATTTCCAATTTATGTACAGCGCAAGTCTGCCTCCTTGAACTAGATCGTCCGTTTCGGATAGAGCTACTTTCGATCGACGGAAGAAAGTTGAACAGAGAGGCTGGGCGTCGAAGAACCATGTTCTGAAAGTCGCAACTAGTACGCGTCCGATCGATGGTCCGAAAACCCAACCGTATGAAAAGACATGGAAGAGTCGCACTTCGCGAATACCGATTAGCGCTTTATACAGGTGGCGACAGTCTTCTTTCTCTATCAAAGTATCAACGCTGGCTCGAGACCGATGTCGGTACATACCCATTGCCGTTTCCTACTAGCTCTTCAAACTTCGTTCGAAAGTCGGCCAGCTGTGTGTCATACTCGGACCCCATCAGATGTCCAGAATCCATCTGAAATGCTTGACATTCACGAATAAACTGCTCCAGATCTTTGACTCGGGCGATTGACAATTCGGGTTCATTCGAACCGCGAGCTCGAGCAAGGTATGCTGCGACAATCGTTGCGAGTCCACCTAAGCCATTAACGATCAACAGTCGAGCATGTTGAACAGAAAGCGTCCTGACCAAGGATCGAGGTAGCAACGGATGTCTGATGGGCAATGAGCTTCAGTATCAAGGATTAAAGATATCATGCCCGGCCTACCTGACGGCCAGTTGTGAGAGCAGACAGACCTGTTGTCAACGAGCCCAGCAGAACTTGTAGACCTGAAACAGAGAGTTTGCGTCGTATTCAGACTCGGTTCATCAGAGCCAACCTATTGCTGCATTCAAGGTATAACCAGTCATTTTGGCCTTGAGAGCATATTTTTGTCGCTCCTGGATGGCCACATCCAATGTGGGCTGCAGCCGCTCTCCAACATTCCGTGGTCGCCGCTGGACGCAATCTAGAGTTCATATAGAAGAAAGAGAGAATGTAAAGGAACTCACACGGTTATCCTCAGCTACCGGAACAATCCAATCGATACCAGGTCTATCAAGACCTTGGGGAATCTGTGGCAGGTCGGACCCGGCAGATTGAGGAAGTGGAGAGGCTTTCGAGGCTTCTGGCTCAAGAGGTGTTCGAGGGTCATCCATCTGCACTTTTTTCGTCAAGAGAATGTTATGAAGGCTGATCGCGTTGAGAAGAGACTATGACATTCGAAAGAATGGTTGGCTGCAGCTGGACATGATGCAGAACGCCGGTTTGATCCATGGTCAAGACCAGCAAGCAAACGCGTCGCCGACCTACTTGCACGTCTGTGGAACCAATAAGAAGCGTGGAAATGGCGCGGAATCAACAAAGTATGGCTGGACATGATGGGGTTGACTAAGGTAGGCCCCGAACGCCAAGCTCGCCGCTCGAAAGTGGATCTGACTCATTTCTTGTAAAGGTGCTTCATTTGTCTGGCAAGCATTGTGTTACGACGACAAGGATAAAACAGACATAGCCAATGGTTAGGCCAGCTTCCTCTTTTGCGTCTATCCAATCTTCAGGCAAGTCAGCATGTGATCCCACCCTGCATCAGACGATGAGAAAGTTCATCATCAGCTTAAAAGAACACATACTTTGAAAAAGGCTGGAGCACCTTGGGTCGGTCAATGATGGTCATGTCGTCCTAGATCATCACCCTGAACATCAACTCTCGACGACGCCGTGGCTCAAGACAGTCGAATGAAAAGCTCTTTTGTTAACCTTCTGCTTTCCCAGATCAGTCTTTCTGGTTCGTTTTTTCAGCATCGGTTCCTCCGGATCTGAAGTCGCTGAGTTTGCTTCATCAAAGTCAAAGTGTTCACCGTCGCTGCTTTGTTCAGGAGACTTCTTGGATGTTGTCCGAGATCCCTTGGGCGATTTAAACGTCGGAGACTTTATGACTTTAACTCGAGATGTCGCAACCTTGGGACTCTTTCTCTTCTTGCCAGCAGACGCTTTCGTGCTCTTTTCCCATTCTCCGTCGCCAAGATCTGATCCAAAGATACTTAGATCCCTCTCCTCATCGTCATCATCGAGCAAGGCTTGTTTATGGCCTGCTTTGACAGGATCTGGGGCAATTCGGCGATAGATGCCCTTTACAATGTCACCCCACAGGACATAGTGGCGACATGACTTGCAATGTCCACCCCGCGGGATGAGCGAAGTTTTGTCTTGCGAGGAGTCCAAGAAATACTTGGACAAGCATCTGAGATGAGACACAGCCAGACACGTCGGATGTGGACAAAGAGCGACAGTCAAGGGATTCTGGACAGCGGAGAAATTACTTGAGATTACTTGAGATAGGAGAAGATATGATACAACTTACAGGAGTATATTCGGGTACATCTTTAGCACATACCGAACAATTCAATTGTCGTTTAGAAGCAATGATTCCTGCATGCTTGTGAGCGATGGCTGAAGAAAATAGTTCTGTTGGCAGAATTAGATATGTAAATTTTGAGAAACAAGGCGAAACTTGCCATCCGTAACATTAATGGGTCCTGTTCTCCCCGATCCAAGGTTTCCCGACTTGCCGTCGACACCTTCGAGCTCGACGCTCAAACTAAAATCGGACGGAAGCGAAGGTTGGGTTCTGTTCGCGTCCTCCCAGAACTTTGAAGCCTCCAGAGTAAATATCTTGACATGCAATGGCCAAAGATTGTATGGATGTAAACAGAGCATTGTCCGGACGAGCCTGTTATAGGATCATTGAGCAGATTATAAGTGGACTTGATAGAATACCTACTGAATATTCTGCTTGAGGGATTTTACACGTCTACCGTCAAGTCGCAGATGCCTTGAGAGATGAGGGTGCTGCCATGCCCATTCAAATTGAAGTGCAGCCTATCCAGAGCGTGAAAAAGGTCATATATTCATTTGAAAAGACCTACGAGCTTGGATGGGAATCCAAATACGATAAGAGACATTACCCAAGGTCGTTGCCTTTTTGTTTTCCAAGCGCCTTGAGTAATTTCACCATTATGTTGCCTGATTCGACGAGGGGGGTTCGGTGTGCTCCCAATGTACGTGCTACGTCAACTTCTCGTTGAGCTATAAAATTTGTTGAATCAAAGATTGCGCTGCTTACGATCTGGATTTTTTTGTTTGAATAGACTTGAGTAGATAACAAGCGTAGAAAGAAGGGAAGGAATGTGAAAGCAATGAGGAACGAGGACCAAGTGTTCGTGGCATCGCGACGTCAGCTATGAGCTCGGGGTCGCCGTCGATGTAGTTGGATTAAAAGCCAGTATGTATCACGTGTACGCGCCATAATTTCACCTCACGAGGCCAGACCAGGCCCAATTCAGTCCCATTCTGTCGGCCAGCTCAAAACGCTGCTATTCTCTCTTTATTCTTTCCGTTCTCGATCTTTACACCACTATCCAGGAAATGGACCAGATATACAAAGTGGATGTAAGTAGTAGGGGTGTCCGTCGGGCAGCTCGGCGAAGGTATGCCCAGGGGGAAGGGGGTCCCCGAGAGGTACCTTAAGTACCGCCGAAATGTTAGGCGGTTTTGCCAAGATGTTTTTGGCTGCTCGGGATTATTATTTTGATGTTTATGGTGATTTTATGCTCTGTAGAAGGTCCCAGATGCCCATTGCAGCCATATTGGGAGAAACATTTGGAGATTTGTGACCAGAGGCCATTGAACATGAGTCGGCAGTCTATAAAAAGCTCACAGAAATACAATCTGATGCTAACATACTAAATGCACTCAGTGCAGCAATGTGGAGATTGGGGAACAATGAGAGACGGTAGTGGTGGTGACAGTCAGCAGCCCTGACACAGATGACACACCGACAAAGTGTCATCCATTTCCTCTTAAGGTGATTTGTCATCGTTTCGTGGGTGTATAAGGTAGGAGGGTATGAGGGAGGGGTCTGAGCGAAGTTATTGTCGAAAACCGGCATACCTTTTGACATTTGAATTCCGGACACCCCTTGGATGTGGCCAGTGTGGGTCCGGACCGAACCGCGGAAGATCCTCAAGATCCGATGAACTAAGAGCTTAATTGAATGAAACAACCCGAAAGCTATGTCGATTCCGAACGGGTAAGAAAAAGGTTGAAGGAGAGCCGTCGGAGCTTGCAACTTGGACAAACTTGAACTTGCAGAAAAATAAATCTCGTCTCGTCTCGTGCATGTGATTGTTTCAAGTATCTCGTGCGTTCCGTTCGGTCGTCCTCGTCGAGCTCGATGCTGAGCGGCCAGTCGGAAATCACTTTATCCGGTGGCAAAGAAAAACAGTATTGCGGGGTCCCGCTCGATCGGGTGAAACCGGTGAGACGTGAACTGAATCGTATTTCCTTAGGCTCGTGTTTCGGGTGAATGTGGAACTCCTGGATGGCCATTGCCCCTTTCAGAGCCAAAATCAGACTGGGACAATTTCATTCTGCCAATCTGCGTCACGGGGTCATCAGAAATTTCTCTTCTTACCTCCATCGTCCACAACGAGCTCAAGCCTTCTTCACAATGGTTCACCATCACCAGACTCCTTATGTTACGCCTCATATCTTGCACAAAAACTATGCTCAATCCCACGATTCAGAGCAATTCGGTACCCGTAAGTTGTCTCCTCATCGTTGTCTACAATGTTCTCACCTCCTTTACAGTCATCGGCCGCGATCTCGAATACTTTTCAGAGGCCGGCTTCGACATGGACAAGGTCCATCTGAACCGGAATGCCTCAGTCGCTCAGCTCTACGAGGATGCGATCCGCAATGAAGGGGCCATCATCTCTTCATCCGGTGCCCTCATCAACTTTTCTGGCAAGAAAACTGGCAGGTCTCCTAAAGACAAGCGAATCGTCTACGAAGACTCCAGCAAGGACGACATCTGGTGGGGCTCAGTCAACATCAAGATGGACGAACGTAGGCTCCTTGAATTACTATTCTCTTTGTCGTGCTCATCGCTTTACACAGACACCTTTGAGATCAACCGTGAACGTGCCATAGATTACTTAAACACTCGCGACAATGTTTACGTTTTCGACGGTTATGCTGGTGTATGTTTACCCAGCTCTCGTCTTCCCTGTCTCAATTCTTTTTTCAGTGGGATCCTAAATACAGAATCAAAGTTCGTGTAATTTGTGCGAGAGCATATCACGCACTTTTCATGGTACGTCATTTGTCCATTTTTCTGTTGATATCGTCACGGAGCTCCGCAACAGAATAATATGCTCATTCGTCCAACGGAAGAGCAACTGGCCGAATTCGACAAGCCCGATTTCACGATCTACAATGCCGGTCAGTTTCCTGCCAATCGTTTCACCAAGGGCATGAGTTCCACCACATCTGTCGAGATCAACTTCAAGCGTATGGAGATGGTTATCCTTGGAACTGAATACGCCGGTGAAATGAAGAAGGGTGTCTTCTCTGTCATGGTTAGTTCCAAACTCATTTTTCAAGATCTCTTGATAAATCTCAATGTAGCATTATCTGCAACCGGTCAAGTTTGGACAGTTGTCCTTGCACTCGTCTGCCAACGTTGGAATCAAGGACCAGGACGTGACCTTGTTCTTTGGTCTCTCCGGAACTGGCAAAACAACTCTCTCGGCCGACCCCAATCGTCTCCTTATTGGTGACGACGAGCATGTTTGGTCTGATACCGGTGTTTTCAACATCGAGGGAGGCTGCTACGCGAAAACCATCAACTTGTCTGCCGAGAAAGAGCCAGAGATCTACAATGCCGTTCGTTTCGGATCGATTCTGGAGAATGTTGTTTACAACCCACTGTCTCGTCAGCCAGACTATGACGATATCAGTATCACGGAAAACACTCGTTGCGCCTATCCCATCGAGTTCATTCCCAATGCTCTTGTTCCTTGTGTGGTCGACAGGCAGCCAAGCAACATCATAATGTTGACTTGCGACGCTTATGGTGTCCTTCCGCCTGTGAGCAAGTTGACTGCTGAACAAGCCAGCTATCATTTCTTGGCTGGTTACACATCGTGAGTGACCTTTCTCTACATTATTCCTTTGTCTTGAATTTAACACTTTTGCCAGTAAAACCCCTGGAACAGAGGATGGTGTTCTCGAGCCAATCCCCACTTTCTCGACATGTTACAGTGCACCTTTCATTGTTCTCCATGTGAGTTTCAGTCTCAAGTCTCCTTGATTCAAAGAGTTGACAGGTTATTTTAGCCTTCGAGATATGCTAGCATGCTCGCAGAGCGAATGTCGAAGCACAATGTCAACTGCTGGTTGGTCAACACCGGCTGGACTGGTGGCAAGTTTGGTTCACCCGCTGGTCGCCGTTGCCCTCTTGCATTTACTCGCAAGATTGTCGACGCCATCCATTCGGGTGAGCTCGCCAAAGCAGAATACGAGACTTTCGGTGTCTTTGGTCTCAGCATCCCCAAGGCCGTAGAAGGAGTTCCAAATGAAGTCCTGAACCCCGAGGTTGCCTGGCCCGACAAGGAGGCCTTCGGTAGAGAAGTCCGCAGACTGGCCGGTATGTTCTCAAAGGCATTCAAGCTTTACGAAAGCGATGTCGAGGACAAGGTCAGGAAGGCTGGCCCGACTGTTTAAGATGGAATTTATAAATGAAGCTGGATTAATTTACACGTATAGCTAGTACTCACCACTTGTCGACAGCCTACAGATATGGACGGACTACAATTTGACCCAATTCTAATCAAATTATCAATGTCTAATAAATGTCAGTTGCGAAGAGCGGTTGACTCTTTGACTCGAGTCATCTGACTATATGACTATATATGCTTTTCGTGCTCGCGCGGTCCACTATTTGTAGACCACATCGATTACGGTTACCAGTTGCCTTGCGCTCAATCTCAATGGCCTCTACCGATTCTCTAGCTGATCAAATCAGCCAGCAACAGAAACTACTCAATGAATTGCGATCTCAGCCCAACTCGGATGCTGCTGTTCTCGATGCAGTCAAGAAGACTTTGGGAGAGCTCAAAAAAGCCCAGGCTCAAGCTATAGCAAGAAAAACAGAGAGCACTGATGCGTCTACCGATGCTGCAGCGAAGAAGCGCGAACGTCTGTTACTGAAAACGGCCAAGGTCTGTAACCTTTTCGCTCGTCATGAACCAGTCTGAAATACAGCAGCCAGGGCACACGAGACTTTGGTCCCCAAGAGATGTTCTGTCGGGAGCACATTGAGCGGCTCGTCAAGGATGTCTTCACGACCTATGGTGGCTCTTGTCTCGACACACCGGTTTTTGAACGAAAGGACATCTTGACCGGAAAATATGGGGAGGATGCAAAGCTCATATTCGACTTGATGGATCAGGGAGGCGAGCAGCTTGCTTTGCGATATGACCACACTGTTCCACTAGCCCGATATCTCGCGATGAATGGCGTTGCAACAGGTCAGAAACTGTGGCAACTCGGCAAGGTTTATCGCAGAGACCAGCCCGTCATGTCAAAGGGAAGAATGCGAGAGTTTACCCAGGCAGATTTCGACATTACTGGCCCTTGGGACGCGATGATACCCGACTCGGAGGTCATCAGTCTCGTGTGTGCTGTTCTCACTAAATTGGACGTTGGCGATTTCACCGTCAAGGTCAACCACCGCAAGATCCTAGACGGTATCTTTGAAATCTGCGGTGTACCAGCAGACAAAATTCGGACGATTTCGTCCGCAGTGGACAAGTTGGACAAGATGCCCTGGTTGGAAGTGAAAAAAGAGATGACGGACGAGAAAGGTCTTGACCCTGCTATTGCTGATAGAATCGGCGAGTATGTCAAGCTGAAGGGACCTGGGGCAACATTATTGCCTGTTTTGACAGCCAATTCCGCTCTCATGGCCAATGCCAGCGCCAAGGCAGGCGTCGAGGACATGAAGTTGCTGTTCCAGTATCTCGAGGCTTATGGTGTGAACGACAAGGTGCGTAAAATTACATTTTATTCTCAGTCGTAGCTCACTCTTTTTCTTGAGATGTCGTTTGATCTTTCATTAGCTCGTGGATTGGACTACTACACGGGTATAATCTACGAAGCAATCGTCGAGGCTTCAGCGCCACCTGGTTTCGACGGTTCTGCGGATGCCCCAATGCCCAAGAAGAAAAAGGTCGCGAAAACCGAGGGAGCTGATGGTGAAGAAGAGATCGACGAATCCCAAGTCGGCGTTGGTTCAATTGCAGCAGGCGGTCGATACGATGGTTTGGTGGGTATGTTTACCGCAGCTGCCTCTGGAGACTCGAAAGGAAAAAAGACCAAAACCGCCGATATGCCATGCGTCGGCGTTTCCTTTGGCCTGGAGCGCATCTTCAGCCTTTTATACCCGAAATGGGTTGAACGAGGAATGCGAAAAGGATACATCATGGTATATGTCATGGCTGCAGGAGATGGTTTGCTGGTGGAAAGGATCGGCCTAGTGAAAGAGCTAAGGGCAGCTGGGATCAAATGCGACTTTTTGGCTAAGAATAAACCGAAATTGCCAGCACAATTCTCGGCCGGAGAGAAAGAAGAAGTTCCGTTCGCGATTATCCTCGGGGCCGATGAGCTGAAGGCGGGCTTGGTGACAGTCAAGGAACAGAAATGGGAGCTTGTAGAAAAGGAGAGGAAGAAGATTGAAAGTGCAGACAAGGGTGTTCAAGTGCAGAGATCCGAACTGATTAATTGGTTAAAAGGGACCTCGACATACGAGCAATGGTCTTCAGGACGGTGGTAGACGACTAATATTATTGTATAGTTGAAATCAAGTGAAATATGGACGCGACGAAGCTGCACGTGCGCTCAAGAGTCTCCTTCGCCTTGCAGCCGTCTGGTATATTCGTGCGCCAGCTCACGTAGACGTGCCTTATTCATGCATCCTTTATCCTCCATCGAGAACGTGTCCTTTTCTTCGTCGGACGCTCTCAGCAGATTCCACTACACCCTTGTTTCCAAGGTTGAGAAGAAGACACCACAAGCTACTGAACAGTACATCTCGGATGTCGCGCTCCCTTCTATTCGACAACAACTTGCAGACCCAGGGCTCTCCCTCGTTCGTGTCAGATTCACGCGCCAATAGCGGTATATCTAATGTCTTGCTCTAGAAGAAATGCCGAGAATGCTTGATTCTTCTTCTCTATTGCAAAACTGCGGCATCCTCTATCAACCTCGATTTTGCGCTGTCTCATGCAATTACTGTCGCCGAGGCTGGTGAAACCATTTCAACGAAACGAATAGGTATTTTCCTTCGTTTTCGTGCTTCCTTGACTGAAACTTTGCAGGTTATCTGTTCTGCGCTCAAATCATGCCGCCAAACCACGAGCTCGGCCTTTTGCTTGTCAATACAGTGCGGAAGGACCTCGAGAGATCATCAGTTCCACATATATGTCTCGCTCTAGACGCTATCATCACGCAGCCAACGTCAAATGTTATCCCTGCAGTTCAATCCCGCCTTCATGATCTACTTTCCCATAATTCGTCCGTATGTTGTTTCCAGTCTGTGTTCGTTCTGATTTTTCCATCAAGAACTCATGTCCGTCGTCGCGCCTTGCTCGCTTTTCGATCCTTGTCCCAACAAGACCCCGATATACTCAGACCCATCATAGACCCAGTCATCAGAAGAATGTCGGACCACGATAGAAATGTTGCTGGATCCTCTCTACTGGTCTCGTCCAAGCTCTTCGCTGTAATATTACCGTTTATTCACTCAGCTAGAACTAGCTGACAATGACAGGTCGAAGAATCATGTCGGCCTCAGATGAAGACCATAGCGAACAATATCCTGGAGACCACTTGGCTGAATCATCGTCAAACGCCGAATTCGTGGTATCTTTCCAGGCTGCTTAGGACGCTATGTACTTTGGGGTAAGCCTCGTCGTTTCTTTGAGAACCCGTTTGACCATAGCAGTCTATCTGACCAGAATGCTGCAATGCTTCCAGACATTGTTATCTACGCTGTCAAGTTCAGTGACCATGGTGAGTGAGCTCACCTATACTGTGGTCCTTTGACTGAACAACTTCAAGCCCTGCTGCATCAATGTTTTATGTTGTTACAACTCTCTCCCGGCTCTGGGCCTCGGTCGCTCGTTTCACCCATTCGTGATTTACTGACCTCTGATGTTAATGGACAATATCTATTCCTGTCTTGTCTGCTCCAGGTTGACCCCGTCTATTGGGCTGGGATAAATCCTGAGATACCGGCGATACTCGAAGAATGGGAGGTCCAGCGCATAATGCAGCTCCTAGACTCGCCGGATCCACTACTTCGAACCCTTGTGCGTGTAAAAAATATCCATAAAATGACGATTGAACCGTACATTTAGACGCTTCGAATCTTGAACAAAATCGATCCACATATTCTGGTGTCTTACTACGAGCAGTCTATTGGGAATCTGCCATTGGACGTTTCGATGGCAGATAAGGCCGAGTATACGTGTCGTCTCTTGGAAGTCTTGGTTGTACAGTCGGATGGTAATGGAGAGCTTTTCGCCAGTGGAGTCCAAGAGCTCTTGAGTGTCCTGGATTCCGAGGTCCTGGAGCGACCCATCGAGATGGTTTTACAACGTAATCGCCAAGGTAAGTCGTATCTTCTTTGAAGAATAGGTCTGACCTGAGTCGCTCTAATCTACAGCGAAAGGTGCCTTCCAGACGCAATGTGCCACCAAGTTCTTGTCTTACCCCAGCAATACAAAAGTCCAGATCGGACCAACCTTCATGGTCATTATCACGGCCTTGGCTTGTGAATATTGCAATAAGACGCCAATAAAGCCATCTGAACTTCTAGTCGGCATTTCGTCTCGATTGCCTACATATCCTGGTGGGAAGGAGAACAAAGAAGCCGTGGTAATTTCTCACATATTTCATTTAGCTGCTGTGGTAGATGCATCTCTTCTCGCAATGCTCAGAATTTCGGCCGAATGTGAAGTGGTACCCGAGACGGCTTTGACTGCGGTGGCGCAATTATCTCAAGTCTCGAAACGGCACATCCGAACGGTAAGCACTTGGCTTATCGGTCAACTCTGTATTCTTAGCTTCTCTCCAGCGATGTGACCAGTTTCTGACGCTGTCGTCTCAGAAGGGGCTGCTTTCCACTATAGTGGGAAGTGCTCAAACATTGACGGTATATAAAATTCCAGTTCGAGGTTTAGTTTCTCAGTTTTTGTCAGCTTCCAGGATTTCTACATGCCTTACAGAGACATCAGCGATCGCGCTCTGACAGTCCAGTCTCATTGGCTTCTCCTTCTCCGACTCAAATGAACATTTCGCTGATGGCAAGCAAATTGAGATACGCCGCATACGAAGCTCCGGTGCCAGTCAAATCGTTACGCGGAAGAAGACCATCAAGTACAATATCGGAATCTGGACGTCTCAGCTCCGATGTCATTTCTGCTGCTGGAAACTTGGCCTTGGCTACTGCCACAGAAGAATTTGAATTGTTGTCTTTGGTGGGTCACTCACACACCAAATTGATCGGTATTGACCTGGTGTTTTAGAACTCACCGAAGGCTCCAGACTCGACGCTTGTAACTCTGAGTCCGGTATGGCCTTGTTAGACCAATTTACCGATAATTGACATTTTTCTTTGCAGAGCCGAGCAGATCTTATAGCTTTTGACTCACCTTTCATAGTCGATCTCGGTATGACTGATGGCGACTTTGACAATGAATGGGACGCGCTTGGAAGCGAAGTCCGAGGCTGGTGTACTGAATCTGTGGAGCAAGTGCAGGAGCGCATCCAAGCTTTGGGAACAGAAGGACTCAAGGTGATGGCCGTTGACCGCAGAAATCTTCCAAGTGAGGTCACATCTATCGCTCCGTTGGTTCTAACTTTTTGCCCAGGCGAGATAAAGCTCTTTCTGAATTCTGAGAGTGGAAATGCTGCATTGAAACTTAAAGAGAGCGAAGATGCAAGCTGTCTATGGCGTCTCCGGAGCGATGCAGCTCCATTATCGGCGCGGATCCAGGCACTTTTTGTGACATGACATGGATGTAACTTATCTAGAAGGAGTCATTTTCGCACAGCCAATTACCTTACATAAGGGTTGGAGCCCTCAAAAAAATTCCTTAAACCTTTTCAATTGCATACTTTTATGATCCAACCTTGCTGGTAAGCCGGTAGCTTCCTATCGTCTTTGAGGGCCGAGCAAACGCTGAATACAAATAGCTTGCAGATTAACAAAATTTTGCGTCCACTTGCTTTCCGCCAGCTCATCGACGCCGACCGACCTCCTTAGAGTCCTGCAATCCACCTCACCCTTCATTTCCTTCTCTACATCTCATGGGATAATTGCGCCCATCTCATTCTACTGCCTGGTTCTCCTTTAGAAACTTAGATCTCTTTTCTTTATCATTATCGCCATGAATACCCTCAAAACACCGTCATTCTTCAAGCCAACAAGCAGGCCTTCATCTCCAGCGCCGGCTTCACCGCGCCCAGATTCCGCTGCTGGATTCGAACGCTCTCGCCCGTTGACCAAGCTCTCTTTGAGCAATTTCCGTCGTCCCTCTCCTGCTCCAACTACCTCAAGCTCATTGGGTGCACCCCTTGTCCAGGACGGGTCTTACCTGGAGATGTTGGGTCTCAAGCTCAGCGAGGCTGTCTCAAAGGCCCTTGCACAGCCAATAGGTCCAGTGCCTTCCACAGAGCAGCTGGCTGGAAAACGAGCAGTCCCGGCTGGTCGTGGACATGCTCTAGGTGCTCTCATTGCATCGTACGTCTTTTTTTCCTTTTACCAAACCTCAAAGTCAATGATTTCTTTATAGTGAGCTCAAAGCAGCGACCGGAAATCCACATCTTTATCGAGCTATAATCCGATCTCTTCACCGACCTTTATCTGTCCTGCAGAGCAACCTATCATCACTTCTCCTTCCCCTTATCTCATCAGTGGCATTTCTTACACCTGCCGCTCCCATAATCAGTGCCCCAAATCCGAATCCGACTCAGATTCATGCTTTGGCTATATCAACCTTTGCTGGAGAACTTCTCGAGACCTTCGAACAGTTCAATCTCGGAGTCGATGCTGCAGACGGACGAGGTGATGGACTGAGATCAGTTCGCGAAGGCCTGGTATCGATTGTCCAGCGGGTAATCAACCCATTGGTGGCAGGAATCAAACACGAGCTTATGCCACTCATAGAGGCTCTCGAGTCTCCGCATGGAATCAAATGGGGTCGTGTGCACCCTTCAATCTCCACAATGCAGTCGGTTCTTCCCGTCTATGTTCGGGCTCTGACTCGTTATTCGAGCTCCTCAACATCCCAGACTATTCTGGCCTCCTTTCTCATCTCCGTCGTTTGGCGCTCGATGGTAGCATTGTCCAATCGACCATTTGCTCCGTCGTCGCCGCCCGCTTCACCGGGACTTGTGCCTAATAAAAAGCGCCGAAGCTCGCCTTCATCCACTCCACCTTTAACACCTCCAGCAGCCCGATTTAACATTAAATTACCAGTATCACGACCCCCGTCGCCTCCAAATGTGGTCGACCCATGTCAGGTCGCCACTGATGCTCGAGCATTGTACGAATTATTGAACATGCTCCCGCGACCGAGTGCAGACAGTGCTGGTACAAGACTCGCTCGAGAGGCGGTGGAAGAAGCTTTTCATGGTCTAGAAGCTCTTCCAAATCTTTTCAACTCAGCATATGCTCTTCCATCCCGGGCCAGCGGTGAATATTCTGCCGAGACTCTGGCTCAAGAGCTACAGACTCACACAGCAGAGCTTCCAACTCTCTTGGCTCTTCCAATCCTGATCCAGGTATACGGATCGACATCGACCGTAGCTTCTATTCTGGGATTATCGGAAGACGATTATCGCAGTGGATGTCTTTCAGGATTTGGCAGAGCAGATTCCTGTGCTGCTGCAGTTGGTCAACGAGTGCTAGACCATCTTTTACTTGATCACCCTCGTTCGGATAACTTGGGTCTCGCCATTACCAGGTGGCTGGACGGGGAAATCGAAGAAGCCGGTTAAGCTGGTTTAATGAAGCTTAAACAACCAGTAGGCCTATCGACTGTTTCTTTTCCAGTGTGCTCTTTATCTTATTTTTCTGTCTGGGTTTTACTATAGCACTGTTTCATCGCTCGTCTATTTTGCTTTGCTGTTCGACAATCTGTACAATAACAATCTACACTGTCTACCAACCTCTGCCAACCTGGGAAATTCTCTCACTCTGAGAGCTCGAGAACATCGGACATTGAGGAGAACCGAGTTTCCCCGTGGAATCCTGGTTTACCGGAAGAGCAGCAGGCTTGGTTCCCGCCCGACGCAATGGTTCACTTGACGGGTAAGTCGGCATTCCAGCATATCTCAATGGGTGAATGGACAGATTCACTGAGCTTGGGAAACCGAATTTCATACAAACCATTGGACTGGTAGCGGAGACGAGCCTCTGGAACTGTATTGAACCCAGGTCTAGGGAGTTTTGACGCGCCTGATTCTGTCGTCCCGACGCGGTCTATCTCAGAGGGTCGGTTGCGCGAGCGCAGCATTTATTACCACTTTCCCTACCCGGACGCGGTGCGACCATTCCTTTCATTTATGGAATCCAAGTCGTCGTCGAAGGATTGTTTTGCTCGCACGAATGAGATTCTTGGCATACGCAAGACCTTCATCTTGACAATATTCCCCAGGATTGCCCGGCATTCGTTGATAATGGATCGGCGTCCTTGAGGGCTCACACCAACTTCCACTTCGGCTGGCTCGATGGCTGAAAAAGACAGTACCAGAACGTATAAAAGGTGAATAAAATCGAGGAAGACATTCAGACAAACGCCCTGTCTTCACTCATGTCTTTCAAGAGTCTTTCGACCCTCGTCTTGGTCCTGGGCGCCGTCCGTCTCTCGTATGGCGAGTTCACTTTTCTATCTCTCTCTCTTCCAAAGTACTCACCAATTTTTTCAACAGCTGCTGCCACCCCAGCACTCACGAAATGCTCTGATGGGACTGTAGTCGGCCATGCTGCCTGCTGCGCCCTTATTCCAGTCATTGCGGCAAGCTTTCATGTCTTTGAAACTTGCTTGAACTGACCTTAGGTTCATCCAGGATATGCAGGAAAACTTGTTCGATGGTGGCGAGTGTGGTGAAGAGGTCCATGAGTCTCTTCGTCTTACTTGTCAGTATCTCTCTGTCTCTCGAGTCTTGACATTCAACTAACGTCCTGCTAGTCCACGACGCGATGGGCTTTTCTCCGACCAAAGGGTCAGTATTTTCGACACCTATCAAAGTCCTGTTACTCATCTTTTGACAACAGTGGAGGAGGTGCAGATGGTTCTATCGTGATCTTTGACGAGATCGAGACTGCATTCCATGCGTGAATTTCATTTATGAAGCTTCAAGTTGATATCTAATCATTTCTTTAGCAATGGAGGCATCGACGATATTGTCGACGTTCAAATTCCCTTCATCTTTAGAAGTGGTTTGACGCCTGGTGATTTCATCCAATTGGCCGGCGCTGTCGGTGAGCCTTGCAACTGACGTCGTGAATGTAGAAAACTGATGATACTCGATAGGTGTCAGCAACTGTGCCGGAGCACCCCGTTTGAACTTCTTGTGAGCTTTTTTTTCTCGAGTTATTGTGTTCCAGAGTCTCATATTCTCAAGCTTGGGGCGTCCAAATGCTACTGCACCTTCCCCAGATTTGTTGCTTCCAGAGCCATTCGGTACGAGTTTCATCCTTTTAGGATGGATATTCTTCATGCAGACCTTCTAGACTCTGTAACCAAGATTCTGGCCCGATTTGCCGATGCTGGATTTTCTCCCGCCGAAGTGGTCGCTTTACTAGCTTCGTAAGTGTTTCTATGGTGGCGCCACAAATTATCTTTCCGACTCGGTCCATCAGCCATTCAGTCGCCGCGGCAGACTTGGTCGACCCCACCATTCCCGGTACTCCCTTCGACAGTACTCCCAGTCTCTTCGATAGTCAATTCTTCATCGAGGTCCAAATGAAGGGTACACTCTTCCCAGGGACTGGTCCCAACGAGGGCGAGGCAATGTCCGGAATACATGGCGAAATTCGTCTCGAATCAGATGGTGCTGTGAGTCTCTCAAGTATTTGAGTTCTTCTTGATCTGACTTGTGGATTCGTTGTGCTTTTAGCTTGCCCGTGACCCGAGGACTGCCTGTGAATGGCAATCATTTGTGAACAACCAATCCAAGCTTCAGAGCGCCTTTAAAGCTGCTATGTTGAAACTCTCTGTTCTTGGCCAGAATATCAACCGGATGATTGACTGTTCCGACGTCATTCCAGTCCCAGCCCCGCTTCCAGCGACCGCTGGTCCTCACTTGCCTCCTGGAACTTCGTTGAAGGATATCGAGGCAGCAGTACGTGGATTTTTCTTTTCCTTTTTCTTCTAGAGCTCACACTCTACAGTGTCGCGCCACTCCTTTCCCTCATCTTACTGCACCGGCTGGCCCAGCGACTTCAGTTCCGCCTGTGTAAGCGTCAAATTTCCAGACAAGGTTCTATCTAATACATACCACTTAGCCCTCCCTCTTAGATGTATTTCTTCCTCTCGTTGGTCTGACTCGGATGTATTTTCATTTTGGATCACAATACACTGGATTTATGTGATGAAAAGAAATCTCCTGATAAGCGCCACACATCCACTGTTTCCTTCAATACCTCGGGCGATCTCATAACTTCGCTGAGTTCCTGAGTCATGAACTCTCCCGGAGGGAACATGGGCTGCACTCCAGAGCTCACAGCACGTGGTATTTCATTATGGTAGAGGAACAGTGGTGAATCGAGCGTCGCATTCTCTGTTCAAGATTAAAATATTAGGCATGAACGTGAAGGAGATGGCGGGACATACCATCCTGTTTTTAAAACCTCTAAAAGCGTTGGTCGGAAGTCGTGGACCAAGCGCAGCTGTGTAAAAGAGGACCGAGAAAATTCCACCAATGGGACTCTTTGATCGGATAGAGATATTCTGGGAGACCTGAAACCGCAGGATTGAATGAGGATAGTGCTTCCTGCAAACTAGGACAAGACTTTGAGCAGAAACTAAGTAGACGTGCATGACATACGCTGGAAGATTACGCCCGATTCCCCATAGAATGATCATGTTTAACTTTGCAGGATCCAAGGAGAGCAGTTGGCCGGCAGCATCAGTGGCGTCACCGGGAATGACGGTTCTAAGGCAAGTTTTTTTTGGAAAAGCTTATGGTTGTTTAGATTTTGAACCCACATATCAGGTTATTGTGCATGTTCTTGGCAAGGTTGACCCGGATCCGATATCTTGCTGAAGCTAGATAGCCTATAGGCCAGATCCTCAGCTCTCAGAAAAGTCGGAGAAAGTATGATATTGTGCTTGAAGGACTTTGGAGAGTTCAAATTGAGCTATAGACATATTTCGTCGTGAAGAGTGGAACCGTGAATCAATGGATTTCACTCCACGATGCAAAGCTTGTGTCACGGTACGAACACTCAGTTCGGCGAAGGTCTGACGTTGCGGAAAGTCTGGAGGTCGAAACTTTTGTTGAGTCTGTTGACGTTGAGCTGTGCATGGAGTTTGGGTGAGTTTGGATCCTGATGGTCTTGTCAGTCCTAATTTTCGGGATTTTAAGGCAGTCGGACGCTGTTGGAATTGTTGGGTCGTCCTAGACTGACAGAGTCCAAATTTCGGGATTTTAGAGCATTCGGACGGTGCTGGAATTGTCAGGGTCGTATTGGACTGACAGTGTCTGATTCTCGGGATTCTGAGGTACTTAGTCGGACGCGGTTGGAATCGTCGGGGTCGTCCTGGACTGACAGGTCCCAATTCTCTTGACTTGATGACGGGACCCGGTCCAAATTTTTCACCCCTGGTTCGAGAACCGACGACGGAGGGAGACGCCAAAGGCCCAAAGCTAAGAAGCGTTTAGATCACGTGGATAAGTCGCGCCTCATTCATCGTCAGCCTAGTAAGTATCTTCAGCCTTTCACCAAGCCTCACATATCGCCTTTTCGGAAAAGCTGCCCCCACCAGCTCCTTGAACAACGTCATGTCGCCTGTACGCCCAGCTGGTAAGCATCTTCACGCCAGTCAGTTCATTCCGTTTCCACTGCGGCTACATAGTCAACAAAATTATTCCAGGAGCTGTCCACATTCTAGGACGAGTCCAAGCTACTATTACTCCAAACTACTCCAACAATGAACTGGAAACAATATCTAGTCCCAGAATGATTCCGTTTCAACCACACCCAGCCGTCTTGGAGGACTCGTCTTCTACAACGCCCAAAACCAGTCTTCTCCCCGAACACTTCACGCCAGAACAAATTGTCCTCACAGTTCTAGCTGCACTTTTTGCCATTGTATTCGGAGCCTTTATAATTCGCCATTACCACAGGAAATTGCTAGATGACGGCACAGAGAAAAGTGTTGTTGCAGGAAACATCATTTCTTCACCAATTCCAACCGATACTTCTACAGAACGCGTACCAGTGATGTCGGAAAAGCAGCTGGAAACTTCCAGTTCGACGAACCAGAAGGATGTTTCGACCCTGATGTCCCTCAAGGCCGGAATGAACAGTGTCTGGCGCAGAGGAAGACTTGGAAGAGAGAGACAAAACTCTGCTTCATCGCAGACAACAGCGGACATTTCCGAGTGTTGCGACAGCATTTTTTCTACTACCAGTGTCCCAAGATCGTCTCTTTCATCATTGCCTAGTCAAGTCTCAGAATCCGAAGCAGAAGGAGTTGAAGAGGAGGTTGTTTACGAGGTGAAGCGGGCACAAACTCACAGCATGGAAGTCAAACGTGGCGTCCTTCTCTCCTGTCGTTCATCGAAACCTGCTATGCCTAGCGTCGTCATTTCAGAGTCACGTTCGCTTACGTCTATGACGGAATCTCAATCTATCGACAATGGTCTTCTTCATGTGCACAAATCATCGGGAATTTCTCCATCCTATCCCAGCAGCAGCAGCATCGAGTCGACAGCTAGCACAGCCTCAATCGACTTGGACGACTTTCCGGAACCGCCCACAGCGATGGTCCTGTTGGACTACGATTATGTAGGCCTATGAATGATCGCATGCCAAATTGTACTATAGTTTTGAATACAAGTCTTTTACAGCTCGCGTATAAAAAATCAAACTCTTGGAGCGGTATATTGGGCTGAAAATTCTGCTGCGGATATATTATTCTACGTCCTTTATGCTCCAGTATGCTCCCAATGCATATGATTGTGACATCGTAAAATCATCCCACTCCGGTCATCGTTATTTGTACCAAACAAAGATGACTGTTTGAAATGGCTGGTCACGGATAAAACTATTTGGGAACCCTGTTCCCAGGGATTTCCAAACAGTAGTCATCAATCTCTATTTGGGAACCCCAGGAACCCTCCGGTGCTTCCTGAAGATTGCCGGCCGCGTAGCTTACCCGATATCTTATCGGCTGACAAGGGCAGGCCAAGCGGCGTCGAGCTCTCAAATTACCAATTTTCAATGTTCGTGATATTCAACACAAGACAGGCGCAAGACGGGGCCAAGCAAGGCTGAAGAGACCGGGGAACAACCGGTTCCGGATTTTTCAGACCTCTGAAGTTTGTCCTGCCACTTTTGTGGGGAGATGGGAGAATGACCGGGTGAGAAATCTGGGAGGATAGACGACGCAATCCTGAACTTGGCGATGATGCCAGCAGGGCACCGTGACTGGGACCACTTGTTTGGCTCATTTTTTGAAGATTAAACTAGAAGAATACAGTACTCATAGTGCAGCTTGTAAACATCTTCTTTTGGTCCCCCAACTTCAGCCAGACGAGCTCAAATACGACGCCACAATTAGTAGATAAGATACAGATAAGATCCGCCGCCAAACTCATAAGTCAGCGCCGGAGGATCATTTGGGTTCCCGAATAGAATTCGGCTGACTGGTCATGCCTGTGTATGGTTAACCGAGTTACCGGTCATGTGCACCTTCCTGTTTTGGAAGATATTTCCACGGGTCCCTTTTCTGGATATGCTCGCTGTTGACACATCAGCTGGACCTTGAACCTCAAGGGTGAGACTCAGAGACCTGTTCCAGCAACTAAATAGAGCACCAATATATGTTCCATGCCATTTTCAGCTGTTGCCTGCTGCATGGTCTCCTCTCGCATTTTGAAAGGAAAGTTTGGCTTCTGGGCAAAGTTTTGAGCAGAGGGAACATTAAGCAGAGCAAATGTCATTGATACGAGTTCCAATGAGTAATGAAACTGGTCTACTGAGAGATTGATGCAAGTGTGGCGCAAACTCGGCGCCGCAGTCCCGGAAAATGCAGATTTTATGAGATCAAGCCATCCCAAACTCACAGTTCTGGCTGGGAAAATCTTTCAGTCTTGGAACCTACCACAAAATTGACATTGACCTTACTGACCATGCCGGACAGAGCCGCAGGCTTGAGAAATACTGTAACAGCAAAACTGGATGGGAACAGTGAGAATGGGCCCACTGTGGTCTTTTGAATACTCATAGGGACAAGGAGAATATTCCCAACAGATACCCAATCATTTGGAAGACATGCCACTGCCAAAAGCACCACATTTGCTGTGATTGTGAAGTTGCATATGTGGCGCATAACTAGGTGCCGCAGGCGCGGAAAATTTATATTTACCATATTCAGTAGCTTCAAGCTAAGTGTTTCGTTTTCTATCATTGTTGGCTTTGCCTTCAATGAGTTGGGGGTGATAAAGCATACACTCTGCCGCAGGTGATGAAGAAAATTCAATAAATGAGGGGCCAGAAGAGCTAAAATACCTCAATTCACATTGGTGTCCCTTCAGACAACTGAATTGAAGTTATGCTGACCATTATATGACTGTAGTTCTTCACTGGTAGCGCAAACAAAGCGATATTGTATCATGTAATCAGTCCCACGTACGCTGCTGAACTTACTGTCAAAATTCATCAATTTATTACTTATCCCTTCTGGTAAGTCTTAAAAGTCTCTGCTTAACCACATCTTGATTATCTTGATTATACACACATATAAGTGGTAAGCCTAGAATTCGGCCACTACTGCGTGGGAACCCATGTGACAGGGTTCCCAAATAGTTTTATCCGCTGGTCACGAGCCTAGTGACATTGCGTGGAAAATTGAAATAGTGTAGCAATTCAGACTCCGCTGATTACATCACGATCACGGTCTGGTTCCGGACCGTGGTAAACAACTGCGCTATTGTAGACTCGCTTACCAGTCGCGTTCACATGTTCTCGTCTTTGTTTGGTTGATATTTGGTGAATATTTGGTTGATGTTTGATAAATATTTGGTGATGATGGGACGACAAACAAAGAGAGATGAAGCGACTGGTCCTAACGGTCGGGTTTTTAGGCTGTCACAGAATGTCACATTTAACTTAGCAGAATTTCGACGAATTCTCTGCCAAAAGCCAAGATGCGGTTGTCACGCATAGCTTCCTCTTCCTCAGATGCCCAAGGGCTGCTTCAGGGAGGCTATAATGGTGTCATGGAATGTTAACAGGCTAAATAGACTGACTTTTTTCAAACCTTTTTTGTCTCCTCACCTTGGCCTGCAATGTCACGCAGCAGCAAATGCCCCGAACAAGGTGAGCATTCCTGGAGCACATTTCTGAGTCTTTGCTCCATAAATAGGGTTTAAATGATATTAGAAGCTCAATAGAGACAGCAAAGAGGGAACTGAGGTCGGGGACAGAGCTACTGACATTGCGGACAGTAGTTTTCAAAAATTTCACAAGTTCCATGTGACATAGTGTGACTCCCGAAAGATCCGACCGTTAGGACCAGCCGCTATTTGAAAGTGGAGGTGGGCAACCTGGCTTATGGGAAAATCATATTTGGCTTTGTTGATGTGGCTGTGCAGACAATAAAAAACTTGCTGACAATATTTGGGTTGCCTGGGACCGGTTTCGGCCGGGGTCAAGGTGGGAAAAAGCCTTTAAATGAGATATCTCGGGTATGTAGTTGCCAAAAGTAGAAATTTCACCGTCAAAGTGCCGTTTCCGTACGCTACTGGCCTGCTTGAATTTTCCATCGGAAAAATCGAAATGTCACACCCGAGAGAACTTGAATTGAAGTCTTTTTCATATACAATGTTGGGCAAAAGAGTGGCATGCCGCACCAGAATCGTGTTTGCAAAAATGATGAGAATGAGTGGGTGACATGCTGTGACTGATGCATGACATCATGCGTGAAAGTTCTCAATCTCTTACTTCCTGGTCATTCTGGGTATGAAACACTTTCAATGTCTAAGATTGAAGACCAAATGATTGTCCATGGTAGACTAGAGACTTGTGGAGCAGTACCTGCAGTGGTCCATGTCATAATGCAGAAAGAGCATCCGGGCAAAATTTGAGTGGCTGTGCACTTAGTCATCAGCCGTTTCGGTTACCAGGCTTGCCCACCTCCATAATGAAAGAGTTTGAAAGGCCCTTGGCCTAAAAATAGCGGCTGGTCACGAGCCTAGCGCTATTGTTCAATGTTCCAGATGTTGTCTATTATTCTACATCTTCCACCATGAGTGCCCTATTATTCCTCGAGACTACGCTGACAGCCGTAGCTATCTATCTCGTCTTTCAACTCTTCATTGCCCCAAGATTGAACCCACTCAAGGACATCGCTGGACCACCACTTCGGAGCCTCTTCGACAGTCACTTGCTTGCTGTACTCAAGTAGGTTTCATTTTGCGAAACTGAAACGTCTATTTATCCTCTCAGTCCTAAGATATCTGCCAGAATACACGCATTGTACACGCAAAAGTACGGTCGCTCGATTCGCATCCGAGGTATTGGTCCGGTACGTCTGGCTCTTCCTCCTTTGGTATCAAACAAACCAAGCTTCAAATAGTGGGAGGACCGCCTCTTGACTCTTGACCCCGTTTCCCTTTCACATGTTCTCAAAAACGACACCATCTACGAGAAACCATGGCAGACTCGACAATTGATCACCAACATGCTCGGTTGTGGAATGTTCTCTGCAGAAGGCCAGATGCACAGGCGTCAGAGACGCGTCTCGAACCCGGCCTTTTCAATCCAGAACATGAGAGCTTTGGTGCCCCTGGTCTACCACAAAGGGTCAGAACTAAAGGTTAGATGGCGCGATTCAATGCCAAAGGGGGCCACAGAGACAGCTGTCATCGACGTTTGCCACTGGGTCAGTCGAGCAACCTTTGATGTCATAGGAATGGCTGGTATGTGCCTCTTCATTCCAGAGATCTCGACTTGACCAAAACAGGTTTCGATTATGAGTTCAACTCAATCCGGGACGAAACCAACGAGCTCTTTTGCGCATATAGGGAAATGTTTGAAGTGGCCATCTCACAAGGGAATATGCTTGGGACCATGATATCCCTGTATGCACCTATTCTGGATACCATTTTTGTGGGTCTCTTTCCTTGTCCTTTTTCGACTGGAATTCACATTCATTCATTAGCCTAGTAAGACGGTCAAGACGGTCAGAAGATGCCAAGCAGTCATCAAGCGCGTCACTGGCGAGTTGGTCAAGGAGAAGAAACGAAAGATCGAAGACAGCGAAAAGATTGGTTCGATTTACGGTGGTAAAGACTTGCTAAGTCTGCTCTGTGTGTGCATTCTATCTTTCGTTACGTCCACTTCTCATATCAGTTATAGTAAAGAGCAATCGGGCCACCGACCTTCCTCCGGCACAGCGCATCTCGGACGACGATATCTTCCACAATGTCAACACTTTTATGTTTGTGGGCTCAGACACCTCATCCTTGACCGTCACATGGACACTGTATCTTCTCGCACAACATCCAGCGCTTCAAACGCGCTTACGCGACGAATTAATCGAGGTCATGCCCACAGGTTCTGAACTGACCGAAGACGAGATTCAGTCTCTCTACGACGTCCTTTCCAACTTGCCTTTCTTGCACAATGTTGTAAGAGAGTCTCTCCGGCTTATTCCACCTGTCCACTCTTCAATTCGTATTGCCATGCAAGACGATGTAATCCCGACCCAATATCCAGTACATGGACGTGACGGTTCACCGAAACAAGATCACAGCGTCCATGTCGCGAAAGGTACCGTTGTCCATGTCGCTATCGAGGCTTTCAATCTCGACAAGGAGGTCTGGGGAGAAGATGCTTGGGAATTCAAGTATGACATCAACTTGTTCGGATTCCATCGACTGATTTTGTTCCCTAGCCCTGATAGATGGGATAATCTGCCTCAGCTGGCACTGGAGCAGCCAGGCTTATACTCCAATCTCCTTTCTTTTTCCGCTGGTCCCAGGGCATGCATTGGTATGCGCTTCTCGATAATCGAGATCAAAACGTTTCTATCTATCCTTTTGGCAAATTTCGTTTTCTCGGAAACGGACGCCACGATTTTCCGAGCTAATGTGCAAGTATCTTTGTCTTTGCTCAACACAAAAGCTGATCCATTTGTCTCACAGAGTCTTCACGCGGCCTTACGTTCAAGGCCGCTACAAAGATGGGAGTCAATTGCCCTTGCGAGTGTCTCCTTTCGTTCGCTGATCTTTCGAATTATATCTGCTACAAGATATACTGTACAAATTACTAGCTACGCCTCAAATACTGAACAAAGACAAAATACAATCTACAAATCGACAGGGAGAGTGTTGCACATCGTCAACAAGCAAGAAGGAAGAAAGAAATCAAGTCGGGCGAGACGTGGAAGCCTTGTCAAAGAGCTTCGTCCATCGCAGCGTCACACCACTACTGGCCCTAGCCAACAGTTTTCGGAGCTGCTTTCTACGACTGCTAGGACGATTATGATTTTCTGGCGTAATATCAATGAATGACTTGAACGGAGGCAAATTGCTGAAATCTTCTGCAACTCTAGGCTGGTTATGATGGAGGAAGGGAGTAGATAGCGCAGCGAGAGGTACAGAGAGATTTGCTCGATGTCTCCGGCGACCAGAATGAGAGCTGCTATCGGCCAGAGAAGGACAAAAACCTGAACGCGTAGAATCGGCAAAAGCGTTGGGGGTCTTTGACTGAAATTCCATCGACACGGATCGCCCACGAAGTAAAGATTTCGGTCCCTTGAGCTTTTCTATGCTGACCTGCAGACGGTCAAGGGATTCGGCGCATCCTGGAGCGAACCGAAGGGAGCGCATTTTTGGGACTCCACGACGAAAAGAAGAGTCTTGGAAGCTGGCGGGTACACGGCTGACCGGTTGGGAATAGTAGTGACCCATCTGGGATTCACCGTAGACAGAGGACCGCTGTCGGCTGTGTCGAATCATCTGACTGGGAGGTCGCGGTGTCGAATAGATGATAGTGTCCTCGGAAGAAAACACACACTCTCTCTGAAAGCCATATCTTCTGTTTCGTCCAACCTGATTGTCCATACCCATCTGCAGCAATTGTTCGCCTTCCATCTCTAAATCGAGGCCTTTAGACGGCCCATCGATCTCACTGCTGTAGAATGATGCTGAACTAGGAGAATCGTCTGTTCGATAAGAGGAAGGCGGAGCGTCTCTGGTATGAGAAAATGGCCGACCCACGGCGCGACGACCGAAATCCGCGTCGAGTTTCGATCCCAAGATACTCTGTACTGAGGCAGTATCGTCACCATGGAATGAGGGAGAACTTTTTATACGTCTGATGATTGGATTTGCGGCAGGAGGGTCTGGAAAGTCGAATTCGACATCGGGAATGGATGAAGAGTCGTCGGATCCGGTTCCAGTATAAGTACCACGAGGAGTGGAGCCGGAGCTGAGTACACTGACATTGTCAGAAGGAATGGAGGTCTTGACGTGCAATGGACGCGGCGGCTGGTTTTTGGAGCGGTCTAGTCCAAAATCAGAGCAATGTCGACGCGTCTTTCGTGCATTTATAGGCGGGTACCTCAGTTCATGACTGAGCTCTGGCGATGGAGGAGAAGGAAAGTTGGCCAATAGGTTCAAAGTGGACCGAGATTGGAAAGAGGGACCCGTGGAATTAATCAAGGACGAGTCGTCGTGAACAGGTATCGGAGGAAGGGCACTGGTTGGCGGGCAATAGGAATCGCTGAAAGGATAGTCAATCAGTCACCCTCACGCTGACCAGGGACAGACGTACTTTGACGAAATATCATCCAAAGCAGAAGGCGCGCTGTATGACCGAAGAAAGAGATGCGCTCGGCGTCTCGAGAGTTTTGTGAGGTCCTCGCTGGAAAGGGTTTCGCCGGATCGTCCAAGAGATTGGCAGGAGCGAGAAGTGGACATGATTCGACCAGAAGAAGCCATGGCCTGCCGTGATGATAATATTCAACTGTCAAGAGTTCAACTGAGTGCAAAGGAGAGAAAAGATGATAGGAACCTGGAGGAGGGAACAGCCCGCATGCAAGTCGGATTCAAGAGCAAGGTCGGGAATATAAATACTCGGACCAAAAAAAAGGGGTCACGTAAGTCCTTGTTCGCCTCGGAAAGAATTTTCTGTCCGAAGACTGCCGAAGGCTCACTAGTGCATGTCGACGTCCACAAGGCAACCAGCCCGACGTTCTAGTGGCTTTTTTGCTTCTTTAGGTGAATCGGGCCGCAAGCAATAGGGGAAGGAGGCGCAACCGGAATCTTCGGTGAAGAAAAAAAAGCAAGGCAAGGCAATGTTATACGAAAATACAAGGTACTTAGACGCCTAGTACTTTCTAGATGCTGCCAGTGCAAGATGTCCACTGTGCTCATCGAATGGCAGCTTGGACACTGGAATTTCTCGCCAGAGATCGGGGGTCAAGAATGCATACGTTTGCGTAATCTAATAATATATTCAATCGGTGAACCAGGAAAGAAAAAAACGACTCACAGCAGCAAATGTCGCTTTTAAGAAATTTCCCATCGTCGCTGTCGAACCCTTTGATTGGGTATAGACATCTTCGATACCGGCCAACTGTAGCAATCGCTTGGACGCTGGTGCAGCAACAATTCCAGTACCGCGAGGCGCAGGAATGAGGCGACACATGACCGATCCGACCTTCCCGCTGACCTTTGAGGGTACAGTGTGAGGTTCACCGAGAGCAGCGCCCCAGTAACCTCTTCGGACGGGAATGACGGAAAGCTTAGCGAGAATGATAGCGCCACGGATGGCGGTAGCGACTTCCTTTGCGCATTTAACTCCGAGACCCACATGTCCATTCGAATCACCAATGGCAACGAAAGCCTTGAAACGAGTTCGTTGACCGGCACGAGTCTGCTTTTGTACGGGCATGATTTTCATGACTTCGTCCTTGAGTCCGGGAAGGAAAGAGTCGACGATTTGATACTCCTTGACGGGGAGCGAGAAGAGGTAAATTTCTTCCATCGACTTGATTTTACCGTCCTTGACGAGACGGCCCAGCTTTGTGACGGGCATCCTGAAACCACCGGATCAGATAGGTTTCAGATAGAATCGCAAGTACATACCATTCCTTCTCTTCGTCTTTGCGGGCTCCACGACGAGGTCCACGACGACCACGGCCACGATCACCACGTCCACGACCGAATCCACCTCTTCCTCTGGGAGCTGCGTCAGCCATTTGTTGATGTTCTGTGAGATTATGGTCAGAAATTGATTCTAGAAGATTGCACAGAAGACTCCAAGCAGTGAAATAGAGGCGCTAGTCACAAATGCGGCGCAATTGTACTCACTTTAGCGGGTTAACACGCAAAAGTCTTGAGAGAGCCAAAAAACAGTGTTGTTTGGCACGTGACCTGTGCAGTTGCTCGAATCGCCGTTCATAAGTTCAAACCCCGCCTGGGCGAGAAGTCTGACCCTCCTCGAGTATCATTGAGATTTACATCTGCATTTTCGACTTTGCTGTTTTGTTGCACATACAGTATAAATGAATATTCAGCGATGTGCAACTAAGGAAGTGATCCTCTGATTCTTGACCCTCGACAAATCAAAGCTGCATAGTATCGGAAATTGCCGCGCCGAGATTTCAAACTCCGACAAATGACTCGAACCGTCGCAAGTCTTCTTCACCAAACTTTTTTTTCGAAGGTCAGATTTCGACTAGGAAAAAACGGATATGGAGCTCGAGCATGTCAAAGTTTGTCAGCAGTCGGCCGGCACGTGACTTCTCCACTCACTCTCCTGGGGATACTATAATATGATTGGTGAAATACTTATCTAGAAGGCGATAGTGGTGCTTTTCCTTTATTCTGAGAATGTGGAAGCTATTCGACCTCGGCCCTTCAGCCTCCAAGCCCCAGGTCCGGTGTGAACCCGCGTTATTCTGGTTTGCACTGCCACCACCATTACTAAGTAAATTGCTCCCTGCTCTTACCGTCATCTCGAAACAAAACTTCAGCTCTCTTACCCATTACCAAGTAATTGCTCCTCGCACTTACCGTCATCGAAGCAAAACTCAGCTTTCTTACCCCCGCAAAACATACAAGTTGGCAAACCATGTCTTTGAATGCCATGTCGAATATATCCAATTCAAAATCTAGTCTTTGCCCCACGTATGTGATGACTGGTTGCAATATTCCTTATTCTGATACTTCTCTCCTTCAGCAACGGCCGTTTGGTCGTTGGAGATGGGGCTTCAAACATCGACTCACACGTTATTGCTGTCTGCCACGCGGAGGACAACAAATATTATTACTCCACTACGTTTTCTGGCGGACCTGAGGTGAGCGACATATGGTTCTTTTTCGATAAAGCTTTCTTATTTGTTTACAGTGGCGGTTTTGACGTCCCTAAACAAAAATGCCCTCCAGACCGAGGGTCGTCGGAATGTGTGACAGGCATTCCGGCGCCAAAAAATGGTTCAGCATTCCATTATTTTGCAAATCAACACCGATATCCATCAAAATCAATCTCTCCTCCTTTTCTTCAGCCTGTTTCAATTGCTGCAGCTCCGAGAGCTATTCCAAGCCGTAGCGCTTCCTCCTCATCCACACCACCCCTATCTCCAGATAGCGGCAGCGAGTCCAGTGTCGACAGTTCATCTTCCCATTCGATCTATGACAAGAGCCCCAGGGATGCACTCGACTTTCTCATCACTTTATTTCCTCGTAACGGCATAAGCGCCTTGTCTCACGCCACAAATGTCTCCATTTGTTCCGAGCAAATTGGCAGAACTTTTGACGGGGTCGTCCTAGAACTTCCCGGGAAGCCCAGGACCTTGTACGTCGACGGCAAGAGCGCTGAATCGGTCAGCTTGCGAGAAAGGTAGCTTTCGAACATTATGTTTCATTCTCGGGACTAATGTCAGATCAAGCGTCGTCGCTCTGCTAGATCTTGCGGACGAAAAGTTGAATTGCTCTGCGCTGGTCATTGTTTTGCAGCGCTCATCACCAATATTGGGAGAGCTTTTGCATTCTCTCATGTACGTTGGGGGTACGGTGGTCACCAAGCCGCCATTTCAAGTGAATCCTGCTTTCGTGCTAGTTGGCTTGGAGATGTAATGACGGGTGTTATTTTATGTACCTAGTTTGTTCATACATCATGCCAATTGTTTTTTTCAACCACCATGTCCTTTGTGATCAGCATTTTTCAGACTATTGTCAGTGGTTGCTTCTCGCATATCGTTTTCTTTTTGACTTTTCGATAGGCCTCTCTTCTGTGCGGTAAGTCAAACAGTCCTGAACAGCAGGAGCAACAGCAACATCATCCGCCGGCTCAGCAGCAGCAGCAGCCATCCCATCATGCCCCAGTCCATTATCCACCAGCTCAGCAGCAGCAACATCCTCATAAGACGCCTCATCAGACAGGGCCTCACCATGCTCACTCGGTTCGTCTTGGGCGAACAGTATTTACTTGACTGAGCAGAGACCTAGGATCCGAACCAAGAGAATCAACACAACGAGTACTATATGTCTTTGCGAAAGCGGGCAAATGAAGAAGGAGACAAGATGGCTCAAGCCTTCCAGCGATCCCATGAAGCTTACGCCCAGAAAGATGGCGCCGGGGCCAAGGAGCTGTCAAATCAAGGCAAGGAACATCAGAGACAGATGGAAAGATTGAATAAAGAGGCGAGCGACTGGATTTTCATCGGTAGGCTATTTTCCATAGTCATTCTTGTCACCATCTCACAGACCTACAGAGAATAACAAGGTACATGACAGACACATTGGATAGCGAATGCCCTGGTTTATTCATCTTGCCAGGATAGCAAACCTGGAGAAATAGACCTGGTGAGTGAAGATATTGATATTCAACAGGCTTCATTCAACAATTTCCTCTAGCACGGATTGTACGTGCGTGAAGCTATTGCGCATACCGACGCGGCTCTGCAAGAGGCCAAACAAAGAGGAGACTCTGAGGTGCGCCTCATCGTTGGTAAGTCGACAATGAAAAAGGAGAGAACCTTTTGTGATTTCCGATAGGCAAAGGTCTGCATTCACAAGGTGGTGCTGCCAAAATCAAGCCAGCTATTGAAGAGCTGATGCAAAAGTGAGATTTCAGGCCTTTTACATTGACGTCAACAAGTAACTTATTTCTAACAGGCATCAGCTCGTAGCCAATTTGGATCCTCACAACAGTGGGGTTTTGATCGTCCGAATCAATGCTGACGGACGGGGCGTCGACCCAGAGGAGATCAGCCGACGACTTGAGCGAAAAGACGAATGTACGATCATGTAATGGTCAGAATGACCGACGAGGCATCGACCTGAAAAGAGGTCGGAGTGGTCCAAAACGCGTACGAAGACTTCGGACGTGTAGGACAAGCTGGCGATGGACTTGTAAAAACAAACGATGCACAATGACCTAGATGTGGATTATGTCACCTTTTCCCACATAAACTTCTTCTTTGTACCCCTCGATGCTGTTTCTGCAATCCACATTCATTTTCTTATCCTACTACGCCGTCGTTGAAGCTGGCAGTGCCAATAAAGGAGACCCTTGCACTCAAGGAAACAATCGTCTACAGGCTGGAACCTATCAGTTCTACAGCGACTGCAACTCGGTTACCTTTTGTGCTGCCAACAACACATGTGTCCCTAAAGGCTGCAGAAAGGACGACTTTCCTTTCGGCTATGCTCAGGATTCAGACAGGATTCCCGACAAGTGCGACAGAGGTCAGTTTTGTCCAGACGAAGCAGACGTATGTCAGGATTGGATTCCAGTTGGCCAGCCTTGTCAGCTCAATAGAGACGGTATTCATACTATTCCTCATTCTTCAATCCTATAACGTTCTGTAGATCAATGCTTAGCTCCTCCAAACTTCCAAGAGCTTGCTGACGATTCCAATCGAGGTCTCAATTTCAATGGCTCCGTCTGTCTCAATAATCAATGCTAGTGCGTTCAATCATTGTCCTTCGCTCGCCATTCTCATTATTTCTAGCTGGGCTAATGTGACCGAAAACGATCCCTGCGTAGTCGAAAATACTGCCTATATCGGTTACGGTGGAGACGGAGAATTCATTGACATTGTTTCTCGGTAGGCACTATTTTCGCTCTGTGAATAGCTGAATAATCTCTATCTAGGGGAAACTGTAGGCTCGGATTATATTGCGACGCTCAAACCACCACTTGCAAGGCCAACAAACTGCTGGGAGACGCCTGTGATGCCGACAAAGAGTATGCAAATCTTGCCATCAATATGTCATCTGCTGATCATTTCTAGATGCGATTCATGGAATTGCCTGAATACTGCGGTCTGCGGTCCTCCTGCTGACGAACCCCGGGAGCTGGGCACCTGGGTGTATGCTATCGTTGGCATTGCCATTATCGGCGGCATGTTGGCTACACTCATTGGACTCTACTTTTTGCACCGACGCCACCGTGATCATGAACGTGCGAAACGAGCGCAATACTGGCGAGAGCAGGTACGAATGATTATTGCAACGTGGAAAGAAAATGTCTGACTTTGTCATGGTAGAATGCATTTCACCAAAACTTGTTGCAAATGCGAGATACGGCTCGTGCGTCCATTCTTTCGCTACCCGGCCACCAGAGTAATCTCAGCGATGGTGGTATGTCAGATGAATCGCATGCGCCTATGCTACAAAATGCCGCACCGAAAGCATCCGGACTTCGCTACACTGCAGACGACGCTTCTTCTATTGACGAAAGCTTGATGATGCAGCCTCAGATGCGAGCTGATGGGAGATTTTGAAACTTGGGCTTGAGACTAGAATAGTTTACTGCACATGACAAATATTGGACCCTTGCAACGATTTGAATCTTGACGTCAGAGTAAAAACGCAACCATGGCTTCACCTCCACCGTCGGCCAACCCTCTAATGCCTCAGCCATTGCCGTCACTGCCACCATCACCATCGTCAGAAGAGGACCTCAGTCGGGCACAAGCCTGGTCAGAATCTGAAAGTTCTCTTACCAGCAAGCAAAAAGGAAAGCAACGAGAAAACCTTGATGCTGGTGACGACGAAGCTGGAGTCTATCCACCAGTAAACGATGACCAGGCCGAGACAAGACGTGTACAAGAGGTAAGTTGCTGTCACCTTGGATATTCTCTTTATTCATTTCGTAGAACCTTAGAAGAATGGAAATGGCTGAGCGTCAACGACGCAAAGCTGCTCGCGATTCAATTGGAGGCTCAGCGTCACTCATAGCAGACGTCGGAAAGCTCCTTTGGAGAACGCCTTCATCAAGGCCTCCGACAGACCGTTCGCTTGGCACTCATGCTGCTCTTCAATCAACAGATTCACTCGATATCTTACCACTCAAGTCTCTCGCAGACGATAATCCATTCTTCAACCCAGCAGTTGAATCTAGAGCTCCAGGGGCTGTCATGACCCCGTATGCTGAAATTCCACCGCAGCAGGACGATAGTTCTAGCTCATTACCACCTTCTCGACCAATGATTGTGGCAGCAAATTCTTCATTTAGCAAGCCACCGCCTCCTCAGCCGCTGGATATACCTCCACCAAAGACTCCACCACCACGTCTGGATTCAAAATCTCCGGTGCAAGCGCTGCAGTCAGAGGAAGAAGAAGAGAAAGAGACAAGATGGTGGCATGATTGGCTTTGTGGCTGCGGAGAAGGTTCAGATCGAGGTGGAGAAAATCAGGCAAGTTGCTTCAATTTCTTGCAGAATTGTACTAAGCATGAAACAGGCGGGTCGTACAAATCCCAACGAGTAACCTTCTATGGACTATTTCTAGATAAATCCATGACAATGCATTGTTATTGGTGGGCAGGAAAGCGGACACCCATCGGCTTTGGCGGACCAGTCTGAAAACTGTTGGACTCGTGGAGACAAAAAGGTGACAGAGCTGCCAGCCTCGACACTAGTTCTTCGCGAAGGCCCGCCCACAATTGCTGGCTCATTCTCGGCGTCGGGCTTTGGGTTAGTGGGAAGGACTGGGCACCGACGGGTCCAAAATAGCCAGCCAGGAGCATCAGGCCCACTCGAAAGGAAACAGTACGAGATATGTTTCGGCTGAGCGAGAAAAACGGGATAGATAGCCCATGTGTGAGAACAGAGCAAAGGATCATAAAGGACACCATTGTCTGGATCGTCAATGCAAGTATGTCCTTTTAGGTTATCGGTGGATAGTTGGGTTTTGGGAGTTTGTGCAATCCCAGCGTCGAGATAAAGATGGACGCCCATCTATCTAGTTGAGCCAGAATCTGACTTTGTAGATATAAAAACAGACCGGACCTGTGAAACCGTTCATTAGCTGAAATGGAAATCAAAGGATAGGCGCACCAAAGTGACCGATGAACAAGGCCTCGCGCCAGGTGTGTATTTCGGGGATCCATCTATACAACAAGGGAATGGAAGGACTCCGGCGAAGGAAGAGAATCGCGATGAAGAGCACAATCAGCCGTCAGATGTCGAGTCCAGTGTTGGTTGATTGCAAGAATCAAATGGTAGTCATGCCCCGATGTAAACGAAACAGGTAGACCTGAAAACTGGTCCCTCTACTCGAATCCTCATAGAGGGACCAGTAAATATCATAATTTGTTGGCGGGTGATAACTTTGATGGGACCGGGTTAAATAAAAACTGCCTTATATGACCAGAACCCATATGCGGAAACCACATTAGGAATTATATCCGGGTTGCACTCGACCACCACTGCTAGTTTGTGCAGCTTTTTTAGTAGATTTGACATGTTCAAGACAAGCAGGACAAGAGAGATGATCAGACAGACAAAGGCCTACATATGAAGGCAAGAAGAAATGACGCGCTCGGTTATGATTCCAAAAGCGGATTTCCCCAAATGGATTCTGGTCATATAAGGAAATTCTTTATTACGAACATGCCGTCAAAATTATCACCACCCGGATATAAATGAAATTTACCAGGCCCTCGACGAGGAATCGAGGAAGAGGGCCTGATATCGAGGCTACGAAACAGGCGCAATCGAGCATCAAATCAATGGCGGAGGCAAAGACTTCGTTTCTGTAAGCTATGTATGTTGAAGTCACACCGTCCCAGGAAATGGCGTTGCTTAACCAGTCAGATTTCGGACAATTCGCTATGGATGATCACAAACCTGCAGCAAAAGCAGCTAAAAGATCATCCGTTGTACTAGCTATGCCAATCGTGAAGAGGCCAGAGTCAAGTATTGAGCAAGATAGGAAGATGCAGATGAGAACTTGATAAGGTACGAAAGGTGACACCTGGAGGGGTTGGCCTGGATAGAAAGTAAAGCAAAACCATAAACCTAGAAACCACCCCAAAGATGACGCCTAATACAACCTGATCTGTGCCAACTAGAATCAACCATTGTTCAGGTCAAAGCGAAAGAACATACAAAGCCATCCAATCAGAAACCAGTGGCCAATCGCCTCTTTACGATTGGAATCCCGAAGCATATAGAGGCAAATCGGCAGGAAGGCCAAGTCATCGTTGGCAGCAGACTCTGCGGATAGAATGAGCCGCAAATGCAAAGGTACATACTTCACGGCAAATTTCCTCCTGTTTGTCCAAGTTGAGAAAAGGCACCAGCGTGATGAATAGCCTGAGTATCGACTATTTCGAACCTCGGGAAGAGTAAACGGAGCAGGCCTTTTATATGTTATGCGTGAATTGGAAAGACAGAACAGCACTTGCCTGCTGCGGTGGCCATCGTGGTATTACCACAGTCAAGAGCCCTCGGGCATATTGACGCATGTACGACCTGTTTGTTGAAAAAAATCAAGTTCTTATCCGAGTCTAGTCGTCTCGGGAGCTAGACGCGTACTTCGGCAACGCGACGCCTATGGGGAAGTAACGGCCAGAACAATACGCATGTCATCAAGGGCGATTTTATCAGAACCAGTCATGTACCACGACCAAGGGTTGAATATCCCAACAGCATGGGGGCCCATGCTGACCCAAATGTGGTCCTGGAGAAGTGTCAATACTGCTCCAGATGTGCCAAGAGCTCACCTAGGACGATTTGGAGGGATTTGTTAACAAGTTCTGTGGCACTGCTTCGTTTATATATAAAGCTGGGGGTTCGTTGACAATAAGGTCTGTGGTGCTGTATGACATTCCTTGCCTTTTCCTTTACGAAAAGGGAGAACATGGAGAAGGCGACTGCGAATCCTAGAGAAATGTAGGCCGATCCTGGAGCGGTGGCCTGCCAAACAGCCTAATAGTCCGGTCATCGTTTTCGAGGCAACGAGTTCCACTTGGTGGTGGGTTAGTGCAAAACTCGGAGCGGCCCGAGATATTTATAGCGCGAGGTAACGCGGCGTCTGTACTATCTCTTATCTCAACCACAACGACCAATGGGTTCTGCAGCATCAAAGCCAGCTTCCGTAGCCGCTGTGGACATCGACCATGACGAGAAAGGCTCTCTGTCAGGCAGAATGTCCATGATGAACCTGAGAAACACTGTGACCCCATTATCGGCCAATGGCTCGCTTACTCTGAGCAATCTATCGGACTGGGAAACCGACATCGCATCGGACCCCAAGGCAACCAAATTTCTCCACCTTTGGTTCACGAGACTAACTAGGCCCAAGACTCAGCTTTCTAGGACCATTTTGTCACACTCGAACATTAATGAGGCGCTGATCTCGCGTCCCGCTGTTATATCGACCGCTCATATCTTTAATACCGAGCTGGCATTCAAGACTGGACCTATAACGAATCAGAAATCTTCAGGGAGATGTTGGCTTTTTGCCACGACGAACGTATTGCGTTATGATATCATGAAGACACTCAAACTTGATTCATTTGAATTGTCCCAGGCAAGTCGTTCTATAGCTCGACCTCGACTAGTTTGACCTGCCACAGAGTTATCTGTTCTTCTTTGACAAGTTGAACAAGGCAAACTACTACCTTGAGCTATCTATTCAGAATGCAGACCTGCCTATTGATGATCGCCTGGTATCCCACCTAAACTCTGACATCTGCAGCGACGGGGGACAATTCGACATGGTTAGTTTCTTGCTCCATGTTCAACGTGTCCGAACACTAACAATGTTTAACAGGCTGTCAATCTGCTTGGTTCGTGGTCTGGTCTAATGTTTGCTCTCCCGTATTCATCATGATTAGAAAACTATGGAGTCGTCCCTCAATCGATCTACCCCGAATCGACCCATTCCTCTTTGTCCGGTCCACTCAACAGCCTTATCAAGACGAAGCTGCGTGAACATGCTCTTATCTTGAGGGCACTCTCTGCTTCTTTGAAGGCCCAATCATTCTCTGAAGACATCATTATCAACACTCTTCGTTCAGAGAAAGAGAAGCTCATGAAAGAAATCTATACCATCATGACCGCCACATTGGGAGTGCCTCCCAGCCCTGACAAGAAGTTCACCTGGGATCATTACAAGCAGGATGGAACCTTTGGCACTTGGGAAGGGACACCGAAGGACTATTTCAAAGCATTCAGCAACAAAACATACCCGGTGCGTGTCGCATGAATTCTTTTTGGCCTTGATCTCATATCTTGCAGCCTCTGGAGTCATTTTCGCTCATCAACGATCCCCGGAATGAGTATTCAAAGTTGTACACTGTCTCCAAACTGGGAAATGTTTGGGGAGGTCGTCCAGTCCTTTGTGAGTGATTCCATACCGACAGTGTCCGCGGCTAAGAGCAAGATGTCAACACCGAGATCGAGACGCTGAAAAACATGGTCGTCAAGGTGCGTTGTACTTTTGTCTTCGACTAGGGTGAATCCTAAGCTATTGTTAGATGCTCAAAGCTGGCCTTCCCGTTTTCTTTGGCTGTGATGTCGGCAAGTTTTCAGACAGAGAACATGGGATTATGGACACCAGTTTGTTTGCATATGAAGTATTTATACAATGCAGTCTCCGAGTGGCACTGATCCTGCTTGCAGACCGCGTTTAACATCTCCTTGGGCTTGACCAAAGCTGAGCGTTTACAAGCCAACGAGTCATCCATGACCCATGCAATGGTAATCTCTGGCGTCCATCTGGACGCAAATGGAAAGCCAGTTCGCTATAAAGTGGAAAATTCATGGTATATTCCATCGTCCCTTCTGTCGATCTACATCTCACCTTATCACAACAGGGGAACCGCCAGTGTCGGTGAGAAAGGATTCTTCGTGATGTCTGACGCGTGGTTCGAGCAATTCACCTACCAAATTGTTGTCCCGAGAAAACTTGCGCCCAAGAATCTTGTGGACGTTTTGGACAACTCTGAGGCGGTGGTCCTACCTCCATGGGACCCAATGGTGAGCAAATCTTTCTTGTTACCTCTGGATACACTGACACTGGTTTCAGGGCGCCCTTGCGTGAGAGGTAGATAGTCCACAAATGGTATCCCGCATTTAGGGAGATCAAATGAATATGTATATATTAGTTTTGATCGTGGTTTTGTTTCCTTGCTCTCTCTCTGCTATCATCATGCAAACAGAACGAAACCGTCCTTCGTTTAGTATCTCCTTCTTTGGCGCTGTCGGAGCTGTCATGGCTGCGCTTAAACTCAAAGAGCGTTGGGACGGATGTGAGGACTTGGACTTGATGGTTTCCTAGTTGATTTTAACTCTACTTAGACAAGTCTGTGTCCAACGATGAAGGCAGACTGTCTCTTGCAAGCCCTGCTTATAGAGACGTCGACGGCGGTGAAGAAGAGGAAGGTGTTTCATTGCTTGACACAGCTCTTCCAAGTCACCGACCGAAGAGAGTTCGCGCCAAAGGATGCTGCCTCTGTTGCGGACTAGAGTAGGTATTTCATTTCTCCCAATCAGCAACACTGACAATCTATCCAGCTGCACTTTGTTTTGCAAGGCTCTTGGCATCGTCACCGCGGTATTCTTGTTGTGGTATGGCCTCAAATTTGTTATCTGGGCGGTCAAGGTACTTCTTCCTTGCTTGATACTCGCTTTGTTCTGAATCGAATATGTGAAGCCATCTCCTACTGGTCTCGAGAAAATGCCGTCGTTCAACACGTCTTTGGGCTGTCTCGACGCGCCTTACAGCTTCAGTGAAACATTCGTCAGCGTGCCCTGGGACGATGCAAAGCTCGACCACGCATTTGATATCAGTGGCGACGCTGTCGGGACCTTTACTGTCGCTCCAGGCGACGAAAGCATGACCGAAGTCGAATACAAGATATCGATTCGTTCGAATGACCGGTCGCTACTGGATCAAACAGCATTGCAATATCCCACAGACGCTGTCAACAGTCGTCTTGTGGTCTACACTCCTGGTATCGAATCATCTTCAACTTCCTGCATTCGATATGACATTAGAATTTCCATCCCACCGAGTCTTAAGAAGGTCCATATTGCTTCCCATAGCGCTGCCATGCAAGTCGCCTTTACTGGTCAATTGTCTACCTTGGACGACTTTGGAGTCACTTTATACCGAATGTCGGATTTGAACATGATATTGCCCACCCAGACCTTCTCGTCGACGAGAATGAAACTGGAGGTTTATCGAGGATGGATAGTGGGAGAAGTTGGTATCATCGAGAGCACTTCTGTGGCAACACAACGAGGAGATGGCGTAACCAATGTCCGTGTGTATCCCAAAGCGCCAGAGGACCCTGTCAATCCAGAGCCAGTCGTCTTTGAGACGGTCACTGGTGCTGGCAGGACGGACGTTGTGTTTTTGAGCGACAAGACATTTGCTCACCGAACAATCTCCAGTAAACATGTCTCATCTAGGAATGTACCGCTTTTTCCGAACCAGAACCGAGCCTGACTTCTAACAGGAATGCTGATGTTTATCTGACATACCGCGACGCTGAATTCAGTGGTCTTGTCGAGCTCAAGTCCACCAGCTATAGTAGTCGAGGTCTCCAGCCATATGCACCTTCTGCAGACGACAGCATCAAGTGGACACATTGGGTAGGTTCGAAAGATGGAGAGGATAGAATTCAAGTGAATTCAAGGTATGATTATTGTCTTGATTTTTCAGGAGCTGACCTTTTTTGATAGAGGCTGGACTGGTTTATATATGTAGAATGTAATTATTGCTGCTTGGGTAGTAATGCTAATCGACTGTCGTTTTTTTGGTGTCCTTGTCGCTCCTTGACGGCTTCTGTTCGCTTTTCTATCATTTCAGACATTGCCTGCCGTCGTAGACTGGTAATTTGGGCAAAGGCAGCAGCGATGGTCTGAAAATTCTAAGAGGACTGGTGAGCAAAGGCAGACCAGGGGACGTACTGCAAAAGCTCCAGCGAAAATTATCCAGTCCCTCCATCTGTCATCTCCACCTTCGTACAACTTGCGTCGTCGTCGGATGTGCATCGCTCGCCAGTCTGCGCCTGAGAGTTTTGAGGAATCATAACCAGAGCCAGCAACAGGTGATTCCGGCGCTGCAGACAGGCTACCTCGAAGAAGATTGTACGCAGCACTGATGGACTGGAACTGAGAATGAGCGATCTCGGCTGGCGTCGAAGGATTCCTGCGGTCTGGGTGATAGATTCGAACTAGCTCATAATCTACTTTCCTCAGCCAAAAAGCGGTTTGAACAGAATAATCCACCAACATCTGTCCTTGACTGCATCTGGCGCAGCATTTGGTGGCAAGTGGAAGATTTGGTGTGGAGTGGGCTTGGGATTTTGAGGAAAGGGAAAAGGGTTGACCGCTGCTGAGAATCTACGACAATGACGTCCAAGCATGAAATCACCAAGTCATTGTTTATATATTTACATGTGTACAAATTCTATAAAATGCGTATTAACTCTAAATGTATGGATGAATGCGTCATTTATGTTCGTGACTGAGGTGGGATGGTGTTTCTAGAGTTCCAGCCACCGTCCCGTCTAGTTCAGAAGCAACAGACGGCGAATTGAGTGGTGTAAATGTCCATCTTTGTGGAAGAACATTTCCAAAATTCGTCGACGCAGACGTACGGTGGTCTGTCGTCGGTGTTGCTGGATAAATTTCTTTCGTTTCTGGGTCCATCGGAGTATTATTCTCCGGAGTTGGATTGCGCGGTCGTTTGAAGGAATAGGGCGCAGAAAGAGTTTCCTCGCCTTTTTCTAAAGCTGCTTCATCCGTATCGCGTGTAGATCGATTCGAGGATCGACCTTGACGGTGGAATGCGACGACGTTGAGTACCAGGTTGATCACAACCACAATGACCGCGACAGAGAATATGACTGCCGTCACGAGGCCAATGGCGACTCTCGGAATTGCTGCAACTTTGAGCTGAACAGTAAATGCTAATAGCAGACCAGTACAGATGACCCGGACGACGCCCAAGTAAATGGACAAGGCATCACCTCCCTTGGTGGGATGTGGGCGAAGTATGCAGATGGCGAGCAGTCCAAATATCTCCAAAATCAGAGACAAGACAACTTGTACAAGTCCATTGTCTTGGGCTGACGCGATGAAGATTGCTTTGAGGAAGGACATGCACAATAATGGTGCGAAGAAGTAATACCGGGGAATCCGGTAATGAGAGTACAGGGGGCCGTGAGTCGCAAGGTGATGAGGGTTGGAAAAAAGGGCGTAGGCGGTCGAGGATCGTGCCAAACGGATAGTGGTAACTGCAGAATACAGTATACAAATCGAGATTGAAAAGAAAAGGATGACGGATAGGAAAACCGACAGCCAAGAATCCTTTAGCGTCCACTGGTAAAAAGTGAATACTGTCACAGGAAGGACCAAGGCTAGGCTCTGCAAAGCGGGTTTAGATTTACATATCCCGAAGTAACAGGATAAAATCTCACCAAACGTAGCAGCCAGGCTCTGAAGAAGGACTTATAACGATACCGAAGCTCTATGACGCGGTCGGCATTTGCCAATTTGAAGTGTTCCAAAGTGAGAATGGACAGGAAGCCCAGAAGGAAAACTCCTAGGGCGATAGCCAATAGAATTATGAGACAGAGAAACACTGTCATCATAGCATTTGCTGTGGCAATATGCATCGAGTTGACATAGGTGGGAACCCCAGGTTCAAGCACATTAGACGAAGCTGCAGTTACTGTCTGCACTTCGGTAGCTTGATTCGAGTTGACCGAAGCCGCAAAAGACCGCAAGTGCGAAACTGCAAAGCTTTTCAAAGTGTTCATCACAGGAAGGGATGCTGTTGTGAAACCCGTTTGGGCCCCTAGATTGTTGTAAGGGCTGAACTTGCGATTCACAAGACTGACGGCGTCTCCAGAGGTGGAGTTGGGGAGATTTCCACCTGTCCGATGACGCATGTCGTTGATAGCATTTTGGAGCCTGGGTGACGAAAATAGCCCCATTGACCAAGCAAAATTGAGTGCAAATGAGCGATAGACCGATGGATAGTTGAGGCTGAAAAATGCAGACGAAGCAATCGTCTGGTATAGATAAATAAGATCTAAAAGTCGTGATGCGAGGAGGGATTCGGATGAGAGAGAATGCCAAGCAGCAATGACAAATGCGAGCAAGGCAACTCCACCTGTTGACCATGGAACAGCTGGTTGAAAGGTTGACCAGCCATTGGAGAGCGTGGCCTGGACACAAGCTTTGACTTTGCCGGTGCTAATTTCGGTGAGTTGCAGTTGAGTGAAGCCTTCAAGGTCTGGTATCTTGAAGGCAATACCAGGGATTCTGTTGGATACACCCAGCGACTGAGGTAAAGGAATAGAATCCGAGCCGGAGAAATTATAGGTGGGTAAAGGACAGAGGACACCGCTCAGCACGTTGCAGAGATCTACGGAAATGTTGACAGGCGTCATTCCATAGACATTGAGCAGCAAGGAAGCTGAGACGCTGACATTGGGATCCTGAAAGATGAGACTCGACACGCCATGATAAACAAAGGTGACTTACAACACTGGCTGCCTGTATACTGAACGAGACAGAGTTGTTGGCTGAAAAGTAGGCGACATCAAACTGCTGAATGAGGAGTGAATCTGGATCCTCGCAATAGGACACAGAGGAAGTAACTGAAAACGGTATTTAGATGAGTAATTGTCGAACAAATGTCACCTACATAGTGATTGCTCGCGAGCGAGAGTGGAAGAAATAAGAAGCAAGGAGGAGAAGATTCGCAACCTGGCGGACAACATGGTTCTGGGGAAAAAAAAGAAGGGTCAGTGGAGCCATTTAAAACAACGACAATGAGGCAAGTTTATTGTTCCACTTACGGAAAGTCAATGTTACTGTTTTCTTTCGTCAAAGGAAAACCAGGTGTGAAACGAGGTGGTACCCTTAAATTAATAAGGACCAGTCCTGGTCTTTTTTCTTGATGCTTCAGATGCACAAGTCTATACGTCGTTGGACAGACGAGCAAAAAAGTCAGGTGACAGCCCGATTTGCGTTTCACCGTTATGTTTTCTCGAGCAGCGTTAAAGGCTCCCCGGCTTGGCCAGCGTGCAGCCTCCGCCATCGCCTTGAAATATTCTAATGCAGTCTACGGTGCTGCCCTTGCGAAATCTGCACCCACTTTGACCAAGGTCCATGCCGAGCTCGCCCTTGTTGCCAGCACGATCAAGGAAGACCCCAAAGTGTCAGCCTTCATTTTTAATCCCACTCTTCCAGCAAAGGATCGCGCAGCTGGTCTGGCCACCTTTTTCTCTCAGATAGAGAGCACCGGCAAGAAGGAGCCCGTCTCAGACATCACCAAAAATTTATTGTCAGTGTTGTCGGAAAATGGTCGTCTGGGAGAGACAGAGGGTGTCATAGAAGGATTCAACGATCTCGTCGCTCAATACAAGGGCGAGCTTACTGTCACCGTGACTTCGGCGTCGCCTCTACCCAGAGACATCCTCAGCCGTCTCGAGACCAGCCTCAAACAATCCCAAACCGGACAAAAGGCTAAAACCTTGAAGCTCACGAACAAGGTCCGTCTTACTCGACTTGTTTCGTGTATTTAGCTCAATTTTATCTAGGTCAACCCTTCGATCCTTGGAGGCCTGGTCGTCGACTTTGGTGACAAAACTATCGACCTCAGTGTCCAGTCCACTGTCACAAAGCTTAACAATGTCCTGCAGCGTAAGTCGTCAATGTTTAAAAATGCAAAGCCGCTGACTCCTTGGCTTTTTAGAATCCGTTTAAGTACTACGTGTTTACCCGGAAAATAGAATAATCTTCATACCTCGTCCCAACCAATTCTTTCTTCCTCAGATCCGCTCAGGTAAGAGAGTTTCAGGGCATCACAGTTCCATTCCACCAGGCGCGAGGAGCAAGAAGCGCGCTTGTGTTGAGGGAATCTTTCGGATAAACAGTATTGTAAGTAGAGCCTCGAGGTAGTCACGGATCTTCAGATTCAAGGCTTGCTTTTCACTAAATAATCCACTTCCGCCTCTGCTGCTCACCATGTTCTGGCTTAAAATCACGAAAATTCCGCTGCTCCTTGTTGCTGTCGCTGGCGTCAATATTTCTGTCACTCCGCCCAACCCACCTCCAGGCTCAGATGAAGTTGCGCCTTCCACAGCTCTGGAGGTCATCCTGAAGAGACGATTATTCCCAATGATTGTCAAAGTGAGTGCCTTTCCCCAATGGTCTTCAAGCTAAACAGTGTCTCAAAGATAATCTGTTGGTTGCCGACTTGTTTGGAAATTGTTGTCATACTGGCCAGCGAACTTCCTGACTCTCCGATACTTCAACCGGTTCTCTCCAAGCGGCTGGTTGGTTATTCGTGCGCCGAACAGATTCATGTCTCGACGGGACATTTAGTCGGAAGCGCTGCCTGTTTCGGAGGAGCTCTTCTCAGATTGATGTGCTACCGAGCCCTGGGGAGCCTGTTTACTTTCGAGATGAGCATTCGACGCGACCACAAGCTTGTCACCACTGGTCCCTATGCGATTGTGAGGCACCCGAGCTACACAGCGTTGATATTCACCTTCACTGGCGTCATATGCTGCAATTTTGCACCAGTCAGTTACTCTTTTTCAACGGTTTCTGTTTCTTATTTGCCTAGGGATCCTGGGTGACTAGCTGTGGGATCGTCGAGACATGGATGGGCCAAGGCTTCGCTGCTCTCTTCTTTGTTATCGTTGGAGTCGTGATTCTGGGACTACTGAGCAGAATGCACAAAGAAGACGAAATGTTGAGAAAAAGATTTGGCCCCGAGTGGTGAGTTGTGGCGACGTTTCTCGCGTACCGCTTTTAATGACTCCAGGATTTTGTGGGCCCAACAGGTTCCATTTAGTATTTTGCCTGGTATATTTTGATAGTTATGTACACTCCCGATTGAACAAATATGATGGCTGTTGACTGACTGTATCTTCGTATTTTCCATTGTCAAGGCCCACGTGCTCGCGTAAGTTGTCTCCTACTGCACTTGAAATTGAAATGGCCGGTCTCGGTGCGTATGTCTACGATAGCGGAAGACTTCTGTGTTTACAATGTTTTAGTGACCTGGTAGGCTCACTTTGTTATTTTCCTTTACTTACTCGAATCTCACGCAGCTCTCCAGTCCCATTTGCTCGAAAGAGGTTCCGGACAGCAAAATCAACGAGCACTTGGATACTGGATGTGCTCAAAACCTCAGCAAAGCCTCCAAAAGGCAGGTATCAGGCACCCAAGCTGGTCCATCAACACTGAAGAAACCCACCGTCCTGGCTCCCATCTTCGGCGCGAAGCAAAAAGTGGAAGCTTCCCCTTCGTTGTCTGCTCGCGGCAACAAACGCCACGCGGATTCTCTTGCATCTGATGGCCCAGTTAAACGAAACAAGATATCCCATAACCTTCAGAATGCTGCTCCGTTGGCCGAGAGAATGAGGCCTGCAACACTCTCTGAATTCGTTGGCCAAACACACCTGATGCGCCCGGATTCTCTTCTGAGGCAGTCGATCGCTCGAGGCTCAATCGGAAGCCTGATCTTATGGGGACCACCAGGGTATGAACTTTATGTCACTTCCGAAATGACGGCTCATGATTCAAATTCAAAGTTCTGGCAAGACTTCGCTAGCAAGATTACTTGCTCGAGAAACAAATTCGGTCTACAAAGAGCTCAGTGCAACTATCGTTGGTATCAGTGAGGTTCGAGCTGTATTTGAAGAAGCAAAGAGCGCACTCAAGTTGACCGGAAGGTACCAACTCTTGTTTTCTGTAGTCTCGGTTTCTTGATGCCATTTTATAGACGAACGGTCCTCTTCTTGGATGAAATACATCGCTTCAACAAGTCGCAGCAGGTATTACGTGTGTAGGCATGGATACAATCATCTAATTTGTTGCAGGACATCTTTCTACCGTTCGTGGAGCAAGGGCATATCCAGGTTTGTTGGGAAAGCAAGTCTCAGCCTTTGCGATATCGCTCAATTGGAGCTCATAGCTAGTCGGTGCTACGACCGAAAATCCTTCTTTCAAGTTGACTGGCGCATTGCTGAGCCGGTGTCGGTGCGTCAAATCCAACCTTTTCGCTATTTGCATGACCATCTTTCAGTGTCTATGTATTGGAACGACTGACGGATCAAGATATCAGCAAAATAATAACCAGCTCTCTCCAACGCGTCCAGCAGACCAGCACGAAACAATCTTCTCAAGTAGCTCAATTACCAGACTCGTCACCTCCAGCGTCTTCTTGGTCTTCGGACACGACAACAGCTCCTTCTTGTCCATTGTCGTCCAAAGTCATTGCTACAATGGTGTCACTGGCCAGTGGAGATGCTCGTACAGCACTTTCACTTCTTGAACTGGTCCTCACCGCCTCGTCGTCGATTCCAGAAGCGGATCTTCTCGATTCCTTGCGTCAGTCTGTAGCTGTTTCGTACGATAGAACTGGGGAAAGTCACTATGATATGATATCTGCACTTCACAAGAGTGTGAGAGGCAGTGATTCTGATGCAGCCATGTACTGGCTGGCTCGGATGCTCACTGCAGGAGAAGATCCTCTTTTTGTTGCTCGAAGAATGGCGGTATGTGCAAGTGAAGACATCGGACTGGCAGATAATCATGCACTACCTCTGGTAGGTGTCTTTCCTCTGTTTTCAATTCCATAATTAACACTCGTCTACAGGCCATGGCCACAATTCAGGCCTGTCAAACGCTTGGAATGCCGGAATGTCGCATAAATCTGGCACATTTGGTGGCATATCTAGCTGAAGCCCCCAAATCCACTCGAGCCTATGAAGCCTATAAACGAGCAGAAGCGAAAGCAAAGGAAAATCCTTACCTTCCGGTACCGATGCAGGTCCGAAACAGTCCAACCAAGCTCATGGCTGAACTTGGGTATGGGCAGGAATATCATTACAATCCAGACTACTCGTGAGTTTATTTTCTGACGCTTGGAGATCAGGTTTTGATACTGTTTATAGTCATCCTGTTTACAATCATTATCGTCCACCAGAAGTTGAAAATGAGGTATTCTTGAGGCCGCACGGTGACATGCGCGACAAGATTTTTGATGAAAAAGCGTTGGAAGAATGGGAGAAAAAGTTTGGGAAATGGGAGGGAAGACATTGAGCCCGAATTTTGTCGCGTGGAGCGTAAATACGAGATATCGAACGCGACAATACTGCTTCCTGGTTGTACAATGCTGAACTTCAAGCTTCACGTGATGCATATCTGCTTCCTCCCTGCCACCGCCAGTGCCACCATCTGAGGGATTTCAGTGCACTACATATGCCGTCACATGTAGACGTGTCCAGTGAGGAAGAGACGACATTTTATGGTATGTGGAAGCTCCTTGGGCAGTCTCTATTGGTCTGACCTTTACAATCCAGTCCTATGTACCGGCTTTGGAGTGAGTATTCGCGCACATTTCCAGTAGAAATACCAATTTAATGGGTTTGGAGATGCAGCCTTTCTCCCATTATAAAGATCCAGGCTCAAACCCATCGTGGCTGGCCGTCAAACCGCTACATGACACAGTGATAGACCTTGATGAACCATCTGAACCTATCGGAGCAGAGCAAGAGGGTTCCGACATTCCCAAGAATCGAATTCACATATCAGCTCTAGAAGTGCCCGTCGTTTACGAAGCCGTACTGGACACTGTTCCAGGCTTGCACCTACAACCACCAATCCTGCCACCAGAAGCTCGCAATGGATCATTTCCAACACCTCCAAGTCGAGGATACGACCTCATTTTTCATATCGGAGTAGCGGGAAGGGGACCATTGAGGCTTGAGAAGGTTGGTCATAAGCTCGGTTACCAGATGAAGGATGCCAGCGGTAAACTGGCACCTCTGGTTGAATCGCTGGTCCAAGACTTTAATCGCAATCGTGACGAATTTCTGGGAGCAGTCAACATGGAGATGTTGGCAATGGATATGGTTGAAACCCATGGTGCTGTCGACGGCGGGCCACGATTGAACAGGGGATTTGGAACTGGTTATGAAAAGTTCCCTGAAGAGCTTTACACCGACATTGATCTCACGGCTCTCGTTCACGACCTCAAACGACAAGGTGTCGAGGTCTGTCCAGTCGTCTTTCTCTCATGCCTGTACTCAATTCCCGGCACTAGCAAATATACACCTCGATGGATGCTGGTCATTATCTGTGCGACTTTATCTATTATTGTTCCCTTGCAGAATCGAGAAGAAGCGCCTACGAGAAAGGTCGCGCCTATTCGTATGAAAAAGGCAGCACAGTTTTATTCATGCAGTGTCCACCAGTTGGCTTGCCGCTCAGTACGACGGAGGTGACGGACGCGATTCGGCGGATAATAATACGTCTGGCTCGTGGGCTATGACGTAGGACTATTGTATAAATATTCTTGTTGTTGTCTGTAGCATAAATTATCTGTCTTTTTCAACCACCATGTCATACGCTCAAGTTACCGCTTCCAACACTCCGGCCAACCAGCCTCATCCAGATCCAGCTCTGTTCACTACTCCAGAGTCTGTTTCTTCATTCTCCAGCAATGAAAATGCCAAAGTGCATGTTGTACCTAATCCCAATGCAAAGTCTGACGCCGACAATGGTCCTAAAAAGCACAAAAAATTCAACAAAGCCGCCAAGGATGAGTCGTTCTATCTATGGTCCTTGACCAAACAGTATATGTTCAGACCTGGCGTCGCTGGTGGTATCATCGGGCTCGGTCAGTACTCTTCTGAAATTCGTCTCTCTGGCGTGGTGACGTCACCGATGAGGTCGCGAAAAATTCTAATAAAATTCTAGTCAATATTGGGCTTGCCTTGGGAGCAGCTCGTTCGTTCTATATCGACAATGAGCTTCGTCGTAATCCAAAGGTCATTTCGTCCACCGTCGCTGCTGCAGCTGCCATCTTGGCCGTAGAAGGATATGGGGTCGAAGCTTATAGGAAGACTGCTGGTGGTCAGGAAGAAGAACGTCGCGCGAAAGAAGAAGGTACTCTCATATACAAGCATATTCGTGAGGTAGTTTTCCGGCCAGGTGTCCTTGGTGGCCTGGTTGGCCTGGGTAAGTTTCTTCTTCAAATGGGAGACACAAGCTCACCATCCGACAGTCAACACTGGGATCCTCGCTACCCTTGGATATTTCGCTTATACCAACTGGGACAGACCGACTTGGGACAGACGTCTCGTTACTTCAGTCTCGGTGGCTCTGCTGACACTTCTTGGTGGTGAAGGGTACGTTCCCAAGTTCTATGGTCTATTTTTGCTCACAGATATGCAGATATATTGCAGAGAGATATCGTGAAAGTGAACATTGATAACGAGGCAGTATAAATTTGGACTTTTGTAGAACACGGCGGAAAGTAGTCTTAGGTTAGCTAAAATAGGATTTGATGCCATTTCAAACGCGATCCACGGAGGACTTCAAGTTGGATTATATTTTATCAATGTCGCTATTCGATATGCACTGCTATAACATGAACTAACATGAACTTGACCAAAAAATGTCGACTTGTGAGATTTGTGGCATTGTGACAGCGTCACAGAAAACTTTTTCTCTCCACCACAAAATGTCTCGATTTTTTAGACAAGCTGGCGATTCAGACAGTGAATCAGAGGAATCCGAGGATGAGCTCATGTCCAGTGGCGACGACGATGCGCCCCCCACCAGACCGCCTGCCAGCACTGGCGCCAAACCAGCCATGGCCCGTTTTCTACGCACAGCCGGCTCTGACTCGAGCGACTCTGATTCTTCCGACGACAGCGACTCGGACAGCGACGATGATAAGGCAGACTCCGACGATTCAGGCAGTGAGCAAGAAACTAAGCAGGGCGTCAGGATCATGAGTGCCCAGGAGAGACGTTTGGCGGAGATGGAGTCGACGGGAAAGGTCATGGACAATGCCCTCAAAATCAACGACTGGGTTGCTATATCCAACGGTCAGTTGTTTGTTTGTTCCAAATTCCTGAACTGACATGTCGATTCAGAATTCGACAAGTTGGTTCGTATGATACAGAGGCAGCACAATGTCTCCGAGCCAGTCCCACCCTTCTACGTCAAGACCCTGATCAATCTCGAAAACTCTCTCAATAATGCCCTCGTCAAGGAGAAGGAGGCCAAGAAGAAACTTACTGCGCTCGTTGCAAAAGCCTTGACCGCAATGAAACAAAAAATCAAAAAGGCTATGAAGGAATACGAGCAGGATGTAGCTAAATATAAATCAGTGAGTCTTCTATTCAACGTTTCCGCCGCTTTTTCATCATTCCATTCAGGACCCAGAAGCATTCGAACAGGAATATGCTGCTATCGTCAACAGGGATGCGGCTCCTCAGCCCACAGGTCGACCGGCGGCTGTTTCTGCGGAAGATGACCCAGAGGGCTTCACCCCCGTTGGAAAGAGTGGAAAGATGATGCAGCTGACGGTCGAAGGTATCTTCAAAAACTTGCAATCTGTACAAGAAGCTCGAGGCAAAAAGGTGCGAACTCGAAACTTTCTTTGCATATTCATAGATTGACATGTTTCAGAACACCGACCGTGCTGAACAAATGCGAATCCTTGAGAGGCTGCTGGAACTCGCAGCTACATCTTATCAGCGAATCAGAGTTTTACTCGCGCTCATTTCCTCGCGTTTCGATTACAACTCTTCCGTGGCGTCCCATATGCCTCTTGACCTTTGGACCTCTGCCCAACGCGAAGTTGACCAGCTAGTGTCCATCGTCACAGCTGATGCCACCTATTCGATTCAAGAAGTCACCGAGGACTATGATGAGCTCGTTGAACGTAGCCCAAGCACCGAAGCCGACGGTATTGTTCGCATTCGTGGCAGTATCATCAGTTTCATTGACCGTCTCGACGATGAATTTACCAAAAGCCTTCAAAACATTGACCCTCATGGGACCGAATACGTGGATAGGCTCAAAGACGAAAAAGCACTTTACTGTACCATCTGTCGTGCGCAAGCCTTTTACGAGACCACAAAACAAGATGATCCACTCACTCGGGTCATTATGAGACGACTTGATCACATATATTGCAAGGTGCATTATCTCTATCTTTGAATCTTGAATTGGACTAAATCATTTCAAGCCGGACGCTGTAGTTCAAGCTCTGGAGACTGGAGCAGAATCTTTTGAAATCAAACCGTCGATGCGACTCTCGGTTCAAACTACGACTTCCGGGCTGATCCACGTCCTATGCGTCTATCTCTACAAGTCTGGGAATTCACTATTACGAACCCGGGCGATGCTCAGTCATATCTATCATCATGCACTCCATAATGACTTTCACACTGCTCGAGATATGCTTCTCATGTCTCATTTGCAAGAGTCTATTCACTCGGCCGATGTCGCCACTCAAATTCTTTACAACCGCACAGTTGTACAGCTCGGCCTCTGTGCTTTCCGATCTGGGCTTATCAAAGAGGCCCAAGCGACATTGCAGGACATTTTCACGACACAACGGGTGAAGGAGCTGCTTGCCCAAGGTGTCCATCAGCAGCGGTTCCAGGTGCTGACTCCAGAGCAGGAGAAAGCCGAGAAGCAGCGTCAGCTTCCCTTCCATATGCATATCAACACAGAGCTCCTAGAAGCTGCCTTCTTGGTCTCTAGCATGCTGGTCGAGATTCCCTTGCTTGCAAGCATCGATTCTGAGGAGTTGAAGAGAAAGGCGATCTCTAAACCTTTCCGTCGTCTATTGGACTTTGCAGACCGTCAGGTTTTCACCGGACCTCCCGAGAGCACAAGAGACCACATTATGCAGGCCAGCAAAGCTTTACAGGACGGGGAATGGGAGCGCTGTAGGGACCTGGTTCAAAGTATCAAGATCTGGAGCTTGATGCCAGAGGCAGCTTCTGTAAAAGATATGCTCGAAAAGTACGTCGAAATCTGTCCTGCTTGTTTAGCATATCTCACAGAATATCAGGCGCATTCAAGAGCAAGGTCTACGAACATATCTCTTCACCTATGCCCCTCATTACAGCACACTTTCCCTTTCGCTGCTGGCCCGAACATTCTCTCTTCCTGTCAGATCTGTCACCTCCATTGTCTCTAAAATGATATGGAACGAGGAATTGGCTGCATCACTGGACCAGTCTGGCGGAATAATCGTCTTTCATCGCATCGAAGTGTCCAGAGTCCACCAGCTTGCGCAACTTATTGCAGACAAAGTCGCCTCCATGGTTGACCAAAATGAAAAATCCCTCGATGTCAAAATGGGCGGCACTGGTGGTTGGACTGAGCGCGCAGAAGGGAACAAAGGTGAAAAGCGAGAACAAACACAAGAGCGTCGTGGTCGTTCTGAACGGTCTCGTGGTAGTTCTAGGGGTGTGTTTCTTTTTTTCTGTTTCTCTTCCACATTATTGATCTTTCTTTCAGGCGGTGCTCGAGGCCGGGGATCACGCTTTGCTCAGGGCCTTGGAAACCAGATGCCAGCGCGGACCGGATAGCGGATTTGTTTTACTAGAATTGTTCGTTTCAAATGCCGACTGCGCTGGGTATATATATATATGACTGTCTTCTTGATTTTCTAAGCTCCTTGACACGTGAAGCATATGTATGTACCTTAGTGCGGAAGGTAGAAATCACCAAGTGATGCATTAAAATTTTCAGCGCTCTGGGTGATATTACAGTGGCGGCGAAAATTTTGTCACTTCACTATTTTGACTGTTTCTTGATCGAATCTGCATGGAATTGCTTCAAATGAGTTGTGGACAGGAAATATGAGTGACTCCGGTGCTGACCTTGATGTTGCAAAATTTCCATATATGGAAATTCCTGCCAGATAAATCAAACTCGGCCTACTGCAAAGAATGAGCACTGGAACCATGAGGTCTGACAAAATCTTGAGATGAGTTGATGAAAGAGGCTGTAAATGACTTCTATTATCATTTTGGTTTATAACAATCAGGTGAAAACAGGACCGGGTCCACCATCTGTCATCGATGGATTTCTCTGCTGATGAGATATCAGTATTGCTAGCTCTTCCCAAAGCTATGGTTTATCACATTCTTACATGTGAACCAGGCTCATTTGAGCCAGCAGCAGCTACAACTTGGACTGGCTGACCCCGCAAACTGTCTCGCGATGACATTGAGTTTATACTGGACACCATTGAAGCTCGGCCTGACATTTATCTTGATGAATTGAAGGAGGAGTTGAAATTGCAGGGTATTGAGATATCATTGGCCTCTCTGTGCCGATATCTCCACTGCAATGGGGTATCTCATAAATGGGTACATCTAGCAGACACTCTTTTTTTCTTCCTGGCATCTCAGAATGTTACTAGCTTGCTTGTATTGCGAAAGAGCGTGATCATGTTCAATGTGCAGAATTCCGAGATGCTGTCAGGCAATATGACCCTTGTCAAATTGTTTCCATTGACGAATCCACTCTTGATGTCCGTAATCTCACACGCAACTTTGGATGGGCTTTTTGTGGAAAGAGACCTGCTGTGGCAGCACCATATGAGTGAGGAGTTTGGTGTGTTTTCTTTCCTGCCTGTCTGACCATGTATTAATCTCTCACCAGCTACTCCATTCTACCAGCCATCAGCCATGACAGCATTCTGCAAGGTGCTTTCAATGCAATCACCTTCCATGCATTCATATCCAGACTTTCAGACCGCATGCCAGTATCCATCATTCACATGAAACACTAGACATGATTGGGGCACGGTATGTTACTTGAACTCACTGTATTGCATCTGGGCTTATTCTTGAGTGCAGTGGCATGAAATACATCTTCTTACCACTGTATTCCCTGGACTATCAGCCTATCGAGGAAGTTTTTCACATCCTCAAGATTTAGATACACCGTCATTATCGAGAGGGGCACCTTGCAATGATAATAAACCCAGCAGAACCCCATGAACCATTTAGTTTTCTCTTTGAGGCACTGGACTCTATTGAGCTTTCACAGATACATGGATGTTTCTGCGACACTGGCTATCAGATGTATAATGACGACTTTGATTTGTAGAATATTGTGTCGATTACTTATTTATAATTACTCGTTGATTTAATGATGCTTCACATCAGCTACAATCTTCTTCTTTAGCCTTTCTGCAGCATCCAAGAGCAACTTTGCTGCCCCCAATGGTATCCCACAGTCTTTCAACTCAGCGACTGTAACCGCCCTCGCCCAATTTGGACGATTAGTAATCAACGTAGAACTATTTAAATCTGCGCCTAGTCATATGACTTCTTCGAACTTTAACTTGTAACATTTTTGAACGCACAATAATACGTGGTCTTGTTCATTGTTGCTCGATTAAGCTCACCCTAAATCCCCATCTTACATTTTTGAACAACCTGAACTGTTCTTCTGACCGAAGAACAAGTATTCCGAATGAAAATGTCTAAAACTAAAGCCCGAAGAAAGTCGAAATCGTCTACGAGAGCCAGTCGACATAGCCATCGACTGAACCCTGCTCCAGATGACCCGAATACTTGTTCACCCAGTAATTCCCTTGCTCAGTCGACGCCTACCCCGTCGAGCGGAAATCTATTGAACGCCCAAACGATTCCTGCAGTGCCCAGATATCAGTTCACCCCGATTATTGGCGCTAATCTGAGAAATATGGCTCCCATCCCGACGTTATCTAGCCTAGATACACTGACACCGTCCCCTGTGCCTGTAGCTGGCTCAAATAATGAAAACCCATTCGTTAGAAATTCCCCTGCGATGGGCGCTCCAGTCGGACCTGGTCAGATCCCTGACTGGCGAATTAGACAGGACCAAGCGCTGTCGATGAATTGTCCCAGCAGTGCTCCTGTTGGTGCCATGAATGATCCATTAATTATTAGACATTCTATTGGACATATGAACAATGTCCCTAGAAATGTGAACCCAGGACCAGCTGTGACTATAATCGACAATGACAACAAATTCCTGACTGAATCTCAACGAGCTCGGAGATGCACGGAAAAGGTGAGACATCATGGTGCATTTGAGCTGGACGAAGACAATGTCGCCAACGACATCGACATTCAGCAAGCCATTCTCAACAACACGCCTCCAATCATTGACCCCAGACCCAAACAAATTCCTACAATGAGACCGACTGTGAAACCAAGTGAATCCCAAGAAACAACTGCTTACTTACCCCACCCTGCCTCTGCCGAATTGAATGCACTTTTTAATCAAGCTGTGAATATTTTGACATCCTCAATGAACCTTACCAATAGCAATGACCCTGGAATGGATGACTCGATTGCACAAATTGCTGGAAATCATTTCACAGCAAATCTTGAAGCCGCCGTACAAAACTTGATGCTCCCGCGGACCCAGACCGAAACCAATGAGCAATATCTGAAACGTTTGCAAGCTCAGCAGCGATTCTATGAAGGAATAAACCCAGTACCTACCGTTGCGGTAAAACAATCTGTGGCCAGGACGGTTCATTTCCCTGACTCGACCCCAAATATTACGCGAATTGATTCCGTGACTGATAGGCGAGCACGATCTGAGCCACACGGCCGCCGAAATGAACCCTCAAATGCAAATCAAAGAGCGCAGACTGAACCTCTGCCCTGTGAGACTGCATTTACTGACCATGTTGCTGTACAACGAATGAGGAATGGTGAAATGAGAGAAACTGGACATTCTAATTTCCCTGACCAAGGCATTTCCTTCGACCATGGAGGAAATCCCTATGACTGAGGAGCTCAGGGAGGAAATAATAGAGAGCCACGAAACACACCTGCCCGTGAACCTCCTTTGACAGAAATCTCTGAAACCGAATCCTCGTCGCAGCAGAGTGACCAACGGAGGAAACATGGTGACTCCTCCGATGAATCCTCTGATGATTCCGAGTATTTCTCATCATCCTCTGATGAATCTCCTGAGGACAAACGAAGGCGCAAGAGAAAGGAGAAGCGTACCAAGCGCCGTGAGCGTGACAAGCATCAAAAACAATCCAATGATAGTGGTGAACCTGACGATGAAGGAAGTAATGGTGGAGATGACCGATCCACTGATGAATCCACTTCTGGGTCCAGTGGTTCTGGCTCAGGATCATCCGTAACCGATAGATGTCAAATTCAAAACTGAGACCGTCGAGCACGACTGAGAGACGACCCTGATGACCAAGAGAGGAGACGAGACCAGCGTAGACACCAGCGCCATAGACGCTCTGATGACAGAAAGGCATACATGCGGGAAATGAAACAGCGTTTATTGAGAATGATTCGTCGCAGTGTAGGACATCAGACTGATCTTGGAATGGGCAAGTCTATCAAGCTGGAATTACCCAGAAAATATGATGGTCGTGGAGACGCCAAGAAATTTGAAGACTGGTTGCCTGAAATGCTCAGGTATATGAGTCTCGCCGGATTGAATGGTCCACTTCGCGACCCAGCTAGATTGCGAATGCTGGGGGTATGCTTGGAAGGGGACGCATTGAACTGGTATAATGTGGAGATTGAACCGTTATATGCCAGCCCATTCACACCGTGACGAAGGTGGCGTTTTGACAAAGCAGTATGGGAATTGTACCAACAATTCTGTCATGACACGATTCTGAACAATGCCAGCAGAGACTTTGACCATGCAACATATCGAAATAGCTCTGGTATAAACAGACTGTACCATGAACTGTTGCGAGCAGCTTCACGCATGATGCGTCCCCCTAGTAGCTTCGAATTTACATGAAAAATGCTATCCTGTATTCCCAATGACATGTGAAAATGGCTGATACAAGATCGTCGGATTACTCCAGAATACGTGAGCAAGCGTAGACTACTGAAATTGTGTACCCGATGGGAGCGAGAGCAGCTCATCACGAAACATTACCAAGATGAGGCTTATCAGACCCGCAAAGCCAACTCTTCCACTCAAGCATCTAGCTCGAGATTCCCTTCGAGTACAGCCGCGACTACTGGTAGCAGTCAGCCCAGGCAGAATGGACGATTTGTGCGCTTACCAATGACACGGACTGACAACAGAGCCATGAATGCAACTCACAATGACGAGCGGCAAGATCATACCTCTAGACCGAGTCCCGCTGTTAACAGAGGAGGTCAGCACAACTCTCGCATGTTGACAACACATACAAATGGGATTGCTGGTCCTTCTCGACCTGTTCAAGACTCCAGTGGCGCTGCAAAGCCTTTTGACATGAAAACCGCAAAATGTTTTAATTGTGGTACCATTGGACACATATCTAAGGATTGCTGGAAGCCCCGACAACAGAAACCAGGCTTTCGAGCCATGGAACCTGAACTAGTAAATGAGCATTCCCATCAGATTGATGATGACGATGAATTGGAATATATGGATGAACCTGAGGAGCATGTTGTCGTAGATGATCGCTCAGATGAATCCTCGGAAGGTGAAGAGAAAGAATTTGTGGATGAATCTGATTATGGGCCAGTTAACCCTGATGATCCATCTTCGAGAGCGCTGCGAGTTGTAATTGAATCGTCTGGTGATCTTACTCCCAATGAACTACGTACCTTGGTAGTTATGCACTTTGAAAACCGTTTGCGCTCCAGGCTGACATGGGTGGCGCAAACTGCTGAATACCGCGGACCTATGATTACACCTGTAATTGATCATTACACAAATGATCTTTATGCTCGGCTGGCACAAGGACAAGAATTCCTTACCTGGGATGAAATATTCCCTGAAATGAGTGGAGATGATGTACCCACTGGTCCCAACGCACTTGAATACTGGGATGGACATGACTCAAACGCGTTTTTGAGAGCAAATTATGACGATATAATGAACAGCAATGCAGATGCAACTGCTGATGACCATGGTTTGCCGAGACCTGCGGATATGTCACAATACAAGTGAGCTGAAGTAATTACTCACCGCCGAAGACTGGTATTGTCTGACGGGCAATGGCAGCCAAGCCTGCAACACCGCGAAGAGTCTGAGGAAGAAGACTTTAGTAGTGAAGAAGACCTAGGATACCTGTCCCCTGTGGTTGACTCTGGAATTGGTACTCCTGTTGAATCTGACCCTTGGGCCAGCGATAGTGACCCAGAAATTACGTCTTCTTGGTCGTATGATGAGGGCGTATACAATATGGTAATGAACCAGATTGTAAACGACGACGGTGACCCTAACTGGGTAACTTCAGATGAGGACAGTGATAATGATGAGATTAGACCCTGGAGCACTTACGAAGGTTACGATGTGGGCTTAAGTGACCTCGACGACCCAAACCTGATAGTGTATTCTGACGACGTGATTCGTTACGCTGGACTATGGGTTGTTGACGACCAGTCAACCTCTGAAAGCACTTCTGATTCCCCTCAGCTATGCAGAATCAAAGTATCATCTGAAAAGATGAATCGACCTGTGAGAAATGCTGGTCAGACCCGCTGCTTGACTGCTATGATTGAAATCAATGGAATGAAGGCTTACATGCTGTTTGATTCCGGATCTTCGACCGACTCCCTGAGCCCTGAATTCACTCGTGTTTCCAGAACCAAGGTTCACGAGCTGAGTGAATCACTTAACGTTCAGCTTGGAACTGTGGGCAGCTGTTCGAAGATTAACTTTGGCGTGAATGCAACAGTAGTATTCGGTGGTGAGACTACTGGCAAATACTTTGACGTATTCAATATTGATAGATATGATGCTATTGTTGGAAGCGTCTTCATGCGTAAGCATAAGGTGGTGTTGGATTTCGAATATGATGTCATTGAAAGAGGATGTTATCGAACAGGCAAGACGGTCTGCTGCACGGATTACTGATAAGATTGTGGCTATGAAACCGACAACAGATTCGAAACCAAAAGGGAAACCGATATGACTCACCGAACTCGATCATGGAAGGCACGACCTAAGGCGTATCTTCACACTGTCCACTGGGGAGGAAATCGATGAAATTGATATTGAAAAGCTTGATGATGACATAGAAATAGTACAAGAATTCTCAAGAGAGAGATTTCCAGGCCGCTTTGATGAATCCAACAAGAAAATCGAACCATTTGACCGCTCGAAAATAACTGAAAAGCATAAGCTAAGCCCCAAATTGATGAAAGCTGAAGCAACAGCTAAACGAACCTTGGACGCAATGCGATCTGAGAAGAAAGCCAGATTTCACAAAAGAAATCACCCGGACCCCTCAACGAGTCAAGAGGATGCCTTCAAACGAGGAGATATCCTCATGCAAATATATGAAACTCGACTTGAGCATAATTTGAATAAGAGTGAATACACTGTGGAAGATATCCCTGCACTAAGAGATCAGTGGTTCGCTACATGCCAAGACATATTAGGTGACGCACCTGATCGACTGCCTCCATTCTGCGGAATCAATCACTGCATCACGCTGATTGATGAGAACAAATGGTACTCGTACTATTTGCCCCGATGCCCAGACAAATTGAAAAAAGATCTGCTCGAAAAGATCAAGAAATACACGGCGGCCGGTTGGTGGGAACAAATCAATGTACCCCAAGCGGCCCCAATGTTGTGCATTCCCAAGAAAACTGGGAAATTGAGAACTGTAGTTGACGCCAAAAAGAGAAATGACAATACCGTGAAAGACGTGACCCCATTCCCTGACCAGGACCAGATTCGCCATGATGTGGCGAAAGCTCGATTTAGGTCGAAGATAGATCTGTCCAATGCCTATGAACAAATAAGAGTGGACCCAAACGACGTGATACATACCGCATTTGCCACCGTATTTGGGACAATGGTTAGCTATACCATGCAACAGGGCGACTGTAACGCTCCTGCCACATTTCAAAGAATAATGACGATGGTATTCAGGGACTTCATCGGAAGATTTGTCCATGTATACCTTGACGACATATTCATATTCTCCAACACTGTTGAAGAGCATGAAGAACATCTGAAACAAGTATTTGATCAGCTACGGAAATATGAATTCTATCTCGAACCTGATAAACTGGACTTATATTCTAAATCCATGGACTGTCTGGGACACGTAATCGACGACAATGGAGTACATTGTGATCTAGACAAAATTGAACGTGTCAGAGAATGGAGGACACCAAGGAATTACTTGGACGTACAGAAATTCCTAGGTCTGATACAGTACCTCGCGTCTTATCTTCCCGACCTCACTGCATACACTGGACCACTCTCCAGTATGACCCATAATGGCCAAGCATTTGATTGGCGACCAATACATGAATCATGCTTTGAAAGCATCAAAGCACTTGTTGCGAAGAACCTGGTACTGCACCCCATAAATGACACAGTAGATGAACCGATCTGGATAATCTGTGATGCATCAGTGTCTGGAGTTGGTGCCATGTATGGACAAGGACCCACCTGGCAGACGTGTCGCCCCGCGGGCTTCATGTCCAAGAAGTTTACTGCCGTGCAGCACCATTACCGAGTTTTCGAACTTGAGACGATTGCCATACTCGAAGCCCTGCTGAAATGGGAAGACAAGTTGTTGGGCCACCGAATTCATGTAGTGACTGACCATAAATCGCTCGAGTTCTTCAAAACTCAGCGAAGACTATCCAGTCGGCAATGTCGTTGGATGGAATACCTTTCCTGTTTCGACTTTGACATTCGCTATGTCAAAGGGATATCCAATAAGGTTGCAGACACTCTTTTGCGATACTATGAGAGCGATACTGATACTGATATTATCCATCCTAATGAGTATGTCAGTGCCGACATAAGACTTGATCCAGAAATGGAGGACTTACCTTGGGACCGAGAGAATGAGATCACCAAGAAAACAATGGAGACTTCATTCAATAAGCTGAACGAAGGCGTGAGACTCCAGACGATACAAGAAATTATTGAAGAGCGCACCTTTGAAGCAGAAGCTCTGGCCAATAATGCAGAACCTTATGATGAACACCAATCAGAGGACCATGATCCCACTGTTTTTGATTCATACGCAAGAGGGAGACCTTTGAGGAAAATCATTAGAAAACGATGTGAATTGAATGATGGTATAGCAAGAGAATACCTGAATGACCCTTTGTTCAAGCTGGTGCTTGAACATCCCAATGATCATCCCCGATTCTCTGTGAAAGGAGAATTGATCTTTTGCAGGAATCATGGCGATGAAGAGGTGCTATGTATTCCTAAAGGCATAGACCCTGAGTCGAACCGAAGCTATCGAGAGATTGTAATTGATGCTGCACACGATGTAATGGGTCATTATGGGACCCAGAAAACATCTGAATACATCCGACGATGGTTCTGGTGGCCACATCTATATAAAGATACTGAGGAATTCAGTAAATCTTGCCTCAAGTGTCAGACCTGTAAATCAACGAACCTAATGCCAACTGGAAAGCTACATCCACTGCCCATACCCACGAAGCCCTGGGAATCCATTGCGATGGACTTCCTTGGCCCATTCCCTGAATCGAAAGGATTTGACTATCTGTGGGTCATAATATGTCGATTGACGTCTATGGTACACCTGGTACCTGTAAAGACTACCAGCACCGCGACAGAACTGTCCTGGCTTTTCCTGAAAGAAATTGTCAGATTACACGGACTGCCCAAGACAATATTCAGCGACTGAGACACTAAATTTACCTCCAGATGGTGGAAGGAGGTTCACCGCTTGCTGGGAGTGAAACTCCTCATGTCGACCTCATTCCATCCTCAGACTGATGGAATCACTGAAAGAAGCAACTGCTCGATTAACCAAATCCTGAGATCTACCGTTAGCCCTCACCAGCGAGACTGGGTTGACCGCTTACCTATGACTGAATTTGCAATTAATTCAGCAGTCAGTGAAACGACAGGCTTTGCACCCTTCTTCCTCAATAGCAGCCAGGTACCGTCGATTATACGTGACCTGTCCCATATGACCTCCGATACCCTGCCTGGTATCACAGACTTTGCCACATGAGTGCTTATGCATCTTGCAGATGCCCATGACTCAATAATCGAGGCTCGAGTATTCCAGACAGAATTTGCCAATAGGAAGCGAAGAAATGAACCTGAAATTAAACTGGACAACATGGTGTACCTATCCACCAAGAACATCAGTATACTGAAAGGTAGAGCCAGGAAGCTCGTACCTAAATATATTGGACCCTTCAGAGTGATAAAATGCTCCCCGAAACACTCGAATTATACATTGGAATTGTCGGAAGACTTGACGCGCCGTAGAATACACAATGTATTTCACATTGGTTTGCTGAAACCCTTCATCCCTTCCTGCGACCAACTATTCCCAAATAGACGAACACTGGACCCTTATGACTTTGGTGCCCCGGTAGATGCTGAATATCTGGTCGAGGACATTATTGGCCACAAATGGCTAAAGAAAGAATTACGATTAGAGGTATTATGGCAACTAGGAGATGTTACCTGGGAACCTCTGGAAAACGTCAATGGCTCACAAGCCATGGACCGATACCTGAAAGCAAATTGTGTGAAGGAACCAAAATTGCTGCCGAAAAAGTGATCACAGGGGCAGAATCGAAAGATCGAGAAACTATGATCACTAAATTAAGACTAGCTGGGACCTGTTTGTCCTTATTGACTGACCACGATCCCCCTTCAAAAAGATGCTTTGATTAAAAATTTCATCCAATTCCCTTCCTTCTCCCCTAGTGATCCCCTCATAATGTCCGGGATGGACATGACCGATGCCTCTCCTTTGCACCCCAGTACAAGCTTTGCCCCTGGTGTTGGTGCTTCAGCACAAGTCGCCGCGGTTTCCAACATGGTCAAAGACCTTCAGGACAAGGTCATCGACCTCCTCGAGAAGAAGGCTGTTGTCCAAAGCAGAGCAGATGACCTTCGATATGACTATTCCCAGCTCAAAGACCAGCACCGTAAATGCTGCTCAAAACTCGACCAGCTCAGTCTCGAAAACTCGGAGCTCATCGAAACCAACAAGAATCTCGAGTCCACTGTAAAGGGTCTCAACAAAGAGATTTCCGAGCTGAACGAGAAGATTAACTCCTTGACGAACAAACTCGAACATCGTGCACATTCCCAGTCTCCGAAACGTCGTTGAAAAGAGTCTACGACGACAGACGAAATTTCCTCTCCCCAGACCGGACCCTGAGAATGAAAAGGTATGCCGAGAGCATCTTACTCCTTGAACCCTGACCAACCAAACAAAGACTTTCAGTCAATCCTTGGAAGTCGTCCCCCTTTGACCACTGCATACGAAGTTCAGCGAGAACTAGCGAATGTGACCCAGAAATCATTTACTGGTCGCTGCGCCAATATTATCCTCAGTTCCCTTCGAGCCCAGGCTGACAATATCCACCCCACCATGCACAACGAAGTGATGAAGACCATCATTGCCATCGATTGGAAAGAACCTGCTGGGTTCAGTTCCAAACTGAAGCGAGGCAAAACGACTAAATCCATTGCCTACGACAAGCTCCCCATCACTCACTATCAACCAAATGCTGAAGCAGCCAAAGCTTCTTACCTTCCTTTGCCCCATGACTCCGATTCTGTATTCGGACCCATTGTATCTACTCGAAACTCGACTCTGCCCAAGTCCATGACCCCTGCTGAGATCCGTATCATGATCGACAACAGCCCTGGTCCCAAGAAGATATCCACCAGCTTGAACGAGTTTGAAATCACCCAATTCTTGCTCTATCGTGCTGGGTTGGACCGACAGTATCTTGGCGTCAACATTCGCATCAATGGAGGAGAGTACTCCATTGACCTTCGACAAGTCCGTGGCATATTAACGCTGATCCATATCCGACCCCATCGAACTGATGATAATGCCCGCATGCGCCACAAACTATCCGCCGAGTTCCAACAACTGGTCGCCATCTCTGGGAAGTACCAGGAGTTACTCCTCGAGATGCACTTGTCTGTACCCACTGATTCAAAAATCAGATTTGCTCGTTTCCCTACCCCTCCTGTCAGTGTCACAATTGATAAGAAATCAATCGCTCGTCACCTTCATGCAACGTACCTGTTCATTTTATCGACGACATCTATCCTTATGGTCGTCGTGTCGTTGAGCTTCAACACGGGAAGCAGCAACCAAAAGAGGAGTCTGGTTTGGTCAACCAGGTTCTGGAGAGTGATTGGAACGATGCGTTCAATGCATCGAACACGTCCATTGTATTTGGGCTGCCAGTTGGTCGCCTGGGAAACAACATCCTCGTCAACGTCGTACCCTGTGTTCCCCTTGCACTTCGTCCCGGCTCTCATCCTAAAGAGCCGGCGCCAGTAATTCATGCTATGACAAAGCCTTCGAGTCCCCAAGTCGACAGTGCTGCCTCCCAGTTGGGAATCATCTCGTTTTTGGGACTGCCCTCCCTTGTCGACCATCCTTCACCTGCTAGTGACTCTACTAGTTCCGATGAAGCCGAAGCGCCCAATAAGACTGTCGCCCCTGCTACTGGCAGTGACGGCCCCATTGGCGCTATTGATTCCGAGATGGCAGACATAAACGAAGTGTTGAATATCGAAGGGCTTTGTGACTCTGAGAATGACCTCGAAGACGATTTTGTGGACGCATACTGATTTGATTTATTGCTAATTATCCTCGACTATCGCTGCATTTTTATATTTTGCAACCTGAACTTAAAAACTTATTGACGATATATGCTCTGACATGCTACGATTATATTCTGCGATGTAGCCTACCCTGATTTATCTTGCAACCCACTTTATATCTTGCAATCTACCTTATGATTTGAAGAGTTGACTTACTCTTAATGCGGGAGTATAACCGCCCTCGCCCAATTCAGACGATTAGTAATCAACGTAGAACTATTTAAATCTGCGCCTAGTCATATGACTTCTTCGAACTTCAACTTGTAACATTTTTGAACGCACAATAATACGTGGTCTTATTCATTGTTGCTCGATTAAGCTCACCCTAAATCCCCATCTTACAGCGACAGTGCAACATGCAATGTCATCTGGCCCCCATAAATCATTCTCTTCCAGTGTTCCCTGATACAAAGCAGAAAAGTCACGCTTCCAATTGTTATGCTCGCTGCAATCATTGAGGAATTCAGCGAGTGTTGGCCATTCACCTTGGGCTGCTGCTTCAAAGCTGCCTGAGGATGGTGGAAGCAAAGCATGGTGATGGTGTACTGGTGTTGCTGGCACTGTAACCCCAGGAATGTTCAGCATATTGATGACGATGTTGGGCACAATATTGGGTGGCGGTACAGCATCAGGGACCTTGGGCTTCACTGTCCTTGTTCCCACTTGGTCTGGATCAAACATGCGGTTTGCTGGGGGCTTTATGAGTGTAATAGTCAGCTCTTTATCTGGGAACTCGGTTCTCTCTTTGACCTGTTAATTTTTATTCAATTTTGGTAGATGTTCTATGTTGACACTCACATAAGCTGTGGACCAGTTTCTGAAGTGAAGATCAGTCATAACAACATGAACTCCAGATGGATGTCCAGTCCAGCAGTGGGATTTATGCTCAGGACATCTGGGGTGTGTTTGCTTGAGCTCAACAATCCAATCATCAATCGAAGTTTGCTCCTTGGCATCACCATGAGCCTTCTCAATCAACTCTGCCTGTTGTAGAGCCCTTGCACTCTTTGATTTGCTACCTGCTTTTCCTATCTGTGTAAAAATGACAGTTCTTGAAGAATGATTGTTAGAGATCTTCATACTGGAACAACTGATTGATTGTCAATAATGATAATCTTGAGTGGTGTGCTATTCTTGTGACATGGCTGAGAGACCAGGTTTTGGATGCTGATAAAGTCATTTGCATCATCCAGAGTATTGTGAGTATCCTTGCTGTCCTTTTGTAACTTCCATGAGATGCTGAAGCTGTTGTCATCACTATTGTATCCCATTGCGCTACATATTTGTCTTCTGGCTCAAGGCCACAAGGTATCTGTGGAAATAACACATTGTTTCCTGGCTCTGTTGTGCCTTGGAACCATGAGAATCATATCTGGTTGACTGTCAATCACCAATGAGAAGAATACAAGGCCAATTTACCTTGTGGAGGTGGTGGACTGGGTGACAAGTTCTTCCACTTCCTTCTTCTCTTCGACAGCTTGGAGTTGATTGCAAGCTCGCAGTCTGATTCAGGATCAGAACCAATGTTTGCTGACATGATTTCTTGCTCAGAATCACTGCCATCAATATCCGGCTCCCAGTTATCGGTGACTGGTAAAGTGGGACACAACATTATAGCTGGATCATTGTCGCTGTCTGATCCTACTGGGCCATATAGTTCCTCCTGCTCCTCAATCTGCTTCTGAAGACTTCAATATGAGCACTGAGCTAGGCAGTCTTTGTATTTTGTGACTCATGATCATTGTCGAGGGTCTGGGATGGTGGGCGAAGATGAAGTCTAGTAAGTAGCGGGTGAAAATCGTTAGATTTTCCGGTCCCCCATGTGGTCTCTGCTGATGGGATCATGTAGACTTGGAAACCCGATAACTAGGAGCATACAACACATCCAAGTCTACTGAACCTTGCTCTCTAGGAGAAGGCTCCAAGAAACAGCATGAACTTTGAAAATTAATGATGTGAACTACTCTGGATTAGACAAAGTGTATCAAATGAATGCCTCGTGAATAGCTGAAGAACCTTGCATATAAATGGCCATGATTTGAGCATGACGATGAAGGTAAACATGAAAAGCATCTGATTGCCATCTTCCCTTCAGTTTTACTGCTTCTAAGGGAGTACTCTGCAACAGATACTCTAAAGTAGAACTTATTTGAATGCCGTGGCCCTGCAAAGGGTCTAGACCTGCTGCGTGCACCACCTTGGTGAGTCCCTCAATGAAAGCTGATTTTGTCAGAGGTCGCAGAGCACCATCTTTCATGTACGCAAAGAGAGGAGAATCCAGAGAACCAAGATTGACTCTGAGATGGTTTTTCAATGCTGAGTCCAGATCCATCTCATCACCAAAGGACTTGATGCTTCTGGGCCTTCCTACAGGATTTCCTATTCTATTTTTCCTTCTACCATTGGTCTTGCCACCATGGCTTGCAGGCAGCTTGTCATTCTGAGCCATTCAGGTAATTTGGGCTTGGCAGAAGGACAAGCTGAGGTTGTAGGCAGAATGGGGCAATTTTTCTTACCCAGGAGCAAATTGAATTGAAGAGATTGGATGAGAATTGAGAGAGATATAGACAGTACAAGAAAACTTGACAAAAACTGGTGTTCAACAAAAAAAAACTGGGATTCTCATGACTTATGCAATTAATTGTAAGTCTGCTGGCAATGTGGACTTGCAATAACTGACAGATCAGGTTCAGATATGGACACATGACAGCACCTTTATTTTTGCGAACTTCTACTCTTATACTGGAATATTCGTATCTACAAGAATTGACACTGGTCTAATTTGATTGTCTGGTGTTTCAAGCCTTCCCTGTTTCCTAAGGTATGGCTTATTTCCACTTTTTTTTTTTTGGAATTTCAACCAGTTTTGACACCATTGCTGCTCATGATGGTGACCAGCACTCCTTCCTGGCGAGATTCTGATTGGACATTGCAGGATTACTTTATTCTGGTCATTTACACCCTAGTGAGCTCCTTGTCACATAAGGGAAAGTGCCCATATGAGCTTGCCATGTAGCTCACTCTCATATTCACTTCCCAATTATCATATGATAAAATCTTGTGTACCATCATTTTTCCTTTCAATTAATCTCAATTGCTCTTTTATCTCATTGTTCATTGCCACCGCTAATAGGGCACCTTTCAGTGGGGCTGTTGATGCAAATGGAGTCTTTGAAACAGATCTATAAAGATCTATAACTAATAATCCAAATACACACTAACTCTCTTTTAACACCCTAAGTAATTTGGGAGCCTTTCAACAAAGTTGTAAGGTTTTGGTCACGCACTGCTGGCCTCTCGCAGACAGAAACTTAGCTTAGTTCACTTTGACGGTGAACCTTGCATGGTTTTTGTGATGGTTTTAATTCGCAAGGAATATAAAGGGGATAGTGCAGGGCTACTGCTTCAATGTGTTGTCGGGCTATGACTTCAATAGGTTTTTACACCAAAGGTTTGTTCGAAAACAAGTTTTTATTGTATCTTGGACCACTTGTCCTCAAGTACACACCAGCACTATTCACTGCCCTGGGTTTAGAGCTCTCTATGATTCACCAAAACTTGTAAATATTCTCACAAATGGACCATGGGAGATCCGCAAATTTTTGTAAACTGCAAATACAAGTCAACTCTGCTCCTAAATTCATACGATTGGGAATGTCAGTCCTGAGATCTTGGCAAAACCACAAATATATAGACAAATATTCATATGGATATTTGCAGCAAGTATTTGTACAGATATTGCTATAACTACGCATTTTGACTAACAAGTTATTGTTTTACATTAATGGAGCTTCTATTGAGCAGTCTTTCACCAATGTGAGGGATCCTTGTGGACAGTGTGGAAAATGAGTCAGAAATGCCACGTCTGAATGAACAAACACACACAACACAACTAACACCTCAATACATGCTTTATATCCTCTTAAGTAGTTTGGGTGTCAAATAACTTCAGTTTGTGGAACAACTCACTTTGTTGTGAAGTTGTCTGGGACTTTTTGCTTTGAGAAGAGCGGTTTTGTTTCTAGAAGTTTTTAAGTGCTGTTAACACTAAGGGTGGTCTCTTAACACTAGAGTTCAAAACTAGAGGTTCTGTTTTCGACTAGAGATCTTTGCTAGACTAGAAGCACTTGTAATGTCAATTCTTTCAAGACTAGACTTTGTTCTGATATCTGGTTTCTTAAGCTGAAACTAGAGTTCTAGACTGAGAGACAATTATATTCGTTCCTTTGTCTGCTTCCAGCAAACAGGATTGCTCCTGCACTAGACACTAGACTGGGGTACAATGCTCTAAACTATTTTACTACCAACTGCAGGCATTATATACTTTACAAAACAGATGATAAATAAGATATGAGTCAATGTCCAAGCCCCACTGAGGTGTTTTACTAAGGCGTATCAATCAGCATTAAGTGTACAAAAATAGAACTTGTCAACTTGAGACCCTATGTGGAGTCCAAGCTGATCTGGTATAGATGAAGAGTCCTACTTGGTCAGAACATTCTGTCCACATAGTATCTTCTAATAGATGTGTGTCTTGTTGTCTTTGTGGTTGAAAACCACCTTTAAGGAATGTCAACTGTCCTTCCTATAGGTTCATCATTCTTTAGGAGTTGTCTTTGTCTGATTGTTTCATTGCTCATTAACAACAGATAGGGTTCAGATAGAGTTCCGGTCATGTAATTTCCATGACACAGGTCTGGAGCACTGTGCCGCTTATGTGCTTACACTGAGTGTATGTCCTTTCCCTTGTGCAACTCGTCAAGTCTCGAATAGACATCTTGGTTCATAGTTCTTTGTCATGTATTCAGCCTAGGCCATTATGTGGACAATGCTAGTTTGTTCTTCTGATAGATGGCGACATTGCCTCATTGGTCTCTTATACACTTTTGGGGCTGATAAGTGCAAAGCAGTATGACCAAGGTCCATGCATGTCAGTCTTATTGGCAATGTGAAGCTTCGTTCCAATGCTTTTACATCATCCCAGCAGTCCAAGGGGATGTCAAACTGCCCTAGTTTGATAGAAAACAAGGCTGAATTTTGTTATGCCTCATCATCTCCCCCAGTTCTTCCTCAATATGAGACTGGTAGATATTGATCAGCCAAATTCAAGATACAATTGTAAGATACACATACCTTAGCAACTTCAAAAATGTCAATTATGAAGCTGATTGGTTCCCCTTTGTGTTGAAAGTGCACAGTCCATGTGACAAATGCTCGATGATTGGGTGATGTCCAAGCATCAGTGGTAAAGCTAATTTTGCCAGGGTAATCCTGGCCAAAGGTGCATAAGCTGATGTGCAAATGAAACATAGCAGAGAGTCACATTCAGCAGTTTCATAACAACCTCAACACTTCGCTTGAATGATGTCTTGATATCATGAGCAATGGTATGCTCGTGTCAGACTCTGACACTTCAATTTCATCCAAGACAGTCCAGAAACCCATTATCTTAATTCTTATAGATAAGATACATGATCAAACACCTGACAAGATGGATGAAGAGGTTGATTAGATATGGAGTCATGGACAGTCATAAGGGATAGCCTCACACAGCCTTGCACAGCCTGGCTCAGCATTGACTCTATCATGACTAGGTCTCTGGGTCCAGGTGCATAGTATTGGCCCAAGACCTGAACAACGAGAATACAGACGTTAGACAGATTCTCAAGCAGTGAATGTGAAAGCAGCTAGATATACCTGAACGACGAGAATACAGATGTTAGACTAGGTATATGATAAGCAATAGAAATGAGCAAGGATCTATGGGACATACCGGATTCTCAAGCAGTGAATATGAAAGCAGCTAGAGAATCTGGAAGCAAAAAATCTGGGGCATCAATATGCCCACATGACACCCAAAAGTCCCACAGAGACTGGAAAAAAGGACAAGTCCATTGTCAACACACCCCCACCAGACCACATCGGACATTAGGGAGGTGCCAATAAACCCAGGGAGCGACAGTGACGAATATGAACAGGATAAGGAAGAGGTTTTGTGAAGATATCAGCTGTCATGTCATTGGTGGATATCCAGTCAATGCTGACAACTTTAGAAGCGAGTTGTTCCTGAATGAAATGGTATCAAATGTCAATGTGTTTGGCTCGAGAAGAGGTAGACTCTGAGCTGGACATGTTGATAGCTCCCTGATTGTCACAATAGATCGGGAAAGGTGCAGGAACAGGAAGATGAATCGTCTGTAGAAAAGATGACAATGAAAGAATCTCCTTGAGAGCATGAGTCATCACCATGTACTCAGCTTCACATGAGGAGAGCATGATAGTCCTCTGCTTCTTTGCTGACCATGATATGAGACCCCCAAACATGAAGACCATATAACCGGATATGCTGTGATGGTCAATAGGCTCAGTAGCCCAGTCCAAGTCTGAGTAAACGATTGTGTCGTCCTTCACTTGATCACCCCCATATTGGAGAAACCAACTCTTTGTACCCTTCAGATACCTCAGAGCTCCCTTCGCTGCCAACATATGAGCTCTAGACGGTGCAGAATTAAACTGACCCAGCCACATTGCGACCCAGGCAATATTCGGATGAGTCAACATACCCAGATAAAGGAGCGAACCGACAAGGCATTGATAGATAGTGGTCAGATAGCTGTCATCAATATTTGGCAGTGCATTCTTCGGAGCTGGTGATGGGGCATATAAAAATTCAGCCTTGTTTTCATACCAAACTGGGCAGTTTGGCATCTCTTTGACTGCTGGGATGTTGATGGAGTGCTAGAACTGAGCTTCAAGGTTGCTAGTAAGAATGTCAAGCATTAACAAGTGTCCATGCTTTGTGTCTGTACTTATCACCCCAGAAGGTACTCCTAAGACCAAAGACAGTGTGCTACGACTACAAGAAGAACAGCAGTGTTCACACAATGGCCAAGACTGAATACATGATGAAACCCCATGAGCCAAGATGTCTGTTTAAGACTGGAGGACTTAGCACTGTGAAATGGCGATGACTCTTTAGTACAGACTAAGCGGAGCTCTACCCAGACCATTGTCATAAGAATTACATGACCGGAGCTTTGACCAATGTCATTTGTGGAAACCAAGACGATTGCAGAACAATCAGGGCAACCCACAAGGATACCCCTATATAAAGATGGACTCACAGTGTGGACAATTGTTCATACCAAGGGACGTACTTTTGACACAAGACTAGGCGATGAGAATCATGTAAGAGAGTACAGAAGGGACTAAAGTACTGGTCTTCTTTCTGCACTTCTCAAAATACCTGATTGGCAAGAGACTCCACTAGGAGGTTTCACCCGGTTGTACTATTAATAGCAGGATGACTGATGTCATGTGGCCACCTTGGCAATCCGACTCGGAGACTCCTGTGAATGACTCAAGTGTATTATATTATCATTTCTGGACAGTATTTAAAGACTCTAAGTTTGTAGTAAATATCTAGAACATTGTAGAGCATTGAACCCAGTTAGTGACAAGTGACCACCTGACCAAGGCTGGAAACTAGTACAGTTGCGGACAACCAAACACGACAAAATATGTCGGCCAGTTCCAGGACCGTCAGAAAATACCCAATCAGTAAAATAACTGTAAAAACCTGTATTTGGGACACAAATGAAGAGATCTACATGAGCCGATTTTCTCAAAAGTGAAAAAATAAAAATCATATGTCAAAATATTGGCCGTAACACGTAAAAATTAGGTAAAATCATGAAAAAATGCGGAATCGACTCCTTTTGGCAAGCACCATCTGATGCCAATATTTTGGACCCAATTCAGCAAGCTGTTGTTTCAGAAAAACACGATTTCCCATGACTTTTCCACCCATGTTGAACAGCAATGGGATGCAGAAAGAAGTCCAACCGCAACATTTCTGGGCTCAGGAATCAAGGTGGACCTTTCAAGAATCACTCGACGCCTGCTCCAGTATGTCAGCCAAGCCCAGATTGCCCAGTGACCTTGATTTCAGCGACAACCCCGATGCGGCTGAGGAAGATGAATGGTATGCAAATGTATATGGTCATGGTGGAGATCCTGATATTCTGAGAAAGCAAAGAGATGAGGTTATTGAGGAAGAGGATGGGGAGAGACATATCATTGACTGGGATGAGGATTTGGATGATGAGGTATTTTGTGAAGAGATGATGGAATTGGCGCAGGACCAGGGAGACAATGCAGATGATGAAGACTGGGTCCCTGCAAATGTTCAGAGGCAGCGCAAAAAGCGAGCTAAGGAGCAGAAAGGTGTGTTTTCTCCTGACCTTGTTTATTTTGCTGGTCTGAAATAATTGTAGCATGACCTAGTCATTATTCTAAAGGTCCTGTTATCGAAAATAAAGCAGAACGTACCCAGAGACGATACAGAGATGCTCAGAGAGGCCAAACAAAGCTCACCGGGTTCACCATGTTTCAAAATGCTGCAGTACCAATGCGTCGCCCACGAAGTCGCAGCCCTTCCCCTTCTGAGTCAGTTTCTGCTCTGTTGCCCAAACGAGCACAGCGAGTACCCAAGCTTCCAGCCGACTCTTTTCCTATGCACAGTCGGTCTGCCGCTCCGAGCCCAGATCCAACCAACGAAATACCAGAGGCAGAACCAGGGGATGAACAGGACTTTGAGGAATGGGAGCTTGAAGGAGAGGTCATCAATCTGATGCCCTCGACAGTCCCAGAAATCAAGCCTTGGAATATTCTGTGGGATCAGATCAAGGCTGACTTGAAAAAGAAATCGAAGACCTTACCGCTCTCAAAGGTCAATCAGCTCATGATTCTTCGGAATTTCGCAACCTTGCGTCTCAAAGGGCACGGAAAAATGGATGCAAGTCAGCATATTGCTCAACAATGGCATGAGGATGAAGGGGTCCACTTTGCTCGCAGAGTACGTGCTTTAGCTCGCCATTATCAGCTGTATGAACAGCTCCCTATTGAACGACGTGGAGGGGAAGGATATAGGAAGACTCAGTCGCTTCTGCTGGATGAGACAGTGAAGACAGCGGCACATAGTTGGTTGATGAGTCAGAAAGTCGGAGCTGTCACGCCGCAGAAGTTTCGGTGCGCTCTCAATGAAGATATTCTACCATCTCTCAACATTACTCTGGCCAAGGACCTCTGCGAGAGAACAGCCCGCAGGTGGCTGGTCAAATTGGGATTTCATCGGACAGTGCTGCAAAAGGGGATCTATAAAGACGGTCATGACCGTGATGATGTCAAAAAGTATCGTGACAAAGAGTTTCTGCCTAAAATGGAAAAACTCGAGGCTCGTATGACCCAATACCAGCTAGTTAATGGGGTTCTAGAGGGCACAAAGCCAACTTTGGGACCTGGAGAAAGAGAGGTCATTGCAATGTTTCAAGACGAGTGCTGTTTTCATGCGAATGACTACAAAACCTCTGCATGGTTTGTTTCTTTTGATCTTGCGTGAATTTTCGACTGATGATGATTTTAGGTTGGCTTCTGACCAATCTGTTCTGCAAAAAAAGAGCTGAGGACGACTTATTCATGTTTCAGACTTTGTCAATGAAGCTTCTGGCTGGCTGGTGGTTCATGATGAAAATGGTAACATCACTGAAGATGCTTGTGTCATCATCTACCCTGGTGCAAATGGTGATCCCTGGTGGGACCATGTTCAATTGCTTGCTCAAGTTAAAAAAGCAATCATCATCTTCGAGAAAGCACATCCAGGATGTCAAGCCCTTTTCATCTTTGATCAATCCTCAGCTCATGCCTCCCTTGCACCAGATGCACTCAGAGCCTTTGAAATGAACAAGTCAGATGGAGGCAAACAGTGCATTCAACAAGACACAGTCATTCCCATGACCAATCCAACAGTTCATGTTCGAGGACAGCTGCAGAAGATGGTGAAGCCTGATGGCTTTCCGAAAGGACTCCAAACAGTGCTAGAGGAGCGAGGCTTTGACGTCCGAGAAATGAGAGCAAAATGCAAGCCAGTTTGTCCTTTCGAGAGTCAGAACTGTTGCATGGCACGCCTTCTCAGTCAGCAGGATGACTTCATGAATCAGATTTCAATGCTTGAAAAACTGATCACCGATGCTGGACACGAGTGTATTTTCCTGCCCAAATTCCACTGCGAACTCAATCCAATTGAAATGGTGAGTCAAGTCCATTATTGTGCAGCATTGTGATCTGACCATGTCCAGTACTGGGGTTGGTGTAAGTATCGTTATCGTGAGATATCAAAGGATGGCCCATTTGAAAAATCAAAGCAAGCTGCTCTTCAGTGCCTTGATGCATGTCCTACTGATGTTATTCGGCGCTTTGTCAACTGTTCATGGCATTTTATGGACGCCTATAGGAAAGGATTATCTGGGAAAGCAGCAGATTGGGCTGTGAGAAAGCAGAAGGGGCACCGTACGGTCTCACAGACTGCAATGATGTCCATTGAAGCCGTACTCAACTGATAGATGGCACCATCGCTTGATAAATTTTCATTGAAATCACTCAAAAAATTGGCCGTTTCTAAATACTCATGGGAAAAACTTCAGAGGGTGCCAATCGACTCTGTTTCATTTTCTGATTCTGATTCTGCAATCAAATTTACCCTAGAAAGGTCTGATCAGCCGTGAGAGGATTTGTTGTGTTTGGTTGTCCGTGACTGTAGCTGGCTTGTGGATAATATTACTTTGTTTCTCAGACTCAGTTACTGATGTGTTGACAAATTGAACAAGTTTGAACCAAGTCTAGTCTAGTCTAGTTGCTTAGTGCACCCTCTAGTCTCATAAGAGAAATCTCTAGTCAAGTTACTTAGTGCAAATTGCACTTCGGTCAAGAGACCACAAACTCTAGTGTTACCACACTTTAAACAAGTCATAAACCCAGTTAAAAGCTCTCAAAGATGACCAGACATAAGACACTGAGTACAGACAAGTGTTTGTACTTTGGACCATCTCCATTATAAAGAAACCCAAACTTACCAAGGATATAAAGAGTGTATTGGTGTATTGGTGTTGTTGTGTGTATTGTTCATTCACATACGCTTATATCAATGTGCTTTCCACATCATCTGCAAGGATCCCTCGCACCGGTTCCAAAGTCCAATTTTGAAGAGGGATGCCTTGAGATTTGCAGTCTGACATATCCCAAGTCGCAAGGAGTTCTGTGATGAAAGGGTTTTGAGACATGGTAAGCATTCCCTCTTGTCGGTTGTAAGAGAAAGAGATGCCAAGAAAGGGAGAGAGAGCGCCCATGTTCTTCACTGTAAACTCCTTGTTTAGTTCGGAGATCAGCCAGTTGAACAGCTCTATTGAGTTCGTTGCACCAAGTCCATCATCAACATGGACTGGTAGGATAATCTCCAATGGTGAGCCATCAGCAGGCATGGTAATCGAAGGATGAGGCGAAGAAGTCCAACACCCCCAGAATACACCATGATCACCATCACATCGAAAAAGCCCGATTTTCAGCAGAATACGCCATAATAAGACATACCACTCATGACAGGCTTGCTTAAGACCATACAGAGCATGAAGAAACTGTCAAACAAGACGAGAGCCAGGCATCGAGAAATAAGGAATGGGGTTCACATAAAGTTCAGTGGAAATTTCAGCATTGAGAAAGGCAGTCTTGACATCAAACTGAAGAAGATGCTAGTGATTCTTCACAGCCCATGCGATGGTCATCTGGATGCTTGACATCTTGGTGACTGGGGCATAAGTCAAGCCATAGTCGTCTGGTCCCTGAAGAAATCCCTTTGCAATGACTCGAGCCTTTGGTACTGTCATCTCCCCAAGTTCATCTGGTTTGAGACTGAAGACCCAGCAAAGAGCAATCGCCTTTTGGCCTTTTGGAAGCTCCATCTCACCACCAAATACTTTCTCTCCTCAGTGCTGTCGTACTCTTCCCTCATTGCACCAATCCAGCGATCTCTGTCAGGGCAAGCAAGAGCTTCCTGGAGGGACTTTGGCGCTTTAGAGAGATCCCAAGGACCTTTGGTGTTCAGGATATATGATTCCAGCATAGCAAACTGCATCATGCATGACACCAGGTTCGAGGTCGAGCATCGAGTCAATGGAGTGATTGCTGGTAATGTTTTTGGCGATAGCAATTGCAGCATTTGTGATGAGAAGAGCAACCAGAGGATTATGGCTACGCAAGGTACCAAGACGACCACTAGCTTCAGTAACCCTTTTCACACCAATTGCCACCCCCATCATTGAGATGCGCTGAGCAACAGATAACAGGTTCTGTTACAGCTCCTGGGAGAATCGTGATGTTGGGTGAGGAGGAGGTAGAGAGACGGGAAATAGGCGCCTTTTTTGAAGCTAGACGACCAGGTTGGCTCTCATTGAAAATGACATCGCGAGAGAAACAGTATTTCCCATATAAATCGACACATCCCCAACCAATGCGATTCTCCTCATAACCGACAAAGATTCCTTCAACTCGCATTGGACTTCCCTTGCGGCGAACTTCTTTGGGTACAAGAATGAAGACTTGACACCCCCATATGCAAAGGTGAGCGAGATCAGGCTTCAAGCCTCGCATCACTTCATATGCAGTGAAGTTTTCCAGTAAGGTAGAAGTTGGAAGTTGTCGACGAAGGTAAGAAGGAGGCAGGTCAGACCAAGCCATGAGAGTCCTCCCATCATCCTGAATGATTTGAACCCATCTCTCAGCTTTGCCATTTTGCTGGTGAGCGTATGCTGCTGATTGCTGCAGAATGATTCCCAAGCCTTTACAGTATTCGGCAAAGCTCCCCATTATAAGCTCACGAGCACTGTCACATCAAATAGCCTTAACCTTGTTGCCAGACTGGCGCTCCAATTCGGTTGTAATTGTCTGAAAGGCTGCCAGAGAGAGTCTGACTTCACCGTGAGTGTCACAAAGTAAGGGTACGAGGAGAAATCGTCAATGATGACAATGAAGTAGGCATGATTTCAAGTCGTTTTTATAGGGAATGGACCGGATACATTGAAATGGATAAGCTCGCAGATGCTTGATGCCTGATTACCATTGTTCTCGAAAGGACAGGCTGCACCTTTATACAATGAACACAATTGGTATGGTGAATACTGCCGTTCCAAACGACACCTGTCGCATAGTCCTTCGTCAGAACTGCCTTTGTCATATCGACACCAGGATGTCCCAAACACTGGTGCCAAAGAGTATAGTCCTTCACTGGTTTGGAGAAGGTCAAACAAGCTATTGCCTGATCTGTCAAGTCAGACGATGCTGTCAAGGTTTGTTTCAACACCATGGGTGGTGGAACAAACTGACACTTCAATAAAGATAGTCGATTCCGAACCATCGCTTTGAAAGATTGCCCTGAGAGCGTTGGATGATCCTCAGGAAGGCAAATTGTGGTGTATCCATTGACTCCAAATAATATGGGCATACCACGCTCAGTAAAGGCTCCAACAGAGAGAAGATTTATCAGCGTATCTGGGGCATGAAGACAGTCATGAAGAACAAGAGTGACAGTCAATTGTCCAGTTTCAAGCTCAATCCTGATGATTCCTCTGGCTTTTGTGGTAAGAATACCACAATTTGCTGTCTCAACATCCATAGCAAGGTCTGGATGATAGGACCAGAATAGATCCCTGTCGCAAATGAGATGATGGGTACAAGCCGAGTCGAGGAGAGCCTGAAACACAGCCGTTCACGGAACATCTTACCTGGAGATAAGATTCTCGGCAGCTATTACTCATCTTCTCAGCTGGCAAAAATAATACATTTTCAGTATTTTTTGGCCGGCGGGAGTCGCAAAGATATATTATTTTCCCAGGCCAAGAAGATGAGTAATAGCGACAAAGCATCTTATCTCCGGCGAAGATGTTCCGCCAACAGCTGTGAAACGTAAGGCATATTTCATCCAGTTTGCTCTCAGGTAGAGAAGAAAAGGCGGTAGCGGTGGAGACAGATGGGTCCACAAAAGACGCCAGATACACTTGATGCACCATGGTATTTTCCTCTATGACATCCAGTGTAATTTCATCAATAGGATTTTCCAATTCATCCTCTTCTCCAATATCTTCCTCTATGACTGCTGCAAGATTTGCCACCGATTGAGGCAGAGGACAACATCGATTCATCACGCCTTGTCCTTCAGCATCATCCCCAGGAGAGAAGCAAGTATGGACGCAATGTCCTATATTGCTAGTGCAGCGAGGATTACTGCATTGAAGGCATCTGAGAGGTCCTGGGACACACATACTGCAACGCAGACGAGATCGTGGATCTGTAGGTCTGGCAGTCGAAGTCGAGTTGGAGATAGTTCCACATTGAAGAGCATTGTGTTGATTAACGAGGTCAACCTTTTGAATGTGAGCTAGGACTTCATCAAGATAGGCTTTATCAATGATGTGGTTCAGCTCCATGCAGTCTTCAGTGATAAAATCCCTCGTAATCTGCCATCAAGGTGTCTGAGGAAGCTGAGTACAAAGTTGCATAGGTGCTTTCCTATAGTCCACATTGAAACTCGACGCTTCAAATTCTGCATATGCATTGCACCAGCTGTCGACAAACTCCCTGACCTTCTTCAGATTACAGTCCATCAGCCATAATTTTGATTCCTTGACCAACATGTCTGGCCAGCTTTGTTGAACGAAGTGTGATTGTAAGACGTTATAAAGAGTGTGAGCTGGTATGAAGGAGTTTACAATTGAGTTATGGTCAGGAAGAAGGTTTAGACAGTCACTGTCGATTCTGCTGAGAAGAGTATTGACAACCAGGTCATTTTTGTCAGCCCAGTCATCCCAAAGGGCTCTTTCTGGACTGTTGGGATCATCACTAAAGGGAGGCACATGTCATTGGCATGCCTGCAGATGAACTGAACCCATGGGGAAATTGACAATATGCCCAAGGAGATTGCAGGTGACTATTGCTGAGCAGAACCCAGTATTCCAGGGATTGAACATTGATTTGTCCTTTGCCACCAGCATTGGAACACCTGTCACCTTTGGTGGCCATCAAGGAGTCTGGGCTGCAGGCCTTTAAGGAAGGTTATTAACTACAGGAAGGTTTTGTTGTATATGTAAAATGTTATTTAATCGATTTTGTAAATTTTGTATCTGTTGTTCCTAATGGGCATTTTGTTGTTGGTTTTGTTGTTGCCCGGCAGGTGGTTGCAAGATGTTATGAAAGGCATTAAGCACAATAGATAAAGGGTAATGTAAAACTGGAGCATTTGGAAGAGCAACAGACTGAGGACGAGGAGAAGGAAAGGGACAACGCTGGTGCGCTGTCATAGGGCAAATTGGAACAATACCCACAGGTGGCATGCGAAGGTTGGGACCCTGAGGCAGTCTGAAAGGAGCAAAATTATTATCATGACCCACAGGCAGTTCAAAAGCAGCAGGAGCCATATTAACGCAACAAGGAAGAAGAGCCGAGGGCGCTCTGTGAATGGGTGTAACAGGTGCTCTCAAAGGTAGAGTGGAAGGAGGACAGACAGGTTCAATGGATGGAGGACGAATGGATTGGGACAAAGAAGTACGAGACATGATGCAAGATTGAGGTAAATGAGAAGCAACAGACGCTTGAGAGACAGAAGGTATAGAAGAAGCATTTGCAGGATGATAAGTTTTTAAACAAGCATCACTGTATCGAGGGTCATCAACAATCTGAGCTCCAGGAATGTCCAATTCAACAGGTACAGTATAAAGATTGCTTATAGAAGGGAAAGAAAAATGTTCTACATTACTAAAATGGGAAGGACCTGCAGTGGACTGAGCCTGGACGTTGGCTGGTGAGATCCATGGTGCTGTTGTGACATTTTGTGATGGAATAAACCAGTGGCTTGAAGGTCCTGGTGGGACGAAATCCATGGCGGTGTAGGAAGGAGTCAGCATGGAATATGTGGACAGAGCTGGATGATTTGAGTGGTGTGCGACCATGTGGTTGGGGTCGAAGGAATCTGATGGATGGAGGACATTGGAACCGCTCTGGGCAAAATTTGACGAGACAGGAGGAGAATGAGGTAATACTGGAGAACATTGGATGAGTCCACAGTGCTGAAAGGGTGGTACCATTTCCTGAGTGCTCATGGTAAATTCAACCACGACTAGCAGGTCGAGTAACAGGATGGCTCGCGAGCTGAAGCGAGGGACGAAATGCTGAAAAAGAAATGTTCAGATTTCAAGGCTGTAAAAGCCCATAACCTATTGGCCTGAGACCTGAATGATGAGAATACAGACATTAGACTAGGTATATGATAAGCAATAGAAATGAGCAAGGATCTATGGGACATACCGGATTCTCAAGCAGCAAATGTGAAAGCAGCTAGAGAATCTGGAAGCAAAAAATCTGGGGCATCAATATGTCCACATGACACCCAAAAGTCCCATGGAGACTGGAAAAAAGGACAAGTCCATTGTCAACACATAGCCTTACTCGGCGATGTCATAATGACTTAGTACCTCCAGGTCCAGACACACAGCCTTGCTCAGTGCTGTCATGATGACTAGGGCTCTGGGATTCTAGCATACAGCAATAACTTGGTATTGACTCATATGATTCAGCCCTCCAGGTATATAAGTAGAGTAGTTACACCCTTGTACTTTAGTCTTTAGATTCCTTCAATCTTATGACTCTTGATTTGATACTTTGAGACTCTGAGTGACATCAGAAGTCATCCACTGGGTCCTGGTCACCCTATAGGGGATTCCAAAGTTCAATCTAGTTTTGTCTGTGACAGCTTGGAAGGCATGGTAATACTGGGCCATCCATTCAACAGCAGCTCTGCAAGCTTACAATCCATAGCAGCATGCATAGGATGATTGCTTTCAGTGAACTACCAAATGAGTGTCACACTGTGAGATCCAGCTCAGAAATAAAGACTATGATGACAATAACACAAGACTTACCGAAAGCTGGCAATAGAGAATGGTTTGTTTGAAGCAGGCTTTGACATCTGCTGAGCCCAGGCACCAGCAAGTGAACCATCACCTTGCTTGGCCTTGGTGCTGTCCTTTGCAGCATTGACAAGGGCTTCACCAAAGCATTTGGTTGCATGTGTTTTGAGATTGCTCGTCTTTAGAGATGTTATCATCAATGATGGCTGTGAAATAAAGGCAAGTCATGTACCAGTAGCATCAGACTTGTCAATATAACGCTGGACTCCTTTAGATGCAATACGACATGTCTTGGAAGCACAAGGAAACCAGTGGTATGCATAATTGTTTTCATACTTGAAGGTTGGCTCCTTGAAGAACTGATAGATTGGAGCTACCCATTCAAGCTTTTGGTGTGCTATGGTGCTGAGCACTTAGTCATCATCAATTTGGGACACCCAAAATAGGACACTCAAAATGAGGTACTTTTCTTATTCCTCTGGTCAAACACAGTTATTTAAGAAGAGAAATAAAATGACCAGAGGGATTTTTCAAATTCTCAAAACTGAGCAAGATATATAATTTGGGGATGGGCAATTAGAGCTCTCCACGATTTAAAACCCCCAAATATTCCCACTCCTATTCGCGGGTTTCTCAATACTTAAAACTCATATTCCCACTCCTCAGATATTCATGAGAAAAAGAATCCTATTTGCGAGTTGCCTAAACTCGTGAATAGCAAATACCTGCCAAATACCTACAAATCCATGAATATTTGTAAATAACCGTACAAATAATTGAAGATTTCCGCAAATACATGAGACAAATTATAAACTAAGCAGACCCATAGCCCAAATCTGAGACCCAGTCAAGAAGCATCAGCATGTTGTCGTCACTGTCATTGTTGCTGTCTGGACTGACAGGGCTAAAGTCCTCCCAAGGCTCTTCCAAAGGCGAGATAGTGTCATTGTCGCTGTCTGAGTCCAGCTGGATGGGCGCAGGAGCACAAGCCTTAAGAAAATTAATTATAAGTCAAAATGAACCAAAAAAAAGTGACAGACCTGTTCCAAATGAGCCAGAAGAAAGAAATATTGATGCTATGGCGAAAGCATGCATTATTAACAGCCTGATCAGAGAATATTTTCTTCAAGTATCTCCACAAATATTTGTACAAATATCTCTTTATATATTTGCGGTTTTAGAAAACGTCAGGACTTCACATTCCCATTCCTATGACTTTAGAGGTGGAGCTGACTTGTATTCACAAATAGCAAAAATCCACGGATTTCTCATGGTCCATTTGGGGAAATATTCACAAGTTTTGGTGAATCGTGGAGTCCTCTACAGGCAATTCCACTGTCTTACATAATCATTCCATAAAAGGCAATCTACGCATCCATCTGTTGTGCCAGCTGCTCGCCAAGACATCTGTGAGACGTATAGTGCTTGGAGCTAAATTCCTGGACCTTTCTCTGGGCATCCTTCGCTCCCAGACCTGTCTCATAAGCCTCCATCCATCGCTGCATGCGAAGCTCCCATTTTCAGATTGTACTGAGCTGTACCAAGACCAAGGCCTTTGGCATATTCTCCTGCAATGTTGAAAATGTATAATCACAATTATCCTGAAGGTAGCACTTCACAGCACTCCAAAAGAACTCAATGAAGTTCAATTCACAGTGGAACTTTGGCAGAAAAATGCACAAGTGTCCAGCTGCTTCAATGACTTCCTGAACAAGTGAGTGCTGCTCCTGGAAATCTGGCTGGAGATCCAGGATACGCTTGGGACAACAATCAGTGGAATCAGCTGAACACTTCTCACTGGTACCATTCTTCATCTTTTTGCACTGCATCTTCAGTGATGGTCAGAAAAGGTTGCACTCCATGATAACCTGTTTCATCCCTTTTGGCAATCCAGGATACTCAGGATGATCTGCAGGGAAATTCATCGTCTGAGTAACCTGTTGACCATCCTTGATGAACCAGCCATCACCCATTGACGCTTGCTTTCCTGCAGGATTCATGTTCATCTGTGTTGTGAGCAAAGCATCTTTGGAATATGCAGAGTGACCTTGCGAGTTATCAACCATGATTAATGCTTGATATTCTGGGCCATGAGCATGTTCAAATGCTGGAATAATCTTCTCTTGAATCTGAAATATCAATCAATAAGGCTGTCAGAAATGACATGTGAACACACCTTCTTCACAAACAATTTGCCAGTCCAAAATCCATCATAATTCTTCCCATATTCCAGAGTTTGACTGGCTTCTGACAGCCAGCCTTTGGTCGAGCATATCACATCTGACTGATGCAACCCTCGTCCAACACCCTTCTTCTTCAATGGTTGTTCCCCTTGAAAACCCATGATTTTGTCTTTCCATCATTTGCTTGATATTAAAAAGGTATACCAAGTAAGCGCAGGTCTAAGCGAATAATCAGCTAACTCAGTCGATACAGAAGAGACTGAATATATTAGATAACTAAGCAGATAATCAGCTAACTAAAGGTACCGTTAGTATGAGATAGAATAAGAAGAAAAATAAAGTAATCACCTCAGTTGATATGGAAGAGACTGAGGTGTGAAATGAAGGTCCATCAGTATATAAAGGAGATCAGACAGATAGATAAGATAAGATATGAAAATAAGGAAAAAGAAAAGCATAAGTCTGTCAAGAGAAGTCACCACCATCTAACACCTCCCTGACTTCAATGATGGAGAAAGCTTCATTAGGGAAACCACATATTTGTGAATCTCTGTACTCAAAGCCTTCGTCAAAATGTCAGACAAATTGTCGCGTGATGCAATGCTTTCGAGCACGACGGCCTCATTCTTGACTAGCTCCCAAACAAAATGGTGTTTAATGTCAATGTGCTTGGGGAGTTGGTGATGCTTGTGAGTCTCAGTGAGAGCAAGAGAGGCAAGATTGTCGCCATGGATGGTAATCGGACCATTCTGCTCTAAATCGACTTGTTGCATGAACGATTTCATCCACACTGCCTGCTCTGCAGCTTTTCCAAGCGACACATACTCCGCAGCAGTGGTAGAAGTTGTCACAGACTGCTGTTTCTTTGATGCCCAGGAAACAGCACCACCAGCCATAATAGCAACATAGCCCGAGGTCGAGCATCGAGTATCAAGGCAACCAGCAAAATCCGCATCTGCGTACAAGTAGGGTTTAATACCGACACCAAAATTGTTGATATCTCCTTTTCGAGGTGCACGATAGGTGATAGAGTAGTTGAGATTCCCATGAATATATCAACAAACATGGAGAAGAGCTTTCCAATGCTTCTTTCCAGGGTTCGTCTGAAATTGCGCAAGAAACCTGACAAAGAAGGACAAATCAGGTCGCATAGAGGCCTGTGCCCACATAATACTGCCAAGAATCGGCTGATAGGGTTTATCCTGCATATAGGCAAAGTCATCAGGCATCAATGGGTAAGGAATTTGAGTGTGCTGAAGTCCGAGGGGCAAAGGAGTCGGAGCCGGAGTAAGGTTCCAGAGGGAGAATGAATTAAGAAACCATTGCAGATATGCAGCTTGAGCAATAGTGATGTCTCCTGTTGCCAAATCTTGCAATATGGAGACCCTGAGCATCAAATTGAGTGTACCTGAATCGGTAAGCGCCCAATGTTTCCTCAAGCCCTCTTTAGCCTTTTCTGCTACCTCCTTCAATGAACTGCCACCGACAACATCATCCGTATACGTGCCAGTAACAGTATATTCCCCCCCCTCGCGCTTGAACCTGATGCAAGGATCAGCGAGTGACTTTGTGTATCCCTCTGACTTGTAAGTCTTATCCAACGTCTTCCCCCAAAGATGACCGGCCTGCATCATGCCATAGAGCACCTTCAATAAAAGGCAGACAAATGCCTGTTCATCAGAGATGACAAATCCTTCTGGCTGTTCCATGAAGACTGTCTTGTCGATATCGGCATTGAGGTATGCCCCAATGAAATTGACCTGCCAAATGTACAAGCGAAGGTGAGCGCAAATCGCAAGGAAAATTTGTACAGACTCCATCCGGACCACCCCAGCATACGTTTTGTCATAATGGACACCGTAAATCTAAGTAACCTTTAGCAACATATCATGCTTTGCGCTTGATGATATTTCCTTCCCCATCATACTTGTTTGCATAAACCCAGCGCCCTTTCATAATATTGGACCCATCTGTTGGTCTCGGCACTAGTTTCCATGTCCCCTTTCCTCGTAAGTTGTTGATTTCCGCTTGCATCAGACCGAGCCATAAATCTGGTCATGCCATCGCCTCATGGTATGTTTGAGGTACATAGGTGTCATTGTTGAAAGCCAAGAAAGCCCAAGGGTCACTGGAAAGTGAGGAAGAGACGAAATGAGTAAAGGCGAGATTTGCCCATGGTCGACGATTATCTCCAGCCTGAGGTACAAATTTATCATGGGTCGAAAAGAATTCAGAGGTGTCATGGCCAGCATGGCGACTAGTTGGAACCACAGCATGTCCAGTTCGTCGAATGGCAGGATCGCCATCAAAAACAGTAGGAAGGCATCAATTTGCAGGTATTACCCAACCAGGACCCTGAATTCAATCCCGCTGCTGAACCGGAGCTGGCCCATGGTGATTGTTGATTGCAACATCAGCAGGTGGTTGATGAAAATCTCTATGATTGTCGACTTGAGCCTCGGCAGGAGATAAAGGAAAATCATCGTCAACATCATGATTCGCTAAGGGCTCAGAACCAATACTAGCTGAGTCGTTGTTGTTGTTGGTATCAATAAGTTCATCAGAGATAAAGTGAGGGACCATGTTATGGTCATTTCCCCCAAATGGAGCTGGAGGAGCTGTTCTGATGCTGGGAGGTTTTGGTAAGGTCCATTCCCTGGAAACTCCTTCCTCGAAGATGACGTCTCGGGATAAGAGAACTGAGTGATTGCCAGGGACATAAATCCGGTACCCCCAGTGGCCTTGATAACCAATCAACTTTCCTTTAACCGACCTCAGAGCGAGCTTGCTTTCACCTTTTTCCTCTGGTATCTTTGCCCAGGCGTCACAGCCAAGGGCACAAAGATGTGATACATCAGCTCTTTTCCCAGTCCAAACCTCAAAAGAGACTTTATCGGGATGTCGAGACGATGGGATGAAATTATGGAGGTAGGTCTGCATAGTCACCAATTCTGCCAACAGGAAAGGAGGTAATTCAGCATCATATAGAGCTGCTCTCGTCCCCTCAATGATAATCCTATTCCCTCTCTCAGCCATTCCATTCTGCGCTGACAAGTAGGGCGGTCCCGACTCGATGATGATCCCATGGGTATCACAGTATGTCTGCCATTTCCCATTGATGAACTCTTGATCAATGTGAACTCGCTTTAGCTTATTGCCTGTCTGTTGTTCTGCCATGACATGATATTGTCGAAATGCTTCCAAGGTTGTATTGGCTTTGTGATTGGGCATGAAATATGAGACTCGGTATGAGCTTGCACCGTTGGTAATGATCATCATATAAAATTGACCACCATAGCTCCTCGTGCGACTAGCCCCCCATACGTCAATGTGAGCTCGTTCCAAGACATCTGTCTCATGTTCAATAATCTTATCGAAAGGTCGCCATGTCTGTTTCCCCTGGATGCACAGAACACATTGGCCAATAATGACCTTGCTCCCAACAATCTCCAGGCCATCGACAAGATCTTTCGTCGCCATTCATGAGACCATCTCAGTGGCAGCATGACCAAATCGCTGATGCCAACCCTTCAGAGTCACTGGCTGGCGATGCGACCAAGCTGAAGCAGCTATCACCTCTGAATCAGTAGCTGAATCAACAACATCAGTCTTGAACATTCTGTTTTGAGCATGGCCCAACATTACAATCTGGCCATCTCTCTCCACAGTAAGGACTTTATCGTCCCATCTTCCATTGCATCCTGACTCTGCCATTGCAGACAAGGAGACCAAATTGTGGGACAAATCTGGCATATAAATCATGGGTATCTTGATTGTTCGACGCACGCCATCCACAAAGGTGTCAAATCTAATTCTACCCTTGGCTAAAATCCCAAAGGTAGTGCCATCTTTTGCTGCTCTACCACGTTGTCCTTCGATAGTCTCAAATTGAACAAAATTCTCCTTTCGTGTCCAGCATGTATGTGATGCACCTGAATCTTGGAATGTCTTTTTGGCTGAATTCCATGTATTCTCAGCAGAATTAATGACAATATTGGATGTAAAAGCTACAGGTATCTCACTGATAATGACTTCCTCCCCCTCAAGTGGACCTAGGCCATCAAGACCCAAGTTCTGACTAGAATCGGGGTGACACCGGGGGCAAAATCTGAGGATCCTGTCATTGTTGAAACGTCAGCAAAGCCCATGTGGTTTTTGTCTTTGATACACAAGGCAGCCACAGGAGACAACAATGAGGCAGACCATGAGGATTTAGACTGATTGACATGCTTGATCCAGCACAAAGGTCATGGGACAACATGAGGCATGGAGATTAAAACCTCAAGGCATTCGGACATGACAACACATGGCGAACAGACAACTAGCACATTGAAGTGAAACAGGAAATAGGTGTGGAAACCTGAAGGCACTTAGTAAAGAAGGCATGGGAACAGGTTGTTTATAGCATGGTTGTAGGATGTTTTACCTTGTGGAAAACAGACAGTAGTCACATGTTCACTAGTATTTAAACCAGTAGTTAGAATATTGTATTCTTTAGTCTTTCAATTTCGTATTCCTTTACCATTCTATTGTGCTCTAGCCTCTCAATCACCTCTCATCTTACCGAGAGTTCTTGATCGAGTATAGGAATTGAGTATTTTAGTTTGAGTTCTCACATATTGAAAGACTCATCTTCCTACCATCATACCTTCATCCTTTTCTTTTTCTTTCTTCTTCCTAGGTGGACGTTGCCTACAAAAGTGATCACTCTGCTGTTGGAAGCCGGGTTCCGGGGCTCCGAAAAATTACTGGAAAGAGGCGTGGCTATTGAAGCTGCTGATTACTAGAGAACACTTTCGAAAGTGGCTAAGCCTTTTAGTTTTCTTTTCCTCCTTTTTTACATTGCTCATACCCTTCTACCTCTGCTCCTCTTCTCCTCTCTTCTCTCCCAAAGTACCAGTCAGCGTGCTGGTGGCCAACTCTAACCTCTCTGTTTGAGCATAGTTACAGCTCAGACCGAAGGCTGACCTTTTCATACCGATCCCTTCTGCCCTATCCTCACAGGGCAAAACAACATTCCAAACCAACACAACACAGCATCAAAAAATAATTGTTAGCATTAGTGGGGCTTCTGTTATAGTGAACTGCACTTAGTACCTCTCGAGTAATGTTGAGTCTGACTCGGGGTCATAGTAGCAACCAAGGCCAGATTAGCCAATCTTCGGAGAGGCGTCAGCGGCAGTATCAGGGGTGTCGTAGAAGACCCAGACTGTTTTCACTCGCAAAAGAAGTCCTGTAATTCCCTTCCTACCCATTTTCACCACCATGCTCCAAGAGGCGCATCAACAAAGTAGCTGCTTCTAAAACTCAGCTCCCTCCTCCAGAAGGTTATATTCTGGTAGTCACATCATCACATTCAGATCACATTGATCTTGATCGTCAACACCTTCGCTGGCCACTACTCCAAGTGGTTTGAATTTCATACCTTCACCCATATTACCTGCAACTGCCTTACCTCATTTCTCACCAATCATGTTGAGAGTCCAACTTGCTGCAGTCCCCAAGAACTTCACCAGGGACAAAGACCGATATGAGGATTTTCTCTCTCTCAGTTCAGAGATATTTTGGAGCATATGCCACAGAGTTTGATACCGCTGCAAAGAAAATATGGTTCACTCTGTCCTTGCTTCGCAGTGAGGATGGAGCAAGATGTCCTTCAGCAGTCTGGGCCTGCTGTTGAGAAAAGGATTGGCTCGATATGGACGGGTCAATCAAGAAAGTAGTCACCAGAAAGAATCCCAATGGCTCTAACATCACCAGGGATATGACCTGGACAGATTTCAGGCATGTCCTGGATAAAGCTTTCTGGGACAATGGCAGAAGGCAAACCGCTTTATTGTGGTTAAGGAAATTGTGCCAGGGGAAGAAATCCTGGACCGAGTATCTCACGAATTTTGAGTTACTTGCAGACAAGGCTGGACTAAACCTGGCAGAACACAGGTCTTAATCGACTACCTTGAAGAGAATGTCAATCAAGAGTTGACAAATCCCATATACAGTGGGACAGAGGAGGTTCTTACCTCCTATCAGGACTACGTTGAAGTTCTGAACAAGATTGCACAAAATCTTGAAAAAAAGAAGATCCAGGGAGAGAACCGGTATTCTGGATGGTTCCTGGCCCAGAACACAAACAGGGTGGCTTGAGGCAGCCAAAACACCTCACAGGGGCAGGGAACAGCCCTGAATTTGAACAAGTCGACTCCTGCACCAATGGTCGTCGACAAGACTTCAACAAGGGGGCAACCCTTCAGATGTTACAACTGTAACAAGGAGGACCACATAGCCTGAAACTGCCCTGACTGGACTCGCTGCATACCTGCATGAGAAGGTTACATAGCTGCAGAGGCTCAATCCAACAAGGAGGAAGTGCCTAAAAAGTCAAAGGTCCCTGACGCTGTAAAAAGGCGTCAAGCTGTGGAAAAACAGGGAGGCCCTAAGCCTGATCATCTTCACGAGGAGTTGGTGGAACTCCTGAAAGAGCAGAAGCGGCATCTGCATTGTGAAATGATGGTTCTGATCAAGCTCATCCAGATGGACACTGGAAAGACCCGTGCAGCGAAAGCACTCTTGGACAGTGGTTGTTCCACCACTAGTATCGACCAAGAGTATGCTTGTGCAGAGAAGTTCAAGATGAAACCGCTTCTGAATCTGATCATGGCATTCAATGCAGATAACACTGAAAATGCAAATGGGAAGATCACTCATTACTAGAGTGTCTCATGAGCATGGGAGCTCACCAGGAGAAGATCAAACTCTTGGTCACCAGATTAAGAAAGACATGTGTCTTTATCGGCTATGACTGGCTGAATAAGCACAATCTGGAAGTAGACTGGAGCGCCCACAAGATCTCGTTTGGTCATTGTCCCAATGAGTGCAGAATGAAGGGTATGGAATACCGGACTGAAGTGGGAGAAGATGCACCACTCAAAGAGGGAGAATCTATTCTCCTTGTCAACTTTGCTGAATGCATAGATGAACGAATAGATATTTGTGCTAAAGCGAGTCAAGCCCAAGAGATGGCCGAAGAGGCATCAAAGGGAAAAGAGTGCATGACAGAGGATAAGATCCCAGAACAATATCGGGAATATATCAAAGTCTTTGCAAAGGAGTCATTTGATTCTTTACCAGAAAAAAGACCATGGGACCATGCAATAGAACTTAAGCCTGGTTCCAAAGCAGTAGATTGTAAAATCTATCTGTTGTCTAGAAATGAGGAAAAGTTAAACGAATTCCTGGAAGAGAATTTACAAAGTGGAAGGATTCAGCCATCAAAATCGCCAATGGCTTCTGCATTCTTCTTTATCAAAAAGAAAGACAGATCACTGCAGCCACTACAAGATTATTGGAAACTCAATGATATGATGATTAAAAATCGTTATCCTTTGCTGCTCATCTCAGATTTAGTTCATAAACTGCGAGGAGCAAAGATTTTTACAAAACTTGACATCTGATGGGGATATAACAATGTCCGGATCAAAGAAGGGGATGAATGGAAAGCTACATTCAGAACCAACCAGGGGTTGTTCAAACCCATGGTCATGTTTTTCAGGTTAACCAATTCACCCGTCACGTTCCAAACCATAATTTGGGAGTTCTTATCTTGCACAACTCAATGAGAATGGACCCAGTGAAAATTAAGGGCATGATGGAATGGCCTGAACCAAGGACCATGAAACAAGTTCAGGCATTCCTGGGCTTCACAAACTTCTACTGTCAGTTTGTGCGCAGGTACAGCGAGGTGGCAAAGCCACTGATGCAATTGATGGGGAAAGCCAGCTTCACATGAGGTTTATCTCAAGCACAGGCTTTCCAGAAACTAAAAGATTGAATCAGAGAAGATGCAGTACTAGTGCTTCCTGAAGATCATGGCAAGTTCCGAGTAGAAGAGGGGGACACTTGACTTGTTACCATGACCATCTTTTTGGCCGTGGCTGCAATTTGGGTGCTCCTCTGCCGCAAAACGTCAGTGTAGGGTTCTAGAAGCACCCTACCACGAAAATGTGAGCCCTTATACAAGAGGAAGAGCGTATTAGCTATAAATGTTGAAAATGGCAATAAACTAAAATTGGGAATATGTACCCACAAACACGGGCGCTGTCAATCAAAACAGATGACAAAGATAATTGTCGCCTTATCTCTCTCTCGACTAACATCCAGGATGCGGTGATCACTACCAATGACTTCAGCACGCAAAAACCCAACAAAGCCACAGATAATGACGACTGGCTCCCAGAACCTCTGGAAAAATCCCAACCGACCTCGCTTCAACCCCTGTAACCCCTGCGGCATAAATCTGCCAGAGTGCTCACCTCGCTGTCCTCCCCTGAATCCCAGCCCTCAAGGAAAATAACCAAGCCGCTATGATGCGCCATGACGCCCATGACCGCGTGGTTGCCACCATTTTGAGCATAGAGTGAGAAATTAGCGAGAACCTGCATGGATTCACTCCATTTCCCATCAACTCTCCAAGCAAATAGGGCCCCCACCGCTGAGGAAAAAGAGGTATTAAAAGGCAACATTTTTGCCAGGAAAGGGTGATTTATTCTCTGTCTCTACACCAATGAAACAAGGAAAATCAGTACATGGCTCATTTCCTTGCAACCAAGCCCTCCTTTGACCAATATTTAGCCGTATCCCACTGGCTTCCTCCTCGAACCCCCACAAAGCCCCAAGTTCGTTGCAGGCTCTTCTGCAACCCTTCCGCCTCAACAGGACTTCGAAGAGTGAGAATCTCCAGAGAAGAGAAAAGGTGGAAAACATCTAATATCTGGTGTGTCAACCTGACCGTTTGATTCTTAATTAAAAACTAAAATTCTGTGCTCCCATAGCTTGCCGGTCCTTGTCCCCCTCTCCAGCTCCTTCAAGTCAATTCGACCAAGAGGACTATCAACTGGGTCACAACTTCTTTTCCCAGACCCAAGCACCATCACCGTCACAGCCAAGCTCATCGTCTGATGAAGACCTCACCATGAATGTCATTATGGGCAATCCTCTTCCTCTGGCTGGAGCTCTGCCAGTAATTTCACCTCCACCTGCTGTAGGACCTCCAGCTGGCATCACTGCCGCTGCTGCTGCCTGGGTATCGGCTGTGATAGGAACCCCCATGGCTTCTCACTAGCCACTGGGATTCACCCATATGCTGGCCCGGTCACTCCATATCAAGGCAACACCGGTACCTGGCTGGACCCAGTAATCCCACTTGAGGTCTCCCTCCAAGGCATCAATGTGACTCAAAAATGCCATCATTCTGGCTAATCCTGGAAGCTACCTCATCTTCCCGGTTTTCAACAGCGGTGCTAGGTTTATTTACTAAACAACTGTTGGACTTGTCTTAACAAAAACATGCCTATTGTATGTCTCCTTCATTCCTGAAATATCCAGAGCCATACCATGAGAATGCAGGATGATATTGGCCAAATAGCATTCTAAAATTCAAAGCAAAATTACACATATCCCTGTATTCCAAGCTGTGGATCTGTCCAATCAAGCTGGATCCTTGGCAAACCAAACTAGTGCATATATTGAACATTTTTGTTAAGACAAGTCCCCTAGTTGCATACCAAATGACTGACTTTCTATAGTACTCCAAAAAGTCAATCCACTAATATTAAGACTTTAAGACTGGACTTGTTAAGACTTCAATTAATCCTTGTATCAGTGGATTAACCTTTAAGGCCGGACTATTGAGGACTTGTTAATACTTCAATTGACCTGAATGCATTGATCTTGGACCCAGCCCTAAAGTAAAAAAGTTTTTATTGGAGATTTGGATAGCCAAGGTATGGTTGACTTTTGAATCATCTATTGACCTTAAGCCAATTCGGCCTGGTTAAGGCACTATCAAGACTTTTAGTATTGAGAGAAAAATTTTATTGGAGATTTGAATCCAGACCATAAGGTTGATTGCCAAATCTATTAATGACCTTTTAAAAAATGTTGCTTGTTAATTCGCTACAAGGCTTTTGTTAAAAAGTTGGGAAAGGTATCTTAACATATTGGACTTTAGGGCTGGTTCAAAGAAAAAAGATTATTGCAGAATAAGGACTGGACGATAGGGTTGATTGATGAATCTTCTATTGAGTCTTTTAAGATATTGACTCCTTAAGCCACTATTGAGACTTTTCCTAAAATGTTAACAAATGTTTCCAATACCAAGTCCGCTTTTTCAAACCTCTATCTTGAGGAGTTCAAGTTGAATGTTAATACTTTGTAGGAGTATCTTGTAGCCCTTTTCAAGGGCTTTAAGAGTTCTTGTGACCACTTAAGCCTTTAAAGAACAATTGAAGGAACTAGAGCCAAAATGCGGTCCAAGCCCTAGCCTAGGGTTAAGTGTCTACATTGGTTAACACTTCAATAATTTTTTAACCAAGTCTACATTTTTCAACATCTATCTTGAAGGGTTCAAGTTGGATCTTAAGACTTTATAGAGGTGTCTTAGAGCCCTTTTGAAGAGCTTTAAGACTTCTTGTGACCACTTAAGGCTTTAAAGGACAACTGAAGGAACTAGAGTGAAAATGCGGTTTAAACCCTAAGCTAAGGTTACTAGATATGATCATAATATAACTTCCCTCTTTGGAAACTGCCTAATTTAGTAATTTTCAATCAATCAATTAAAATCAACTTGGATTGGTGATTGAAATCTTTATTATTACTATATTGAACAATCTCCTAATCTAGCAAGACTTCACTGATTGATATAGATTGTTTTGGTACATCATTCAAGTGCAGGTCAACACAAATATTGGACTTGAGTGTAAACATTTTTTAGTCATCAAAGTGTTACAGAACATTCAGTAAATATTCTCCAGAGGGTCTTGTAAAGTTTTCCAAAGGGTTAGAACATTTATGAACATTTATAGAATATTCATAAGTGTCACAGAACATTCACAGAACATTCACAAAACATTTATAGAATATTCATAAGTCTCACAGAACATTCACAGAACATTCACAAAACATTCATAGAATATTCAGTGAATATTCTCTAGCTGGTCTTGTAAATGTTTTCAGTAAAGCTTTCCAAGGAGGTCAGTGAATATTTTTCAGCTGGTAAATTATTTACAGATAAGAGAAGTTTTTATGGTGATATATATAGTTGGACCCCAGACACCTCCATGACAGAAATATTGTTGAGAATATTCATTTATTGTAGGACAATTGTTTTGGAAAATATTCTAACTAATTTGAAGCTAACCCTAACCTTAACCTCAGATAATATTCTCTAGAAACATTTTCTCTTGAAAGGAATGCTTGAGAATAAAGCATCATGACTATTAGATCAAGGACCCCAGACACCCTGTGACAGTGAACATTCTCAAAAATGCTATCATGAATATGCAAAATTATTCTATAATGTGAAAAGTTTTCAAAAACATTCTGGCAAAAGTTTTCCCAGAAATATTCTGCACTCTGGGGGCAATTAGCAGGGCATATGGGACACTTTCATTCCCCTAATTGCCCCTCAGGTAGGTTGCCTGAAGTGCATGTTTATGAGTATTTAGTTTGTAGTAAAGCTAGTCTTAACATTCAGTTGATTTTATGGATACTTGCACGAATGCTAGAGTGGCTCATTCTTACCGAGTCCCCTCATCCTCTAAGGCAGGGCTATGCTTAAGTGTTTAGTTTGAAGTTGTCACACAATATGAAACTGACTCAAAGAAGATGGCAACAATGGCCTGAAACTATCACAACAAAATACAGAAAGTCTGAAATGAAACCGCACCTGACATCAGGGACTGAACAATAGACACAGTGCTGGCCCGAACAGCAACAAAGGTCACAAATGACCAGAAAAGAGACCTAGGGAGTAAACTCACCCTTGAGGATATCATCGAAGCGCTGAAGCTATCTGCAAATAACAAAGCTCCTGGCTTGGATGGCCTGCCATATGAATATGGAAGATCTTAGATTCTAGGTCCAAGACCGACAGCAACAAAGGAAATGAAGCATTTCATGTCCTCAAGGTGCTCCAAGAGGTTTACAATGACATTGAAACCCACAGAATGACAAAGGACACAGGATTCACTGCAAGCTGGATGTGTCCATTATACAAAAAGAATGACAATTCAGACATTGTGAACTACCGTCCTATCTCTCTACTCAACACAGACTATAAACTATTCTCAAAGGCACTCACAATAAAACTCGCCCAAGCTGCACCTGACTTGATACATCCAAATCAAGCAGGCTTTGTCTCTGGTAGACACATCCATGACCAGATTTGGCTATCGAAATGATTCATTGAGCTAGCAGAAGCAAGTGAACAGAATGGCATTATTGTGGCTCTAGACCAAGAAAAAGCCTATGACAAAATAGAACATAACTATCTGTGGCAAGCATTAAAAAGCTTTGGAATACCAAATGAATTCATAAACACTGTGAAAGCACTGTACAGTGATGCATGGACTTCAGTAGTAGTCAATAGAATAACCAGCGACACACCTTTTAAGGTCACTTGAGGCGTCAGACAAGGTGACCTGCTGTCATGCCTGCTCTTCGACCTTGCAATAGAACCACTAGCAGAAGCTCTATGGAAATCCAACCTCAAGGGTTTCAAAGTTCCAGGAGTCAGTGAAAGACTAGTTGCAACACTATTTGCAGATGACACAGTGACCTACCTAAATGAAGATGATGATTTCAGTGATCTAGTAGAAATACTAGATGAGTGGTGCATAGCATTAGGGGCGAAATTCAATATATGTAAAACAGAAATAATACCTATTGGTACCCTTGTCCACAGAGACACTGTCTGCCAGACCTGGTTTGTAAACAGACAAGGAGGGACCAAGATCCCAGACCACATCAAGATTGCAAAAGAAACTGAGGCTATACGCAGCCTAGGAGCATGGATTGGCAACACTGTAAGCCAAACAGCATCCTGGACTAAAACACCTGAGAAGATAGATGAAGCACTCGAGCACTGGGAAAAAGGACACCCCACAATAGAAGGTAGAAAACTCATTGTGATGATGGTCATCGGTGGAATGACACAATACCTGACAAAGGTGCAAGGAATGCCAACAGAAGTGGAGAAGAAGCTGGAACGAAGGATTAGAAACTTCCTTTGGGCTGAAAAAACCAGTGTTACAATCAATAAAGAAACAGTATATGCCCCAACAGAGCTAGGAGGATGCAACCTTCTAAATATACCAGCCAGGAATGAAGCAATAATGGTAACATGGATAAGATCATACCTAGACTTCAGGCCTGAACAGCCAATATGGGCATATGCTGCAGATGCAATCCTCTCACTAAATGTTCTGAATGAAGATAGGAATGTCAATGAAACCGTCAGAATGAACCCCTTCCAGCAGAAATGGAAAACTAAAACTGCAGACCTGCCAAAAGACCTCAGTGATATGATCAAGGTAGCAAAGAAATATGGTGTACAGATGGATGGTCTTGCAATGCCAAGGAATATCCAACACAAAATGCCTATATGGTACCATGTAAAGTCCAAAGCAACAAAGACCCTATTTAATATTGGCCCAGCTGTAAAATGTCTCAAAATAGTGCACAGAGTGAAAACAGTCAGAGATGCCGAGATCCTGGCAACAAGACTGAACATCCCAGGACATAGTAACTGTAGGAACTGCACATGCCAAGGATGCAAGGAGACCAGAGCTAAATGGCCTTCCTGCAAGAATCCACACAAATCCCATGAAAAAGCGGCTCACCTGCTAAACTCCTGGCCTAACAAATAGAACCCACTGAAACCCCAACCTGAGGATTATGAAGATGACCCTGATGAGGGAAACGAAGAGAACACCTTCAACATGAAGATCACAGTACAAGGAACAATCTCAGACACATTCCGGATTTTCACTGAAGGACTGACAGGTTCGGCCTCAATGCCGGATATGAGACCAGACCCAGAAGCTAATGAACGGGCAACCACAATAGTATACACAGATGGCTCAGCTTTGAACAATGGGAAACTGAATGCTGAAGCAGGAGCCGGAATCTTCATTGCACCCAATGACCTAAGAAACAGAGGAATAAAAATACTGGAGGAACTTCAACCATCAAACCAAGTTGGAGAAATAGTTGCAGCAAAAGAAGCAATAGAAACCTTCCCATTGGATGTACCCCTGAAAATAATTAGTGACTCAAGGTATATGATAGATGGTCTCACTAAAAACCTCCAACGTTGGGAAGATGAAGGCTTCCACACCACAGAAAATGGAGCACTCATGAGAGTAACAGCTGCAAAGCTCTGGAAAAGGAAAGCCTCTACAACCTTTGAATGGGTTAAGGGTCACTCAGGAGACCCTGGAAATGATGGGGCAGATGAAATGGCAGCCCAAGGCTATGCAAAACAACAATCTGACCTCATTGACATGCATGTTGATGCCACATTAATGGTAGCTGGTGCCAGACTAAACGAAATGACACAATCCCTAGCATACAAAATAATCCGACGCTCAGAAATTGATACCCTTGAATATCAAGAGTCACTGGACAGAAAATCAACAGTACAAAACATGGAATATGCCCAGAAAGCTGCTGAGAACCTGGATGGCACAGAGACTCCATCAATGAAGCAAATCTGGCAGGGAACTCGGCATAAAGACATCACAAGAAGCATATGTTTCTTCCTATGGATGACAATACATGATGGATACAAAGTTGGCCACCACTGGAGCAAAATCCCTGGCTTCGAAGAAAGAGGAATTTGTGACATCTGTGGCCAGACAGAATCTCTCAAACATATCCTTACACAATGTAAACACAATGTAAAGCACCTGGACAGTGTCTGATATGGAACCTGGTCAAAGACCTCTGGGCATGGAAAACAGGCTGAGGTATAAGACCCACCATGGGAGAAATCATGGCATGCAGAACTATAAAAGAAATAAGAACCCCAGTGAAAGGCACTAAAGCTGGAACAAGATGCCTATTCCAAATAGTAGTCTCTGAGTCTGCCCATTAAATCTGGTGACTAAGAAATGAAAGAGTCATCCAAGAAAAGGACTTGGCAGCAAACAGAGAAATCAGAAGCCGGTGGACTTGTGCAATGTCAAATAGACTAGCTATTGACTGTCTAATGACAAACAAAAAGAAATATAGCTCCAAGGCAATCTCCAAATTGCTGGTACTTCGAACATGGCAAAAAGTGCTCTACGAAGAAGACAGACTCTCTGAGGACTGGACAGGAGAGACTGGGGTTTTAGTGGGTGTTGGGTGAGTGTCAATGATGGAATAGGCCTGTGCTATGCTGGAGACACTGACCTGAAGTCCCACACGAGTACTACAGGTGCAAGTGCATTAACACATTTTCTTGGGGTGTAATGTTGGCGAGGTTCCAAGTCCTTGCTTCTTTTCAGCGGGTGGAGAGTACCAACGAGGTTGGCCTGATGATCTGGCCTGTGCAGTGATAGGGAATGAATTTATTCAGGATACTCAATGCTAACCAAACACTCCACCAAAAAAAAAAAAAAAAAAAATTCTGAGTAGAAGCAGATGCTTCTGAAGGAGCTGTAGGTGCTGTTCTAAGCCAAGAACAAGAAGGCCAATGGTGCCCTGTGACATTCATGTCACACAGTCTGACAAAGACCGAAAGGAATTATGAGATCTACGACAAGGAGATGCTCGCAATCATGCTCGTGCTTGAGGAATGGCATGCCATCCTTATGGGGGCTGATGTGACATTCGAGATTTTAACAGATCATAAGAATCTTTAATACTTTAAGCAACCACAAAAGATCAATCGTCAACAAGCTTGATGGATCGGGGAGTTGTCTCAGTATGACTTCACGCTCACCCATAGGCCAGGAGCCTTGAACAAGAAAGTGGACTTATTGTTGAGACGTGCAGATTATGACCAAGGCTCTAACAACAATGAAAATGTGGTGTTACTTAAACCGGAATATTTCCAAGCCACAGAGCATTAGCCGGTCATCCAGGGGAGATACAAATGCAAGAATTGATAGAAAGAAACTTTTGGTGGCCCCACATGGGAAATCAAATTAAAAAAGTTTTGTCAAACTTGTGAGCCCTGTCAGAGAGCCAAGGCAAAATGATCAAAGATGGGACAGCTTAACCCACACAAAATAGCTGCAGGACCTTGGGAGACGATTTCAGTGGATCTTATCAGTCCTCTCCCAGAGAGTAATGGCTTCGACGCCATACAGGTGTGGGTGGACACCTTTACCAAATCCATTCACCATTCATGCTGAACCCACCAACATGGAGGTGACCAGTGAAGGAATTGCATGGTGTGAGGGATCCTTGCGGACGGTGTGGAAAGCACGTTGGATATGAGCGTATGCGAAATGAACAACACACACAAAACACCAACACACCAATACACTCTTTATATCCTCGGTAAGTTCAGGTTTCTTATAATAGAGATGGTCCAAAGTACAAACACTTGTCCGTACTCAGTGTCTTATGTCTGGTCGTCTTTGAGAGCTTTTATAGCTTGTTTAAAGTGTGGTAACACTAGGGTTTGTGGTCTCTTGACCGAAGCGTGATTTGCACTAAGTAACTTGACTAGAACACCGCTGTTCTTCTTGTAGTCGTAGCACACCATCTTTGGTCTTAGGAGTACCTTCTGGGCTGATAAGTACAGACACAAAGCACAGACACTTGTTAACGCTTGACATTCTTACTAGCAACCTTGAAGCTCGGTTCTAGCGCTCCATCAATGTCCCAGCAGTCAAAGAGATGCCAAACTGCCCAGTTTGGTATGAAAACAAGGCTGAATTTTTATATGCCCCATCAACGGTTGACACGAGACAGGATCATTCGTTATCACAGAGTTCCCTGAAAAATCATTTCAGACTGAGATCCACAATATGTCTCAGGGTTCATGCGAGAACTCAACCAGATGCTTGGGATCGAGATGAATCTGAGCACAGTGTTCCATCCTCAGACAGACAGACAGACTGAACAAATGAATCAGGAGATCGAAAAATATCTTAGAATTTATATCAACTGGCATCAATCAGATTGGGCTGAATGGCTAGCATTGGCCGAGTTTAGTTATAACGACAAAGTCGATGCATTGACTAGGATGACGCCGTTCTATGCAGACCATGGTTACCACCCATGGAAGGGCACAGAGGGATCTGTAGGCTCGAACAATGAGTCAGCAGAGGAGTTTGCATCTCAGATGAAAAAGGTTCGAGATGAGGCAACAGCAGTGCTTGAAAAAGCGCAGAAAAATATGAAAAAACATTATGACAAACACCACAAGCCAGCTCCAGAGCTCAAAATTGGAGACAAAGTTTATTTAGAAGCAAAAGACATTAGAACAGATAGAGCTTCACAAAAACTTAGCAACAAACAGTTAGAACCATATGAAATCCTAGAGAAGCGAGGGAAAGCTTCTTACAAGTTAAAAGTTGAAATCTCGGAAACGAGGTCAGGGATATCAATACCTGATTAAGTGGAAAGATTATCCAATGTCTGAGAACACATGGGAACCAGAGCACAATATCTTATCAAACGCTGCTGAGGTTCTTGCCAATTTTAAACAGAAGAACAACATCAATAAGACTTCTGTGTCAGTTAGTGTTCCAGTATTACCAATGAGATATTGGGATTATTTGGTCAAAAGATATAAGACCAAACAAGAAACGAAACCTTACAACACACGAAAATTCTTTGATTTCACCACAGGGAAGTTCATTATGGCTCTTAACGACAACAAACAAAATAATGACATAAATATTGATCAACTTCAAGTCAATAAGGATGTCGACCTTAGAGGAGGGGTAATGTCAGAATCCAAGGATCCTGTCATCATTGAAACATCAGCAAAGCCCATGTGGTTTTTGTCTTTGGTACACAAGGCAGCCACAGGAGACAACAATGAGGCAGACCATGAGGATTTAGACTGATTGACATGCTTGATCCAGCACAAAGGTCATGGGACAACATGAGGCATGGAGATTAAAACCTCAAGGCATTCAGACACGACAACACATGGCAAACAGACAACTAGTGCATTGAAGTGAAACAGGAAACAGGTGCAGAAACCTGAAGGCACTTAGTAAAGAAGGCATGGGAACAGGTTGTTTATAGCATGGTTGTAGGATGTTTTACCTTGTGGAAAACAGACAGTAGTCACATGTTCACTAGTATTTAAACCAGTAGTTAGAATATTGTATTCTTTAGTCTTTCAATTTTGTATTCCTTTACCATTCTATTGTGCTCTAGCCTCTCCATCGCCTCTCGTCTTACTGAGAGTTCTTGATCAAGTATAGGAATTGAGTATTTTAGTTTGAGTTCTCACAAGATCTCTAGTTAAACAAAGAACTTCTAGTTTCGAACTCTAGTGTTAAGAGACCACCCCTAGTGTTAACAGCACTTAAAACTTCTAGAAAAAAAACCACTCTTCCCAAAGAGACAAGTCCCAGACAACTCACAACAAAGTGAGTTGTTCTGCAAACTGAAGTTATTCGAGACCCAAACTACCTAAGAGGATATAAAGAGTGTATTGAGGTGTTAGTAGTGTTGTGTGTGTTTGTTCATTCAGACGTGACATTTCTGACTTGTTTTCCACACTGTCCACTAGGATCCCTCACATCTGGAGCCCACTGCGAGGGACTATCAGATAATTTCAGTTATTAAGACAACATAGCTTCAGAACAGTTCCTAGGACAAGGTTCTTTAGAGCACCCAAGCTTTATTCTACAAAGTAGCAGAACAGGTGGCAGTTCTCCACTTTCTGAACCAGAAGAATTAAGCATTGATCCTGAGAACTCAGTTCCAGGACCATCCAAAGCGAAACCTGAGAAAAAGACTCAGTCCCAAGGTCCAAAGCCTAAGCTTTTGAGTTTAGACCCAGAAGCCAAAGGAAAAGTCATAGGAAAGCAAGCTGAGGAACAAAGAGATAGAATCCAAAAAAGGACAGAGCAACTTGAACTTGAATGCTTACCTCAGTCCCCAAAATGTCTTCTCGATCCAACTCTCCTTCTGCTTCTTAGGTTCTCCTTCTAGAGCTTCTACACCAGAAGCTAACTTGGGCAATTCAAACTCGAACAGCCAACAGAATTTTTCCCAAACACAAAGAACTAGAATAAACATGACTTCAAAGATGATGCCCAGGTACAGGGATGGAGATATAGACAATCTAAATCCATTCATTAACTTGGTCACAAATCTCTTGGATGACAAAGGCATCACCGATGAGGCAAAAAGATGCAAAGTTCTGACTTTGTATGCAGATCAGAAGACTAAGCATCTTTGGCATTTATGGGAATGTTATACCATACCAGACTATAAAGCTTTGGTTCAAAGAATCAAAGAAGAGTATGCATTAGAGTTGGCAGAAGAAACTATAGGGTCCCAGACAGCAATCAAAAGATTGTTTAATCCAAGGCCACTTATAAAACTTACCGACTATAATGCTATGAAGGAGTTTGATAGGCAACTTCATCCTGAACTGACCTATATGTTCAAGTACTCGAAAGAACAGTTGGTTGACAATCCCATTTCCAATCAACGTGTTTGTCAAGGAATCATGAGCCATTTGGATCAAGGATTCCAGAAAGCGCTAGAACAGAGGACAGATGCTATAGAGAAGAATACTCCTGGAGCGGCTAAGGTTAAACACCACTTAAATGATCGCTGGGGTTGGGAAGAACTTCCTAACACCACAGTGGAAATGACCAAGAAAAACCATTATGGGGCTTATACCCAAGAGCAATCTGGGTACAATAGGCAACACCTCGTTAAACAGGAGTATCACCAAGCTTCCCAGAAACAGGAAGAAGATACAGACTTGGTTTGCAGCAAAGTGGCTTCTATCAAGCACTCACTGGTGGTTCAAGGCAAACAAGCTGAAGCTTTTCAATTGGAGGTAGACAAGATGCTCAAACAGACTCAAGTATCTAACCCTTCATCTACTGGGGAGTCTCAAATGCCAAATCCTAACTATGCACAGCGACCACCTTACCAAGGACAGTTCCACAACCATCAAGGTGGGGTGGACTGCTTTGCTTGTGGAGAGTTGGGACATATGGCAAGAGAATGTCCAAAACAATTAAAGTTGATTAGTGATGGAAAGGCTAAGATCGGTGTAGATGGGAGAATCATTCTACTGAATGGTGAACCCATCTCCTGAATGCTGCGAGCTGTAGTGGTAATATATTAACAAAAACAGATAGCTATAGCCAGGTACACAGTCTAAGTATGTAGCTACAGCTAGGGGTTCAATTTTTCAAATTGGTTGTTGTAGCTAATCCCTGGCTACTGCTACTGGCACCCTGCTTCACAGCAGTTCTACTGGTTTGCGTTGAGAGTGTCATGTGACCCTCTGAACCAGTTGATCAATAATCCATTTTTGGATATGGGTTTGCCTCGGCTACCAGCGCACAAACTGTGGCCCAAATAGTCAGGATCAAAAACCAATTTTGTATCCCCAGCTTGTAGCTTGGCTGGCATTGGCTATAGCCTCAGTTGCGCTGGGCGGGGGGTGCTCCCATCTGGGTGCTCACTGCCGCTGTAATGCAGGAAATTGTATTCCATAAAATTGCACATAATTATATCCTTTGCCATAATAGATACCGTATTAGTATCTCTGTAGCCTCCACCTCCACGTCTCGGCGGGTCTTTGGTGTTCTCATGCTTTTTCTTCTCTGATATGGCTGGTGAACAACTGGGCATCTTGGGCAGCCTGAATCTGATTATTAACTACCATTTGTTCCTTTGCCTCCACACCAAAGGCTCCCATTCGTCAATGCAGGCAGAGAAAACCCTTTTTCGGGCTTTTGGACCACTTTGGACCACATCAATTTATCGGCCAAACCGTGGACTTCAAAGAAATCAATGCATTCAGCTTATATAGTCACAGCTCTCAATGCAAGCCACGATCTCAGCTCCCCTGACCTTGATGGCTGTCGCTCACAATACTCCATTGGCATCTCTCAATAAAGGAGAACAGTCAGTTCTCGCTTTTTTTGTCCAAACCTACATTTTTTTGCTGACCAAAACTGGCACAGATATTCAACCCTGCTTTTTGCAGCATTGCTCTTTCCCCCACCTTGATGTGCAGCTACGATATTACCTGTCGCACTCCTTGCAAAGGTATCATTACCATCAGCTTGCCAAGGGGAAGCAGAAGAAGGGTCAATGAAAGCATGTAGCAAGATGAAATTACTCGTCTCACTATGTCCTTGTATATTCTATCATGTCACTATTACATGCAATATCATGAAGTCTCCTCATTCACATTCTCTCTGTCTGGTTTTTTGGCAGCATTGAGATGGCGCTCCTCTTCCAAAAGCCCAGTCATGATCCATTGAACGTCATCAATGGCTCCTTCCCAAGCAAGCAATTTCAGCCAAGCTACATCTTTCCCGCTGACAGCAATTCCCCACCAGTGCAAGGTCCCCATGACACTTGCCATTCTGTTCTTCCCTGGAAATCTGAATGCGCTCCAGTCTATCCCATACAGACTAGATGCATCAGGAGTTTTCGAGTACATCCTGTAAACCCACCAATCTGGCTGGAGTGAATTCCACCAGTCCCACCAGTTCAGCTCGAAGGGCTTGGTATGGGCGACAACTGGACGAGTGATGCAGGTTCTGCTGTTAGAAATCCATGCTTTCAGCTCATCAGGTCATTTTGCGGCCTTGAACCTGGTTCACAAGATATCCTCATAACCATATTTGCACTCCAGATCCCTGAATGTCTTGACCAGATTGTCCCATTTTGTGCCCAGCTCCACCGACCCAAAGTCGTTGAAAAGGAGCTTGAACCACTCAGGACAATCCTCGGCAGCCACGAGCGGTGTCCAAGCCGACGCTGCAACATTGGGCTCAAAGTAAAAAGGGTCTGAGAGCAAACATCAGTCCTGAGCGCTCATTCACTGACAGAAACAATTTACCTTGGGCATTCACGAGTCCTTGATTCTCTTTGTTGTTTCCATCTCCCTTTTGAGCTTCCTTCCATGCTGCAGCAAACTCCTCATCAGTGAAGTTGACCTCTGTTTCAGGCATGCGAGCCAATTCTTCTGCACTGGGGATAGGACGAGGAGCAAAGCCAGCATTGGGCTACAACCTCGCTTTTTTGCTCTTCTTATCCTTCTTGTCCTTTTTGTCTTTCCCCTTCTGTGTCTCATTTGCTGCATCCTTTGGCTTCCCTGTCTCCTTGCTCTTTGGCGCCACCTTTGCTACCGCTTTCTTCGTCTCCTTCACCTTTAGCTTCAGTGTCCCCTGTTTGCATTTTCCTGCAGCTGCTTCTTTCTTGTTGTCATCTGAATCAGACGAGTCGCTCCTTTTCGTCATCAGCTACAAGGCGGTGTCAGTCACATGCTTTAGATGTGACGAGAAACTCACTATATGCACCCTGCAAGTACTCTTTATAAAAACCAATAACACCTGCCTCAAATTTTGGCACCTTCCATTTTGAAAACAGGAGCCCAGTCTCCAGCTCTGTCCCAATTGCAATACTGGATCAATACATCAGACAACATCAAAGCAAACCAAATGACGAGCTTACTTTTTTGTTCTGATTTCTCCACCTAGCTTGGGCGTAGGGCCTCCCGATACAAGCAAGAATTGGTGGCCTGTGTACTCATTGGCTCCATGCAAGATTGGGCCAAAGAAAGATGCAAGATTGTTGAGACACCTGTAATCAACCATATTGAGCCAGGTAAGGACAGAAACACAATGAAGCTCACTTTTGATGATCCTCTGGTTTCTTCAAAGGTCCTGTTTTCAAAGCAGTCTTGTACTTTTCTTTGGCTTCCACTGCCACATCCGTTGCCTTTTTCAGCAAGCTCTTCTGTTTGTCCTTCAGCAAGGCCTTAAAAAGCTCTCTGGTAACCTTGTTGCACCACTTGACCATGTTCTGGATGCTGCCATCTGCCTCCAAACGATGTTTGAGCTCAGGATCTACCACAGTGTCATAAGAATCCTTTGACAATTCCTGGTATCCTTGCAGAGCTTTAGGCAGTCAATTTACTCCAGTGAGCTTCACCAACAGAAGTGCAAAAGGGTCGTCGCCTGCTCTCCCTTGCTTCCCAGCTGCTCGATGAATTTTTGTGACATGATAATTCATCCAGGTGCAAATCCGCTTTTTTTCCAGTCAACCAAGATGAAAATATTCAAATCAACAGATGGCATACCAGGTTCGTGCTGGCTTTTTTTGATTGCTCAGCCCTTAGCTCGTCGCCTTCCAAGACCTCCACTGGAGGAGGATTTTTCGGGTCATAGTCGGGCAAAGGCAACGGTGGTTCCTCATGGTCCTGCAAGCGCCATGGTATTTTAGCATGGAACTCATCACAAATCCTGTGCCAAGCCTGTCGCTCCTGGACCTGACCTTGAGCTTTGGTGTTGGCATAACCATTGACTAGCGGGTTCAAGACCATAGCACATACACCTTCTGCCCATCCCTTGGCATTTTTCCTGTCTTGTTTGCCGATTTTCTTTTTCCCGCATGCCATGGTTTTTCTATAGAGGACAGGCAGCAAGGAATTATTGTCTGGAACGTTTGGAAAGGCAAAACACAGAATTTCGCCACAAGATTTATTGATGTCTTGGCAGAATTCAAACCCAGCATATCTACGGCACCTTGAAAAGCACCATGGTATCGCTTTTCTTCTTCCTTCCTTCCCTGTTTTGCCCTTGTCCCCTAGCAAATGTCTCAAGCCAGCAACGAAATCGATGTGAACATATCCGCCATCTTGGACACGTTCACATCGACAGTTACCCAATATGCCTCATCCGATGTTGAAGAGGATGCCGATGCCAGCAGTGATTTTTTGTCAGATGAATCTGATGGTGAATATCCCAGCCATAATTTTTTTCTTGTCGTATCCCCTTGTCCTTATATATTTCGTAGAGGCCTCTTTGCAGACAACCATTGTCACCAGCTCCCCTGCTCCAGCAACTGCTGTGCCTGTTATCCCTGCTTCCATCACTCCATTGTCAGGTAAGCAAAATCAGAGCTCTATTCCTGATATTCATAAACAAATTTTCTCTAGAAATTCTTGGTCCCAGCACCACCGCTGTTACTCCAGCTCAGATGGCCTTGGCGATGGGAGGACCCACTCATGCTCCTGTCATCTCCAACCTGCCACCCTTTGTCCAGATGCAAAGCCAGAATGGGGTTTGGATCGTTGATACCGCATATGGTGTTGTCCTGACTCTGCTGCTCTTTGCCAATCCAGCCTCATTTGCCCACACCGGTGCTTGGTATTCTGTACCCACTGGTCGCTGGGTTGGAGTTTTCAGCGTGAAGTATGTTATCATCTCTTTCATATCATCGTGCCAGCGCTAATTATTTGATCCAGTGCCTTGGCTGTCGCTGCCATCACCAGAGTCTCATCTGGCTCAATGAAAGGGTTTATGTTAATAGGGCACTTAAGCATGGGGTCATCAATGCAAAAGGGCAATCAACACAAAGTTTGTAAGAACTCTATATCAAAAACACTCAACACACTGACTCTCTTTTATACCCTGAATTCATGGGGGCAAAAGCAAGAGAATAGACCTTCGTTGAAGTTCTTTAAAACAGTATATGAAAGCGAACAAGTTTATTGGATGCAATCTAATAAACCACAAGTCTTTGCGTACAAAGCTAGCTTGAACACTTGACAGCAACCTTACTATGGATGCTTCGGAAAAGGGATGTTTTACTTTGACGTGGAAGGAAAAGAGAGTTTATAGGGTTTCGAAGAAAGACTATGACTTGTCTGAACTTCAAAAGTATTGCTCTGTTCACAAAATGCACCTCTTGTACACTTGATATGAATACTCGACTCGTAATTCGTCTGAGAACTTGGCTTTCACTTGACTTCTTCTTGAAGCTTCGCTATTTCCTATTCCACACTTCTGATCTAACCAAGACTTGTCCAGGCACTTATTCTGTTTGAGTCTTATGACTAACCAAAGCTTGTCTGGGCACTATTGAATACCGTTTGAGCTTTATGAAACGCAAGGCTTTCACCCTATGACTAACCGATTAAGAACAACTTGTAATATTGGCACTAAGCTTCTGCTTGTTATGCGTACTAGTAATTGTCTGGTATTATAAGTAAGATACGGGCTCCTTATATACTATATGAGAAATAATTGAAAGTCCGCTCTAAACCCCTTCGGAATCTCGGCATAGGTCTTCGAGTCATTGGAGCACTGCCTCCCACAGTACCTGAGCTATTATTAGAAATGACCGCATGGTTGCTGAGTGAGCTCTTGGCATTTGCTGAGAAATCTATCAGATTGCCAGACTGCATGACTCGTTCCAGGCACACTGTTCAGGGGCCGTCTCTTCGGATCATTCCGCCATTGTATGTCCATATCGGGCTGGATCACTGCGAAGTGAATTACTACTGCACGAAGCCAGTTCCCTCGTAGTCCTAAGTCCTTGTCCTGCTGTGTCCCTTCTATAACATCTCTTCTTATCCTTCTATTGAATCTCCTTTGAACGACTTGTTTGTGCTTCAACCAATGTTGCAGATATCCTGAATTACCAAGAACAAAGCACGCTTATGGCAGGTTTACTAGCAAACCTCCACGTTGGTTTAGTTCAACTCTGTTGAGTATCGTAGCAGAGCCTGGCCACAGGCTGCTGCTACGTCCTTCTTAGAGTCGTTCCTGGTTTCGATGCTTCCTTCTAGTATCTTCTAGACAAGTCAGATCTTCTTTCTAGGCTGTAATATCCCGTATTCATAATCAGGAAAGACTGGTCTAATTGCTAGAAAAGCCAAAAAGAGAGGGTGGAACGTTTCCAGCCCTATCATCTCCCCCACACTAAGATAATAACCGTCCCAGTTATTTGTGCGATTAATTGGTTGCCAGGCACTATCGATCGAAGAACGAAACTAAGTTTTCAAAGCTTTTTGATGTAACAGGCGCCCACAACTAAGATCATAACTGACTTCGGAAAATCCGGGGCCGATGGTCACGTGATGCGGACTTTCAGGTCTGGCCTCCGTCCGTCCTCGACTCCTTTGTTACCAAGTTTCTCCTATGTTTTAAAACACTTCAGATCGTCTTTGTTTCTTTACCAAAAGGTTCATTTGGCTGTGTACTACTTCGTCGTAGCTTACACAGCCTTCAGAACCAGTAAAATGGCTCAGAATTCAAAGTTCACCTTTTTATAGCGCCTCTGATGTTTCCCACACAATTTTTCTTTTCGCCCTCGACCACCACCATGTCGAGCTCATCTAAAAACACTGTTTCTGTCCCAGCCGACATTAAACTCAATGTTCGTGCCATGGCCCAAACCTCGCTCTTATTCCTTTCTGACAAAACCTCCGATAAATCAACCTGGATTAACAAGGCTTCTCGGTTTCTCGACAACATTCACCCTTTGCTGGTGAATCATTTTTCCTAGCTCATATCTTATAATACTAATTTCGTTTTCCAGGGCGTTCATGTCAAATTTCTGAAATCCAAGGGTTTGGAGGATCAGGGTGATTTGTTGAGCTTCCGTGCCTGGGTTGAAACTCGTATCGTCCATGAGCTGGACTCTTTCTGGTACCTGACCGACTATGAAGAATGGTTGCTGCCTTTGTCTTCCGAGGCCATATCAGTGCGTTTTATCGAGGTTTTTGTCACCGTTTTTACTGATATCCTTCCTAGAAAAGTCTGATTTTTACCAAGGACCACATTCGTTGTATGACCGATGGAGATTTTTCACCCCCCATTTGTCTGACTCTAGCTATTTCTGCCAAGAAGACTATCATGCCCAAACCTTCTGGCTCTTCTACCAAAGCCGCTCCTTTCGTCAATCTCCAACATAAACGAACCATTGTCGTTCCTGATGATGATGATGAAGCTGTCAAACCCGCCCCTGTCGTGAAGAAGGGTAAAAGCAAGCCCAAGGCCACAGCCAAGGTAAACCAACTTGTTGCTTCGTTGTTTTGACTAATTCTCTGTGCAGAAAGATCCTTTTCCTGTTCCTTCATCGTCGACATGCTCTCGTACTACCGGGAGAGATAAAAATAAGAAGTGCAAAGCATCGGTAAGGTTTTATTCTTTCAATATATTTTTGCTTTGCTTATTTCTCCCCAGGTGAGTCCCTCAGCTATCAAGATGATCTGTGGGTCTGTGGATTTGTAATCTGATCTGCTCGATCATCACCTAGGGGTTTCTAGCTGCTGTGGGAACCACCAATATTAATTGTGGGTCTGTGCATTGGTAATACAATCTGCTGAAGCACCACTTGGTGGTTTATAGCTGCTGGAGAAAAATTCATGGAACAACCAAGAACATCCATGGGTCTGTGGGTTTGTCATTTGAGCCACTCAATCAAACCCACAGAACCACCAAGATGATCTGTGGGTAAGGACAACCAGGGGTAGAGGTCATACCCCCAGAGGTCAGAGGTAGGGTCAGCAGAGGTACAGGTACATGTCAGGCCTGCTTGACCTTTGACTGACCCTCCACTGACTTCTACCCTACCTGGGGGGTCTGAGAGGTCTGTAACTAGGAGTGGTTTTCTGACTCTTCTTTTCCAATTTTCTCTACAGAAAACAGGGGCCTTGGAGGCAAGAACCAAAATACAAAACCTGTAGATAAACAGAAGTTGTGTTGTTACTTGATTCCCAATCCATGGACCCATAGATGATATTGGTGGTTCTGTAGATTTTTCACAGCAGCTAGAAACCACTGAGTGATGATCGAGCAGATCAGATTACAAATCCACGGATCATCTTGGTGGTTCTGTGGGTTTGATTGAGTGGCTCAAATGACAAACCCACAGACCCATGGATGTTCTTGGTTGTTCTGTGAATTTTTCTCCAGCAGCTAGAAACCACCGAGTGGTGCTTCAGCAGATTGTATTACCAATGCACAGACCCACAACTAATATTGGTGGTTCCCACAGCAGCTAGAAACCACTGGATGATGATCAAGCAGATCAGATTACAAATCCACAGACCCACAGACCCATGGATGTTCTTGGTTGTTCCGTGAATTTTCCTCCAGCAGCTAGAAACCACCGAGTGGTGCTTCAGCGGATTGTATTACCGATGCAGACCCACAACTAATATTCATGGTTGCATGGATTTTTCACAGCAGCTAGAAACCACTGAGTGATGATCAAGCAGCTCAGATTACAAATCCACAGACCCACAGATCATCTTGGTAGTTCTGTGGGTTTGATTGAGTGGCTCAGATGACAAACCCACAGACCTCTGAATGATATTGGATGCTCCATGGCAAGTGGTGGTTAAGCAGATCATATCACCAATCCACAGACCCATGGATGATACCAGTGGTTCCATAGATTCTTCACAGCAGCTAGAAACCACTGACTGGTGCTTCAGCAGATTGTATTACCAATGCACAGACCCACAACTAATATTCATGGTTCCCACAGCAGCTAGAAACTGCTGGGTGATGATCAAGCAGCTCAGATTACAAATCTACAGACCCACAGATCATCTTGGTGGTTCTGTGGGCTTGATTGAGTCGCTCAAATGACAAACCCACAGACCCATGGATGTTAGTTCTGTGGGTTCGATTGAGTGGTTCAAATGACAAACCCACACACACCCCTGAATGATATTGGATGCTCCATGGCAAGTGGTGGTTAAGCAGATCATATCACCAATCCACAGACCCACAGATGATACAGGTGGTTCCATGGATTCTTCACAGCAGCTAGAAACCCCTGAGTGGTGCTTCAGCAGATTGTATTACCAATGCACAGACCCACAACTAATATTCGTGGTTGCATGGATTTTTCACAGCAGCTAGAAACCACTGAGTGATGATCAAGCAGCTCAGATTACAAATCTACAGACCCACAGATCATCTTGGTGGTTCTGTGGGCTTGATTGAGTCGCTCAAATGACAAACCCACAGACCCACAGATGTTATTGGTTGTTCCATGGATCTTTTTCCAGCAGCTAGAAACCACCAAGTTTCACCACCAAAAAGGTTCAATTTTTGCCAAATCTTCACGGCCGGCAAAGATTTTTCTTTTTGCTCGCCATCAAGATGAAGCATCATCACAGGCCATTTTCACAGCTGCAAAAATGGGCCACAGCCATCTGTGTCCTTGACATCAAGATTATATGTTTCACTTGGTTGGAAGATGTAAGATGTTTTTGGGACATCAAGATATTGCATTTCATGGACCGGTCAAGATTATGAATCAAAGGCCAGTGCAAAGATGTCAAATTTGTTGCAGCAGGAAGATGAAAGATATTTGCAAGGGAGAAGATGTTTTGTGTTTGACATGTTAAGATGTTGAGTTTTTCCGGCATAGAGATGATTTCTTTGGCTGGTGTAAAGACCTTGCATTTCCCCATTGGCAAAGATTTTTTCTTTGTCACACCAGGGAAGATTTTCGTTAAGATGTCACAAGTTGGCCAGCCTGGAAGATTATTTCTTTATTCTCCTATTAGGGAAGAGATTATCTGTTTATGGATGTAAAGATTCTGTGAAAAAGTACTATCTTCCCTGAATCTTGCTGTCAGCAAAGATTTACCATTATTCTCAGGCCGTGAAGATGAGTAATAGTGACCGAGCATCTTAACTGGGGTTAAGATGTTCCGCGAGCACCTGTGCTTTCCCATTCTCTTCCTCCCAGATGTCTAATGCCTCTGCATCTTCCAACTCTCTCCCAGGCAACCAACAGTTTCAGGACCGTACCAAGTACTGGAAACCTCTGCCTCTAGACCTCACATCAATAATCTTGTCAATGATGTACTATTCAGCACCGTCCTCAGCTATCACTGCAGGTGGCTTCAAAAATTCCCTGCTCAGGAACAGCCCAGCATTTTTCTCATGGGACGGTTTTAGCTCTGAAGCATGGAACATAGGGAAGACATTAGGTGAATTTGGTAAGTCAAGCATATAAGTGGAAAAATCTGGGTGAGCCTCGACAATGGTGTATGGGCCGTCATATCTTGGCATGAACTTGGCCACCCAATGCTCTCCCTTCTTCTTATATTCGCATCGTCGATGTACAGCGGTTAATAAAACCCTTTGGCCAACATCAAATTTGAAGTCAGGTGCTCATGATTTGTTTGCCTGCTCTGCTTGCAGCACCTTCGCTCGAAGCAAGGCATCTTGGGCCTTGTATACGTTCATCTCAATCTTTGCAATCAACTTCTGTGCCTCAGCCTCTTTGATGCTATCCTTCGGTTTTCCCTGAATCAAAAGTGGTATGATCTGTGGTGATCTCCCTGTTATGCTGTTACGATCATTTTTCATCTTATCACGGAACCGGAACAGCGGAACGATCAAACAATCAAACACCAGGACAAAAACAGGTGAAATTCATAAATTATGACAGCTTGACGTTTGACATTGACATGATGTGGGAAAACACATGGATAACACAATAAAACATTGGAAAAACGCACCTCGCAGTTTATATTAAAACAGACAATTATACACGCGTTATTGTATTGTACAGTATAAAAGAACAGTAGTTTACAAGATGTACTTTAGTTTTTTGATTCCTCTGAATTAACACTCTCTTTTCGAAATCGAATCTAACACTCTTCATACCGAGTGGCCACTTTGCCTTTGCAGGCCTACGTGTGGTCAAGGATCAGATTAAATTGAGTTTAAGTTGTCACATAATCAAAAAACTACTTCATACCCTCGTACCATTTACTCTCCCTCTTCATCATCGACCTTGCCTACGAAAGTGATCGCTCCGCTCCGAGTCGGGTTCCGGGACTCATAAAATATACTGGAAATTGGCGTGGCTATTGAAGCCACCGATTTGGAGAACACCTTCGGAAAGCAACTAGACACTGTTGAGTTTCCCTCCTATCTTTTTCTTACCTCTACTCCTCTCTCCTCTTCCTTTGGACAACTCTACCATCGCTTGGGAACGTTACACGTACCAACATTCCCTTTGAGAAACATACCTCGCTCTTCCCTTCCAGGACTATCTACTCGTTCTGCATCAGTTCTTTCATCTCCAAGCAAGCATTCAAGTCCACCTCTCTGTGCTGTGGACAATTCAGAGGAAGAGGAAGATGATGATGATGATGAAGATGATCCCAATAATTGGGATGCTGTTCTCAATGATATTGTTGATGGAGACGTCAGCGAGAAGATATCCTCAGAGTCAACAGAATCATCTTCTCCCAGGATTCATATTCACAGCTGGCATGTTCTTCACGAGCAGATCAAAGGTGATCTTAAACAGAAAAATCTTCCACTCACCAAATACAACCAACTCCTCATTCTCAGAAACTTTTCAACATTGCGAATCAAGGGACTCAAATGTATTCCAGCCAGTCTCGAGATTGCTTGGCAATGGCATGAAGGGAACGGAAACCATTTCACTTGCCAAGTTCATGCTCTGGCACGTCATTATCAGATTTTCGAACAGCCTCCAGTCGAAACTCATGGTGGCCATGCAAATGCAAAGTCTCTCTTAAACGATGAGTCTGTTCAGACAGCTTGTCGTGCTTGGCTTGCTGCTCAGGTTGTTGGTTCGGTGACACCACAGAAGTTCCGTGAAGGGATTAATACAGATATTCTTCCTGGGCTTGGGATCTCACCAAACAAACCTGTCAGTGAACGGACTGCACGTCATTGGCTTGTTCAGTTGGGTTATCAGAGAACTTTGATCAAGAAAGGTGTTTATATGGATGGTCATGAGCCCCCTGATGTTGTCCAATATCGGGCAGATGTTTTCTTGCCAAAGATGGCAGAATACAAAGCACGGATGATGAAGTATGAAGGTCCCGGTCTCAAGGTCATTGAGCCGACACTGCCTCCAGGCGTCAAGAAAGTCATTGCATGCTTTCATAACAAATGCTGCTTTCATGCTCTGGATTACAAGCGGTCTGCATGGTATGTCTGTTGCTTGGTCCAATATCATTCTGTTATTCAGTGAACATTCATTCATTCAGGCTTCAAGACAGTCAATCGATCCTTCAAAAAAAGAGTTGCAGCCATCTGATTAATGTCTCAGACTTTATTACTGAAGGTACAGGACAGCTGGTACAGCGAGATGGAAACAGAAAGATCATCGCTGATGCTTGCGAGATAATCTATCCCAGCTCAAAAGGTGATGCTTGGTGGGATACTGACCAATTCATCACACAGGTCAGACATGCCATTAAAATTCACAATGACATACATGGTCCCAATGTCATTGCCCTCTTCATCTTCGATCAATCCTCTGCTCATGCATCACTTCCTTCTGGCGCCCTTCAAGCTTTCGATATGAATAAGTCCGATGGAGGAAAGCAACAGAAACAAAATGCTACCATCATTCCACAGTCCAACCCATCCATTCCTCAGCGCAGAAAGCCTCAGAAGATGACAAAAGATAATGGTGAGGCCAAAGGGCTCGAAAGTGTCCTGATCGAGCATGGCTTCAATGTCTCTTGGCTCAAAGCAAAATGCTCACCAGTCTGTCTCATCAAAAACACTGGATGCTGCATGGCATGTCTCCTCAGCCAGCAAGACAACTTTTTGAACCAGCCGTCAATGCTTGAGACGGTAATCACTGAAGCCAGACATGAATGTATATTTCTGCCTGAACAATTGAAATGGTAAGCTGCTCACCTTGGCCAATCAGCTACTGATCTGCTTCCAGTATTGGGGCTGGTGCAAATATCGCTACCACCAGATCTCTAAAAAGACCTTCACAGATTCCAAGGCCTTAGCCTTGCAATATCTTGATGCCTGTCCTATGGAGGTGATTCAGCACTTTATAAATCGGTCCTGGCAGTTTATGAGCACATATAGGATGGGGTTGACAGGGAGAGCAGTGGAGTGGGCAGTGAAGAAGCAACGGCAGCACTGCTCAATCTCGAACCAGGCATTGCTGGCAATTGAGGCAGTGTTGAACTGATTATATAATCCTTACATAAAAAACCCTTTTTTTGCCAATCGCCACCGATTCCAGATCAGGAAAATGAGTTTGGCTGAAAATTTTGGCACCACATAAATGTCATAGGAAAAACTTCGGACACTGTTTTTTGGACGAATTGAGGGATTCTGGATCCAAATCTATCAAAATTTTGTTCCAAATAAATCTGGATCAGGCCCCAGGCTTTTAGTGGCCTTTGATTGTCCACAACTGTACCCCAACCATTAAAACATCTGTTGATACCAAAATGAGGCCCAGTCCTGATGGTTCAAGATTGTTGACCATAGCTCGAGTCTTCTTGTCATATTCTTCATTGTTAGATGCATCACATTTGTGCACTCGCAAAGCAAGATCGGGATCGCAATGCATGAGATAAAGTCCGATGTGCAATGCTAGTGAATGATCTCGGACGAAGATGATGGTAACTCGAGATAGACTGACAACCCATCGAAACTCTGGAAAGCACAAAGCATTAGCAATTGAGGCCTTTAAAGTAAGGGTGGTCACCCAGATCTCTGGTCGAAGATTGGACCGATGAATCTTGTGGAAATATTGACCTGGTGTCAAGGAAAACTTGTTTCATATGTAGTCATATGCTTCACCAGCTCGAAGAGTGGCAGGAGAAGGAGTCGAGTATTGTGACCTTTGAGACAGTTTCTCATGGTCCCAATTTTGTTGTATGCCATCCAGAAGTTGAGGGACCATTGATAAACTAAATGGGCTTCATCTACAACCAGGGTGTCAATATGGGATGCGAAGATCTTGCTATTGAGCAGGTGCTTTCGAAAATCATCACCTTGAAGCTGTTCTGGGGACATCAGAATGACCATCGCCTCTGATTCTGCTCGTGCCCAGAGATTGTCTGCAGAATTCTTCAGCAAGTTGGCATTGATAGCAACAGCCTTGACATTGAGCTTGCAAAGCTTTCCCTCCTGAATAGATGAATAAATGGTGCCCGGTAATTGCGAAATAAAAACATACAATATCAACCTCTAGCTCATTGGTCAGACAGATGACTAGTATGGCTGGATTAAGGACAAATTTCTCACTTCCTGTTTCACATGGGACCCCAAATGATGACTCAATTCCAAGCTGAGCAAGAATTACTGCCAATAATGCAATGATCCCTGTTTTTCCAGAACCACAACCGCTCCAGACAAGCACATTGTCTCCATCGACTAAATGACTGACTGCCTCCAGAGAATAATCATGGGGATCATATGGTAAGCTTTCACAGGCAATTTCATGAAGGGTCTTGATCCTGTTTGCATCCAAGAATACAAAATTGTCACTCAACGCGTCTGGAGGGACCATAGAGTACAAACAAGAAAAATTTAAATTAGAAGGTTGGTGTTATTTGGGCATGCTCATGATCTACATGTGATGTTAAAAGGCAGTCTGGTCAGACCCTGCTGAGAAAAAAGCAGACTAATACGCATCGGACACCAGTCTGACACTGATCTGATTGAACTTGCTTGTTTCAGAGTTGGGGATAGGCCCTGATTTATTTCAGCATGCCAACAGAATTAATTGCAACAATTCTCAACTTTTATTTTCCACCTAAGTCCAGGTCAAACCCTGTCCAAAGTCTCTCAGACAATATCGGTGACAGTGTCTGGAAGTCCGGCATGCAAAAACTTACCTTCTATATTGCATGCTGAAGGAACCCTGAGGACCCAGAGAATAACAACCATTAAAGACGCCATTTTGCTCTTTTATTGTGTCGCACAGACTTGAAAAGAGTGATTGGGCATCCAAATATTTGCTAGCTTCATTCTAATAAACGAAATTCAACATACTTGAAAAAATACAATGACTTACCGTCAGAAGAAAATCTTCTCATTGTCAAAAGAAGCACCAGCATCCGTCGGAGAGACTGGTACTCCTTGGCACTCTTGCACGGAATTTTCCCTATCCCTTGTGCACTTCGCTGAGGCTCTCCTTGATTTCTGACACCTTTTGCACTGCAACAAGGTGTCAACCACTGGTATTTCTTTGTTTCTCTTCTGCTTTCACCCCCCTTCCATTTTCCGCATCCAACTTTGCTGGCCCATCGACTTCAACAGTCCCTGTCATAAATCAGAGCACTCAAGCTGTCCCAGGAGAGCCTGAGAAGAGGAAACATCGACAAAGCGAGGGGGTTGGAAGCAAAAAAGCACATGCCTGAGCAGGTAGCATGCTTGTACTTCTGTCAGTTAGATGACTCTTAATTAAATGTTCATGTTATGTTGAAAGACTTACTCAGAGCGGATTGATATACCCAGGTGCTTGTCAAATTATTCAGATAGTTTCACACCCCCAAGTGTGTTCTGGGTTCCAGCCTCTGTGTTTGCGACAGCAAGTCTGAGTAAGCAAGTATTAGATCTGAATGGACTTGGGTTATGGTCAGACTATCTTTGCAACCGTGTGGCACCAATAGTAAGGCTCATGATAACAAGGTTGTGACTTGTTATGGATCAAGAACATTCCCAATCACAGGCAGAAGTGAGGGTATTCTGAATGCAGACTTGATGCAGTAAAAAATCGGCCCAGGTAGGCGAAGATCAAGGTTGATGGGTGTTCTCCGTGTCCTCCATGTCTCCCATGTCCCTCATTGATAATCACAGCAATGACTGGGTGACATCATGATGACACACGGTGAGGCCCAGAATCAAAGTTGATCAGTTGATCGGTGTTCACCGTGTACTAATCATGCAGCGCTAGATTACCGATCTTTGATGGTGACGATCAGCATCAGCATGTGCATCTGTGATGGTGATTGTTGATCACATGATAACCCCCATCATGTTGTCTTGGTGAATAAATATGAAAACTTCTTTTAGATTCAGCGCTGTTACTAGTGTTTGGCTTCAATGACCTGAGCTGAATTTCTATAGATCTTACTTCAATTCTGGATCTCTGTAGATCATGAAATCAGTAAATCAGTATAATCATGCATATTGCAGTGTTCCATGAATTTGGCTGTGACAGTGGCGCTTGACGACCGGGATCACCATGTGGCCGTGAAAAATATACCAATGTTGGATGGTGATTAGTGATCACTTGGTGATCGGCATCACTATGTGGTCATGAAGAATATGCACATATATTTGATGGGGATTAATATTATGGATTGCATGACAACAAGAATCACAATGTCAGCATGGTGACCTGAATCTCTGTAGATTGTGAACTCAGTTGTAGGGTTCATGCAGCACTACATTGTTGCACATCTTTGATGGTGATTGTTGATTGCTTGACGATCAGCATAACCATGTGCTCATGATGGATATATATATTGGATGGTGATTTTTGATCAGATGACAACCAGCTTCACGACAACGTCGCGGTGAAGACTTCTTGGACATTCCTGGCTCTTGCTGGGGCTTGGTGTCAAGGATGTGAATGTCTGGAGTGCTTCAACTCAGTGGTATTGCAGTGTTTTCAGAAAAGGTTGTCCGGCGCTGTTCCTATTCAAGAAATGAAAGAAATGATAAACAAATTCTGAGCTCATATCTGAATATTCATACAAGACAGAGGATGGGAGGAAGAAGGGACTGCAAAGATTTCCCTGTCACACTTTGGCTACCATCAGCTAACACTTTGAGAGATTAGGGTTCATTTATTTTATTTCATCACAAAACAGCGCCGGACAATGTTTTCCAGAAACCTTGTATTGATGCAGTCACATGGATTGACTGTCATTTGCGGTGGCATCACACCTCTTTGATGGTGAAACACAAATTCATCATCAAAGTTTGGTTGATTGCATGATGACAGGTGTCAGTTTCAGGTGATTTTATGGGATTTATAAATCTGATAATGAGAAATTTAATGATTGTCCCCCTTTTTCACTGCTTGTCCGCCCTTTTCTGCCATTATGACTGGTGGTTCAAAAAGCCATAGAGATCACCTGATGTGCCGGTATTACGAGACAAAGGCCAACAATCAGAAAGAAGTCCTATGTGTAAAGTGCCGTATGTTCCCATGTTCCTATTTCCATGTCTTGGGCTGATGGAGTGCAGGAGATTGGACTGGAAATCACAAGTGCTACGACAAGATGCTGGGCCATCTTGAATCTTGTTTTGGCGACAGAAAGGAATTCATTGAGTTTAGGTGCTGAATGGTTCCCAGATCTTTTTCCTGCAAGACTATTTTACCAGTTTAAAGACTTTAACCATGTCAGAAGGTATTTTTGAAGTGTATTAATCATGAACAAAATATCCAAGAGAAAGGAATAAGGCCAGGGTGGGTCAAAATTTATTTGGATGCACCAATCTGATGGCATCCTTGATGACAGACAGTTTTATTTTGGAGCCCAGGTCTTGGGACTTGGGCAATGTTGAATATGATTTGAGCAAGGAGTGTGATGTTGACTGGCTGAAAGTTGAGATTTCAGGCTCATGTGTGCTTTTAGTCTTGTGAAACGTGAACAGAATCCAATGCGAGTGTCCGCCGTGTCTGCCAGCCAGCAGATGTCAGAGCAGCAGTGTGATGGTGGGACGACATGTGCTGCCTTTGAACGTAGGAGAACCTGCCCAATCAGTATCTGTCAGGAAATGCAGCAAGAGGAAGGGTCAAAGGTGAATTTTTTGTACTCTGGCCGCTTATCCTCCTCATTCTGTACAAGTTTGACTGAAACGCTGGGGCCAAGTTCAACCTGACCGATTGGTATGTGCAACAAAACTACCCACTGTGATTTATCTTCAACCACAGGTGTCTCATCTTCACTAGCAAGGGAGCTCAACTGAGCTCTGTAGGCATGTTAACCACCACTGAACCAAGTAACACAAAAAAAAATCACACCTGGTTCTCTGGCCATTGAATCTAGATTCTTCAGTGTCTCCAGTGTTCACAGTCCTCCCAGTGCTTGACTGAGCTCTGTGGCACACATAAGAAATGGTAAATGATGAAAGCAACAAAATAGTCACTTTGTTCTTGAGACACTGAATTTCTCGATTCTCAGAGTCGGTTCACTATCAGCATCTGCCAGCTGCTCAGATGATCTGAAAATTGACAGTACAGCGCTAATGAGTCACCAAGTCAACTTACCCATCATCTGACTCTTCATCATGGACCTCATTGTCCTCCAATGCTTTGTCATCAATAAGCTCCGCAATCCGTGGCCTGTGTCAATTAATTTCAGTACACTGTTGCCTCATTGGGAATCACAGACTCACAGAATTCCTTTCATCCCTGTGTAAGCCTTTGAACCCATAAACTCTTCTGCCTTCACTGCACATGTGGGATGTTAAGAATCTGCAGACTCTGGACATTAGGCTCCTGAAGGTCTCTAAAAAATGGCTCCATCCTTCATGTCTTGGTGAGCATCACTCATTTAATGTGTCAAACCACTTTTTTAGAAGAATATCTTGTGCTCGAATAAGTTCAGACGACTCCATTCACCCACCTGCATTTTCAGAGCCTCTCCACCTGTCTACAATTTGCTATTGTTGGCCTCAAGCCATGCTGACAATTCATAAACAAACATCCTATGCCAATCCAGGAACTCACCAGCGCATAACCTTTTGCTCTCTTGATCCCAATTCAGAGACCATTGTTGCCTCCTCCTTGGAAACCCATCCTCAATTGTGTGACTATCTCTGGATCATGTTGATCCTGAGGAAAACCCAGTACTGCGGGTCCACAGCTAGGTTATCAAACTGCATGTACACCAGGACATACTTGAGATTACTTCATATGACATGCGCCAGTAGAGCACACCAATCCCTGTCACCAAACTCCACCAAGTCAATGCAACAATCTATCAGCTTGGTGACAGCATCTGCAATTGACATGCCTGCATCTCTATTCTGGACAGCATAATCCAGCCCGCTGTTTATGTTGTTTCCAGAATGACAGCAGTTGAACTGACATATCAAGTCAACATGTCCGTGGTCTATGCACCACCTATGGGTGTCTGACCAATTTTTGCCACAAAAATCACAGACATCTGATACTGTTCGGCTGTCTTTGAACAATTGACATGGGCTACAACTGCTCAAAATCATACTCAAATTGCATCTGACAAATTTCTCAAAGAAATCTGATGTTCCAGAGGGAGTGGAATATCTAAGAAATGCCTGAGAAGACCAAAACCGACAGCAGAGCAAGTAGGCTTTCAAGAATATCAGACAATCCTAAGAATGAGTATATTTCTGAAGAAAGCTGAACAATTTATGAGTTGATGAAAATGAGGTTCTGAAAGAAATATATTGTTGCAGCCAATTATACCACCCAAACCAATGATTTGGATCTCGGTGACTCTGGATACCAATTTCTTTACAGGTCCCAGGGTGACATCAAATAGACCAGTGGTCAAGACGGTTAAGGCACAGGTTTCAGGCTATTGTCAGAACTCTCCTCATCAGCACATTCTCCACAAATAGATCTCTCGCAACTCACATTGTGTCAGCAGTGACCAGCTCCACCAGTGAATAAGTCTTATCTAAATAAATTTTGATCATATGGGTAAAACATTTTATGAAGCTCGGATTATCATTCTAGCAAATTAAAGCTCTTGACCATATTCAGCTGGTGATCTAATCAAATCAAGGAGGTAAACAACTGAAGATAGATTGGGCAACAACTTGGAACACAGTGCCCTGTTGTTTTGTCCCCTTATATATTCAGATTCAGCGAATCATGGGCTTCATTTGGGTGCCCAGAATGATGTTGTTTGAGCAAGTACAAGTTATGTCAAACACCCTCTCTCCATGATGCAATCACACCATCAAATCAGCTTCTCTCATAATTTGAGTGGTGACAGTCTCCCAGCATTGCACCCAATTTTTCCACTCACTTCTGTGGCACTGGGACTGGCAGAAAGTGTGTGAACAAGACATGGTGCATCCACACTGTTGATGGACACATGATGGATCTGGATCCATCTGGAAGCATCACATACCATCCAAAAGCCTCTGTTCTCTTCTAATTGCATCTGTAATGGTGGAATGATGCAACACTCATCAGTGTATATGTAAATCAGTATAAGGAAAGCTTGATATGCACCACACTGACCTGTGTTCCATTGATGCCTGTGCCAATAAAGGTATCTACCAGGAGACAAAAAAATTGCTGATAAGACAGGTTCAGTCTTTCAATAAAGGGAAGAAACCTTTGAAGGAATTCAAAATTGGGGATTATGTCTTAGTCAATTCCTACTTGAATTGGTCGAGACAGTCAGAACTGAAAGGAAGCTGGTACAGCAGTAGTATCCAAGCAGCTCTACAGATAGTGAGACTAAGCGACACTGTGCTAGCTCTCTGAAATCTCTTTACATGTCACATGGATGCTATACCTCCAAAGACAAGCTCAGATCTGTTATCATGGATCTCAGCTGAAGCTGACCATTAGATATTGACATGACACTGATTAGTTAAGATGCACATTTCAAGATCTCCAAAGATGATCAACATTTAGAAGAGTGCAAGATTCTAGGGTGTGATTGATCATTGGAGCAACTGTGAAGATTTAACAGATCTCAGCAAGAATAGAAAGAGTTGCTCAATGCTGATTACAAGCTCTCTAATACTCTCTTCTTCCACCACTTCTTCTACTATTCCTGATCCCTCTTCTTCTGCTTCTTCTACTGCCTGCCAACAGTGACTAATGTAAGTCTTGGTTTTTTAGCCATTCAGGACCAGAGAAGCAATTCCACTACAGGATGATAAAGCTGTGGACACTTTGTTTAACAAAATGCTACTGAGGTATCTGTCAGTGGAAAAAAGTGCCAGCACAGTATGAACCAGCCTAGCAGTTTTCTGTGTGAGCACACTAACTCAATGAGGGAGCCATGGCTCAGCTCAGCTTGGCTTAATTGTGGCTTGGCTCCAGCTCCACCCTGGCTCAGAGCTGAGCCATGGCGATCTCACTACGTAGCTTCATCCTTAATGGTCCTCCTCAACACCTTCAAAATAGACCGATAAAATCAAGGTGCATCATGCTGTCTAGCAAGCAAGTGGATGATTGCCTTGACCATTTATGGTCAGCGAACATACAGCGAGAGCTCAAATTTTGGATCTGTAGACTGTTACAGCACTGATCTGACTAACAAAGACAGTCTCCTCTTGGGACGAAGTCAGGCTCTCTCACTGGAGGAAGAGCACAAATCAGTCAAGTAAAAATCATAGAAGTCTGTGATTATTCATTTTTCATTTCTGTGAGAGACCAAAGCTCTCAAGGTTGCAGAATGCCTTGTCTGTTGTTTTATGTGGAGGTGCATCATCTTTCTCCACCTTCAAGGTATAATTCAGAAGCTTCCAGATGAGCAGAATAAGAGATTAGCCAGGCAAAGCAGAGCAAAGATGTTTTTCTATTGTTCTCTGAAAATGGTAGTGTTGTTCTAAGCACTCTGCTGCAAAGCTTTGAGCATGGGCGCAAACCCTGGTTCAAGCTCCTTGGTGAGTTGAAGATGTTGAAGAACAGAGGTTCTTGATCTGGACTGGGCTAGGCACCATTTCAGTATTCTTGACTCTGCAGATGAAAGGGAAATGGAGGCAGTGAGAAGATTTTGAACACCACTAATTTGGGAAATGAGATTCACTATCTGGTTTGAATTGTGCTTGCCACTTGCTGACTTTGTCACCATTGTATCTCGTTGGAGGTCAATTATTGATAAGGGTCAATGCTTTCACTGAGCTGCAAACAGATTTACGATTCCTCCGATATAAGAACAAATTCCAACTCAAGTAGCCATGGATTTCTGTTTCTCCATGAATAATATATCCTGTTGTATCCAATGAATTCAGCCTTGCCAAGCATTTTCAAATCTCAGCTCGTGCTCTGCATTGAATCCCAGCACCGCTTTCTATTGCAGCACCTTTACAGCAAGCTTCTTCACCATCACTTTAGTACACTCTCTTCCATTCCTTCTTTCTGTTGCCTAATTCCCCAGATCCATGTCCTTTGTTGTGTCATTGGATAGTGAAGCAGTGCTTACAGCCCAGCTCTGATTGGCAGATGGAACTCCTCTGTTTTGTTGACTAACTTTGATGAAAACCATTGCATGTAGAGACATCTGGTCAAACTGCTTCCCTCTCCAGTATGGCCTCAAAATTGGTTGATTGGTCAGATTATCCTCACATTGGAGTTAAAATGCTGCAATACCAGAAAGAATGAGGTCAGTCGCCTACCTAACAATGAATTGACAGATTCTCCTGTTGCAGTAATTGCAACAAACCTCCACGTCAGAAGGAGGCTCGAACCAGGCCACAGATGGGAGTAGTGCAAGGACTGAAGTCTTTACCCAGAGTTTGGCCCAGGCCAGGGAACCCAGCGAAGCTGAAGTACAAAGTATGTACCTTCATAAATGCTAAGAAGAAGTATAAGAAGGATTATCAAGAACATTACAGGCAACCCTTTGAAGAATATGCCATACTTGGACCCCAATCCTATTGCCAGAAGAATGCAAGTTGATTCATCACTTGTCTGATATCCAGCAGGAAGCCATAGCCTGATTCAGAGAGAGGGAGTTTCAAGGAAAAGTTCTTTTCAACTGAACCATACTAAAGACAAGTCTTACCTAAACAGACTTCTTTTCATTTGATCAGGTCTCAGCTCTTCAGGGCTCATGTCATTATATGGACAGAGTAATCTGGTCTATTTTTCTTCAGCAAGACCCTTTTTACTGGGTCAGCATAAAAGGCTGTTAATCTTTTTAGGCAGCAGCAATAAGTGAGGCATCAATTGTTTGGTGCTGTTCCAGAGTTATTCCAGCTACTGGGTGGTCTGGTCCATCTGGTCCATTGTGTAGCATCCCCTTCGATTTCTGCTTGCTCCATGAACGTGATCAGAGGGAAGGTATGACATGTGGCATAGTCTGTTTAGGGAGTGTTGCTTCTTGATCAATCCCTTCTGATATGCTTAGGCTTTCAAAGGCAGTAAGGTCAAGGGTGGATTCAGGCATTTTGTAAGGTCAGAGTAAGCTCTTTGACTAAAGTGTAAAGTTTCTGCACTGCCGGCCTGCACACCACTTGTGGCTGAACCACCAGCTCCTACTTCTTGGATTATCCCCAGAGGCCCATGAGCTCATCCAGCAAGAGGTTGTGGGAGAGGTTGTGGGTGTTATCAAACTCTAACACATTGCTAGATAATATATATTGCCACTGCTTTAGCAACCATTATCTATGAATCCAATGATCCCAATCCTATAGCGTATAGCTCTGACCTGCTCTAATATCTACCCAGCTAGCACTTCATCTCTATGCTAGCCCCTCAGGTGTAACCGCTCTTTTTTGGGAAGTGCCTGCCTAAAAGATCTTCCACTAATGCTAAATGTTGCTTTATCAGAAATAATGACTGTGAAATGAGCAGGTCTGTCAGACAACTTTAGCTGAGATCTATAAGTCCCACTACCAGTCCTCTGAAGGTTGAAATATGATGCTATGGTTGAACTCAGACAGGCTATCAGCTGGCAGCTCAATTTTGGCCTTAAGGATCAGCATCTCTGCTGTGTGGCCCTGGTAGAAACTTTTCCACCAGCCATTACAATGATTGATGACATCATGGCTCAACCTACCGGGCACTTTGGCAACAAATATTAAATTAAATTTTTGAATAAGATCAAAACAAGTACAAATAGAGAACCAGGGTATGACCCAGACAGAAAACTGCTAGGATTCATATTGAATGATGTTGTATATCATGATATGCATAATAAATGAAACGAGGACTTGTAAGATATTTGAAGAGCAACTGGACAAATAATGTGTAGTCATCATATAGTGCGCCCCAATTATGAAGTAATGCCTGACACTGAATGGCTCAATTGAGATGTTGGTTGACCTTCCTTTCTCCACAATGTCGTGTAGCATAGAGGCTCCTCATGGCCCTATGCTGCAAAAAATGGAGCTGTCTTCAAGATTTCCTAGGACATGCAGCTCTTGGGCTTTGTTGGTGGTGTAGCTTGTGCAGCCAAGAGGACCGACACCCTGATGTGGGGTTTCTGCGCTGTCTGTAGCGCTTTGTTTCATCTATTTGTCGGGCCAGTCTGTTGGCATTGTCTTGTTCATGCCTTGTCTCTACAGTCTCCCCAGTGTCTTCTGTTTCTTCAGTGAGTGGTCAGTTTCTCTTCGCATTCTGCCATTTGATGCTTTTTCTGCAGCCTTCCACTGCTCTATCCTGGTCTGGTCAATTTAGGAAGGATCTTGAGTCATATCTTCAGGTTCAAGATCAGTTTTCTTCTAGTAGCGTGTATTTCTATGAGCCACGGTCCACTCTTCCAATCCTGTTCCTATGCCTTTACTGGCTCACAGTCCTCTCTCTCTGTATTAGATTAACTTCTAATGCATTGCTATTCATCCTGTCCTTGGCCTGTAAGCCCTGTTTCTGAGAACAGCCTGCTGGCAGCAGGGCTACAGCCTAAAATGGACATCACGTGCTATCTGGGACTTGATTCTCGATTAAAACTATCTTGATCTTTTATCAATTGTGAGAGTAGCAAGTTTTGCGATGCCATCTGTGATTGATATTGTAACATTGCGGTCTCAGGGAAAGCTTGTGAGGACATGAACTGTAATCCATTGCTGACCTGTGCACCTTTGAGCAGTTTGCCATACAAGAAACAGGCTATCAAGTGGAGTGCAAAGAATATTGTGTCATAACATCTGCCCAATGAAAGACGTCCCCAGAAAAGTTCTTGTCTAACCATTTTTGTCTTTAACCTAGCAGTCATGCCATATTCTCCATCTCCACTGAGGCTAAGCCTTGACTTCATGGGCTAAGTCAGGCCTATTGCTGGGCATTTTCTAAAGAAATGGGCTCTCACTCAATCGGTCTCTGCAACTATCATTATACATTCTTTTATCCATGTAGACTTGTTATAATGACTGTATTGTGAAAACATGACAGTGGTCACACTTTAGGTCTCTTCTTTGTCCCTTACATTCATTGAATAACCATGCACCTTTCCAACTCTGTTATCCAGTATGCAGATGAACATGAAGTTGACTGGCCTTCTTGTCTCTGTGCCACACATTGCAAAGTCCAAGTTGGCAGACCCAATGCTGCTGTCCTCAATGTCTCATAAATGTCTCATTTTAGTCATCACAGAAAGCATGACACTAACATGCAGCTAGCCATTTATTAATTTCAAATCACCTCTTTTTCTTCCAATAATTCACCTTTAGTAACCCAAATGGAAAGGCTACCCGACGGCTGAGAACACATGGGAACCAGAGCGTAATCTCACAAATGCATCTGAGTTATTATTGAAGTACAAACGAGACAACGGCATTTCTACCTGAGCCATTCATTTCCATGTCTTGCCTCCGATTCTACCTGCTAGAAGTTGGGACGAAGACGTCAAACGCTTTGTACACAAGCAAGAGGCAATGCCATAGTATTCGATTGTGTCATGAAACAGTAGTTTACAAGATGTACTTTAGTTTTTTGATTCCTTTGAATTAACACTCTCCTTTCGAACTCGAGTCTAATGCTCTTCATACTGAGCGGCCACTTTGCCTCTGCAGGCCTTGTGTGGTTAAGGATTAGATTAGATTTGAGCTTAAGTTGTCACATGCCCGGGCTTCAACAACTAATAATGAGACAGACTGAAGCACATGATAACTTACAGTTGCATTGAGAAGACTGTAATCAGAATATGCCAGAGTCCATCTTTTCAAATGGTGTGGCATGGCTGTCCTCTGAGCTGCAACCATATCATCTGTGTCATCTTCTCCTAATGTCAAATGCAGAATATTTGGGAGCAGCAAAAAATTGAACTCTGGCAGGATGCTATAGACCTTACTCTGTCCAGAAGAAGTGTGTTCCTCCAACAAGATACAGTTCACTTCTGGCTTGTACATATCAGCAAGTTCTTGAACTTCAAGAGGATGACTCCATGAGTCAAAGGGGAAGACATCAATGATGATGTCAACAACATAGACTTGCCAGCACACTGCAGGTTCACTGCACATGACCAGTCAGCAAGTCATGCTAGGTAACTGGTCATCACTTTTTGATGTCAAAGTCTGACTGTGATCAAATAGGAATATAGATAGAATTATTTTAGCTACAACTAGCCTTTGCATAGGTAATCTGAGGTTAGCATGATGCATCAATGCTTTTATCATTGATTGTAGATCCAGCATATTATGCTAATGCAACATTTCTAATATGTCCATTCTCAAGCTGTGACTAGATTTCATGAACTCATCACCAAACCACCCTTCTGTCCTGCATTTTAGATGTTCTGAAAGCCTGGCTGAACTATGCAAGCTGGATATCCAAGAACAGTGATAGATCTGATTCTTTTCAAGTTGGAAGGACTATTGTCTATCAGCAGCTTCTGGAGCATGGCATTGTGGACATCCTCCCTGTAGTAACCTGATGAAACCAAAAGCCTAGACATTGGCAGCTAGCAAGGCATATACTACGTAAATTATTCTTATTTTTATTCCGATCGCTCCGGCAGCTTTTAGCTGAGCAAAGAAAGGAAAACAAGGCTGAACCATACCTTTAAAAAAGATTCAGGAGATTATTCTTGACAATTGACTCAGCGATTTCTACAAGATGCATGAAGAGAGACTATTCAGTGGATCCAGACTCGTACTTTGAAACTAAACTTGATTATTTATACAAGACAGCAGGAGCTGATTTTGAATGAGTTTGAAGCAACCTGCCACAGGAGACCCATAAATCGTCTCTGGCATTAACATTTCTGAATTTATCATTCAAATGGATTGCAAGAGCAAAAGAGCTTGATTTTCTATGACCATGAAGGTTCCACTCCTTGGTTGTTGGGTCACTATTGTGGTGATGGTATTGATCCCTGTTAAAACAGTGAGAGACATGTAGAATGAATAAATGGACTGATGTTAGAGTAAACTTGTCACTAGAGCTAGATGATACATCTACTACAAGTTTATACATATTTTGACTATGAAAATTGATCCCTAGTGAAAAATTGTTTCTAGAGCAAACTCCAAAGCTGACTTGGTGAAAAAAGCTGACCAGAGCTAAATACAGTGGCCCGAAGTTGCTGAGGCAGCTGCACAACGAATCAGGTATTTCGAGAAGTTCAGAATAGCAAGTCCATTCGTCCTTTCTGTACTCTCTCTCTTATAGAGTTCTATTTATCTTAGTTATGAGTCTGAGGAATCAAGAATTGAGGAAAGATGTCACGAGTTTTGGTGAGAGTTGTGATTTGTTCATTCAGACAGCGCAAAGATTTGAGAGCACACCATGCCAAAGAGTCTGGGAAAATGAATAATGACTTCAGGCTCGGATTTGAGTTGATTTACAGCAGAAATCCCACATACCAGGAGTAGATGGACTCTCTGGTGATGATCTTGATTGAATTCTCTGTAGGGTCAAAATTCTAGAGGCAAAATTAGCGATGCAATCAAGAAGCAAATGAATAATACCTTGACGATATACATTGGAATGGAATAATACCGCAGATAGATACAGACAGAATACCCCTGATAGCTCTATGATTATCCCAAGCTTCCAAATAACAAGCCATGACTTTTCTGAGTGATTAAGAAGACATAGATGATGCAGATATCTAAAGCCAAATTCTGGGCATCAGTAACGTGTTATCAAAGAAAGTGTCGTCGCAGTAGAGCCAAATGGGAAATGTGACAACTCAATGACTGCATGCTTTCTCCTGCCATTTATTTTTGAGACATCGGGAATTGAATAGATGCCATCTGCAATATTGTGTTGAAGCTGGGGAAAGCTAGCAGAGAACTTGGTCTCTGGCATCTCATAATCAGGGACTTGGACAACCTGAAAGACACGTTCAATCTTCCAACATTTTGCCACCATGGATCCTTTGCATGTGAAACATTGGTGAGGAATGCAGACACTGCCATCTCTGAGCAGAGCTGGCTTGTGAATAAAATAGTCAGTGCCTCGTATTCTTGCCAAGGAGTTTGACAAGATAAATGAGACATTGGAGAAGTTGGTGCAAGATTTGTAGAGTGAGCAGTATGTAACATAGTACAGTGACAGAGAGATTGCCCATTTGTCCCAAGATGAAAGGTATCGACATATTCTTTTTTCATGACACTCGCTTGTAAGTTTATGCTTTGTAGAAACCTGATTATAACAATTATTTGTTGCTTTATCTGTGCTGAGACTTCTATATGAAACAGTGTTTTTGTACTGTCTGGCTTTCACCAAGTCACTCAATCACATGTGGTAGGTTCACTTGCAGAGTGTTGTCCCATGGATCAAGCATTTCGATCAGTCTAAATTCTCATGGTCTGCTTCATTGTTGTCTTGTACCAAAGACAAAAACCACATGGGCTTTGCTGATGTTTCACGATGACAGGATCCTCAGATTCTGGCACTTCTAGACAAGTTGGAACTCCTTTCTAGGCCAATAGTGTCCCATTCATAATCAGGCAAGACAGTCATATTTACTAGATATGCCAAAAATACAGAGTGGAACATTTCCAACTCTATTATCTCCTCCACATAATAATGACCCCCTGGTCATTTCTATCTCATGAATCTGCACTGATGGTAGTAATGCTCGATGAACCATACTAAAGACGAGTCTTACCTAAACAAGTTTAGGGACTCGCTCATCTCAAACCACCATCTCCCTTCCTCAGAAAATTGCCCCTATGTACAACAGCTCTCATCCTTTGGAAGATAACAATGGCTCTGTGATGACCCTATAGATCATCAGGGCCAATAAGCGTCAACTTGAAAATCTCTTGTCAATCTTTTTTTAGCAGGGACACCATGGTCGGTCATGATCAGAAAGGCCCAGTGACAGGATGTTTTTCCTCTGCACTGTTGATTACAATGATGAAGAGTAGGCTTTTCCTCTTCATTGAGCCAACTAATTGTTCTGCAAGACAAGAGCGAAGGTCCTTGCTCTGGACCCAGATTTCCGAAATTACTTCTGCAACACATTTTATCCACAGGGAAACCGGGACGACATTGAGGAAGGTTACCTTGAAGGATTCCTCATTCTTGTGGGTGAGTGCTTCTTCTTACAGTTAAAGCACTGCTGATTACTGATTCTCTGAAGTCACATCGTGCTCAATAGCTTATGCGGCAGTCATTGTCAGTCTTTCTCTTTCTTGGGATGGTTTTCGTCTCCTAAAGACTGCTTTCAGCTACATTTTTGTCTTGATGATGCTTCAGCATGGTCGCTTTCATACAACAATTTCAGTCAAGTCGCACTCTACAATTCCATTGTTGACTATTTCAGACAGGGTAAGCTGTGACAGACCAAATGAACCCCAAAGAAGGTGGGAAGCAAGCAAGACTCTGTGAGAGCTCCAGCATTTAAGCGAGTGAGTGAGACCATTGAGGTGGCAGCAGAGGTAGCAGGGCTTCCAAAAGGTGCCGCAGCTTATGCTGCTTGTCAAGCTCTGATTTGTCAGGCAATAGCTGCCAGATTCGAGACCATGTGGGCTGACTGCAGCATTGGAGATTCATTCAGCATAGCGTGCTCTTTCCCGGTGACAGAGGTCCTTGCGGACGAGACGGAAAAGACACGAGCGAGTGGCTACAAGTCGAGCCAACAACACCCAACATCTCAATATCTCTTTATACTCTAGTTCAGGGCTTTCGAAAGATGAATAATCCAACATTCCACAGGAAGGCTCAAATAGTCTCAGAAACAATCAAGTCAAGTATCATTGTCAAGTCTATCAGACACCACCTGCGGAACATGCACTAAGGATGTACAAGTTCAAACAATAGGGTTGAATGGGTTTTTAACAATTGCTTGCTATTAAGACAAGACTTTCAACTGGTTACTGAAACCAGGCTTGCCCCCGAGACAAGACTTTTGCCTGTTACCTAAACAGGACTTTCAAGACAAGACTAGAGACTAGATACTAGAGGTTTTATTTTGCCTGTTACCGAAGTAAGTCACTTTTTCCCAATAACAAATTCCTCGGCTAAACTGTACAGTCATCGATCCATGCTGCGCAACTGAGTTCTGATTGCGACACCGCCTCGGATGACTTGGTTTCTTAACTAGAAGATTCCTTCTTTCCGAGGAAGCGCAACACGGACTCTCTAAGTCGTTTTGCAGAAAGTACACACTCTTTTACCTCACTCATCGTTGATAACTGAGAACTGGTTAAGTTAACCTTTTAGGTCTTATCAGTTCTACAGCTGATGTCGATCATTTGATCGATCCTGTCTGATATCTCGGAGCTGCGCCTCACTAACTCACATTCCTCATTCCGCTGACTACCTCGGAAACAGTAAGCTTCCATGGTACAGTCATTCCTCAGAATCACAGTACAAGTCAAAGTTCAGAATCAAACGTTACGCAGTTCCCTCGTTCTGCGGAACCCTTGTTTAACCATAATGAACTGCGGCATGCACTGCCTATTCTCCTGTTTGAGTCCGCACAAACCGCAGCTAGTACTCTTGCTGTGGCGAGTCAAGGTCTAGGTGTTTCCGCGGCTTATAGGTACAAGTCCTACTAGCAGTCTGGAGCTCAACTCTAGTGCAAACATGATCCCATTGTAACCAAGAAGATGTTGAATTAGCCCTTTAACTCGTATTATAGGGTCATCTTAGATTTGGAAGGCTATCTCTGATCTATACCTGGTAATAGGGCACCTTTCAGTGGGGCTGCAAATGGAGTCTTGGAAACAGATCTATACAGATCTATAACTAATAATCCAAATACACACTAACTCTCTTTTAACACCCTAAGTAATTCAGGAAGCTATTTAATCTTTCAACAAAGTTGTAAGGTTTTGATCGCGCACTACTGGTCTCTCAAGTTCCCTTTGATGGTGAACCTTACATGGTTTTTGTAATGGTTTTCTTTCACAAGGAATATAAAGGGGATAGGTGCAAGGCTACTGCTTCAATGTGTTGTTGGGTTACAACTTCACTGGGTGTCAGGCTATGACTTCAATAGGTGCAGGGCTACTGCTTCAAGGGATGTCAGGCTACGACTTCAATAGGTCTTTTCAGACAAACACAATTTCTTTGTCATCTGCCAAGACTAGGTTGTCTCTATCGGGCTCGCTGCTTTGTAGCTCTTCCTGACCAGGCCAATCCCTAGTCATCCTTGTCCTAATCCGGCTACCTTGGGTAAAGCTGATTCATTGCTGATTCTAGGCTTTATTTGTGGTAGCATGCTGCTTTCTTCATACTCAACTTTACTTGCATAGATTGGTTGTTACGTTTCCCATCGAGTATTCAAGCAAAGCGCTGTTCACACACTGTTGCTGGATCCTTCTAGGTGCTGGTTTCATGATTGGCACTGGTACTGGTATTTTTCTAGACAAGTTGGAACTCCTTTCTAGGCAACTAGTGTCCTATTCGTAATCAGGAAAGATGGTCATATTTACTAGATATGCTGAAAATACAGGGTGGAACGTTTCCAACCCTATTACCAGATGTGACATGTTTCTAATATATCGTTAATCACTTTTCGAACATTGTGCTGTTGTGCTGTTGTGCTGACAGCAAGCATGACAGGCTGTGGCAAGGCTGGGATGCCCGGGTGCTATGGTGTACAAAGGGGCAGAAGGGTCTGTATCTTTTGCAAAAGATGACTTGGACATGACTTGGTATATTTTGCAAAGTGACCTTGGTAGGGTTTGCAAAACGACAGCTGATACAGGTCAGGAATTTGAACAAATTGTGTCGCTAGCTGAGCTGGAGTCACTCTGCTATCAGGGAAGGCGACTTTGTGACCAAGAACCCAAAAGTGCACCATCTGTGCCAGCATATAAGCACCTCGCATGATGACTGGGTGCTCTGTCTCGGAGGTGTTGAGCAATGGTCTGGGGTAATCTCAGGCTTTGTTGATGGCATCTGGGTGTTGGCATTGGCCGGTATAATCGTCAGTTGAGGTATCCATTTCTTCCTTGACGATTGAACCTGGGGGCAATGTCACGGAGGCAGGGCTGCTTTTCGAGGAAGCACTTGATAGACTAACGAGCTCTGCTGCCAAGCCATAGTCAACTCTCCAGCTCATAATATTGTCAATACAATACTCACAGATATTGTTGTCTGTCCCTGTTGCCGCAGTTGCTGTCAGTGACGATGACATTGAGCAGGTGCTTGAGATGATAAAGGTCCTAAGCTCTGTTGTTCCTTCTTCTCAATCTGGCTCAGATAAGGCAATCTGTTGGTACAGCGGAGACCTTTTGACGCTTGGCAGGCTTTCGAGAAAGCTGCATCTCATCTTTCTCGGCTGGCAAAAATCCTGGGTGCTGGTCATTACTACATCGTTGGTAAGCGCTTGGGAACTGAGCACTGTCAGCTCTGTGCGTCGTTTGTCTGGTCCCCGTGGTCGTCGAAACACTTTCTTTTTGCCTGATATTTTTCTGGTGATGAATTTGCCAGCAGGAGTGAAAATGGTGTTGACTTGAATAACAGGTTGAGGTTCTGGCAGAGGTGGGAGACCAGGCAGGGGAATATCATTGAAAATGGACTGAATTGGCACTGGGCATTCAGCAACAAATCGAGGCTCTTCACCGCATGACGATTCACCGCTAAAGTCCCGTCGTTTTTCAGATGCTGAAAAGCTGCATGAGAAACAGGAAGAATAAGATTTTAGGTGCAACATACAAGTTTGGCTGCTGGGTGCTGATGCTCGCACTGACAAATTCAGCTCTTCCTCTTGGATTCTGTCCTGCTCTTGCCAATCTACCAATTCCTCACAAATTTCTCCTTCCTCAAGTTCTCCTGGTGATGGGGCGCTGTCAACATTGGTGGGTGAAAACATTTGATGGCTGCTGCTGATGTTGTTGTCATCAAGAGATAGGCATGCGAATGGAACCAGCAGCGAGTTGGCCTTCAGCCTATGTTCTGTCAAGGCTTGCAAGGCGATGTCCCAACCTATAGCGGTATTGGGTGAATTATCATTAAGATATTGGTTTTCAAATTCACCTTGATTGCTTTCTGTTGCCTTTGTACCATCTATCCTCTGTCTCTCTCCTTGATCTGTATTCCTGCAGGCACCCAAATGGCTTGTTGGTAGATTTGGAGCATCCGACATTGAGGGATTGTATCCTGCTGTATGAATACAGGACGTTCCTCAGGTGCTGACTGTGTCCTGGCAGATCTTGGGCAGCTTCTCCCATTCTCTATTCAATGTCACCATTGCATTTCGATGAGTTGACAGCGTCCAGATGCAAATCATGATGGACAAAGGCATAAGGTCAGCTAGATGAGCCTTGTAGGGATCAGGGACCCAGACTGCATTTCGGAGTTGTCTGTCGAAGTCATCAGGGTCATTTATGATGAGTGTATGGGTTTGACCACAATTTATGGCTGTGACATGAATGATGGGGTTGGACACCTGTGGCTGGTCTAAATGGCTGAATGGAGTCATGACGTTTAGCTGCTCAGAGTACATTTGAACAGTGTCAATCCCATGGAGGTGAACTTGAACAGTTACGAGGGTAATAAAGGCTTCTTGGTCAGCAAGGCAAAGGTTTTGCATGTGATGCTTTAGTCCATTCTGATTAGCCCACATCGGCTGCCGAAAATGAGCTTCAGACTGGCCAACTGTGTATGGTAATTTGGACCTGGCGTTGTAACCACAGGTCCAAATGCCAGCTCCTGTTCTTGCTGAATGAGATCAGGCACTTCTTTGTGCAAAAATGACTCTGCAATTCTGGCAGAAAAGCTCAGGTAAGGTCAAACAGTAGAACAAGGTTTGTCTCTGGACCTTAGGCAGATGCCAGGTGTCAATAGGTCCCATGGCCTCTTCTGAAACCATCTTGAATAGTCCTTCATCGATGGGTAGCCTGTAGTGTCCAAATTGGGTCCCAGGTGAGAGTCAAGCTGCAGCTCGTGTCTGAGCTGAACCAGACACTCATGAAGCTCTGCATAGAGTTGGTGATTAGGCTGAATGATGTGGTCCAATTTTTGTAAGCCCAGATTTTTCAATGACGTGGAAGTCTGCTCACCAAAGCCATCTGCAGCATTTCCCATGCAAATAAGAAGGCCAGCTTTGTACTCTGCTCCTTCTCCGATGTGGTATTGTCTCCCAATCTTCAATGCTTGAAAAATCATTGTCTCTTTTCCAGCAATGGATTGGTTCAGACCATAATGTAGATCTCATTGTAGGTGCCACCATCTGGGGTGTATGAATCACCAGTAATGCTACGCACCATTCAAGCAATGGACTGGAGGGAAATGTGACTGGCATGATTTTCTCCTTCGACGTCCAAGAAATAGGCACTGTTGTAATAAGGGTGGGGTCAGACTTGGTCGAGGTGCCAGCGACTGTTGCTGATAGTAGAGCGATAGCAGGTGCACAGCCATTGGCTCCAACATTGTTTGGTCAGATTTGGCAGGGGCTTGATTCTGTTCTTCTCCTTCCATCACACCATTATTTATGAACAAACAGCTGGCCCTTTGTGCTTTATGTCTGGTGGCCAGATTCATCTTTATTTGTTCCTTTTCCAATTCAGTCATTTTTGCTTTTTCCTTCTCTGCTGAATTTTGTGCCTCAAGGAAGCACAGTACTTTCACCCTCGGTTTCCAACTGGGTGGATCCAATGGCACTATTTCTTCTTCTCCTGGCTCAGAATGGATGTTTCCAGTCCTTCTTGTTGCCATAAGGAAATTTTCAAGCTCTAAATCTGTAAATGTCAGAACCTGAGGTTTCTGTCAACGTTCAAACATCAGCAAAACAATCAACAATGTTGGACTTAGTTCATAAAGCAGCAACGGGTGACGTATGTCAAGAAAACGAGGACTTAGATTGATAAAGACATGTGATGATAAGATAAGGAGTAGAAGCACGACATGCTTGATCCAGCACAAGGGTCATGGGACAACATGAGGTGCAGAGATTGACCTCAAGGCATTCAGACACAATAACACATGGTGAACAGATGACGAGCGCATTGTAGTGAAACAGGAAACATGTGTGGAAACCCATAGGCACTTAGTAAAGAAGGCATGGGAACAGGTTGCTTAAAGCATGGTTGTAGGATGTTTTGCATTGTGGAAAACGAACAGTAGCTGCATGTTTACCAGTATTTAACCAGTAGTTAGAATATTGTATTCCTTAGTCTTTCAATTTTGTATCCTTTACCTTTCTATTGTGCTCTAGCTCCTCCATCGCCTCTCGACATCGAGTAGAATAGATCGAGACTGAGAATTGAGTATTCTAGATTGAGTTCTCACAGTAAAGGTATGCATTTTAGCTTTTGTTTGGCTAATATTTTGGCTTGACTTACAGCTTTCATGCCCTGATTCTGTCCCTATATTGTCAGCAATGTCTTCTAGGCTGGACCTGATGCTCCAGGTCTTCTCCTGGCTGTTGGCACAAGCTTTGGATCCTCCAGGTTTCTTTGAAGACCTTTTCTTTGGGCTTCTTTTATGCTCTCTATAGAGTTATATGCTGTAAGTGCTAAATTCCTAGGGAGAATAATTGACTTACTTGGATGCTCATTTCCCTTTGCATTGGTAGATCTGTAGATTGGTGATGCAGCCAATGGCTGTGCTTGACAGTTTACTCTGACTTCTTTATTGTTGCTATGGCTGTTGTTACCACAGTGGAATCCCTTTTGGGGTCCATCAGTGCATACTTCATTTGATCGGGTGCCCACTGGGGCTCTTCGGGCCCACGTTATTATGTGGACCAGAGTAATCTGGTCCATTTTTCTTCAGCAAGACCCTTTTTGTGGGTTCTTCTGAATTCCCTTCCCCTTCAAGTCTCAGTTGTAGATTGTTTTGCAATGCTGAAACTCTTTTCTGTAGATCACAGTGTGAGGGATCCTTGTGGACGGTGTGGAAAACAAGTCAGAAATGTCATGTCTGAATGAACAAACACACACAACACCACTAACACCTCAATACATGCTTTATATCCTCTTAAGTAGTTCAGGTGTCGAATAACTTCAGTTCTCAGAACAACTCACTTTGTTGCAAAGTTGTCTGGGACTTGTCTCTTTGGGAAGAGCGGTTTTTGTTTCTAGAAGTTTTAAGTGCTGTTGACACTAAGAGTGGTCTCTTAACACTAGAGTTCAAAACTAGAGGTTCCGTGTTCAACTAGAGATCTTTGCTAGACTAGAAGCACTTGTAATATGCTTTCAAGACTAGACTTTGTTCTGATTTCTGGTTTCTTAAGCTCAAACTAGAGTTCTAGACCAAGAGACAATTATATTCATTCCTTTGTCCACTTCCAGCAAACAGGATTGCTCCTGCACTAGACCTAGACTGGGGGGGTACAATGCTCTGAACTATTTACTACAAACTGCAGGCCTTATATACTTTACAAAACAGATGATAAATAAGATATGAGTCAATATCCGCCCTGCTGAGGTATTTCACCAAGGCATATCAATCAGCATTAAGTGTACAAAAATAGAACTTGTCAACCTGATAGAGTATCGCATGATTGCCACTCATGACTCATGAGTTTGAGCTGTCAAAAAGCTACATTTATACTCGTACAACATTTGTAGGCTAAAATATTCATACTCATGAGTATAAAACCCATGAGTCGTGAGTACATTCATAAGTAATACAGACTCATGAATAATCACAAATAATTGTACAAATATTCCTAAGTATTCATGAATGATACTAGTTTGAACCATAGCCAGAGTCTGAGTCTGACAGATCAATGGGAGGCGGCATGCTGTTGTCACTGTCAGAGTCACTGTCGGAGTCATAAGGTGCCTCATCAGAATCTGATATATCAGGAGAGATGGCATCCCAGCATAGGGATCGATGCTGACATGAATGGTGGTGGTGAAAGGAGGTGGACTAGACTCAGTGGCCTGATAGAAAGGTCAATCAAGAATCAAGGGCAAAATGAAATGAAGAAAAGATACCTTGTCAATTCAGGCTAAAATCCAGTAGGGGTTGACCTGTGCTCAGAATTGCTGCAAGTTAGCCGCATGGTCAGAGAAATTCCAAGCAATAGATTGATATAGACTACTCAGGCAAGTATTTCACCAAATATTTGTACAAGTATTCCCACAAATAATTCATGACCTGGCATTTTTCCAAAAGCCAAACTTGCACTCATACAAGTCTGAACTCGGTCCAAATTTATACTCGTGAATGTCAAAACTCACAAGTTTTCCCATGAGTCCACTTGCTGACATTCACAAGTTGGACTCAATCATGTGATGCTCTACAACCTGAGACCCCCCTATGTGGAGTCCAAGCTGATCTGGTATAGATGAAAATTCCTAACCACATGTAGGCCCACAAAGGCAAAGTGGCCGCTCGGTATGAAGAGCGTTAGATTCGATTTCGAAAAGAGAGTGTTAATTCAAGGGAATCAAAAAACTAAAGTACATCTTGTAAACTACTGTTCTTTTATACTGTACAATACAATAACATGTGTATAATTGTCTTTTCAACACAATACCGTTTCCATGCTGTTAGTCACGCATAGTCCTATTCATAGTTGTGTTTTTCCAATGTGATGTCATGTCATCCATGTGTTTTCTCATGTCACGTCAATGTCAGATGTCAATCTGTCAAACTGTCATGTTCTGTGTGTTCAGGTATTATGATTTGTCTGATTGTTTGTTCCGATTGTTCTGTGATAAGATAATCGTTAACAGTGTAACAATCATTCTTTAGGGGTTGTCTTTATCTGATTGTTTTGTTGCTCATTAACAACAGATAGGGTTTGGAAAGAGTTCCGGTCATGTAATTTCCATGACACAGGTCCAGAGCACTGTGCCGCTTACACGCTCACACTTAATGTATGTCCTTTCCCTTGTGCAACTCGTCAAGTCTCAAATAGACATCTTGGTTCATAGTTCTTCATCATGTATTCAGCCTAGGCCATTATGTGGACCATGCTAGTTTGTTCTTCTGATAGATGGCGACATTGCCTCAATGGAGATCTGCACTGATGGTGGTAACGCTCGATGAACCATACTAAAGACGAGTCTTACCTAAACAAGTTTAGAGACTCGTAATTGGCAATGTGAAGCTTCGTTCCAATGCCCCTACGTTGTCCCAGCAGTCCAAGGAGATGTCAAACTGCCTTAGTTTGATAGAAAACAAGGCTGAATTTTGTTATGCCTCATCAACGGGTCTTCTTGGCAAATTCGGCATAGAAGGCGGTTAATCTTTGACAGGATCTTGGGTGGCGGCGATAAGTGATGCGTCAATTGTTTGGTGCTGTTCCAGAGTTACTCCTGGGTACTGCTGGGTGGTTATGTATTGTACTAGCCTGGATTCTTCATGTACTGTCCAGTTGTTAATTTCGTTAGTTTGGGCTTCAATTTCTTGTTGCTCATAAACCACGAAATCTCTCCAGTCTGATTTTAGCACTGCCAGCCTAGACCAAATTCCTTCTCCAATTTCAGAAGACTTTCTGTTGTGCAGCACTTCTGGTCCACTTTGTACCCACATCCCCTTCTCTTTCTCAAATGCCATAGTGTCACCACCAACGGCTTCTGAGTCCATTATTACCAGGACAGCACTTGGTTCACTGAGTTGTACACAAGTGTCCATTGCTATGCCATTGACTTTGTGGTGATCAACAGAAACAATTCAGACTGTTGCATCAGTTTGCTGGTCAAGCCAATCTCTTCCCAGCGATAGGTCTGGTGATCCAGGAACTTCTGAAATGATTTGGGTAGCAATTGTCATGGTTTGTTCATGGTAAGACTGTTATTTGTGTGAACTCCTCTGCCACATTTAACCAATCAGCTTTTAGTGTGTCCAAACCAGACATTTGCTTTGCGAAGGTTTCTGAAACTGTTGTTAGCATGTTTTGTGGGCACAAAACTGCTGTCATTTCTTCTTCTTTTTTAGCGAGCTTGACCTTGCACTTGATTATGACATATTCTGATTTTGCCTTTTCTGCTAGGTCTCTCATCTCTTTTGCTGATTTCTTTCCAATCATGTCCCAGTCTTTTCCAATCACTATATCATAGTCCATTTCTTCCACAAGTGTCATTTGTAGCTTGTAAGTATGTCCACAGAATGTGATCAGGACACCATTGAAGACATATCCATCATCTAGATCATCAATTAAGCCGATCTGGTATAGATGAAGAATCCTACTTGGTCAGAACATTCTGTCCTCATAGTATCTTCTAATAGATGTGTGTCTTGTTGTCTTTGTGGTCAAAAACTGCCTTTAAGGAACGTCAACCATCCTTCCTATAGGTCTTTCGTTCTTTAGGTCATGTAATTTCCATGACACAGGTCCGGAGCACTGTGCCGCTTATGCGCTCATGCTGAGTGTATGTCCTTTCCTTTGTGCAACTCATCAAGTCTTGAATAGACATCTTAGTTCATAGTTCTTCGTCATGTATTCAGCCTAGGCCATTATGTGGACAATGCTAGTTTGTTCTTCTGATAGACAGCAACATTGCCTCATTGGTCTCTTATACACTTTCGGGGCTGATAAGTGCAAAGTGGTACGACCAAGGTCCATGCGCGTCGGTCTTATTGGCAACGTGAAGCTTCGTTCCAATGCTCCTACATCGTCCCAGCAGTCCAAGGACAAGGCTGAATTTTGTTATGCCTCATCACTGGGCATGGGGGCTATCGGATCATGTTGACCAGAGGTGAAATAGTCAATTGCCGAGACGTGATATTCGATGAGGACAGTGCTCATCGTACCATTATCTCTGATGACCTCGAGCCTATCCAATCTGAACCCTCTGACTCCCATTTTGGTCCCAATAATCTTCTGGAGCTCGTTCCAGCCCAAGACCCCGAACCACAGCACATTCCCTTGCCGCCCTTGCCTTCTCTCGCAGCTTGCAGATCTCACCGTGATCTGAACCAGGTTTGTTCCAAGGCCATGGTTGAATCCATCGCATCTGACAAGCGAAATGAAGTCGCTTTAAAAGGAGGAGAGCATTGGGCCACTGAGATTCTGTCTTCAGACATACCAGCACATGCTCTAGCAGCAACAGCTCCGGAAATCTCTAGTGTACCCAAGAACCAGAAGCAGGCCATGCTCTGGGATGCTCTGAAGGTGTCGAGGTTGGCAAAATGGTTGAGAGGAGGGTTTGGGACCTTGTTGATCCACCTCCTGGTGCGAACATCATGGACTCGATGTTTGTCTATGAGGAGAAGTGAAATGGTGATGGCATTTGGGTAGAGGACAAGGCCAGACTCATTGGAAAAGGGTTCACCCAAAAGGAAGGGGTCGATTATACGGACACCTGGGCTGGTGTAGCTCGCTCCGAGTCGGTTCGCTATTCTTGCACTATTGCTGCAGCGTATGGACTTGAAATCATTATCGTCGACTTCACTGCCACCTTCCTCAACAGTGTCACAAAGGAGGATATTTATATGCATCAACCTCCTGGTCACAAAGTCGCTGGGCAAGAGCACAAAGTCTGCAAGCTTTGATGAACCATTTATGGTATGAAGCAAGGTGCTCACGACTGGCAAGATACTCTCAATGAGGGCTTCGATGAGCTCGGGTACTTTTCCTCGAAGGCCGACCCTTGTGTCCATATCAAACGAGTGCAAAAAGGTTATTTCGAGGAGATGCTTGCTGAATTTGATCTACAGCATGTTCGCTCCAGGACAACTCATTTTGCTGTTGGAACCAACCTTTCCTTCGACATGTCCCCATCCACCGACAAGGAACAAAACAAGATGTCCAACATTCCTTATAGGGCTGTACTTGGCAAATTAGGTTGGGCTTCTGGTCAGACCTGACCTGATATCGCTCACACTGTCTCTGTTTTGGGTCAATTCCAGTCCAGACCTGGTCAGCAGCATTGGAATGCGCTCCTCCATGTTGTTGGGTATATCAAACAGACAATTGATTACGCCCTCGTCTATTCCCCTCCTCCTCCCGGTGTTTCCCCAGAACAATGGCTCAAACCTGTTGGATATGTCGATGCTGATCACGCCACTTGTACCAATACAAGACACTCTGTCGGTGGCTATGTATTCGTGGCATCTGGTGCTCCTGTTTCTTGGTCTTCCAAGAGGCAAGATGTTGTCACTCTATCCACTGTCGCTGCCGAGTATATCGCCTTAGCGAAATCTTCTGAACAGGCCAAGTGGATGACCGGTTGGTTCTCTGAGGTCAGATTTCCCCAGGGACCTCCCGTCATTTTCTGTGACAACCTAGGTGCAACTCAGCTTACAGCAAATACAAAGAATCATAACAAGGGGCGACACATTGACTTACATTTCCATTTCATCTGGGATATGGTGATGCGGATGTCATGGTTGAACACATCATGGGAGAGGATAATCTGGTGGATATCTTTATGAAGGTCATGGCCAAGGTCGTTCTCAACAAGCACTTGGTCACTCTTAGTATTCATCGTGATTAACGGTTATCCAGACCAGGGGGAGTGTTGGAGGTTGGTCTGGACTAGTCTGATGGACTTGTATATTTCTTTCATTTCATATCTTATCTTATCCTGACTCCTATCATTCAACCTATTTATTGTTTCATTGGTCTCCATTGCTCCTCAGTCATTACTATTATCTGTCCTGACTGAGGTATGCAACTATATCTACCGTTCATTATCCTTTTACTCACGTACCTGTAGACTCATTACTTTATTCGTCTTACAGGTTAATAACAGTCATTACTATTATCTGTCCTGACTGAGACTCATTACTTTATTTGTCTTACAGACAGGAGCATATCTGCACACACTGCCTGATGCTCACATAGTTCATGACAATTTTGTCATTTACCTGGACTTTGAAACAATTGAAGGCCTCAGATCAGGCATTCAACTTGGTCGAGACTGGATGAAAGCCCAAGTCCAAAATATGCAGTATCAAGAACAAGAAGCTCTTTGGAAAAGCATGATCAATGTTTTCAGTGTGATGGTTTTGCCAGAGCCTGAAATGGAACACAACATGCCAGAACCATTTGCTATTGAAAGTCAGGAGATATCAGAACCTGAGTCTGAAAGCCAGATCATGGCATATGATGAGCATGTTCACAACAGAGATGCAGAGGAAGCCCAGTATGAATTGGATAAATTCATTGCTATTGGTATTAGGGTTTTCAACATTCCAACTCGCATTGAGGCTGTCTATGCTCTACAAGGTCAATCTGCATCTGTCGAAGCATGGGTAGATGAGCTAGAGCACTCAGTTGACATTGTCCGAACTCTCAATCAGAGGGAGCAAAACCAAGAGACAGATCCAGAGGACTATGACCAGGACGATCCCTTCTTGGCTGTACAAGTGATGAGGATTTCCATCATAACAGGAATCTTAGTTGGACATATGGTGATATGCATCGCTATAGGATCAGCAAACATCCAGGAGATACCATCGAAGACCCTCCAACATATGATGATGTCAATTTCACAGATGTTGGAAGCAGAGTTTACTTCACTCAAGAAAAGATTCGAGCTGAAGGTGGAGCCGCTGGGGTAGCAACAGGCTCAGAACATGGCCTGCGAGTGAAACCAGCTATGCGACCCCTGGATAGAGATGTTCAGTGTCAAATGCAGAAAGACAGGAAAGCTCGAGAAGCTCATATCCATCATCTAAATGATCTGGTCAATGAAATCAAACATCTTTGGGCAATGGGAAATATCACAACGTGGGAGCTGGGTGTTTGGTTGTCATTTGACCAGAACCAGTTGAACATAATGGTATTTCCAGCCAAGTCAGCCACTTGACAAGATATTACAAAGCCAGCAGATCCTGAAGATATGGTTTATCAAACAGTACAATATGTCTGGATGAACTCTGGAGCTCCAAGTCAAGGATTCTGACCCTTATGAAGAATTTAGAAAACTCCGCTGATGGATAATCAGAGATGAACCTGCCAAAAGGTATGTCCCAGACATGGTTCTTGCCTTACAAGTTGCTAAAATAATTCTCTCTGACAGTGAAGTGGATGAGACCACTATGGATGGCTCAAGCAGCAAAGGACTACCATATGATCCTAGCCAATGGGGTGACATAGACCCTTGGGGTATCGATGAGGTCCCAGATGATCTGCCAGCTGCAGAAGATCCCAGCACATGGGACACACATAATGCAGATGACTCACCATCCGAAAAGGAGAGCTATGCAAACAGCAGCAAGTGAGAACTGGATGAACAATTACTCTTGGAACTGGAACAGATCAGAGAGCTACCTGACCTTACTCCAACTGTCCACCTCAAGAAGTTGCATTGGATTGCTCAACAGTTCAGATAAATATGGGCCACCCAACCTCAGCCCTGTGCAAAAGTAGAAGTTCAAGTCTATGCTGAACCTGCATTCATTGAGCTCAAGTGGCCTGAGCGAGACCAACCAGATGTTGAACCTCAGTGGATTAATCAGCAACCTGATGCCCTGCTCAAGAGTCTTGCTAGACAAGTAGGTCGACAAATGTGAAACTTGGCATTTTGAAGCAGGAGCAGTAGGCCTCAATTGCTACTGGGAGGAACAACAACTCATCTGTGAATATGGTGAACTCCTGTTAATCACCGATGGCTTGGATATCAAAATTGTTGGACCAGATGCAAGCAAAGTGATTGAAGGTTTAGCATGGAGAGTGCAAGAAGTCATAAAACGAACTGTTGAAGTCTGGGATGCTCGTTTCAGAGACACAGCAATCAGAGTTCATGCCAGCAGAGATTGAATGGATGCTAGAATTGAATGGAACATAGACCACTGGTCTCAATTCCAAATTCTATCCCTCGACACTTGTGCCTCACTTGGCAGAATCATTTATTACCTCCTCAGTGACATAATGGGAGCAGGAGCTTTGCATTTTATCGACCATGAACATTGCTATTAGAACCCCAATGTGGAATGGTGGAGTTGGAAAGTAAACATAGATAAAATCAGGAAGGTTTATGCTGAAAATCCATAGGCCTTCGATGATATCTCCAACTATCATAGTACCACAAACTCTTGCGAAAATCTAGACTTCGATCCTGATGAGTCTGGACCACCTCATGGACTCCTGTCACAATTAGTGGAAGTCAAAAACTGATTTGATGACCTCTGGGACACCAAGAAAAGGAAAAGCAATGTTCATACAACAGTTAACTTAGAATGAGCTTGCATTGACTTTGTCCAGGATGCAGAAATCATCTGGGGCAATGTCACCGATAAGGGGTTCTCGACAATGCATGAACTGGAGGAGGTGTTCTTCACAGCAGCTCAGGACATATTCTCTAGGACTACACCATGGTCAGGAGAGCATAAAGTGGAACGAATGCTTGGATTCTGTTTTCATCCAACAATTTGGGGTCTTGATTACTGAAACACCAGCAATCACAGAATCAGAGAGTCCTTCAAACAGGACATTCTACAGGATGCTGCAAAGAAATCAGGTTCTCAATGGAAAAAGTTCAAAGAGAAATTGTCTTGTAAGACGAAGTGAGCCAAATTTGTCTCATCAAACCAGATGCCCAGCACAGACTCAGACCAGGATGGATCTGATGAATGTGGGCACAGAATGTTTTCTGTGAGACCTTTGGATGATAGTGAACCAGGAGAGGAAGAGTATGGCAAGTTGGAATGGTTACATAATGAACCAGACAGTCCAGCATGGCTCAGGAAGTTGTCTACTAGGGCGTTGATGAGGCATAACAAAATTCAGCCTTGTTTTCTATCAAACTAGGGCAGTTTGACATCTCCTTGGACTGCTGGGACGATGTAGGAGCATTGGAACGAAGCTTCACGTTGCCAATAAGACCGACGCGCATGGACCTTGGTCATACCACTTTGCACTTATCAGCCCCGAAAGTGTATAAGAGACCAATGAGGCAATGTCGCTGTCTATCAGAGGAACAAACTAGCATTGTCCACATAATGGCCTAGGCTGAATACATGACGAAGAACTATGAACTAAGATGTCTATTCAAGACTTGACGAGTTGCACAAAGGAAAGGACATACACTCAGCATGAGTGCATAAGCGGCACAGTGCTCCGGACCTGTGTCATGGAAATTACATGACCGGAACTCTATCCGAACCCTATCTGTTGTTAATGAGCAACAAAACGATCAGGCAAGGGCAACCCCTAAAGAACGAAAGACCTATAGGAAGGACGGTTGACGTTCCTTAAAGGCAGTTTTTGACCACAAAGACAACAAGACACACATCTATTAGAAGATACTATGAGGACAGAATGTTCTGACCAAGTAGGATTCTTCATCTATACCAGATCGGCTTGGGCTCCACATAGGAGGTCTCAGGTTGACAAGTTCTATTTTTGTACACTTAATGCTGATTGATACGCCTTGGTGAAACACCTCGGCAGAGCTTGGACATTGACTCATATCTTATTTATCATCTGTTTTGTAAAGTATATAAGGCCTGCAGTTTGTAGTAAAATAGTAGAGCATTGTACCCCAGTCTAGGTCTAGTGCAGGAGCAATCCTGTTTGCTGGAAGCAGACAAAGGAACAAATATAATTGTCTCTTGGTCTAGAACTCTAGTTTGAGCTTAAGAAACCAGATATCAGAACAAAGTCTAGTCTTGAAAGAATTGGCATTACAAGTGCTTCTAGTCTAGCAAAGATCTCTAGTTGAACACGGAACCTCTAGTTTCGAACTCTAGTGTTAAGAGACCACCCTTAGTGTTAACAGCACTTAAACTTCTAGAAACAAAAACCCACTCTTTCAAAAGAGACAAGTCCAAGACAACTTCACAACGAAGTGAGTTGTTCCGAGAACTGAAGTTATTCGACACCCGAACTACTTAAGAGAATATAAAGCGTGTATTGAGGTGTTAGTGGTGTTGTGTGTGTTTGTTCATTCAGACTCAACATTTCTGACTCATTTTCCACACCGTCCGTAAGGATCTCTCACACCGGTAATAGGGCACTTGAACGTGGGGTCATTGATGCAAAAAGGCAATCAACACAAAGTTCGTAAGAACTCTATATCAAAAACACTCAACACACTGACTCTCTTTTATACCCTGAATTCGTGGAGGCAAAAGCAGGAGAATAGACCTTCGTTGAAGCTCTTAAAACAGTATATGAAAGCAAACAAGTTTATTGGATCCAATCTAATAAACCACAAGTCTTTGCGTACAAGGCTAGCTTGAACATTTGACAGCAACCTTACTATGGATGCTTCGGAAAAGGGATGTTTTACTTCGATGTGGAAGGAAAAGAGAGTTTATAGGGTTTCGAAGAAAGACTATGACTTGTCTGAACTTCAAAAGTATTGCTCTGTTCACAAATGCACCTCTTGTACACTTGATATGAATGCTCGACTCGTAATTCGTCTGAGAACTTGGCTTTCACTTGACTTCTTCTTGAAGCTTCGCTATTTCCTATTCCACACTTCTGATCTAACCAAGACTTGTCCAGGCACTTATTCTGTTTGAGTCTTATGACTAACCAAAGCTTGTCCGGGCACTATTCCGTTTGAGCTTTATGAAACGCAGAGTTTGTCCGGGTATTATTTTGTTTGAACTCTATGAATAACCACAGCTTGTCCGGGCACTATTCCGTTTGAGTTGTATGAAATGCAAGGCTTTCACCCTATGACTAACTGATTGAGAACAACTTGTAATATTGGCACTAAGCTTCTGCTTGTGATGTGTACTAGTAATTGTCTGGTATTATAAGTAAGATACGGGCTCCTTATATACTATATGAGAAATAATTGAAAGTCCGCTCTAAACCCCTTTGGAATCTTGGCATAGGTCTTCGAGTCATTCAAGCACTGCCTCCCGCAGCACCTGAGCTATTATTAGAAATGACCACATGGTTGCTGAGTGAGCTCTTGGCATTTGCTGAGAAATCTACCGGATTGCCAAACGGCATGACTCGTTCTAGGCACACTATTTGGGGGCCGTGTCTTTGGATCGTTCTGCCATCATATGTCCATATCAGGCTGGATCGCTGTGAAGTGAATTACTACTGCACGAAGCCAGTTCCCTCGTAGTCCTAAGTCCTTGTCCTGTTGCGTCCCTTCTATAACATCTCTTGGTATCCTTCTATTGAATCTCCTTCGAACGATTTGTTTGTGCTTCAACCAATGTTGCAGATATCCTGAATTACTGAGAACAAAGCATGCTTATGGCAGGTTTACTAGTGAACCTCCATGTTGGTTTAGTTTGAACTCTGTCGAGTATCGTAGCAGAGCCTGGCCACAGGCTACTGCTACGTCCTTCTTAGAGTCGTTCCTGGTTTCGATGCTTCCTTCTAGTATCTTCTAAACAAGTCGGATCTCCTTTCTAGGCTGTAATATCCCATATTCGTAATCAGGAAAGACTGGTCTAATTGCTAGAAAAGCCAAAAAGAGAGGGGGGAACGTTTCTAGCCCTATCAACGTCACTGAGGATGGGATATTAGGAAGCTTCCTGATGAGCAGGATGCAACCGAAACAAGAGATCTCACCATGGGAGATCTTGAGTCAGTCCTTTTCGGACTCGACCAAGAAGCAAACCACATTGTTGCAGTTAAGGAAGTTTCGTCAAGGAAGGATGTCCTTGATGGATTATCTGACTGACTTCGAATTGTTGGCAGATGAGGCCAGGTTAACTACAGCCAACAATGAGGCAGTCCTGATAGACTACCTTGAGGAGAATGTAAACTGGGAATTAACAGACCTGCTTTACACTGGGACAGAGGAAGTCCCAACAAGTTACACAGAATATTTCCATGTTCTGCTGAAGGTTAATCGAAACCTTGAGAGAAGATCTGGGGTGAAAACCGGTATTCTGGATGGTTCCCGGCCCAGAACTCAAACAGGGCGGCTCGAGGAAGCCAAAACACCTCACAGGGGCAGGGAACAGCCCCGAATTTGAACAAGTCGACACCAGCACCAATGGATGTTGACAAGACCTCCACAAAGGCACGTGAGCCCTTCAAATGTTACAACTATAACAAGAAGGGACATATGGCCCAGAATTGTCCAGAACCAAAACAACCCCGAAAGGGGAAAATCGATCTTAGAACCCTTAAAAGTCAAATGGACAATGAGGAAGCAGGGTCTGCGACCCTGAAAGAACTTGCAGAGTACCTTCGCTCGAAGGGTTTTAAAAGGGCCGTCTTCTCTAGCCAAGAAGATGCCGGCCTCGACTCCTAATTTAAATGGACAATATACGATACTCAGATCTATGGAAACAGAACCCAAGATCAAGGAAGATAGTTTTTATGTACAAGATTCTTTGTTACAAAAAAATATACATGAATTCCCTACTACCGAAGCTGCAAAAGCTAAGGATAAAGTCATTATTTTAAAAAAGAAATTTATTACTAAAGAAAAGAATCGTCACACCAATGCTCAGAACAAAGAATGGGATGCATTCAAGAAAGTATTTAAAAAGGCTTGGGGAGAGAAAACCTCGTCAACAAAGACCAAAAAGGGTGGCAAGGCCGCGGAGGCTCAATCCAATAAGGAGGAAGCGCCTAAAAGTCGAAGGTCCCTGATGCTGTAAAAAGACATCAAGCTGCGGAAAAACAGGCAGGTCCTAAGCCTGACCGTCTTCGTGAGGAGTTGGCGGAACTCCTGAAAGAGCAGAAGCGGCATCTGCACTGTGAAATGATGGTCCCAATCAAACTGACCCAGATGGACACTGGGAAGACCTGTGTGATTAAAGCACTCTTGGACAGTGGTTGTTCCACCACTAGTATCGACTGAGAGTATGCTCATGTGGAGAAGTTTGAAATGAAACCACTTCCAAATCCAATCACGGCATTCAATGCAGACAACACTGAGAATGCAAATGGGAAGATCACTCATTACATAGAGTGTCTCATGAGCATGGGAGCTCACCAGGAGAAGATCAAACTCTTGGTAACTGGGTTAGGAAAGACATGTGTCTTTATCGGCTATGATTGGCTGAACAAACACAACCTGGAAGTAGATTGGAGCGCTCACAAGATCACATTCAGTCGTTGTCCCAATGAGTGTGGGATGAAGGGCATGGAATACTGGACCGGAGTGGGAGAAGATGCACCACTCGATGGAAACCTGGTTCGTTCTACGAACCAGAAAACACTGAAATCACGCGAAAGAATATGAACCAGCTTTATATCAACGAGACTGGTAAAGGTAAAGGAACAAGAAAAAGTAAGTAACGTGACTGTGACCCTTATATAAGTATACGTAGTAAGCCATGCTTACACCCCTCCCCCCACTGTAACAACTCCCATACAACCAAAATCGCCAGGTTAGAATGAAAAAAGTATAAGTAAGTAGTTAGAAAAAACAAAGGCAAGCACGGGTGCATCAAAACCCTGTGGGAAAAAGCTACCGGCTGCATGGAAAGTGAAATTGAAAGATCTAACCATCCTCCGGGTGCTCCTTCAACCATTCTTCCAATACAGCCGTCTCTTTCAACTCTGACCCAGGCAACCACAAATCGTGCTCCGGTCCCCAGCCTTTCCATGAAACCAAAAATCTCCTGCCTCTGCCATACTTTCGCGAGTCCAAAATTCTCTCCAGCGTGTACTCCAAAGTGCCGTCTTCCATTATGACTGGTCCAGGACACTCCTTCTTCCTGCTCGGGAACAACTCATCATCGTTTTCATGGAACATTAAAAGCTCCGAACTATGAAACGTCGGAAACACATTAGAATGCGCTGGTAGCTCCAACGTATATGTCGATGATTCTGGATGAGTACCAATAACTTTATACGGTCCATCATACCTCGGAAAAAACTTAGCCGCTCGTTTCTCGCCCTTCTTTTTATATTCGTTTCTTCTATTCAAGGTGCTCAGCCTGACTCTATCTCCCACCTTAAACTCAACCTCTGGCCCCCTTCTTTTATTAGCTTGGTTTGCCTGCTGTACTTTTGCCTGTAACAAGTTGTCATGAGCTTCCAATAAGTCCAGTTGCAGTTTGGCCAATACTGATCGAGCCCTTCCACCTGCATCATCTTCCACAGCCACTGTAGGGACCAGTGGCAACATCACTCGTGGACTATGACCAGACTTCAACTCGAATGGTGAGAACCCGGTAGACTTGTTCACCGTGTTCATGATATCAAATCTGACCTTGGGCAATGATTTAACCCAGCCTTTTTGATTCCTCTCCACATGATATCTGATGCACTGTACCACGGTCTTATTCGTACGTTCTGAAGACCCATCAGTCTCCGGATGATATGCAGTGCTCATCTTCAATTTCACACCAGTCAACTTGTGCAATGCTTTCCAAAACGCTGACACAAACAACTTGTCCCTGTCTGTTATTAACTCAATCGGCAAGCCATTCTCACAATACCAGTGCTGGAAAAACAACAAGGCAAACTGTTCCGCCGTTGTAGTCGTTTTCAGTGGGACAATCTGTATGTCAGCTCCCATGCGGTCTGTCATTGTCACCAACGAATCAAAACCTTCATCTTCCGGCAAGGGACCTACAAAATCAATTGCCACTGACTGAAACCTGCCATCAGGTACTGGCAGTGGGTGTAGTGGACCCGCTTTCTTAGTTGTTGCACTCTTGTTCCGTTGGCAGTCAGGGCACGTCTTCACATAGCTCTGCTCCAAATCTGTTCTCATGTTTGGCCAGTAATAGTCATTTCTTAGTGACGCATATGACTTATCAAACCCAAAATGGCCCAGACAATCATGCGCAATTTGAAACAAGGCCTCTCTCAAGTTGTCAACTCTGGGAATCACCAACCTGCTTCCAATGTACCACAACCCATTCTCGTCTCTAACTCCCTCCATTCCCTTACTCGCTGACTTCAAATTCGCACACCAAGGGTCCTTCTCGTATCCATCCTTTATCTTACGCAATAACTTTTCATCCATTGAGAGTGATACAACTGCATGTACCCGGCGTTCTGTCACCAAACCGACATTCTTCAACCATTGAATGCCCGCCCATACTTCTGAGGTAGATCTCACCATTGCAATGGCATCAAACTCATTTTCCTCCTCGCACCAAGGCTCCAACTCCATTGTCGATCTCAAGGCCTCCTCTTTTGAACCGGGCCTCCTTGATAAGGCGTCGGCCACTGTGTTATCCTCTCCTTTCACATACTCTATTGTACAATCAAATTGGGACATCAATTCCATCCACCTTGCCTGCCGTCTAGACAAATCCTTCTGTGTGTCAAAGTTCTCCAGAGTACGATGATCCGTGAAAATTGTAAAATGGGTCCCCAGTAAGTCAGCCCGCCAACGTTTTAAGCTCCGCACGATTGCCAATAGCTCCTTCTCATGTACTGGGTAATTAAGCTCTGCCTTCTTGAAAGTCATTGAGTCAAATGCTACTGGTCTCGCAGACTCCCATGTTGGTCCCCAAGACAATATCGCACCCGAACACCAATCTGATGCATCGGTCGTCAGCCAGATTTTGTTATCTCCAGGCTCGTCATGGTTGATCGTCGTCAAGCATTCTCTGCTCACCACCACCTGTTTAACACCATCAAAGGCTTTCTGATATCTGTCTGACCAGCCAGGCCACAATTTCTCAGACTCCTTCGTGGTCAGTTCATTCAACACTCTAGTGTGCTCCGCCAATTGAGGCAAATATGGCGCAATATATCGCACCACCCCCAGATACGCTTGTACGTCCTTCGTGCACCGAGGTACTGGCCAGCTAAGTATCTTCTCGACCTTTGAGTTATCTGCTTCAATTCCTCTGTTTGAAATTGTATGCCCCAGAAAGTCCAGTTCGAACTTGAATAATTCGGTTTTCTTCGCATTGACATACAGATGAGCCTCTCTCAGACTCGTGAGTACTTTCCGCACATTATTCTCATGTTCCTCTATAGTTTTAGACCAGATGATAATATCGTCAAGGTAAACGTGACAGATCGTGCCAATATGTTGTCTCAACGCTGTCGTAACCCTGCGCTGATGTACTGCCGGTGCATTCTTCAATCCCATGGGCATTACGCACCACTCATACAATCCAAAAGGGGTCGATACTGCAGTCATTTCTATAGAGTCCGGATGCATGTGTGTTTGGAAAAAACTGTTCGTCATGTCCATCTTTCCGAATATAACTCCCTTCCCAGCATCTGCCAGTATATCGTCCACTCGGGGCAACGAATGTTGATCTGTGACTGTGTTCTTGTTCAGCTCTCTGTAGTCATTTACCCATCTGGGTAGCACCTTTGGATCTGCCTTTGGAATAATGAACGCCGGAGACGCGTAAGGTGACGCTGATGGTCTAATCTTCCCACTATCTAGGTGTTGCTGTATCAATGTTCTCCAAGCTTCTCTGAACTTTCGTGGACACTGGTAAGTCCTTGTCGCAATCGTCTTTGCTGCATCTTTCAAGACTATTCTTGAGGTAACTTCTCTGGGTAAGTCCTTTGTGTGCGGAATCGGCCTAAAGACATCCTCAAACTCCTCCATCAACCCTCTTTCTATCCTCTGTAATCCGGCATGTACTGCTAAAACCTCTATTCTCTCCCTCATTGCCGCGATTGGATTCATCTCCTGTACCTCATCGCATTTCAAGGTTCGCCGTCTGACAGCCAGAATATTCTTCATTTCAGTTAACAGAAGTTTGCGGCCCTTCTTAACGTCTCTATCTAACTTTCTCTCGAACACCTCTTTTCTTTTTCTCTTTTCAAAAGGCCCTGGTGTCTCCTCCCTCGCTTCACAAGTTCCAAACAGATCTACGCCACATTTCTTGTCAACTACAGAACGACACGCGTAATCTATCACAATATGGTTATGAATAAGGAATGGTAAACCTAGTATCAAGGGCGCGCATAAGTCAGGAGCTATCACCGCTCGGACCGTTCTAGATGACCATGCCGCATTAATCGTCGCAGGATTGATATCCACAAATTCTCTCAAGACTCGAGTCGTTTCGCTGCCTTCAAAAGCCACCGCCACATATTCCGGCTGTTCCAATAATTTCCTCGGGAGCCCCAGTTCGTCGACCAGTTCCGGGCGAATCAGGACTAGAAAAGATCCATCGTCAATCAAGGCTCGAACGATGACAGGCACCTTCGACTTCGGCCCAGCCATCAAGCAGCGCCATCTCAGGTGTCTCGCACGAATAGCACTCACTTGAGACTCGTCATCCTGGTCTTCCTCACTCAGCTCGTCCTCGTCCTCATCACTATCTCTTTCTCCCTTAAAAGTCTTTTCCAAAACCGCAACTGGCATTGACACATTCGGTCTTCCCTCGTCGCTATCGTCATCCCAACCACCTCGAGCACGACCATTTTCTGACGACACTCTTCGTGGTCCAGAAATTCTCCTCGGTACATTGGTAACTGGTCCGGCATTAGTGAACAAGGTCTGACGAGATGACGAAGGATAAGCGTCGAATTGTTGAAACGGTCGCGATGATATAACCGATGCCGTCGGTTTGGCACGTTTCGGAGGAGGCGCACTCGGAGACCTTTGTACAGGAGAATGTCTCGGCGGGCCATGATTCGGTATGTACGCCTTTCCTTGCTTCAGCGCGGTCTGCTCTGTGATCAGCTGGTAATTGGAACCACGAGGTCTAAGGTGCTCTGGCGTGTCGCAAGTTCTGGCCTGGTGTCCGTAAGGGATGTCAAATCGGCGCCAATTGTAGCAGCCACGGTACAAGTCTACCCAATATCTCTCATCGGGCGTCAATCTAGGCGGGTAATCTGGCTGAGCGAGTGCATTGTTCATGTTCTGCATGTCCCTGGTATGTGCGATCTGCTGGCCATTGTTCGACTGTCTGTACGAGCCCTGGCCCTGCTGAGGTCTGTTCTGGTAATTCTGGTTGGGATACTGGTTGGAATACTGGTTCTGGGAGCGGTAAGGTGCGTTCGAAGGGTTCTGCGGCTGCTGTTGCGACTGATAATGGTTTGGTTGGAATGCTGGCTGCAACGAGTTCGTCGCTCGAGACGGCGCCGAACCCTGGATAATCAAGGCGACATTACTATTCATATTGCTGGCCACAAGTCGATCGCCCCAATTCTCGTCGTCTTTAATTTGCTTTCTCATAGCAATGGCCCACTTCTCGTACGAATCGGCGACGATGTCAAAGGCAAAGGTGTGTAGGAATGAAGGAAGTGAGCTGGTGACTGCCGTTCGTAGCTGGGTATCGTTCTGGTGTTGTTTGGTACCTTCGAGCAGGCGATTCATGAAGACCATTTCGTTCGAATGCGTCTTGAAAGCGACGCCCTGTTTCATCTTCGTCGTGATGAGCTCCGTCAGAAGCTTATTCTCCCAGTTCTCCTCTAATAAATTCTCTTTCAACCATTTCATGAATTGCGCCCAATCCATTGCCACCAGCTCGTCACGGTGATTATCGATAGCCTTGTCGGCCTCCCGATTCTCCATGAAACAGGCCAGCGATTTCGGTACTTGTTCGTCGTCTGGGATCCCTTTCTGCAAAAAGTAGGCCTGTTGTTTTCGGTTGAAATCGTGAATAAGGTGCGGCGTCAAAAGTCCCTCCGAGATCTCGCATGGATTCTTCGAGCCCGCCTGAGCGAGCGTCGCATATTTCGGATCCTCTCTATATCGAAACATTGCTTTTGCAGCCGCTACTGATGAACCCGAGTCGTCGTCGGATGACTCCAGGGCTCGTGAGGTCGATGGGATTGATGGGATTAGAGACTGAGATCGTGCTGGGACAGGCGACGGTGTCAAACTGGGTAAGGACGAAGGCGAGACCTGTCTAGATTCTCTGTCTGAGCGACCTGTCTCGTCGTCGTTATCGTTTTTGGGATATCCGGCTCCGGTGTGGACAATTGCTCTTCCCTGTGGGCGCTCTCGGTCAATTTTCGACATTTTGTCTGTTAAAAAGTCAAGTACCAAGCTATTTCTTCTTCTCAAGCGTTTATTAGGTCTTGGAGCGCGTGTCTGAGGCTCAAAAGCCAGCGTTCAAAAATGTGATTCGGGTCGAATATGAATAGAACGTCGTCGGCAAAACTTTGCACTTCGAGTAAGAGGAACTGGATATCGAGGCTCTCGGCGACGTTGGTGAGGATTGATAAAAAGAGCTGGCTGTTGTTAGAGCCCGTTCGCTGAAATCGTTCGAAGAAAAAGAGAATGGCTATCGGCGTCTCTGGATGCACGAGAATGGACAGCACTGCTGTTCGTTGAACGTCCAGCTTGGGCCTCGTCGTCTCGTCTGGTCGTCGTCTCTAGTCAAGGAATAATGCTGCCACGTCACGGTCTGCTGCAGTCTTCTTGGTGGGAACTTTGGGGATTCTCTGGCGCGTCACTGGTCGCTGTTCGGTTCACGTTTGTTCTGTCGTTCTCGTTGCTCGCTCTTGTTCAATATGCTCTTTTCGATTCGGTAATCCTTTAAGATGTCTTTCTATTACGTTTACAGCAGGGTTTCTCGTCGCTCAGCTCGTCCGTCACAATACAATTTGTTCGCTCTGTTCGTTCGTTACTGGTGAGATATTCAAAAAAGTGGAAACCTGGTTCGTTCTACGAACCAGAAAACACTGAAATCGCGCGAAAGAATATGAACCAGCTTTATATCAACGAGACTGGTAAAGGTAAAGGAACAAGAAAAAGTAAGTAACGTGACTGTGACCCTTATATAAGTATACGTAGTAAGCCATGCTTACACTCGAAGGAGAATCTATTCTCCTTGTCGACTTTGCTGAATGCTTGGATGAATGAATAGACATTCGTGCTAAAGCAAGTCAAGCCCAAGAGATGGCCGAAGAGGCATCCAAGGGAAAGAACACATGACTGAGGATAAAATCCCAGAACAATATCAGGAATATGTCAAGGTCTTTGCAAAGGAGTCATTTGATTCTTTACCAGAGAAGAGACCATGGGACCACACCATAGAACTCAAGCCTGGTTCCAAAGCAGTAGATTGTAAAATCTATCTGTTGTCTAGAAATGAACAGGAAAAGTTAAATGAATTCCTGGAGGAAAACTTACAAAGCAGACGGATCAGACCATCAAAATCACCAATGGCATCCGCATTCTTCTTTATCAAAAAGAAAAACAGATCACTGCGACCAGTACAAGATTATCAGAAACTCAATGACATGACAATTAAGAATTGTTATCCTTTGCTGCTCATATCAGAGTTAGTGCATAAACTTTGAGGAGCAAAGATATTTACAAAACTTGACATCCGATGGGGATATAACAATGTCCGGATCAAAGAAGGGGATGAATGGAAAGCAGCATTCAGAACCAACTAGGGGTTGTTTGAACCCTTAGTCATGTTTTTCAGGTTAACCAATTTACCTGTCATGTTCCAGACCATGATGAATGACATCTTAAGAGATCTCATCAATGAAGGACAAGTCATCGTATACTTAGATGACATTCTTATTTTCACTGAAACAATCGAGGAACACCGTCAAGTAGTAAAACATGTATTAGATACTCTCCAGAGACATTGACTATATCTCAAACCAGAAAAGTGCGACTTTGAATGCACTGAGATAGAGTCTTTCAAAGTTCTCATTTCACATAACTCAATGAGAATGGACCCAGTGAAAATAAAGGGCATGATGGAATGGCCCAGACCAAGGACCATGAAACAAGTCCAGGCTTTCCTGGGCTTCACAAACTTCTACCGTTGGTTTGTGCACAGGTACAGCGAGGTGGCAAAGCCACTGATGCAATTGATGGGGAAAGCCAGCTTTACGTGGGGTTTATCTCATGCACAGGCTTTCCAGAAACTAAAAGATCAGATCAGAGAAGATGTGGTACTAGCACTTCCTGAAGATCACAGAAAGTTCCAAGTAGAGGCAGACACCTCAGAAGGAGCTGTGGGTGCTGTTCTAAGTCAAGAACAAGAAGGCCAATAGCGCCCCATGGCATTCATGTCACACAGTCTGACAGAGACCGAAAGGAATTATGAGATCTATGACAAGGAGATGCTTGTAATCATGCTCGCGCCATCCTCATGGGAGCTGATGAGACATTCAAGATTCTAACAGATCATAAGAATCTTGAATACTTCAAGCAACCACAAAAGATCAATTGTCAACAAGCTCGATGGATCAGGGAGTTGTCTTGGTACGACTTCATGCTTACCCATAGGCCAGGAGCCTTAAACAAGAAAGCAGACTTATTGTTGAGGCATGCAGATCACGACCAAGGTTCTAACAACAACGAAAATGTGATACTACTTAAGCCAGAGTATTTCCGAGCCACAGAGATTGAAGTTGACAAACTGAACAAATGAACCAGGAGATTGAAAAATACCTCAGAATCTACATCAACTGGCATCAATCAGATTGGGCTGAATGGCTGGCATTGGCAGAATTTAGTTATAATGACAAAGTCAATGCATCAACAAGGATGACACTGTTCTTCGCAGACCATGGTTACCACCGATGGAAAGGCACAGAGGGATCTGTTGGCTCAAACAATGAGTTGGCAGAGGAGTTTGCATCTTGAATGAAAAAGGTTCGAGATGAGGCAACGGCAGTGCTTGAAAAAGCACAGAAAAATATGAAAAAACATTATGATGACAGTCATCGACCAGCTCCAGAGTTTAGGGTTGGAGATAAAGTTTATGTTGAGGCCAAAGATGTCAACACTGACAGGCCTTCCAAAAAACTTAGTGACAAACAATTAGGACCATATAAGATCCTAGAGAAGTGAGGGAAAGCTTCATATAAATTAAAAATCCCAGGGATGGACAAGCGCTATCCTGTGTACAATGAGTCGCTCTTGACTCCATACAAGGAACCTCCACCACACCAGAGGGAATCATGACCAGCCCCATTATCATTGATAACAAAGAAGAGTATAAAGTCAAGGAAATCTTGAAATCTCAGAAGTGAGGTCAGGGTTATCAATACCTGATCAAGTGGAAGGATTATCCAATGTGGGAGAACACATGGGAACTGGAGCACAATATCTTACCAAATGCTGCTGAGACCCTAGCCAATTTCAAACAGAAGAATAACACCAACAATACTTCTGTTTTGGTTGTTCCAGTTTTACCAATGGGACATTGGGATTATTTGGTCAAAAGATATCAGACCAAACAAGAAACGAAACCTTACAACACAAGAAATTTCACTACAGGGAAATATATTACGATACTTGATGACACCAAACGAAATAACGACATAAATATTGATCAACTTCAAGTCGACAAGGATGTCGACCTTAGAGGGGGGTAATGTCAGAATCCAAGGATCCTGTCATCATTGAAACATCAGCAAAGCCCACATGGTTTTTGTCTTCGGTACATAAGGCAGCCTCAGGAGACAACAATGAGGCAGATGATGAGGATTTAGATTAATTGACATGCTTGATCCAGCACAAAGGTCATGGGACAACATGAGGCATGGAGATGAAAACCTCAAAGCATTCAGACATGATAACACATGGCAAACAGACAACTAGCGCATTGTAGTGAAACAGGAAACAGGTGTGGAAGCCTGAAGGCACTTAGTAAAGAAAGCATGAGAGTATGTTGTTTATGGCATGGTTGTAGGACATTTTACCTTGTGGAAAACGAACAGAAGTCACATGTTTACTAGTATTTAACCAGTAGTTAGAATATTGTATTCTTCAGTCTTTCAATTTCATATCCTTTACCATTCTACTACATTCTAGCCTCTCCATCGCCTCTTGACATCAAGGGTTCTTGATCAAGAATAGGAATTGAGTGTTTTTAGTTTGAGTTCTCACAGTCCATATCGAGCCAATCCTTTTCTCAACAGTGGGCCCAGACTGCTGAAGGACATCTTGCTCTGTCCTCACTGCAAAGCAAGGACAGAGTGAACCATTTTTTCCTTGGAGCGGTATCAAACTCTGTGGTGTATGCTCCAAAATATCTCTGAAGCTGAGAGAGAAAATCCTCATATCGGTCTTTGTCCCTGGTGAAGTTCTTGGGGACTGTGGCAAGTTGGACTCTCTACATGATTGGTGGGAAATGAGGTAAGGCAGTTGTCAGTGATATGGGTGAAGGTATGAAATTCAAACCACTTGGAGTAGTGGCCAGCAAAGGTGTTGATGATCGAGATTGATATGATCCAAATGTGATGATGTGACTACTGGAATATAACCTTCCAGTGGAGGGAGCTGAGTTTTAGAAGCAGCTACTTTGTTGATGCACCTCTTGGAGCACAGTGGTGAAACTTCTTTTGCATGTGAAAACAGTCTGGGTCTTCTACAACACCTCCGATACTGCCACCGGTGCCTCTCTGAGGATTAGCAACCTGGCCTTAGTAGCTACTGTGGCTCTGAGTCAGACTCAATGTTACTCGAGAAGCACTTGGCACTGTTCACAATAGTCGAAGCTCTGCTGGTGCTAACACTTCTTAGCGACACTGTGTTGCATTAATAGGGCACCTTTCAGTGGGGCTGTCGATGCAAATGGAGTCTTTGAAACAGATCTATAAAGATCTATAACTAATAATCCAAATACACACTAACTCTCTTTTAACACCCTAGGTAATTCAGGCAGCTATTAAGAAAGAGAAAGCCTTTCAATGAAGTTGTAAGGTTTCGATCGTGCACTACTGATTTCTCGCAGACAAAAACTTAGCTTAGTTCATTTTGATGGTGAACCTTACACGGTTTTTGTAATGGTTTTAATTCACAAGGAATACAAAGGGGATAGATGCAGGGCTACTGCTTCAATGTGTTGTCAGGTTATGACTTCACTGGGTGTCAGGCTATAACTTCAATGGGTGCCGGGCTACTGCTTCAATGGGTGTCAGGCTATGACTTCAATATGTCTTTTCAGATGAACACAATTTTATTGCACCTCAGAGCACCACGTCCTCACGTACACACTAGCACTATCACTGGGTTTGTACCTCAGATCACCACGTCCTCGCATACCACAATAAAATGAGATAAAATGTTCCACTCAGACTCTGCTTGTGGGCTGAGCTTTGTGGGGTACAATTCACTGAGTACTATTGATACAAACATGCTAGCTTTATAGTAATTTTACATATTATTCAGAGTCCGCTCCTTTCACCAAGGTTCACTCAATCAGGAATACCAATTGTCTCAGCTTCCTGATTTGCTATGCCTCAGTCATCTGCCAAGTACCTCTCTTTCTGTTATGGTCGCTGTGCTATGCCTGTGATTTAAAGCAATTCCTGTTCAGGCCGATTCCTGATTAGGACATGCTTCATCACCGCTTTCTTATACATCATCACCCTGAGTAAGACTGATTGGTCACAGCTTACTCAGCAGAACTTGGTACAGTTTTCCCACATTCACCCTCCTTCTGCATCATACTTTCTCACACTGGTAATAGAGTACCGTTATGACTCCGTATTTAGCTGTGAGATCTCCACTGTTACAGTGTTTTTACTGTGTGGTTCCCCAAGTAACTCTGTCACATGTAGACACGTCGTGGTTCTTTGTTTGGTCCTTTAAGGCATCACATATTGGCATATTACACTTCATGATATCGTCCCCCAGTCTCGAGCACTCAAGACTTGTTTCCTATGTTGACCGAGTAGTGCAGCTCACTTACAGACAGTTTACTAGTAACACTGCTGTGCCGTTGTGTCCTTGTCCATCGATTATTCTGGCAAGATCGTGTCTATCAACCGTTGCTAGAGCCTTCTTGGAGTTTGAACTATGTTCAATACTAGTACTAGTGCTCCTCTAGACAAGATGGTAATAGGGCACCTTACAGTGGGGTTGTCGACGCGTCTAAAGCTCTGATCAAGAGTTCTGAAGGAACTCTAACACAAAACCGAAAACACACACTAACTCTCTTTTGAATACCCTGATTTTGCGAGGTTTCGACTTAGAGAATAGCGGAAGGAAGAATAGAGTCTGTTTGATTCAATTGAACTGACTATCAAGTTTGTGTAAAGAAGCTAGGTCGAACACTTGGTTCTGCCTTTGCCACAAAACAGGGTTTGTGCAAGCACGGTTGTTCTGTTTTAATCCCAGAAGGATGTAAAGGTTCGTAACTAGAAAACTCGCAAGCTTCCTCGAATCTACTGCTTTGAACGAATAGACAATAAAGTCCACAAGTCTTCAACAAGTATACTCTCAATGTTCGCACTGGTTGGCTTCTTTCCCACTGGATTCTGGTGAGTTCAAAGTTCCTTTCTAATAGCTACTGCCAAATGCTTAAGCTGTTTGATTGGGGGACAATTTACTAGTCTACTAATGATACAAACAAGCTCTTTATATACTGTACAAGTTATGTTCAATCTCCGCTTTAGAGTCCGATTCTGAGATGTATTAATAGTTATGACTCGAACTGGTCATGTTTTGTGGAGCTTTTGAGCTAATTATAGCTTCGATTTGTCAGTTCAAGTGTCAGAACCCGAGGTTTCTGTCATCGTTCAGACATCAGCAAAACAGCCAACGTTGTTGGACTTAGTTCATAAAGCAGCAACAAGTGATGTATGTCAAGAAAACAAGGACTTAGATTGACGTGAGGACATGTGATGATAAGATAAGGAATAGAAGCACGACATGCTTGATCCAGCACAAAGGTCATAGGACAGCATGAGGCGCAGAGATTAAAGCCTCAAGGCATTCAGACACAATAACACATGGCAGACAGACAACTAGCGCATTGTAGTGAAACAGGAAACAGGCATGGAAACCCAAAGGCACTTAGTAAAGAAGGCATGGGAACAGGTTGCTTAAAGCATGGTTGTAGGATGTTTTGCATTGTGGAAAACGAACAGTAGTCTCATGTTTACGAGTATTTAAGTAGTTAGAATATTGTTGTATTCTTTAGTCTTTCAATCTCGTTTCTCTACCCACATACTTGTCCGAAAGCCCTCTCAGTGCACTTCTTACCGTGTTCGTTGTCTTATATGACACTGACAAAGTAGGATTTAAGTTTAAGTTCTAACATCGAGTCATCGGCATCTTGGATCGAGCATCTCCACAGTGGCTATGCGTCCTTTTGAGTCATCGGCATTCTGGATCGAGCACCTCCACAGTGGTGGTCCAGATCGTTTCAGGTCGATTTGCCCCTATACGTTCCATAGGTGTTTCCGGGTTGCTCCTTTGGAGTCCAGGTTCGTCCTGGGTGTGTTTAGGTCTTATATTCAAATAGATATTTTCCTATAAGCCTTTCTGTTTATCTAGAGTGCATTCCTTTGCCTAGACCAAACTATCTTTGTGTAGATATATCGTTCGTTCTGAGCTAAGGTTCATTCATAGTCATGTCCTGCTTTGTTCCTTTATGTGAACGATTGAGTTTTGTACCAAGTTCCCTTGAGCATTTGGAAACGTATCCTTGATATGCGTTATCAATCAGTGTCCTTGCAGTTGGCTTGCTAGCACACCTTCTACGTATTAGAACGAATGACTCTTTGAGTATTCGAGCAAGGCATCTCTAGTACCATTGATCGATCCTTCTTGAGTGTTGAGTTTGAGCTCCTAGTCGAGTATTTGAACGAAACACTATCAAGTGCTATCGTTCGATCCTACTTAAGTTGCCCTGGTATGATCGACTCCTGATGATATACATTTCTAGACCAGTCGGATCTCCTGTCTAAAGCTCTTATCCCTTGTGTGGTTTGATCGAAAGAGTGGCATATTCGCTAGAAAAGCCAAAAAGAGAGGGTGGAATGATCCCCACCCTATCAACGGAACTCACTTTCTAGGCAGATCATGCCCCATTCATAATCAGCAAAGACAGTCATATTTACTAGATATGCCAAAAATACAGGGTGGAATGTTTCCAACCCTATTAGCATCATGTTGGGTTGGAATGTTGTTTTGCCCTGTGAGGATAGGGTGGAAGGGATCAGTATGAAAAGGTCGGCCTTCGGTCTGAGCTATGACTATGCTCAGACAGAGAGGGTAGAGTTGTCCACCAGCATGCTGACTGGTACTCGGAAGAGAAGAGAGTAGAGGAGAGATAGGAGCAGAGGAAAAAAGGTATGAAAAGATGTAAAAGGAAAAAGCAACTAAAAAGCTTAGCCACTTTCTGAAAGTGTTCTCCTGTAATCGGTGGCTTCAATAGCCACGCTTCTTTCCAGTAATTTTTTGGAGCCCCAGAACCCAGCTTCCAACAGCAGAGCAGTCACTTTCATCAGCAACATTGGCTTTCTAGGAGGAAGAAGAAAGAAAAATAGGTACAATGGTAGGAAGGAGAGTCTTTCAATATGTGAGAACTCAAACTAAAATACTCAATTCCTATACTCGATCAAGAACTCTCGGTAAGACAAGAGGCGATGGAGAGGCTAGAGCACAATAGAATGGTAAAGGAATACAAAATTGAAAGACTAAAGAATACAATATTCTAACTAGTGGTTAAATACTAGTAAACATGTGACTACTGTTTGTTTTCCACAAGGTAAAACATCCTACAACCATGCTATAAACAACATACTCCCATGCCTTATTTACTAAGTGCCTTCAGGTTTCCACAACTGTTTCCTGTTTCACTGCAATGTGCTAGTTGTCTGTTTGCCATGTGTTATCATGTCTGAATGTTTTGAGGTTTTCATCTCCATGCCTCATGTTGTCCCATGACCTTTGTGCTGGATCAAGCATGTCAATTAATCTAAATCCTCATCATCTGCCTCATTGTTGTCTCCTGAGGCTGCCTTATGTACCGAAGACAAAAACCATGTGGGCTTTGCTGATGTTTCAACAATGACAGGATCCTCAGATTCTGACAGTACACCACTGCTGTCGCTCTTCTTGGTCTGTCCAGTGGCCCATTTATGTCTGAAACTCTCCTCTTCATTGAATATAGCCTGCTTGGCTTTATCAATTGAAGAAAAACTGAGCGCTTCCACAGAATGATGGGGTACAGGAAAGACTCTGTGAAGAGGCTTGATATCCACTGCAGAAAACTTTGACAATGTTGGGCATGAAGCTGGTGAAACAAGGTCAATGACTGTGGGAGGATTCTCAGCCTTGACCTTGTGTGGTGTCAAAGGTGAGAGTGTAATGACATCTGTTTTTGTTTCAACTTTGAATGGGGTCTGCAGTGAAGGTGAGAGCGAAATGATGTTCACTTTGGATTCCAATGCTCTGCTCATGAATTACAAGCAACCAAATCATGCATCTGAGAATATGGCAAAACAAGGGTAAAGGAAGGACTATGAGCCAGCTTCCTTTGTTTGCATTTTGGAGATAGGAGTGAAATTGAGGGTGAGCAAACTTGGGGTTTTGCCAACTTCAGGGTTTGGAATTCAATAGATGGTGAACAAGTTTTGACTGGCATTAACTGAATGGGTGCTCCTAGCTGGAACTGCCTCAGTGGATTCTAGGGTTGTGGTGGCTTAGGCCCTGGAGATGGCGGTAGAGATGGAGGCAAAGACAGACCAGCATCAGAATACAGTGCTTGCAGATAGCCAAAAATTGGATGACCAGCCTACATGTCATCAGTGTCTCATCAGGCAATACGAGGAAGTGGTGCTCACCTTTGGTCTGTACATATTGAAATCATTGTACCCTCCGAAAAAGGCAACTTTGCTCTCATCCCTTGCTCTATCTGGAATACAAGAGGTGACCCAGTCAACGAAAGACTAGAACACATAAACTATCAGTCAAGGACATGGAAATTGCAGCAGATAACATACAGTGTACTAGGGCTCCTTCGGACAGCTGGGGTCCTTTGGACCCTTTTTGAATTATTTTCACATAGTTCATATGCTCCATAATGCTATCTGGGAGGACTAACATGTCATAGGGAGCTGCTGAAAAATTTTTGAGGCCAACAGGAATCACATAGGACAGCAGGACAGAAAATGAGTTGTCTCAATGACCCATTTCATGAAAGCCGCACTTTTCAGAATGGAAATCCGGTCAACAGCTCGGCCCACCACCTGAAATACCTGGCCTATCTTAATCTTTAGTGCCTAGTTTAGCAATTTCAGCCTGAAAACTGAGAATCCGGGGTCAAATGCAGCCAGAGAAAATGAAAAAGTGACAAAGTTGATCAAAAAGCGTGACTTTTGAGCGTCACGCTCTGCGAAATTCAGCATGGCCGAAGGAACCCAAATGGTGTGACAACTGTGACCACTGCGAATTCTTTTTTCCTGCTCTTGCACATTGCTCTAGCGCTGTTCTGAACTGGTGAATAGATCCATTTTATGTCTGTTCTAATCCCTCTAAAAGTATTTTCCAGGAGAAGTTCAAATAAGATTCAAATTGGGATCCCAGATTCTGCTGTCTGAAGGAGCCCTAGTACACTGTACCCCAGGTGTCTTCAAAGATGTTCCATCCAAAATTGATCTGAAGAATGCCCTGTCCATTTGGGAATAGACAGATCATTGTGTTGCTGAATGAAGTTTAATGCTGTAACAGCACAGCTCCCATTGCCACCTCCAAGACCCTGCATGGAGATATCTCCATGCTGAACCCTCGAAGATTGCTCTCCAGGTATATCAGCCAGAATCCAATCAAGGATGTTGACAAATTCCTGTTTTGGAGCACAATACAGAGAGTCACCATGAACCAGGTGACCAGGAGCATTCCGAACATATGCTGTAATATATTCATCACTGCAGATGAACATTGTGAGCTACTGAACATTGGTGTGGACCATACAAGCTTGCAAGTCCTGGACCAGGGGACCATATTCTCCACTTTACTTGGCCCATTGTGCATTTGAGAAGAATTTGGTGGGAAGCAATAGAAATGAAGGAGCTGTAGACAGATCTTTTGCAGCAGTTTTGAAATAGTACAATTCTGCCAGGGCATTGAGGACATCCTCTTCAAGGAAGGTCTCACTGAAAAGACATGCGAGTTGATACAGAGGTGTACCAACACTGCCATAGAAACCACTGAGCTTTGTAGAGATTTTTTGCTGGAGAAGCCACTGAAAAGTGGTACAAGGAATGATAGGTCTGGAGTCGAGCTTGTGGATCAACGGTTGGGTTCGATGTACTGGCTCCTGCATATTGTTGATTTAGAGAAAAAGTCACAACTGTATTAAAGGTATTCAGGGGTTGCAAATATCAGATTCTTCAGAACCCATGTACCTTGGAAAAGTGATATTTCCTGGATATCTGTTCACTGCCAAGATCTATATTGAGACAGACTGATCTTTTTGTTATGCTGTTATGATCATTTTTCATCTTATCACGGAACTGGAACAGCAGAACGATCAAACGATCAAACACCAGGACGAAAACAGGCGAAATTCATAAGTTATGACAGCTTGACATTTGACATTGACATGACATGGGAAAACACATGGATAACACAATAAGACATTGGAAAAACGCACCTTGCAGTATGGAAACGGAATTATATTAAAAACAGACAATTGTACACGAGTTATTGTATTGAACGGTATAAAAGAACAGTAGTTTACAAGATGTACTTTAGTTTTTTGATTCCCTTGAATTAACACACTCTTTTTGAAATCAAATCTAACACTCTTCATACCGAGCGGCCACTTTGCCTTTGCGGGCCTACATGTGGTTAAGGATCAGATTAGATTGAGTTCAAGTTGTCACAACCCTATCATCTCCCCCAGACAAAGATCTTGATGGTCCCTCGTCAATCCCTAAGCTGTGAATTTTCGCATTTTTCGGTGGTTTCCAAGAATTTTGATTCCGCGTAACCGAGTCCTGATCATCTGATCATCCGCCATAATGAACCCCCGTGATACTGGATCCGCGGTGACTACTTTTATCGCCACATGCAACCGCCTTTTGAACCTTAATCCATGTTCAAGGTCTAACAGCTAGCACTTCCAGCCCCAGACCCTGGTGTATGACAGGTGTGACTTCTCATTTTCGGAAGTCACCGCTTTCGATGTTGCCAATTCTGGTATGAGTTGCCGTACTTCCAATCAAAGAGCGAGTGTGTGAAAACATGAGGCATTCGTTTCAGGGTTAAGTCTTCCCAAATTCAGGCTTCCACTATTGTGAACCGCCCCAATACCCTTAAAGAGTAACGTTGAGTCCAACTCTTGGGTGGGAGCATTAAGGACAGGTCGCTAATCTTCAGAGAGGCACCGTTGCTGGAGTTGCACGAAAGTAGCAGCAGCAATCCAGTTTCACACACAAAAGAAGTCTTGGCATTTTCTTTCCTTTTATTTTCACCTCTGCGTTCTGAGAGACGCTTTTGGGATTCTTGCTTACATGAAGACCTTGTAATGTTACAACACAAGGACTTCATTTTCGCATAGAATCTGAGTAGCTGCTCAATAAACTCAGCTCCCTGCCTGGAGGTTTCAAAACCAGGTCATCACAGTCCAAGAGCACCAGACTTTAAACTTCTTCATCATGTATTCTGGAGCTAGCTATGGGCTATTTCTTCTCGTGAATACACCGCATTCATCACCGCTGCTATCACCACTGTCAGAACATACTGCTGACACCATATTTCATTCCCCACCTTTGATTCCTGAAATGGATCAGGATCAACCAACCGTCGGTCCTAGTGACCAAAATACCCCTTTCAGCATCGCTGATGCCATGGCTGTAATCAGCAAACTTCGGCAACAAGTAGCAGACATGGAGCAACATCTAACACAGATGGCTGCACCACTACCGATTCCCATGCCAGCTCAGGCGACAGTGAGCAGATCATGAGTATCCCTCGCAAAAGAGCCGCCGCTCTTTAACGGTGAAAAGACAAAATGTGAGAACTTCTCCCGATGCCTGGTCACCAACATGGTGGCCTATTATGATGAATTTCCAGACAATAAGTCCTGGATCTTTTACACGCTGTCTCTCCTAAGAACAGAGGACGGCTCAGACTGTTCAGCTTTGGATTGGGCCTGGAGCGATATGTTGACACCGTCACTTACAGGAACTGAAAGCAGCATTTGAGGACCGGGCTGTGGCTAAAGTGGCCCAGCAAAAACTCAATGCAATCAGACAGGGCCAGCACAAGGCCCTTGGTGACTTTGTCACCAGATTCGAACTATTAGCAGAGAAAGCCAGCTACAGTCCCTACACGGTAGACCAGCCGTGGGACAAATATCTTATCAACCTTTTGGCTGATTTGGTTCACAGATCAATTGTGAACCAACTCTATCTCGGAGGAAGTAACATTCCCACCAAGTACACCAATTACCATGATCGGTTAATTAAAATCGACAGTAACAATCAGGTCGGGAAGGCCATGACTTCCAGCCAGAATCCATTCTGGAAGCCCGCCAAGGCTCAAAAAACAGGGAACCAGGCAAGTTCTAAAACTGTCAGTACAGGATTGTCAGGATCGTTGGGGATGGCCCCAAACCTGAGCAAATCAACACCCGCCCCAATGGACGTTGATTGATCAAAGACGAAGGGGGAGCCCTTCCTTTGTTACAATTGTAACAAAAAGGGACACATGTCCTGAAACTGTCCGGAGCCTAAGCGGCCAAGGAAGTTCATCGCCCAGACCATCTTGGCCCAAATCAAGGAACTTCCAGCAGACAATGCTGAGCTTCAGACGCTTGTCAAGGAACTCCGAGCAAAGGGTTTTTAAAGCGGTCGCCTCCTCTAGCCAAGGAGCCTATGACCAGTTCGTATTTCTCTGGGTCCTCTTCCCCTATGAAGAATTCTTATACTGTGTTGGGAACTCTCGAGGCCAAGCCTGAGGAATTTGTAAACAAATACGACACTTCTTTATGACAGAACATTGTAAACTTTCTTGCTAAGTCCTCCGAGGAGGCAAAAAATCGAGTTATTTTATTAAAACGAAAACACAATATTAAAGAAAAGAATCAATGCACCAATGCTAAAAATGAAGAGTGGGATGCATTCAAGAAATTATTTAAAAAGGCTCAGGGAGAAAAAACCTCATCAAGACTCAACAAAGACTGAAAAGGGCAGCTCTGCTGCAGAGGCTCAATCCGGAAAGCTGGAGGAAGCGCCTAAGGTGTCTCGTACACCTGATAACATGAAACGTCGAGAAAGTGCAGAGAAGCAGGCTGGACCAAAACCCAGAAAACTGGCATCGGAGCTTCACGAACTACAAAAAATGTGTAAAGTCCATCGTGAGATGTCAATTCTGATTAAGCTTGCTACTCTGGACACTGGAAAGACTCATGCTGTGAAAGCACTCATGGATAGTGGTTGTTCAATCACTTGCATTGACCAAGCATATGCTAAGGCAGAAAAATTTGAGATGCATGAACTCAGAGCACCCATTCTGGCATGAAATGCTGACGACACTGAGAATGCTGGCGGGCACATTACTCATTACATCAACCTAAGTATGGCCATTGGGGCACATGAGGAGAAGCGACGCTTTCTCGTCACGAATTTAGGAAAAGCATGTGTATTCATAGGCCATGACTGGCTAAATGAGCACAATCCTGAAATTGATTGGCGACGTGAAAAGATTAAGTTCAGTCGCTGTCCTGATACGTGCAGCATGAAGGGCCACAAGTTCACAGGGATGGGAGAAGACGCACCACCTGAGGAAGGAGAATCTATTCTCCTTGTTGATTTCGGAGAAGCCATTGATCTTCGACTCAAATCTACATCCGCTCAACGGATGGCCGAGGAGGCCAAATCAAGCAAAGAGTACATGACTGAAGACAAAATTCCTGAACAATATAGAGATTATGTTAAAGTCTTTGCAAAAGAATCTTTTGATTCACTTCCAGAAAAACGGCCATGGGATCATGCAATCGAATTAAAACCGGAAGCAAAAGCTGTTGATTGCAAGGTGTATTCATTGTCTTTGATTGAACAGGAAAAGCTAAAAGATTTCCTGGAAGAAAACCTAACAAGTGGACGAATTCGACCATCAAAATCACCGATGGCGTCTGCATTTTTCTTTGTCAAGAAAAAAGACGGATCTCTATGGCCGGTACAGATTACCAAAAGTTGAATGAAATGATGATTAAAAATTGTTATCCACTGCCCCTTATCTCTGAACTAGTTAACAAGCTTTGAGGGGCCAAGATTTTTATAAAACTTGACATCCAATGGGGTTACAATAACATGCGGATCAAGGAAGGTGATGAATGGAAGGCGGCATTCAGAACCAACCGAGGTCTATTTGAACCCTTAGTCATGTTCTTCGGGTTAACCAATTCACTGGCCACGTTCCAGACAATGATGAACGATATACTCAAAGATCTAATCGATGAGGGACACATCATTGTTTATCTGGACGATATTTTGATATTCACGGATTTTATTGAAGAACATCGACGAGTAGTAAAACAAGTGTTGGACGTGTTACAAAACCATAAGTTGTATCTCAAACCCGAAAAATGCAAGTTTGAACACATTGAGATAGAATACTTGGGAGTCCTGATCTCACACAACTCGATGAAAATGGATCCAGTCAAAATTAAAGGTGTAATGGAATGGCCTGAAACAAGGACCATGAAACAAGTTCAAGCATTCTTGGACTTTGTGAATTTCTACTGTAGATTTGTACGTGGGTACAGCGAGGTGGCAAAACCACTGACGCAACTTATGGGAAAAACCAGATGGACATGGGGCGAAGAGCAACGTGTAGCTTTCCAGAAAATAGAAGATCAAATCACTGAAGATGCTGTGCTCGCACTTCCGAACGATCATGGAAAGTACCGACTTGAAGCTGATGCATCCGAGGGAGCAACCGGAGCTGTATTAAGTCAGCTACAAGAAGGCCTATGGCAACCGGTTGCTTTTATGTCTCATGGCCTGATGGAGACAGAGCAGAATTACGAGATCTATGACAAAGAGATGCTCGCAATAATGCTCGCTCTTGAAAAATGGCAGGCACTGCTTATGGGTGCCGACGAAACCTTTGAAGTATTTACAGATCACCAAAACCTACAATACTTCAAGAAGCCTCAAAAGCTCAACCGCTGATGAGGCATAACAAAATTCAGCCTTGTTTTCTATCAAACTAGGGCAGTTTGACATCTTCTTGGACTGCTGGGACGATGTAGGAGCATTGGAATGAAGCTTCACGTTGCCAATAAGACCGACGCGCATGGACCTTGGTCGTACCACTTTGCACTTATCAGCCCCGAAAGTGTATAAGAGACCAATGAGGCAATGTCGCCGTCTATCAGAAGAACAAACTAGCATTGTCCACATAATGGCCTAGGCTGAATACATGATGAAGAACTATGAACCAAGATATCTATTCAAGACTTGACGAGTTGCACAAAGGAAAGGACGTACACTCAGCGTGAGTGCATAAGTGGCACAGTGCTCCAGACCTGTGTCATGGAAATTACATGACTGGAACTCTATCCGAACCCTATCTGTTGTTAATGAGCAATGAGACGATCAGACAAGGACAACCCCTAAAGAACAAAAGACCTATAGGAAGGACGGATGACGTTCCTTAAAAGCAGTTTTTGACCACAAAGACAACAAGACACACATCTATTAGAAGATACTATGAGGACAGAATGTTCTGACCAAGTAGGATTCTTCATCTATACCAGATCGGCTTGGACTCCACATAGGAGGTCTCAGGTTGACAAGTTCTATTTTTGTACATTTAATGCTGACTGATACGCCTTGGTGAAACACCTCAGCAGAGCTTGGACATTGACTCATATCTTATTTATCATCTGTTTTGTAAAGTATATAAGGCCTGCAGTTTGTAGTAAAATAGTAGAGCATTGTACCCCAGTCTAGGTCTAGTGCAGGAGCAATCCTGTTTGCTGGAAGTGGACAAAGGAACGAATATAATTGTCTCTCGGTCTAGAACTCTAGTTTGAGCTTAAGAAACCAGATATCAGAACAAAGTCTAGTCTTGAAAGAATTGGCATTACAAGTGCTTCTAGTCTAGCAAAGATCTCTAGTTGAACACGGAACCTCTAGTTTCGAACTCTAGTGTTAAGAGACCACCCTTAGTGTTAACAGCACTTAAACTTCTAGAAACAAAAACCCGCTTTTTCAAAAGAGATAAGTCCAAGACAACTTCGCAATGAAGTGAGTTGTTCCAAGAACTGAAGTTATTCGACACCCGAACTACTTAAGAGAATATAAAGTGTGTATTGAGGTGTTAGTGGTGTTGTGTGTGTTTGTTCATTCAGACGCGACATTTCTGACTCATTTTCCACACCGTCTGTAAGGATCTCTCACACCGCCGTCAAGCACGTTGGATAACGGAGTTGTCACAGTATGACTTCACTCTCTCACATCAACCTGGAGCACTTAATAGAAAAGCAGACTTGCTATCTAGACGCTGATAGGGTGGGGATCGTTCCACCCTCTCTTTTTGGCTTTTCTAGCGAATATGCCACTCTTTCGATCGAACCACACAAGGGATAAGAGCTTTAGACAGGAGATCCGACTGGTCTAGAAATGTATATCATCAGGAGTCGATCATACCAGGGCAACTTAAGTAGGATCGAACGATAGCACTTGATAGTGTTTCGTTTGAATACTCGACTAGGAGCTCAAACTCAACACTCAAGAAGGATCGATCAATGGTACTAGAGATGCCTTGCTCGAATACTCAAAGAGTCATTCGTTCTAATACGTAGAAGGTGTGCTAGCAAGCCAACTGCAAGGACACTGATTGATAACGCATATCAAGGATACGTTTCCAAATGCTCAAGGGAACTTGGTACAAAACTCAATCGTTCACATAAAGGAACAAAGCAGGACATGACTATGAATGAACCTTAGCTCAGAACGAACAATATATCTACACAAAGATAGTTTGGTCTAGGCAAAGGAATGCACTCTGGAGAAAAGGAAAGGCTTATAGGATGATATCTATTCGAATATAAGACCTAAACACACCCAGGATGAACCTGGACTCCAAAGGAGCAACCCGAAAACACCTACGGAACGTATAGGGGCGAATCGACCTGAGACGATCTAGACCACCACTGTGGAGGTGCTCAATCCAGAATGCCGATGACTCGAAAGGACATGTAGCCACTGTGGAGGTGCTCGATCCGAGATGCCGATGACTCGAACTGACAAAGCAAAGCTATATTTAGCTCAAAAGCTCCACAAAACGTGACCAGTTTGAGTCATAACTATTAATACATCTCAGAATCAGACTCTAAAAGCGGAGATCGAACATAACTTGTACAGTATATAAAGAGCTCATTTGTATCATTAGTAGACCAGTAAATTGTACCCCAATCGAACAGCTTAAGCATTTGGCAGCAGCTATTAGAAAGGAACTTTGAACTCAACAGAATCCAGTGGGCAAGAAGCCAACCAGTGCGAACATTGAGAGTATACTTGTTGAAGACTTGTGGACTTTATTGCCTATTGGTTCAAAGCAGTAGATTCGAGGAAGCTTGCGAGTTTTCTAGTTACGAACCTTTACATCCTTCTGGGATTAAAACAGAACAACCGTGCTTGCACAAACCCTGTTTTGTGGCAAAGGCAGAACCAAGTGTTCGACCTAGCTTCTTTACACAAACTTGATAGTCAGTTTGATTGAATCAAACAGACTCTATTCTTCCTTCCGCTATTCTCTAAGTCGAAACCTCGCAAAATCAGGGTATTCAAAAGAGAGTTAGTGTGTGTTTTCGGTTTTGTGTTAGAGTTCCTTCAGAACTCTTGATCAGAGCTTTAGACGCATCGACAACCCCACCGTAAGGTGCCCTATTATCTGGAGCCCACCACGAGGGGTTTCAATTAGGAATCGAAAGAAAAACGAATAGATTGAAGATTCAAATCAAGCCTAATCAGCTTGATACTAGAAGTCAGCAAGAACCCAGAAACCTTGCTACAGAACGAGCTCATCATGGACTCAAGGAAAAGAAACCAATCTGTCAGAGATTCATCTCTGTCTGTTCGATCTTCTGCCAAACAGTCCAGTTCATTGAAAACCAAAGTGAAACCTTTAAAGCTGAAACAAGGCCAGGTTTTACTTAACAAAAGAACACCTACAGTTCCAAGGAATACTTGAGTCTCACAAGGACTACATGGAAATTTAGATCCCAAAGAAACCAGCAGGGTAAGAAAGAGGACAAAGACAGTTAGTTCGGAAGAAACTCTGTTTGAAACAAATCTAAGACTCAATCTCAGTGCTGAGCAGCTTTGTCAGATCAAAGCGAACCAAGAGTTATCCAGAAGAGCAGTACCAGAAAGTCCAGTTTCTGATCGAAGTTCGGTTTAACTAATCTAAGCCAACTATCGTATCAACCAGGAACCCCAGGACATTCCAACATTCAATTGACAAAGTCTAACTCACCAAGTCAAACCAATTCAGAACTTGATTCATCCTTACTAGGCGGATCAATACAACAATGTTTCACAGTAGCAGTACCATTTAGACAGGCTTTAATAATGGCTACCGCAATGCCTGAACCAGGGGTTAAATCACCTAGGTTTTCAAGTGATAAACTGATCGAACTCAATCGTTTTATCGAACAGTGCAAATCTTTGTTCACAAAGCATGCTGTCATCGCAGATGCTGAGAAGATACGTTGGTGTAGAAGATATGCTGACTGTACTGCTGATAACGAGTGGGGGCGTTCGATCAAACATCATTCGCCAGCTTCAAAAGGAAATTGCTTGAGAGCTATCCAGAACCAGAGGTGTTGAGAGAAGGCAGCCTTACAATTCTAAAACGATTGTGTGAAGGATCTGCAGGGATAAGGATCGAGGACCAAGCAGATATTATGAATTTCAAGAGGAAGTTCACTGCTGAGGCAAAAAAGTTGACAGAAGGGACAGATCCAATTATTGGCAATCGTGAGCTATGCATGAAAATATGGGATGTTATACACCCTGACTTTGCTACAGAAGTCAGAGTTTGACTACTCACGATGCAACGAGCAGCGGTAATAGTTCCGGTAGCCAGTGTACCAGTGGTCACTAGGCGAAGGGATGATCCACATAATTGGGCAGACATCCTATCTGCCATGAATGATGCCGCAGGAGAAGTGTCCGGTCTGTCTACGAGATCAAACGAAAGAGGATCATACGGAGGATCCTCTAGAAGTGGGAATGGCAATTGTAACGCTGTGAAACGTGAAGATTTGGAGGCTTTCGAAGCAAGGCTTACAGATCAAAGCAAAATAGCTAATGAGGCATTAATGTCATTCATGGGAGAAAGGATCAAGGGTATCTATGCTCAATTTCCTCAAGGTCGACCGGCTACACAGCCAGGTCAGTTCCAGTATGGAACACAGAACCAAAGGCCAGATGAAATAAGATACCAAGGTTGTTTCAGATGTGCGAAAGAAGGTCACTGGATCGGTGATTGCCCAAGAAAGTTTGAATTGTTGAATAAAGGATTCATCAAGGAAGTCAATCAAAGAATTGTATTGCCGAACAGGCAAATGATTCCCAGAGACCTTCCAGGAAAAACGATATTGGACAAAGCTGAGGAATGGAACCAGATCAAAGCTGATGTCAACTTATTCAGAATGGAAATGCTGGATTACTATGATCCAGACTTTGCTCAAGGACAGTTTTCATTGTACTATTCAGAGCCGGCTCAGCCGGATACACTTTGGAAAGAAGTGAACACTTTATGAGAGCAGATGTCCCATCTAAAGATGTATACCGATCGAGAGAAAGAATCCCAGGCAAAAGCTAAAGAGGAAAAAGACTTCAAGGATAGAATGGACGCCTACATGCAGAACCATAATCCATCTCCACCTCCGAACGCGGAACTTGTGAGATTGGCCGATTTGATCTCTTTAGCCCAGCTAGAGCAGATCAAGGCAATCAAACAAAGGGGAAACGGACTTGAATCTAGTCAGGGTTTCAAGTAGGTCCGATGAAGGGAGACAGTGGCAGAACTCGATCAGGTAATCGATTGCCATCAAGTCAAACAGAGGACCTGAATAAACAAAAATCCCAGGTGGATACCGGTGATAGGAGACATAGACCATCTTCGATCAATAAACCCCTAATGAGAAAGCAAGTCGAAGACGAGAAAGTATCAGAAGATGAGGACGATGATGGTTTAGAAATGGATTTGACCCCACATGACACAGAAAAAGATAACGAAGTACCTCAACTCCCATTTGTAGGAGTCCCAGCAGTCAAGAGAGTACCTTTTGAAGGACCTCCGAACGCCAGGGAGACTCATATTCCAGATGTCGAACAAAAGGAGAAGGCTTTTCATAATCTTGCGCCGGTTGAAGCACGGACAGTGAGGGAGGAACTCATAGAACGAATTATGAGCGCCCCAATCACTTTATCGATACAAGACATACTTAGTGAGAAAGGACTTAGGGAAGCAGTACGGAAGGAAATCACTCCTAAAAGGGTCACCACAACACCGAAGGAAAAAGCAGTCATGATCTCGAAAGTCTCTGAAACAAGGAATCAGATCAAAACCAATTCCAAGAATCTGGAAAGACTAGTGAAATATGAAAGCTTCCTTTCTCAAAGCAATGTGATCACGGATGATCTTTTACTGAAGGCAAAACTTATAAAGACCACTTATGTGCTGCAAGGCGTACCAGCTGGCTCTTTAGTAGTACATGACCCGGTCGTACAGTACTTAAACTCCTTGTCCCCAGGTGAAACTCCGAAAAAGATATTTGTCGCTCGGAAATCACATGGATTGAGAACTCTGTTCCCTGTTTTCAATGGCGCCAGTAAGTGCGAAACTATAACAGATAGTGGGTCACAATTGGTGTTGATGAAGGAACAAGTCGCGATCGACCTGGGTATATGTTGGACTCCCGATGTAAAAGTCAACATGCAAAGTGCAAATGGTTCTATAGAATCGACTCTTGGTTTAGCAAGGAACGTTCTGTTCTGCTTCAATGACCAGATCACTCTGTACTTCCAAATACACATCATGAGGGATCCAGCATACCAAGTTCTACTAGGAAGGCCATTCGATTGCGTAGGAGAATCGTTAATGAAGAATACTAAGGATGGGGGTCAAATGATCACTATAACTGATCCTAATACTGGTAGACATCTCACTATGCCAACTTATGAGCGTGGACAATGCTCTATTGCAACTCACAAAAAACGATCGGAATCCATAGACATGGAAGACAACGCCTCGAAAGAGGTTTTTCGCAGCTCGAAGATCTGAAGACCGATCAGGGAGAGCTTGCCTTAGAGGTCGAACTAGATGAACACCAGAATGTCAGTATAAAACGAACAGCCAGACCCGTCAAAGGAAGCGTGTTTCAACACACCGAACTTTGTGACGTGTATTTAGACCTCTATAGAGAGTCGCTTGGGATAAACAAGGATACCGAACTTCTAACAGCATACTACTGTAGAAAAGTACCCGAATACACCAAGGATTCCAAAGCGGTCTTGAACGCGGCAATAGGACATTCAACTGTCCTTGAGGAGTCAAACGAACGAAAATACTTCCCAGACAATCTACGATCAACGGATCATGAGCCAACCTCTGATAAAGACTCAATAATGACTGAACCTCCTACTAGTCAGGAAGAGGAAAACAGTGTTATGAACGATACAGAGGAACAAGCTGTGATAACTTCACCAGCACCTGAACCAGAAAAAGAGCCTCCCAAGTCTGATTGAAATAAGTTTATCAAGATCGAAAAAGACGAAGAAGAGACTCCAGATCAGTTCAAGAGCAGAATCACAAGTGACTTTGAGAAAGCACAACATGCTAAAGAACTCAAACCGTTCTCACAGTATGCAGCTTCGAAAAAGAAGTACAAACCGGTAGCACTCAAAGTACGACTGGCTTTGGCTGAGCTTCCAGACAAATTCAGGATTGTTAGGAATATTACGGGGGACCCACTAAAGGAACTACCAATTTTACCTACTCATCCTCTGGATTTCGAACCAAAAGGCAGGTATACAGTCGAACGAAGGAAGATCTTTCAAAAAAATCACCCTGGTTTCCTGCAGCCTGAGGAAATGAAGCTAGCCGAATTCATCATGAATGTACATAATGATGCGTTCGCATGGGAAGACGCGGAGACTGGAAGGTTCAAGGAAGAGTATTTCCTGCCAGTGGATATACCAGTACTAGAACATACTCCTTGGGTACAACGGAATATACCAATTCCCCCAGGAATATATGATGAGGTCTGTAGAGTTATCAAGTCGAAAATCTCAGCTGGAACTTACAAATCATTGAACTCCAGTTATCGATCGAGATGGTTTTGCGTGGTTAAGAAGGACGGAAAGAGTTTGAGACTTGTACATAGTCTAGAACCTCTTAACCAAGTTACGATCCAACATTCTGGTTTACCGCCAGCAACTGAGGCTATTGCCGAACAGTATGCAGGAAGGTCATGTGGAGGGATATGTGATCTCTACGTAGGATTTGATGAACGACTATTGGCCAAATCATCTAGAGATCTCACTACGTTTCAAACACCTTTTGGGGCTTTGAGGCTAGTAACATTACCTATGGGCTGGACGAACTCAGTACCAATATTCCACGATGATGTCACCTACATTTTACAAGAAGATATACCTCATATTACAACGCCATACATTGACGATGTTCTGATTAAGGGACCTGTGACCTGATACGAACTACCAGATGGATCATGCGAAACAATACCAGAAAATCCTGGTATACGCAGATTCATTTGGGAACACTTTCAAGGAGTCAATCGAATTTTACAGCGAATGAAATATGCAGGAGGAACTTTCTCTGGACCCAAGTCAATACTTTGTCATGATGAATTTATGGTCGTAGGCCATTTATGCTCATACCAGGGAAGGAGACCGACCCCAGACCGAGTCAAAGTAATACAGAATTGGCCACCTTGTAAGAATGTATCGGAAGTACAAACGTTCGTAGGCACTTGTGGAGTTGGGAGAGCATACATATCGCACTTCTCAGACAAAGCAGATGCTTTAACGAACCTATTTAGACTAGATGTACCGTTTGAATGGGGAGATGAACAGAAAGCAGCCATGCAAATGCTGAAGGACAGCTTTGCTAATTGCAAATTTCTGGTCCCAGTGAATTACGATCTACCTAGTGGTTTATACATGGCCACAGATGCGTCATATGTCACAGCCGGCTTTGCTATATTCCAATACGATCCAGTCACTGGTAAAAAGATCTATAACAGGTTTGGATCGATCACTTTCAATGCAAGAGAAGCAAGGTTTTCGCAACCAAAACAAGAACTCTATGGGCTGATGCAATGCCTAGAAGCTTGCAAGTATTGGATTATAGGGGCAAGGAAACTGACGGTGCAAGTCGATGCAAAATACATTAAGGGTATGCTGAACAACCCAGAGATGGGACCGAACGCAACCATCAATTGATGGATCGAGAAGATACTCATGTATCATTTCGAACTCGAACATGTACCAGGCACCAGCTTCCCAGAGGTGGATGGGTTGTCTCGACGACCCTTTGCTGAAGGAGACAATGTGTACTCAAACTCTGAGGAGTTCAAAGACCCCATACCAGATCTGAAGTTCTCCATGAAAGATGATTGTACAGAGAAACCCTTGGAGTTTGAAGACTTTAAACAGGATATCAATACCAGGGGAGGCTACTTACATGAAACCATGGGCTACAGACTTGCATCTTCAATCAAGGATTTCGAACTAGAGAAAACAAGGGCTAGAGCAGACAACGCAAAGTGGAAGGCACATCGTCGAATGAACATTGTAAATGATATGATGCGACAAGGCATGAAGGCCGACACAGCTTTAGTTTTCGCTTTGAACTTGGTACCAGACTTGGAAGAACGATATGACCCAGAAAAACAAACGCCCTACGAAGAAGGACATCGTACCAAGAGTGGAAAACTACAAGATGATAAACCTCAACTAGTTAAAACTTGGTTACAAGATCCGTTCGTTCGGCCGGCAGGTTATAGTGACAAAGATTATAAACACTTTGTCAGGTATGCGTTGCACTTCTTTATCGATAAAGACAATCAAATGTACCAAAAACATTCGGAGTCGCAACACAAGCTGGTGGTCGAAAAAGATAATTGAACCTACATGATGAAGGCATCTCATGACAGCCTAGGACATAGGGGTCTCTATGCGATCACAGCTTTGATCAGTGAAAGATTCTGGTGGCCTGAGTTTGAAAGGGATGTAAAGGAGTACATTAAGACTTGTCACCCCTGTCAAGTAAGACAGCGAAAGCTGGCTCAGGCCCCACCTTGTGTAACTCATATGCCTTCAGTATTCCAGACCTTACATGTGGATGTCATGAAAATGTCGCCAGCATCAAACGGTTGTACAAATATTTTTCATGGTAGAGACTCACTCACTTCATGGCCAGAAGCTCATGCTTTGGTACATGAAAATGCAAGAATGATCAGCCAATGGCTGTTCGAAGAAGTCATTACCAGGTGGGGTTGTTTGGAAAAGATCGTCACTGATAACGGCGGTGCGTTTACCAAAGCAGTTTGTTGGATCGAAAAGACATATGGGATTATGGGCATACAAGTCTCTGCATACAACTCAAAGGCAAATGGAAAGATCAAACGAGGTCATTGGGACCTATGACAGGCTCTAGTAAAAATGTGCGAAGGAAACCCTTCGAAATGGTTCTATTATCTACACCATGTGCTATGGGCAGATCGTATTACTGCAAGAAGGCTCACCGGGTGTTCACCATTCTTTATGGTAATAGGCGCGCATCCTATCCTGCCTCTCGACATCATTGAAGCGACTTGGCTGCTACATCCACCAGATGGACCAATGACCCGAGCCAAACTATTGGCTTACCGGGCACAAGCATTGGCTAAACACCAAGTACATATCGCTGAAATGAGGAAACGAATTACCAAAGAGAAATGCGATCGGGCACTCAAGTTTGAGAAAGATCATAGAGCTACTATCCAAGAGCACAACTTCGTACCTGGGGATCTAGTTTTGATTCAAAACACTCTTGTAGAGAAACACTTGAATAAGAAAATGAAAGATCGATATCTCGGTCCGATGATCGTTATTAAAGTAACTCAGTGCTCAAGATTGATTCTAGCAGAGATGGACAGGACAGTACTACATGGAAGGTTCGGTCAATTCAGGGTTATACCTTATTTTGCCTGGCCCCACATAGAACTGCCCAAAGACATCTACAATATAATCGATATCACTGTCGACAAATTGGAAGAGCTCACTAACTCAGGACCTGTGTTCGGTGATCAAATAACGTACCTTAAGGGGGAAAATCCAATCCTTGGCAGTGTATCTATGGGTAGTGAGGACTCGGAAGACGAAGACGAAATTAATGTCGATCAGTCAGAAGATGATTCTGACTCGGGGGAGTAAATCAACCTAAGCCTAACAAGTCAGCACGATTTTGAAATGGGATAAATCGCTTCACTTGATTGCAGGTAGTTTTACAGGACCTCTAGGGAATACTTAACTATGAAACGTAACAGTATTCAACCTAAGGAAGGAGGGTGTGAAGTATATGAAGCCGTAAATATGGTTTTATATATATCTTTATCAGAAGAAGTGGGTTTGGGATGGGAAGCTGTTTTAAGAGAACGGAACAGTAACTTGTGACATGATTCGACCGAATATGTGGAGGTGGGAATCAGCAATCTAATTAATAATAAGTAGGTCGGGTTCGTCAAACGAGCCATCAGATTCACCAGCATCGGCATTGGCCAGGGGAGTGTTACATCCATCACAAGAACCGCTGCTCGTGACATTATCGGATACATTGGGAATAACGGACTTCGGCTTGTGAACAGCAACATGGCCGAGGGGCTGCCCATTGGTATGGACCGAAGCGAATACTGGGGGTACTGAAGCTAGGAAAACGAACGGAAACAATCAGTTGCGTTATACGGAAATATGGAAGACATACCCTTGCTAGGCTTTGAGCGAACGGTGCCTTTTCCTTTTGACTTTTTATCGGATCGAACTTTGGGTACTTCCTCCTCAATGTCGGAAATAAGCTCGGGAACATCTGCCATTTTCTTAACGAGGATTTCGTTGAGGCGGGTTTGTTTGAAGATGGCGGCATCATATTGAACAACATTGAATTGAAGTTTGGCGGCCAGAACATCGGCACCACTATCGAGTTCACAAACTCGAGAATGAAGACCATCGATCGACGGATCCTGAGCAAGTAGACGCTCAAGCCTCTTGCAAGCCTGTTTAACACCGATTTCACTCTCTGTAGCAATGAAACGAGCACAGTCGCGTTCGGCGTGGTCTTCATTACCACACTACAAAACGATTGAATAACCTGGCAAGAGAAACGCAAAAGGAACGAACCAAAAAACAAGGAGCTGAGAGACTCTTTTTAGAGCACTCTTTAGTACGACATTCGGCCTTTGCGCGAGCAGCCTCAATCTCCTTGACCTGGGAAGCATCAATACAGTGTATAGCAGTTTGATAAGCAGAAGTATCCCTATTCATCTTGGGAAGGGAGGAATAAGGGAGTACTATAAGCTTTCCACAGCGATACGGCTGGGACAGGTTGATCTTGATAAAAAGACACAACAAGTAGATGCGACTTACATCGGTTGAGCGTCGAAAGGACAATTTATCAGCTGTATCGGCAGCATTATTGTCACGGGCCTCCCATGAAAGTTCATCGACCTTGAGTTCAAGACGAGCGAGCATCAGCAAAAGGGAACTATCCATGTAACAATCTACAAACCTTATTAGTCTTGCGCTTTTTAGCAGAAGTTGCTTTACCAGTAGCAGGTGCAGTAGTGTTGTTAACGAATACAGTGACTGGTCAGCAGGCTTGTTCAGAGTCAGAAACATTCATATCATCAGTATTGGATACGTTTTGGGCTTTGGGGCGTTCCTTGCTCAAAAATAAGCATAGAACGAACGATAAGCGATGTTCGGTTTACCTTGTGGGGACCAGTAGGAACATTAGGCTCTACAACACCATGACCTTGAACAGTTTCAGCTTGAGGCTCCATATCAACATCAGCCAACGGTGGTTGATCCCTCAATTGAGGAAAACCACCGCCAATGTTGCCAGTGGAGGTATCCCCAGCAAAAGCCACAGAATCGATCTCATTAAGGAATCGAGTGATGACCGACATCGACTTTGGAAACTTGAAGTCCAATTTACGACCTTTGAATTGATGAAGCCAGCTGATCACTTCTTTGGCATGTGTGACGATCTTTGTGACTTTATCCGGAGTAGGGACTTTCTTGATCAAATCAGACTAAACAAATGATTCAGTTAAGTCACACAAAGGAAAAGATCGGAAGACTCACAACCAAGTTAGAGTACTCGATAACACATGGCGAAATACAAGCATCAGTCGAATGATTGGCAAAGTTTTGAGCCAACATCGATTTAGTACGACCAGCTTTGTTGAAGAGCTCGGTAACCTGAGCTCCAGTCATTGTTTGGTTCGACATAAAGAGATGGTTGAGAAGACTTGTACGAGCTTCTGAGGAAGTGAGAGGATAAATTTTCTATCAGAAATTGATGCTCTTTTATAGGCAGAAAACTCTTCAAGCAGTCACATGCTTTTTGAGCATTCTCGTACATTGTATGACGGATTTATTCACCCAATGAGTAAAATTGACCGCTGCCATGCGCTACATGCGTTCAGTTTAATACTAAAAAGGTACCAAACTGAGGACAGTTGGTATTTTTAGTATGGGGGAGAGGGTGCCGAACACGTAACAAGCTCGGTACTTACGAATAAATCATGCTGAACAGAAATCTTTGAAACAAGCATGCGTTTTTAGAATGTGTGATGAAATGGGATTTTCATTTCAAATTACACGCATAAAGACGGTACAAGAGTCAAATCTTGGATGATGGAGATCAAAAAGAGATAGTTTCGAACGCAAGCAAGAGACTGATACGAATATCATAACGGAATGAGCAATGAACACAAAATCGAACTATAGACAAAGTTTGCATCATTTACCTCAACCCGGAAATCAGCTCTCTAAGCAAGCCTGAAATGGATCGGCACTGGATATGCCGGAACACACGTATATGCTTGGCAAAATCTGCCATACATAACCATGTGGGTCCAGGTGTAACGAATTACAAAGACTGATGGTCAGATATTAAGAGAAAAACAGTTCGATCGAACATAAGACTCCCATTATCGACCACTAAAATCCAGTCAAATTCGAAATGAACGACATCCAAGGCATTATTCATCACTATCATCTACCAACTTATCCACTAAACTACCTGGTGGGATCGGTATACAACTGAAAACACCAAAATCAGGCAAAGTTTCTTGATAAGGGTGTTAGAGGAAAGTTTGATCCAGAAACACAGTCCTACAGGCCGACGAGTTGGATCGAAGCCAGGATAAAGTGGGTCGAATTTGTGGGAAAAGCAGCAATCGAGGAGGATCTGCGACGTATGTTCATCATACTAGGACATAACGTCTATTCCAGGGACTTGCGAAAGACTTTCCTGAAGTATGGATTCTTATTGATCAGCGACGTATTTCCGGACTTCCCGTTTGACGAAAACAATGAAGCATGGGGAGTAAAGGAGCTTTTTGATGGTTACTAGATAATGGGGTCGAACATACCGAAGAAATAGCTACAGGTTTGGCAAAAACCGATCTATAAAACCTTTGCAATGAAAAGTTCGATCGAATACATCACTACACATCTCGAAGAAGGGCCTTTTATAAGGAAAGAGTCGAACGGACTAAACAATTGAACAAGGTCAAAAACCAGTCGAAAAAAAAAAAACAGATTTTATAAATATTGTTTAACGTCCGGGGGACGACTAACTATTACAAATTGTTTAACGTCCAAGTGTTACGCTTGTAACAATCTTTTATTCTTATCGTGATCGCATCATGGAACAACGGACCGATCGAGTATGATCGGACAACAAGAAACCGAACAAAACAGGCGACGATCACACATTATGACAGTTTGACATTGACGTTGACATGACGTGAGAAAACATGCGTTTACAAGACACAAAGGCAGACAATAAGCGGCATGGTAATGGTACGGTGTTGAACAGACAATTATACACGCGTTATTGTATTGTACAGTATAAAAGGACAGTAGTTTACAGATTGTACTTTAGTTTTTCGATCCTCTTGAATTTACATTCTCTTTCGAACTCTTAGTCTAACGCTCTTCATACCGAGCGGCCACTTTGCCCTTGCAGGCTTCGTGTGGTTAAGGACGAGATTAGATTTGAGTCTAAGTTGTCACATAATCGAAAAACTACCTCATACCATCGTACCTCTACCCTCATACCTTCAACAAACCCTCTACCCTTTTTACCTTACCTTTCTTCTCTTTTTTCGTTTTCCCAACTCCTGGTCAGACGACTCTACCGCTCCATCGCCTCTCGATATCGAGGGGAATAGATCGAGATTCGGAATTGAGTTCTGAGACCAGGTCGTAAGAACGTGATTGCTCCGCTCTTGGTGCCGGGTTCCGGGGCACCGAAAAATTTCTGGAAAGAGGCGAGGCTATTGAAGCCGCCGATTACTGGAGAACACACGTTCGGATTTCGATTTTAGATTCTTGTTTCGTTTTTATCTTTTACCCATCTCGTCTCCTTTCCACTTCGTACCGTGGACAACTCTACCGTCGCTCGGAAAGCCAAAAGTCACAGGCAATCCTTTGAGAGACGTACCTCGCCCTTCCCTTCCAGGACACGTTCATCGTCCTCTCAACTCCCATCCCCCGCAGCGGATTATAGCTGTTAGCATCACCGAGACTCTCACTATTGTGAACAGCCCCAATACCCTCATAGAGTAACGTTGAGTCCGACTCTTGGGTGGGAGCATTAAGGACAGGTAGCTAATCTTCGGAGAGGCACCGTCGCCTGAGTTGCACGAAAGTAGCAGCGGCAATCAGGTTTCACACGCAAAAGGAGTCTTGGAATTCCCTTCCCTTTATTTTCACCTCCGCGTTCTGAGAGACGCACTTTTGAGTAGCTGCTCATAAACCTCAGCTCCCTGCCTGGAGGTTCAAAGACCAGGTCGTTACAGTCCGAGAGCACCGGACTATAAACTTCATTCACCACGTATTCCGGAGGAAGATACGGAATAAAATTCCTTACGGATACACCGTCACCCCCGCCATCACCACTGTCGGAACATACCACCGACGCCACCTTTCATTCCCCGCCCCTGATTCCCGTTATGGATCAGGAACAACCAACCGACGGCCCTAGCGGGTCAAACCCACCCTTTTCACTCGCCGAGGTCTTGGCGTTAAATAGTGACCTACAGAGGCAATTGAACGAGGCAAGGGAACTCTTGAGAAGAGGATCACCCAGACCTCAACCGACTTACATGCCGGTTCCAACGCCAGCTCAGGCGTCAACGAGCAGATCGCGAGTAGCCCTCGCAAAAGAGCCGCCGAACTTTAGCGGCGACAAGACGAAGTGGGAGAACTTCTCCCGATGCCTGGTCACCTATATGGTGGCCTACGAAAACGACTTTCTGGACGACAAGTCCAGAATATTTTACACGCTGTCGCTCCTAAGAACGGAGGATGGCTCAGACTGTGCCGCTTCGGATTGGGCCCGGAGCTGGCAGAACAACCGAATTGTCAACTTCTCATATGTTGACAATGACACCTATGGTTCCTTCTTCGAGGAACTAAAAATGGCATTCGAAGATCGGGCTGTGGCCGAGGTGGCCCAGCAAAAACTCAACGCCATTCGGCAGAGCCAGGGAGAGGCCCTTGGTGACTTTGTCACCAGATTCGAACTCCTAGCCGAGAAAGCCGGCTATAGTCCCTATGATGCAACTCATCAATGGGACAGATATCTAATCAGCATTCTTGCTGGTTCGGTTCACAGATCCATTGTGAGCCAGATCTACGTCGGAGGGACTATCATCCCTCATACATACATGGATTACCGTGATCGATTGATCAGGATCGACGGTAACAACCAGGTCGGGAAGGCCATGACTTCCGGCCAAAACCCATTCTGGAAGCCCGCCGGGGCTCAAAAGACGGGAACCCAGGCAGGTTCTAAAACTGCCGCAACAGGATCGTGGGGACCGTCAGGGACGGCTCCAAACCTGAGCAAATCGACGCCCGCTCCAATGGACGTCGACAAGACGAAGACGAGGGTAACACCCTCTTTCCTTTGTTACAATTGTAACAAAGAGGGACATATGTCCCGAGACTGTCCGGAGCCTAAAAAGCCGAGGAAGTTTATCGCCCGGGCCGTCTTGGCCCAAATCAAGGAGCTTCCGGCAGATGATGCCGAGCTCAAGACGCTCGTCGAGGAACTCCGAGCAAAGGGTTTTTAAAGCGGTCGCCTCCTCTAGCCAAGGAGCCAACGACCAGTCCGTCTTTCTCCGGGTCCTCTTCCCCTGTGAAGAATTCTTATGCTGTGTTGGGAACCCTCGAGGCTGAACCCGAGGAATTTATCGAAAAATATGACTCTTCTTTACATCAAAACATTGTAGAATTTCTTAAAAAGTCCTCCGATGAGGCAAAAAATAAAGTCGTCTTATTGTCACGTAAATTTAAAACGAAAGAGAAGAATCGTCGCATCAACGCTCGAAACGAGGAGTGGGGTGCTTTCAAGAAATTATTTAAAACGGCTCGAGGAGAAGAAACCTCGTCAACAAAGACTAAAAAGGGCAGTTCCACTGCGGAGGCTCAATCCGGAAAACCGGAGGAAGCGCCTAAGGTGTCTCGCATCCCTGACAACGTAAAACGTCAGGAAAGTGCAGAAAAACAGGGTCAGCCGAAAGCGGAAAAACTGACATCAGAATTGCGCGAGTTACAAAAAATGCGCAAATCCCGAGAGATGTCAGTTCCAATAAAGCTTACTGCTTTAGACACTGGAAAGACTCGTGCCGTAAAAGCGCTCATGGATAGTGGTTGTTCAATCACTTGCATCGACCGTGCGTTCGCTAAGGCAGAAAACTTTGAGATGCATGAACTCGGATCCCCCATTCTGGCACGAAATGCAGACGAAACTGAGAACGCTGGCGGGCGTATTACTCATTACGTCGATTTACGAATGGCCGTTGGGGCGCACGAAGAAAAACGACGATTCCTCGTCACCAACTTAGGAAAAGCACGTGTGTTCATAGGCTATGACTGGCTGAATGAACATAATCCTGAGATTGACTGGCGAAATGAAAAAATCAAGTTCAGTCGTTGCCCTGATACCTGTGGAATGAAGGGTCATGAGTTCAACGGGGTGGGAGAAGACGTACCGCTCCAAGAAGGAGAATCTATTCTCCTTGTCGATTTCGGAGAGGCCATTGACATCCGACTCAAATCTACGTCCGCTCAACGGATGGCAGAAAACGCCGAATCGAGCAAAGAACGCATGACTGAGGACAAGATCCCTGAACAATATCGGGATTATGTTAAAGTTTTTGCAAAAGAATCTTTCGATTCACTCCCGGAAAAACGGCCGTGGGATCATGCAATCGAACTAAAGCCAGAAGCTAAATCGGTAGATTGCAAAGTGTATCCATTGTCTTTAATCGAGCAGGAAAAGTTGAAAGAATTCCTGGAAGAGAACTTTTCCAGTGGACGAATCCGACCATCGAAGTCACCGATGGCATCTGCGTTCTTCTTCGTAAAGAAAAAAGACGGATCCCTACGCCCGGTACAAGATTACCGGAAGCTGAACGAGATGACGATTAAAAACCGTTATCCACTGCCTCTCATTTCTGAGCTTGTCAATAAGCTCCGAGGGGCTAAGATTTTTACAAAACTTGACATCCGATGGGGTTATAATAACGTACGGATCAAGGAAGGTGATGAATGGAAGGCGGCATTCAGAACCAACCGAGGTCTGTTCGAACCTCTAGTCATGTTTTTCGGGTTAACCAACTCGCCGGCCACATTCCAGACAATGATGAACGATATACTCAGAGATCTAATCAATGAGGGACATGTTATTGTTTATCTGGATGATATCTTGATATTCACGGATTCCATGGAAGAACATCGTCGAATAGTGAAACGTGTGTTAGAAGTATTACAAACACACAAGTTATATCTCAAACCAGAAAAATGTGAGTTCGAACGCACCGAGATAGAATACTTGGGAGTCCTGATTTCACATAATTCGATGAAAATGGATCCAATCAAGATTAGAGGTGTCATGGAATGGCCTGAACCAAGGACCGTGAAACAAGTCCAAGCTTTCTTGGGCTTCGCGAATTTCTACCGTAGATTCGTGCGCGGGTATAGCGAAGTGGCCAAGCCACTAACGCGACTTACGGGAAAATCCGGATGGACATGGGGCGAAGAGCAACGTGTAGCTTTCCAAAAGATAAAGGATCGTATTGCTGAAGATGCTGTGCTCGCACTTCCAAACGATCATGGAAAGTACCGACTCGAAGCCGATGCATCTGAAGGAGCAACTGGAGCTGTCTTAAGTCAGTTACAAGAAGGTCTATGGCGACCAGTTGCTTTCATGTCTCATGGTCTGACGGAGACCGAACGGAACTACGAGATCTATGACAAAGAGATGCTCGCTATAATGCTCGCTCTCGACGAATGGCGAGCATTGCTTATGGGTGCTGATGAAACTTTTGAAGTATTTACGGATCACCAAAATCTACAATACTTCAAGAAGCCCCAGAAGCTTAATCGTCGTCAAGCACGTTGGGTAACGGAGTTGTCACAATATGACTTCACTCTTGCACACCGACCCGGGGCGCTTAATAGAAAAGCAGATCTGCTATCTAGACGCGCTGATCATGATCAGGGAAAAGATGACAACAAGGACGTCACACTCCTAAAGCCGGAGTACTTCCGAGCTACAGAGTTTGAAATCGAGGGAATCGATAAAGACCTAATCGGTCAAATCGAATCTGTCACATCTATTGACACCTCGGTTAAGCTGGCTCTTGAGAAATCCCTACCAGGTTGGAAGAAAGAAGGCAATTTGATTTTCTATCGGGAATGCATTTACGTACCGAGAAATGAAGAATTGCGGGAGCGTATCATTAAGCTTCATCACGACACTCCGCTTACAGGACACCCAGGCGAAACAAGTACGCAAGAGAAGATCGAAAGAAACTTCTTTTGGCCCCGATTGGGAAACCAAGTACGGGAGTACGTTCGCACATGTGAAGACTGTCAACGAACTCGAGTCAAGCGGTCGAGACAAGGGATGCTTAACCCTCATAAAATAGCTAAGGAGCCTTGGGAGGAGGTGTCAATGGACCTTATCGGTCCCCTTCCAGAGAGTAATGGCTTTGATGCCATTCAAGTATGGGTGGATACATTCTCAAAAATGATCCACGTGGAACCCACAAACATGGAAGTAACGAGTGAAGGAATCGCACGCCTAACACGCGACCGTGTCATCAGATACCACGGTATTCCCTGAAAGATAATTTCGGATCGCGATCCTCGTTACGTGTCCAAGTTTATGCGAGAGCTTAATAAGCTCCTCGGGATAGAAATGAACCCGAGTACGGCGTATCGCCCACAGACGGACGGTCAGACAGAACGAATGAACCAGGAAATAGAACAGTATCTCCGGTTATACGTCAATTTTCATCAGTCAGATTGGGCCGAATGGTTAGCACTGGCGGAGTTTAGTCATAATGACAAAACTAGTGCTTCGACAAAAATGACGCCATTCTTCGCAAACACGGGACGACATCCGTGGAAGGGTCACGAAGGAAAATCGGACAACCGAAATGAGTCCGCCCAAGAGTTTGCCGACCGAATGAAAAAGGTTCGGGAAGAAACGTCGAAGGCATTAGAAAAAGCGCAGGCTAATATGAAACGAAACTATGACAAACATCGAAAGCCTGCGCCGGAATTCAAAGCCGGAGACAAAGTATACATAGAGGCCACAAACCTTAACACAGGACGGCCTTCTCGGAAACTCTCAGACAAGCGTCTTGGCCCCTACGAAGTAGTAGAAAAAGTGGGCCCTTCAAGTTATAAAGTGTTACTTCCGGGTAATACCCAGAAGTACAACGTATTTAACGAGGCGTTACTTACGCCATATCATGAGCCCCCCGCTCACAGAAGGGATGAACGACCACCGCCAGAGATCATTGATGATGCGGAGGAACACGAGGTTGAGTCTGTTTTAGACTCCCGACGACGTGGTAAGGGATATCAATTCCTTATCAAATGGAAAGGCTATCCAAACGCTGAAAACACATGGGAACCAGAGCGTAATCTCACAAACGCTTCTGAGTTATTATCGGAGTTCAAACGAAAGAACGGCATTCCTACCCGGGCCGTTCAAATTCATATTCCACCTCCGATTCTACCCGCAGGCAGTTGGGACGAAGACCTCAAACGCTTTGTACACAAGCAAGAGGCAATGCCATACCACCGTCGACACCTTTTTAATGCATCAACTGGTGTGTTTGATCGTATTTATGACCACGACTTAGATGAAAAGCGAAAACCGGATCTCTTCCTAGTTGACGAGGACGTCAACCTTAGAGGGGGGGTAATGTTACGCTTGTAACAATCTTTTATTCTTATCGTGATCGCATCATGGAACAACGGACCGATCGAGTATGATCGGACAACAAGAAACCGAACAAAACAGGCGACGATCACACATTATGACAGTTTGACATTGACGTTGACATGACGTGAGAAAACATGCGTTTATAAGACACAAAGGCAGACAATAAGCGGCATGGTAATGGTACGGTGTTGAACAGACAATTATACACGCGTTATTGTATTGTACAGTATAAAAGGACAGTAGTTTACAGATTGTACTTTAGTTTTTCGATCCTCTTGAATTTACATTCTCTTTCGAACTCTTAGTCTAACGCTCTTCATACCGAGCGGCCACTTTGCCCTTGCAGGCTTCGTGTGGTTAAGGACGAGATTAGATTTGAGTCTAAGTTGTCACACCAAGGGACGAGCGAGGTACAAACAAAATTGGTTTAACGTCCAAAGGACAAGCGACAAGTATACGAATATTATATAAGAGGGAGCGAAAAACTCCCTCAGCGAATGTTCCTGCAAAGCGCAGCCAAAATGAAAAGCCAACAACCGCTCCAGCCCTTGAAACCACCGAGTACTTCGATGATGAAGAAGAAACGAATGACATTTTGTCAAGTTCGCGATATGAATCAATCAAAGTACGAAGGGCGGTTTCAAGTTGAGACACCAGCAGCGTCGGGCATCTCGACATCCTTGTCCAGCAGTGGAGAACCCGAAGGAGAAGCATTATTGACAGGTGGTGGTGAAGTCAAAGTGCGAATTGCGTCGACACCAGTATCGGATGGTGGCGGAACAGGAGAGTCAATGAACAAACCCTCGGGAACTGCTGAAAGCAACCAGTTGGCCAGTTTCTCGAAACTCCCCTCCGTTTCAAAAGACATTCATGTAATCCAGGCAGAGCCATGGATAGCGGTGAACTTGGCGATTATGGCATACAAGATATCACAGTCATTGTGGTATCGAGTAGCCGTGAGTTCGAGTGAAGCGGCACTAGCTTGCATCTGAGCGTAGGACGATTTGATATTTGAGAGATGTCGACGAAGACCTATGAAGATTTCAGAGACAATTTGAACAAAAACATCGGTCGAAAACTTACTATCTCGCGAAATCGACCCCTCGTGATAGCCAGCAGTGGCGTGCAGGGTGGCTTGAGTACTATCAGAAACGAAAGAACAAGGCTTCCGCTGCGACTCGCAGATATCGCATTTGTCCTGATTGTTGTGTTGAACTCAGGCGACGATTCGAGCGATTGGTGCCTCCATACACCAGTGACAAGGAGAGTCGGTCTGAAAAAGTTACACAATAATCAGTAAGGAAAGAACGAAAGAAGGAAGAGACTCACATTTTGCTTAAGGTTTTTGAGATGGATCAGGTCCAACTCATCAATTTGCAAGCGGGGAGCTAAAGACAATTCAGAAAACGAAATAGCAAAGAGGGATTGACTGACGAAGGACATAGCGATTGGTGGGATCATTGACCAAAGCTGGCTCGATAAGCTGAGCGAGCGCCTCCGACACCTTTTGCTGGCGAATGTTGACTGGTTTAAGAACTGCGAAAATCAGTACGAGCAAAGAAAAGACAGGGAAGGAAAAAACGAACCTGGGACATCAGAAGCATCCCCAGTGGGATCGTCAGGTTCCAGTTCGTCTTCACCCTCATCCTTGACGACTTCCTCCCCTGCTGCAGCATCCAAACCATCAACTTCCTCATCATCGTCAAGTTCGAGTAATTCTGGGGCTTTTGATTTGCCCTTCAATTTTGTGGAAGCGACGTAGTCAAGATCGGGGTCGCCACCATGCAGTTCGTCCTTGGCATCTTCGAGGTCGGATGGGTGGGAGACCTAGAAAGAAGTCAGGTTACAACTCACAGAAAGCAAACAAACTCACATTGTTCTCATCGTCAGAAGTAGACGGTTGGATTCGAGCGCGTTTATTTGGAGTTGCTACCTTTTAGAAAAGAATCAGCGTATGAGAAAAATAAAAGTAGTAGAAGCGAACCACCACGAGTTTACGCTTGATCGGTTTGGGCTGTGGCGGAGGTTTCGAAGAAGGAGCGGGCTGGGAGCGTTTGGCTGAGGAAGCCTAATAAAAGAATCAGTCGAAATTAAGAGGCAGCATTTAAAATGCATACCTCGTTTTTTGGTTCAGCTTTGACGGCCAACTTGGATTTACCCCTCGATGCCGCAGGTCTCTCCACTTCATCCTCTTCATCTCATACCGGTCGCTTCGAAGATGAGACACTTTTTGACTTTGACGGTAATACCAGATTCGCTGAGTGAACAGTGGAAGCTCGACGATTGCCTTGAGGAGTGGAAGACGAAGGGGTTGAGGATTTCGCACTCTTCGCACGAACTGGACAAGGTCGCGGCAGATCGCATTCCACCTTCTGGATCTTGAGGAAAAGTTTGCGGTCAACAGGCTAAGAACAGGAAATTCAAGCAAAGAAAGGGGAACAGCGATGTGGAAAACATACCACTTCATTCAGGGAATTAAGAAGACGATATGGGACCATGTCGTCTGGAACCAGTTTGGAGGGGATGCACCGAACGTCGGACTCAATCCAGTTGCGGAATTGTAGGAGGAGGCCCGTGTCTTGACGATCGTTCTCGGAAAGGTAGCGATAATGCCATTCCTGAAAAGAAAGACAGTCAGAAAAAGGCATGAGGAAAGAAAAAGACGATGCACCAGGCAGGAGATAAGCTCGTCGAGGGTGTTGCCCACTTCTATGTTCCAGGTCTTTCTATCCTCATCGTCAAGAGCAAAAATTATGAGGCCAATATGCCCCATATCAGCGATGTTCTGGGCAAGGTTTCAGGTATTTGGTTTGGACATGATGGGTGGAAACGACAATAGGAGGTGGTGGTTGTGGTTCAAGCATTGAGCCATGAGAATGCAGCTACAGAAAATTTTATATGGAAATTGTGACCAAACTACTGGGTCCTGATGCCGCTTAATAAGCACAGCCCGCAATACGTTCAGAAAATGGGCTGAGGGACATGAAAAGCAAGGTTTTACAAAAGAAATTAAAAGGGACTGTGAGTTAGTATTCGGAGAGACGTGTTTGTCTAAATTGGGCAGAGTTCCTGGTGGCATGAGAACCGCTTGGTTATCGGGACCGCTCTTTGATCAGAGTCGCAAATCATATTGCGGAGTTCGATCAGAACGAAAAACTTGAAAATTAGTACGACAAGGACTTGAGCATTGACCAAGGACGGTCAATATTATAGTATGGGGGAGATGATAGGGTGGGGATCGTTCCACCCTCTCTTTTTGGCTTTTCTAGCGAATATGCCACTCTTTCGATCGAACCACACAAGGGATAAGAGCTTTAGACAGGAGATCCGACTGGTCTAGAAATGTATATCATCAGGAGTCGATCATACCAGGGCAACTTAAGTAGGATCGAACGATAGCACTTGATAGTGTTTCGTTTGAATACTCGACTAGGAGCTCGAACTCAAGACTCAAGAAGGATCAATCAATGGTACTAGAGATGCCTTGCTCGAATACTCGAAGAGTCGTTCGTTCTAATACGTAGAAGGCGTGCTAGCAAGCCAACTGCAAGGACACTGATTGATAACGCATATCAAGGATACATTTCCGAATGCTCAAAGGAACTTGGTACGAAACTCGATCGTTCACATAAAGGAATGAAGCAGGACATGACTACGAATGAACCTTAGCTCAGAATGAACGATATATCTACACAAAGATAGTTTGGTCTAGGCAAAGGAATGCACTCTAGATAAACAGAAAGGCTTATAGGATAATATCTATTCGAATATAAGACCTAAACACACCCAGGACGAACCTGGACTCCAAAGGAGCAACCTGGAAACACCTACAGAACGTATAGGGGCGAATCGACCTGAGACAATCTAGACCACCACTGTGGAGGTGCTTGATCCAGAATGCCGATGACTCGAAAGGACGCGTAGCCACTGTGGAGGTGCTCGATCTGAGATGCCAATGACTCGAACTGACAAAGCAAAGCTATATTTAGCTCGAAAGCTCCACAAAATGTGACCAGTTCGAGTCATAACTATTAATACATCTCAGAATCAGACTCTAAAAGCGGAGATCGAACATAACTTGTACAGTATATAAAGAGCTCGTTTGTATCATTAGTAGACCAGTAAATTGTACCCCAATCGAACAGCTTAAGCATTTGGCAGCAGCTATTAGAAAGGAACTTTGAACTCAACAGAATCCAGTGGGCAAGAAGCCAACCAGTGCGAACATTGAGAGTATACTTGTTGAAGACTTGTGGACTTTATTGTCTATTCGTTCAAAGCAGTAGATTCGAGGAAGCTTGCGAGTTTTCTAGTTACGAACCTTTACATCCTTCTGGGATTAAAACAGAACAACTGTGCTGGCACAAACCCCGTTTCGTGGCAAAGGCAGAACCAAGTGTTCGACCTAGCTTCTTTACACAAACTTGATAGTCAGTTTGATTGAATCAAACAGACTCTATTCTTCCTTCCGCTATTCTCTAAGTCGAAACCTCGCAAAATCAGGGTATTCAAAAGAGAGTTAGTGTGTGTTTTCAGTTTTGTGTTAGAGTTCCTTCAGAACTCTTGATCAGAGCTTTAGACACATCGACAACCCCACCATAAGGTGCCCTATTAACGTGCAGATCATGATCAGGGAAAAGATGACAACAAGGACGTCACACTCCTAAAGCTGGAATACTTCCGAGCTACAGAGTTTGAACTTGAGGGAATCGATAAAGCCCTAATCAGTCAAATCGAATCTGTCACATCTATTGACACCTCAGTTAAGTTGGCACTTGAGAAATCCCTACCGGGTTGGAGAAGAGAGGGCAATTTGATCTTCTATCAGGAATGTGTTTACATACCAAGGAATGACAAGTTGCGGGAGCGTATCATTAAGCTCCATCATGACACTCCGCTTACAGGACACCCAGGAGAGACAAGTACACAAGAGAAGATTGAAAGAAACCTCTTTTGGCCCCGATTGGGAAACCAAGTACGGGAGTACGTCCGCACGTGTGAAGACTGTCAGCGAACACAAGTCAAATGATCGAGACGGATGCCTAACCCTCATAAAATAGCCAAGGTGTCTTAGGAGGAGGTGTCAATGGACCTTATCGGTCCCCTTCTGGAGAGCAATGGCTTTGATGCCATCCAAGTTTGGGTGGACACATTTTCAAAGATGATCCATGTTGAACCCACAAACATGGAAGTAACAAGCGAGGGAATCACACGTTTAACATGCGACCGAATCATCAGACATCATGGGATTCCCCAAAAGATAATTTCAGATCACGATCCTCGTTATGTGTCCAAGTTTATGTGAGAGCTTAACAAGCTCATCGGGATAGGGATGAACCCGAGCACAGTGTATCACCCCAGACGGACGGTCAGACGGAACAAACAAACCAGGAGATAGAACAATATATCCAGTTATATGTCAATTTTCATCAGTCAGACTGGGCTGAATGGCTAGCGCTAGCGGAGTTTAGTCATAATGACAAAACTAGTGCTTCAACAAAGGTGACACCATTCTTCGCAAACATGGGACGACATCCATGGAAGGGTCACGAGGGAAAATCAGACAATCGAAACAAGTCCGCTCAGGAGTTTGCCGGCAATGATTCAGAAAGAGACAATGATGGCGCTTGAAAAAGCACAGGCTAATATGAAACGAAACTACGATAAACATTGAAAGCCTGCGCCAGAGTTCAAAGCTGGAGACAAAGTTTATGTAGAAGCCATGAACCTCGATACAGGTCAGCCTTCTCAGAAACTTTCAGACAAGTGTCTTGGCCCCTATGAGATAGTAGATAAAGTGGGCCCATCGAGCTATAGAGTCCTACTCCCAGGCAATACTCAGAAGTATAATGTATTTAATGAAGCATTACTTACGCCATACCATGAGCCTCCTGCTCACAGAAGGGACGAATGACCACTGCCAGAAATAATTAATGATGCAGAGGAACACAAGGTTGAGTCTATTTTAGACTCCCGATGACGCGGTAAGGGATATCAATTCCTTATCAAATGGAAAGGCTACCCAATGGCTGAGAACACATGGGAACCAGAGCGTAATCTCACAAACACATCTGAGTTATTATCGAAGTACAAACGAGACAATGGCATTCCTACCTGAGCTGTTCATTTCCATGTCTCGCCTCCGATTTTACCTGCTGGAAGTTGGGACGAAGACCTCAAACGCTTTGTACACAAGCAAGAGGCAATGCCATACCACCATTGACACCTCTTTAATCCATCAACTGGTGTATTTGATTGTATTTACGGTCATGATTTAGACAAGAAACATGGAACAGAACTCTTCCTAGCTGACGAGGATGTCAGCCCTTAAGGGGGGTAATGTTATGCTGTTACAATCATTTTTCATCTTATCACGGAACCGGAACAGCGGAACGATCAAATGATCAAACACCAGGACGAAAACAGGCGAAATTCATAAGTTATGACAGCTTGACGTTTGACATTGACATGATGTGGGAAAACACATGGATAACACAATAAGACATTGGAAAAACGCACCTCGCAGTATGGAAACGGAATTATATTAAAAACAGACAATTGTACACGAGTTATTGTATTGAATGGTATAAAAGAACAGTAGTTTACAAGATGTACTTTAGTTTTTTGATTCCCTTGAATTGTTAGAACTTAAACTTAAACTCCACTTCTCAGTGTCATATGAGACAACAAGCAACGATAAGAAGTTGCACTGAGGTTCTTTTGAGCAAGATTATGGGTAGAGAAACGAGATTGAAAGACTAAAGAATACAACAATATTCTAACTACTTAAATACTCATAAACATGAGACTACTGCTCGTTTTCCACAATGCAAAACATCCTACAACCATGCTTTAAGCAACCTGTTCCCATGCCTTCTTTACTAAGTGCCTTCGGGATTCCATGCCTGTTTCCTGTTTCACTACAATGCACTAGTTGTCTGTTCGCCATGTGTTATCGTGTCCGAATGCCTTGAGGCTTTAATCTCTGCGCCTCATGTTGTCCTATGACCTTTGTGCTGGATCAAGCATGTCGTGCTTCTATTCCTTATCTTATCATCACATGTCCTCATGTCAATCTAAGTCCTCGTTTTCTTGACATACATCACTTGTTGCTGCTTTATGAACTAAGTCCAACAACATTGGCTGTTTTGCTGACATCTGAACAGTGACAGAAACCTTGGGTTCTGACATTACCCCCCCCTCAAGGTCAACATCCTTGTTGACTAGAGTTGTGTTTTCTGCTGTTTTTCTGATGTTTATGTCTTTATCTCGTAAATTTTCATCCATAATCATAACATTTTCTCCTGTTGTCCAGTTGAAGAGTTTCCTTTCTGGGTAAGACTGGGATTCTTCTTTGGTCTTATATCTTTTAACCAAATAATCCCAATGTCCTAAAGGGAGAACTGGGACCGGTACCGAAACAGAAGTCATGTTGATGTTGTTCTTCTGTTTGTATTTGGCAGCATTTGGTAAGATGTTACGCTCCGGTTCCCATGTGTTCTCGGACATCGGATAGTCCTTCCATTTGATCAGGTACTGATAACCCTGACCACATTTCCGAGATTTGACAATCTCTTCAACTTCGTACTCCTCTTCCCCATCAATGATAACAGGGTCTGGTCGTAATTCTCTCCAGTGTGGTGGAGGTTCCTTGTATGGAGTCAAGAGTGACTCATGATATACAGGATAGCGCTTGTCCATCCCTGGGATCTTTAACTTGTAAGAAGCTTTCCCTCACTTCTCTTGGATTTCGTACAGTCCTAACCGTTTGTCACTAAGTTTTTTAGAGGGTCTATCGATGTTGACATCTTTAGCCTCAACGTAAACTTTATCTCCGATATTAAATTCTGGTGCTGGCCAGTGACTCTTATCATAATATTTTTTCATATTTTTCTGCACTTTTTCAAGCGCTGCCATTGCCTCATCTCGGACCTTTTGCATCCTAGATGCAAACTCTTCTGCTGACTCATTGCGTGAGCCTGCAGCCGCTTCAATCCCTTTCCATGGGTGATAACCATGATCAGCGAAGAATGGTGACATCCTCATGGATGCATTGACTTTGTCATTGTAACTGAACTCTGCCAATGCAAGCCATTCTGCCCAGTCTGATTGGTGCCAATTGATATAAATCTGAAGGTATTTTTCAATTTTCTGATTCATTTGTTCGGTCTGGCCATCTGTCTGAGGACGAAATGCCGTGCTCGGGTTCATCTCTATTCCGAGCAGCCGATTGAGTTCTCGCATGAACTTAGAGACATATCAGGGATCACAGTCCAAAATTATCTTTCGGGGAACTCCGTGGTATCTGATCACCCTGTCTCGTGTTAACCTTGCGATTCCCTCGCTGGTAACCTCCATGTTGGTAGGTTTGATGTGAATAGATTTGGTAAAGGTGTCTACCCACACCTGTATGGTGTCGAAGCCATTGCTTTCTGGGAGGGGTCCTATTAGGTCCATTGATATCGTCTCCCAAGGTCCTGCAGCTATTTTGTGTGGGTTAAGCTGTCCCGTCTTTGACCTCTTCGCTTTTGCCTGTTGGCAAGGTTCACAGGTTTTGCAGAACTTCTTGACTTGATTACCCATGCGGGGCCACCAAAAGTTTCTCTCAATAAGTTCTTGTGTGCGTAACTCTCCTGGATGACCTGATAGTGGTTTGTCATGATGGAGTATGATGATCTGCTCCCTCAGTTCGTCACTTCTGGGAACATAGATAAGTTCCTTGTAGAAGATCAGATCTCCCTCTCGCTTCCACCCCGGTAAGGACTTTTCTAACGCAAGTTTGACACTGGTGTCTATCTTTCACGTGGTTTTGATCTTATTGATCAATTCCTTGTCAAAGGCCTCGACTTCAAATTCCATGGCTCGGAAATATTCCGGCTTTAGTAACACCACATTTTCGTTGTCATTGCTTCCTTGGTCATGATCTGCACGCCTTGACAATAAGTCGGCCTTTTTGTTTAGGGCCCCCGGTCTATGTGTGAGCTTGAAGTTGTACTGAGACAACTCCCTGATCCAACGTGCCTGTCAGCGATTGAGTTTCTGAGGCTGTTTGAAGTATTCGAGATTCTTGTGATCTGTAAGAATCTCAAAGGTCTCATCTGCCCCCATAAGGATGGCGCTGATAGGGTCCCTATAAAAACGACCCTATAAATCGGATTAAAGGACTAATCCAACGTCTTTCTGGCTACTATTGGTATCTTATTGTTCACTGCACTAGAGTTGAGCTCCACACTGCTAGTAAGACTTGTACCTATGTACTGCGGAAACACTAGAACTTGACTCGTCACACACCGCGGGCAAACTGGCTGCAGTCGAGTGCGCTGCAGTCAGTTGGCAGTCAGTTGGCAGTCGATCGGCAGTTGAAATGCACCTGTGATTGCACCTTGTGATCCCAGATATTTTTGGATGAGATCTAGATAAGTTCCGATCTGACCATGTGAAGACTTGATGGAATTTGCGGCTGACTTTCTGCAGGCACTGCTTTCACTTCTGATATATCTGCTGCCTTATAGACATGGATAATACTTGTACATGTCAGTAGAATACCATTGTATAAACTGTCAAAAATCGTGTTTAAAGGGAATTTACTCAAGTCTAATTGTCGAGGTAAGCTCACCGTGTGCGAATCGTCGCACAGCCTTCTTACCCGAACATTTCCACCTCCCAGGTCGCAAGGAAATGTGAGACAGCGCTCACCGAATACGGTCGCAAGTAGCTCTGTCCTTTTCGGGTAAGTCCTCGCTTTGTCTTCACCGGAATGACAATAACCTTCACCTCTTAGGCCGAAAGCAAGGTTAAAGCGCATCAATGGCCCTTGGCCCCTGCTTTGTCCTCACAACTATTTAACCTGGCAAGACAGACAAGGGGATTCTCAAACCGCCTCTCACTCTGTCTTGTCAGGTACGTCAGAAAGTTCTCATTAGATCCTACCTTATCTCACTCTGTCTTGTCAGTTCACGGATTTTATTTTTCGGTCTCCCACCCATAGCTATTTCATATCTCTTTCCCACTTCCTTTTCTACTTTTTTACTCTTGTACTAGTACTCGTGTATTACCCCATCTCGACACATTGCCTCAGTCTCCAATAGACTTCCGGGCCCTTTCTAAGGGCTGTTCTGCTAAAACCTTCGGTTTCCTGGCACGAAAACTTCCTCAAGACAATTAGAGATGATTATTTATTGAGGTGAATATTTCCTTGATCTTTCCCATGCTACAGCATTAATGATATGCCACAATATCTGACTGTCCTGTGAGTTTTGTTTCTGGTCGCTGTTATCAACATGAAAGCTGTCAAATTGTTTCTTGCCTCCTCCCACCATGACAGTGGTTTGTGTCTGCTCTATCTGTAAAAAGCTAACATACTCAGACAATGTTCATATCTATTCAGGAAGGAGGGTGTCACATACAACCTGCAGTCGCCATGAGATAGCAGATCATCAGCAGCAGCCCAAGCAGGCAGTCCCAGACTCTGATGACTCAGAGCAGCCAGATCCTAGCTCAAATGCTCTCAATCAACTGGACATGTGACCAAGATTGAGATTGCAAAAGAAATGAGCTCTGGAAATGATGTATTGAGAATGGGGAAGAAAAATCTTGAGAACAAAGAACAAAGAGAAAGATATCACACGCTGTCAGCGTCACTGATCATGACCTACCCCATGCATTACACGTGTACGTGTTTCAAATCCCGTTACAACTCCGCCCATTGTTCCTCAAAATAGTAACAACTTCCGATCAAATGTCAAGATCTCTGGGTCCCACAGATATCTTGTCATTTGACTGCCACTTGACTGCCAACTGACTGCCAGCTGACTGCAGCGCACATACTGCATCCAGTTTGCCCGCGGTGACAGCAAGGGTACTAGCTGCGGTAATGTACAGACACATCAGGAGAAAGAGGCAAACACATGCCTCGGTATAACATTGGTTTAACAAGGGTTTCGCGGATCCAAAGAACTGTATATTGTCTGGTTCATAATGACTGAATGGGCTCTGCGATACCGAGGAACAACTTATGAGGAAGCTTACAGGTTCTGAGGTAGTCAGCGGGATGAGCCACGGTCGCTAGCGCGGCACGGCTCCAAGACATCAGGACAGGTAGATCAAAATGATCAACGGAGATGCAATGACTGATTAAGGACCAAAAGGTTAACTCGATCAGTTTACGGTTTCCGGTAATGAGGTAAAAGAGTGCTGGCTTCTGGTTATGGAGCGCAGTGGGTCCGCACGGTACTTCCTTGGAAAGAAGGAATCTTTTAGTTAAGAAACCAGGTCAATCGAGGTGGTGTTTCGATCATGACTCAGTTGTGTGACGAGTGATCGACGATCAACATGGGGGCCGAGGAATTGGTTATTATCAAAAGTACTAAACACGACTAGCATACGCTATACTTCACGGAAAGACATCGTTTAAAGACAGGCTTCATACATGACAAGCCATAGTCTTATCGCTCACTAGGGATAACACAGGAACCAGCTTTTCCGTGAAGTCCTTAGTCTATCAACTCGGGGCATCATTTTAATGGTTTTTGTGGACACCGAGTAGACTCCACCTTCACGAGGGATGGCTTGATAGCCGAGATAGAGGGTGTGCCGGTTTACGAGTTAGTTATTTATCATCATCTTTGGACAGTATTTAAGTAGCCCGTTTGTACTAAGTAAGGGTAGAGAATCAGTGGCCTGCTACGCTTTAGCGCAGGATCCATCTTGTACGCTCTCTGTGTTGAAATCATAAGATTGTCTGCACTTGTCTTGTCTTGTCTTGTTCTAGTCTCTAGTCTTGAAGTCCTTGTTTCGGTAACAGGCAAAACCTCTAGTATCTAGTCTCTAGTCTTGTCTTGAAAGTCCTGTTTATAATAGGCAATACAAACCGTTGGCTTAAAACACCAATACAAAACCCCCTTCCGAGAAACATACTACCCCGCATCTTGCGCGGAAGTCTACGTACCGCAGAATACAAACTTGCCGCGGAAACTCTGCGTGGAAACTTTCCAAGCTTCCAAGTCTCGTTTGAACTAGTTAACCAACTCGCATAAAGAGGGTATTAAAGAGATATTGTGGTCTGTGTTGGGTGCTCGATTCGTCGCCACTCACTCGTGTCATTTCCATCCCGTCCGTTAGGATCCCTCACAGCGCACCATTCCTCAAGCACAAGCATGATTGCGAGCATCTCTTTGTCATAGATCTCGTAATTCCTTTCGGTCGCTGATAATCCATGTGACATGAATGCCACAGGTTGCCATTGACCTTCCTGTTCTTGACTAAGAACAGTGCCTATCGCTCCCTCTGATGCATCTGCCTCAACACGGAACTTTCCATGATCTTCAGGAAGTGCTAGTACTGCATCTTCTTTAATCCAATCTTTAATTTTCTGGAAGGCCATGCTTTGGTCATGACCCCAAGAGAAGCCAGCTTTTCCCATCAACTGCGTCAGTGGCTTTGCCACCTCACTGTACCTGCGCACAAACTGACGGTAGAAGTTTGTGAAGCCCAGGAAAGCCTGAACTTGTTTCACAGTCCTTGGTTCAGGCCATTCCATCATGCCCTTAATCTTTACTGGATCCATCTTCATGGAATTGTGTGAGATAAGCACCCCCAAGTATTCTATCTCTGTGCTTTCGAAATCGCACTTTTCAGGTTTGAGATATAACTTGTGTTGTTGGAGCACCCCCAATACATGTTTCACTATTTTCCGATGTTCCTCCATTGTTTCCGTAAAGATTAGAATGTCATCTAGATACACAATGACATGTCCCTCATTGATGAGTTCTCATAAAATATCATTCATCATATTTTGGAACGTGGCAGGCAAATTCGTAAGCTCGAAAAACATGACAAGAGGTTCAAACAACCCCCGGTTGGTTCTGAATGCTGCTTTCCATTCATCACCTTCCTTGATATGGATATTGTTGTATCCCCATTGAATGTCAAGTTTTGTGAAAATCTTTGCTCCCCGAAGTGTATTAACTAACTCCGAGATAAGTGGCAAAGGATAATGATTTTTAAGTCATGTCATTCAACTTCCGATAATCTTGTACCGGTCAAAGAGATCCGTCTTTCTTTTTGATAAAGAAGAACATGGATGCCATCAGTGATTTAGATGGTCTTATCCTTCCGCTTTGTAAGTTCTCCTCCAGGAATTCATTTAACTTTTCCTGTTCAATTCAAGATAACGAGTAGATCTTGCAATCTACAGCTTTGGAACCAGGTTTAAGTTCTATGGCGTGGTCCCACGGTCTCTTCTCTGGTAAAGAGTCAAATGACTCCTTTGCGAAGACTTTGACAAACTCCCGATACTGTTCAGGGATTTTATCCTCTGTCATGCGTTCTTTGCTCTTAGATGCCACTTCGACCATCTCCTGAGCTTGTGTCGATTTTGCACGCAGGTTGATGTGTTCTGCAAAATCTACAAGGAGAATAGTTTCTCCTTCTTCGAGTGGTGCGTCTTCTCCCACTCTGGTCTGGAATTCCATACCCTTCATCCCGCATTCATTGGGACAACGACTGAACATTATTTTCTGGGCACCCCAGTCTATCTCCAGATTGTATTTATTGAGCCAATCATAGCCAATAAAGACACGTGTTTTTCCTAATCCAGTTACCAAGAATTTGATTTTTTCTTGATGGGCTCCCATGCTCATAAGACACTCTACGTAGTGAGTGATTTTCCCATTTGCGTTTTCAGTGTTATCCGCATTGAACGCTGTGATAGGTGCTGGAAGTGGTTTCATCTCAAAACCCTCAGCTCGAGCGTATTCTCTGTCAATACTTGTGGTGGAACAACCACTATCTAAGAGTGCCTTGACTGCATGGGTTTTTCCAGTTTCAAGCTGGGTGAGCTTAATCGGAACAAGCATCTCACGATGGTGCAGATTTTTCTCGCTCCTTAATTAGATTTTGGAGTTCTTTCGAGAGTAAGTCCGGCTTGGGCTTCCCTTGCTTTTCAGCACTTCGGCGCCTCTGGGCGGCGTCTGAAATAGGACTCTTCTTAGGTGCTTCCTCTGACTTAACAGATTGAGCCTCCGCAGCAGTGCTGCCATTTTGGTCTTTGATGACGAGGTTTTCTCTCCCCAAGCCTTTTTAAATACTTTCTTGAATGCACCCCACTCTTCATTTCGAGCATTGGTGCGCTGATTCTTTTCCTTAGTAATAAACTTTTTCTTTAAAATTACAACTCGGTCTTTTGCTTTCGCAGCTTCGGCAGATAAAAAGTCGTGTATATTTTTTTGAAGAGAACTATCTTGTACATAAAAACTATCTTCGGTCGGTGGACTATTGCTAACCGATCTGAGTGCTTCAAAGCGTCCATAATTATTCGTAACTGAGGCCGGCATCTGTTTGGCTAGAACAGGTGGCCCCTTTAAAAACCCTTCTCGTGGAGGTAGGCCGCAAGGTCTTTCAGGATCTGAGATCCTGCCTCTTCCTTGTCAAGTTGCCCCGTCAAGGCTTTTAAATTAACTGTCCCTTTTCGGGACTTCTGTGGCTCTGGACAATTCCGAGCCATGTGACCCTCCCCATTGCAGTTGTAACAATGGAAAGGAGGTTTCTTTGTCAATGACTTGTCAACATCCATTGCCGCCGGAGCAGGCTTTGAAAGATTTGGGGCTGTTCCAGTCCCCTGGGTCCTCTAACCCTGAGCTGCCATGTTTGAATTCCCGGTCTGGAATGGTACGAAAGGAGCCTTGTGCTCCCTGCAAATCTTCTTCTTTTCAAGGTTGTTGGCAACCTTGCTGATGATGTTGACGTACTCCTGATAGTCTGTCAGAATTTTTTCTGTCCCATTGTACATGGGATCTATCAACTCTCAGTTGACGTTTTCTTTGAGGAAGTCAATCAAGACCGCCCCATGGTCTCCCCAGTTTAATCCGGCTTCATCAGTGAGTAACTCAAAGTCTGTGAGATACTCAGTCCAGGATTTCTTCCCCTGACAGAGCTTTCTTAACCGCAATAAAGTGGTTTGCTTTCAGCCATCATCATAGAAGGCCTTATCCACTGTCCAGCAGGTGCCGGAAGTCTGACCAGATCATATCTCTGGTCACGTTGTTGCCTTGGGCATCTTGCCCTTGGACAACCCTCTTGATTGTCCCATCTAGGGGATCGATCCAATCTTTTTCCCAGCAGCGGGCCCAGACCGCCGCAGGACATCTTTTTCCGTCCTCGCTGCAAAGCAAGGACAGAGTGAACCATATTTTCTTTGGAGCGGTATCAAACTCTGTGGCGTAAGCTCTGAAATATCTTTGGAGCTGAGAGAGGAAATCCTCGTACTGGTCTTTGTCACCAGTAAAGCAAGAAGGAATTCTTGCGTAGACAACTTTAGACATTTTCGGAGGGAAGTGGTGGGAGATTCGGGTGATAAGAAGAGGAGGTGGTGTCTGCTGCCTGCTCGGAGATAAGGGGTATGAACTAGATCTGCTGGAAGACAGAACTGGCGAGGGTGTGCAAGTAACAGGTGAGGGTGCCCGATAAGAGGTGAACGTGTTGGTTAGCTACCGGACTATAACCTTCTGGCGTAGGGAGCTGAGTTTTAGAAGCAGCTACTTTGTTGATGCGCCTCTCGGAGCGCGGTGGTGAAAATGAGGTAGGAAGGGAAATACAGAACTTCTTTTGCGAGTGAAAACAGTCCAGGTCTTCTACAACACCCCCGATACTGCCGCTGGTGCCTCTCCAAAGATTAGCTACCTGGCCTTGATGCTGCTATGACCCCAAGTCGGACTCAACATTACTCGAGAGGTACTAAGCGTGTTCACTATAGTGGAAGCTCCGCTGGCGCTAACAGCTACAATCCGCTGCGAAGGATGGGAGGTGAAAGTTTTGAGTCTGTACAGATAGACTTGGAGGGATATGGTGAGGTACGTCTCTCAAAGGGATTGTCGGTATGTGTGACGTTCCTGAGCGACGGTAGAGTTGTCCAAGGAAGAGGTAGAGAGAAGAGGAGGAAGAAGAAAAGAGAAGAGAAAAGCTTAGCTGCTTTCCGAAAGTGTTTTTCCAGTAATCGGCGGCTTCAATAGCCACGCCTCTTTCCAGATTGTTTAAGGAGTCCCAGAACCTGACTCGAAGGTGGGACGAACACTCCCGTAGGCAATGTCGGTGATGAAGGTAAGAGTAATGAGGTACGAAGGTATGAAGGGGAGTCTTTAAATATGTTAGAACTTAAACTTAAACTCTACTTCTCAGTGTCGTATGAGACGACGAGCAACGGTAAGAAGTTGCACTGAGGTTCTTTGAGCAAGATTATGGGTAGAGAAACGAGATTGAAAGACTAAAGAATACAACAATATTCTAACTACTTAAATACTCGTAAACATGAGACTACTGCTCGTTTTCCACAATGCAAAACATCTTACAACCATGCTTTAAGCAACCTGTTCCCATGCCTTCTTTACTAAGTGCCTTCGGGATTCCACGCCTGTTTCCTGTTTCACTACAATGTGCTAGTTGTCTGTTCGCCATGTGTTATCGTGTCCGAATGCCTTGAGGCTTTAATCTCCACGCCTCATGTTGTCCTATGACCTTTGTGCTGGATCAAGCATGTCGTGCTTCTATTCCTTATCTTATCATCACATGTCCTCACGTCAATCTAAGTCCTCGTTTTCTTGACATACATCACTTGTTGCTGCTTTATGAACTAAGTCCAACAACGTTGGCTGTTTTGCTGACATCTGAACAATGACAGAAACCTCAGGTTCTGACATGAATTGACACTCTCTTTTCGAAATCAAATCTAACGCTCTTCATACCGAGCGGCCACTTTGCCTTTGCGGGCCTACGTGTGGTTAAGGATCAGATTAGATTGAGTTTAAGTTGTCACACTTTTCCTGCTGAATATGCATCATCCAAGCCATGCATAATTGGGAGCAAGTCACATGCATGAGGTATCATCTCAAAGGGGTGAACCATCGTTGCTGCTGCACTGGCTGATACCTCATTGTCAAAGACCCAGCAAGTCACAGAGTTCTCTGGTGCAATGAGAGGAAAATCGAGATCATGAATGGCTCAGAAGGTAAGATTCTCAAAGAATTGTTTGGAAAAGCAGCATGGGCCACTGGAGAACTGTAGGCAGCGCTCATTATAACACTGGGCAGTTTCCTGAAGAGAAAAGAATTGATTGAATGAAGAAGTACAAATTTTTGCATATCGGTGTGCTTGCATTCTCTGAATAAGAAAGTTGGTTGGACACCTGTAGCCATGCCACTGCCAATCACATTGGCATGCCTGCTTGGTCAGGTTGAATATGGAGAATCCATTCCCTTATGCTGCAGTAAAGTTAAATGGAGAGATGGAAACGAGCTGAGAGTTATACACCTGTGCCCTGGCATGCAGCCAATTACTCCAGTTTCTTGTCGATAACTCCACCATTTCAAGGAACTTCAGGTAAGGGAGAAGAAGGAGTTGCACAAGGAGGATGTGGCAAAAGCAAAGAGTGATGCATAAGTGGCAGTCATGGCTGTGACAGGTTCAGCGCAAGACCCCGCGCTGAGCAGGTCACACTCTGGCAATTTATTTTAATTATTAATATTTATTTGTTTGTCATGCTCAGGGCCAGACTTGGTGATCTGAACAATCCCTTCAAACTTAACCAGCAACCCCCATTCACTTCCAGCCTGGGTTGCTGAATAGAATTATCCCAGTTGTACACCTGTTTGACAGCTGCCACTCAAGGGAGCCTCCAGGGTAAAATCAGCATAAATTAGTAGACCCTGATACAAGACTTTCCATCCAGCATTGAAGAGAATCCAGCCAGAAATAATTGAGATATGAGCATGCCAAAAGAGGACAAAACATTCCAACTTGAGATATATTGTATCACTCACTTGTACACATGTAATCAGGCTATAGTATCCTCAAAACATGTCTGGTTACCAATATGAAAAACAATATAAGGAAGCTTCTCATATACTGGGATTTTTTATAGCCATTGAGGCTGGGCCTCTGAATGGGAGGCAAAATTGATTTTGGGTGTACAACTGAGCCATCAAATACTGTATGTAAATTCATCCTAATGCTGGTTTTGAATCAAATGTAATGACTGTGTTGAAGAAACGAGGCCGTGAGAGACACGCAGAATGACATTGAACTTCAAAAGTTGGAGCAAAGTAGGTGTCCATTTTGGGCTTTTTTATTATTAATAGGGCGCGCAAGTCGCTATTGAGCCTCATAATAGCTCATATGCTACATGTTTCGGTTTTGGACCAGAGTTTATAAGCAAGATGGTCCTCGTCCAACGGCGACGAAGGCCTGATGCGCTCATAGCTTAGAGGCCAGACCGCTCGGGCAGGGTGGGAACTCGGACGATATCTCCGATGGTGACGCTATAAAAACAAAAGTCAGCCTTTCTTTGACTCACACCAGCACAACAATCGACAATCGTCTTTATTTGTTAAAACATGGTAAATGATTCTTCCTACCCCTTACTCTTCAACGACTTGATCCATTTTTCGTTAGGTTAAAGTTGGAATTAACGGGTCGGTTTAGTTTCATTTCATTTTTTTGCTGATAACGAGCAATCCCTCTTCAATAGCTTTGGTGAGATCATTTATATACGCATCGATTCAAAGTTGAACATTGCCAGGTCGCATTGGCCGTATTGTTCTCCGCAATGCTTTGGACACCCAGGGCTGCGACGTTGTTGCGATTAACGAGTGCGTTCTCTGGATAGCTCGACAGCATTCTCTAATTATTCTTCCACACAGTCCCTTCATCGATCTTGAATACATGGTTTGTTCCAACGGTTTCCAGGGAACAAGACGCTCATCGATCGACACCTCAGGTCTACATGTTCAAATACGATTCAGTTCACGGTCGCTTCAAAGGCACCGTAGAGGCCAAAGACGGAAAGCTCGTCATCAACGGCAAATCGATCTCCGTTTTCGGCGAGAAAAACCCTGCAGACATCAAGTGGGGTTCTGTTGGAGCTATCTACATTGTGGAATCCACTGTGAGTCTCGAATTGCCTCACATCTCAACCTCGCTGACTCTCTTGATAGGGTGTTTTCACCACCGTCGAAAAGTATGCCGACCAGTTGATAATGATTCACATATCCTTCCTGACTTTGTTTCTTTCAGAGCCGAGGCCCACTTGAAGGGTGGTGCCGAAAAAGTCATCATTTCTGCCCCTTCCGCTGACGCCCCAATGTTCGTCTGTGGTGTCAACCTGGATTCGTACGACTCGAAATACACTGTCGTAAGCTGCAACGTTCGTCGGTCACGAGCAGAAGCTAATCAATCTTTTACCCCAAGATTTCGAACGCCTCTTGCACGACCAACTGTCTCGCTCCCTTGGCCAAAGTCATCAATGACAAGTTCACCATCATTGAAGGTCTTATGAGCACTATTCATGCTACCACTGCTACCCAGAAGACTGTCGACGGTCCTTCGAACAAGGACTGGCGCGGTGGACGTGGTGTTAATAACAACATTATTCCATCCTCGACTGGTGCTGCCAAGGCAGTTGGCAAGGTTATTCCTGAATTGAATGGAAAACTCACGTTGGTCTTTCTCATGATCCCTATCACTTTTCTGAAATTTTCCTTCAGCGGTTTATCTTTCCGTGTTCCAACTAGCGATGTCTCGGTCGTTGACCTTGTCGTTCGCATTGAAAAGTCTGCGACCTATGACGAGATCAAGGCTGCCATCAAGGAAGCTTCCGAGGGCGAACAGAAGGGCATCATCGAGTACACCGAAGACTCTGTTGTCTCGACCGACTTTGTTGGTCATTCGGCTTCCTCCATCTTTGACGCTACTGCGGGCATCCAATTGAACAAAAACTTTGTCAAATTGGTCTCCTGGTACGACAATGAGTGGGGTTACTCCAAGAGGGTGTGCGATCTGTTGGTGTTCGCCGCGAAAAAGGACGGAAAGCTCTGAAAGAACTAATCAATGTATGAAATCTGTCTCGTAGAATGTTGTATTATGCCGCGAATGCTAGATAAAGAATGCCGCTCGTAAATCGTTACACCCCAACTTTTGCCGAAACCTAGTTGTCAAAGCTATCAGCGAAGGGACTGATGAGGAAAGCCGCGAACTTTTCTACGGTCTAGTGTTGTGCGACGGAAGCCGAATTGGGTGGACCTCACAGGAACGATAGACTGAAGTCGGCGGGTTGCTTGTTGTTTTGGGGAGCGGCAAAGTTTGGACAGACAAACCTTTGGTCGACGACTCCTTTATCAGGAGGGCGACAAAATATTTGCGAGAGAGAAAGAATTGAACGACATTCAGGGCCTCGAGTGAAGAGAAGGGCGCACGAATTTTGGCTCATGGAATTCTCCGAGAAGGGGCAGGATATCTGGGCCGAATTCGTCTATGGACAGGATCTGGGACCGTGATATCTTCGAGGAAGGCAAAAGTGGCGACGAATGTCCCTCGAGTTCCAGTAGAAAAGATACAGTCATTTCTGGATTGCCCACCAGAGTTATTGGTGCCAGACAGTATTGGCGATTCCCGGATGATGTAAGTAGAAGCGACTGGACGAGATGGTTAATTCGGCGGTACCGCGGTTCGAGAGAGCAAAGAGAACTAGGACTTTATTCGGTCCTGTACGCCAAAAGTCAGAATCCAGTGGTGGCATTGAAAGATGTTCACGAGACTTTTGTGAAGAGGATGGATCCGATTGTTCGTAGAATTAATTCCCGATAGGACCAGGAATGTGTCGTCAGAGCTGAGCTTCTCTCGACCATCTGTAGAAGGGGAGATCGTTGAGTACCAGATCAGCAATGGGCCCGATCGATGGGGTTTCGTAGGAGACCAAATCCTACCGACACATTAATGTGCTTGCTGTATGAGAAGAAGGAATATGTCAAGTCTTCGATAGGGATCTTGACGGGGGACACGGCTTCCCCGGGGCTCTGGAGTCTGGAGTCTGGAATCTCTACTTTGTCGACTTGGACATCCCAGGTCACAAGGACGACGAGGGGACGCAGTTAAAGAACAGAATCCCATTTCCATTCCGCCCAATCACTGTCCAGGGAGTACCATTAGAGCTGGTGGACTGGTACAAGTTTGTTGGGACTAGGGTTGCACGACTTCAAACAACATTTACTCTCGACATTATGAGATCAAGTCGCGAAGGCCCGCCGCTTTGATCCATGTTAGTTTCGCGGTGGAAGGAACGGTTGAAACAAAACCTGTGCGAAATGGTAACTTGATCTATGTGCCGAGGGTTGATCCATAACTGGACTTCCGGAATGCGACGTGATACGGATACCGGATGTGACAGTCAGCGACTGCAGGTTGCAAGTCGAAACAGAAAAACATGCAATGTTGGGCTGTAGGGATATGGTTGCGCAGTACTTATGCTTCTTTGATATAAATTTGGAAATGAGGTTTATTAATTTCGCCATATCAGTAGTACAGTGGTATTGCGAGAGCCTGTAGGGGTAGAGCGACCTGTGCATTTGGAGGGTGAGAGAGAGAGGTCTTCTAATTCCCACGGTCAGCCCGTCTATGCCCGCTACTAAACTTGTTTAGTACGGGTTTGCAAAGCGATGCCTCAAAACTCACTTTTTCTAACATGCACAAACAAGAACGTGACGTTGTGGCAGTGTTGCAGTGGCAGTGATCTACTCGAGGGTTGTATTTGGCTCAATCACCTGATGCAAACGCCGACAATTTGTCGCCGGCCCTCCGCTTTCCGTTAGTCAATGCTCGAACTCGGCTCGAACCTTCTAGGGTCACAAAGCTTTTCATCATACTCTTCAGTCAGCATCCTTGTTGTGCACAGAGATGAACCTGTTGCCGGCATCTGCCGGAGCTGTGAGGGAAAGTCGAGGCCGAGCAGCTCAGGGACGGCTGGCTGAGGTCGGTCTAGTTTAGCTCTTGTTGTTTCTATCAGCATGTATTTTGCTGTTCATGTTGACTTGCCTTCCAATGCGTGATGAAATCCTGGATATGTACATCTCAGAGCTCGGCGAAGCCTCAGTAGCGGGCCCTGCCGCTCGCCGGCCTTGCAGCTTATTTTTCCGAGCTGGCGTTGTCTTGGACGCGTTTGTTCGCGCGTCAGATGCTCCTTCGTCATCCACGCATGGTGGTATCGGATGAATGACTGACGGTATCATAGGAAGTAAATGGTCCTCCATCTGGAATTGGGATCATGAGACGTAGGGAAGGGCTCTCATGAGTCATGTTCATAGCGATGCAGGTCCTGTAGTAGTACTGGGATGGTCTGTTGGGCCATCCAGGAATAAAATTTACTTAGTACGATATCACAATGACATGAAGCCCAAAAAAAAGACTTGATCTTTTTCCTACATTTCTACACTTTGACTGCTCGCCAAAACGATGCATACCTGCCTCAGAATTAGTATACTCTTGTCTCGAACAATTACCGACATACATGTTAACGCGGTCAATCGCCGATCCTTCTCTCAAACCGAGTCGCGTAAGCTTGAAACCAGCAACTTCGAATCTAAGCAACATAGTCAACATGGAATATCATCCAGATGCTTGAAACGTACAAATCATTGTACCAGGGCCGCTTACTTGCACTTCTCCAAAATATCATTCCCCCCTGGGCCAGGGCGCGATGAAGTTCGTTTACTTCTTCTTGAACCTTCTCTGGGGCATCGGGGGTAAACCAATCGAGGTGGTCCATTAACAGTGACCGAGTAAGGGACCTATGGGTTATGCCTCAGATATCCTGATTGAAGCAAAGAAAGAAAACCAACCCCGGAGAGAGGTTGCGAAGGACACTAGACGCCAGTCAGCTCTGTGATTCCGATTACCGTGGAAGAGGACTGACTTGACTATAGAATCTGTATGAAGACGGAAAGCATCTAACGCTTTGCCATTGTTCGCCTTCAGAGCTTCAAAACCCTGACGAGTAAGATATCCTGGGCAGGATGCCGGAGAATAATGGCCTAGGAGAGCCTTTATAGTGTCGGTTAATATTGGAATTTGGAAGCAGCCTGCGGATGACTGACCAAGAGATAGAAGTAATTATCGTTTTTAAATAGATATTTTTCTGCTAGTGGGTCGAAAGTCTCGCAAATGTATTCGTAGACTCCGCCTAGGACGAATGTGAAGCAACAAGTTCAAATTTTCACACTGACTCACCTCCTTCCAAAACCATATTTCGTTGATCCGAAGGGACACCTAGAGCATTCCAGCAGAAGAGCTTGCTTCTCAGTAAAGCAACGACAACTGGGTTCAAGAGGACAGGTCGAATTTTCTCGCGCCAAATGCGGCCTTGCTCCTCTAATGAGTCGCATTCACACATCGAGCGGACATGACCAGTGATGCCCGCCAGAGAAAATACGAGCTTTCCCAGGGCCAGAGCCCACCCGGAATAGCCCTGGAGGTAAAACGACGATTTGGCCGAAAAGTAATGCTCGTTGATCCTCCAGAACTGATACGCTGCGGATGAGAGATACGGAGCGATGGTCGAGTCGAGAAGACAGCGGAAATCGGGATATTTTCCCAAACCAAAAAGCGCAAAGAATGTATCATAGTCCAGCGATTGAATGGCGGCAAGCTTGAGTTCCATCAAATGCCCTTGACTGAGGTATTCTTCAAACTGGATTCGACAGACATGAGAGGACATACCATGGATTTAAATCGACTGAATGTATCTAACTTTCCATCAGCCATCGAGCTGTAATTGTACACCAAATCTACTCACTCTTGCTGGAGACGCTGCCAATGCATAATGCAGGGCATTGTCCCCTGCGGACCTGTTTTTACAGCGTAAGTCGATATCGGAAGTGATTTCACAAATACGAACGTGATGATAAACATACTGTCCTCGCTAGTAAGGTCCAGATGCTCCATATCGACCAATGGATCCTCCCAAGTGAAAGAGTACAAGAAGGTCCGGAAGAGCTTGTGCGTATCATGCTCATAATATGGTAGACGCCAAGGCTATGTCATGTCTTTAGCATTAGAAAACGAGAGACAAAATAACACCGACACTGGTGATATGGTAATGAAACGAGCTGAGAGGGGGCGTCACATCGATAGCGACTCCTCGACCTGGTCGCTTGGCCAATAATTGCAGAGTCATGTCGAGTTCAGATTCACCAATTTCAAGTGGGGGAACAACCTCCGCTTCCTTGACGATAGTGAAAGGTCCTTCAGGAGAGCAGTTGCCAATCATGTTGCCTCCATCAACCTCGAAAGCATGACAAGAGCGCGAGACAGTCAGGTCGCACGATCGAGGTCGGCCCAGCCAAATATAATAAGGGCTAAGAAAACAAGGTCAAGACGGAACAGGACGACAAGAAGAGATTCTGACATTCTAATAATAAGAGGGAGAACAAAACGATTGCGGCCATTGTAGCTTTTGATCTGCGTAAAGAAATTCAGTGAAAGATATCGGACAGCGAGCTGTCAAGTCCGACCGTGCCAAACTTGTACTCGAGATAAGCTCGACGTGCAGGCGTTAAGGAAACCTGGCTGGGGTGAATGACAGGACACCAAAAGGTAAAAAAAAAAAGATCAACATGGTCGAAATCGAACCAGATCTGCCAAAACCAGCGGGAAAGCTGAACAATCACTTGGTTAAGAGCCAATGGCACTGGAAGGACGACCTTACCCAGCCGCATTCTTTGCTGACGCCGCCAATGGCTTTCTCGTGCAGCGAAGGCTGTTTCCCAGCCGTGTAGAAGTCTACGACAGCTATCAGTCCGTCTTGAGGCGAGACCATGTAATCAATTCGATCTAGCAAAGTGTAGAAGTCGGGGATCTGACGAGCAGATGAGCAGTGACAGAATTTAGAGAGAGCAAAGCAACTTGCCATAGACAGCGAGTAGCTCAAAGTCACGAAATCAACACTTCCCTTTGGGTCGATACCCTTGTGCGACCATTCGGGGAGATATAGTGAAGTGGCATCCTGACAAAGAACTGTAACGTTTTTCCATCCCCGTTTCTCGAATCTCTCTCGTGCGATCTGCAAGAGCGGTTCACACAAGTCGACCAGATAAACATGGTCAAACTCTGCGATAGGAAAGTATTTGTCCATCAACTCGATGTTATGCCCTGGAAAGAGATACATATTAGGCGTCTGATAATGCTCCTGGTTGAAATTTTACCTGTTCCACCGCCAATGTCCACCCAGATAAGTCTTGATTTGCGGGTTGACTTTTGCAAGACCCTAATATGAGCCGCCGATAACTTCAACATTGTTTTGCGACCTCGGAGAAGACCATGGCGAGTGGCATCGTAAACTTCCGCTTGGCCTTTGTAGAACTGTAAAGAGCGAGCAGTCAGTTGAAGCGATGGTGGTACAAAGTACTGGATACCTTTTCAAGACGCGTTTTCTGGTCAACGCCGCCAATAGGACGGAGAAAGCAGTACCAGATGAACCTCAACTGTGGCGTTATTCCATAGAGGAACACGGTCAGACCGAGAGCGACAGCTGCGAGGAGACCAGCAGAAGATAGGGAAAGAGCCATAGCTAGGCTGATTTACACTTTGTCGTCTGGATATATATACAGGCGATTTGGGGCCAAACCGGCCAATCAAAGACGCACGAGCCGATGGACGAGTACGAACGTGCGGGAGAAACCCTTCGTTACATGTAAAAGAACTTGAGCTTGACGAGGAATGTGTGTCGGAATGCTGCAGCGTAACTGAAGTAGAGTACCGGCTCACGGGGAGAGAAAGGTGTCGAGGGTGAACTGTCATCGTCGAGTCCATTCAACAATATTCTACTCGGGGCCCGACAGTCGGGGGCGCGAGCACTGTACTGCTGCATTTATCGATACTTGCCGCGCGAAGGTTTCTTTCGCCAGTTGGAAATCGGACAAGAGTCGAGATTAGTTCGCTGGCAAAAGATGAGTCGGCAACTTGTACCGGAGCAAAAAAAAAATCGGTCCGCATCCAGTCTTCTCTGGTTGAAAATGAAGGGTCTTGGAATCTGGGTAAAGAACAATGCCAAAGTCACCGGTCCGCCATTCTTGAGGCACTGAGAAGGGTGTGGTGAAACTTTTACAATTTATTATCACTAAACGGACGCATTATCAGCGTAAAGAAGCCCCTCCACTCTGTTGCTGGTCAATCACTGCATCACACTCGAAGGGGAGGAACTCGTACCGAAATGGCTTCAATCTCTGCATCTTCGAGCCAACGAGTCTTGGGCTGCCAGAAGCGCGGTGGAGCATCCCAGAACTCTGAAAATGTACCAGACTTGAGACTCTTCGACGAGGATTTCACGCCCTTGAATGGATTTCTATATTCTGGCGGTGCTGCTGGGTGGCCATGAGGCGCTTCTGGTGCTACGAATATTAGCTTTTCTGCCTCAGAAACCCTCGAAAGCAAATTACCTGAGGGCCATGAGCGCTTTCCGATGAATTTGATGAGCGGGGAATGTCTGAAGACCCGTAATGTTGGTCGCATTGAAAAGAGCTATATTTGGTTTTGTGTACGTGTTGCTAGTCTCCCTTGCAGCCGTCTAATATTCGTTCGAGCTCACGTATCCGTGTTGCACACTTCCACTGATAAATTATCCTAGGGTCCCTGGTATACATACATTCCTCGCTCAGCATAAATAGCATCACTCGTGAATCGGGATAAAGAAGAATAGGATAGATCACTTGGACAAGCGACTTTCAAAATTCACTGCCAAAAAAGCCAGCGGTATTTTGACAATAGCTATCAAAGTGGTCGAGCCTATTCAGGATATTCATCAATCGACCTTCTTCAAACTGTATCGATTCCAGTTGGGAAAAAACGACTTTATCCTTCTTCATCATCGCCATTTCCATTCCCTTGACAGAGGTTTTCGGTTCCTTCTTTGCCTTTTCTTTCGCTCGACAGCAGGAATGCTCGCAGATGTGGTGTTGGTCGCTGGGTAGGGAGCCTGGAAGAAAGGTTATCTTCAGTTTGCGATCGTCCGCCCTAGTTCGGGGAAAAGGAAGAGCTTTCGGGAGCTTTGCCTTTGCGATTCCTAATCGCTCATAAACCTCTGGTAGATGGGGTCTTGAAGGTTCCGCAATGAGCTCGTGAGAAGACGAGGAGCCAGAGGAGAATGACCCAGCCAAAGCTGGGGGAGTCGTAGGAGGGTAAAATGATAAAAGCTCATTGATCGCTTCAACATTGTTGGGTTGAAGTCGCAAAATAGAGCGTAAATCTAAATCAAAGTTGAGTTCAAGGACAAAAGTGCGACGTTATATGATGCAATACCTCGAATGGCCTCCTCTGAACGGCCAAGCATCTTTCTCGCTCGTGCTCGTCGGTAATAGCCTTTGCCGCTACGGTGCTGGCTCAGCGCTTTGGTGCAGGCTTCTTCTGCTGCCATCCAACTAGGACAAAAATAAGACTTGGGGATTTGTGCAACCAGAAGACTGACTTGTTGAGTTTCAGATGTGCAGCGGCTAGATTCAGCTGGTAATGGGGCAGTTCAGGCTCAATACCATGGGCCTTCTCGTAATGCTTGACAGCATCATCGTAGTCTCCTTTGCGGAATGCTTCATTACCCTGCATCTGTTCAATACAAGGCGAATGTGGAACAAAGGGACAACACGTACAGCTTCTTTTTCCCGCTCAGCTTTTAGAAAGCGAAGGTCCAGCAGTTCCCCGATGGTCATATCGCCATCGAGGCCTTCCTCACGATCATCATGTTCCAGACCAACGAAATCCAGGTCGATTTCCCATATGTCCTCTTCTTCCTCAGTGTCCCAACCGTAAACGCCAGTACCTCTTCCGTCCCATTCCTTTTGTTTTCCAAGTCTGACACCACTCTCGTCTTCCTCTTCTCGGACAGTCCTTTCACAGACTTCACCGAGATGATCCGTTGAACAGCCGCAGTCGCACCATTTTGTTGTGAGTTTCTCGCGTAATACCATACCATAGCCGCGAACATCAAACTCTTTGGCCACTCGCCACAGAGTTTGAGAGACTTTCTCGTAGCCCAGTCGAACTTTGGTTCGCCAGTCATAATCCCATTCAGAAGCCTGGTAGAATTTGTCGGTTATTTTGCCGTATTTGAGCTCGCAAGCCTCCTCTAGGGCATCTTGACCTTCTTGAAGGGACCCTAGATGGGGAGGCTTGGAAAATGTGGCAGTTGGCATGGATTCTAGCACGTCCAGATGCGCCTTTAAAGCAGGATAATGTGGCAAGAGACGAAGTGAATGGAGACCGCGCTTTTTGCAAATTGACACGTTGTTCGACATGGCCTATTGAAGATATCAAAGAATGACTCGGGTAGACGAAAAGCAAGCGTCCTCACAAAATGCCGAAGCGCTGTATAACTCCACAGAACACTTTTCGTCGCTACTCTTTCCCCGGCCTGCCTCATATCCATGCTGATTGCTGCGCGAAAGAAATCCTTGATTTCGTCGCAGTCGGCATTGTAAGCCATCCAACCTGGACCACCCAGGGTGATACATCGCATAACAAATGTTGGAATATGTACCAGAGCAATGCTATACAGGCTAGGTTTGAGATGAGCATTCGTGAAGAATTTCAAAAGCGCTCCGACGAACCGGGTAGAAAATAAACGAGCAATATCGTGCTCATAGCGAATGAGCAATATACGAGCGATTGCGCGCTCAAGCTCAGAGACAGCGGTCATAGCCTGCGAAAGACTACGATCCACATGAGGACTTGGAGAGCGAAGGTGGTGAGAATCCTTGGTCGGCTGGCGATGGTGGATAGCTTGGCCTGTCTTTTTCAAGAGCCCAGAAGCCGACCTCTTCTTTACATGAGAATACTTTGCAGGCATTTCGCGAAAGAGCCAAGGCGGTGCGAGCCAAGTGCCTACAAGTCGGTATCGCTTCCCAACGTGGTCGTCGGAATAATGCTGCACATCAACGACAGGAAAATAGTCAGTTCCAAAGCAGTTCTATGGCTACAAGTCTTACCGACCAAGTCAGCGATGGTGCCGTTTCAAAGGAGAAGATCGTGTGAACAATCGGGAAGGCGCTGAAGGCGGGCATGTGCGCCAAACTAATATTCGAGTTACACTACAAAGCAAAATTTCCTCTTGATTATAGGCCTAGTCCTCGAAGCCGCTTTCAAACAGATAGTTGGCAGCAAGCTCTTCATTCTTGTCGCAAGCAAAATAGGCTTCTATCACTGCCTGTCGAGGGAATCCCAAGCCTTCCAACTATACGAGGCAAGGTCAAATGGAGAATACAATGACACAAATGACTTACCCGCTCGATGGCTGCTCTTTCCTCTTCTGTAATATTGATATAGGTACCGCCGCCTGGTGGCCCAGCTTCATCATCGCCTTCGAATTCTCCGCCGCCCAAGAGTTGCATGAAAGCTTCCGGGTTTTGGTTGATCATCTGTATGAGTCCAGGATTCGCAGCAGCAAGCTGTTGAATGGTCGCTTGGAGTCCCGCAGGATTCGAAGCAATCTGTTCCCGAAGCTGAGCAAATTGAGGATTGTTTTGCAGAGCGGCTAGATTCAATGCTGGTGCTGCGCCACCTGAACCTGCTCCCACTGTGGGACCTCCTCCTCCTCCTCCTTGCTGCTGCTGTTGCTGAGCCAACTGGAGACTGGGTCAGGAAATACATGAAGCAAGAAAGGATAGAAAACTGACCTGGAACAGGTTTTGAGGCTGATTGGCAGGAGGAGCAGCTGGAGCAGCAGCAGCAGGAGTAGCAGGAGCAGCAGCAGGAGCATCAGCACCACGCACTGCAGGAGCCGGAGCTGTTCCAGCAGCAGTTTGTTCTAAATGTGCCGGAATACCCTTGAAATGGTAAGATAGAGACTCAAAGAGCAGCTAAGATTCAACTGACATTCATAAGATACTCGACAGCCCGATCTGGGTTATTGTAGCTTGCTCGAAGTGCACGAACGACATCGGCTTGTGGAAAGCCCATGCCGTTGACCAAGGTATCAATGGTGGACTGCAAAGCAGCTCCAGAGAGAAATGAATCACCGAGAGCGGGAGCAGGAGCGGCAGGAGCAGGAGCGACATCCGATGGTGCCGTGGTGGCAGTGGCATCGATTGGGACAGATGGAGCTGGTACAGCTGCCGCAGCAGGTGCCGCAGCCGGTGTACTCGTTGAAGCAGTCGGTGGCATTGGCGATGGGGTCGGTTTCGGCTGTCGAGATTGAATCAATTTCTTCCAACTGAAATGCACAATTTTCACTCACTTTGGAAACCATCAATACAAGGAAATCCTTTTCTTTTATTCCACATGTCTCGATAATCTTGTCGTCAGTCAAGATCTTTCCTGTAAAGAAACCTGGTCAACTTTGGAGCACCAGGTTTCTCGATGGAACATTTACCAGAATATATTATCTTTTGGACAGTGACAGGGTGGCCTTGAGATTCGAATATCTTGTCTTTCAAGGTGGACACGGTATCCGATGGTTCCACATCGACCTGGCCACCGCAGTGAGAACAATAGACAGGTTCAAATGAATCAAACATACCTGGAAGACCTTCTGCTGAGTCGTCTTGACTGTGACCTTCATGATGATGACTATTCTGTTGAACAGTTGAGCTCGTTGTCGCTTCAGAACTATACTAATTACCGATGAGGTCGTTAGGAGAAGACGCGTAATTTTGTGACTGTCACACAACACTACTTCTTATCCATGTTGGCGAGGCGGGCTCTTAGAGCTCAATCCAGCATTTCTCTACAAGCTCGCCGATACGCTCATGAAGAACATCACCACCCAGAAGATACCACAGAATATCCTAAAGAACCAGGTGCCATTTATCGCGATCATAGGCCTTTTGAAAACTGAACCTGTACCGAGGTTTCCTGACCACCAACTGGTTGATTGCAGTCGTGCTTGGAGCAGGATTTTATGGCGCCTGCAAATATGCACCAGCACCCGGAGAAGACAGTAAACTCACTAAATGGATCCAGTCGAGCATGACACCGGCAGCAACATGGACAGAAATAAATGCCAAGCACACGATGCAGGCTCACTATGAAGCTGATACAAGGCTTCTTTTGGCGACAGCAGAGAGACCTGCAGTTCATCGGTATCAATTTCCTCAGTAAGTCCCTCTATTGCCCATCACAGCACCTAATTGATGGTCAGGGCTTTTGAAAATGTTTCACCTTTCAACCGCGGTGTTGGGATGGACGTAGACCTGGGCAACCTGACTGTAAAGAGAGACCATTGAAAATACATATTCTAGTAAAATTCAAAAAGATTCAGAATTTCATATCAGTACAATATCACATGACCTAGTTTAAGTTGTTCAGTACCATAACGAGCGGGAGCCTACCCTCTTCGAAATGCAGCGTTTATCTTTATTCGCTCTTTTCCTGCTCCCTCAGGTCACCAATGCAGCCCTTCCCCTAGTCGATTTTGACCGCATGGGCAAGGTTGGTCTAGCTGGCTCTTTTGCTGGTCTGGATCTCTTCACCAATTCCCCCGTTTCATTCGACAAGTCCACTTCGACTCTTCTTTCCCGCTCTACATCCGGATCCTTATCTCGCCTTGCTTCCAGTAACACGGGTGGCCGCATTTCAGCAGGATGCTCCCTCAACGACATTTTTTATTTCGCAGGTTCATTTTCCTCAATCGACTCTGTTTCTGCAGCGAACGTCGCGTCCTACACGCCATCGTCCAATTCTTTTGCCGCTCTTGGTTCCAATGGACCAAACGGCCAAGTAGATGCTGTTTTCTGTGATACAAAGAACAACAAACTGTGGGTTGGAGGCAAATTCACATCCCCAGGTGCATCCGTCGCTGTATGGGACGTCAAAGCTTCCTCGTGGTCGTCACCACCATTTGGCGGCTTTTCCGGAGCCCAAGCTCATGTCTCATCCATCACCACCAATTCGTCTGCATCCAGTCTCTTCTTTGCAGGCTCTTTCATTGCTTCTTTTCAGGGTAATGAATCAGCTCTTACAGGAAGCAATAATCCCAACGTGCCATTCTCGGCTGGTGCATCACCCTTTTCTTCATCTCTCGTTCCAGTTCCTCTGGGTGACGCCGAATTATCCCCTGCTTCCAGCGGCGATGCTTCCTTCGGTAACCTCGCAAACATTCTCTGTCCAGCAGGAGCAGATGGTCCGGGAAACACATGGTTTGCTCGAGATGGAGCTGTGGCTACCGTCACCGTCAGGGCTTTTTCATTCATATCGGCAAACGGTATTCGGCTGGGAAACACGTTTCTGCCAAATCATGGGACCACTGGCTTCAGGTATGTATCTATTTTGTTCCACCTTGAATCGTCCGTTGATCCATCAAATCAGCGTCACGACCATCCCCGATAATGCGGTTCGAACTCTCAAATACGTTGATCCAACGACGAATGAGAACAAGACCTGTTCAGACCCTTGCCCTCTCTCCACCGACTCTTCCCTTCTCTACCAAGATTTCCTTTTCGACGATGTCTTGACGATTACTGGGTTTATCATTAAACTGTCTGAATGGACTGGAGATGGCCCTGGTCTGCACTTGATGCAGCTTCTCTCGTCCGGGGCTTTTGCTTCTGCCGTCGACTCGGAGAATGGTCAATCCTGCTTTGCACCGAATCCGTCCAACACGACTAGGACAGGCGACTGGTCAGCCAAAGTAGCAGATACCGATATAGCTGGAACAACCCAGACTGTTCTTGTCTCCACCGTCGCCGTTGGAACATCATCATCCAATGGGCCCAGTCTCACATGGATTCCCTACGTTTCTGCATCGGGGCAGTACGAGGTCAGCATGCTGGTCCCAGGATGCAATAATTTCCAAGATTGTGCCCTTCGTACTTCAGTAAAAGTCGTCGTCTTTCCCGGACATGGCATCGACCCTTCCGTCAACACTATTTCACAAACTGGCCCCACTGATACATTGACAGTAATCTACTCAGGACCTATTGTTCCTTCATCTCCCGATTTTGTTACCACTATCGTCATGACGCTCGCAGATCAGCCTGTTGGCACCGGTCAGGATGGCAAATATGAGCTGGTGGCAGATAGAATTCAGCTCAAGCTGATTTCACCGAATCTCAGTTCAAACGGCTCATCCGGAAGTGGAACTTCTTCTTCGGGCACCAAAAGTTCCTTTGGATTCTTCGAATGGCCTCTGAGCTCTGGCTCTTCTATAGATGCCACTGGTATTATTCCCAACACCTCAGAGACGTCATTGGATGCAGTCGGTTTCAGTCTTTTCAATGGAGCCGGCGGTAGCAGCAGCCTTTCATCCTCGACCTCTTCCATTTCCACTGTCGCCTATCATTCGTCTGGTAGCATCTTCGTCGGTGGAAACTTGACCTTGTCTTCAGGATCAGCAGCAGGTGCAAGGAATCTTGCAGTATACAAGAATGGCGGACTAGCTAATCTTGCCGATAATGGCTTGAACGGGCCTGTCACTTCTTTGGTGATCGTTGGTGACGAGCTTTTCGTCGGAGGATCATTTAGCGACACCTCATCTGAATCAATGCAGGGCAAACTTGCCGGTGTTGCCTTGTATAATGTTCAACAAGACTCATGGGCATCTCTGGCCTTTGGGGTTAATGGACAAGTCACTGATCTGGATTATGTCAATGGACAGCTCCAGGTGACAGGTAACTTTACCAAGATCCTTAGCTCGTCTTCCAGCGGCGCAGGTATCGACGCCTCCGGTTTGGCTGTCTGGGATATCAAGGAAGCGGCTTGGGTCAACAATGGTGGATTCTTGGTTGGAAGCATGACTTTTGTTGGCGATGGAACTTCGTCGATGCAGTACATCGCCGGTAATGTCGAGGCGTCACTCCCATTCGGCGCCAGTGGCATGGTCATACTGCAGAACAGCAAAACGGATGTACCGACAATCACTCCTCTCAGTCTGCAATTGGATGGCTCTACTATTTCCCCGGCTACTTCGACGACACGTCGGTCAGTTCGCAGAGCCTCTTGGATATCTCACGTCAAGCTGTCCAAATTGTGGTCTCGACAATCCACGACGACATTGGCATCACTGCCAGATCCTCTTCCCGCTCTAGCACCAACAGTTTTAGCAGGCGCCTTTTGGACTAATAGTTCAAGCAAGGTTGAAGTAGCCATCATTGGTGGCAACTTTTCTTTCCTCGCGACTGGAGCTTCCACCGAATCTCGAGCTGTTGGTATCTATGACCAAAGTTCCAACACTGTCGTCGGTCTTCAAGGCGCTCAGATTAATGGCACCGTTCGAACTCTTTTTGTTGACAGCGATCGACTCTATATCGGTGGCCAGTTTACTTTATCTGGCGCCGATGTCAATGGCTTTGCGGTCTATGATTTGTCTGGTCAGCAATGGGTATCTGGTGTTCCAGCCCTGCAGGCAAGCTCTGGTTCCAATGTTGTCGTTCGATCCATCACAAAATCAACTGCAAAAACAAATACCGTCGTGGTAGCCGGCTCCTTCGCTCAAGGAGGCTCTCTCCGTTGCCAAGCTATATGTTTCTTGGATACATCATCCAATCAGTGGAACAGCCTTGGAAACGGGATTCTAGGAGACATAGCAGCTGTGTCTTATTCTGGGGTTTGTTTAATCTATTTCCAACGCTCAAATGCTGATCACTTTGTAGAGCAAACAAGATTCGCTGATAGTGTCAGGTTCTATCGCATTATCGGACAACACTGCTGCCAATGTCGCTGAATTTGTGTTTGCAAACTCATCCTGGGCTGCAATTGGCCAGGGCGCCGATCTTCCTGGACCTGTCACAGCTGTCGAAGTGAATGGCGGAAATGGGAACAGCATTTTCGCTGCTGGCAAGTACGTCTGTGAAGGTATCGTCTCGTTCATCCATTGACTCATCGCCAGGTCTACCGATGGGACATCATTTCTATCATTCTGGAATGGATTGAAATGGAATACACTTTGTATGTCCTCACTTCATACGTTGACCTTTGTAACCTTGATTTTTCCCAGCATCGACCTTGGAAAGCACGTCGACAGTGGCGCAGTTGGCGATGGTCCCGCTACAGGATACGCATTCGGCCAATGGTGTGATTGAGCCAGACCGCATGCTCATGATTTCAGGCCTATTGGACGACTCTTCGTTCGGCAATGCCTCTTCCGCTCTTTTCGATGGTCAAACATTCTTCCCCTATATTACTTCAACTGCGTCGAGCGGATCTTCGGGCACCGTATCTTCGCTATTCCACTCTTTTGCTACATTCAGTTTCAGTCAACACCGTAAGGGTCTGTTTCGTTTTTCGTAAAGTCGCTGCTAACTTTTATTTTCAGACTTCCTTGCGACAGGTGTTGTCATTTTAATTTCCATTGCTATCGCAGCTGGAGTTGTATTCCTCTTCACTCTGATCGGCATCCTTTGGACTCTATTCTCACGACGAGACGACAAGTTGAATAAACTCGATATGGCTGAAGATGACGACGATGACTCTACTCACCATCGTCCATCTTCTCTCTTGGAGCACATCAATGCTGCGACACGAACGACTATCCTTGGAGCAAGCCCATATTACCATGGAGAAAAGGAGGAAGAAAAGGGTGGTCATCGTGATCCTATATCGCCACAAGAAACAGATCCATTTGGACCTGATGCCAGCAATTATCTGAGGGCAGAAACACCATCTGACGCTGTTGGAGGAATAATGTCTGAAGAGCCTAGTCGCCCAGCTCATGCACGGTATTCTTTTGACGGCACTGGTGAAGGTGAGCTGGCGCTCACAGCAGGAGCCGAGGTCGAAGTCTTGGACGACCGCGACGCAGCGTAAGTTTTGAATACTCATCTTTTTTTCATTGCTTACTGTTTTCTAGATGGTGGTACGCCCGAGATGTTCGTACGGGACAGGAAGGAGTTGTTCCAGCGGCATATCTGTATTAGAGCTTTTCTTGCCCGTCTTGTTTGTTTTCATCTGGCTGTTTTGACACATTTTCTATACCCCTCAATCGCATCTAATATTGTCTCATTTATGTTCATAAAAATAACGAGCGTCATGAGTTGAATAATAAGACAAATACAGTTCGATACTAAGTATTGGTTTCCTGGGCGCGAATGAGCAAGACAAAGGTTGAATATAATGCAAATGTACCACGGAAGCTCCAAATCTGGCAGCGCGCTTTTTGCGACGCTCTTGCTCTTCTGCATCGACGACCTCTTCAACGACTGGGGCACCAGTTCCACGCTTTCGTTTTGAAACTCCAGGCGCAGCTTCCACGCGTTTCTCCTTGACCTGTACGATTTAGACCAGTTTATTCCGTGAAATTTAATCGAATACCGACCTCGGTGGGTTTCTGGGTAGCAGCTTTCTTCTCCTTCTTTGCTGCTGGTTTTGAGGGCTCGACAAGTGGTATATTGAATCTTGCGGCACGCTGTTTCCGTTTCTCGAGTTCGGCATCGATGGTTGATTCCGCTAAAGTCGTGGGTTGGGTTGCAAGCTGTGACCGATGAGAGACCTTCATATTCAACGAAATAGACCTACTGGTTGAGGTTCAGCGACAGAAGGTTCGACTGCCGGTGGTTCTACCGCAGGGACAGGTACAGTGTTGGACGCGTTTGAGTCGCTAGGAAATGTTAAATTTCACGCGTATGAGCAGAAAATGGGAATACTCTGGCAGGGGTAAAAACTGATGATTATTAGTTGGATACATCAAAGTGGAAGAATGTAGACAGACGGGTTTGTCGCCTGCTCCGGACGGCTTTGAAGTTGAAGGAAACATAGCATCGTGTGCTTTTATAGCAGCGGGAGATGCAATTATTCGCGAAATAAGTTCTGCTTTGGTGAGCCTGGTTGATAGCCTTTGTAAACCAGACTCGACAAGAAGTGAAGGAAAGTCGTTCGTACCTCGCTGATACTGTTATATCGGCCTTGGCCAGAATATCACGAAGCTCTGCAACCTTTCGTTTAGAGAAAGTGGTCGCAGACATGATCCATGTGGTTTGGCGGCACGTGCTTTACACCTCCAAGGCACAGTGGAGTGTCGTCCAATTACAATCTCTCGCTCTGAGCCAATCATGGACGGCGTTGATAACTTGTTTCAAACCGCTTATCACGTCGATGAAGGCTTGGCTTACGAGGAAGAGCTCTTTGCTCCCCAGCAACCACAACTAGATTCTCAACGTCCTTCGACTGAAGCATCTATTGATGATGAGCCTCTCTATGTGAATGCGAAACAATATTACCGCATTCTCAAGCGCCGTGTTGCTCGTGCTCGTCTTGAAGAAGTCCATCGTCTCTCGAGACAGCGCAAGGTTATTTTATTATTTTCTTTGTTATTTATTGCCTTTATCTGACGCTGTGGATCTAGCCATATCTTCACGAGTCTCGACACAAGCATGCTATGCGTCGACCCAGAGGGCCTGGTGGTCGGTTCTTGACTGCAGAGGAGATTGCTGCCCAAAAGACATCTGGTGGTGAAGAAGCTGGACCTTCTGTCGCTGTCGAGAACGACGAGGAAGAGCAGCACCAGCAACAGCAGCAGAACATGATGGTCCTCAGCGACAACAACTTCGACCCGATGAACATGATGAACATGTCTTATCGTCAACCTGACCAGTACCTGGCCAAGCCATATGTTCCTCAACTCAAAGGGACAACAAATTCTGCACCCATCACACTTAGCTCACCTTATTCCGCTCCAATTCGAATGCACCATGTTCCTCATCCTCACGCTCATGCAAGACATCACCATACTTTTCCAGATGTCTACCACAGCACTCCTTTTGCCGCAGGCACCAGTTCCACCGTTTGATTTACGATTTACGATTCTTCCCTTTTTATCATTTAGAAACTGTATCAGTAAAAATTCATGCCTCTACATCCATTGACGACGCTGTCTCCTCTTCCTTCGGCGGGATCACAAGTGGTCGGTAAAGGACAAGCGCATGACTCTGCGGTGAAGGTTTTGTTGCGGAGATGATTTGTCGTGAACGAATATGGTCAAGCGCAGCTGGAGATATCGAGATGGGGGCAGTCTCATCCTCTTCGTCTGACGAGTCAAGATTTGTGACCACAATGCCTGGACACAAGTCGGTTCAGCGACAAGTAGTAAAATAATGAATGACACGCACGATCTGGTTCCGGCTCATACCAAGAAAAGGTTTTCATTTTCAGATCTCGGATTTCTGGGGTGAGTGGCCGAGCCGGCTCGTCAACATCCATGTCGACTTGGCCTGTAGCGCTAGGAGTTGACGTTGACGGTGATTGAGTTAGAGAGAGATGAGCAAGACTTTGGGTTAACGCGTTGTAGCGAACCCTTTTCGTGCTTGAAGAGGTTTCTTTTTCTTCTTCCTCTCGTTGCCTTTTCATATTCGAGGAGGAGAACCACGGATGAGAAATAAACGGAGAGGTGGCACAACTCGTCATTGGTAGAAACTTCGAGAAACGCGTGCACGTGAAGTGCAGTTGGATGGGCGAGGCGACCAGACTCAGCCTACTGAGACTAGAACTACGTGCCATCGGAAACCCTGCACGGTTTGATGGACTGTCATCAGCTGGTGGATTTTTTGCGACAGCCACTGGTTCGAGTCTAGAGGGCAACCTTAGCCCAAGACCAGCCAACTTCCGAGACGTCTCATTATATAATATCCCGTTCAGCTTGCTCTGACACCCGAGAGGAATGTTGTAGTACGCATGTTATGGCATTGCAGGGCATACAGCATAGAAATAGAGAAAAAAGTATTACTTCTTCTTCGACACACCGACAGTCTTTCCGCGACGACCTTTGGTATCAAATTAGAGCTAACAACAAATCAAATGAGGCAACAGACTGACCTGTCGTTTTGGTGTGCTGTCCACGGACACGAAGACCCCAGTAGTGTCGAAGTCCACGATGTGCCCGAATTTTCTTTAGACGCTCGAGATCGTCACGGAGCTTCGAGTCAACGCCGTTTGACAGAATCTGTGAGTTTTTGCCATCCACAATGTCCTTTTGTCTGTTCAAGAACCATGTAGGAATCTTGAACTGTGTAGGGTTCTGGATAATGGTGACAATACGCTCCAGCTCATCAGAGTTGAGCTCTCCAGCGCTGTAAACGATGATTATTGAGCTGACAAGGGTTCGATTCGCTAGTAAACGCACCGCTTGTTGAGGTCGACATCGGCCTTTTTGCATACCAAGTTGGAATATCTTCTACCAACACCCTTGATCTCCGTCAGAGCGTACATGATTTTGCGCTTTCCATCGACATTCGTGTTAAGAAGACGAAGGATGTGTTGGAATTGCTGGTGAGCTTCCGGAACGACCAGTGACATTCTGGAAAAAAGGCGGGTCAGCCTCATATAAATCAGATCTAGCCATCTAGCTCGCTGGAGAGCAAGTCGACTGGCTTAAATATGAGACTTACAGAGGTTCAGAGCGAAATAAAGGCAGAATTGAGATTGTCACACGGCGAAGTGACCTGTGCAGTTGCTCCAATCGCCGCTTGAAGGAATCAAACTCCGCACGATACTAATTCAACTCAGCAGACGTCGAGGCGATTTCTAATATAAATTACAAGTTCTCTAGATACTGGTTGGCGGCAGCGACTGCTTCAGAAAGCTTCGAAACTTCTACTCCCAAGCCCTGAGCACTGTCTTCTTTACCTCCCGCCTTTCCGCCTAATATATCAGTCACCGTCGAAGCCCATGTTCTCGCATCGCCCCCTTTGCTCTTCAACAATGGTGGCAGATAGTTGACATGCGCCACCTTGCCTCCAGCATGATCAACACTGAAAACATAAACAGCCTTTTCTTGCTTTCGTCCATGTAGTATAATGCTTTGTAGCAGTTTGGCATTGCCGTCGACATCGAGAATCGCGATATAGGCTTCCTTGGTCTCGTTGTCCTTGAAGTATTGATTAAATTGCTCAATGACCTAGAACATGGTTAGTTATGCAAAGGGACGATGTCAAAATACGAACCAATTTGTTGGAAGCAGCTTCTTTCTCCTTGACCTGCTTGTCAAAGGCTTTTCTGATGCCGTTCAAACGCTCCTTCAATTCCGCCTTCTTGATCACTGAGATATCGGATTGTCCCAGTTCAACGCTGAGGGCCTTGATGGCCGCATCCTTATCCTTTCCTTCCATGGCGTTCGCCTTGTCCAATCGCGCATTAAGATCTTGCGCAAGTCGAGTGACGGCCTGTGCTTCCATCCCTGTTACAGCAGTGATTCGGCGAATACCTTTGGCGATTCCAGACTCTTCTGTGATCACAAAGTCTTTGATATCCCCAGTCTTTGCGACATGTCTGTATGGTAGTCAATAGAGCAGACTTTCTTAATCGAGCAGCACATACGTTCCACCGCAAAACTCGACACTTGTCTGCCGCCACTTTGGGTTTTCGATATCCTTTGAGATTTCGTCCACGTCAAATTCGAGCGTCACGACGCGAACTGGGTCGGGATAGGTCTCTCCAAAAACGGCTCGTAGTCCTGGGATCTTGTGGGCGACGGTTAGGTTCAACTCTTTGCTGTACACCTTGACATTCTTCTTGATCCAAGCAATGCTCATCTCTTCAATTTTCCCCAATTCGGATAGAGTGATCTGCGCTTTATGTGAGAAATCGAAGCGGAGCTTGCTCGGTGCGACCAAAGAGCCCTTTTGGTCGATGTGATCACCAAGGACCTCTCGCAGACCGAAATTGAGGATATGTGTTGCAGTATGATTGCTGCGTAAAGGCCCGCGGCGGAGCTAAGGAAATAATTGAGAAGATGGCAGGAATCTAAGATTTTGGCGCTCACTTCGTCGTAAGACGAGACCACAGCATTCCCAACGTCTAGCTGTCCGTATTTCAGGTGTCCGATATGCAAAACGTAGCCGTTGAAACTTTGAACATTTGCCACCTCGAAATCGGCCAGACCGTCGACGACAATGTTTCCAGTGTCATATTCTTGACCCCCAGCTTCCGCATAGAAACTGGTACGGTCTAGAATCACGCCGAATGAGGCGTCTGCCGGGATGGTGGTTGTCGACGAGTGAAACTGTTTCTCGTGGAACAAGGCCTTGACAGAGGCAGTAATGTTGCCGACCGCTGCAAGTTGGATCAGTTATGAAATCAAGACAAAGAGGTAGGAAACGCACCGAATTTGGCAGAGTCATCTGTTTTAGGCACATCACTGTTTCGCTCAAGTGCTGCAATGTCATGGACATCGAGCTTGACTTGCGCAAGACCGTCCTTCTTCGTAGATGCTTTGCTGGCCTCCTTAGACTTTGCTTGCGCTTCGTCAAACTCTACGTCGTTGATACCAAGCTTGAGCTCCTCGGCCATGAGACGCGTCAAGTCGACCGGGAATCCGAAAGTGTCGTACAACTGCCAGACGTCTTTGCCGCTGAGCTCTTTCAAGCCCTGCTCTTTGGCGCGTTGAACATACTGCTCAAATAGCTTCTCGCCTCGATCAAGAGTTCGAGAAAATGATTCTTCCTCTTCATCCAAGATTTCTTTGATTTCGTCCACTCGTTTGGTGATTTCAGGAAAAGCGGCACCCTGGTGGAAAATAAGACATGTGGTCCTCAACGAGTTCATAAGACGCACCATAGTATCAACGATGACCGGCATCAGAGACGAGAAAAAGGATCCAATGTTGACACCGAGTTTCTTGCGAGCATATCTAGCTCCTCGCCGGAGTATCCTTCTCAGCACATAACCGCGACCGACATTGTTGGGGACACCACCGTCACTGAGAGCAAAAGTCAAGGTTCTGACGTGATCTGCCACCACTCGATATGCAGTATCGATACCGTCTACATCGTCTTCGCCAAAGCGACCTTCATAAGGCCGGACACCGGTGAGTTCTCGGACCTTGACAAATATCGGGGTGAATATGTCTGTGTCATAGTTTGATCTTTTATCTTGCAATGCAGACACAAGTCGCTCGAATCCCATCCCCGTATCAACATGCTTTGAAGGCAGCGATTTGAGCGAACCATCCTCTTCGCGGTTGAACTGTATGAAAACGTTGTTCCATATTTCGAGAACATCCGGGTCGTCTTGGTTGACCAGGTGAGCTGCATTGCGACCGCCAATACGGTCGAAGTGGATCTCGCTAGTGGAGAAAGATTGAGTGTCTTGAAACTGGATAACCGAATCGATGCCGACCTGCATGGCCCACAGGGTCCTGTGGCACCCATTTCTGTACAGAATATCAATATAAAATGGTGTGTTTCGAAAGAGACATACCCCAAAAGTTATCCTTGGCGTTTCCTGGAATAATGTGATCTTCAGAGATACCTTGACCCAACCAGTACTGCTTTGCTTCCAAGTCGGGTTCTAACCCAGCTTTTGCATCGCCCTCAAAGTAGGTGATATATAAACGGTCTTTGGGAAGGTTGTAGATGACGGTCAGAAGCTCCCATGAATATCCAATGGCCTCTTTCTGAAAATCATTGAACGGGAGTAGCGAACCGGAAACTGGGACTGACCTTGAAGTAATCACCAAAGGACCAATTGCCGAGCATCTCGAAGAAAGTATGATGATAGGAATCCTTTCCGACGTCGTCAAGATCTGAGATGCATGAGCTATAGTTCAACATGAACAAGGTAACTGACCGTTGTGTTTCCCTCCGGCTCTGATGCACTGGAAATCGAATGAGGGATCGAGTGCGGGTAAGCGAATTCAGACAGACTTTCTGCGAGTTGAATGCTCTCTTCAACTTGGACATGTCCGAGTGAGGATCGACAGTGCCTAGGAATATGGACTTGTACTGGTTCATGCCAGCATTGGCGAACAACAGCGTCGGATCGTCGTATGGAATCGTCGGAGAAGACGGGACGAAAGTGTGATTTTTAGAGCGGAAATACGAGAAAAATTCATCTCGAACTCGGGTGGATGTCCATGGATGGGCCATGTTCGCTGGTCGAAGAATGGAAAAAGATGCTCGCATCACGGTCGAGTCATGTCACAAGGTGAGTGACACACGTGACTCGATCCTGGTAGCCCAGATGCCTCTGAACTACTCGAAATTCGACCAGATTGAGGTCAGTAACCGCCCTTTACTCAAATTTAGGTATTGAGACCAATACAGCTCTCCGATGATTCCGATATTGAGGAACATCCCAATGTCGACAAAAAGTCTTTCATCCGGTAGGCCGCCAGAGGAATCATCTTCATTTTTGCTCAAGGCCATTATGTCTAGCATGAAGCAGCGACATATTCACGAAGCTCGCGAAGAAAGGAAACAGAAAATCGGCTATCTTCGTGCTCAGATCGACTGCAATAAAATCATTCTGCCTCGCATCGAGTCCATCTACGCATCTCTTACTTCACCGGATACCCCATCACCTCAAGCTTTCTTCAATTCTTTGGTAGAGCAGCTTGAGAAGAATCCGTCCAGAGATTGTCCTCCGGGCAATGATCCATCCAAGCTCGAGCACACCTACGATGGAATGATACTGGACCTGTTCCGGCAGGTTACTGCGACTGCAAAAGAAAAGGTCAAATCGAATGCTTCACTCACGGCCAGCGAGAAGGATGAACAGCTAGCGAAAGCGCTCTCGGATGGCATACGCTTTCACGTTCTCAAACTCAAAGAGACAATCGACAACGATATCAAGACCCTTGCAGCTGAAGAGAAAGAGCAGCACAAACATATAACGAGCGAAGATTTACGCGACGGATTTTCAAGCAAGGTAAGTCCCACTTTCATATTTCCGATTTATGCATTGAACTTTTCACAGTATGTTGCACCTAAACCAGCACCCGGCCCCGTTCCCACCACGAAACCCAAGAAGAAAGCCACAACGACCGAATACGAGGTTCTGAACCCGACCCCGTCTTCCGATGCGCCGCAGTCCACCGAGGACGAGGAAGAAGAGGAAGGTCTACCAGAACTTACTCCTGCTCTCCAAGGCTTCTCTCGAATCCCCATTGGAGAATACGAGCGATCGTTTGAATTCATCCAGAGTCACCGGGATGTTGTGGTGGATGGTGCTGCTGATGCTTTACTTGTTGCTGCTTTTACCGCCCAAGGCAACGGCCAACACAAGTATGCGAAACAGTGTGTCCATCAGAGCCTTCTACTGCAATATGGCGAAAAATTGGGCAAAGACGGAGTTGGCGTTTTCTTCAGAAAGTCAGTACATCATTCAACAGCCTAATATCGGTACTCATTGTCTAGGATGATCGCTGGAGATAAACGAGCCCAAAAGATCTTTGTTGATGATCTGGAAAAGACTTACAACCATCTCAGTGAACGAGTTGCTATCACTTCAGCCGAGGCTGCAGCAGAAGCAGGTGGTCGTGAACAGATTCAGCTGGTACCCGCCAATCCTGGTCAGTCTATCTCTTTCAATGTTCCAGATGGCCCTCCTCCAGAAAATTTGGTGCTTGAGGGCCCTGGCACCGAAGATCTCGACATTGAAGAGGTGCGGAAGGCTCTCGAGTTCAGATGGGCCGTATTCGATGGTTTCAGCGATGATTTGAAGGCTGCGCTCACTAGCGGTAACCTAGACGCGGTGAACAAGGTTTTGGGGGCCATGGACGTTCAGGATGCGGAGGGTATCGTCCAGAAATTAGACGTGGCCGGTATTTTGAGCTTTTCCGAGAGTGGAATCAGAGATGAGACTAGCAAAGTATAAGATGTATTCTTGAAGTTATTTACAAATTGAATGTACGCAACTGGCGACGCCACAAATTACCTCATCACAATCGAGCTCACATGACTGAAAATCAGAAGATTTCTCGGCTTGCCTTCGCTCACATAAATCGATCATGGACCTTCATATCGACCCCCAGATTACAGCGGAGCTTACCCAGATTCTCTCCAATCTTGTGCTTGGAGACAACACGATTCGAGCCAGTGCAGAGAAAGCGGTCGATGAGCGTTTATTGCATACCCCAGATCTCTATATTCTGGCCCTGTGTCAGTTCGCCGTTGGCGCAGAGAAAGAAGTTATGCGCTCTTTTTCCTTGGTCCTTCTGCGCCGGTTACTTTTCAGACCTCGTCCTCAATTGACTAGCTCTACGACGCCAGGAACAGCACTTTCGTTGTATGATCATTTATCTATCCAGACGCTTACGACCCTCGAGAAGCTTTTGCTTCATTCATTGATGCACGAAAGGGCCTATGGCGTTCGGATTAAGAGTGTCGACACCACATGCGATGTCGCCAACCAGGCCATGCGTCGAGGTAGACCATGGCATGATCTACAGGCACAGGTCTTTGGGATGAGCCAGTCAGAGGAAAACTGGGAGCTGAGGGAGAGTGCTTTCAAGGTCTTTACCGGTTCCCCAAATCTCGTCACAGATTTGCAGACCGAGGCTGTTGTAAACTTGCTCGCAAGAGGTCTAGGTGACACCAAAGTCGAAGTGCGTGCTATTTTCAGCTCTTGATCTTCATTGATTTGTCTTTAGGTTCGTCTCGCAGCATTGGACGCGGCGGTTGCATATCTCATGGCTGCAGATCCAGCCCAAATTGCTGCTTCAGGGCCACAACTGATGATCCCGATTCTGGAGACATTACCTGCGTTGGCCTCTTCCAACAATTCGAGCTCAATGGCAACACCATCAGCGACCTCTCCTCCCTCTTCAGCTCTATCTTCCGCCGGTTTTCCGACAACTCCTCCTGCCTCGGTCAATCTAACGTTGACCTTGTCGTCTTTTCTCAGTGCACTTACTCCATTGGCGTCGACTCATCCAAGTCTCTTTGCGCCACATCTCTCTGCTTTGCTCAGTTTTCTTCCAGGTCTCGTTCTGCCCATCGTAGATGCTGGTGTCACTCCTACTGTTGCTCGACCAGCTGGAGATAGTGTCGGACGTCCGAGGCAGGGATCATTCCATTTCCCTCCTTTGTCGCCGGTGTCAGGACCCCCACAGAATTCTGGACGAGGCGGTTTAAACCTTAACACCAATTTTCCTGCTCAACCCTTCTTCCCTGGACGTGGACAAGAAGACGGAGATGGAGAAGAACAATCAACTCTACGCTTGACAGCTCTAGAATTCATGCTTTCTTTATCTGAAGCGCGACCGAGTATGGTAAGTAGATATAACATTACCAGAATCTTCATACCTGACATTCTCTTTAGGTCAAACGCGTCGACGGGTGGGTCAGCGTTGTAGTTAGAGCTTGTTTAGAAGGAATGTCAGAAATCGACGATGGAAACGAAAGTGAAGAGACCGCGCTAAAGGAATGGCTAGATGAAGACGTCAGTGTCTCTGGTTTATGTGACTGGCCCTGCTGATCAAGCTCTAGCCCTCAACTCAAACCTCATCTTCAGACGATTCAAACTCGGCTCTCTATGAGCAGTCGCTGGATCGCTTCGCTTGCGCACTTGGAGGAAAAGCCGTGCTACCATCGACATTCCAGGCAAGTTGGAAGATATCCAGGTCTCTGATTCGTCCTAAAGCTTCTCTAGTATATACCCTCGATGCTGGCCTCGTATGACTGGCGTACTCGTCATGCCGGTCTGATGTCCATAGCATGTATCGCGGAGGGAACTGGCAAGGTGAGACTGATCGTTGTCTCTTTCTTCCAAGCTGAGCACAGATAGATTATGCAAAACGAGCTGGGAAAAGTCGTCGAGTAGCACAATTTCTATCAACTGAGGTTCTATCGCTCATCTTTCTCGCAGTCTGGTCCTTCCCCTCTTCAAGGATTCACATCCCAGGGTCAGGTATGCCGCGTGCCAGTGCGTGTAAGTCAGCGCCATCATCTATCATTATACCCTTGTTATCCAATCTCTTGACCAGTGGGCAGCTATGTACCGATCTAGAAGTTTGTCTTCGGTTTTGTCCTCAACTTTTGCGCTTGTTCAACGACCATTCAGGAAATAATACAACAACAGTACCATCAGCAGCTATTTTCAGTTCTAATCCCAACCTTGGAAGATCCAGTACCAAGGTGAAGCCGCTTTTTGCCATGTCATAGATTGCTAAGACAGTCGTTTTGACAGAGTTCACTCCCATGCAGCATCAGCTCTCATTAATTTCTGCGAGGGCGTCGAACGAGATACACTCTTGCCTTACCTAGATCCCATAGTTGAGAGACTGCTGCACCTGCTCAATCCTGAAGGAACCTCGGGCGATGGTGCGGTTTTTGGTTTTGATTCATTCATTTGTATCCTGATCTTGATCATAGGTCAAAAACCTGTAAAGAGATATGTTCAGGAACAGGCTATCACCACGCTAGCGATGGTGGCCGACGCCAGTGAAGCTAGCTTTGCCAAGGTACCTCAAATTTAACGGTATTGAGTTTCGACCTGAAAAAGCTTAGTTTTACTCGACTATTATGCCCCTTCTGCTCAACGTATTGCGCAATGCAGATGGAACTGAATACAGGAGGTTGCGCATCAAGGCCATGGAATGTGCTGGCTTGATTGGCTCGTCTGTTTTTGCTATCTATCGAGGGTGCTCATATTTTTGCAGCCATCGCTGTTGGACGGGAGACGTTCAGGCCTGACGCAAACACCTTCGCCGAGTCGCTCATCAGATTACAGAGTATGTTTCATACCTTTTTTCAGGCCTCTGTTGACCATCAAACAGAAACTCCACCAGACCCTGAAGACACCCAGTTGTCGCATTATCTGATTGCGACTTGGGCCAAAGTGTGCCAGGCGATGGGTCCGGAATTCGAACCATATTTACCCTTCGTTATGCCAGCATTATTGACTTCTGCAAGCGCCAAAGCCGATGTCGCTGTCTACGGTACCGATTTTTGTGTTTTTACCGGAGATAAATTTGACGAGATCCCGACAGACGAAGAATCTGAGGAGAGTGAGCGGGAGGGCTGGGAGACTATCAACATGGACGGCCAAGTGGTGGGCGTTCGGACCTCGGGAATCGAAGAAAAGTGTCAGGCATTTGAAACCATGGTTATATATGCATCGACGCTTGGTCCCAAATTCGCCCCATATTTGTCTCAGAGCCTGGAAATAACTCTCCCGCAGCTGCGGTTTCATTTTCACGATGGTGTTAGAGAGGCCTGTGCAATGTACGTCGCTGTTTAATTTTGGCAAAAACAAAATATCAATACTTTATAGGCTCATCCCCATGTTATTGGCGGCAGGCAAAAGCAGCGGAACTCTCACCAATGAGATGGTCTCGGCGACTTTTCTCCAGCTAATCAATTGCATCTCTGAAGAGCACGATGCCTCTTTCCTTGCCTCTATCTTCAAATCTTTCACCGATTCTCTGCTGGTCATCGGCGGTCCTTCTTCGCTTTCCCGTGAATATCACGATGGTATCATCGAAGCAACCAAGCGACAACTGCAAGTCATTGCAGATCGAAGACGGGCTCGCGCCAATCGACCAGCAGTCGACTTGCAGGAGGACAGAGACGATATGGCTTTGCTCGAGGAGATGGAGGATTTCTCGTTGGAAGAAATGGCCAAGATGCTCAAAGTGCTTGATCCAAATGCTAGCGCTTTGCTCGTGGCTATCTCAAGCGTCAAGGACCTGGGTTTCAACCAGTACGACAGTGATGATGATGAGCAAGGCTAAGGGTCATAGTTTTGGATTTACAAACAGAGCTAGACAGCCGAAATATTATGATGAGATCTCTCAACTTTTCAAATTCTCTTCTACATACAAGGCAAACTTTTCAGCAATTCTTTCTTCACTCCAATCTACCGCCCCTTTTTCTGTAGTGCCCAGTGTGATGGCCTTTTTGTGGACTGTCACGAATTGACGCTTGAGACGCTGTAGTTCCGACAGACTGAGATTTCGTGCTGGTAGAGTGATCTGGGGATTAAGTGTCGATGATACTGCAAGTTTTATTGGACCGCCTGAGGATATCCCCTGCGAGATGGACTGCGTCGAGAGAATGGCTGTAACCACGGCGAGAGTGACAGATTCCAGAGTGAGCAAAGCGTCGGTCGGTGCTTTAGCTGCATTTAAAGTTCCGGAATTTGGGGGTTTGACGTTGCCGCTGGTTATTGCCGCAAATATATCATCGGACGGGATCGTGGCGTCAGCCCATGTCACCGTGAACAATGGAGAATCCCATCTAACCATAGAGGAAGGCTCCTCATATCGCAGAAAAAGATTCTCTAAACTGTCGATGACGAATGAGCACAACGCCACAAAGATAGAGATGGAAGCCTACGTTTCAGATGTATATTGATCTTCCAATGGCCGAGATGCGTTCCATTTTCTGCATAGATCCTGGGTGGCGACGATGTACAGCTACTTGATGGCTAAATAAGTCAATATTCTGAACTGCGGGGAGATCTCACTGTGGACACGCGAAGCTTCATCTCCCGGGCAGCGCAATACATCTGGTAGCGAAAACCTTTGATGTAATTGGGTGCATCCAGTATCACGATGGTATCCTGGGATAAATGGCGTAGCAAAGCGGTATAAAGGGCACCCCGAGCTGGTTTTTCAGCGCGACTATCTGTGGACTTTTATGAAGTCGGCTGAATTTCAGGATTCTGTCAAGCTCACTGTCATAAACAGATCGGTGGACGTTCACAGTCTGGTCGGACAGGATGGAGACGGTCAAGGTTGGTCCTAGGTATGAGGGGTGTTGTAGTTTGGTTTCCAATTCCTTCTTCAATTCGTTCGCCCTGCGAGTCTTGCCAGAGCAAGGGTAACCGGATATTGTGATCAAGGCCATTGCACGATTGCTGAAACAAATCACGACGCTGAAGAAGAGCAAAGCTGAAGATCAGATCTCGGAGACTCGGAGTCACGGACTTGATTTGGACATGCCTGTGTGATCATGCTCAGCATCTCCGTGACTCTTGTTGCGTTGGTCCGACTCGAGGACAAGAGCTGCTCAATTGTTTTATTTCAAACGCCCCGAGTTTGAAGATCGAGTGACAGTCGAAGGTACCTGTGAAATTTGTGCAGTAACAAAGGGACTCGGAGTAGGGTAGGCGGGATGGCCACGGTTCGAATTCCCATCATTGATGTCGAGATGCGCTTAGTCACTGCGTTCAAGGTTCTTTAGATGACAATATTGATGAACGGCAGCACTGGAGGTCCCTTCTGAAGACATTCTTGCAACAAAACAGGCGTAGAATAGCCAAATAACGCGTTTTGGGAGACTCCGGGAAATGCCGACTATGAGCGGCATCTCGGCCATCCAATCTAATCTTATCTGCCCACCTGTGAAATCTCGCCAGTGCGATAAACGGACGTGGAAGGGTCCTAAAGATATCTGGTGGAAGTCCTCTTGGTGTTTAGTTGATTTTACGATAGAGCAATCAGCATTGGTATCAGCAATATCGAGTCATCACACGTGACACACTTCCTATTTTGTATTGCAATGAGCTGCAGATGGCGTTAAAGGTCAATATTGTATCATAATGACCTCTGTTGCATTATCATGACCATTGGAGCTCCTCATACTACAATTACGGTACGCAGGAGAGCAGCAATATGGTATGTGGTGCATTCATCAAATGATAAAAGATAAGATAATATTGGTGCCGAGTTGCCGACAGTGCCCGGCATTTTCCGGAGTGCGCCAAACACATTTTTGGAGCATTTCGCAGCCTTTCCAGTGCATTTCCATAGGGTAAAGTGCTCTCTTATATCACAGATATGACTCTGGCCGACTCACAGAATTGATGACCAATGTTTTGACCCATCAATGATGGGAATTCGAACCGTGGCCATCCCGCCTACCGTACTCGGAGTCCTTCATGACAAAGAGCCAAACTGGATGCAGTTGCGGACTCGTCGAGCTGGAAGAGTGACAGTTACTTTGAATGGCTATCGGAGGAAACAGTCGATGTAGCCACGAGATTTTGGTCCTGGGCGCCTTGGCTACAGGACATTTTCATCCAGGAAGGACCGAGTCAGAATGACAATTTTTCTCTATCTGATATCATCCTGAAGATGTAACGCTGTCTGACTACAATAAGTACCGATGGAGACCGACGCTGAAGACCGGACAGTCGGCAAAGTCTCGGCTCTGATGGTAACATGGCAAACTCGTGTTCAAGACGGTCAAGATTCGAGAGTCCTCGAAGGTTTGCGGGTTCGTTGCAATGGCGCTGTCAAGATGGCTGGAAATCCTCATAAGCAAATTTAGCACTGTATCTATCGACTTAGTGGCGTTGGCGCGATTTGAAGCGGTGTATGCCAAGTGCATGCTTAGAGCTGTCTGCCACCGAGGAAGGGAATATACATGCATAAAAGCAAATTTTTCCCGGGCTAATTGCTTATTCAAATGCTCAGAACTAATCTACTTCTGCTAGCCGGGGAAATCGCTCGTGAGACTTGGCCGATTGCTGGTATCGTGACACGTGCTCCTTAAACCTGAACTTGCTATTGCCAAGCTGATTCTGACATTCCACGTTCCACATTCTTTAAATCTTGCTGGTCATATTTCAAAACAGTCATTTTATCTGTGGCCGTCCTTCGGCGAGTGTCCTTCGACGACCTGAAACCCCTCTTGGTCGCCATCTCCTTTCATAATGCTCGCGACCATGAGCGAGTCCAGTAATCAGCATCCATTCTCACAGTCGCATCGCGATATGCCTCAGGATCAGCAGCACAATATGGTAGATGGCGCTGGGATGGAAGACAGGCTGTGTCCAGGTTGTAAAAAGTCTGCAGTTACAGAGGAAGGTGGTCTGGTTGTGGCTTTTGGGTGCGTCTTGACCGAATATTGACCAGAATGCACACTGAATTCTATTCGATAGTCAATCCTTTTTCCATGTTGAGTGCTTCAAGTGCGCGAAGTGCGGCGACAAGGTCACTGCAGACACAAACCTATTGCTCCTTTCCGACGGCTCTCCAATATGTGCAAACTGTTCATACAGTTGCAATATATGCCATTTACCCATTCTCGACGAGGCAATAATGACAGGCGACGATTCTTATCATGCACATTGCTTCAAGTGCAAGATATGCAAGAATCGCATCGACGACCTCGTTTTCGCCAAGACCAGTCAAGGCATATATTGTATGGACTGTCACAACGAGCGTATGATAAAAATTCGGAAGCATAATGAGAGAAAGGCCGCACAGCAGGCGCAAGGAGGTTCACATTCTCGTCCTCGAACTCGCGACAACCAGGCAAGTCCTCTATTCCTTCATCAACCAATATACGAAACTGAGAATTTACAATAGAGGCCTGTTTCGCCAGATTCATCCAAATATGCCCCTTCCCCGTCCCGGAATGCCTTTCCCGATACCACACGAAGTCCAGATCCTCGCTCGCCCCCCAAACGCATCACTCCATATGTGAGCGACGCCTTCGAGCCACCGAGTGGTTCTGCATCCCCTAATTATCAAGCCAATTTTGGTCCAAATTCGCAGTCCGTCGCGGACCCTCGAGGCCCGATTGTTTTCAATCCGCCTCCTAGAGAATCCTCATTCTCTGCTTCAGAGCGGTCTCGTCTAAATCCAACGAAACAGAACACTCTGCCGCTGCCAATTTCTCCAGACGAGAACCACAATCGTCCAAGAAGCAGCAGTTTCGACGATGGTACCAGAGCTCAGGAAGGCTCCTACATTAACAAAGGGTCGACTCTCGATGCTCCGTCGAGTCGTAAAGATAAACGCCGCTCCATAAATCCTGGCCTTGTCTTAACCGACCTTAGAGTATCCAATGAGGCTGCTTCACCGACACTCTCGCCACTTTCGGCCAGCTTTCAGCCCAATCGGTCACCGACGTCTCCGACGAATGATAATGGAAGCGGCAGAGATTCAAACATACCATCACCTCTCCGAAGCAGTCCAACGTCTCGCCCCGGGTCTTATGGTTCATTTGGACCATCTTCATCATCATCGCACCAACAGCATTCTGAATCACGCCAGAGAAAGCTTTCAAGCGGTCTGGATCAGACTGTAACCGTCAAACCTAGAACATCGATTCAAGAGCCTCTATTATCCCCCAGAGGTGCCTTAGGAGATGGTATGGATGGGAGATCCACATCGCGCTCGCCTTCCCCTTCAGGTCGACTTTCGGCTGGAAGCTTGCAGAAGTCGAATTCGCGACCCAGCTCGAGGGCAGATGTTCCTCACAGTGTCGAAAGTGGTACAGATGAAGATGATTTTACATCGCACCAGAACCATATGCGGAATGAATCAGTTTCAAGCGTCCCACCTGCTCCTCCTCCCAAAGAATCTGCATCATTGAGTCGCTCGAACTCTTCGGCTCCACCAGTCTTTTCACCGCCGTTAATATCTTCACCCTCTTCAGCCACGGTCGAGCCAATTACCGACATGGACTCTAGCACTTCACATCAAGATAGCTCTGATGACATGTCTGAGAGTTCTCCTGTAGAAGCTCAATCTCATGCAACATTCATTGCTCCAGCCTTGCCACCTATTCGCTTCTCGATGAATTCCGCAGATTTTTCAGATCTGTTCAACTCTGTGGGCGGCTTGCCATCTCTGAAATCTTTAAGCAGTATGTCAGAGGTCAAGCTGAATGGGAGGCACAAGGATGAACCAGTTCCAATGACACCTCCTCCTTCTGCTCGGTCATTTGCCACGGATATGGCATCTCTGACGCCGACGAGCGAGATTACTATAATCGGTTCTAACGATCCATCTCGAGCCGCCTCAACTGCGCCTTATGATGAGGATGACGAGTCCAGGTCATTAACATTGAGTCAGACCAGTACCAGGTTTGGTCTCTTGTTATCCGTCGAGTCGTTTACTGATTATCAATATAGGAAGGCATCTCTTGAGTATCGACCTGATTCTGGTAGTCGTTCGTCTTCAGAGGCGGCTCTTGTGACTTTGACGACTCCCGGTCAGACAGCTGCGAGAGTCCTGCGACAAGATCCCACCGACTTGGTACTTTTGCGGCTACAAGAAGCGTTGTCTGATGCAACGGACCGTGGAGCTCAGCAATTGAAGCTGGACCGGGGCTTCGTGGAGGCGATCGTCCAATCTATCAGTTCTCAAAAAGCGGAGAATGCAGATCTCAAAAGCAAGTTCGACGGCGCCAAGGTAACAATCCATTTTCAAATGAATTCTTCCAATATTGATTCGGTTGTGATAGCGGGTCAGCAAACAGTACATAGAAGGATTAACTGTTGCTCAGACAGAGTATGACCGGGAATTGAAGGCTCGGCGGGACTCGGAAGCAGAAGTGACAAGATTAAGAGTTTTGCTCTCGGGGCAGGCTGCCCGCCTCACGGCCCTGACAGGGGATTCTCGTCGTCAGGAGCTACGTCAACAAATGACCAAGGAGATTCATGAAAATCTCTCTGGCTTGGAGCGTGATCTCTCTAGTCTCAAGGTTCAGAGAGATATTACCTTGGCCGAGGTAGAGGAATTATCGGCGTCCAAGAGGTTCGTCATTTTCTTGATCAGAGGTCATTTGCTGATTTGATCCATAGCGCGCCCGCAACTCCTGAACCTTCAGCAAACTTGGGTCGCACCTTGACGGTTCGACTCGACAAGCTCAAGACACAGTACCAGCGGGAACTTGTACCACTGACGGAGCAGCGAGAAGCTCTGGCTCGCGAGATTATGGAGCTAAAAGCTGTTCGGGATGTGTTTCTGGAAGAAACAACAGTACTCAATGCTCGAAACGAGGAGCTGGCACAGCTCAGCGCTCAATATACGCGCCGAATGGATGCAGTCCCAGAAAATTCATCCATGGAATCTTATGCTACGCCGCGTAAGACATCCGAGGACAGATTGCGCAACCAAATGCAACAGCAACCTGCACAGAGTCCAAATTATCCAGCTGCAGATGACACCGTTGATCTCAGATATCTCAAGACGCCCAAAGCAGAAAACGAATTACCTACCCCGTCGAAAAAGTTCATCAAATGGCCCACGAGAACAAATAAAGAAGCTGCAAATCCTTCATTATCCGACAGTCGAGGGAAGCCACCTTCGGAGCACAATTTTCAGCAGATGAGCATTCTCCGGTTTACGAGATGTGACCAATGTCAAGAGAAAATGTGGGGTTCGCAGCTTCGATGTGCTAGTATGTTTTATGCTCTCTCCATTTGGAAATCCATTTCTGACTTTTTTTCCTCTCGAAGCTTGCAGCATATCGGTTCACGTCCGCTGTGTAAATCATGTTCAAGCTCTTTGTTCTCAGCATAACGGCAACAGAGAAGATTCTGTTCCAATGCGTGAGCCTCTCAAGTTTTGTCCTTCTTTCATCAATATAACACTTCTCTCCAGCTCCTTCGATGTTTGGAAGGGATTTGATAGAACAGGTAGAAGCTGATGCAAAAGGCAATGGTCGACATGTTCCCATCATCGTGGAAAAATGCATAGAGGCTGTTGAAGCTGTCGGTGCGTAAAATCGACTTTTTTCTCTCTATGAAACTGCTGATCCTTGTAACAGCATTGGATTACGAGGGTATCTATCGTAAAACTGGTGGAACCGGTCAGTCGAGAACTATCACGCAGCTCTTTGAGCGCGGTGATTATAGCGCCTTCGATCTCTGCGACTCGGATCGTTTCAACGACATTTGCAGTGTAACATCTGTGCTGAAGACATACTTCCGCAATCTTCCTACACCACTTTTGACCTACGAGCTCCATGATCGTTTCATGTCGGCTGTAGAGATTCGAGATTCCACCACGAAGAATCGAATGTTAATGGAGTTGGTCAATAAATTACCGCCAGAGCACTATTGTACACTTCGTGCCCTCATGTTACATCTTCACAGGTGAGATCTTTCCGAAATTTCGGTGTGTTACATTCTGACTGTCATCTCAGGATCTTTGAAAGAGCAGAAAAGAATCTCATGAATGCACGGAATCTTGGGGTCGTATTTGGTCGTATGTTTCTTCTCCTTCTCAGCTTGCAGCTCTCGTCTGATATTCCTTGACAGCCACTCTGATGCGTTCGCCGAACCCTGGGGCAGAATTCAGCGACATGGCAGGCAAAGCTTTGTCGATTGAATGGCTCGTGGAGAACGCTCCAAAAATATTCAGCTAGCTTCGTTCGCATCTCATTATAGACCAGGACCATTATATTTGCATCGCTCATTTTACCACAACCAACATCTCTAGCCTTCCTTTCGACGGCCAATTGTTTTTGCACCATGGATTTCGGGTTGTTTTATAGCTATAATTATTGTCTATCTCCTCATGCATTCTGTTCTTTGGTCTTTCACGGATGTATTCCAGTACACAATTCAAGTGTTGTATGAGTTTGGGCTAATTTCATGTGCAAAAGTTCTTTGAATTCGTAAGCGACGATCTCAATGTCTACGACCGAGCCCAATTCCTCATTTCCAGGGCTGTATGACTTTGTGAGCTCAGTACCGCCTCAATTAACTGCTGTTCTTGTTCATCTGCAACCATACATCTCCTTTCTACGACATGCGGCAGAAATCCTAAGCTGGAAATCGAGCAGCTCGTACGACAGCTGGCTTACTCTCGCTGGTTGGTGGGCAGCCTGTCTGTTTGGACCATTGACCTTCAGGTGCGCCAAATGGCTTATTGACCTTTTTCCAAGCTGAATATGTTTTCAGATATCTCCTCCCAGTCGCTGCAGTTTTCATTTTCACGTTCTCCACCTGGACCAAGAATCCAGAAAGAAATGCAGCCCCTCCAGTCACTGAACACAGTCTTCAAACAACAATCACGGACCTGTGCACCATTCAGGCCCTGCTTCCCTCTTTTCCACAAATGTTATCCACTGCTCCTACCGGGTCGACCCTTTTACGAGTTACCGCATATATCTATGCCCCATATCTCATTCTGACTTATACGGTATCCTCGAGGATCATCCTTGGGTTCGTCGGAACTCTGGTCATATCATGGAGAGCCTCCTGGGCCAATACCATTCGAACAAGTCTGGTACAAAGTGCCTATGTTCGATGGGCAATCTACCATACATGGGCCTTGGTCTCTGGTCAGCCTCTTCCACCCATGACACAATCTTTTTCCCCGACCCAAACTTCGCCAGACCCAGTGAATGCTGTTCGCTTTCTCTTCACTGTTTATGAAAACCAGCGATGGTGGATGGGACTTGATTGGACCGCGGCACTTCTGCCAAACGAGCGTCCGTCTTGGTGTTCGTCAAAGCAGGAGCCAGTTCAGCCTCCCAATGCATTTTCGCTACCTGATCCAACCACTGTTTATCTTGCAGACGAACGAGGAAGGCGCGTCAAGCGCACAGCCACATGGAGCTGGGAGGAACCAGAGTGGAAGGTCGTTGTTGTGGCAGGAGATGGAGCGACCAGAGTTGAAAGACCTTTACCGACTCTGAAGGAGGAAAGCCCCGGTCTTTTGACTAAGGCTGCAAGCAAGATGAGAGAGGCAGGGGCGAATGTGCCCTCAGAAGAAAAGGTATCTGAAGATTCAGAAACAACTCAGGCAGACGAAGATGTTTCAACTGATCCAGATGGCTGGATCTACAGTGACAACAAGTGGGAAGGAAAGACGAACAAAGGCGGTATTGGAAAAGTTTGTCTGTTCTTGTCTACTTTTTGTTCCAGCTGACACAACGACAGTATACGCGATATCGGAGGTGGACTCGTATAGCGACAGTCCAGGAGGTTGTTCACGTCGTCGACGATGATGGTGAGATGGGTATTGAACGACCAAGAGGTCGATCTCCAGATTCCTCAACAGAACCGATGACACGGGAGAGCTCTCCTTCTGTTCGAAGTAGCTCACCATCATCTTCTGGAGGCAGCCCTCTTCGACAAAGACTTCGGACTGCACTCGCCATGTCTCCTTGACAGTTTCCAGGGACCATTGTATGTACTCTAATGTGGACCACATCATCATCGCTTTCGTCAAAACTCGTAATAAAACCATGCATGTGGACCAAAAGTCCACAAGTCACTACTGTTACTAGGCCGTAGCTGAATGATAAGAAGGCAATGTGCTGCCCCAGCCAATGGGACAAGAAATGAGTGACCGTGCTGCGACAGAATGTGGAATGTGGCCAATTACGGAAAATACGAGAGAAAAGGATGCGTGTAAGGCGAAGAGAACTGCTTGCGGGTATACTAAACGAATATGATTGTAAAATGTCCCAGAGGAACCGGAAAAAGGAGTGACATCATCGAGCGCCGTCCAAGACACCACGAACATCCTCGACAGCCGCAAGGTCAGTGAGAAAAGGTACCAAATCTGTCAATTCCGTGTCATGAGGGTCGTTGAACCATGAAGACACTGGGACAGCATTGTTCGGGTGGAAGATGTAAGAAGCAGGGGAATTATCCAAGATGATAGTATCCGCTATCGGTCGGCCTAGTTGCGAAAGGTCCTATACCAGTCTCTTTCAGAAAAAGAGTTGAAAAATATTACTACAAAAAACCCACCTTGACGTAGTTTCCCTTGTGGTTGTAACAGCTTTCTCGGAAAAGTCGGTGTGTTACTACCTGATGAATATCGAGCTTGTCCAGAACAGGATCAGCGTACTATCAAGGATGAGGGAACAATAATGTTGAACATTGAAATGACCCGAACCTTGCTCAGACTCGCGGTGAATACTACAACCTCGTAGATTTCGCCCATTTTTTTCAGAAAGTTGTCAACGCCTGGCCGCTTTATCACGTAGACATTGTGCCAGTGGTACTCGATTTCGACAGGAACCACGTAGTCTGCCTGCTGTATTGACTGTAGCGAGTGTCAGTTGGTATCAGAATCATGAGACACCTATCACACCTTGAAGCTACTGTGCACCAAGGTTTCGTCCAAATCAAGGACAAGGCATTTACGTCCTGCATGCTCAGGGGAAATTGGAGGCAGCAGTGGTTTTGGGACGCCGTCCTAGAGAAAATAAGCACTGGAAACAGAAAAATAAATGAAAAAAGACTGACTGAACCGATAGGAATACCAGCTCCTCCATTTGAGATCAGCCTGTCTTCTTCGTCTTCTGCCTCGTCGAGCTGATTCATATCGTCTAAATCCTCATCTTCGGTATAACTGCCATCAGATTCATCCCCGTTGGCAGTGGGAACATTGGAATGACGGGAAGGTGTCGTTGGGGTACCGGTGGAACCAGGGGGAACAACAGCGCCAGAGGTCATGCCTTCGGTCTCGGCTGGTGGTAATAGCTGAGTCGTAGGAGTTGGAGGCAGAATGACTTGAGCATCTGGAATAGGTGCAGTGGTATTGACTGAGAGACCTGCATTTAAAGCGGAAGTTGATGCTCCTTTGTCCGGAGACTGGGTGGGTGGCGCAATAGGTTGGGATGAATCGGAAGAAGTCGGCTCTGTGACTCTGTTGGCTGCTTTCTCCCTTGAGGAAGGCAGAGCTTCCGAAGGACCAACATCGACTTCTGGAGGGGAAGAAGGAATACAAGGGAGCAAGATGTGTAAAAGCCTGGACATGAATGACGGTTTCACCCTTGTTGCAGTTTGATCGTTTGAATTGGGCAAAGGTGACTTTTCAGAGGATGAAGGAGGTTGAGCTTTGCGAGAATCGCGACCTGTGAGGGTAGTGGTCAGAGAACCATTTTCACGTTTCTCAGTCTGCTTTTCCTGCTCGGTCGAGGAAGAGGCTTCCACAACAACCTCCTTCTCCTTCTCAGTAGCTGCATGAACTGTGAGGTCTGAAGGCTCTAGGGCATGAACTGGAACCATCTGTTGCTGACCATCGCCGTTGGCAGTAGCCGAAGTATTTTCTACGGGCTTAGTGTCGACAGATTCCTGTGGTGCGACATGGCCGTCGCCGTTGGACATGGCGTTGGCTGACGCTTCAATTGAAGGAATAAGTGAGACGAGAGCTGAGCAAAACGTGCTGTTTGTCAAAGTTTGTCAATCTCGATATTCAAAGTCGAGTGACCCTTTCGGAGCTATTTTTTTAAAAATTTATTTCGAGCCTACACCAAACCTCTTCTTCAAGTCAGCCAAAATCTTTTCAACCTCCCGAATACTACTGTCTTGCAGCTTTTGGAACTGTAATAATGATAATGAGCAGAACACTCGGGTAATTCAACAAGGGTTCACCTCTTCGCCTTCCGTCGATTTCTTGTGAAACTTGTGCTTTCGATAAGCAGTCTCATTATGTCGTCGTATTTGTTGTCTTGCTGCCTCTGCCTTGGTCACTGCAGCAGTGTAAAGCGCGTTTCTGGATTCGACAGTCGCTCTGAATAATCATAAGTAAGGTCTGGTGCTGCACGGTGCCATTAACTCACTTGGGAATCGGAATCCTGATTGTTCGCGCGTCTTGACGCTGAGGTACGACATTGGGCAATCCAGAAGAGTATAGAGCTCCTTCTACATGCTTCATGTTCTGAACATGTATGTCATTTTTAGTTCAACACAATGGGAAAGAATAAGAGAACTCACAGCTTCGTCAAAAAGTGAGATGATGAATGTGGATCCATCTCTGACGCCAACAGTAGCCAGCTCCTCCAGTTTATAGGTTCCAGCGTCGGGTAGTGTCACTCGCACTGGACTCAGCATTGACGGCGAAACCCGTCCACCAGCGCGATCTTCTGCTGCGGCACAGTCTTTTCGAAAATAATCTAGAGCAGCCTTCATTTTGGAAGAGGCCAGCTCGTATGAGGCTCGCGTCTCTTCGTCCTCGATTCGCATTTGTGATTTCGGAATAAGTTTGCTCGTGTCAATTGGCTTGGTCGCATATCGGCGCAGAGAGACAGCGGCTGGAGGAGAAAATGAACGTGGTGCGAATTCCAAGGTGAGAGTTCGTCGCAGGCTGCAGACTGTGCGTCGAAATAACATGGTTGGTCGGTCAAGGGTGCCTCGGGTTTTGCCGAAATAGTTTACAAGTTGATACAATACATGCATTTAATACTACAATCTAAGTGTTCTCGAGTGCTCTGGTTCGATTTAATACAGCAAGAACCTCGCTCCAGTTCAGCAAGGGCTTTTGCTGAGGTATTGCATAGAAATTGACGCGAAAATCAGGCTCACGTCGCGCCTTTTTTGCATTGGACAAAGGTTCTAGATCACGTCGACGCTTCTTGGCTGAACTCGCAATGGATGAGAGCTTGGTATTAGTTTTGGCTCTCAAAAAGCTTGGTGCCTGCCACGCCACCGGGTCGTGAAACACTAGGTCCTGATTCTGTCGAGTTGAAATGCGGCGACGAGCACTCGGACTTTGCTCTGCATCTGGATTGTCTCTGGAAAACTCTGTTGGTGATCGACTGGGGGTCATTGGTTCCAGTTGGCCGTCTCTCTCCGCTTGCTGTGTCCCTGGCAGTCCCCGCGTCGAGGCTCCTTCAAACTCATCCTCGATGTCATCGAGAATAGCGACATCATTATCCTTGGCTGGCGATGAGCTCTTGCTACTTGAGTCGACGCTCTCGTCGAAAAGAGAGTTGTAACCTTCAGAATCTTCAGATTCCGGTTCGTCATTTACAGCAGGAGAGCGGTATTGCCGTCGAGTTTGTGGCTGGGAAGAAGCTGTCTGAGACAACAATTGCGACAAAAGCGATTGGGAACTATCGGAATTCGGGACCAGAATTTTCGGGCTGCCTGTATTTCTCTTTATATGGACAGGGCGCGGAACTTTGCGATTTTTCAGAGCTGGAATCTGACTCCATCTCAAATTGCTTTGGGATGAGGGAGTAGGCGTGATATGCGACCGATTACCGCTTGGAGCAGGAAGTGGAGGAGAGGAACTGGGAGACCTGGGCCTCATTGGTGACTCGGGTTCATCCTTGACATCGATCTGGTTGGCCGAAAATGGATGGACAAAAGACGAGACCCCGGGTCGATCTGGTGACCGAGGACAGGACCTGGTCCGCTGTCTCTGCCCTGGTGTCGGGGAATTAGGTGAAGCAGGTCGTGAGGAACCCCAGTTGGAAATGGGAACAGATGCTTCAGAAGCAACAGGCGAAAGAGATGGCTCCAGCGGATTGAAAACTGGAGAATAATGAGGCTTGTTGGTAGCACCGATGTCGAGAAAATCACCTGTACGTTCAATGTTTGATTCGTCTGGCAGCGAGGGTATTCCTGTATCGTCTGCGTCGTCGACGTCAACTATGACCAAAATAATGAGAAAACTGAAAACCCGTAGATACAAAGCGTACTGGTCTGTTTCGCTCGCTGTTCTATGACACGGTTCGGGCCTCTTGAGAACTTGATTTGAACCTTTGCAACAGGTTCTACATTCCTGGTCTTGGATAGAAGCAGACTATTCTGGTAGCCCAGCTTCGTGGTCGTTTCCTTCGGCGACACTTTCTTGAGTGACGCGAGAGAAGTCTGTTGCAACGGGCGAGTTATTTCCACAGGTTTCGAATGTATCTGCTCTTTCCTGTCCTTCAGTATGTTTCTGGAGAATCCTCAGTTTAAGGATTCTATGGAATGTGGACGCCATACCCGTCTCCGCCGTCTTTGCTCAACCCAATACGCCAATCGTTGATATCCTGATTTTGTTCAACGTCTTTGGGATCACCCCACTTCATGTCACCTTGACTTCCTAACACCTTGAATTTGTTGCACTCCAGAGCCAAGTGTCGGTCTCCAGTGCGTCCTCCTCTGCTGAGCGGAATACGAGCAAGAATCAATTTGAATTCCTGGATCGATATCAGGGCTGTTTTGACCTCTGTTAGACGCTTCTTCTCTTGTCTGTGGAAAAGATGACTCGGACACCTTACAGCGGCAAGATGTACTGACTGGAAATACAAGGCAACAGAATCTTTGGTGAACTTGATAGGGATGAGATCGAACTTGTCCGACACTTTGGCCCAGATTGATGAAGGAACCTGGTGGTCGGGTGCAAAAGTGAGGAACTGGATATAATGAGGATAAATCAAGCTGTTTCAACGGCAAATGCCCACCTCTACGATTTGAACCCTCTTGTTTTTCTCATACAGAGGACTACCGCCGAGATTGGCACCGAAACTTTCCGCTATATTCACGACATAGTCCGATATCCAAGGGTCCCCTAAAGAAGTCGACATGGGAGCAGGGAACAAGTTGAAGTCAGTTCAGCGCGTTTGTGACGCCACGTGAGCCTGTCACAAAAACCAATCATACTGATCCTAACTAGTGGGACTCTCACAGTAATCTACAACAGCTTGATTTTATCCTTTAAGAAAGGACATCGTCGTCGAAAATAGCAGTCTTCGGGACACCGTCACGTCTAATTACACCACGATACATTCCTGGGCAATTCAGCTCCATCGCAACTTGAGGAATTCATTAGACAGTGACAGTATGAGATTTTGGTCCTGGACATACCATTGCCTGCTTCGTCCAATCCGATTACCCCGCCAACTCCGCCATCACGGAGAAGTTCCTGAACCTCAGTGGAACAGGCTTTCTTGAGACTCTGGTTCTTGAACTTCATGCGACGAGCGATAGTGCTTGCTGTAGCCCGTCTGATAAAATACTGAAACAAGTAAGCACCAGGTTGAAGGTCTATATCAAGAGCTCACGTCGCCGTCACCAGTCCCAGAGATGCCAACAGCTTTGGTCGAGGGCTTGCCGCAGATATAGGACCAGATTTTGGTCAGACGTCCTGTCGGTGTCCATTCTTCAGCCCAGAATCCAGCGGCCATCATTGGAGTGTCTCCGATTCTTCCAACAAGTTTGTTTGTTCGACCACCTGTAGAGGTCAAGGCCGAGATACAGCCTCGAATGTCTAAAGCGACGGCACCAACCGTGCCTCTGGGAAGGAGATCCAAGGTGAATTTTGGATCTGAAGGCTCTGCAGGATATGGAAGCGGCTCCTCGGGCAGACCAAGCTCACGACGATGCTCTCGCCATCTGTTGACTGTGAAGAAATAAGAAGGATCAACCAATTCTTCACCCAGTGATTCTGCAATGTGCTCTACATTGTTTCCAGATAAGAAGGTATGGGGTGCAACTTCTGGGGAGAGATACAGCTTCTTCACGAGCTGGGACGGGTTTCGGATACGCGTCAACAATGTGAGGCCGATCCCGCGTCTAGCAGGTGGAATATCCGGATGGGATGAAGGAGGTTTAGAGAGCATGATAGATGCCTCTAGCTCATTCTAACAAACATCTTTAGACTCAAGAATCTGTCGGAAGAGTGATTGACGTACCTTGCCATCCACGTTGAAAACGGCACCTTTGCCTGCATTGAAGAGTGGATTGTCCTCTAAGGTGGAAACGGCAGCTACAGTTGCATCCAATGCTTCACCGCCGTTTTCTAGAACCTCGTATCCTCTCAGCAGAGCTACACGAAGACCAGCATGATAAGCTGCGATTTGCTCAGGCGTCGAGGTCGCCTTGGTCATCGTTCCAGCTCCACCATGCAGAACAAGAACGAAGTTTTTGCCACCACTAGAGACAGCAGGCAGCAAATCTCTTGTCGAATTGGCAGGCGACTTCATAGCAAAAGCAGTGATAATGGCGGCGCGGTGTCCCGCTTGATAATTCCCACGGCTATTCCCTAATCCATACTTGTCGCCAAGCTCTTGTTGTCTGTAATGCGAGGCGCGCGCCTCATCTGCACCCATTGTCGAAACCGCGATCCTTTTTTGGTGTGCTGACACCTGGCACCTGTGCGATTTCATCTTCAAATCGTTCCCGTCCTTCATCTGGTCATGTCGCTGGTCAACACAATATTCACTGTCTTTTCCTTGATTGGTGGTTTACTGGCTTCTACGCCTGTTTTTTTGGGGGGCTTTTTCGAGGTACACGCCACAACATACCTTTTTTATATCTCTTTGCTGAGTTCCATTCCAGGTCATAAATACCCCAGCCTGTCTTTTTGTGTTCCCGGTTCACCAGGGAGAAAGTTAAAGATGAAAGGCTCAGTTGGCGTAGCGAGGAAACTGGGGAAGCCACAGAGACGTGCCAGCAGAATCGCCATCGGGGGAATGAAGTCCACAGCTACGGAAGCGCTGGACCTCTGGATTCTGGCTCCCCTTCATCTGGAATGGAAATACAAAGGATGTCGCCCCGGTGTACTGTAACATACTATCGACTCGCATCGTCTTTGCGGTGTTAGTCGGATTGCCTACATCCTGCATTTGCATCAATATTCAAGCAATTCTTCGTACCGGACTGTACCACATTTGTACCACATTGTACCAGTCGTTCTGCTGGTCAAATGAGTACGGAAGAGGTCTGACGGTCCTCTTCGAGCTGACCCAACCTTATGGGCTCTCACAGCACCGGGCTCTAATGGTTGACCTATCTATTGATATAGGTGTTCCCTGTTTTGCGATAATTATAGGCAAGCTCTCATCTGCACATTTAATATACATGCTGATTTTATCTGACATAGCATAAGTATATCGCACAAGGCAGAGCTTTGGGTCGCACTCAAGTCCAACAGGTCACAGATTCGATATCCTGGAGGACATCGGATGTATGGTTACACTACAACACACCTGTGCTTATCCTCTCGTCTGGGCTCCTCCACTTTTGCTTGGATTGATTTTTGGAATCTATGGATGTGAGTAGTATCTGGGTTCAAGTGACTGTACTGACCCTGATTTTCCGTAGACCTTTGTATTCGCATTCTTATTAATACGAGAACGTGCAGTTCTTCAAACATCGACGTCGAAGTCACAGTATGATCTGTTCAAGCGCTTGGTCATTATGGCTGGCATCGATATCAGCTTCAGTTGCCCTTATAGTATATTATCGACTCGACCGTTCTCCCAATCTTTCCCTGGATCTCATTTCTCTAGAGTTCAAGAGGTACCTATTGCCATCTGGAGGAGTAACAGTGAACCGTGCTGGATCAATGAAATGTACCGCTGGCTTTTTGTTGTTCTTGGTTTCCTTGTATTCTTTTTCTTTGAACTCACCGAGTAATCATACAGACATTACAGCCCCATTTCGCTGCGTTTTCTCGACTGTTCAAACGTCGCGAAACAGCAGTGCCGTCCTGGTGAGTACTCTTCAAAAGAGAGTGATTCTACTTGAACTCTGAGTCAGGGTAAACCAATCTCATATCTCCTTGCCTGGCGCCCCGTTACATTCATCGAGGGTCTCCGAGGCAAGTTCCGGTTCCTCACCTCGTGCTGTACTAGATACAATTGTTGATCGAGTTCTGTCTCGGAGAGACTAGACACAACGCAGGTCAAACAGTTTCAAGTGGAACTTGGGTCATCTGTTGGGCATCCAACCAAGGACTGCGAAAAGATGGCTGTTTCAGAGTTACAATCACTGCCTGATTACTTGATATCAATAGTATCTGTGGAAATAAACAAGAATCAAGTCGTCTACTATACATCGAATTTCACTACCTGCTCGCCACCGCCTCGTTCAATCTTGAGTAGCCTTTTCGCCACACAAGCATATATTACTCTGGTCGTACCCTGAGGTCCACCCAAGACGCCGACCAAGCTTCCATCAGGACCAGACCCATCGGAGCCAGCCTTTTCGGATAACAATGTTTTCATCTTGTTTAGTGAGATCGAGAAATGCGGTGGTGATGAAAGCAGTGACACCAGCATATGTGCTGTAAGAATTTGCTGTGCCGTCGGCTGGACTAGTGTAGCAGTCGATTGTGATGTATCGCTACTGGAATATGCGGGAGATTGGGGGACAGGTCTTAGCGAAGCTATAGATTGAAGGTAAATTCTAGCCATATCAGTCCAGATCTGTACCAGAAGCCATGGCCGGAACGTACATGGTTTCTTTTGCCCGAGGTGGCCTATTGTTCGCGTCGTAGCCATGTCCCGGTTTGATTAGGTCCGCAATGGTCCCCCAGACTTTGGCCTAGAGAGAAAATATGATTCCAAGGAGAGTGAAGAAATAATATGATTTACCGCAATACGCTCAGTCTCCATATTTATCTTCATTCGCCGGGGCGTTTCACTCGTTTTTGGTATCGGAGGAGGTTCGGGCGTAGCAGGAGCAGGCTGTGGTACTAAAACGACAGTGTCATCTTCAGTGGTGTCCAACGCGTCAATATCGTCTCCTGAAGCCAACGACAGTTCTGCAGCGCGATTCTGGGTCGGGCTCGGAATTGACGCGATGGAAACATCCCCGAGTTCAACTTCTTCATCCATCAAGAGGTTATCCGTGAAATGAAGTGTTCGGGCTGAGGCTATAGGGGTTTTCCAGAACTGTTCCTCGTCGTCTCCTTTCATAGGAGTGATTGGCAGAGAAGACGGTGCCTGTATCGACTTCTGAGCCGACCTTGAGCTCATCAGTTGCTCTTTCTGAAATGAGTGAGCAAGCTGCAAAAAGAAAGGCTGCACCAAGAGGCACCTGTTTTTTCAACTGGTCGATCCGTGCTTGAAGCTCGTGGATCTGATGTTCTTCGAGATCGAGCTGCGACTTGAGAGATGGACCTTCTATGCCTTGAACCTGCGCTTTGTAAACGACACATTGCACAAGCAGATCGAGCACATACCTGCTCCAGCGTCTCGGTCAAGGACTGTATATTATCTCGTACGGCTTCTAGCTGATCTAGTATGGCCTCCACCTGAGTGTAAGCTCGCGGCATTTGGCGTATAGGCTGACTTGACACGGTGAATAATCACAAGGAGATGATTGCAAGAAGACACCTACAAACGATCGATATACTTTAAAGCAGCCTGAGCATAGACTTCAGGCTGAATTTCCTTGATTCTCTGGTCATCGCGTCTCCGCTTCAGGGGAGTTGCTCCATGAAATTCTACGCGCGAGACTTGATCAGAAGAGACGAGAGAGAGCAAGCCAAGTTCCGAAGGGTCGATATCGCGAACGAGGTCGCCGAGGTCAGCGGTGAGGATAGCTCGGGTGAATGGACCAGCGTTGGATCTATCGACAGAAGATACAGCTTTTATTGCCTTTGTATTGCGAACCAGCCGGTCGACTTGGGCGGTGAGCATGACGGCGGAGAGAAAAGGACATAAGAAATCGGCCCTGAGAAAATAAACAAATATCATTATTTTTAACCTTTTCTTGTCCCCGGCCTCCATGTGGGAGCCCCTGCCATTTATCGTCTATGGTTATGCAGTTCATCCTCTAACGCCTTCTCGTCGGGACACTAGATTCTCGAATCGAAACAGGCCTCTGTCTAGCGTCACAGAGGTTTCCACCGACGAACACTATGTCTACCGGGACGTTGTCTCACTCGAAGTCAGTGCAGGGCTTATTCTTTCACTATTACATGTTGACAAATACCAGGTTGGTGACGAAGTCTACGCGTTCGAGAAGTATACCCCTACATTGGCACGAGAAGTGGACGGTGTCTGGTACCGAGGGTATGCTGGCTTGTCATTTACTTGTCATTCTTTCTCATTTCCTTCAGCTATGTCGTTTGCACAACGCGTCGACCTTCAGTCAACTGGGCGCTCTCCGGGGACCAGTCACTCATGAAATCTTCCTCGAAAACCGAAGAGCCCCAGCAGGTCTTCATCGGAATCTTCCCGGCGTCCCATATTCATCCTCGAGACCAACTCTCCGATGCAGAATATCGCCTTCCTCTCGCGAATGGCAGCAGTGGCAGCAGTCTTCATGGCGGAAGCAGCGTTGCCTCCTTCGACCCCGGCTACTACAGGTCTACCGGTATGGATACACTGAAGGAGGAGGATGAAGACAGAGATTTCGATACTCTTGCTTCCGCATCTCGGAAATCCTTCAGACTTGGGCCTCCACCAGATCAAGCCAGCTTCGCTCGTGCAGGTCTCCCGGTGTACTCTGCCAGTCTACGCTCTTCTTCACCAGCCGAATCACGTCTAATGAAGCCCCTTCCACCGAGGCCTTCTCTCAAATCCGGTGACGATACCATATCCGGAGCAATTCAACCGATAATCGACGAAATTGCTTCCGCCTTGCGAGAATGGCATACACTCATGTTCCAGTATCTGGCACGTCGAGATTACAAGCTATTCCAGTTGGTCAGAGAACATATTGAAGCTCTACATCTTGGGCGACGACAGCTCTTGGCTCAAACGCTGAGCGCAGAGGAGACCATCAACATGCGTCGAGACTGTGTAACCAGGCTCGTCAGTGGTAATCTGGTACAAGGGTTAGATGTCATCGTGCGACATCCTTCCTGGGGCGCGCTAGTGACAGTGAATGTCGAAGGAGAGATTGATTCAAGAAGTTGGGTCAGTGCGGTTCGGATGTATGCGATGCAATGCGCCCTTGCCTACTTGAATGTCGACTTCAATGGCAGTTCACCTCGTCCCTACAGTGTCGATTATCTTGCGACCTCTCTTTCTCTTCCAACTCCGGCCCATTCCGCCTTTTCCGATCTTTCATTTACTGGCAACAAGATTCAAGGCCGCTCGGGTTGTCTCGACCCCCAAGCTTCGCTCAAATCCACATCCGCCAAATTCTACCATATATTTCTCGACTTGCGGGCCTTCGTCGCGTCGCCATGTTCACCAGGTGAAACGGCAGAGCTCTTCTTCTCGCTTTACAAGAAGCAGGGAATTCAGTTCATCACAGAAGACTTTTGCGTCGTGTTGAACCATCATGGAGTCCTTGCCCGAAATCCGTCCAGTCGCATTCGGACTCTTTTCACAGATCTCGCACTGGCCGACGTGCAAGATCCTGTATACTTGGTTTGTCGAATCGTCAGAAATGGTGCGATGAAGATCGGAGGACAGTCGAACAACAATAATTCGACCAATGAAGTGAAACGAGCCTCCGAGACTTCTTCTCGTGAAGCAGGAGGCGCGTTTGGATGGTCAGAGTCTGGCCCGACTAGTCCACAGGCGACAGGTCGAACGAGTACAAATGGCGAGACTTCACCCCAATTCCGGAGACCATTCGGTTGTGCCGTCGTTGAACTTACCCAGATTGCCAAAATGATTGCGGACAACTCTGGCTCAACTTCACTTCGTGAGCATCAAATGCCAATATTTGTGCCCTCTAGCGAAATATCTTTCTCGATGATTCACCAGAACATCATCAGCAACAATTTCAAGGAGTTTGAGAAATCCTCAAGGTAAGTTGTGAATCTGTTATCTCTAGAGTAACTTGTCTTAAAAGTCTACAGAGCGGACAGCATGGCTGTTTCCATCAAAGTCTTCCGTGGTGATCTCGAGACTGTTGTAAGGGAAAACACGTCATTATTGCAAGGTACACCGCATACTCTACGTCTGGGCTTTCCAGATGTAGTTTTTCCCGGGGATGTTCGCAATGAGCTGTATGTCAAGTTATGGTCTGGAGAATTCGCTTCGACGCACGGTAATGGGGGCCGCCTTAGCACCGTTGCAGGGTTTACACGTGGACAAATGGGTCCACCGGGCAATAATGTTCAAGTGACCATTGAGGTGCGCGATTCAGATGGAAAGACAGTGGAGAGCGTCATTTCACAGGGAAGCGGAGAGCCTCCTTTAACGCAGTTCAACTCGATGGTCTTCCAAAAGTGTAACGAACCGACGTTTGGCGAGCTCGTCAAAATCCAACTTCCTGCTACCGGCATTCCACAATGGCACCTATTCTTCACCTTTCGGACTAGGCGTACCACCAATCGCAGTGCTACCGAGACCTCCGACAGACCATTTGCTTTCTCATTCCTTCCATTATTCCCCGACAAACGAGCTTTCGTCGAGGATGGCAGTCATACTCTCCTTTTGTTCAAAGCTGACAAGCTTGGGCAGATCACTCCCGACATGTACATGACCAGTCCACCATGGCTATCGGCAGGTCAGAAACCAGAGCAAGTCGTCGTACATCCAGATTTGTTGCGCTTTGCGCCTCCCATTAGAGACACTCTCACCATTCGGTCATCTCTTTGCTCTACACGTTTTACCCAAAACGCAGTATTATTGAGTCTCTTGAACTGGGAGAAGATCTCGGACCGGGAACTTCTTTCGACAGTGTTAACAAAGTTTACCTTTGTCGGTGAAGGTGAAATCGTCAAATTCCTCCGAGACATCTTCGATTCGCTGTTCGGCATCCTTGTTTCGCAGAACAACCAGGCTGGCGAAATTGATCACCTTGTTTTCAACGCACTAGTTACTGTTTTGGGAATCGTACAGGACCGGCGATTCAGCAACTTCCAACCCGTCCTAGAAGTTTATATCGAGCATCATTTCAATTGTGCTCCCGCATCGTCGCACATGCTGCACTCGATGAATCGACTGGTTTCGAATCCCACTTCGGGTGACACTGCTTCCCACCTCAGAGCTGCTTTCAAAGTCTGGCACTACATCATCAGATTCATTGCGAGAGCCAGGGAGCTACAGAAGGTGAAGGAGGTCGGCATAGGTGGAGGAGCAACAGCCGAACACTTGGAATCGACCTTTAAAAGGGAACTGCGATCTCATCTTTCTGAAGTCACTCGTCTAATGACCATGTCTTCACCGCCCGCTATCATTGGTACACAGACGATCGCTCTTCAGCATTTCACAGCTATTCTCCCTGAACTAGCAAAGACATTTTCCACTGTCGACCTTGTTTCGATAGTCACCACCTTTGCAACGAATGCAGTCACCGTTGGAAAGGGCAAAATTGTGATCTGGAAGCTCATCATGTACTTGCAGATTGTCAAAGGATTCTTGTTCGACAATTCCGAATCTCGTCCTCTGCTGGTCGAAGCTGTTGTGCTTTGGATAAAGCCACATTTTGGCCGGTACGACGAGTATGCTCATACACAGACAAACGACACGGACGTCACTCGGGATGCAGCACGACTTAGCTGGCTTGAGAGTATCCGGCTCTGTGTCACTATCATAGCAGTCATGTTGGACAAGTTGCAACAGAACCTAGTTTCTCCAGCGATACTCGAGGACAAGCGAGCGCTACGGCAGGAACAGGATAATGTCGAAATTCTTCTTTCTTTGATCCCAAGGTGAGTAACCATATCTGACTCGTATGACTAGTCTCATTCTCTCATGCAGACTGATGGAGTCTTATCGAGAATACCAAAACCCTGTTTCACAGAAGCTCATGGAGAGCACACTTTCTCAATCAGCCCCCAGGACGGCACCAGTCACCTTCCCAGAATCTTACCCTTTCCCCTTGCTCTGTTATCTCCCAGAAGGTCCTAAAAGCCAACATATAGCGCACCAGCAAGAAACCGTCTTCAATCCCGGTCTGGGAGAGATTTCCATAGTTTTCTTGGTCCTCATCCTTTCATCGCCGACAAAGCATATCCTGAATTTCCTCGAGTCGAGTCTGGATATCGAGGGGCGCGAGCGATTTGTTAACCTTTTGCGCCAATTCTTCGATGTCGCGACTTCCATCCTGGACAATGAGTCGTTTCCGAGAACGTGGCTCAATGTCAACATCCTTGCCCACAAGGTCATCATTCGAATGATGGAGCCTGTCGCGACGATTCTTGAAAAAGAATTCATTCCCACCGACGAGACACACAGTCCTTTCGACCCAAGTCTGTGGAAAGAAGCCTTCTTTATGTTACTCAAGCTCTTGTCCTCTGAACAACTGGTCATCGAGGACTTTAGTCCGCAGGTGTTTCAAACTTTTCTTACTTGTTGTTCATTTCGCTCATTCTGGTCAGAAACGTCGCGCTGTTTGGCGTCTCGCTGGGGATATTCGTGGAGAAGGCGCATCAATCATGCTTACGCTCTGGTTAGCTCTAGGATGGAGTGAGAGCACCGATGAACCGCGTCGCGAGGTTTGTGAATTCCCCTTTGACCACTTCTTGAGCTCAATTTTTCCAGAACTACCAAGTTTATCTCAGCAGCCTAATCGGACCAGTCGTGAATCTATGTCTCAGCCACCACGAGCAGCTGAGAAACAATGCAGTCCATATCCTCTATACTATGATCATCTCGGAGCACCAGCAGTCGGGACATTTCGAGGATATCAAGCATGAACTTGTGACCAGATTAGACTCCTTGTTCATGTCAGATAGCAAAGGCGATGACCTCTCTGGGTCCTTCTTTGTTGGACAACTTCGTCATCTGTTCGACACCTCGGAGGTGGACGACCAACTTCGAGAGCAGATCGCCGAGTTTCTTGACTCTGTTGACTTGTTCTTGGAATTGCTTCTCAGTGTTCGTGCACTGCCTGAAGGAGAGGAATTTGCTGATGAGCGAGTCATTGCCACGGCAAGTTGTGCTCTTTCACTTTGCCTGACCCACTGACGCCCCTCTCTTTCAGCTGCGCCTCATGAACTTTATCAGACAAATAGGCCGCGACGAAATTTACATTAAATATGTTCATCAACTTGTTAATGTGGGCCATTTTCTCTTGCGCTTCCTCACACTTGCTGATGCTAATAAGATGCACCTCCAATCCCAAAACTATGTTGAAGCGGCTTTGACTCTCAAATTACATGCCGATCTCCACAAGTGGGATCTAAATTCGTTTTTACCGCCCATGGAAGACCTAGGATTGCCTCAGCAATCGCAATTTCATCGAAAGGAGACGTTATGTCTCTTGATTCTGGACTACCTAGGTTGGTAAACATGGAATTTCTTTCCCATTCCTGCTGAAAACCATTCTCTAGGCAAGGGGAAAGCATGGGAAAGCGCAATTGAGATTTGTAAAGATCTCGCATATCAGCATGCGGAGGTTACATATAACTAGTAAGTGTTACAGCTTTTTGCGTCGTATTCATACTGACCTGAGACTAGTGGTCGACTTTCGGAGATTCTTCGTCACCAAGCGACTCTCCTTGAACACATCGTCACAGATCAGCGGTACTACTCTGACTATTATCTCGTCACATTCTATGGCAACTTCCCCGGTGCTATTCGAGACAAGCGCTTCATTGTATGCTGTTTTGCTTCTTCATATTGTTGTACTGACCTGATCCACAGTACCGAGGATATGAGTGGGAGAAATTCGGCGCCTTCTGCGAACGAATGTTGAACAAGCATCCTGGAGCTCAACTGCTCAAGACAATGGGTGATCCGCCTGTTGATATCCGATTTGGTACCGACCAGTACATTCAATGTACGGCGGTGACCCCTGAACCGAATCGGGATTTACCAATCTTCACCAGTCCAGATGTTCCTCTCGCTGTCAAGACGTATTATGAACACAGGTATGTTTTCGACTTGATTGCTTCTTCCATTATTCACACTTTCAAAAGTTCCATCGACTTGTTTAGTGCGTCTCGGCAGTTGCGCAAGGCAGGTCGTGATCATACAGAGGAGATCTGGCTGGAGAAGACCTACTTCAAGACCGAGGAAACATTTCCCACCGTCTTGCGCAGGTCGCAAGTTGTTGGTCTGGATGTAGTCGAAATATCTCCCATCGACAATGCTCTGACCGAAGTGGAATCAAGAACCAAAGAGCTCAATGCTTTGTCTGTCCGATACCAGGCGCTTGCCAAGACGTCTCAATCCGTGTCGACGAACAATCTATCAATGAGTCTCAATGGTGCAGTCGACGCGCCAATAAATACTGGGATTTCGGCGTATCGTGTCCTGTTTTTCAGCCCCGATTACGTTGCACGGAATCCAGAGCGAGTCGACCAAGTTGAAAAATTAAGGACTGCCATTGACGAACAGGTGAGTTGTTCCATTTTCAGTCCAGAGTAAAACTCAGTGATATGATCAGGTTCGGGTCATCGATAGTTGCCTAAAGCTACACGGAGCTTTGTGCCCTCCAGAATTCGTGCCCTTTCACGAGACACTCGAAAAGTTTTTCAGAAAAAACTTTCGAGAAGAAATCCAGCGTCTGGGGCTGGATGGTGGGGTCTCTGACATTTCTCCTTCAGTGCGAGCAGCCAACCTACCATCTGTCTATGAGCAATCCATATCACGGAGCATGTCTTCGTCTTCGACTCGGAGAGCTCCCTTTATCATTCCGCCATTACAGCTGGGCCGTTCGGGTACAACATCGGCGTCCATTTCTCCTTTGTCGCCGAATCCTGGGGAAACTCCTACGACTTCGAAACAGACACCGCTTCAAAAACATTTGGCTCATTTAGCCAGACATGGCTTTAATGGTGTATCTTCCGCTCCTGGAGATGCTGGAGGCAGTGATTCTCTTTCGGCAGAGTCACCACATAACTCCTTTGTCAATGTTGGCAATGGTATTCATTCAACTCCTGCAGCTCAAGCATCTGGTGCTTCAGTTACGACGTCCCATTTGGGTAGTCTGGGTTCGTTGACCTCTCTCAAGGGGCGATTTTCACGATTTGGCAGTTTAAATTTCGGTCGTCGAGGCGCCGCTGGCTCGCAATCTTAGTTTTTGGTGGGACTGTTACAGCATTACAATTTGTTCTAATCTTTCTTCTACTTTTGTTGTAGATTATCTACCATCGACACCCATGTACAATGCTCTGAAAGATACCCGATAGAAATGTTATAAATACAACGAATGAAACGAATGCATACCAATCAATTATGGCGGCAGGCAACATGTCTTGGTTGCCAGCTGATGCCTTCTTTTTCTCCATCCTCTGTCCAGATACGAACGACTGGTGGAACATGTCCTTCTGAAGACAATACACGCTTGCAACTTGTGCAATGATCAATGAAAAGTCCTTGATAGGACAGCAACAGGCTCTATAACAAAGTCAATAAGATCCATATGGCATTATTCTCATACCATAAAGGTCTGTACGGAGACGCGCGGTTCCGACTGAATCATTGTTGCTAGCTGCTGAGATAGCTGCTGGAAGACAAGATATTCTGATTGGGAATGTGGTGATCTCTGTTGTCTGGAATGAGCAACAAGTACAGAGAATGCTTGAAAAACTGACCCGTTCACGCGGTCCGAAAACTGCGACCGTCTCGAGAATCAGGACGGGACGCTCCCGGGAATATCCAAGCGCAACATATGCAGTAAAGACATCAAGCATCGCGAATCTCAAGGCCACAGGACTCTCGAGCTTTGGAGTACCAGATGTGGACGTCCAAATGTGCAAACGGGCAGGATGAGATTTATTGAACTGACGGATATATTCCTCCAAGCCGTCGATTTCAAGCGGTGATTCATTCGTTGGAGGAAACAGGGAAGCTGGTTGTCCATCTCCAGTGTTGACATAGGGTTGCGGGGATTCAGGTGATGGTGGCCGTCTGAAGAGCCTTGTTGGTTACAGCAACATCCTTATTACCAGGGACGCACCTTCGCTTTCTGCTTTCCCTTCTTCCATTAGGGTTCAGATTGCTCTTGTCTGCAGCTTCACTCTCTCCGGCGACGCGTAAAGCTTCTTGTACCAGAGACGACCGCAAGTTTTCCCCGATTTCCTTCAATAACATGAATTCTGGAGCTGCAGATGGCGCAGGAAGTGGCAATCCATGTTGAGCAGGTGCTTTAAGAAGGACTTGCGGTATTTGTCGAATAGCATGCAGTCTACTCTGAAGACTAGACAGTTCTTCGATTTGGGCCTGTCTCGAGGTTGTGGTCATCGGGAACAACAAATATCAACGTGACTACGATTGACGGTCTAGCTCATCTAGTCTTCGATAAAGCGCGTCAACTCTTTGCTCAAGCCCTTCAACGTTGCCCTTGATAACTGTTCTGTTCTTCTCTAAACTTTCCTCCACCGTCTTGACCGCACCCTCGAGTTCACCGAGAGCTTCCCTCATTTTCCTCTGTTCTTCCTCAAGTCCTTCCAACGTCTGCTGAAAATCCCCGGCAGAAGCGTGCAATGCAGATAAAGTGCGCAATCGCGTCAATATATGCGGTATTTGAGGCAGTGAAGGACCCAGACGAGAAAGCAGAGGCAGAAGCTGCTCCTGTATCTGGGAAGGTGGTCCATTTGAAGGCTGTGAAGGGTGCCGACGATGGTTATTCTGTGAGGTCGACGCTCGATCCAAGTCAGATAATAAAAGCTTCAGACGCCGAGAAATCGAGTCTATATGTCGTGGTTGTGTCAATAAAGTCATCTGTGAGTTGAGTCGTGATATTTGAGGCAATAGAGGCGGTGGCAATGGAGAAAGCTGTATCATCTTCAGCATAAAACAGACAAGTTGTAGCGAAGCACATACTTCATCGAGAGGAGCTGTTGATGAACCAACCAGCTTTTCCAGTTCGCCAACACGACGATCCATCTCTACTAAATTCTGAATTGGCGGTTTGCTACTCGTGGGTTCTGGAGCCGGTTCAGCTTTCTTTGTGATGCTGTCCTTGTCGTCGTCGCCAATGACCACGCCAACAAGCCTGCCCCTGCCTTCTTTTCCTTTCCTGATCTTATCCAGACGACTTCGAACATCCACCAGCCCGCGAATGAGTTCACCAGGATCCACATTGTTCTCCTGTCTCTCTTTGTGAAGCTGTGGATTGGCAGGGTCGGCTAGCTCATGCTCGAGAGACAAAAGCTCAGTTTGCAAGTTCCGTAGTCGTTGTGATAGCGGTATTGAACGAGAAGTCACAGGAGAATCCACGGGTGATACAGGCGAAGTGGGCGATGGAGGATATTGGTAATGGCTCCGAGCGCGATCTAAAGAGGGAACCCGTAAGAAACGGTTACCAGAGACACGTAGAATTATTTACCTCGTCTTCGTTCAGCTTTGCGGAAATGCTTCGTAGCATCTTCACTGCTGATCAGACTGCTGGAGTCGAGACCATCGAGGTCACCGGTCTTGATTTTGATATTAGAACGGGAAGGAATGCCTTCTTCGTCCTCAACAACGCCTTTCTGAGGTCATGGTAAGTTCAATAAAGGGACTCGTTCCACATATGACATGCATTGCTCTGGGAGGTAGGAATGACATCGTCAGTCTCGTAAATGTCTTGCGCTGTGTCCTGTTTCACGAATCAGCCAATTTATTCAATGGATATTGAAGGAAGAAGTACAATATCTGGCAGGTTCGCGTATTTGTTGCTCATGGCTGTCTTTCTGGAGAGAGTCACAACGTCACGATCACGTATACTCACTCCGTACAGAGCCATTAGGGGCCATTAGGCCTTTATTAGGATAAAGATTGTGAGATTCGATGTGCGCGCACTAATTGAACCGAAACGGAATTATATACATAAAATCCACTCATTCTGACTTTCAATTGATCTTGACCGTCAAAAGCACAGTCATACCATCTGTACCGATGTCTGTAATAATAACATGTCAGACTGGATCTCGGATATCATTGGACGGCCAGTACCATGATTAACACTGCAGGATTTTTTCAGAACGATACCGTACAAAGTGGGCCAAGACTCACCCATTGGCTCCCGGTGCAAGAAGACCTGTTATATTCCTTACCGTCGTGGTGTAGCTAATGCCGCCAAAGTTGGTGTTTCCAGCGGCTGCTGCAATCAACTTGTCTCGCCCCACGTCATACCCGTTTGGTGAAATTGTGTGATTCTCCTCCACATCCTGCAAAGTCATAATGTTGAGGTATTCGTGAAAGGGATATATTTGTGTTTTACCTCTTCTTGAGAGACCCTGGAACAGAATCAATGCTCGAAACTTTATGACAAGCTGTTGAACTTACGCAAGGAACAGTGCGCCACTGTTGGCACTGGGACCATTCTGTCGAAACACTCTAGAAGCTTGTGAAAGTGATGTCACTTCGAGTAGATTGGAACATACCGAAAGTGATTTCCACCAATCAACGACTCCAGGCAAGTTCCTGATTTAGGATTCGTTGAGGAAAAGAGTCTTTTTCATTTACTAGTGCGTCACCTATATCTGGATCGCCATAGTCTTGACGCAATTCAATCTATAGAACATCAACTAAAGATATCGGGCGCAAATTCAAGGACGACATACGGTTTGGTTAACTTGCCCATGCCCATCACCTGAACATATGATCATTCATCTACTGGCGAGTCTGGAGCATCTCACTAACCGAGATCAGCGCTTTGCGGCCCTCCTAGATGAATCCCCAGGCATTCGGTCGAACTACACACGTTGCATTAGTCGAGTCTGAGATTTCGACGGTCAGGTTGCCTTACAATCCAATTGCCTTTGCAAAGTTCAGCAAACCATCGTCGGTCAATACTGCAGGGGAGCTTAGCCCAGAGATTATAACCTGGGGAAAGAAATTTGAGATTCCAACGTTGAGCTGGGTTATATGACCTACATTCAAAGGTTCTCCCAGGGTTGGATTCGTAGTGGCCACATCTAGCATGGATCCCCCTCCATTGGCGGGATTGAAGTAGTCAACCGACTGGGCGAGGGCGACATGAGAGAGAGAGATCAAGGCAAAAAGACTCAGGCTGGTGAACATTGAGAAGGCCAGTTTCAGGTTTCCATGGACAATTGGCAGCTTGCTTTTATACGTCTCTGAGAAGGCTTTAAAATAGATTCCTGAACATGTGGAAATGCATAGAATGATCTTTGAAGGTCAGTTGCAAGCGACACACGTGTATCCATATACACATGGTTCGAGAAGGAACATTGCCCAGAAGAATGTGGAAGATCTTAGCTATTAATAGAGGGACTGAAGGGCTTTGTTCTCTCACCGAGTTCACCGCTTTGAGACAAAGCGCGGCAGTAGCCGTCGCCGGGTGATTGCCGAAATGCCGCTTCATCAACAAGACGGCATCCGGAATCGGCTAAGAGCGAACGGTAAACCCGCCTTGTTGAAACCAACCATCTGCTTATTTTATAACATTCCATTAACTCAATCCTCCACATATCCAATTGATTCCGCGTATCCAGGTAAGTGTTACCATGCAAATACTAGGGCGTCACGGTCTTACGCGGCCTCCTTGTGGGATCACTCATACAGGAAACCATACAGTTTTCTTGTACCCCTTCTGGTGTAAGGATGACGGACGAGGTCGACTCTCACACGCAAGTCGACTCTGACGAGAAACGTCTAACAATACAAATTCCGAGAAACCTCAAGCCTTCGTATGTTGGAAAACGCGGCAAGCTGCGATGGTATTCAGCTTCAGCTTCGTTGGTGTATGGCAAGCTAATAAAATATCTCTGTCAGTGATTTTTGTCGGGGTAGCAATCTCAAGGTGGGTCTCAGTTGAAGTTTCAAGCTGATAAATGACTCGTGTATGTTTTCAGTGTGACAGGGCTCTGCCATGCTCTTCATGCTCTTGGGCACCTGGTCGAGAATGTAAGTACACCCCAATAACTACGCCGCCTTTCAGAGGAGTGGTTCGTTGCAATTCTTGTCGTGCCAAAAACATGAAGGTGCTATCAATCTTTTACATTGTATTTCTTCATGTTAACCCTGAATGGCAGTGCAATCGAAATGTACCTTTCTGTAACAACTGCATCAATGAGCCAAATCCTCAATGCCATTACACGCCTAAAAGGAGCAATAAAGCTACTGGCTTGGGCGACAGATCGTCAATTATAGCCCCGTCTACTTCTTCCTATACCCATCATCGATCTCCTGAAAAACCTCTTTTGGACTCGGAGTACCGAAAACCTGGGCGTTCGCAGTCGTCTACTTTGCTAGAGGTCTCGGCTGGCCGGTTACCCCGTACCACAACTTTCGTACCTCTTCCTGAAACTGTGGTGCTTCAACTCGGCTCGGTCGATTTCGTCGAAATGCCTGGGAGAGGTGCTTTTGATCAGGCCATCGAGTCATTCATCGCAACGTTGATTCCCGAGTTCCAAGAAACGGCCTGTCTCTCTCCGGAAACGTACTCTGCAGTTTTTCACTCTCTGGGAAATGACGATGTGTCAAAGCTTTCGCCCCACGTCAGGACCTGGATTCACTCTCATCCACTAAAAATGGGTTCCAATACTCGGAGTCTGCTCGTATTACCGAGGGACTTTGGATTGCCATCTGTCAAGGCCATCAACGAAGAATTACTTGCTGTTTACCAGAAAATTGTCGACAACCTACCGCGAAGTGGACCTGGCTCTGAAAGCGTCTTGAATGCATTTGAACGGATTCCAGTTCAACATCAGATCTACGATATCCTTGTGTACGCCCATAGGGAGCATACACCTCCCTTTATGATGCTTGAGCAAGTCAGGCAACTAGGATATGTCAGTCGTCATATTTTCTTGCACAATACATGACTTGAATTTTCTTCCAGGGAACTATGACTTGGCCAATGGCCGAGATATTTTTTCGACTCTGTCCCACTTGTATCCTCCGGAATAGCCAAGCTGGGAATCATGATATAGACCAGCCACATCTATCGTGAGTGATATCGTAAATTAACATGCACCGACTGATATATAATCAGTGGAATTGCTGAACTACACAAGTGGTATCGTCCATCCATCTCTCCGAGTCCATCTCCACGGTCAGATTCCGGGAAACACTCTCGAGATCCTGTCCTCCCAGAGAGTCACGTAAAAGGGACAAGGCCGGATTAGTGGCGCTTGTCACAAGGTCAAATTCCCTTCCGACTACATTCACCCATCGCTGCACCATTTCTTGCAGTGCTATTCCTTCATATAAATCGGATAGTCCATCGGTAGCCAGAATCAGGAAACTCGGAGAATTGGGAAGCTGCTGATGGTAGACATCCTTGAAAAGTCAAGTTTCGTTGAGCAAAGCAGAATTTGGGATGAACCACAGGCTCACGGCAACATTGGAGATATAGGGCGGGGGTAACAATATGACGAGCATATTCTTGCAGTCTTCCCGCAGATATCCAATCCTGGTCTACCTTTGACAGTATTCGCGACGTGTATATCGAAGGGATTTTCAACCAAATATCACCAACCGCTGAAGAAATTTACTGTTGAGAATTGGAAGCAGGTTTCAACGAAATCGTGTACCTCTGGTTGGTTCTAAAAATCCCACAATCCGGTTGCTCTTGATTGCATGTTCCTCGGCTGGATGCTCCGACTTGATTCGACGTCCTTCGGTTGGATTGTGAATCAGAGCATGAAGAGCATTTACTTGGTTCGCCGCCCATGATTGATGTGTTCGGACGCCCAAAACTAGAAGAGCTGACTCTCTGAACCTCAGGGAAAGACCGAGGACCTACCTGCATGACAATCTTTACGAAATTTGGTCAGCATGTCATGGAACTGTCCTTGAGACCGACCACTGACCCCCTAGATTCGCTATCCACAGATTCTTTTTCAAAGGGTCCGTCAGACTTAAGACAACTGTTGTCCCACCTAGACACCTAAATGTAATTTCGCTGTTATCCTGACCGCACACGGGGTTTTCGAAAGTCTCTTGGATCTGAGCGTCAGTCATGCGATTCAGACTAACGAAATCTCGTGGAAACAACTGCAAAAACTGGGTACATAGTTGATTGTCGAGATTTGTGATGGAATCACGCAGTATTTGCGAGATATGGGGTATTCCGAGTCGTGAGTCGTGTGTCAAGGCCGACCGCAATTCGTTTTGGATGACATCGGGAAGCTTTTGCAGAACATAGGACACGGTCCAACTATTGAGATGGCCTATTATTAACGATCAGTTCGGCTGCGAGAGGGATCGCGTCTAAAATACCATCAAGAACAAGATTGAACGACCAAGGTCCATTTGGGAGATTCCAAGTCTGGACGACGTACCGATCCTGGTTTTCAGCGACATGGGGAAGGCACGGCTGAAAAGTAATGCAGTGGCAGCCATTGAGAGAAGTTGCAGAAGCCATTCGAGCCAATTCGCGACTGATCTCTGGCTCTTGCATCCTTCGATAAGTCCAAGAGCCCTGACCAGTCCCCATGTCGGTCCGTGCAAATTGGCTAACCTCCTCAAGGGCCTGGAGCTCTTCTGAAGAGTTGGCGGAAGGAATAGATATGACGTTGAAGTAGCTCATTTTAAGGGGAGCAGGTCACTCTATAATATAATGCATTCGCCCTTATAGTCGATCTCTAGAAGATAGAAAAGAGTTGATCCGTAATAATTGTAGTGAGTTGCGGACCTTTTTAACATATTTTTTGGGGCATAATTACGTGCTCTGCCGAACGTCAGGTTTTCCACAGGAAACATAGGACCAAAGAAGGTGTGACCATTCTGACTGGAAAAAGAAGCACGTACTTTTCAGAGCGCTCCGCATGCTCCCCGGGATTGAAGACTGGTATATCCGGATGGACGAACCATAGGCGTCGGTATCGCCGTCTGATGCATGTCGCAGACTCCAGGTCGCGTAACAGAATCGGCCCAGACAAAGGAGCTCATCAGGATCATGATGTTTTTCTCTGACACTGACTGACGTTGAGATGGTTTCTATGCAAGATTGGAACAAATTCTTACAGAATCTTATTACATGTGTCAGTTATCGATTCTATGTGACACAAACCGACATACTTACCGACGCGAATCCGATGTTTTGGGTCATTTTATCGGAAATCAGTTTGCCGCGTCGCGTAAACGGAGGCAAATTTCTCGATCAGACGATCATCATCATTGAAAACTCAGGCCTTTTCAGGCAAGAAAATATCCTTGAATATTTGTAGCAAAGGTATATCTTGAGAACAAAATGTTTAGTATGTAGACTCGATCGTAACGTCCAAGCCGACGGCTTTACCTGAATATGCTCGGTCCGGCCATCGACTCTTTTTCAGGCAAATGATCTGACGAGCGGCCCATGCCAGTTGCGCCATGATACTGGCTCACGATTCTGACAATTTCGGCGCTCTGAAAACAATTTCTTTTCAACTTCCAAGTACATATCGTCGAAGGAATGACGTTACTGTTGGGCGTCAATCAGCTCAAAGCTTGCAAATGCTAAATCATAACCGCCGAATTCATAGTTAATCTTGTCCGTTCGTCTGTATGTCCCGACATTGGTCCCGCTATTGGGACCTTTGAATGGGGCGGCAGTCGTTAAAGCAGCTCTAAAGGCCTTCTGAGCTGCTTCTACTGCACTTTCATCTTCCCCACTAGAGATGAAAAGGGTAAGACTGAGGCGGCCTGGCTGGAAAACCGCGACAACCCGACGAACAAGGGTCTCGAGGTCTGGGATCAGCTGAGTTCCAGAGGCTCCGGCAGAGACTGCCAGGGGAACATTGCATTCGAAACTGGCGTACGACCAGCCTTCTTCTGGAGTGACATGTATCGTATAATATCCTTCAGCGCCTTGGGCACTTGAGCCTGACAATCCGAGTGAAGGATCGTCACCCCAGCGAATGAGGGCATTGGAAGAATATCCACAGGGCGAGAAGCTGTAGGCATCGAGAGTGGTGAGATCTGACGGAAATATTTCGGTGATTCCGAGCAAAGAAGATAGAGCTTGAGCATGGCTCGAAGCCTGTTCTGGTAATACAGACGATGAATGAAATGGCTCTCTGGCTTGAGGTGACAAGCCACTCATGAGAATTTCAATCGTGTAATCAGGAAGAGCTTCCTGATTCCTTGTCTGTGGCAGAGAATCGATGGAACCGCCGACTGGATTGGTGATGTAGAGAAGCCAGTGGTCTCCGTTGACCTTGCCCACCGTGTAGGCGGCTCCTTCTTGAAACAAGTTGTCTAGATATTCAACTTCGTGTTTCCAGTCACGGTGGGGCCCTTGTTGACGCTCTGGAAACATGAACGCTTTTCTAGAGTAGAAACAGCGGTAGACCGAATGCATTTTGGCATGTGTTGACGCGATTTCTAGAATTCGGGGAAGACCAAGAAGGTTCAGAGTGGTCCCACAAGTCTTCAAAATGAGACGATGGGGGGAAATGAATAAGGATGATTCGCTGAAGGAAGTGATAAGTAAACTAGATTGATTTTGAGTCCAAGTAAAAGTGCCTTGCCTGAGGAGATATGCATCCATATCCTGACCTTGGACTGTGCTGAGAATTTTGCATCGTACAATGTCGAGCATTTCTTCCCAGACGTTCTGTTCTATTTTCCGTAGACCTGTTCTGCCGTGCTCTGGAGATTGAGCATCGGGTACGTCTGCTGCTGACGGGGCAAACCAGATCTCGAGCAACTTTTCTGGACCCTCAAAAGGAGATGAGCTAGATTCCTCCAACATTATGCTATTGTTTAGGAGCTGGGCCTGCTGTAGGAGTAGGGAAGCAGTTACAGAGCGAAACAAGTGTGAGGGTTTTTTTTTGGTGCATGGACAAAGAAAAAAAGAAATGTCACACAAAAATTCAATCAATCGATAAGTGGGTATCGACACGTGCAAGCATTTTTTCCGCCGTCATCGACGCATTCCTTTCCGGCAGCCAAATGCGTCGCCTTCTTCGTTTGCCAACATTGCTCTTACCAAGAGTAACAGCTCCTTTACTTCCTGTTTCTCGCTCTTCGTTAACCAATGCACCACGAGTGGTGACCCAGCCACGGTTATTCTCTCATTTTCCTGCTAGACTGGACGCTTCGAATTCTATTCCACAATCTTCGACAACCCCGAATTCATCACCTCCACCAGATGCTACCCTTTCTCAGCGTCTGAAACATCTCATCAAGTCGTACGGCTGGTACGCCTTGGGTGTTTACCTGATAGTTGGTGCCCTCGATTTTGGTGTAGCATTTGCGGCCATCAATCTCATTGGTGCTCAGCAAGTGTCCCAGATAACAGAATCTATCAAGGATTCTGTTAGCGAAATGATCCATTCAAAGCCCCCAGAACCTGGCCGAGAGGGATTAGAGCCGCCCTCGGCCGGCCATGACGCCCATGGAAACACTGGATTGTATGCTATGCTGGTGCTCGCATATACGGTGCATAAAACAGTATTCCTTCCTGTCAGGGTCGGTCTGACCGCTTGGTGCACTCCGAAATTGGTCGGTTGGCTTAGAATCAGAGGCTGGGCTGGTGGTGCGGGTACACGAAGAGCAGCTACCGAGATGAGAGAGAAACTACGAAGCAAGCGAAATCGTGGTCAATGATAAGTGGGTACCCTATTTTTCATCAGTTGCGCTCATTTCATTTATTCTGTTTCCCAGTTTACCCTACAAACGGATTAATCTTACAACAACACTCAATGGAAAACATCAGGCCTCGGCTGGAGGTGCTTCATTATCTGATATTGGCCGGTCGTCAGTCTGGATTGGAAGGGTCGTCCTGCAAACACGTACCTTGTAAAATGCCTTCCTTGACGAGCTCCTCTGGCTTCGGTCTTTTCTGCAATGCATGCTCCAGCTTGTCCTGCCATTACAATTGAGTGATGAATGCAATGCTATTAGAAGAGACTGACTTCGAGCTGGGATCTTTCAAGCTTTGCTTTGTTCGCCACTAGAGCCGGAGACACTTTCGGATCTGCACGAAGATAAATAAGTCCTGGAAAGAAACAGTATCGTCGTTGGCTGACCCTTCAGAATATTTCGCTCGACCAACTCGCGTTGATCTGGTCGCTCTTTGAGGCGCTTCTCCAGGATCAAGGTTGCTTCGTCGATGGATGGCTGACGAGCAGGATGGCCAACAGGGTTCTCGGGTTGCTCAGCTGTATCGACGTTGAGTAATGGATCTAGGACGATTCGCTGCGTAACCTACACATATTTCTTTGACGACTAAATGACAGTTCTTTCAGGGGAGCAATGGTCACGTTCTCTTGCTTCATCGTCTGCTGTACAAGGTATCGGTACTGTTCGCTCTGTATTCTCACATTCTTGTTCATAAATCGCCGTTAATCTCCTTTGTTTCTTGTCTGTGACCATCTCTTCCTTTGGCGAGCTTTTCCCGACGTTCCAGTTTGCAAGAGTCAACCAATTCACGAGTCTCTTCTATGGTTTGCTTGATGCGAAGAACCTGTTCAGCGACATCCATGTCCAACTCGTTCAGCAGATAGACCAGTGACACAATGGCTTGCGGTGTGATAAGCGGAAGCGGCGGCAGCGGTTTCTCGTAGTGAGGTGTCCATAATTTTGGTGCAATAGTAGTTTGTTTCGGCATAATTGAAGGCAGAAGATGTTCAACGAAGCGGTAGAAGAGTTCAAAAATGATTTCGGCGAGTCAATGAGCGAACAAGTCACATGGTATTTAACGCTACTCAAACCACAACTACTCGATGGAAATTTAATATCACCTTCTACCAACCCTTGTGCGAAATATTCTCATGCATTCTTACTTGAAGCTCAAATAATTCTAGCATTATATACGATGGCGCTGCACGAGGAGCCAGGTGATGACTACATTCGTCGCATTTCGACCATGGTTCGCGCGAATGAGCGCAATCTGGCTCAAGCCGGTCTGCCTCAGCGACGAAGACAGCAGTCAGCACCAGCTTCAAATTTCAATCCACTTGGTTGGTTTGCTCCAGGCCAACCAGGTCCCCCGAAAGCCCTTATTCTCGCTTTGGACACACATCACCTCTTCTACCTTCTCATGCGCATGGAAGCCATGACTCTTCCAGTAGGGACACTCGACGTCCGTGTCGACAGCCCTTCAAGGCCCATGAGCTACATAAATATCTTTCCTGATTCAGACAAGTCAGAGACACTATCGCTGGCCTCGTTTCGCTCCTCATTTTCAGTCGTCTCACGATTATCTCTGGGTGGTGGCTGGTGGGGAAGACCAGAACCACCTAATCTGGATGCTGAGCTCAAATATCTCTATAGCTCATTCACTAAGCTGCCGGCTCTTCAGATTACTGCACCTGGCCCCAAGGTCATCGCAGAGCTGGCTAACGAGCCTCCAAACGAGAATGCCATCCCACTCGACTCTTTCAAGACCTTGGAAAGCTTGGAATGTGTGGATATCGATCCGCGGACTTTGCTGGGGTGGGACCAGCTCGCTGTCAGTCTGAAGAGCTTGAAGATCAAGAAGAGCGGTCTGGAGGATGTCTCTGATATCTTCATTGGAGCTGTCTTGGACGACGCGGCTAGAAAGGCAGGAAGCTCTAGTCGGAAACGACGTCGGAAGCTGCCCCACGGTCCTAACCGTCAAATTTCGTTCTATGGCACGCAATTGCCCGATTCTGTGCCAGAAGATCTGGAGGAGAATGAGGTGCCTTCAGATCCGCCGCCTGAACCTCCAGAAACACCTCCCGTTCAATTGTCCAAACTTCACTGGGCATCCCTGAAGCATCTGTTCCTGTCCGACAATTCACTGACATTCCTTCCTGCCGAGCTCTTCCCCCTCTTGGTGTCACTGACCCATCTCGACCTGTCATCCAACCTCTTTGTTTCTGTTCCAGCGGGCTTGGGCGCCTTGTACAATCTCATGTCTCTCAATATTTCCGACAACATGATCGACTCGGTCCTCGGAATCTACCAGAACCTCGGACAAGTGCTGACGCTCAATCTTTCCCGTAACCGTCTGGAATCTATCTGCGGTTTAGAAAGACTTCACGCTTTAGAGCGAGTCGACCTTCGGGAAAATCAGATCGAGGAGAGCGCAGAAATCGGCCGTCTAGCGACTTTGCCCAATATCAAGGAGGTTTGGATTGAAGGGAATCCATTTGTCGAGTACGAGGAGGGATACCGAGTGGCATGTTTCGATTACTTCTGGAAAGAAGAAAAGACCATCACGCTCGATGGGACACCACCAGGATTCTACGAGAAACGGAATCTCACGTCACCTCCGCCGCAACAGATGTCGTCTTCTCGACCTGTTTCTGCTGCTATAAATTCGCCTCCGACTGTAGCCATCGGTCATGCTCATGCTCATGCTCATCCCCAATCTCCACCACAGACGACGTCAGATCATGCTCCATCTGTGACAGCTTCAGCCAATGTCTCGCCTCATTTAGCTCCAGTCAGTGCTGTCGGTGTCAGTGGAAAGCCCCGCAGGAAGAAAACAAAGAGAATTGTCGATCTTGACGGTGATCTCAGTGACGGGAGCACCAAGAGCACGAGACATATCAGGACTCGGTCGGACGGTGTCAGTAAAGATAAAGGGAAGGTTTTCAAGAGCAAACAGACCGCTTTTGCTCCGCCTGATCCCATAGAAGGCTCAACAATCAACTCGACCCCTCGGAGATCACGTCACAGTCGCTATCAGACAGAACATATTCCAGATTCTCAGTCGACATCGTTCGCAAGAGAATCCGAGTCGCCGACGGATCTACCACCTTTGCCTGAATTCAGACGGTCCCGAGGCTCTCAAACCTTTTCATCAAGGTCTGCGGCACGACGAGCACGAGTAACAGCTTCTGTTTACGAACCGCCGACGGCGGATGTCGACCATGATGAGGAAGAAGGCGAGCAGATTAAAGACGACGCTGAAGCTTTCCGACGCAAGATTGAAGCTTTGAAGGCAGATATGGGTGACGGATGGCTGAAAGTCTTCAGTCAGAGTCAGTTGAAGACATGATCATCATGCATTCCTTTTATAATATCTCTACATTTAGTCGGGTCTCTGCAATATATTGCCGTATCGGAAACATTGAACAAAAAATGGCATTGAACTCGACTGCGAATGTTATCTACTGGACAAGGCGCAGCTCTCTTTGATTTATGAAGGATCTTCATTTTCTGCTAAGCAGACTGGAAGATCCAGGCTCGTTGATGGCGGCCAAGCGAGCTGGTCAGTAAGCTGTCGGCTTAAGATATCGTTTTTAACGTTGGGCCACTGGGAAATATTCGAGCAGCGGCGGTACAGGACCAGACAAGAACTCGGGTAGGCGGCATTTTCGTGATGACCGCCAAAACGCTTGTCACTGTTAGTCTCGAAAACCAGCGGCGAATGTGATGGAGTTGTCACGCGTCACTCCTTCCGAACTTTCTCGCCTTCAAAATACAGCCGCTTCGGAACACGTCGCTCGTTACTGTTGCTCCTCCATCCACTGTTAATTTCATTAAATCATGGGTGCCAATCTCTCCAAGGCGCTGGGTGTGTGTTCTCAATAATTTACAATCGGCGACATAAACTGATGTTTGGCCAGGCAAGATATTTGGGAACAAGGAGATGAGATTGTTGATGCTCGGACTGGACGCGGCTGGCAAGACGAGTGAGCTTTTTCGTTCAAAGTAACCAGCAATTCACTGACACCGTTCACAGCTATTCTGTACAAGTTGAAGCTGAATCAGTCAGTAACTACAATTCCAACAGGTCCTCAGTTCTATTACTGCTCAATACCTGGCTGACATCTGTTTCAGTCGGTTTCAATGTGGAGACGGTCACGTATAAAAACGTCAAGTTCAATGTTTGGGATGTAGGAGGTCAAGACAAGATCAGGCCACTCTGGAGACATTATTACACCGGCACACAAGGTCTCGTTTTTGTGGTCGACAGCCAGGACCGGGAGCGAATTGACGAGGCCAAGCAGGAGCTTCACCGGATATTGAGTGACAGGGAAATGAAGGAATGTTTGCTCCTCGTCTTTGCCAACAAACAGGATCTTCCTGGTGGTATGTCGCAGTCATGTTCATCTCTATCCCCACTGACTCTGCTACAGCAATGTCCCCTGCAGAAGTGACCGAGAAATTAGGGCTACATAAAATGCGAGACCGGTCGTGGTATGTACACCCAAGGTGAGCCCTTTGACCCTGTCTTCTCGATGGAGACTCAACCCGGTTATAGCTGCGCAACGACAGGAGAAGGTCTGTTTGAAGGTCTCCAATGGCTGTCGCAAAACGTCAAGAAACGTCCACAGTAAAAGGACTTCGTGTTCTTTTCTCTATTCTGCTTGGTTTCTGTAGATCCTGCTGCTTATGATACCCCCAATATCCTTACTATTTTTCCAATCATGGCCTTACACGAACTGCATGAATGGACATTTTATGCATTACTATCATGTCCTCTCTCATCTTCTCTCGACCTTCATGCACTTGGTATAAATCCATTTGTGAAGCTTAGATAAACCGAAATGTCGTGCTTGTTCGCTCATTCAGTTCAAAATTTCCCTTGAGCTCTTTCTTCCATGTTTTCGACGGCGAGATCCTTGCGTCGCGGTTTCGCCACAGTCACCGGCTTCACTGGCGCTATTGGAAACACACCACTGGTTCGTCTCGGAGATTATAATAACTCGAACAGCTTATGCACCAGCGATTAGATATACTTGAAAGGTCTTTCTGAGCAAACAGGCTCTCATATATTTGGCAAGGCTGAATTCCAAAACCCTGGTGGCAGTGTCAAGGATCGTGCCGCGCTTGGAGTCGTCCGACATGCAGAGCTTAGCGGTCAGCTAAAACCAGGAGGCACTGTTGTTGAAGGGACTGCTGGAAACACCGGTATTGGCCTTGCTCATGTCTGTCGGGCCAGAGGCTACAAGTGCGTGATTTTCATGCCGGACAGTCAGGTAAACCTGGCTTGCATTTCGTTGAATCTGGCTAATAATACAACAGAGCCAAGAGAAGATAGACCTTTTACGCATGCTGGGTGCTGAGGTCTATCCAGTTCCAGCTGTAGCCTACGACAACCCAAAAAATTACAACCACCAGGCTCGCGATTATGCCAAAGACGCGCCTAATGCGATCTGGACTGACCAGTTCGACAATGTCGCCAATGCTAATGCCCACTATGAATCCACTGGACCTGAGATTTGGGAACAGACTTCGGGTGAATTGGACGCATTCGTTTGTGCGACTGGTACCGGTGGAACTCTTGCGGGTGTGGGCAAATACTTGAAAGAGAAGAGTGCTGGCAAAACACAGATTTGGTTAGCTGATCCTCCTGGTCTGTTACTTTCTTCTTCTTGGTCTATTCCTGATGTCGTATTCAGGCAGCGTCTTGACCAGCTACGTGAACAGCGGCGGAAAGCTCATAGAAAGGAGTGGGAGCTCTATCACAGAAGGTATGACCGGTCATTCGCGTCTTCCATGGCTGACAATCTGCAGGTATCGGCCAGGGTCGGATAACAAACAATCTCGGGACATTTGTGAATGAGCTTTCAGGAGCTTTCACTGTGCCGGACGAAAAGTCGATTGAGATGGTTTACCACCTCCTTGACTCTTCAGGTCTATATCTTGGGGCTAGTTCTGCCTTGAATGTCGCTGCTGCCGTTGATCTAGCAGCTCGACTTGGGAAGGGTAATGTTTTCAACCTCCAATTGGCCTTTTTTACTCACCTTGACCCAGGATCGAAAATCGTCACTGTTCTCTGCGACGGGGCATATCGCTACCAGAGTCGTCTCTTTTCTAAAAAGTGGCTGGAAGCAAAGGGTTTGTCGGATGCGATCCCTGCTCATTTGAAGAAGTATGCGGTTCTGGATTAGCGTCGCGGCCAGGTTTCGGATACACCGGTTCGAACTTCGGTCCCGAATGGCTTATGCAGCTCCTTTACTAAGTTGTGGGCGCTGCAAGTTGAAACATAAGAAACGAGTTGCGCATAGATACCCGCAGTTGAATCTATCTCGCAGTTGAATCTGTCTCAATAATGAGCAAATAATTGTAATATTGAGTAGGACGGGAGCGACGGGAGTCATTTTCTTTGGGGTTTCATTAACCGGGGTTTGTTGGCAACCAGATTGCAGTCAGTAAACAGACCACCACAAACACAAGACAGGACAGCTCACGTGCTATGCAAAATTCAAGTTCTGAGGACGTCGACCTGTTGTTCTTACGAGCAGGTTATTTTCTTCCTTTGTCCGTTATTTGACGACCGACGGGGTCGCCATTTCGCGCACCCTGTCGACACAACCATCGATCGTTAGCCCGCAAGCTACCTCGGGTGCAGCTCGCAGGGATTCACTTTTACTTTTCATGACCATCTCATTGGGCGGCCTGGCCATGTCCATCCGAAATCCCTTTTCAGAGCTCATTGGAAATGTGTTCCCTAAGAGCGACATCAGATCCATATTCTGCCTCGTTGTCTTCACTATAGTCTTCCTGGTTCTCGGTCAGCCTTTTTTCCACTTCTCTTCTGGCTTATTACTGACTGGTTATTCAACAGCTTACCTCACAAATCCATCTGAAACCTCATTCAGGGCCTATCTCACTGAACAGTCCTTTCGCCAGCATCTCAGTCGAATTGACGATGGCATCGACGACGATCAGGATTCCACTGAAAAATCAAATTTAACAAAGTCTTCGTATAGACGTGATTCGGTCTCACCAGCACGGCACACTCTCCCTTTCGACAATCGTTCGCCTTTTCATTTTGCTAACCGAGCCTCGGTTTCGCTTCGAACACCGAAACATGTTTTTCACACCTTCGGTATTTTCACCATTGCGGCCATGATTCCTCTCGCAAAGGCTGACCGCCTTCGGAATGAAACAGATATTTCTATGATTTCTGACTCTTGGTACTTTGGTGCATTTGGAAAATGGTGGAGAGGTGGCGTACTTGAGGCTTGGTACCAGGATGTCATTGCGCGGTCAAATGATGAGGAAAGCTGGAGCTCCGGAATTCTTGGCATGAAAACGTTGGATCGATGTACGGAATACAACGGTCAGCAGAAAAACTGCTACCTTTTTCTGTTGCTCATGATTCGCAGCTCTTCCAGGCCTTCCATTCTCTACGAAGAATCTCCCACCGCATAGCTTCTCCCGGGGATCTCCACCTCGTCTTCGAAATCGTGACAAGGCCTCTCAGCGCTCAGGAAATTCGAATCGGAGTTCGACGCCCCCTCCTCTTCCAAAGTCAGCGTCTCTGCCTCTTCACACTCCTCGAAGTTCACCGGATCGGAATACCATTATTTCGTCTCCACCTCCGCTGCCAGTTCAGTCACTTTCTGTGGTTGATTCAACACATTTGGCTCTTCCGGCGCTTTCCACAGCATCTTCCACAGCCGCTTTATTTGATCAGTCTCCACGTGTCGTTGAGCTTCTCCGTCAAATATCACTCTCCAAGGCATCCGTGATAGATCTTCGAACTCAGCTCACCGAGACTGAAGCATCTGCCTCCCAGTCTCACTCCTCTTTACAAGGCGAGTTGGACACTCTTAGGGAGCGCAAGCGTCAGGAAGATGCTACACGGACAGAGCTTAAAACTCGAACCAAGGCACTAGATGATTCGAAAAGGACAGCTGAAGGTGTTAGGAGAGAGGCAGAGAAGCGATTAAAAGCCGTCGAGACTGCTCGCGATGATGCTAAACAGCGAATGGTTTATCTCGACAAGGAAATAATCGATTTACAAACCCGGCTATCCACCGATGAAGCCATCGTTCGTCGAATGCATAACAACATATCGGAAGCTGAACAGGAAATGGCAGCGACATTGGATTACAAGCGACGAGAGATCAAAGTCGCTGACGATGTGATAACAGCGCTAAACATTCGCACCAGAGAATTAGAGGAAAAGCTGGCTAGTGAAAAGGAAAGGCTTCGCTTGGTTCGAGAGCAGGCCGAGCAGCGAAAACAGCTCTTTCCCAGTCTTCCAGTTGTCGATGCTTCCTTGCCACGCTCGCCAATCTTATACGGATCACCGTACGAGAATTTACACCCCATGGAAGAGTCTGGTGCTGGTGAAGGGACAAACGTCGTTCGTGACAGTCGGTCATTCGAATCAGAGTCTGGTGGCATTCCCTTGTCGCCCAGGCCTGCCAAATTATCTCTAGGCAGACTATCGAATTTTGCCAATCGGACCAACGAACTTGGAGCTTTACGCCCCAATGGATTTCTTTCCGTCTACGACGACGGGCTGGCACATCATTCAACTACATTTTCCCCATTTTCGGACACTCCTGTATCCCCGGGAATCGCCATATCGCCCACTAGTACATCTCTCATCCCATCTGGTCTGATATCCTCTTTGGACCCACCGGCTGATGTTGTCTCTCGGTCTTTCCGATCCGAGAGCGATGTCTTTTTGGACAGAGATTGGCAGAATCACGGGAATGGAGATCCTATCCGAGTTCATCGTAGTCCCGTCACGACTTCGCCAGCTTTGATGTATCCAGGAGAAGCAGAACATGATCCTTTCGAGGTTCGCGTTTTGTCACCCAGAGAGCGTGAGCGCTACCAGGTCGGCTCTGACAGTGCCATGGATATCCAACGAGTATCCATTCTCCAGCGGAAACCCAGTGAACCTTTGGCTTCCGACATCTATCAGCTAGACGAAGGTTTATCGGCCCAAAAGTCGGCTTCCAAGCGCTGGTTTCCTACAGCCAAGGAGAAACCGATGAAAGGTCTGAACCCGGACGCCAAGGTATTCAACATTGTTCGCAAGTCTATCAATGGCTCGAATGGGACCACCGCCGTCGGGAGCATCAATTCGTACGATGCTCTGAATCCAACCGGTATGATGCCTTCGACTGGCGCAGGAAATAATCCTTCATTTTTGCGAGCTTTTGCGCCATCGCCTGCAGAGCGTGAAGCGTTGAAGCGCGCCCTTGGTGGTTCGACCAATGCCAGCTTGGAGCTGCTTCCAAGTCTGAGTGACGTCGGAAGCATCCCGTCGTCGCCTTCGCATGTTCAAGCCATTGCGGTGCCTCAGGATAATGGACGAATGGCAGCTAAAGCTATTCCAGCCTGGCTTCAGACTTTGCCTCGTATCCGGAAGCCCAACTTTAGCCCTTGGGACGATGAAGAGACCGCGACCAGGAATGGCGAGCGTTGAGTTGATTTCTAGACCTATCTTGAATGTCCTGTCCTGTTTGTAGTCTAGTAAGGTAAAGGGGCGAGTAAGAGAGGTGATTTTTGTTCCAAATAGTAGCCAACTTTATATATATATCATGACCAGTACAGTCTGAGTGAATTTTCAACTTTCGAGACTGGGCTTTCGAAAGTCACCTGACCCTCGATGTCGACTTATGGAACCACCAGGCATTTGCCAGCCACAACCTTCAAGGACCGCGGCATCGACTATCATACTACCCTTTTCCGTCGTCTTACATGGGACGGCACTGTTCCACTCGAAATCAGAGTTCATCCAAAGGAACTTCCCGCAAATTCGGATCGTGGTCTCGAAAGTTATTTCATGCAGGCCCCCAGAGTCAGCTATCTTCCTCTCCTTATGCCTGAAATAAGGAGGTTCTTCATGGATATCGTCTTTGACGAGACAGCTGCAAAGGATCTCAAGGACGACGAGTGGTGGTTCGAGACTTCAGAAGGAACTTTACTCAAATGGTAAGGCCCTTTGCTTCATGATCAAATCAAGGACCAAGTAACCCTCTCTCCATAGGCATTGGCCTATTGGGCTAATATTCGACAATCATTCCATTTCAATGTCCCTCAAGTCTCGGCCTCAACATGCTGTACCTCTGCGCATAATTCTTCATCTCGCTTCACCGCCAACAGATAAGCTTCTCCTGGCGCCAAGTGCAGAGTCATGCAAGCTGGCATTCATGGGCCAGCTAAAGGAAGCAGATTTCCTCAGATGGGGCAACACAAAACGAATGACTGGTCTACGAAAGCAAGACCAGGATGGACTATGGGAGGGAATCAAAGAGCGTGAGTCAGGGTTCACTTGACTGCCATTACCATGTTCAATTAAAGTCTTTTAGACAACTTTGAAGACTATTGGCGCGTTGCTTCCAAAGTCACACCGACCTCGGGAACAACAAGATCTCAGTCGCCTGGACCTCCGCCTTCTTCAGCTTCGATGCATAACAGGCCGCCTTCAGCTGACCCTGCTGGACCGTCTGACCGAGATGGAGCGTACAGCGTCCGAAGCGTGCCAGTCAGAATATACCTTCCAGATGGACCAGTTATTCAAAGCCTTGTGCCGCCTTTACTGGAAGACGGTGAGTGCCCCTTTTTAACTGGTTCGAGTTATATTTTACAATTTAGCAGGCACTCCTCATACCCTTGGCTATTTCCTAGAAACAAATGTGCCTTTACTTTTCCCTTCGCGTCCACCTCCACCGCCTCCTTCACGAACAAATCCGAATCCTCAGCCTCCAGCGGCTCCAGAACTTGCTTATCCATTAATACAAGGCGTCGTTACACCTTTAGACTCTGAGATGGCTTGGTTGGGAGCTTGCTTAGCAGGGGCCGATGGCTGGGTCAACGTATGTGTCGGAATAATGAATTCATGAACAACTTATACCCCTCGATGATATATATACATCTTTTTCTCGCAAGTGAACATTCTGCAACTCGATGATTAATTATTCCCCAATTCCCTCGACTTTCTTGTTCGAGGTATTACTTCTGGTCTAAGAGTACAAAAGAGGAAATGTCGTCGAGGTCCAGTGGCGCCTCCAGCGACTGCAGCCGTTGCAACACGAGTCCCAAGAGGAGTTGTATCAGTGCCGCTGCCTCGGACACCCAAGCTAAACATACGATCAAACACTGAAAGATGTCAGTCTTGGTCGCAATGGATCATTCTTGCACTTACGAGTTGCAATGAAAGCTTTTGCAGTCGTTTGGCAGCTCAGGTGAGTCAAGGATAATGGTGGTGAAACTCCTTCCAGCATACGTAGATATCGATATACCATAGACGGCTGTGGCGGACCTGAACAGCTTGTCTGAGCTGAAATAAAACAAAGAGCAATATATCTCACCAAAACGGAAGACAGCATGATAAGCTTGTTTCCATTTCTCCTCGAGTAGTCGAGCACAGTTTGCAGAGTCTGGACATGTTCCGCACTGTGGAATGTTGTCAATGCTGTTGCGCGAGGAATAGCGAAAGAAAAACTAACACATTGATATTCTTTGGCAACCATTGTCAATCCAATCTTGAGAACACGTTCAAGAAACCAATTTCTGCGTTTCTCGAGCTTGAGAAGGGTTTCCTTACTCAATGTATTCAGTTCGTGTTCTGACCAGCCCCCTGGATTATCCAAGACGAATCTACTGGACTCGCGATAGAGCTCTTCCTCCTCGAATAATTCTGCAATGCGCATGGCTTTGATGGGCTTTCCAGCTGCATGAGTGAGAAGGAACTTGAGGCATTCGCGTTGAAGAGAAGGAACAGAGAGTTTGTGAGAGATATTCATCAGATTCTCGACGTTGTTCCAAGTGATTGTACATTCGAGGCTGCAGATGGTGAGTATCGGAAAACAATCGAGAAAAGGACTCACTGTGGATATACAAATTTGAGGAAATCGTGGAATGTGTTGGCTCGCTCCTCCTTGAGCACAATTACCGCGTCTGGGCAATTCCTGAGGCGTTTCTTCAACTTTTTTGTTGTCGACCTCTCTCTCGGCTTGTCGGTATCAGTTACGGTGACAGGAGGAGCGCTCTGAAGCTTTGCCAGGCTGTCGTCACGAGCGCGGGCTTTGACAGAGTCCGTATCGCTTGTTTCGCTCTCGCTGGGCGCACCGTCTTCGCCCTTTGGGAACTCTACCAGGCACTCGAGATCCTCTGGGTCCATGTCTGGATCCATAGGAGCAAAGGTCATCTCTGTGGGAGGTTCACGGATGCTTCGGTCGCCTGGAATGGATGGAGGCTGAGATATCGTGATAACAGAAGACATGGACGGTGGTCGACCTGTCTCTGCCCAGTTGCCGCTCAATGCAGCTTCGAAGAATGGGGAAGCAAAGAAAAGGACTTCCTTGTGTGCCCTGCATGCTGTAAGCCCCTGGAGACTAGAATGATAACAGAGACCTGCCAGAATGTAGTGCTTTCGACAACAATCTTGACTGAGCCAGGGAACACTGAATGCTTGCTGAATGTCTCATCAAGTTCGATAGCTTCATCGTCGTCCTCTATGCTCAGCTCGGACACGATATCGTCCGTTTCGCATTCTTCTAGAAGCCATGGTGGCGAACCCGACGAACGGAATATTCCTGAAGCTGCGGCATGAGTTTCTGTAGGAGAGCTCAATGAAGCGGCTGGATTAGGGCCGCGAGAGTGTCGGGCAATAAGAATATGTGACGGATTGGTGGTCATCGGAGAAGATGATCAAAAAGGAAAGCGATGACACAACTCATATGTAAGCGAAGACTTTTCCTCGGCATTCTCAGTCTGGTTGCTTCAGCACACGGAACCTGACTGTGACAGCTTTCCACAGGATTCCAGGTGTACTTCCGCAATGCAACAGTCTCGGAAGGAAATATATATCGCCACCTTGAATTTAACGCGGTTTCTGCAGTTTCGTCTACGCGTAAGAGGGGTGAATTATTCAATAAAATACTCTATGGATACATCATGGTGGTGGTGGTGGTGGTGTAGCTGAAGGTGCTTGCGGTGTCGCCTCTGCTGTGAACTCTGCTTCTATTCGTTCTCGAGCCCGTACCACTTTGGACTGAAGATAATGTGAATGGACTGGAGCTTGGACTTTTCCTGTTGGCAGAGCATCTTTTGCTGGTGCAACGGGAGGCGAATTTGCTTTGAATAAGTGCTCATAGTTCTGAACAACGGTGGTCAAAAGGGAAATGAAAGAATAACTGTCGGACAGACCTGGAGAACTTGCTTCATCTCGTCACCTCGCTTGAGGTTGAGAATCAGGTGGGCTTCGTCGAGGGTCATTCGATGTTGCCGTGTAAGTTGGTCTGTAATTGAGCCGCTTGTAGCATTACCGACACCGTTGACATCGCCACCAAGGGCTGCCTGCGGTGAATGTTTTGCATCTGAGAGGAAGATACATCAGTGTTCCGTCCGAGACACTGTAGGAACGTACTTTTGACCGCTTGCCGTCCAGCCTCAAAGAAGGCTTTTCCCAAGATTCGTGCACCTACAACTAGGATTTGCACTAAGATCCTTGGAGAGGACTAATTTTTTTCAGTAAACATCGAGCCCTGCCGACTCAGCTCACCATACAGCCAAGGAAAGAAGTAGGCGGTCAAAAAAAACTCGAGGTCGGAAACGTGACTTTTTAAGTCTGCCCATGTCAATCTCCTCCAAAAAGCGCAAACAAGTCGACCCTCGCTCTGACATTCCATTGAAAAAAGCCAAGACATCAGACAAAAAGAAGGATGTGAAAGGAAAAGGGAGGGCCACAGATTTCCAGGTCACATCTACTTCGCTGGTGCTCTCGGTGCCTCCGGTGTTCGCAAATGACCCCAAAGCTGGAATCAACGAAATGTTGGACTCGATGGTTATGAGGTGCGCTTTCGTATGGGCCATGGGCCAAATTTACTCAAATCACCAGATACATCCCAGCGCTACAGGGCGTTGTCCTCTCCCATTCCAACCTCACATTTCTACAAAATACAGCCACCATCAACGGCGCTTGTCCTTTTCTCATATGCGATGTCGGCTTCGACGCGACAATTTGGAGTCCAGCTATAGCCATGAAACTAAGTAATACATGTCTTTTCTCCTTCGTTTCTATATTTACGGTGTAACAGCGGGGAAGGTCAACCTTTGTTCCCCGGACCACATATCTCTTCTTGTTCACCGTACATTCAATGCCTCGATCCCCCGACATCATATCCAGACGGATGAATGGGAATTCGAGTATGGACCGGCGGAAAACGACCCAGAATTTGGACCTGCTGCCAATGAAGAACTGGAAGACGGAGAGGCAGAAAAAGTCTTCGGGGAATCAAGTGGGAAATGGGTACACAAGATCACTGGTGACACTCTGGGCGGGGAAGACGGCTACCTGGAATTCACTGTCATTGGGTACGCATATTTCTCTTCCTGTCGGATTCTTCGTTCAACCGTCACCAGCTTGACTGTTGCAAATGAAATGCTCTCCGTGGTAGGATCACTTCAATCCGACCCATTCTCCCCGCTTCACGTTGCGGCTGCGCCAATGAAGGATCGGCCTGCTGAATCGGACAGCTCTCCAGAAGACGAGGTGGTTAGGAGAAACGTCAAGGTGGATTCAGACGCTGAAGATGTCGAAGACGAGATTGAGAATGCCGACGATGTAGAAGCTGAGCCGGAGCAACCTGAAAAGGTTGTGAAAAAGAAAAGGGGCAAGGACGAGAAAAAGGTCCAGGGCAAGCGCAAGGCGAAGGAGCCAGGGGATTTGCCGCAGAGGGATTCCAAAAAGAGTCGAAAGAAAAAGTAGCCCGGACGGTCACCTGTCTGTCGCGTATTACATCATCACAAGCATCGTTCGTTGACTTTTGTCTCCATGTTTCCAACCGCCGCTCGCTTTGATCCTCTCAAGAGTATGCTACAAAAAAATCCATTCAGACACGTTTTATTCACTAATCTCGCAGTGTCAGACGTCCCGGGACCTAACAGCTACAATCTCAACCAAGGTGAACAATTTCAACCTCAGATGTCTCTCGTCAGACTTATCATTCTAGAATCGCAGCTGGACGCCTATAAGCGCGGAGCATTCCTTGAAAAGACTGATCGGTTCAATGAGAAGCAGTCCGACGTGCCAGGTAGGTCTTGGGTATCCTTGGGTAGAATCTGACACTCATGGACACCAGGCCCCGGAACCTATGAGACCGATATCAAGAGACCCGCAATCAAGTCAAAATTCAGCACTACACAAACTGACCGATATGCTCTTCTACAAAGAAAAGTGGACGAACTAGAGAGGGTCCATACTGAAGACAAGAAAGCTGTACGTGTCTCCCTTTTCATGATTGGTACTTGCTCGATCTATGCCTTCAATAGCACCATTCTTCTATAGAGCGTCTGAAACTGGACTTGGCTCGATACCAGAAAGCTCATACAGACCAGTCGACAATTTCTGAGAAGCTGAAGAAACAAAACGATCTTCTCGAACTCCGTAATGCTGAGCTCCAAAAGTCTCAAGCAAACGATCAGATGGAGCTCAAGAGCCTGAAGCACAAGCTCAGAATGGCTGAAAATGCAACACGAGTGGCTGAGCAATCTCATGCTCAACTCGTTTCTCAAGTCGGCGACGTTAGGGAGCTGAAGAAGGAACTAAAGGAGCGGGATCGACGAATATCAGAACTGGAAAAGGAGCGAAAGAAGCGGGAAGGGCTGGAAGCCAAGCTGCGGGAAACTCAGGCCAAGGGAGAACAGGATGTTCAGGCGGTAAGAGACGTCGTAGTCTCTCTGAAGCGGGATTTGGCTTCGGCTAGAGATGAGCTCCAGGACGCGTCTTCTCGGATTGCTCGAGTGGAAAGGGATGCTTCGGTCGCAGAAGCAGATCTCCAGTACCAACTGGACAAACATTATACCATGATGACACGGATGGCCCAAGCTTACGCTCATTTGGCCGCGTCGACTGTCCCGGAGCAGATGCTAAACCATGCGAAGCAAGAGAATGCGACTCTTCATCTCCAGAATGCGCGACTGGTTCGCAAGCTAGCAAACTCCGAAGGTCAAGTCGTAGAGCTGGCCAACTTTGCTCGACAGATGAAGGAGGAGAATGTCAGATTATCTGTCTGTTTGCAGTCGACGGAACAGGAAGTCTCCTTCTATGTTGACATGCTAGGTGATGCATTGCAGCACCAGACAGATCTACAGCGAGACGCCAGAAATTCTCGTGAAATGGCACAGGCTTTTGCCCATCTCTCGGAGGAAATGCGACCACGTTCAAACCTTTTCGACGAAACCATCTCACTTTCATTCGAGCTATCTCTCCTGCATTCTCACCAACTTCTCTTCGCCTATTCAGTAATCCAGCAAGAGCTGGATATTGAAGCAACCGCGAATGCCCGACATTCTAGAGAATTGGTCGACGCTTCGACTCGCCAAGCAACATTGGCCTCGGAGATGGATCAAGTTCGGCAATCTTGGGACTCTTGTCAGCTTCTCCTGAGAACAGCCGAGGAACTGGCTGAAGGCCTCCGGTCCTCTTCGGAAAAGCTGAAGCTACAGGTCAAAGAGCTTGAATCCAAGCTGGATGGCTTGAGCTCTCAACATCAAGTTTCACTCAAGAAAGAGCAAGACACTGCCCAACGTTTGACGCTGATGGTGCAGAAAGGCCGCATGGCGGAAGATGGGCTGAGAGCTGAGATTGAGACGTGAGCAACTTGGTTTACCCAGTCGAATTCACTGACCATAGCTTTCCAGGCTGACATGCGAACTGGCAGATGCTGAACGATATCAGGAAGCATATTACACGCTCTCTGATGAAGTCGGTGCTTTGGTGGCGAGGAAAGCGCTGGCAGAAGAAGAGGCAAAGAGACTCAGCGAGTTCAATGCGGAAATCATCGGGCACCAGAACCCAGCACAGCGCATTCTATATGTCGAACGCATACGGAACGAGCTGGCCGAAACGAAACAGGTACTCAGGTCGCTCCGGAGTGATTGCCAAAGCTGACCATTTATTGCGACAGAAACTCATTCACTCAGTACGGTCACATGAAAATGCTGTGGTACAGAACGACGACTTGCAACGAGAGCTGGAGATGTACAAGTCTGTAATGGTCCCGATGGAGAACAAGCCCCGGACGCACATTACTCGCGTCAAAAGGCAACCGCTGGTCAACGTCAACCAGAGTTTTGGAGGCGAAAATCAGCAGGTAAACCTAATCTGTTCTTCGGAAAGGAATATGCTCGAAACTATCCCCGCTGATATGACTCTGGACGAAATTATGTAGCACTCGATGTAAATATTATTGTTTGAGACAGCGAGGTTATGGTTTGAAGCTGAACACGTGCCAAACCTATCAGTTTTTTTAAAACCACCATGTTGAGCGACTCCGAGTCTGAGGATCAGACAGACCACCACCTTACCATCAACGAGCACTATGCAAAGGCCTTTGAATACAAGAAAGAGCGGGAAGAGCTCGAAAAGTGTGAGTTTTGCACTTTTTATTTTTCAGTGTGGTTTCCTAACTCTCTTCAAGTGAAGGCGAAATATGGGTCCGACTTTGAAGAGGACGACGACTCGGAAACCGATTCTGAATCAGCCGAATCCGAGGACGAAGACGGGGAAGAGCTCACGCCAGCCGTCGATGCTGCCATTCTACGGACCTTGGCCAGGATAAAACGCAAGGATCCCGAAATTTACAACCTCGAAAAAGGTGTCTTTGAAGGTATTTTGTATCATGTCTGCTCCTTTCCCCTCTTATTGGACCTAAGAGGAACAGAAAAAGCTCGCAACTGCACCAAGCCTCTCTCGCGCTCCCAAAGACAAGGTGGGCCAATCCATTTATTGATTGTCCAAAATCTCATCAAAATTCAGAAAGCAAAACCGGTGACACTCCGGCAAGTGACTCTGGAGACGACTTTGAATGAGGCGACTTCTCGTACCCCAACGCCAGAACCTCTCTCATATGCCGACGAGCAGATCGCTCTTCGCGCGGAAACCATAGCTGCTCTTAATGCAATTGGCGGTGACGAAGTCGACGAGGACGACGACGGACTTCTTGTTCTCCGAGAAAAGACAAAGGATGAGGTCGAGAAGGAGGAAGAAGAGTATCGCGCTTATTTGAAACGAGAAGTCGGGACAGACATCAAAGAGCTGGTCACCGTGGAGCCGAGTGCGATTTGGGAGCCCAAGGACGACGAACCCAAGCCCAGCAAGAAGAAGGGGAAAAAGAAAAAAGATGGCAAGACAAACGAGGAGGAAGACCAGGAATTCCTGATGAAGTGTGTGTTTTCTTTTGTTCGCAAATCTCACTGCAACTTGTTTATCTAGCTACATTCTCAATCGCGGGTGGATAGACCGCTCCCTCAAGCAAGTTCCCACCTACAAGCAAGTCACCTCTTCAAAAATCAAACGAACTGAGTCAGAGGCTGATGGTGAAGACGATGTCGACCTTCCCACTGCCGATCCCGATATTAATGAAGACGATTTTGAGGAGATCGTCGACCGTTTCGAAAGTTCATACAACTTTCGCTTCGAGGAGCCGTAGGCAACATGATGTGTCTCTTTCTCTGTCACTGATAAGTTTATAGAGAGGCCGCAACCATTAAAACCTTTCCTCGAGTACTTCCCACCACTGTTCGTCGGGAGGACACGACAAGAAAAGATGCTCGTGCGCGAAAGAAGGAGCGGAAGGAAGCTGAGCTTCAGAAGAAGCGTGAAGAGGTCAAGCAGCTCAAGTCACTCAAAATGAAGGAAATTCGGGCCAAATTAGACCGGATCGGAAAAGAGGGAGGGATAGATGACCCAGGTTTGTGTCTATCGGAAAGAGCCGGCGTATTCTGATTATATTTTCCTAGCGCTACAAGAATTAGACCTTGAGGCTGACTGGGATCCCGATGCACACGACCAACAGATGGCAGCCTTGTACCCAGAAGACGACGATTTTGGGGACGAAAAGCCTGAATGGGAAGAGGATATCGACATTGACGATATTTTTCCCTCCGAGGCCAATCGGGCGGAACCTGCGAAAAAGAAGAAGAAGAAGAAGAAGAAGAAAGGCAAACAAGTCGATGAAGACGATGGTGTTGACATTGACGAGATGGATGCTGATATCGAAAGGAATGACGATGACGAAGAATGGGACGGTACCGAGGAGATGCGAAAGCGCAAGCTCGATGAATACATGGATGAAGTCTATGGTCTAGATTTCAACGATATCGTATGTCATTCCTTGTTTCGTCTCGAACAAGAAACTGATGATGCTCCACAAGGTCGGGGGCATCCCAACTCGCTTCAAGTATATCCCGGTCCCGTCGCAAAACTTTGCATTGACGCCTGTTGAAATACTCATGGCCACCGACGGGGAGCTCAATGAGTATGTTGGCCTGAGGAAATATGCACCCTACCGACGGAAAGAAGAAGAGAGATGGGACTCGAAACGAACCGATCGTTTGAAGGACCTGAAACATAGGATCGTGGAGAGAACTGGGGTTGACATCAGTCAAACAGGAGCGGAGCGACCGGTTAAGAAAAGGAAGGGAAAGAAGGAGCGAATGAGGACAAAAGCAGAATCTAAGGGACAAGAAGGCGACGAGGAAACGGCTGAAACTGAGCCAGTCGAGCCCACACCAACACTGAAGCGGAAACTTTCTGCTGAAGCCGTTGTCGAGGTAAAAAAGAAACGAAGAAGACACAAGAAGGACACTAATTCAAATACATTAGTAAATATGATGACATAGTAGGATAAGACATAGGCTTCATAATTGTCACCGCACTTCCTTATCAACATCCTCTTTCTGATTTGCATTTTATCTCTAATGCCTTTTCCCTCGTCGATAACATTTATTCCTCCGTCGGATCCATCTCCGAATCTTCAGACGGTTCTCGCCTACGTCCAAGCGAGAAACGAAAACGATCCAGACAAAATCATGTCTCTTATGCATCCCACTCTGGAGCACAGAATTTTACCAAAATCTCTTGGACGACCCGTGCTAACAAGACAACTCTACGCGTCTTATCTTGGCGGGTTTTGTCCACGCTTCAAAAGTTACAAGGTAACCCTTATCACGCTGTTCTGCGACTAGATATACTGACAACTTATAAGGTGTCCCTTATCGCGCTGTTTCTGCGGCAGAGATACTGATACAATTGATAGATGACACTGCATGAGGTGATTGAGGCACAAGGGATGATCATATTTCACGCAAGTCCCATTTTACTGGCGATTTGACCTTGTTAACACGAAAAACTGTAGGCATCCGCGGTTGGTCTTTCGATGCAGGATACCTGCTTTACCAATGAATACAATATCATCATGACATTGGTTCCTCCGGATACTGACTATGACCTACCGAAAATTTCTGCTGTCAAGGAATTTGTGGATAGTGATGCTATAGTCAGGTTTTTCGCAGAGGAGCGAGAGAAAAGTGCAAGAGCGAAAGAGAGAGGTATATCACGGTCTCAGTAGCACGCATTGACGACCAGACCATATTGGACACCCAGCATCGCGATTTCTGTAGCCGTAGAATCAATTTGGTAGTACTTATTTCAAACAATGTAAACATTCTCCTTGGCCATACTATACCCCTCCAGCTTCTTGAAGTAGTCCAGTCGAACCTGCCGCTCCCGGTGCGCTTTCTAGATCGCGAAGATGAATAAAAAAGCCTGGTGCAAGAATCATAGTGCGCACCTGGTCAAAATCAACGTCGATGTCTTCCGACTCTTCTACTTTCTGCACCCTCTTCCTTGCTTTTCCAGGTCTGCCTTCGTCGATAACCTCTTTTGCCCGACGCGTGCTTTTTCGGATAGGCTTCTTTGGAAGAAGAGCAAGTGAACGAGCGAGTGGCTCTCGACTTGTTGCCTTCTTCCGTTTTCCTCGAGGTGGAAGGTCCTCCTCCTCATCAGATTCCTGTTTGATCGACTCCTCTTTCCGAGCTGCTTTTCCAGGACGAGGCTTTATTGGAGATGGAGAGCTGGGTGACGAAGGGTCACTGGGGATTTCAGGAATAAGTCGCTTTACGACCACACTTTTCGACGGTGTTCGTGGTACAGGCCGACGTACAATGACAGGTAAAGGTTCGGGATTGTGAATACGTTCCTCCTTCAGTTTCTTTTCGACAGCAAGGAAACCAAAGGGATCAGACCGGTCGGCGAAATCTATCGGTGCATTGGCATTCCATGAAGGGCTCGTCTGGTCGTCAGAAGCGAGATCATCATTTTGGAAAACATCTGAGGTTATCGTAGGGCGCCGGTAGTGGCGGGAAGATGAAGAACGGGCTGGTTCTGGCGACGATGGAGGAAGAGACGATGAAGGAGGTCGCGGTCGCTTTACCCTTCTCTTGGGCTGTGGTGTCAGCTCGGCGAGGACTCTTTCAGTAATATCCTGAAAAGGTTGCTTGTTAGAGACAGCAACCAACGCTGAATCTCGTGTAGAAAGTGGCCGCATCGAAGTGAACGTAGGTCACGAGGCCGAGGGCTTATGGCATTTTAATTTCTCGAGCAAAATTCAAAAAAAAAGTTCGCGAGTAAGGTTGTTTTGGATTACTTGGAGTTTCCCTAGCCTCAGCTATTTGTTGCAACTAACCGGTCTACGGTTTAAAAACCATATCTATTTGTTTTCAAAGTCCGCCGGCTATAGATTTAGGTAGAATTCTAAATTTCCACGGAAACTTCAAGTCAGCAACTATCAACTATCATCATCCCATATTTCTTTATTATTGCTGAATCGCACCAGATAGTTATTTCGCCCCTAGAGCTGATCGAGCAAGGGTCCGGTTATCGGGATTTTTGTGGCCGTGAAACATATGGACCTTGACCATATTTACGCCATTATATATCCGGGCCATGGTCTGATATATCGATTCAACCCCAGTTCCAACTCGCACTCATGTCTTTCACTCGCCTCTCAAGCTGGGTACCAGCACAGAGACGATGGATGAGCGTCCGTCCAGAGAAAGTAGTAGCACAAGGTGAGACCCAGGATCCTATTTCTTGCCTTAGGTGTTCAATAGGCCATCCATCCAGTTTTGAATCGTAAAAAAGTTACTATACAAACATTACAGACTCAAAAAGCTTCCGGTACACCAATCTCGATGCTCACAGCCTACGATTATTCCACTGGGCTCGCCTGTTCTGCCAACCAATCCATCGATATTACCCTTGTCGGTGACTCCTTGGCTCAGGTCTGTCTCGGTTATTCATCGACCACTCACCTCACTTTAAGTGAGATGATCCATCATGCTCGAGCTGTAGCTCGAGGAACAACCTATCCACTTCTCATTGCAGACATGCCCTTTGGCTCATATCATGTCTCTGTCGACGACGCAGTCAGGAATGCAGTACAGCTTGTTCAGCAAGGCCAGGTCGAGGGGCTCAAGCTCGAAGGAGGGCAAGAAATCGTCGATGTGGTTCGGAAGCTCACATCGGTCGGTATCCCAGTCATGGCTCATGTCGGACTTCTTCCTCAAAGACACGTCTCTCTGTCTGGATATCGAGTTCAAGGAAAGGATGCGGAGAATGCCCAAAAAGTCCTTGATGATGTATTGGCTTTAGAGGAGGCTGGTGCATTCTCTGTCGTTCTGGAGGCAATCCCTAGCGAACTGGCCAAATATCTGACAGAGCGATTGAGAATCCCAAGCATTGGCATCGGGGCTGGCCCTTGGACTGACGGACAGGTAAGCCCTGTGGCCTCGTACAGAGCGCGATGCTGATTGTCTTAGGTCCTCGTATGGGATGACGCCGTTGGAACATGGTCTGGCCACAAAGCCAAGTTTGTCCGCAGATTTGGGGATCTCAGAGCAGCACGAGATGTTGCTGTGGACGGTTTTGCACAATCTGTCCGAAACCGGACGTTTCCTGACGAAGAGCGCGAGAGTTATACAATGGATGTTGGCGAGTTTGCTAAATTCATGGACAAGCAGAAGTCATGAATGGTTAAAAAGTACATATTCTCCGAGTACCGTAACATAAATTAGTCCTGTAATACAACAATCAAAGGCTTCAGCCGCACTCAAAACCAGTTGGACCAAAACTTTGCAAAGGCATTCTGCGGCGGAAGCTCGTCTTCAAATCGGAACCGTATATTTCCGTTTTTGGTTTCGGCGTGGATCTCATCCCCAGTCCAGTCTCGTCCTTGTTTCTCTAAGTAGAGACCTGGGTCTCCGATGAATGATGTGGAAGTCCCTGAAACGTCGCTGAACAGTGTTTGATTCTGTTGGATTCCCTCCGAGAAGCGCACTGAACCATTTTTGGTTCCGGCGACAACGACTGGAATGTAATGTTACTTGAGTATCGGTCTGAGAAAAAAGCGACTTACCACCGCAAAAGGATCGAGGCAGAACAGCAGTTACTTGTCCATTCCATGACGATGCAGTCAAATGAAACACTGGGCCGGTTCCTGGGCGATGCTGAAGGCGGTTAGAAGGGATGTAGACGAGAAAATAAGGACATCATACAATCACAGCTTTGACATGTCCATTCAAAGACTTGAGGAAGAGCTTTGTTCTCCTTCCGAGGTCATTGGGGACAAGAGATATATCTGCGTCGACGGAACCATTTTTGGACTGCAAGTCGAGATTCCGACGTGATGTCTCTCCCTCTGGAATTGGAGGCAGAAGTGCTGCTGGTATATCGAGTGTCGCGTCAATGACTTGGGTCAGTGTTACACTGCCGTTGAGTCTATATCAAAAGATGAGTCTCGAAAGCAGGACAAACTCTAGCAAACATACCGAGATATAGTGACAAAGTTGCCTAAGCAGTTCAACAAGAAGATAAGCCAGAAGAGTCTATCGGTGAAAAAGGCAATTGACCTGGCTTTCCACGAAACACTCGCGAAGGCGGGAGTGCCGGGAGTGCAGAAGGTCCGCCAACATATGGGGGCGGTAGCTCATCACTGTTTGAAGCGACATTGCGGCTACTTTCTGACGCAGCTTCTGCAGCTTTCGAAGAGGCAGACGGGATCGAATTTGGATCTGTGATGATCATGAGGGTAATTAAAAGAGGACTTGCAGTCAGATTTTTGTAGAGACTATGGGCGGGAAACAGGACAGTGACCGCAATGAGGTCGAGGTCGAGGTCCTTTTATTCGATCGACTGCGGCACAGCATGACTTCTTGACAAGCGCAGTGCTGAGTGCATCACTTGACTTCTCGCGTCTCGACTATCACGTCATGCTCGATGTTTCCAAAGAAATTTTCTTCAGGTGCTTTCTATTATAGTAGTCGTTCAGTGTCTACAGCAATAGACCGACTCAAGCGTCCTTCTCGCGGTGGCCAAAATCTCACAGAACGACATCTTCGACTTGAAAGAGCGCTCAAGGGCAAAAAATCCCTGACCTCAGACATTGAGAGTCTACGTCGACCAATAGCTTTGCCAAAACCACCTCCAAATAATAGCTTTCGAGGAATGACTATTCCAGAGAAACCCAAACCTCCAGAGGCAGACGGTGAGTGCTGAATTGCTTTTTCTGCTCTATTTCTGACTGGACCAAGTTAGAATGCTGCATGTCGGGTTGCGCTATATGCGTTTATGATCTTTATGAAGACGCGCTTTCATCTTATCATCTCTCTCTGTCAACTCTCCGCGACTCTCTTATAGCCATGGCTGTCCCAGAATCGGACTGGCCAGAGGCGATAAGCAAAGAGCCAAAAACCAGGCCTCTCAGTGCGTTCGAACAACTGGAAAAAGACCTGCTTGCCAAGCAAAATTCGCTTTAGAATCAGATGGGATGTGGTTTATTCTATTCATACAAATGTGGGTTGAGTAAATATCTATAAGGACGATTGGCTTGATAGTAATGATTTTTATGCAAAAAGTCCTTTGATTCTCCCTTTCACGACAACACCTTCCAACTTGATAGATTCAGCCTTCTGCTCGCCTTTGCGCCACCGCTCGACCAAGTCTTTTGCTTCAACCGGGGCGACATTGGAATCGCTGGTACCCACTGTGATATGCAACCTGTTCCTGACTTCATCAGGCAACATTGACAAGAATTGGCTGCCTTCTTGGCTCTCATCTCCTTCTCCAGGAGCCAATCGAAGGTCTTCGATGGTTACCGCCATTATCCGGTCATTCCATACGACATTACCGAGCGAAAACTCGAATGAAGGGGCCGAAGGTATTTTGTGTAAGTCTGAGCAACGGTCCCACAGAAGTTGTTCATCGGGCAAAGCCTTTTGGTGTACAACTGTAACGTGCGGTCGGTCAGTGACACGTTTCTGCTCCAGCAGATGCTTCCAAAAGACGTTTCCTTCTCCGAGTTTATCAGCAAGAACTGAGCTGATATCGATTTCTGGTAAAAGCCCAAAGTACCGTGGACCAGCGACCTTTTTCGCAGGAGCCGCCTTGTCATCCTTCTTGATCTTGGGAGAGTAGCCCAAGGCAGCAGCCACCGCTGCGTCAACGGTCTCCTGGCTCGGCTTTGGAAGGCCCAATATGGATACACAGCCATCGACAGCTCGCTGGATGGCCTGCTCTAAAGAATCCTCCAAGTCCATCTCGATAGTGGCATCGACTTCAGCTGGTGCTAGCTCCTGCGAATTGGTGATGAATTGCCAAATGACATCCTCGTGAGCCATTGTCTTCGAGTCACCGTGAAGAGACTGATGATTATCACCACGAACCAGGACTCGGTCACCACAAATTCGGTGAATTGTCGAACGCGGTTTATCCAGAGACCAGTTGAGCGCAAGAAGTCGTACAGGTGGAGACATGTTCTCAGTAGCCTCACGCAGCTGAGTGCGATGTTGCGTCAAATGGTTATTTTTGTCAGCTATGACGACGTCAAATTCGCCCAGTAGACCGACGACCTTTTTGATGAAGACTGGAGCTGGCTTTTTGGCGCGTACGTCGTCGCTCTGGGTGTGACCAAACCCAAAGATTTTGGCTAGAGCAACTGCAACTGTCGTTTTACCTGAAAAATAGATCAGCAAGGACTTTTCTAATCAAGGATATCACAGTACCGCAACCAGGAATGGCAACAGGGACGATGATGGTCTTTCCGAAAGATGTGGCGTCCGCCTTCTCGACCTGAATGTCCTCCAACTCTTTCGTCCCTTTTTGAGTCTCAAACCACTTTAGGAATCTTTCCCTCGTCGCGATGATTCCTTTACCAGCACCAAACTGATCAAATGATTTGCGATCCTTCTTGATCTCCTCAATGACCCATCGAACATAGAGCTTGGTCTCTGGGCGCTTCATCTTCGACTTGGGAAGACTGCTCGCGGTCATCGCGCCCTTTGAGTGGAGCAGCATGCGTGTAACTTCTCGCCAGTCGCGGTACATCATGTAAGGTTCGTCGAATTTGACCTTGAAGAAAAAGGTGGAGCCTGGGGCGTAGGGCGACTGACCGCTGTTTTTGCCGGACTGAACTGTGACTGGCTCGCTGACATGAGTTCGCACCACGAAACCCTCGACAGCTTCCCCTTTCCATTCTCCCTTTTTAGCGGCTTCCGTCATGAAATCGCGAACTTCAGTGACAGTATCAACTGTGGCGGACAGAGTCTTGAGGAAGCCCCATTCTTCAGCGAAGTCATCGACCACGCTCTGAGGAAGAGTCCTGAAGGCTTTTGTGCATTCGTTGATACCATGAAGATGTAATCCGGTACGTTCTGGTGGGTAAGGCAGTACGTGCTCCTCGAAGCTGTCATCACAGAGCTGTTGATTCAGGTTTAGATATAATGTAGAAGGCCAGAAGGAATCGTACCTCTGAGATGGCGGTCCAATTGTTTTTCCAAAGCACTCCAGCTAAATCCTCTTCAGTCCTGCCCTTCTGAGCCAGATATTTGCGGAGCCACCCTTCTCCAGCCTGAGCGTGACTCGTTCCCTTGCCGTCAACAGGGCCGAGCGAATGTTTGGACGTGATGAGCAGTTTTGTAGGGCTTAACGCGCCAATGAAGATGATACAGCCATTGGACTTTAGAGACAAGTTGTACGGCCCGACGGTATGCTCCTCAATAGCTTGCCACTTGAAGAAGGTTCAGGTTCAGGGGTGCAAAATGAAAATAACAGAGGACGCACAGTAGTCCATGGAACTTCGCCAATGTTGAAGAATTTATCGTAGCCTCGGATAGCGATACGATATTTAAGTGTTCCGCCAGGTGTCGATGCTCTACCGTCCTGATTGTCGGTCTCCTGGACAGGCTCTGTGGTAAAAATACCGCGAGCGAGAGATGGAAACGGAGAAGGGACGTCATAATATTTGTGCTCGTTCATTTTCCAGCTACGAACCGTGACATTGGGGTCACCCGGCGCTTGGTGGGTCGTGGATTTGACGAGTTTACTATTCTTCTTGGCCAATCTGTGAAGATCAGCGATGAGCTGAGAGTCTTCCTCGGTCGTAGCAGGATGAGCCATGGTTGCCATGTTTCTAAACCGTGTAAAGCGCGGCGGTCGAGAACGAAGAGGGCAATGGCCCAGTAGAGATGTAAGACGAGATATTTTGAAAAACAAGCTTTATAACCGGAATAAAGTCACCAAAGATATCGTGACTCGAGATGAGTCTCGGTGCGTCAAGCCGAGCCGCTATGATCAAACTCTTGTCATTATGGCTACAGATCTAGAGAGCTACAGATAGGGATCAGAATGGTAGGATAATTCAGGGAATGTTGTAAGTTGAAAACTTGGCTCAGTTTCTATTTCTCTGTCTATCGGTAATCTCTCCATGTTAATTATAATCCGACAGCCCGCAGAAGAGATGGCCGACATGAACCAGCTACATCCACCATTAGTATACAGTTTTCAATCTACGACCATATGGACTCACACATAGCCAACGGTCGCAAAGGGGCTATCTTTCATGATATTGATGATCGTCACGACGCATTGCACTGAAAATAGAATAAGAACATGTATGGACTTGAGAGACTCGGAGCCTTGAGACTCACTGAATAATAGTATAAATGCTGCAGTACCGTCGCGCATCATGAGAGTGACAATTGGAGCCTCGCTCCAACCAGCCCTTGACGCGACACGGTATTGAACCAGGGTTAGGATTATGATGGTCAGTTCTGAAACTGCTGCTGCTATACTGAAAAAAGTTAATATCCTGCTGGAGAGACAGCGAGCAAAACTACCCAAAATAAGTGAATGATGTGGGTATCCTCAGAACTATAAATTCATCCATGAAATCGTGGGGTATTGTCTGCACGATGCCCACGACCGTTGCGATGGTTTCCGCTGCAACCTATCAAAAGTGTCAACGAGGATATGTAAGAAGAGAAAATGGTACAGTACCAGGGTGATAAAAGTGTATTTGACCCATCGGTTTCTGCTATAGAGGGCATAGACTGTTTTAAGGTAAGGTGGCGTCGATGTATTTATAGGGTAGATATGTACCTCGAACCATGAGAACAGCTTCCACGGCAATCATGAGTGTATGGATAACGACCACTTCTCCCTGGAACCATATTTGGAACATTTGAGATTCGAGACTGCTCGTCACAATGTTGAACTGGATGACTCGCGTGATGACTTGAGCGAAGAGGGAGAAATAGCGTAAGAAGATAAAGGTCCACTTGATCCAGGCAGTGTTTGGCTTGCTATTGTTGGATCCAATCAGTTTGTGGCTTTGAACTTCGAGGCACAGGCCTTTACCTCCAAATACACGCTATCTCGTCATCCAGCGTCAAAGCGATGTCATAAATGAGAAAGACGAGTGCTGCTGCTGGATGACCATCGGTTAGAGCGATACGGTAGGATGTATTCAAGACGGACCACTGTGGTAGCTGATGACCTTTACCAAAAGTTGTGGCAGGCCCATCTAGAGGCCTAAGCCACTGCGAATGGATTCTAGGAGGAAATTTGAGAGATGGGAGCTCAAGAAGGGATGGTATTTATCCGTCACGACGAGCGCCAGGGTCACTAGACATCGGTGAGACCATTGCCAAGGTCCCTTGTGATCCGTTTCGAATAACGGGGTGCGAAACTGCGAAGTAGGCTGAGAAACGACCCTGGATCGTAAATAAGATGAGCTGAGAGTCTTGGCAATACTTTGGCGTCGGCCAAGATCGCTTAACATATGAGGCTTGGCACTACATATCCCCTCTGTAATGCTTGGGATAAGGATATATCGCGTGTTCTCGAGGCGGACCGTGGCTGTCCGAGAATTTCTACCGAAGGGACGGAAGGAATTATGGAAGAAGAAAGAGCGCGCATGAGAGCGCAAGATCGCGAAAAGACATCAGCATCAGCATGTGACGGGATGTACTTGGGATTCAACTTGTAAGTTTTTCTCTTCGATGAAATAACGGGCATGCAGACTTATTGTAATCAAAATCGACCCACGATTTGTTGACAGGTGAACCTTGCCTCAGGCCTCATGACTGAATCCACATTGACCGCGCGAGTGAGTACTGTATTTGAACCGAAAAAGATGCTGTACAATTCGCTGGCAGCTCGCCGGATAGAATTCAGGGGACTCGGAGGAAGTTGAAACGATGCGCAAACGGATCGATCTTGGACATGAAGAATTGCAAGGCCCCAATCCACGAGAAAATCCTCTTTGTGGCGCTCTGCAAAAAACTGACTTGAGTGTTGGAACGCGCATGCCATGTGTGACCTGAACCGGGTTGCTCCAGAGCCGGAAGACGCAATGGACACGTCCATGGATCCTTCCATAACATCCAGAAATCCCTTACAAGGAGAAACATCGACCGCCAACGTCACAGTACTACATCCCGCTAGTCTCCCTTGTTCGCCAACTCACGTAGTATCAGACAAGAGCGGTCCAGGCTCGATGAACGTTAACTCAGACTCCCAGAGCACTGACAGCCATGACCCACTCTTTTCCCCAGGCAACCATAACGCTCTAAAGATGCCCTCAGGGACGCCTAGGCCAGTGCCTCATAAACCGCGACGAAAGTCACGTCAGGCTGCAAAGCTGCTGTCTGCCATGATATATAAGTTTCCGAGTCTCAAACCGAGATATGACAGACAGCAGAGTTTTACACCAGCTCCTTATTCGACTATTGCGGCGAACCTCTTTCATTTCGGGTTTCCCTAACCCTTCCATCGCAAATCTCTTCCTCGGCAGCACGTTCTCCGTGATTACAGCAATATTTCAACAAGTAATATGAGCCCGTCAATGCTGTGCACGGTCAAAGCCCTACACAGCGCCCGCCGCTTGTCGAAGAGCTACTCTTTTGTCCTGATGCTGTTCTATGCGAGACGGTGTATTCCTATTCGGCTCAGTGCCCGGTCTCACTTTACGAACCCAACCGGAGACGAAAACAATAGCTAACAGTTTCCAGCTATATCTTTGTGCCTTTTGTTCGTAGACTTCCAAAATATCCAGTACAACTATACTCGACATAATCAGCAGATCTTTTCGTAGATAAACCCACTTCCCAACTTGGGCCTTCGCGTTTTCATCTGTTACAGTACTGGTTGCGGTATATAAATACGTTTAGAAGAAACATCAGCATGTGGACCTCAGTAAAACGCGTGACGCTTTGAAAGCGACAAATCATGGCTCCAACCGCGACCGCGAAAAAGGCTTCGACAAAGGCGCCAAAGAGACCCAAGAAAGACTCGTATGACAGCGATGCATTGGACGAATCTGACTCGGACTCTCACACAGCGAAGAAAAGGAAACGCGTTAATGCTTCTACCCCTAGAAAGAAAGCCAAGGTTGTGATTGATGTCGACGCCGACGAAGATTTCGAGCTCGAAGACGGCCAGTCCATAGTTGGAACGGTCGTTCAAGCTCCAAAAGAGGGCCAGGGTTAGTCACTATTCAAGCATTTTGTTTCTTATTTCGACAACTTTGGCTGTAGTTCCACCTGGACAGATTTCACAGAACACGCTCAACTTCTTGGCATCTCTGAAGGATCCCAAATGCAATGACCGTGAATGGTGAGCCTTCATGCGGTCTCTTCACTGATTACCGTTAACGCCAGCACTTTTCACAGGTTCAAGCTCCACGGTGAATTGTTTTCAGACCACATGCCAGACAGCTTGTTGAGCAGCTTCTAGAACCGGTTTACCGTCAAGCTGAAAAAGAATGGAAAGATTTCGTTGAAGCATTCACTGACCAGCTTGCAGAGGTCGACAGTGAGTTGCTCATTTCCGCCAGAGAGTTGCTGCATAATTCCGAGACAGGTCAAATCCCTCAACTTCCGCCAAAGGATGTCATTCATCGCATCTACCGTGATGTAGGCATCTTCTGCAGAGAATATCATCGTCTTGACGCTGCCATTCAGGTCCGCTTCAGCAATGACAAGACACCTTACAAACGAAATTTTTCCGCCAGCTTTTCTCGGAGCGGTCGCAAGGGTATTTTCGCTGGCTGTTAGTTGCTTCCAAATCCACTTGCGTCCTGAAACTAACATTTGTATAGACCACATGTGCGTTCGGGTCATGTTATCATTCACTTGACTAACAGTCATAATATGACAGATCTAGTGCGTGGTGTTTTTCGTTCGTATTTTCCCCTATTTTCCCATGCTAATGTGTGATTTCAAAGTTTCTTCTGGTGGCAGCATGATCGCTGCAGGGACCTGGTGTCCGGGCAAAACTGAATTGAATTTCCTGAGGTTAGTTCCAAGTCTGTGTTCAAACTCTGTACCGACTGTGCATCCAGGGCCAGCATTCTCCGTGACCCAAGCCGCCTTCGTCAAGTCATTTCTGCAAAGGTAAAACCTTGCTCACGCAAGCGTCTTTTACAAGCTAAGACTTTTCAGGAATTTGTCAAGTATTTCGGACCCGCCAAAGCCGGTGGCAAGCGACAAAACATTTTTGGACGAGACGACGAGCTCAAAGTCTCTCCCAAAGGCATTGACAAAGCGCACAAGCAAGTACTTCGTCCCTACTGGTTCGACAAAATGTTAATCAGTCGCTTCAGGGATATAGATTTGCTCAAGTGCCGCTCTTTTGCTGTGTCACACCAGTAGGTACTTGATTGTCCATGAACTGTTCTGACCATCTTGACTTATAGATTCTCCGATGACGAGGTTTTGTCCAAGGTGTGTGACAAAGTCACCTTGGGGTCTCTTCTGACTAGCACAGACCTTTGCTCAGAAACTAGCTGAAGTGGCGACAGTGATGCAACCCTTGGTACACTGGTTCGTACCTTTTCCAGACCATTTATCAACGTAGCTGAATATCTCTCAGCCTAAATGACATGATGACTATTCAAGCAGATGACGATGACGATGCAAATGAAGATGAAGACGAAGATGAAGACGAAGATTGATCAATCCTAGTTTTGAAGCACTTATGATTGTTAGGCCATGTTATTGTACAGAGAGAATAATTCAACGAATGTAGATATAATGTGTAAAAGTCAAGCAACTCAGAGCTTTACTGAGACCCAGCCATTGGTAGACAGGATTTTTGCGCTACTTTGTTCCTTGTTTTGTTCATCCCAGAACACAAAGCCTTCCACTGTACCTCGCCTTGTGTTCTGCGTCTGGACGTGACGCTGACGGCCTCGGCCAGCAGGATCCGTAGCCTTTTCATCGACTTCGAGGGAGACAGCGCTGTTTGTGGTAAACAGGCCCAGACGGCCTTCGAAAGTGGCAGGAAGAACAAGCTCGGCTCGTGCATTTGTTGTTCTGCCATTATATTTTATGACAGAGTCAACGAGACTGGTGGCGACAACAACTTTCAGAGGATCGTTGGTCGTCGTGGTAGTAATGTCGAAAGAGCTCTGGGTCTTCTTGGACTTGTTTGAGTGTAGCAAGTTGATGATTCCATCAATCGGGCTAATTCAATGTTCAACAGTCGAGTTATGAGCGAGCATGGTTTCTCACCTATTTGTGGTTTTCATGACGAGCCGTGTCGAAGAGTCTGCGCTCTCGAGATTTGCTGTCGCGCTGATTGGGGCATTCGTCGTCGAAAGAATAAGGGAAGAAGAAGAATTGTAAATGCCTCGGATGGCGCCATTTGTAGTTTTGACTGCAATCTCAGGTGAGATCAACTGGAAAAAACTTAATCGCGGCAAATGTTTTGAAATTGGGCTCTTACATCAAGCGATACAAGGGCATTTGTAGAAGAGAGAGAGCTGGTTTTGAGGACATCGAGCGACTGTCCTATGATGGCACCGTTGGACGATTTCAAGGAGAGTGAGCGGAAATGGATCAAGCCTCGAAGAGGTTCAAGCTTTTGAACAAAGTTTGGAACGTCTGTTTCCAAGTTGTTGATTAAAAGAGAGGATGATTTGAGCGGGAAGATGATCTTGGTCCTGAATTCTACCTGATCTTCAGGTCCACGCCGGCCCACCCATTGACGAGGGGTCTGTGAAGAAGATGCATCGGTACGAATACTTCCGAAGATCGAGACGAACGTACAAAGAGACCAACACCAGTTTCACCACTGTCCCGCTCTGCTCTACAAACCTTGATAGAATCCAGAAGATCTTGTCGATAATACCCAACAGTGACGTCAACGCGAGCGAGGTCGGTCAAGTCTGAGGAAGTAGAAATCTCGACGCTTCCAGAGTTCAGAGCTCCTCTGGAGAGTAAGAACAAGGTGGTCGAGTCGATGGGCAAGTCAAAGGACGTGTGAGCATGATATCTGAAGGGATAACCGGAAGACCCGTCTGGTTGTGACGACCAGTCATTGCAGTCCTCCAGCTTGACATTCACCGGGACTGGATAGTCAAGATGGTCAGACTGAAAAGAGAACTGGGTCAACTTGAGCTCATTGTTGTTCCAGGTTCCGGGCCGACTCACATAACGTCCACTGTGTCCACCGGAGGTCGCAATCGTACCAAAGAAAAGACTAATCAGCAGCCATATCAACACGGCTACTGCGAGTGCCTTGAAGAACCGTCGTCCGGCCGATTCGGCGGGTGGAGCCTGTGGTGGCGCAACATGCTGGTAAAAGGCTTGGTGAAGCTGTTCAGAGTCGCGGTGCGGCACGGATTGATAATCGTAGGCCGGCGGTGCAGGCTGAGATGGACCAGCAGAAGTCGAAGAAACCTGTTTGTTGGCCTTGAGCGGGGTCTTTGGAGTATTTTCTGAGACGATCATGGTAAGTGGCTGACGCTGAGGTTCATCTGACTCTGCCTTTATAAATCGCCGGCCGCAGATAAACAGCGGTAGTCACGTGTTTCACTGCGGATGAGCTGCGCCGTGACTGATCGCAGTAAACAAGTCCCATTATACCACCGATAAGTCTACCTTGCTTCTACTCTCATGTTTACGCTGCTCTTGTAGTTTTTTCTAAAAACACGGTCAGCAGGCTTTCTTCTCAAAGCGCCTCTCACTTACAATAATCAGCAAGTGCAATTCTTTCGCCTCCTCGATTCTCGTGTTAATTCTCTTAATCATCCTCGGTATCGTCTTCCAGGACGAAATTCCAAGCAACAAACAGTCTGCTCTTTCCACTGACGCTGCTAACTCGATGCTGCAACACGAGCATCATTTCTATGGTAACATTTGATCTGAACTGAAACGTACTGGACCAGAGATCTCCGAGCTTCCAATTCAAAATAGGAATCCAGGCGCAGACCGACGTTCGATGTAGAAAGCGTCAGTATTCGTTCCATTTCCGACAGGATGCTGGCCAGTGTTTTCAATCTCGTGTTGGGAAGACGAGGCCCCAAGCAAATGGCGGTCAATGCAGCAAGAATGAGCACGATCGTCACGATATGGATAGCAGAAGATGGCAGAAGGGATTCTAGGCTGAGTACGGTGAAACTCGCAAGTTGATTGTTGTCGTCCATGTTTTCCATTGGTGCTATTGACTATGCCGACGGCCTTTTATACTTGACGGTGTCTGGCTGTGATGAACTTGGCAAGAAATGAGCAAAGATGCCCAGACGCGCCAGACATAAGTACAAGCCGGTCGATGTTCATCGATAAAGGTTAATTTACGACAGCCAGATATCCGGCCATATCCGGTGACCTGCAAAGCCAAGTTGCCAAGCCATTCCAAGACGTGACCAATGATCCGCGGAACCAATATAGATCTGGTGAGCCGCCGTCCCCGTTTTGGGCAAAGCGCCTTGTCCCAGAAAGGCGACTATATTTTGCGCATATATTTTGCTATGTTCATTGGTATTCAATGACTCGACGCCGTTGAGACGCTCGAAGCCTCGCTTCAGAGACATTTTCGTACTTCGGTCTCGCTACATTGTGAAAAATAGCAGGATCCTCAAACCGGGGGATCATCGACGGTTTGATGGGGGAAGGGTGGCGATCCAGAGGATACGATTCATACGAGACTCATGGTTGATCAAGGGGTTCGGGATTCAAGATTCCAAAACGCATTCTTGCTGCAACTTCTCATCTGTTTTCAGGCTCCGTAAAACTCATGCCATTTACTGCTGACATTTGTGACTGCTGACATTTGTGGTGGCAGCCATTGTTTGTATCTCTGACTCATGAAAGGAACGTGAAGAAATCCGACGAGAAAGAAGAATTCTGCAAAATTAAATCAAAGAGTTCAAACTGTCTCCCACAGCTGAGCACTTGTCCCAAACTGGGCATTCAATCCGGCGATGTAACTGGACAGTAAAAGTATGTCGCCGAGATTGATATCATGACTCTTCGGCATAAGCAATATCTTGAGCGGCAGCATACCATTAAGACGGCGATAAGCTTGGATGTCGAGAAATAAACAAGAGCGCCCAGCTGGAATAAAAAATATACAAGTACTTTGTCATATTTACCGACTCTTGGTGATATTTGGGTGAGGTGCCGGACGCCACACCTCTGGTCCTGAGTCAATCTGTCTCCGACATAATGCTGTTGATTTATTGACAAGTAATTTCAGGGGTGTGAAAACCTATGTAGCCGCCGCTTTATACCAGCACATATGTAACTACTTGAAAAGAGTCCTTGAGCGTCTATCGACGGAATCTGCAGATATGGTATTGAAGCCCTCCCTGGTGGCGGAAGTTCAAGGCACTGATGGTACAAAGACTTGGAAAAAAAGTCCTTAAAGGCCACTAGTGAAGCAGATTCAAGTCTATTCGAGGCTGTACTGTCACAGCGATTGATACATGACGATCTTGAGAGATGTAGAGTCCAAATGGGTCAGTTTCATGCCGATGTCGGCCGATGGTGCCTGTGCCTGTCCAGTGTCGGCGGCACTTTCGGAGAACCGGAGTTCTAAGCCAGGTGGCCTGGTGATTGGCTGATGTTCCCTGCCTCTTCTCACCAATGAATCGACCCCCGCCGTCCTCAGAGTCCTCGAGACCGTACACAGCGTCCGGGAGGCCCTCAACGTCGACCGGATTTCAGCAGTCTCAGTTCAATTATGGTTATGATAACCATAATATGGACGACTTGGACGAGGAAGAAGAGTCTGAGGATGAAGACGTCTTTGCTTTCCTACCGCCAACTACACCAGAAGCTCAGCAGGCAGCAGGTCCTGCTTTTCCTTCTCCTGCATTCGACCCTTCAGCCCAAATTCCAAGGGCCCCTTTCGCTCAACCACATACGCCTTCTTCAACAGATTCAAATTCTACCGATCCTTATCGTATGAAAAGGCTTTCTCAACAGCCTACTTCAACAACAAATTCTCAGCATGTTCGCGTCAGTCTCCCGAATACAGCAGAAAAGGACAGCGATAAAGATGTTGAATCAGCTGGACCGCGTCGTCGGAAGCAGACACTACCTGGAACTGCGACAAGCTTTGGCTCGCAAAGCGCAGGTACAAGTGTTTTAGGAGACGAATTCGACGACGAGAGCCGAGAAGGAAGCATCAAGTAGGTCGTGTTTCTTGGTGCTTATCCACGTCCATTGATCAAGTACAGAATGGAATTTGATTTTGATGCTATCGAAGAGGAGGATTCGCCTTTCCCAGAAGTCAGAGCTTCTGTCTCCAACATTGACGACCCAGACATGCCTGCTCTGACAATACGGATGTGGGTCGTGGGTCTCGTATCCTGTATGATAAGCGGGTAGGTCCTGTTCAACTATTTTAATTTACATCTAAATCTTTTAATTCAGTGCGATGAACGTCTTTTTCAATTTTCGACAACCAGCGCCATCAGTGGTACCGCTTGCTCTCGTTCTGATCTCGTATCCCTGCGGAAAGTTTCTTGCTTTCGCTCTTCCCATCACGACATACAGGATTCGGCTCCCTGTTCTCCCTTCTTTCCTAGTGCCGTCGCTGCCCGGCCCACGTCCATTTCCTCCATCAAGCGCATCCTTCGGGACCCGATTCCTGCTTGCTGTCCAATCCTTCTTCTCGTCGATGCGTACCGCCCTTCATAATTCCTTACAACCGCTTACTTCACCTTCACCGATCGAATTCTCGCTCAATCCAGGTCCCTGGAACATCAAAGAGCATGTTCTCGTCTACATTATGGCCAACGTCGCTGTTGCTTATCCTTACGCCATTAACGCTATAGTAGTCGCAGAAGTTTTCTACGATCTCAAACTAGGCTACTGGTTCGCGGTAGTCCTGGTCCTCGCAACCCAACTAACCGGTTTTGGTCTCGCTGGTCTTTGTCGACGATTTCTCGTCTGGCCAGCCAGCATGGTCTGGCCTCAGAATCTCGTCGTCTGCACGCTTCTCAATACTTTGCATGCCGAAGAAGAGGGAGACGAATATATACCGCCTCACGACATCGAATCCCCAGCCAAGGTCCCTGGGTCGTTGAAGGCCCGAAAGCCTATGGGAGGAATCACCCGATATAGGTTCTTCATGTACCTTACCGTCGGATCCTTCTTCTTCTTTTTCCTACCCGGTTTCCTCTTCCAGGCCCTGTCCTACTTCAGCTTCATCTGCTGGGCAGCACCTAACAACATCCCAATCAATCAGCTCTTCGGAGTTTACAGCGGCCTCGGAATGAGTGTCATCACTTTCGACTGGACTCAAATAAGCTGGATTGGCAGTCCCCTCATGTTCCCTTGGTGGGCCGAGGTTCACATTTTTTTGGGCTTTGTCTTATTCTATTGGATTCTTACTCCAATATTGTACTACACAAACGTGAGTCGTCTTCGCTGGGCAGTGTGTGAAATATTTACCATTTTATTTTCCCGCAGTCTTGGAAACTTGCTTATTTCCCGATGTCGGCGAACGAACCTTACGACCGGTTCGGAGACGTTTACAATGTTTCTCGAGTTTTGACCAAGGACGACATTTTCGACCTGGACGCATACGACAAATATTCACCTTTGTATCTCCCTGCGACCTATGCAGTCTGTTATCTGGTGGCTTTTACACTCTCGACTTGTGTCATCACACATACACTGCTTTATCATGGGAAGAGTTTGCTGAATGGGATCAAGAAGATGCGGGTCGAGAGCGATGATATACATGCCAAACTGATGAGGAATTATCCTGAAGTCCCCGACTGGTGGTACCTGACAGCTTTTGGTGTCTTCTTTGCATTGGCGATTGTTGCTGTCGAGGTAAATTCGCTCTGATGATTCCGCCCACCGTCATTGATCAAGTTTCTAGGTTTGGCATACAAATGTCCCTGTTTGGGCTTTGGTCTTGTCAGTTTTGCTGCCGTGTATTTACATTCTTCCATCCGGCTTTATCTATGCTATGACTGGACAGGGCGTACGTTTCCAAACCTCTTTATGGTTCAATAATCTGACCATCATCATTATAGATCACGCTCAACATCATAGCTCAAGTTGTTCCCGGAGCGGTTCTACCTGGGAATCCGTTGGCAAACATGGTCTTCAAGTCATATTCAGTCCAGACTCTTACCGAGGCGACCAGCTTCGTCCAGGATCTGAAACTCGGTCACTACGTCAAGGTTCCGCCTCGGGCGACTTTTCTGGGTAAGTCGGAGAGCTTTCTTCTAGGCTTTAGACTGATCATTCGATAGTTCAACTCGTCTCCACCACACTTGCAGCTTTTGTTCAAGTGGGAGTGAAAAGCTGGATGTTTTCCAATATCAATGATATATGTCAGCCCACCCAAGCCAGCCAGTTGACTTGCCCTCACAATCAAGTATTTTACACCGCGAGTGCCGTATGGTCAGTTCTGGATCCATTTGGCTTGACTTTGACTGACAAGTGCTTTAGGGGACTTATTGGCCCTTCTCGTCAATTTGGCAGAGGAGCAATCTTACATCCACATCTGTATGCGATGGCAGTCGGAGCCTTCCTGCCTCTTCCTTTCTATTTTTGGCAGCGGCGCTATCCAAACTCTTGGATAAGATACATATCGACACCTGTCCTTCTCAACGGAGTTTCGGCCATCCCACCTGCTACAGGAATCAATTATTCGAGCTGGTTCGCTGTTGGTTTCGTTTTCCAGTACTTGATTCGGAAGAAAAACTTTGCTTGGTGGAGCAAATTCAACTATGTCACCAGCGCAGCATTGGACTCTGGGACGGTTTTGAGCTTGATGGTCGTCTTCTTTACGCTACAGGTCGGTTCTTTGCATTTTGTCGCCCGACGTTGGCTTGACAAAATTTAGTTTCCCAAAAATGGCACATTAAGCGTCAATTGGTGGGGCAACACCGTATATCAGCAAAGTGCGTCTACCAGTTGATTCGGTCTGTATGTACTGACAGATATTACAGCGGCCGACTTTGAGCACAGAGCGCTGTTGACGATACCTCCAGGTGGTATACCTGGCTGAAGCCAAAATGATCAATCCTTTCCAAATTTCTTTTTTCAGATATAAGCTTGCCTTTACTCTATCTCTCTGTATCTTGGTCCACAAAATTGGTTACTCTACTGTCATGCGCAACCTATTACACTGCACATTTTATTTTTTATCGCCGGTCTGTGCTGGTGGTGTTTTGGGGAAGAGGTAGTTCGAGAAGTTGAAATTGAAGTGGTGCTTGAAATCTGGCATGTGTAGCGACCGGCACTTTCTGGATTCGTCTTTACACTTTCTGGAATGGTTCCAAGAAAATCAAGCGAATAAATCATTGAAATCGAAAATACATAGGGCTACAATTATTGTATTCTGCGAGTAGGGGATTCTTCTACAGGAGAAGATTCGGATTCCACGGCGCTTTGTTTGGGTTCCAGGTAAATATCCTGACCAGAAGTTGCGGTCGGGCGAGAGGAATACGAAGAAATTGCGGTATGCCTAAATTGAAGGGGAGGCATGGCCCCAGTCCCGACTATGGTGTTCGCTTGAGATTTCTCGAGCGAGACCATAATGACAATGAAGGTAGGATATATTCCCTGTTGAAAAGTCAGTGACCAGCTGGCGTGAAAAGAAAGCAATCCACCGTTAGACTAACGGCTACCCCGAGAATCAGAATATTATTGGCTGACGTGAAGATGGTGAAACCGGCGAGCAAGATCAGGAGCTTTGGAACTCGTGAGAGGCAGTAAACAAGGAGAAGAATTGCTAACCCATATCAAGCAGAAAACGATGCCAGATTCTACGAGTATCAGCAGCAGCTTTTCAATGGATTTTTCAGTCCTGATGCTCGCTGTGACATTCCGTCTGTACTCCCTGAAAAGCAGGCTGAATGGTGCCCGAGGATCATTGGATACCGACGTACCAGAGTTTGAGCCCCATCAAGGACGTAGCTACCAGATTGGTGATCAAGGGCGGCAGAGTCATCACCAAGGAATAACTATTCGATGCTGGAGTATTCCGAACCAAATCGAGGGCTGCTTTGGTACCGTTTCCTACAACAGCACCTGGAGGAAAATAATGAGAGAGTGCCAGGCTAGGCAGTGCTTGAAAAAAGCTACCTATTGTCCCGAGCATACATATTGCAAGAAGAACATGAACTTTGAAGGAAGGCCATATCACCCAGGTTCGCCAGACCACGACAATATCCCCAAGCAAGAACTGAAAAGTACAGATCAAACACTTTGACGCTGTGATTGATGCGAGGACTGACATTTAGTCTCATCAAGACATTGGATGCCAATCTCAACTGCAGATTCAATTCTTTCGTAGTTGGCGCAGTGATTCCATAGGTCTTAATCTGGCGAACGGATATTGACATATCGATGGCTATGACGCCCAGAGATGCACAGAACATCGTTAAAGTCAATGCAAGAAGGAAGATACGCGCTTTGACAGCTTTAATGCCTTTGGAGCTGAATGGATTGGTCAATTGTAGGATAAATGTCGATGGATAGGACCAACAAGAGAAGATATGTTGATATTATGAACATGGTAGCGTGAATACCTTGAGAGAGAGAGAGATTATCAGCAGTAGAAAGCATGTTTTAAGAAAACCAGACGCACCGAAGAAGATACATTCACAACCAATGCGGATAATCAAGTTTTGAATCGAATGTATTTGAGTGTCGGTAATATAATGGGTAGCAGTGGCAGCTACAACTGCAGAGACCATGGTGGGAGAAGGGCAGGGAAGAACCAGAGAAGAGGCCCGGCCCATGGAGCCCACGGAGCCCATCTCTGATATTCTTCGTCATCCCCGGAGATCTGCTGAACTCATATTCAATTGTCAGGGAGACCAGAGTGTTGGTGCCACATGGGATCCATGAGAGCGCTCAAAGCTGCCCAAAACCAAGACCTCCATAGGCGCTGACGGCTGCGCTAAAGAAAGAGCATGCCGGACGCGTGATGAATCGGCGCGCCATGCGACGATGATGAATTTAATTCAGGTGGCGGCGGTCGCTCTTTCTCTCTTACCTCGAATGAATATCCGTTCAATCCCAATGTGGCTTCAGTTCCTTGGCGGGATTGAAGCCATGACAAGTTCACCAAGCGCTTGCCTGAACAACTCCACACTTAACGGACTTGTCTCGTGTCTCGACAACTTCACAATAGGACCAGACACTTTCAACAGTTCGACATACCAGGCAGCTCAGCCAACGACGGTCCAAGTCCTGGAATGGACCTCTCTGGTCACCTCCATGTTGTCGATGACGAAGCGCGACTCTGGTGACTGTAAAGTCACATTGCCACATTCGCTGCAAGGCATTTACAGCGTCTCAGAGTTTTATGACGAAGATGATGGCACCAAATTCTGTGTTTTGTTCGAGAAGACGGTTTCAACTGTGTCGGATGCCACAGTATATGCCAAGGGCTGGGGAACCATGATTGTGCCGGCGTCTAGGAGAGCTGTCTCTCGATCATTGCACTTGTCAGCGCCCCATCCTCTCTTCGACCTCAATACCCCTCAACAAGCTGCAGCACTCTTCCAAAGGTACTTTTTGCGTCTTGAATCTGTCATGTTCTGAAGGTTCAACAGAACTGGAGCTACTAGCTTTCTTGTTTCGGGACGAATCAGAACTGCTTTCTTAGAGGCAACAAACTGTATCATTCCCTCCGATCCAGATACAACCTATTATCGGACAGATCCAGCACACGATGATCATGAGCCGTTTAATATCGCTAATCGAGCTATAAGAGCCTGGCAAGACCTTAATAATGGTGGCTGTCCATCCGAGACTTGCGCATATATCCAGATTCACGGAAAAGGTGCTTCATCTTGTCCTTTGGATACCATGTTCATTTCGAGCGGACTCGGCAAGTCTTGTTTCTTCTCCTAGACTTTACACTCATCGTCTTGCAGGAAGCAGCGCTCTCTCTTCAGAATGGTACCAGAATGAGCCAAACCTTCCTTCTCGACGCTTAAAGGGGGTACTCGAAACTGTATTCCCCACTTGGAATGCAACATTACCCTCCGACGACACAAGTTGTGATTTGACAGCAACGACAAATGTCTTTGGACGCTTGATCAACTCTATTCCCGAAGTCGATGTATGTACTGTCGCCGCGACGGCTTTATTAGCGACCGGGCAGTTCATTCATATCGAGCAAGCCGCCATTTCGAGGCAGGCAGCAGCATACGATGCTTGGGGGTTGGCTTTAAGGCAAACTTTTGGGACGAGCTGTGCTCGAGGAATGCACCCAGACACCGACACTGGACTTTGCATATAAATGGAAAAAGGGGAGTGAGCAAAGGACTATATATATATACTGTACAAAATCATACATGTACAACAAACATTATATGGTCCATCTCCATTTCGTTACCTGCAGTAAACTATTGCCGCTCGCGATTCCTTCTGGTAGAAATCGGAGTTGCGCTTCTGGAATATTTGTCCAAGATATTGGTTTGGTTGTATCCAGCACCAGTGGAGGAGGGGTAGCCGAGACTGGGCTGATTTCCATCTCTGCAGATGCAGAATCTCGGTCACCATCGTCAGTTTCAGTCTCCTTGACTGATTCTGCAACAGGGTCACCCATTTTTGAGATATTATAGGTCCTCTCGCCAGAGCAAGCGGCGATGTAAGAAATGTCTGATGCGCCGACCGAAAGCAAGACTGAGCGAGGTGGTTCAACGCCACCATCCTCAGTTTTGCGTCTCTTCCTCGGCCGGTGGTCTTCCTCAGGAGGGAACAAAGCATCCCGAAGGATTTCGGGCTGGTATTTAAACCTATGGACAGATTTCATCAGTAACAAACAGGCAGTCAAAGAATATGAACCAACCAAGGTGTCGCGTCACCAAAGACAACAGTCTGCTTTAGCAGGCATTCTTCTTCAACTTCAGGGATGGATTCTAGAACTGTGGCATTTGGGACTGCAGCATTGGTTGGAGGTGCACGACGACGTTTGAACCCAATGACAGGCGCCGTGACGCCCAAGATGCCAGCTCGCCGCTCTTGATATTCCATCAATCGTTGAGCGCGATTTCGCCGACCTAATAATCTTGCTGTTCCTTTCTGCGACAAAGATTAAGAGTTCGTAATAAAGGTATTTGAATATAGAAAATACCTGAACGACGTCGACTTGAACAATCTCGATACCACTGCCGTCATGTCCCGTTCCCCAAGCGCAGCTAAGTATACCGCGACCGTCGTCCTCATCGTCGCTCGACTCTGGATCAGCTTCTATTTCGCCTTCTTCCTCGTCGTCTTTTGCTTCTCTTTCTCTTTCTCCAAAGTATCTTTCCCCATACCCGCCAACGAACCGCCCGATGACCTCCTCAGTTCGTTCATCGGGTTTCTTCGATAAATGCTTCGTTTCCTGATGCTGGCTGGCATCGGTGTCTCCATTCAGCCGTGTGAGACATAGGTCATACTTGGCTCCAGTGCACCGTATGAGACGAATATCGAGCTTGAGGTCCTTGCCTGTGTCCCGAGCTTTTTTGACCATGCTCCAAGTAATATGCCCTGAATGAACAGCACATACGACAATATCAGAATCGTCAGTGTATATTCTCCGTCTCCTCTTGCTGTCCTTCTTCCTGTTCTCGACCATACCGACAGGTGCGACGATGCCCCCACCCCAGATTCTCGGTTGAGGGCTTTTGTGAACAGGAAGATGACTAGAAGGAATAAAGATCGTCGTACGGACGTCCAGGTCGACCAAAGTTGGATCTTTGACCTCGTCGTCAGCCGGCCTTGTGTTCTCCTTCTCCCCATAAGCCTTGAAGAAATATGGAAATGGTGATTGAGGAAAAACAAAGGTCCCAAGGTGGACCATGGACCGCGCTTTGAATTCGCGTTCGGGTTCCCATTCGACTGGCTTTTCCTTCTCCTTGGGATATTCTCGAGGATAGGCTTTGCGCGACCTGTCCTTCTCTCTTTCTTTAAAGTTTGGCAGAGGGGATGGGATCCTGGAAGATGGACCAGAAGGAGGTGGTAAAGGGCCTTGTTGAAGTGCTGAGACGAATTGAGTATGGAACTGATTTTGGAACTGGCGCTGAGGAACAGGCTGCTGCTGCTGCTGCTGCTGCTGATGCTGATGAGGCTGACGATGGAGTGGCGGTCCATTGAATCCACCGAGACCAGGAGGAATATGAGATACTCTTTCTCTCTCCCGCTCTCTCTCCCGCTCTCGTTCCCATGGGTGAGGCGACCAATGGGCGGATGGATGTCTGGTCTTCTCCCTGTGCTGTAGAGCGAGTAGTTCTGAGTTTCCCTTATCTTCAATGTCCTTTTTCAAGGGCCTTGGCTGAGGACTTGGACCGATTTCTCTGTCTCGTCTGTCGATATCTCTGCGCTCCTCTTCACAATGTTAGTTGCATAATAAAATAAATAATGAAATAAAAACTCACCAGGTGGAAGTATGACCATTCTCATGTCTCTTCTTTCGCGCTCTCTTTCTCTTTCCATTCTCTCTCTTTCCCATTCACGTTCTCCAGGATTTCCCTGTCGTCGGACGGCTTCTGGCCCATTCTGCAAGGTGGAATGAGACTGAGACGGTGAAGGATGACCTCTCGGCGGAGGTGGATGATACATGGGTGACGGTTCTCCGACGCCGTAGCCGGATGAAGGCCTTTGTTGGGGAAATCCTTGTCGATGATGAAGTTGTTGCGGCGGCGGCGGCATCGAATTTCTTTGAAAAGTAGGCCATTGAGGGTAAGAATCCGGTCCAGTTCTAGCCCACGGCTGCCTTTCTCTTTCTCTGTCGTACCAGCCTTCTCGACGCTCATGGTCCCTTCTCTCAGAAATTCCATGGCTCCGCTCTGGCGCTGGGTTCCGTCTTTCTGGCTCTGGATTCGATGGACCTCTACGTCTGTCTTCTGAGGGCGAATCTTGAAGGAGGTCGGCCACGTTCATGGCGAATGAACAGACCTTGGGTGTGGGAAATCTGGATCTCGATCAGTGGGTTTAAGATCGTCGGAGACATTATTTTACGATAGCCCCATGACAAATAGCGTTTTAGCACATCAGTTTGGATCAGACGAGAATGGTCCGCATTATCAGAGTGGGAAGAAATAGCATCGTCTCAATCAGTGTATTGCTAAAAAGTCAGATGAGATTGAATCAAGTTTCGCCCCAAGTCCCCAATGACATACGAATTTTTCGGAAAATTGGAGACCGTCCAAAAATAATGTTCAAGCAACCGAAAGCGACAATGACGATTATTGGAAACAACTAGTAATACCTATGAGACACTGAAAAGTGGATATGCTACAAAGCGACGTGATAAATGATAATACAGTCCGTGTACGCCAGGCAAAAGTTCTTCAAGAGCGTCTCCAGCTATCTGAGCTGGATAAGGCAGGTCGTGTACGAGGCTTTGGACCAGGAGAAGTGATTTTTGCACCACTAAGCATGACTCCGCCTGTCACGACTCCAGTGCTGCCGCCCTGATACATGTAATTGGTTACAGGCTTTTTGCTGGCTTGCTGAGCCAGACGACGCTGATTAGGAGGTTGGTATCGAGGTACCGGACATGATTGTTTCATGAGAATGCTGGGTTTGATCGACGAGGAAGTGGAAGACACTGAAGTCATGGATTCAGCGGAAGAGAACAGAGACGAAGTCGTGGAATCAGTGTCAGAGTCAGAGTCAGATTCTTCGTCATCTGGAGCCGGACTGGAGCGACGACTCTGAGCAGATTCGACGGTCTGGCGGAGACGAGAGACAGCGGTAGACTCTGCCTGCCAGATGTTCAGCGACGGAGTACCATCTTCATTGATCGCAATTTTAATGCTGCGCTCAGAGACGAAGAAATGAATGTCTTGGCCTCCAAAGAGACCGACCCATTTTGCCCAGGAAATGCCTGAGAGCTGACAAGCGGCCACAAAAGGTGACGGTGTCGCAGTCTGTGTCGAGAATACAAACTTGAAAGGCTGATGTGCTGGGAAAAGGGACATGAATCCAGCTTCCAGGACTAGCTGGGCTTTGAGAACAGTCGTTCGTGGATAGCTAAGCAGGAGAGGTCGTGTCAAGAAAGCGACCAAGTTGGTCAGAGCTGGAGATTGAGTAGCAGACATTGGTGGGGTCGTGTAAAAAATCGTCCGGCGATGAAAGAACGTAGTGGATTGCTGAATGGAATCGTCAGTATTCCTGTCGCCCCAATAAGACTTGAAGGCGCTCACCGTGAATCGTAATCGAGCAGGAGAATGAAATCCTGTTCGAGTTGAGGAAAATACAGCTCGTATGCTTCCATTTTATAGGACTTACAGGCCTTGTACCCCATCGGGTTAATAATTGGAATGACACTCACAATAAAGAAGAAAACAAAAGGATTGAGAACAATAGACCGCGAGGTGAAATTCAAGTTCCGACAAGCGCGATCAAAGTCACACGGAGGCGGGTATTCCTAATTTGGATGCATATCCCTCTTGATAAATTGATAGAGTACAGTAAGTGAATAGGTCCTCAATGCTTCGTCTCTGGCCATCTTGCCTGAATCATTTCGATAGATTGAGAGTGCTTCTCAGGATCAGGCTCGCGGATTTGATGTCTAGACAACGTAAGAACTCAGGTAACTGAAGTTTGAAGGCTGACATACCTATCAAACAGGTGTTGTTCCAGGTGACGGAGATTGCGAAGTCTATTGTTTCCCCCTGGAGAACAAAGAGCACAGAACATACAGGCCATCTCGTTCACGAAAACAGGTGAAGATAGCACCATTGACCCAGGGTTGATATAGAAATAATCGACGTTGTTCTCGGGTCGCCTTATGCTGTGTCTGGAACAAGATAAATGACTCGAATTCTGAGGAAAGATCGATTCCTTACGAGGTCTTGACATGTAAAATTGCCAGTGGACGAGCTACAGGCTTAACAGCGTGAGCTTCGCAGTGTAGACATGTCCAGGCAGATTGGACGACACGAGGATCCGTCTCGCGCTTCATGACATGTTCAGTCAGAGTTGGGCTCAAGAGTTGCCATGCTGGGTTTTCGTGATCTGTTTTCGAATTCGTGAAATGAGCTACCTAACAATTTTCGTCAGATTCAATTTCATCAAGCAAATGATAGAGCTTACACATCCCCGCCAGGTCATTGCAGCGCGGCCCTTGGCTCCACGAGGGGGACAATTTTCACAGAGAAACCTGAGAGGCTCCTGATCAAAGGCCTCTGCCGTCGTCAAGGGATCAAGGCCAGCAAGCTGAAGCAGCGACCCTACCGCTTCAGCGCCACGAATTGAAAAAGCTATACCGCAAGAAGAACAAGTGTTGGATGAGTGACGCTGTAGATGCGGTGTTACATCTTCGCATCCCTGTATATGGTGGACAGAATCTAAACGAAGGTTGAGTGCTCCATTTCTAAAAAAAACCAACAAAACTTACAGTGAATATTGCAAATGAAGACAGAAGTAGCAAGTTTGAGAACCGATGGGGTCAAGTCTTTTGGTTGCGGCAACATAGAAATGAGCTCCTGGATCCTTTCCTTTTTCCAAATGTCGAGATTTGGTTGGATGCTCTGTACCGCTTCGAGATAATCGATGTCTTCCAGAATCGCCTCAACAGGAGCATATATCACGTCCGCAAGTGCTTTCCACTCTCGCATGATATAATCGTGAGGAAAATAAGCCCATTCAGAAGTATGTCTTGTTCTCTGGGTTGAATGGAGGGCTCGTTTCATTTTCAACTTTCTCTCGTCGATAGTTTGAAGGTACTCGCGCTGCAAGCGCTCGTCGCAATTAACCTTCACCAAGCGATTGAGATCCGGGAGAAGCATGTTCCAACCTGTGAGAATATGAGCTACTTCAGCAGTTGTGAAAAGCTCGGCGTACGTCGATTCGACAAACTATAGTTGGGGAAAGACTCGTTATGGACCAGATAGTGGATTTCGTGAGCTGTCGCATCAACATCTGAAGGATGATGACCTTCTTTGATTAACCGCTCCTGCAGCCTTGGTGGAGAGTAAGCATAGGAAACAGAGTGTTAAAAGGTTGAAATACTTGACGGCCAGCTTGTCCCGCAAATCGTAGATCGCCGAGTTCCGTAGATCCCAGACATTATAAGCCCACTCTTCACATACTGTCGTGAACTGAGAAGAGATCATGAATAGACGACAAACAGAGACGAGAGTGAAACAAACGTTTAGCCATTTTTCTGTAGCTTCCTTCAAGTCTTTAGTGTGGCTTGCAAATACCTCGGGGTCGCTGTGTCGCCATCGCCTAGTCGCTCTTATGACTTTTCGAAGAGAAGATGTCAGAAATCTCCCATTCCAATCTTCGCGCGTCCCAGTAATGTCATCTTCACGGTGGCGGAAGGTTTTGGGTACGAGAGTCAAGAGATTAGGTCCCTGAGGATGTAACGGAGCTTGCTGACTGAGAAGTCGACCCATACAGCCAGAACACAAACGAAGACGAAGCGCAAAATCTGCACAAGCATTGCCTTTGCCACATTTCTGTCGGTATTCAGAGACTGGATTTATATTTGTGACCGGAAAAACTCACATAGCATCTGCCAGGGCCAAATATAAGATATGTCCATCGCGAGACTAGGACCTCTTGAGGGCAATCCGGTATAGATTCTCTGGAGAACGCATTTCTCCAAATAAGGTCTACGGTCGGGGACATAACAGTCTCCCTTAACGATTTGCTAATTCTGGAGAGATGCATGAAGTCGATAGGATGTAAATGTTCAAAAATCTGGCGCAAAGTGAGCCAATAGGCAGCAAAGTTGTTCAATGCCGAACCTCATAAATCATCTCCAATGGAAATTCGTCGAAGAATGCAAAGCGTCTTGTTTTCTTTCCCCGAGGTACTGACCGTCGAACAGTCTTCAAAGCCTCCACAAAGAGATAGTTTGCTGGGACATAGGTGTCTGGTGACGGTTGAAAAACAACGAGGCAAGTATACACAGATATTACTCACAGATAGACCTGCGGTTATTATTAGTGCAGCCGGTAAATTCTTCCTTGTGCAAAGAGTCTTCATCGGTGACACTGTATGGCAATTCATGCAGTGTTTTCAGTTGGTCACAGAACAAACTGTCTTGGTGGAACGGGAATGATTCGGCAAGGTTGCCCAAGTCGACAACGAAAGCCATGGATTTGGTTGTCTAGGTGGTTCTGGATTTTGGACGTCTCTGTGCTGGAATTATAACGCGTCTTTGCCTCGGTAACGGAAGAGTCAGAATTGTAACAGGGGCATGCGGATGACTCGTTAACGATGGCGATGACTCGACGAAGATCATCATGGCTTTGAGCGCTGGAGTGTCACGTCACGTCACGTCACCGTCACATCGCGACTGTGGCGTGAATTCAATCTGCTTCAGATTTTTGGAATCTTGCGAACCTCGTCAATGGGCTCCACTGTATAGAAAGCGTCGTAACGCATTCGGGCCTCGGTACAAGATACATTCAGTTTGTATTCAGTGTTAAGGATTTGTAGTGCATTTACAGGCGAACAACAGTAACATTGTAGTTATCTGTAACCAAGTCAGCGGCTCCGACGAATGCCTCAGTACCCGCTTGAATCGACTGGAGGTACTGCGTAGCCGGTACGCCTTGGCTGGCAATCAGATAGGCTGTGCGTCTCAATGAGTGCTCAAGAATAGTCAAAGAAATGAAACCTACTGAAAAAGTCTTTCAGGTCGACAGCAAAGTCGGGAATATTACCGGTGGAACTGACGAAGGAGATGACCTGCCAATTGGCGTTCGGTCCTTTCCAAATGTTCCAGGTGTGTCCGGCCACCGGAGTGGCTGTGGTTATTTGAGAGCCCACAGGTTGGATCCTGAATAATTGTCAAAATGAACTTGACAGGAAGGTACAGTGAATTGACCCTCCAAGTCCAGAAAGCCATATCATGCTAAGAAAAAGGTAAGCGATGTAGATTGGGTATTCACGATGATGTACTGACATCTCGTAGGAAGAATTGGCTGATGCTGGGTTTCCAACAGACGGAACACCAGTCCAGATATCATAGGCAACATCGGCCCTGATTCCACTCGACTGCGTCTCGTAGTGCCAGCTCCAGGCGGTAGGGGCCGAAGCTGTCATCGCGTGAGGTTAAGATCGGTATGAGCTAGATTTTTGCATGCACCAATGTTTTGCAGCTACAATGTCGCGTCAGGCTTGAAAAAAAAGACGCGTAAAAACAAACTCAACCTGAACGCCCTTGGCCGAGGTGGATTCCACGTTCGCGTCTGAAGAGGTTGTAAGTATATTCCAGGCGAAAGTAACTTGATCCCTTGTTACAGCTCTTGACATTGTTTGGACCATTTGCCCAGGTCCAATTGGTCGACCAGGATACTGAGCTTCCGCTCGTACCAATCAAGGTAGAAGATTGAGATCCGGTTCCTGCAGATATGCCCCAGAGATTCTGACACAAGTTGAAAGCGCCTGCAGGCATGCAGTCAAATTGCCCTTTGATTGTCTGAGCAGAAGAAAGAGCTACCGCAAGAGTAGATCCTGTTAGGAGAGTCGCCAAAATATGCATCCTTGTGTGAGTTATCATGGTCGTCCAGATTGTCCTGAAATATATATACTCCAGCCGCGGAACAATGCTGGTAAAACACCAGCCAAGCTCAAATCACCGAACCAGTCAAACCAGTGACAAGAAGTGAAGCCATTCCTGGAATACAGATTCAGTTTATACTCGCGGACCGAACATAAGGAGAGGATGAGCCGCGGTCCTCAAGAAGTTGTAAATCTAAAAGCTGAAACACAGTGACAGACTGCGAGGAGAAATCAAGGAGAAATGTGGATACCACTCGTCATTTTCGGGTAGAAGAAAAGACAGCTGCCCAAACATCCATCGCTCTGACCTCTTTCAATCCCCCGACGGTGTCAATTGTCGCTTGTATCGCATCTCTCATAGCCAAAATGACCCCTCGCTCTCTGTCCTCTTGAACGACTGTGCTTATTTCCTCCAAGAAAGCCTGGTGAACGACATGGCCAACCTCCCATCTGCCGTCTTCCAGACTTTGACTCGGAATAAGAACACGTTCGGTTTCCAATATGAGACCAGCATTTTCTGCTAGTTTTTTGATGGTCATGGGCGAAACAACAGTTCGGACATTGCTCTCGCTGATCGCTTTGCGACATTCTAGTGCAGCCTGTGTAAGAGCAGCCAGGACATGAGCAGTCGCGCCTGTCCCCGTAAGACTCCATTCTGCAATGCAAACACTGTCTGTAAAAGCTGAGAGATTTCGAAGGGTTTCCTCAATGACAGAAGGAGAAGAAAAGTACCACAGACAGTGGGAGAGGATCACTAGGTCGTAGCTTTTGTCTTTGTTTGACGCCAGAAACGCGAGAGGGTCTGAATGGACCCAAGTAATCCGACTGCCCAGTCGTCCATTTGAAAGATGAGCTTGAGCTTGTCCCAGAGTGAATGGACTGCCTACAGGTCAGTAATAAGTAGGAATTGGAATCATCGTGTTAAAATATATCACCGTAATCAAGAGAAGCTGGATCCACGGCTGTAACATGACCGCTCTGCCCAACCAGATGAGCAAGAACAGCAGTCGTATCTCCTTGGCCGCAGCCAATTTCAAGGATATTCTGACCCTCGGAAATGGGCCATTTGGACACTAAATCCAGACGATGTTGGGTCTGATTGACTTGTACGCTGGAGCTGGCGTTGTGGGCCGAAAAAGCTGCTATTTCCCGAGCCAAATCGGAGGGAGACATATGATGCTTTCAGAAGAAGAGCTCGTCGCGGTTCACCGCTGTGACCGTTCGAGTCATGACGGATCAAATCTGACTGATATTATTGCATGACTGATCCGGCGGGCCGTGAGATCCCCAGAATTCCTCTCGTTTCACCCTCATTGCAGTCGTGTGCAGGCCAGGACCGACTTCCTCAAAATACTGGCTTCGGAGACTAAAGCATTTCTGAGCTATGAATAATGCGCTGGTAAGAAAGGTCAGCTTTCGGTGAGTCCGTCAAAGTGGAGCCTCCACTATTGTGTCATTGACTTTGCCAGAATCGGTCCTCTTGTTCTAGAAACCCTGGTCAAGCACTACTTCGAACGCATAACAAAGGAAACACCTTCTGGAAACTTGCGACAAGAGGACATTCTATATGACGAGGCGTTCAACATAATCAAGGCAAGTCAGCTATTGAGGAAAAGCTTTTAACTATTTACGCTGACTTTTTACAGGCTTTTCTTGCTGCTGCTAGCCAGTCTGTATCAGTTCTTATCGTGTAAAGTGAAATATCTTATTGAAATCATAGACATTCGGTGGAAGATGTACAAAGTAAGCGCTCTTCTGTTCGGGAATTGTCATACCGACCTGGCAGGTTTTTCAAATACCCGCACGCCTTCTCCTCCTTGGGTCCATGTGGTTCGACTGGTGGTCCCAATGGCCAGCTGCGATGAGGCCGCGACTTACCTTATACAGGCCCTCGGAGGCGAAGATGTTACTCGTAGAACTGTCGGAGGCATCAAATGGTGGCAGGTTCGCGGTTTAAATGGGTATGTTTCATCAAGAAACGCGTGAATTTGCTCAACGATGTCTCCAAACAGTGTCGATGCACAGTGGATCACAGCGCAGAAAGATTGGAAAGAGCTCAAGAAGAGACACAAGATGCACGATAGATCTAAAGCTCATCCTGTCGCGGAATCTGCTGCCGATTACGAAGAACAAATGGACGAGATGCGCTGTATTCTCTACGCCCATGGGTAACCGGCTTCCTTTCACTTTGGACACATTTTGACTTTGAGCTAGAGGTGGTTATTATTTCGGTTCCGTTGACCAGGAAAGGTCGGTCTCTGTCTTTTCCGCTGCCTCACTTCCTGATGTTTGAATAGATACAGCATCCAAAGACATGCCCGCAAGATCAATGGACGTGTTTTCGGTGATTGCATTGCCGGCTTTTCCTTCCGTATAGCTGACATCCTTTGAGCTGTCAACTACCGTCTGGCGCCCCAATATCCTTTTCCTTGCGCTATCCAAGATATGATAGCAGCTTGTGAGTCCTTTACTCGTACAAATAGTCCCTCGATTGACCGTCAGACAGATTTATATTTGATCCGTCCACCGAGCGATGCGAAGCATCAGCCCGTGAGCCCTTCCCACATCACATTGGCTGGTGACTCTGCAGGTGGTGGTCTGACGATAGCTTTACTACAAGTTATTCGAGATGTTGGACTTCCCATGCCAGCAGGAGCGATTCTGATTTCCCCCTGGTGTGACCTGACTCATTCATTTCCCAGCATCCACCTTAACACTACTACTGTTTGTCTTTCGCCTTACTGGGCCACCATTCTGTTAGCTAATCATGGACTCAGGATATCATTCCTCCGCATGGTCTCTCTTTGCAAAAGCCCAGTTCACTTTGGCCTCCGCCTTCTGATGAGATGACCAGTCGTGTTCATGCTTCGCTTCGCTCTCGAATTCGCCAAACATTCCGCTTGGAAGGTCGCGACAGCGATCCAGCCGCCACAATTTTGTCAGAAGCTCAAATGTCTGCTCCTCCAACCCCGAAATTGCCTGTCAATGTCGGATTCAGTGCCAATGTCCCCACTCAAGACGACCAGACGATATCGTTGATACCAGAATCTGGAGAAATTTTATCCATAGACCAACAGGTCCACCTCTATGTACAAAACAGTCTCCTGGTACACCCCCTCGTTAGTCCTGCTGTCTCTTACTTGGGCGGATTGCCCCCTCTCTTGATCATTGCTGGTGACAAGGAGGTTCTAAGAGATGAAGTCATTTACCTGTGAGTGTTTTCTTTGCTCCCTGGTTTGAATTGACGATCCTTCTCAGAGCCCATAAGGCTGCATATCCCGACAGGTTTTCCGTCAGAGAAGAAGCCCGAGCATTGTACCCTGCCCTGAATGGTATCGAAAGTCGTTTCAAGGCAACGCCTGTACATCTTCAAGTGTACGATGATGCTCCACATGTTCTCCCAGTGCTTTTCTCGTTCAGTACACCAGCGAAATACTGTCATCGAGCGATAGCATCATTCTGCAAACATGTCACTCCGATGAAGGTACCTGTGGAACCTTCTTCGACGCAGGAGCCTCTGCGAAAAAGGCTTTCCATAGGCAACATACTTTCACCGAGAAGAGCTGCTACAATCTCGGTCCATGGCCGCTCCTTGTATGCCGAGCCAGTGCCAATGTCTCCTACGAGCCCTGTCGACATCAAGAGATCATCAGTGGAAACACCCTCATCTCCAACTGGATCAGGAAGATTCAACACGCGACGAACCGTATCAGTTGCCAACGTCCTCAAAAAGCGACGCTCGACATTATCAGCCCCCTCGGACCAAGTCTCTTTGCCGTCTACCGGGTCTTCTAGCAATATTGCACCCGAGACTGACCCAGAACCACCTATTGAGCGATATGCAGGTGATCCTGTGGTTTATAGTGGAACACCGGTCGGTCAAATTGGCTTTTCTGATATCTGTTGTTCTGACTTTTAATCTATTTAGGAATTTCCTTCCATGGAGAAAGGCATGATTCGTGAGCGAGTGTCAATCCATGGTGTCGTACGACCACTAGAACCGGAATCAGAGCTGGACGCTATGCAGGTACCTCATGAGATGATAGGCAGTCTATCAGAGCTAGTGATTCGAAGATATCTCGACGCTCGTTCTAAATTCGACATCAAATTCGCCAGCACCATCAAGAGCATCGAGAAACACCGTCGGAATGCACTTGAGCGTGAAAAGAAGGAAGCGCTGAAGAATCTGGCTACGCGAAACCCCGATAATCCGGAGGACTCGGTCGAAAAGGTCCGGGACAGTTTAATACCTTCTTCAGGATGGGCTTGGGCCTTGGATGGTGAAAGGTCAGCTATTCGTCCTCTAATTCCGATGTTGGTTCACTCTCGAGATATTAGACCACCACCCAGCAGTATTGCTTCACGAAGAGACACGTCCGAGGCCCGAAGATTGGCAAAAATAGCCGATCAAGATGTTTTACAGAACGACGGCGTCCATGCGATGAGTGGAAACAACCTGTGGTCAATTTTGGTCAGCTCGTTGAGCGTAGCGCAACATGAAAAGACCAAAGCTCATGACTCTCCGGAGAATACAAGTGCTCCGAAGAGAAAGTCTACCTTTTCACGTTTTCTGTCTCCAAAAGGAGAGGAATCCAGTCATGCATAATATGTACCACGCTCTGTAACTTATTTGTACTTTATATACGCTGTTGTCTTTATAATTTCGATGGTACCTCGAAATGGATCCCTTCATCCTCAAGGACCCGCTTGGACAATCTTCCAATAAATGGAAATGTCAGCACATACTTGTACGCATTGGAAGAGCTGGCTTGACGGCGTGCAAACCTTGCTGCGATCCCCTGGGCGATAATAGACAGCTATGAAACTTTCAGCTGCCGCAAAAGAAACAAGCTAAAAGTCATTTACTCTGAATAAAGCCCAACTTTTGGTGTAAATCAGCTCTTTTATTGGATATGGCTGATTCAGATGTCGACAATATTCCTGCTCGAGTTCTTCCGAAGAAATTGGAACAGGTTCTGCTGAGCCCTTGAATCCAGTGAAGCTGAATCCTTCGGGTATTAGGCGTACATCGATCGCCCATGGTTGTGTCAGATTGGCAAAGTCGACCAGCTGAGAAATTTCGTCATGAGCATGTACAACATGAAGGGCCAAAGGTTGAAACACACCGGGCTGCCTAATGTGCAAAGCTCCCAATCCAGTATCGCGATGACGCGGTTTTCCGTGGGATGAAAGATGAGATTGTCCAGCTTGTAGCTTGAAAAGTCAATCACGCGACCCAAGACGAGATTCATTGCACCTACTCCCCGTGTACGATGCGCAACCCCAGCTTTTTCTCGTCGGGGAGATTTTTAGAGTACCAGTTAATCATCTCTTCAAAGTCTGGTATATCTCCAACAGGTTTTTTGGTATCGATGTCGACTATGGCTGCTTGAGCTTTGGAGACTTTGGTCAATGACTTCAACTGTCGGGGAAAGTAGTCGCTGCATGGGCCAAATTTGGATAGCCCGACTTGAACAGGAGACACAGAACTCAGTGTGGCAAGGGTTTTGACGGCAGCCAACCAGCTGAAGGCCATATCAGTACATTGACGCGTCAAGCTGGCAGGAGATAACTTGCCATTCCCGTCGGTCTTGAGGTGAGATTTCGGGCATCTTTGAGTCGGTAAATATACGACCGTCGAGAAATTCCATGACGTAAAAGGGTGTTCCAATAACAGAGTTGTCTTCGCAGAGAAGATATGGTTCTGGCACTGGGACTTGTTGCTGAGCTGATGTCGTCGGCATCATATTGTAGGTGTGAAGAGCCCGAAGCATGGTATACTCTCGCTCGACTTGGTGAGCTGTCTTTGAAACCAGCTGGCCTGCTGGTTTCTTGCGCATAACATACTTTTTTCGACTGAGAATCGTGAGCAAACGCTTGTTGAACAGGTCGTGGCATACTTTGCGTCTGTCAGGAAGTAGGTTGGATTCGACTGGAATTTCTGAGTTGCGAACGATATCCACGGGCTATTTCTCCCACCTGGCCAAACTGAAATGCTGGTCAACGAAAACAGCCAATGGAAATTGACAAGCTAATGACCTTGAACTGCTTCACATCAAGCGGGGTCTTGAGGCCCTCCAGGTTTTCGGAGAGATAAGATTCCAGCTTCTGGACGTCGATATCAGCTCGAACCGCCCCGAATTCGCCTCCAATCTTCTGGTCGCCGTTGGACATGCTGGTAAATGCGCTGAGACCGGCTATACCGGCAAAGATTTGCCGAATAGGCAAAATTGTTTGGTTGCGCTCCTCTGCGCTCTCAGTTTGAATCTCTGTAACGCCGAGGGAGTTTCAGTCACGGCTTATAGTCGACTCGGCGGCCTGAAGAAAAGTTCCAAGGACGTCAAACCCTCAGAATTGTATCATGAACGAACGCTCAACTCGAGGCATCTTTTGTTACTTGAATCAGTGCCTGTACTGTCTTCACCCGACTCTCTGGTTTATTGAGTTGTGCGCCCAGATCCGGATCCGGATCAGCGCTCAGCTACTCTTCGTTTCCAAATTGTATTGGACAACCATCTACATCAAACCCGCTTGTGTTTGATACTTGGTAGTACACTTGCGCTGAAGCTATGTCCTTTTTTATTCCTGTATCCTGCCTCCGTTTTTCTTTTTTTCCCGTTTCTCTTGTCCTCGAATGGCTTTTGTTCTCGGTGGAGAGAATACTGACCCACAAGAGGTGATCCTGTATCGAGTGGACGACACTTTGGCCGATTTCATAACTTATTCTGGTCAATGGAGTCTGGGCCATGTTGAAGGAGCTGGCTGGAACGGAAGTTTCCATTCTACGACTTCGACAGGCTCAACTGCAACCTTCAAATTCACTGGCAGGTCTTTTCTGTCGATTGCCAACCTATTAGTCGTTTACTGTCTGCTAACAGGTACCCAGGTCATTGTTAAGGGTACAGCGCCAGCTGGAGATACTCCTGCCATATCGAGTTACTCGCTGGATGGCCATGTCACGACATTTTCATCGCCAACGACAGATAAAGATCTCTACTATGTTCCTTATTTCGAAGCCGATGCTCTTCCTTATGAACCTCATACTCTAGTAATCACATATTCAGGCGGCAACACATATTCGCTTGATTGCATCGACTTTGCAGTCCCTCTTGCCAATGCAGCAGTACCAGGATCACCATATTCCACCTCGAAACCCACTACGACCTTTTTACAACCCACTCTTTCACAGACCACGACATTGTCACAACTTGACGGTGGTCCAACTGTCCTTTCGAAATCCGACACTGTTACTCGAATCCAGAGCTTCTCACCTGGAACTTCTAGTGGAACTCTGATATCATATACTAGTACAGCAGGCTCTTCCGCTTCAGCTTCGACGACGAACGCTGGATCTGAGACTTCAGGCGACCAGGCGAGCGAAGCATCATTCTCCAATGCTTCATCGTCGCCTCAGTCAGCCAGTGCCAGAACAAGTACATCAGTCATTGCTGGAAGCGTCGCTGGAGCTCTCACTATCATTGCGATACTCGTGGCGCTGCTATTCATTTGCTACAAACGCAGATTGAAGGCCAAATACAAGGCATCCCGAGATGGTTTGTCCTATAATCTGACCTGGGTCACTTCCCTAACTGCTCTTCAGTCATTCTGGGATCAACCGTTTCGCCTTATTTAACAACACCGGTAACACACTTTGTTGTTCCAAGCACGGCCAGCACTGTTAATGGATCTATGGGCTCTCAAATTCAAGCGAGGTCAGATCGTGCATTTGGGATACTTATATTGTCTGAACCATTCATTCCAGTACGCTTGAAAGCTATGTACGCAAAGCACAATCCCAACCGTCCCAGTTCTCTATCTCAGATCCTGAAACTTATCAGCATACTGGAGACAGAAAAGTCCCGCAGATGCTAGAGTCGATTCATGAGCCCACTGATCGCTACAATCGTACATCCAATGGACTTGCCACTGGAATGAGTGATCCTCCTCCGGCATATCCCGTACAGTAATACTTATACTTGTTAATGCAATTGTTGCATTGTTCCCAAAGAGAGCGAAAGAACTTTTGGTCTCTGTTGCCCACCTGATTGACTTTTTCAAGTTCGATAATTCAGGCCAATCTTCGTCGCTGTCTGTGACACAATCAAACCAAACAGTGCAAATATAATCTTTTTTGCGCTGAGCCGTAACGGTAGGACTGGAAGCCGTGGGCGAGGAACATGATGATGAAGAAAGCAATAATACGCGTTTTTAATCCTGTAATATAGCTGTACTGAATCAACATTAGCAAGGAGGCGATATAAAGCGGTCAAGAACTCACTGTCTCTCTCTAAGTCTCCCTGCTGACAACTTTCTTCAACTTTGTTCGTTCCGGTTTCGCTACCGTCGCGAATGATTTCTTGTTCAGAACAGGCTCAATGCGAAGATTGATTGGCCAGTCTGCACCAGCTTTCTCCCTTCTTTCCACCAGGATGCTGTGAACCGTCGGGGTTGCTTCGGATGCCTTCCAGGGCTTTAAAGAAGGAATAATTTTAGACTGGTCGACCTTGAGAGCCGACCTGGGTATAACGTGCATGAGTCTCGCGGCATAGACCCGCATGTTGTCCGTGAAGCTGACAGTGAGTCTGACGGTGAAAAACGGCTAAGCGTTTCAAGCTCACGTGATTTTCTGGAACTTTCGGCTCGGCCGGCTCGGCTAACAGCTTACATATCTTGGAAATTTTTTTTCGCAAAAGTTCATTCCTTCTTCCCTCCACCCACCATGTTCACCGCTGCTCGTTCTGTTCGCGCCTCTGTGTGTCGGTCTGGCCGCTATGCTGTACGCTTATAAACTCTCTATTATCTGACCTCATTATTCATCTTCTTCATTCCAGGCCATTCCACGAGCCATGATTGCGCGGAATATGAACACGAATGGAAAAGTCCAAGGCAAGCTCCAGAATGACCTTCTTTTCTCCTCTTTCTAATCATTCCAAACAGGGCCCGTCGTCGGCATTGACCTGGGGACCACGAATTCCTGTGTCTCTATAATGGAAGGCAAGGAAACCCGCGTCATCGAAAATGCTGAGGGTGCTCGGACGACACCGTCTGTTGTTGCCTTCACGAAGCATTCTGAGCGTCTTGTTGGTCTCCCAGCGAAGCGTCAGGCTGTCGTCAACTCTACCAACACCGTCTTTGCCTTCAAACGTCTCATTGGTCGTAAGTTCAGCGACAAAGAGGTCAAGGAAGACATGAAGCATTGGTAAGAAATCAGTGCTCTTATTTTTTATCGCTGTTCATATGGTTTTTCAGGCCCTTCACCGTCGTCGCCACAGGTGACGGAAGGCCCGCTGTACAGGTCGAGAATGGCAGCACCAAGCAGACATACGTATGCACTTTCCTTTTTTTTTCACTCTTGATCTTCTCTTATTTTTATCTCCAGTCCGCAGAAGAACTTTCGTCCATGGTTCTCGCCAAGATGAAGGAGACGGCAGAGCAGTATCTCAACAAAAAAGTCAAGTAAGTGTCGCGGTCTGTATTTTTCTTGATCAATGGTTTTTACTTTACATTCTAGCCATGCTGTTGTCACTGTTCCCGCCTACTTCAACGACGCGCAGCGTCAAGCGACCAAAGATGCTGGTCAAATTGCTGGCCTGGACGTCCTTCGGGTTATCAATGAGCCCACCGCCGCTGCCCTGGCCTATGGTCTTGACAGGACAAGTTCGGAAGTCGTCGCTGTTTACGATTTGGGTGGTGGAACTTTCGATATCTCGATTCTTGAGATGAGAGATGGTGTCTTCGAAGTCAAGTCCACCAATGGTGATACCCATTTGGGTGGAGAGGACTTTGATATCGTGCTCGTCAACCAAATCCTCAACGACTTCAAGAAGGAGTCGGGCATCGACCTCAACGGCGACCGAATGGCTGTCCAGCGTATTCGTGAAGCCGCTGAAAAGGCCAAGATTGAGCTTTCGTCGACGTCTCAGACGGACATCAACTTGCCCTTCATCACTGCCGATGCTTCTGGTCCCAAGCATATCAACAGCAAACTGATGCGCTCCCAGTTCGAATCCCTTGTCGGCCCCCTCATTCAGCGAACCGTCGACCCTTGTCGAAAGGCTCTCACCGACGCTGGTGTCAAGGCGAGCGAAATTGACGAGGTCATTCTTGTCGGTGGTATGACCCGTATGCCCCGTGTCGTCGAGACCGTCAAATCCATTTTCGGTCGGGAGCCTAGCAAAGGTGTCAACCCTGATGAGGCTGTCGCCAAAGGTGCTGCTATCCAGGGTGGTGTTATGTCTGGCAAGGTCACCGACATCCTCCTCCTCGATGTTACTCCTCTTTCACTCGGTATTTTCGTCCATTCTTATTTTTCCTTCTTCTCTAACTTGGCCTAAGGTATCGAGACTCTTGGTGGTATCATGACCAAGCTCATCAACCGCAACACCACGATCCCCACCAAGAAGTCACAGGTCTTCTCCACTGCTGCCGATGGCCAGACTGCCATCGAGGTCAAGATCTACCAGGGTGAACGTGAACTTGTCCGTGATAACAAGCTTCTCGGTAACTTCAACCTCATCGGCATTCCTCCTGCTCCAAAAGGTATTCCTCAAATCGAGATCACCTTTGACATCGACGCCGACGGTATCGTCAATGTTTCGGCCAAGGACAAGGCTACCAACAAGGATCAGTCCATGACCATTGCCTCTTCGTCTGGTCTCAGCTCCAAGGATATTGAGAAGATGGTCTCTGATGCTGAGCAGTACGCCGAAACTGACAAGGCTCGTCGCGAGGTCATTGAGGAAGCGAACAAGGCCGATTCTTCCTGTGCTGAGATTGAGAAGTGTGAGCGCTTTGTGGCTTTCGTTTTTGACCGTCAACTAATGTTCTTGATAGCAATGGATGAATTCAAGGATCAACTCGATGCTGAAGAGAAGGCCAAGGTCTCTTCTCTCATCGCTGAAGTTCGTGAAATATCAGTCAAGGGACAGGCAGCCGATCCCGCAGTCAACGCAGATGCTATTCGCGAGAAGACTCACGCTCTGCAACAAGCATCTCTAGGTCTCTTTGCCAAGGTAAGCCCGTCTTTTGTTTTCGTTTGTGTTGGTATTAATCCATGCTCCAGGTCTACGAGAAAAAGGCGGCCTCTGAGAAAGCGTCAGAAGCTGAACCAGAGATCAGGGATGAGAAGGAGAAGAAGGATTAATTTCCTTTTCTTTTCCCCTCTTTCTCTCTTGGCCTTTCGTGTTCACTCCTTACGACACGACATTGGTCTCGGCGGGCTTCAGAGCTGCCTCACGAAAAGTACCTTTGCATTATACTACACTAGCATCAGCATATTTACTTACCTACATATTGATACTGAACCCCACTCAGCAGATTTTGCATGTATGAACTTACTTAGAAGGATCTACTTACTCATTGTATCCGTCCGCAAGACAAGCAATTTTCACGAAATGGCGTCAAGTTGAAAATATTCCTTCACAACGGACATCGTAGATAGTTATCCTGCCGAAGAAATCCGAGCTTTCTTCAAATATGAGCTTAATGCCATCGATGCCAACTTGTTGAGTCGGCAGCTCAAAGACCTGTCGTCGATTGACGTCCTCGGGGTAAACGGACGTCAAGGAGAACCATTCGTCCGTATCCACAGCCTTGAGGTTCACAGAGCATCGTGTTCCAACAAAACCGCCCTGGAATGTAATTGAGAGACGTTTCGGTATGACTGGCTGCGATAAACTGAATTGAACGAATTGAGGCAAGCCCTACAATGAGAGATTAGAGAAAACACCCTTACTGAAAGAGAATTTGCCTGTTGTGAAGTCCAGCACGTCTCTGGGCTGTTATCGATCAAGTACTTTTTACCGACAGATTTGTCCAGGGTCGAGCTGACTCTGACCAGTATTCTTGAGAGAGTAAACAGAGTAGCGCCTCGACCTACTTGATGATTGTATCAGGCAACAAGAGCGAAATCAGTTCCTCCGAGCTCATGCTGAAATGTATGTCGAGGAATGGAACAAGATCGTGAGAAATTACATATATTCTGTCAATAATGCTAGTGTTCAAAATGGCCAATCGCCAGGTTTGTGAAGGCTCAGGGTCATCCCAACCGCCTTGTCGACTACATAAGAAAGACTGAGTCCACCAAATTGAAAGAATCCAACCAAGCCATCGAGCCGAAGCAGGTCTTCTTCACCTGCGACTGGGGCCCTGTTGCCTAGCCGCCTGTAACGAGTGGCCAAAATCAGGTTAAGGCGTATAGGATTAAGCAAGTCGAGTTCCTCTTTAGTCAAGGGCTGATTGAAATGCCTGTAAAGTGCCTCGAGCACCCTTTCAACAGTGATTTCCGCGCATCCTTCTCTGCTGATATTGAGTTTCTCCCACTTGTCCATCCAGTTTGTGAGCTCGACGAGGGGCTCCAAGTCGATTATGATTTGGTCGACACCTGGACAAGCTGGTTCGCTCGCCCATCGTCCAAATTGTCCCCAATAAGGAATGGCTCGATGACTTCTTGCCGATGAAGGAGGTCCAATGAGACTCCAGCGAAGCGGAGACGATAATTTGTAAAGGTCTGGGTGAATAGACAACCATTGAGTGTCCTGATCTATGCTGGGATACCAAGGAGATTGGTATTGGGTGAACCAAGTAGTGACCAGCTGCGATTTGCGGTATTGTGGATAAAACGATTGGAGAGTGCCAGTGGGCGACTGGGAAATATTGGGAGGGCTGACTGAAGCGACCAATGATGATATGTTGTCTTGGATGCTGGAAACAGCGTCGACGTTCGACTGAATCGATATGGTCTGGGTTACGCGAGCGCGGCCTGGAAGATGAGTGAGAAAATGGGAGGAGAGCAAGTGGCTTGAATGGCTGACCAGGAGAACCACCGGAATCAAAAGGCCGCTTCTTGCGAAGAGGAGGTCCACGGCGACGATGATTTCTTCGACTGTGGTCACAGTCTGAGGAGCCTGAGCTCGGTACAGAACTCTGAGAAGACATTTGGGATGGGTAAATGAAGATAAATGCGATGCTGTCCAGTCTTTTATATTAGCCGCCACCCATTGTTTGGCCGCACGAGGATCGAAATAAGGCCCTGGGTGGCACATTGAGAACAAAGGGTGGCCTGATCGTGTTTGTTGAGTGATTGTGGCGAAGTACAAAAGACTCGAAATTCTCAGTGGTCGCGATGTTACATTGGTATTGGTAGATCATCAAGGTCTGAATGTATAGAGGATCAGTGCTCAGCGCTCAGCGACAATTCCAAACGAAAATAAAAGAATCAGCGAATTTGGTCTCGTCAAAAATGTTCAGTGCTTGACTTCTATTTTATTCATCCTCAGAGTGATCAGGAAGAGAACTCACATAGAAAGGATCTCAGTTATCGAGCGGTTGAAAGCGGATATAATATTTCTTTGTCTGCGCGTCCACTATCTCTTGGGTAGATTCGGGAAGATCTTCTTCGAAACGACCTGGAAAAGAGTTGACAATAGAAGTGGAAATGAACGCGTCACTAACCAGGAGAACCCGAGAAAAGGGCCAGAGCAGGAATGACGGTGTTGGCCGGGACAATGGTGTTGTCAGCGACCTTTGCGCAATCCTTGATGATGGTGAACTTTCCCTGACAACCATAAGCTTTGTTCGGAGTGGTAGAATACTGAATTTACAATGACACAATTCTTGCCAATTTCAACGTAGTTGCCAATGGTGGCAGCCTCAACGACAGAGTTGGCGCCGATATGGACATGGTCGCCTATTTTCATTGGATAATAATTAAATGTTCCTCTATATGTCTTGTATGGAGGTCTGTTTTCAAATAAGAAGAGGGAAAAACAAGGAGAACAAGGCCTACCTCATGATACAGCCTTCACCGACCAAACAATATCGTCCAAGAGATATGACCACTGCATGTCCTGGACCAGAACGACGAAGGTCACCACGAATTATGGCGCCGCTGGAGATGATGGTTTTGCCGCCAAGAATAATGTTCTGAGGTCCAGAAATGGTAGCTCGTCTTGAGACCTTGTTGCCCGTGTCCTGAACTCTGTAAGCGATGAATCGAAACCAACAATAATTTGAATTACCGTCTCTATGAATTCTGACTTTGAGTAGTAGATTGGAGGATCCATGGCGTTAACGTCGAGCAATACGACCAGCAGATGCTGGAAAGGTGAAGAAGTGAAGCACCATGACTAAGCTCTTCGACCTCATTCGCTTCGTTGAACTTGAACCCGTATTAATGCTCGGACGCATACACCTGCAAGCAGTTAGACCTTTGCTCTTTCACCGGAGACAGTCCACGACACCTGAATACCATGGCCCACTCGCAGCGACATTCAGAAAGCTCAAAATATTCTCTCTTTCTTCATTTGGATTGTCTGTCGCGGTTGCGCCGTTGATGCTCATTATCGAATCGAATCTTCCAATGTCTGCACGCGTCACCGTCGCTGGTCTAGCTCTTGGAACATCTGGCCTCAGCACCGGCATCATTTCCTGGTGAGCAAAATTTGACGCGCTTTTATAATCAAGAGTGGCATATAGAGGGCGAAACAGGCTATCCAAATCTTATGTCTCTACCATGAGACGGATATCTCCGCCAGAAGGAGGGCCTGAGTCTATCGAATTGACTACCCAGAGTCTTTTTTTAACCCCAAGAATCACAACAGTAAACGCGAAACACATTGGTCTCTCGAGTTTCTACTGACCGAAGCTCAGGTGTATGATCCTGCTTTCCTGGTTCCAACTCAACGCGCTTTTGCGAAATGGCAGCTGGCAGATAGAATAGTACTGCCAAATTCCGATAAACGGCCCAATGCTGGGCATGAAGAGACCGTCGCGGAGACTGCGGACAAAAATGGGACGGTTCTTGGAAGATGGATCGTCAAATGGGATCAAAAAGGAGAAGGACATTGCCAAATGTCGGGAAAAGTGGTAAAGTGAGTCGATACACTAGAAAATGCACGTTCAATCATTCAATGATTTCAATAGACACTTTAGCGTTCATGAGGAACTGCTATAGCTGTTTTTACCATCTTGTATCTTAACATCGAGCGACCAACGAACGACGGCGGTTTACGCATCCAGATTAGGAATACCCGCCTCCGCGTGACTTTTGATCGCGCTTGTCGGAGCTTGAATTTCGCCTCGTGGTCTATTGTTCCCAATCCTTTTGTTTTCTTCTTTATTGTGGGTGTCATTCCAATTGTTAACCCGATGGGGTACGAGGCCTATAAAATGGAAGCGTACGAGCTGTATTTTCCTCAACTCGAACAGGATTTCATTCTCCTGCTCGATTACGATTCACGGTGAGCGCCTTCAAGTCTTATTGGGGCGACAGGAATACTGACGATTCCATTCAGCAATCCACTACGTTCTTTCATCGCCGGACGATTTTTTACACGACCCCACCAATGTCTGCTACTCAATCTCCAGCTCTGACCAACTTGGTCGCTTTCTTGACACGACCTCTCCTGCTTAGCTATCCACGAACGACTGTTCTCAAAGCCCAGCTAGTCCTGGAAGCTGGATTCATGTCCCTTTTCCCAGCACATCAGCCTTTCAAGTTTGTATTCTCGACACAGACTGCGACACCGTCACCTTTTGTGGCCGCTTGTCAGCTCTCAGGCATTTCCTGGGCAAAATGGGTCGGTCTCTTTGGAGGCCAAGACATTCATTTCTTCGTCTCTGAGCGCAGCATTAAAATTGCGATCAATGAAGATGGTACTCCGTCGCTGAACATCTGGCAGGCAGAGTCTACCGCTGTCTCTCGTCTCCGCCAGACCGTCGAATCTGCTCAGAGTCGTCGCTCCAGTCCGGCTCCAGATGACGAAGAATCAGACTCTGACTCTGACTCTGACTCTGACACTGATTCCACGACTTCGTCTCTGTTCTCTTCCGCTGAATCCATGACTTCAGTGTCTTCCACTTCCTCGTCGGTCAAACCCAGCATTCTCATGAAACAATCATGTCCGGTACCTCGATACCAACCTCCCAATCAGCGTCGTCTGGCTCATCAAGCCAGCAAAAAGCCTGTAACCAATTACATGTATCAGGGCGGCAGTACTGGGGTCGTGACAGGCGGAGTCATGCTTAGTGGTGCAAAAATCACTTCTCCTGGTCCAAAGCCTCGTACACGACCTGCCTTATCCAGCTCAGATAGCTGGAGACGCTCTTGAAGAACTTTTGCCTGGCGCACACGGACTGTATTATCATTTATCACGTCGCTTTGTAGCATATCCACTTTTCAATGTCTCATGTACCTGTATACATTTTTCAGAAGTAATATCAATGCTGTCTCTGTCTGCTCCATAGCATCGGAATTTGGCGGACAGCCAAACATAGGCAAGATTCGGATGTTCAAGTGCGATTTCTCGATGGCCAGCTTTACAGTTTGGGTTTGGGATCTTTCAACTGAGCATGCTTGAGTCCAACGTCTAATAGCAAACACAGAGTCAGCGTCGGAGAGACCCAAAGAAAAATACCTTACAATTGCCATCATAGAGTTGATCGGACGGAACAGCGACAATGTGAGATGAAAGGTTCGACGCGTCAACCATCTCAGGTACAACATCCTTCAGAGTCGGTGCCCCGATGAGACGCATATTCATCTCGAATTCGTTCTGAAAACATCCATTAGTTGCTTTCCGATTAACCAAGGATTGACATACATGTAAGATTTCTATCGCCTTTTCGACACCTTCCTGCCCGTACGAGGAGAAGGCATACAAGAAAGGTCGTCCAAGGCCAACTGAGAAATCGTCAAGATTGGATGAACAAGGCGGAATTTGTAACGAACCTGCTGTAGCGCCCAAAGCGATGGCCTTGAGCACGTCTGTAGCTCTTCTCACACCTCCGTCGACGAAAAGCTGGAACTTTTCATTGGGAAAAGTGAGACCTCGCTTCTCTTTGAGATGTGAGACGACTTCTACGAGAATCTCGATACCAGAACGAGCAAAGTCGAGCTGACGGCCTCCATGGTTGGATAGAACAACTCCTGCGAGACCCATGTCGTAGGCTTCCAAGGCATCCTGGTCAATTTTCAATATAGAAGAAGGCGTAACACCACGGAAGCCCCACCTCCCATGCCTGAACGCCTTTCAAGATAAGGGGCACTAGAAATTCACTCGTTAGTACCTCGACAGGCGGTGAGCAAGACCTACTTTTCGTGATGGTTTTGAACCATTCAAGGTCTTTCCATTCCAATCCAGGGTCGATGAATGACTAGAGAAAATGAGGACGGAGAAGTTGTAATACAGAGATAACACACGCTAATGGCTCTTGCAGCTCCCTGAGAGCGGTCGACACCGCTGTTGCCAGTGCTGGTGACAACTGAAGGATCTTCATCTTCGAATTTCATCCGCATGTCCTTTTCACGTCGCCCGAGCTGTGGAGCGTCAACGGTTATGAAGAGACCTGGATATTCTCAGTCGAAAGGCAGATGCATAGACTTCCTAGGCCCACCTTTCACACCGCGCTCTTCAGCATGCTGCACGATACGCTTGGTTATCGACCGGTCCTTGTTCACATATCTGGTGAGCATATTTTAGATGCATCGAGGGAAGGAAAAAAGCAAAGCTTGCAGTTGGAAGAATTGAACCTGACCAGGTTGAGCGGCATCAACTATTTCGTCAAATGAGCATGAAGCCAAGGTTGGAATCATCTGGATGATGCCATGCTTCGCTGCCGCTCTCGTGAGGTTCAATTCACCGTCAGGGTGCCCAAGTTTTCCAAGAGCCGTCGCTGAAATATATACAGGCATACTGCTAGGATGTCCGAGTATCTTGGTGGACCAATCCACCTTTGAAACATTTCGAAGTATCCGTGGCCGGAACCATATCCTGGTTAACAGTTAGTTCAATGGATCACAATCAGGCGTTGAAAATACCTGTGATAGGCAGCATGGTTCTCTCGTATTGTGATTTCATCGTCTGCAGCTGAAGAGTAGTATGCCCAAGCTTTCTCTGGCAAGACACTTCTCGCGACGAACTAGAGGCTAGGTCAGGCCAGAAAGGCTAGAGATGTGGCAAAGATGCACCTCAAAGTCATGCAAATTGAGTATTTCGTCCAGCGATGGCCTGTTCTGTACCCGTTCCAGACGCGCCTTCTCTTCATCAGTGACGACAACTTCTACTTTCTCCACTGTCTTCATATCCACTGCCCCGAGGCTAGAAGATATATCAGATGAATTGTCGGACGAATTCATGGGAAATATACTGCTTCTCTGGAGGCAAGTTCGTTGTAATGGCGTCTGGTGGATGAATGGGCTCGTATTCTTGCCTGTAAAACACGATTAAGAACACATGGACCATATTTCGCGTCAAAAGACATCGTACGTGGCATCCTTGCCCGCATATTTCAAAATAATCTTGCTGCCACCTGCAGTGCAGATCCGTCAGGAACCATTCAGAGCAGTAACCGTTCGGTCTGACCGGGGTGATCTGCAAAATATATAAGTCCATTGAGCCCAGTGCAGTAGAAACCACGCCTGACCGTCCAGAAATTCAGTGACATCGTAGACTTTGCCTGAGATCAATGAGCGATGAGAGCCTGCATACGTTGTGAGCTAACCGTGCACGATGATCCAACAGCTTTCTCTAGAGTTGTGCTCAGCGACGGTCTTGCCTGAAATCAGCTTTTCAGACATGGCGAACAAAAAGTCAACCCTTGGGGTCAGGGACCCAGGGTGGTCATTGACGGAACGTCACGGAGCGAGATAAAGGTCCGGAGCTCCGCGTCAAAGACCTGATCGAGGTTGGCTGTCCGACACGATCATCAACATAACATGTCTTGAACTACCTTTACAAATTTAAATACAACTAACACTCGTTAGGCCCACGAAAATGCAACACCACCGGTCATTCTAATCTTACAACGAGAAATCAATATCCCAGAACCATGCCGAAATTAAAGATCTGAATCGGGAATTGAGTTGGGTAGACCCTGAAAAAGAAAGCACCATTCTTACATCTCGGTCCGAAGGAAACTGTAGATGACGGTCCATCACGCTCCTTTTGTCTCATTTGTCCGTAGGCCTGTGTTGGCGGCAGAAGACCCACAAACGAAGAAGCGGACGGGGACGGTGCTTCCGGTGAAGGTTGTCGAACCATTCTGTCTCGATAAAAGGTCAAGGGCCTACGTCGACGACGCCGGAGGACCAAAAGGACGACTGCAGTAACAGTCAAGAGTACGACAACCGACGCGACCACAACTCCAACAATCAAAGGAATATTGAACGATTTGACAGTGCTCGCTGCGGAAGGTGTTGCAGTTGCAGTTTCAGAAGAGGCTAGGTTGCCCGCTACCGTCGGAACAGTGCTGGTGGAACATGATAAATAAACAGGCGACATTCATACAGGTAAAACCAACCTCTGTAATGGCAGAGCTCTGCATTGACTAGATAAGAAACAGAAAACTGGAGTCGCAGGAAAAAAACGTACTGAGTTTGGAATGTGGGCTCGCTATCGTCATTGTTAACAGTTGAGTCTACCGATTGGAATGGTGCGCTCGTCGCGTAGATATCCGAAGCATTGCTGAAAGAGCGGCGGTCAATTGTCAGAACATCCTGGGCCCGGCTAGCATACCTTGGATTGACTGCAGTGAGGATCAAGGTTCTAAGTTGCTATCAGCCATGCTATCAATACAACAGATTGACAGACTCACCCTGCCAAAGGAATCTTCGCGTTAACATTCCTAGTCTTGCTAGTCAGACCTTGCACTTCAGAAGCCTCTATATATGACAGACCCATTTTTCTGCGGCGTGAACATCGGTCTGAGCATTGTAGCATTGGAGCCATCGGCCAAGGATATGCTCAAGGTCCAGGTTTCGGGATCACTTCGATGCCTGGAGAATGTTATGTTCTCTGTCGCAAAAGACGCCGTCTGAGAGGGACCATGGATTTCGAATGCGCCGATAAGTGACGCAAGACAAAGCAAGTGCCAGTGCCAGAAGGATTTAACAGTGCAAAACATTACCAGAATGTTTGCGAGACCGGTACAAAGAACCTGGAATGCATGATTAAAATGAAACTCTCGCATAAAATCAAGGCGCTCACCTGAAAAAGAAAGGAAAGGCGGATTCAGCCAGCTGTGGTAGTGGTGTAGCAAGAGAAGAAACACAATTTGATTTGACCGCATCCAGAGGGTTTCTGGCTGTTGTCATGCGAACGGCCAATCAGCCGGATCGTGACATTCCGAAATGGGAATTGACCACTGAATGAGACCCTCTGGTACAAGCGCTCATGGACACAGCTTTGGCTGGCTTTTCTGCGGGACCGACGTGACTCACTACTACTTCAATAATGCCTCAACCATCTATCCAACGAATCGACTTTGCTGCTGTCAACTTGCCTGAATATAAATCCTGCCATGCCTGGATTATGGACGGTCTTTTCACTGACAAGGAGCTGTCCCGATACCTCGCCGCTGCAGAGGCTTCTGCAGAGTGGGAGCCAGCAAAGGTAATACCAAAGGCCTTGTATCCGTCTGTAAACTGACGAAGAATCAAGGTCAATGTCACCGCTGACTATGCTGTTCTCAATACCTCGTACCGCAAGGGAGAGCGCATAATTCTCGACGACATGGACCTTTCCAGTGAAATGTTTTCCAAGATTCGCCCGCATCTGCATGAAATTGAGGAGATTCAGATCAGGGCAAGGAAGCGTGGGCAAGTCAAGAAGAAGATGGTATGTCGCAGTATTCTTTCTTTTGAATTTTGTCAAGACGAGTATTTCAGGTCCGTATGAACGAGCGCTTGCGTTTCTTGCGCTATCACCCTGGCGACTTTTTTGCCGCTCATTGCGACGGGAGCTATATCACTCCAGACATGAAGCAAGAAACCTTTTACACGGTCCAGCTCTATCTTCCCTCCTCCGTCGATGGTCCTTCTGAACTTCCAGTTGGAGGGACAACTCGCTTCTTGAGCTACAATGGCCGGGCATATTCTGATGTTGAACCTATACCTGGTCGAGTGCTCGTTTTCCAGGTCAGTACTCTTGACTTTCACGGTTTCGTTTATCTTACCATCTGTAGCACGACAAGCTGCTACATACCGGAGAGATAGTTATCAAGGGAACCAAGTGCACTGTTAGATCGGATATTCTCTTCGAGGACGCTTGAAAAGCCAGACTTACATAAGACAATGTACGGATATCGTTACAGGAATTTATGACATTTGGCTATGTGCCAATATCGGGGACGTCGATGGTAAATCTCGTCGACGGCGCAGCATTGGCTAAGCCGGCATGGTCGCCTCTGACTGACTGTTCAGTCAGAGAAGGTTGCTGACCTATACGTGGGAAGGATTCGGTAGTTCTATTTAAATTACATAGTTATTCTAGCGGAAGATGTATATAGTTTCCATCCAAATGCTTTCATCCTAATGCGTTCACTTAAACGACTTGGAATGCTGAACCTCCAGCCTGAGCATCAAGCTCGATGACTTCGTCGAGTCCTAATATAAAGTCAGCTAGTACGATCGAAATTGGAGAGAGATGTACTTGCCCATGACTTTGAAGAAGCTCTTGGGATCCATTCCTTGTGAAGACTCGAGATCGGTTCCATTCTTCTTGAGTGATTGCATAGCTGCACGAACAGCGTGGACTATTGCAACGCAAGACACCAGTGAAAAAACTACATGAGTCGGTAAGTAGTTTGATACCATGGAAAGGTGTAAAGACAACATACTGATAACCTTGGCTCCAATTTTCTCAGCCTCCTGATAACTGATAGGCGGAGTCAGACCGCCAGAGATCACGTTCACGAGGACCTATGCGACATAAGCCAAGACCTAAATCGAAAGGAAAATATCTTACTGGTTTGGGAGCAAGAGCTGCAACGGTTGACGCAAGGAGCTCTGGTGTTTTAACGCCCTCGATGAAGCAAACATCGGCACCTGCTGCTGCTGCAAGCTTGAGTCGTGTGACGGCTTCTTCCATTCCCAGAACTTGAGCAGAATCGGTTCGACCAATAATTACCTGCAGGAAAAAAATCAGAATGGAATAGGACCCAAGGAAAAGGGTAATACAAAGTCTGAACCTCCAGGAATCGAGTCTCTAGCAATGACTGCGGCCCGGATACGAGTGATAAATTCCTCTCGCGAGACAACTTGCTTTCCCATGAGGTGTCCGCATCTCTTGGTTTGAACTTGATCCTCGATATGAAGAGCAGCTATTCCTGCTGCGGCATACTGTTTAACAGTTCGGGCGACCATTGCAGGTCCGCCGAAGCTACTTTCAAGTTCAGAATCTGATATTGCTGCGAGAAATAAAAAGCACTGACCCAGTGTCCGCGTCTGCAATGACAGGCGTACTAGGATCTAGTCCAGCGACCATTTGACCTGCCTGGAGACATTCGAGACATTGATATCAAGCTTTCAACGACTTGAATAATGATAATCATACCTGAACAAAGTCGTTCAAAGTCGCTATCGCCAGATCGGGTTGGCCAAGACGAGAAGCAGTGGTTGCGGCCCCACTAGATGGTTCGTTATTCAGTATTCCGCTTTCAATAAAGTACCGCATACCTCTGGTACAGACAGGTGAAGCCCGCTTCCAAAGCGCATCGTGCACTGATTCCATCGCATATTCCGGGTGCAACCTGAGGACACTGTTGAGATCCAAACAAATAATGAAAGGAATATATACTTACCACGATACCTGGTCTTGCCAGATACTGACGGAGTCGAGTAGCAGGATTCGGCGAAAGCGATCCCTCGAGGAAGTTGTTTGGATCGAGTCGAGGGTTATAATAGACAGCTGGCTCCTGGACGGCGACAAGAGCGTCATACTTTAGATTGAACACGACAGAGGTCTCATGATTCGCTAGATGACCAGAGAGCATAGTACGACTGGGGGGAGACATTGTGGGATTTGAAAGATGAATCAAGTCGATGGGGTGCTGTTTCTCCAGTCGATGGTAGACATTTTATACTCCAATCACTTCTCAAGAAGATAACCTCGTTCCCTTGGATAGTTGAGTACCGGGCCACAATAATCCAGCTGTTCCGGTCACGAAATGACACCGTCGCGGCGCCAAGTACATTCCACCGAGCTCCTCGGGGAATCATGCGTCCATAATTAACAGCCCTTGAATTTTTACACCAATGAGACCCAGCAAAGATCGGAGCCAAGCGTCGGACAATCGAAAGAAATTATCAAAACTGTCCAAAGAAAAACCCTACCCGGTATCGCAATGGACCGGATAGGGACTTTTTTTCCGCCTGTAGCAGCAGCTCACGGCAGTGAACCACATTTCGCACTGCCATGAGTATCATATATGCGGCACGGTCTGGCTCCTAGATAAAAATCTCGGTATCGTCGTGCATTTTTCGCCTGACACTTGATGCCCAGGAGTTTCTCGTTTACGTGCTCTGCAGTGCGCGAGAAATTGTTCCGTGCAGTGAGGATGCAATGGATCTGTAGGGGCTTAACCAACGAGAAGTCCCCAAAGCAGGTGGTAATTGACTGGTCTCAGAAGGCCACGTTGTCCTCTTCTTCATTGATTATCAGAGGAAGCAGAACAGACTGCTCACTATATACAAGCATTGCGAGGCCGCACTGTCAGAATTAGAGACCGCGTATCACCTGCATTTTGACCTTCAAGTCTATATATCATACCGGTCTGTCACCGAATCCGACAGGCAAGCACTCCAATGGGCAATAATCCGCTGAGATCCTTGAGCATTGCCAAGTCACAGAGCAGAGTACTCACTTTATACAAGCATTGCGAGGCTTCACTGTCAGAATTAACGACCGCGAATGACCTACATTTTGACCTTCAAGTCTCATATTTCATGCCGTTCTGTCACCGAATCCGACAGGTAAGCATCCCAGTGGACAACAATCCGCTGAGATCCATGAGCATTGCCAAGTCTCTTAGATAGCTTGGGATCGCCCTTTTCAATAAGGGATCCGCTCGGAAAAGATTCGCCAGTCAAAACCAGTGCGATGCAACAAGCACTCTTGGAAGTTTCTTGGGACCCCAGAGGGTAGAACGTCCCAGTATGATCTGCAAGATCCTTTAGCTCTTGTCTTGGTCTATGAGATAAATAAAGGCTCTGCGACGGAGTACGGATATAGAATCACAAGATGGATATGATTCTGGGACGATTCCGGACTTCGTCGGCCTTGTGCCGCAGTGTGGTGGTTCAACGGTCTTCGGGGAAATTTGAGAGGAATCGGTCACGGAATGAAACAACGCTTTGCAGTCCATGGGTTCGCATTGTTCGCACCGGTCCGAGATTGACGTTGGGCGAGAGAGAGACAAGACTTTGCTTGGCACGTGATGCAATGAGAACAAAAACATCATTGTTTTCGACAGTCGCCTTGTTCTCAAATGATCTCAAGTCCTCGACCCGCCTTCAACCTTCCTACCAACAACATTCATGTCTGGCATTCGCCCTCAGAGCGGCAAAGGATCTCTTTCTGCCACAAATTTGGCAACTTACCATCACGTCAACTGTGACCTCTTCCTTCACAAGGTCTACCATGGATCGCCAGAGCAGCGCGACAATGGTGGGCAGCAGCCGTCGGCCCTAAAAGCCGCCATTTATGAACGAGGAATTCGCTGGGAATCCTATCTGTTCTCGTGGCTCGATGAAAACGGCCTTCTCCTCACCATTCCTTCAAAACCCATCGTCAGCTCAGAGCTAGTTCAAAACCTGATCAACGACGAGAGAGATCACTTCTTTCTCGCTGGACTCACATTTTTTCCCCCAGTCAACGAACTAGTCAAACATTTTGCGGCTGCTGGAAGGCGTCCGGTAAAGTTTGGCATCGCAAAGCCCGACTTGGTCGAGATAACACGGAATTCAGATGGTAGACTGGAATGGAAAGTCATTGACGCGAAATCCTCCAACTCGGTCAAGGTCGGTCAGAATAATTAACACGATGCAATTCACATCTTCACGATCCCTTCTAGACTTCTCATCATGTCCAGATATACTTTTACACATTGTGTTTGAAATATCTTCTCCCCGATTCCCAGTTCACATCAAGTGGAAACGCTGCCATCTGGTTACCTCCTGTCGAGGGCTTCAGCTCATCGATCCCTTCATTCAACGACATAAAAACTATCACCACGTCGCTGCTTTCATCCTCCCTCGACAACTTTTTCTTTTCCCAACTTCCACGTATCATTTTTCTCGATAGGAAAGCTGTGTCCTGGCATTATAATCCGATGTGTCGCGGCTGCCCTTACACTTCTGAATGTCGAGACACAGCCGTTCAACAAGGAGAATTGGGAAGCATGAGCAACATATCTATCGAAGATGCCAGATCACTGCGGTATCTTCTACGGATGTCTCATGACGAGGATATAGTTTCTTCTGCCCATTTGTCTGACATTGAAGACCTCTCTTCCTTAATCTCCGATAGAGGTAAACTTGGGCGTCTCTCGCGGAAGTTTCCTATGACGGTGAAGAAAGTCAGACGGATTCTTTCGATGCCAGTCAGAGAAGCGGATAAAAATATCTCGCCCGTTCTCAATGCGGCCTCGACAAAGGCAATACAGGTAGTGTCCATTTCCGCATTCACATATGAGCAAATTTCGATCTCTTTATAGGTTATTCCCCGTCGCAATTTCACATGTCCTTCTCAAGAGGACATTGCTGTCATCATTTCACTCCTACAGGATCCATCGACTCCAGGGATGGAGATAGTGTCATTCGGCATCTCGGTCAAGTCCACGACAGACATCCCTCTTCCCCGTAATATTCACGGACGTGGGGAAGATCTTATTCCAGCGCTTGCAGCACTCATCGACAAGATATTGGCGCTCGAAGCACCATCCCGCTCTACTCAATTCTTTGTTTTCTCTGCCGGCGAGCTCTCAGCACTGCAGGGCCATCTTATCAATGCAGCGCTTACCTCTTCTCACGAAGACCACCAAGTTCGTCTCTGCATTGGAGCTCTCTCTCAAGGAGCTTCTCTTCTCCAGACGACTTTTCAACCTGTCCTTCTGTCCGGTGTCCTGCTTGAATTTCTTGCAAAGACACAGAGGACCAAGTTCGAGCTACAGCGATGTCTCGAAAGAATGGGTCTTGACACCGAAGGCCCCGTACCGGTGTTACGCCAGAGGATCCAGTCTGCCCTGGCTCTGTACCAATCTGCAGGCCATGGTGATATAGCCCGAAAGAAGGAGTTGGGACAACTTCCAAGGGTGGTTGTTGTCAAAAAGGAGATTGACCTTCTGTTAGCACTACCAATCCCGGGTTTCTGGGACCTCACAGATTGTGCCTCTGTTTTACTTCCGAGTACCCACGGAGATCACTGTGTCACAGACGAAGTCATCTTTGGGACTTATGCGGAAGGGTCCTCGATTACCCACTTTTTGGAGCAAAGAAACGAGACAACTTATGCCGTCTTGCAGAGCATGCGAGCAAGGGTCAAGCAGTATAGTCAGAATCTACTGGTTAACGAAGCCAAGGTATTGTCCGCGAGTTTTATGGACATTTGCCGGGAGAATGAAAGCCTTCGAAAATTGTTTTTCATGCAGCAGGTGAGAATGACATCTGACCGAGTTGTTTCCTTTCCTTATTCGTTTCTAGTTTGAAGTTCTGGCGAAACTCACTGAGCTGTGGAAAGCTCGTATCGACGGCTGCCCGAATGCGCCTGTTCTCCAGTATGAGTCGAGCACCCAGAGTGTCGCAGGGTCCGAGCACAGCTTTATTCTTGTTTCTGGCACGCTGGACGCTCCTCCCGGTGACAAAGATCGTTCATTTTACGATTATTTACTGGTTCAAGATGGCGACGACGATCAGATTCCTGTCGAAAGTCTCTTCGATGATCTCCTCGTTTCCAGTTTGGTCTTTCCTTTGAATAAATACACGAAAGCTCGATGGACTGATCAGCATTCACGAGTACAAAGCGAGCTCTTTATTGCCGACATCCGTGATATCCAGAGCGATGCTCAGCCAGCAAGAATCACCGTCATCCTTCGTACATGGGGTGGATGGGGTGCAAAGTTTACTCCTGGCAATTTCTACAGAATCTCGCCTCGTTTGGTTGACTTTAACGTCACCAAGGTCCTTTCGACTTTGGTAGAGCTCGACTTTCGATGTACAGACATTGATAGCTCCCATATCCCATTCGTACAGCTCATTGTCGACCCCAGCACCTTTGGACGTGATAAAGAGATAATGGAATCTAAAGCTCAGAAGAAAAGAGGCGGTGGCATCCAGAGTCTGTTCAGAGAGTTGAGCAATCTCAATGTCGAATCGGCTGGTGCTCTGGTATTGAAAGCATCTCAGAATCGAGCATCTCAACGCATTCTCTCGAATCGACTCTCTGTGGTTTGGGGCCCTCCAGGTACAGAGTCACTTTCATGCTTACGAGCGGGGACTGACGACATTGGCAGGGACTGGAAAGACACATACGATAGCTGCGTCACTGTTGAGACTGATGGAGGTTCAACATCTCGAAAACCCTGATCGACGCAGAGTCATATTTGTCACCGCGATGACTCACGCAGCCATCGATGCTTGTCTCAAAAAGCTTTATTACCTGCGGGACTGCTACCTTGATATCGAAGGCTTGCCTACAGAATGGCTTTCAAGTGTCTCTTTCAATCATGTGCTGAAAGGCAGCGAACAACATGCACCTCCGAAAAGCCCCGGATCGCACCTTTATGCTGGAACAGTGTACCAGGTAGGTCTCGCTCTCTCTTTGTGAACGATGCTGGAGACCTTTAGCTCTTCAACTTTACGAAGAAGCATCCTTTCGAGGTTGACTGTCTGGTTATAGATGAAGCCGGCCAGCTCTCTCTCGGTGCTGCGTCTCTTGTCCTTCGCTCGTTGAGCTCTTCGGGAAAGATAGTTGTCGCCGGTGACTCGGAGCAGCTTGCCCCAATATTGGCCGCGCAGTACCCTCAATTGAAGACCAGAGCTTTGTTTGGTTCTATCCTGGATAGCCTCATGTATAGCTTCAAAAATCCCAATCCAGCCGACCGACCTGACTCTCCTACACTCTCTGACGATGTTCAACATTCCCAGGAAACAGTCGTTCAACTAACGGAAAACTTCAGGTACCTTTGACGAATCTGGCTCAGCACATTCGTCTGATTCCTTCATTTTAGACTGAACCCGGACCTGGGAGAGTTCGTGTCCACGATCTATTCTCGCGCCTTCAAGCCTCAAAAGGCTCAAACCCGACACCTTGCAACGGCTTTGAAGTCTGTACGAGACGAACTCGGTCAAGATTTCTGTCTGGATCCCACCATCCTCGAGTCTGTACAGTGGTGTCTCATTGCACTATCTAACGTGATGCTGCATCAACCGCAGAATATCTTGGTTCCACCGTCGATCCAGAATGTGCCTTACAAGGAGCGAGCATCTTCAGAGTTCGACGCACCTCATCCAATTTCACTGGCTTTACTTCGATTACAAACCTTTTCTAGCAAGACTTTGGAAAACGTCGGGTATGAGATTCACGTCAAGGCAGAGGCGGAAGTCGCTGCGGCTTTGGCTGTGTCCATTCTACGCTGTTCTCCAAAGGATGACATATTCATTGCGACACCTCATCGAATTCAGCGACATGCAGTAAAAGCTGCCCTCCACCGAGCAATGCAAGCCATTGACGAAATGAATCTTCTCGAGGCCATGGACAACTTTGACATTGACGAAGAGCACGGTACACCAGATCCAGAACCAGTTCTCAAGGATCAGATAAGAGTCGATACTGTCGAACGTCTCCAAGGTAAACTTTTGCTACTCTCTTCATTTGCTTGGATTAACAATGTTGCACAGGATCTGAGGCAGCATTCGTGATATGCTTGTTCTCTTTGCCCCAGCCCTCTGCTGCAGAACTTGCATTCTTGCTCGAACGTCGACGATTAAACGTGGCCATCAGTCGAGCCAAGACCTTATGCATCCTGATTGCATCCCCGGAAGTTCTTCGCCCTTCAATTCACGTTTTGTCAAATGAAAATAGTGCCAAAGGTATTTCCTTGGGTATTTTGCGATTCGGCTTCCCACTAAGTCATCCTTCAGGTTTTGAGTTTTTGAAGGCTTTTGAAGCAAGAGCGTGGTCGGCACCTATTAATGTAGACGTGGAAGACTTGTAAGATGAATGACAATTGTAGCATTAGATTCTCGTGAACTTTGAACCCAAAATTGAACTTGATATTCGTTCATTCCTTCACGTGAGCAAACTACATTCACCTCAACGTCATGTCCGGTGTCGTCAATGTCTGGGTGGTCTCGGCAGATACGCATTCGGAGCGCAGGATCTATCCAACTATCAGTGTAGAAGAACTGAAGGTCAGTTTCCCATTGTCCACAGCTTTCCGCGACATCCGGCCGATCTCTTGTGTCAAAGGGAAAACTTGAGCTCATCACTGGAATTCCAGCCAGTAACCAGGCCATCACGCTCTTGAGCTCGCAAGAGAACCCAGATGTGATTGCAACTCTTGACGATGACTCTAAGCCCCTTGGATTCTATGGGATACGGGATATGCAAGTGCTAAAGGTTCGTCGATTGACAAGCTCTGGAGTGAAGAAACTCATTCAAAAAGTGAACAGGTCGATGATCTGAACCCCTCCATCTCCTTCACAGGCCAACTGACTGATGTCTCCCAAGTCGACAAGTTTGAACTAAGCGATGAAGTCTATGCTGAGAGACAAGGTATTGATCTTTGCAATCTTTTTCTACTGATCTACAAATCTTGCAGACTCGGTTCTCGCTTATAAGCAACGTAATAAGGTTGGCCGATTCGCTCCAAAAGACGCCTCGACGAAACCAGCACCTCAGCTCGATATACCGCTGGGTTCACGCTGTGAAGTCGAGTCTTCCGATGCTGGTCTGACCAAGCGTGGTACAGTTCGATTCGTTGGACAAACCAAGTTTGGTACAGGCGAAGGAGTCTGGGTCGGCGTCGAATACGATGAACCACTGGGAAAAAATGACGGATCGTATGTTTCACCTTTTTACTGTCTTGCCATGATCTGAATTGCCTCAAGAGTTCAAGGAGAGCGCTACTTTACATGTCGGCCGAGTTGCGGTGTTTTTGTCAGGCCAGAAAAGGTCAAGATAGGCGACTTTCCTGTGATAGAGATAGATCTCGAGGACGAAGAAATGTAAAATTAAGAACAACATTGGGCAACGATGGACTAGTACGCTATTGCGCTCGGCGAGTTCAAGGCAGACATTGACCTGGTAAAGTGAGACATCGCCATCGCAGTTGATATTATATCACTTACTGTAGTATGCGTTGGTCGCTTTGCATGTTCCCTGTGATTGAGATCAGGATCCAGCATTGAATTTCTCGGCGAAACAGAAATACCGACCTGTGCACAGCTAGTCGGTCCAGTCCACCCTATGCCTCCCTTTATGTTTCAAATCAGCGAAAAGGTCGAGACATGAAATATAATACTGACACATTGACCATAAAGGACAGCACCTGCTCCTGAACCAGCACTAGTTGTGGGAGCAGAGGTCGTTGAAACAGTACTCGTCGGTTTTGCGGTGGTAGTTGGGCCAGTGCTCGTTGTAGGAGTTCCAGTTCCGGCTCCGCTACAAGAGAAGACAGGTGGGCCTGCCTTGGATTTTAGTATTTATCCCGGAATACAAAGAAAAGACGAACCAGGAATGGTGTAAGAGGTGTAAGATCCATAAAGATTGAATAAAATTCCCGGGTCAGTCGCCGAGTATGCGCCAGGAAAGGAAACCGTTGCAGGCGATGCAGCGCCACCGCCAGTCACCTACATGGCTTGTGTCAGTGGAACATCCTAGATCAGGTTGAAGAGAGACATACGTTTATAGTATAACAAGAGGCATAACTGGACGCCACAATGAGTCAGTGTCAGATATCAATGTGACAAAAATCGCACAATTGGGCACCGCCGACTGAAACCATTGTCAGTGACAGTCAGTCCTTGAGGTCGCGACAGATGAACAGATAAACTTACCGCTGGACGCGACATGAAGTGCTATCACCTCGGCTCTGATCAAGTCTAGAACGAGAATTAGTAAGGCCACTAATAAAAGCTCAAGATCTTACATTGTCCAGCGGGAATGCAGGATGGCACAGTAAAAACCACTTTACCGCAGTTGGCATTCATGACGTCCGTACCCCAATAGTCGGTACTGACGAGACCAACCTGCGCGACCTTGAACCATTTTGCAGAGGTTCCAGATGCAGTCAGGGCATTATCAACTTTGGCCATGTAAATAATGGTCGGGCCATCGTGATTTCCACCTATATTTCCAGTCTGAGACTAGGTTTTGAGTTTTGAATGCTTGACTGACCAATTGCTTCAGTCTAGATTGCAAGATTCAGTATTGAGGATCATGATGAAATGAAGATCGTACTGTACAAGTCCTGTCACCTGGCTGCTGGTGCATCTCCACAGAAACCTTGAGACAAGTTGAATGTGGTCTTCAATAAAGAGAGACGAAATGTACCTGAGAACCGGCTGCTACTGTGCAAAGTCCAGGAGATGCCTGAGGATTCGTGTTGCAAGCAATATCTGGCCCCGAGACCGACGTGATAGGATTGTTGTTGAGAGGAAGACGGACACAGGTCGAAACCATGTCGGTCGACCCAACCCAGAAATCCTGGAAGGTAGCGTGAGCATGAGCGGTGATCGCAACAGCCAAGATGCTAGAGAGAGTTTGACAGAGTTTCATGATTCGCAAGAAAGTGAATTACCTTTGAACGATAGTTCTGAGCCCTTTTAGCTGAATTTCAGAGAGACGATCCCATGAAACGGGCTAAAGCTCGGGCTTGGCACTCGACTGCGTCAGTATTGAGCATAGAATGGGCTGTACGAGATGTCCTTGGCGGTCAGAATCGCCCGACATAGATGCGAATACCACCGATTCGAGGTCGCTTCAAAGCCGTCTGCTGATGTCAAGGGGACCTTGAAACCAGGCGGAACTTGGATTCTTGTTGGATTCGGGTTCAATTCGGTCCATTTCTGTCTTGTAGAAGAAGCGGGAGCCTGGCCAAGGACCAAGACACGGAACAACTCGAGATGGAAGAAGAGCAAATTCAAGGCACGTGCGGCTAAGCTTATTTCATGCTACCGCCATTACCAGACAGAGACGCTGCAGTCCGTTCGACCGACGCGGACGCAGCACTGGCCAAAGTGTCAGCAGTCTCAAAGCATTACCTTGAAGATCCCTTTATCAAGCATTTTGTCCCCCGAGCTCATCTTCAGCCAGCTAGACCACCGCTGATCAACGTCGGGACTTTTGTCCGCACCGTCGCCCTCGATAATCTCGTCAATCAATGGCTTGAGCTCTCCACAAACGAGGGAAGCTCCTGCCAGATTGTAAGTCTCGGCGCAGGCAGCGATACGCGCTTTTGGAGACTCGCGGTACGAGTCTAGGCCATCTGATTCTTTTTTTTTTCACTCACCATTCAGCTAGATAGACCGGATTACACCAGAAATCCTTGGCTAGGTATATAGAACTCGATTTTGCGGAGATCACCAGTAAGAAAGCCATGGCCATCTGCAAAAGTAAAGAGCTCAGTGTAGCTCTTGGTTCTGAAATCAAAATCGGCGCGCTTTATTCATTTCCTTTACTGCTGTATGTTCATTTTTCATAGTCCACGGTGGTGTGGGAATCCAGTCGCAAGTGTACAATCTTCTACCTGTCGACCTGCGGCTTCCACCAGCCACTGCTTTAGGTCCTCTTTTAACCCAAGGACTCTTATCCCCTTCTTTACCGACTCTACTTCTGTTTGAATGTGTTCTGGTGTACATGTCACCATCGGCCTCCTCGGCAGTCCTTCAGTGGTTTCTGGATTACTTCTCTTCAAATGTCACGCCAGGTCCTCTTGGTGGCATCGTTTATGAAATGTTTCATCTCGGAGATTCCTTTGGAAGGGTTATGGTGAACAATTTGATGGTAAGCTATTAAAGGTCCTAGAATTTGGTATGGAGGCTGACGAAACTAGAGCCGAAATGTGTCTCTACCTGGCGCCGAACCCTATCCTGACGTCGAGTCACTCCCAAACCGCTTTCTCAGCCTGGGCTTTTCGAAGGCGTCGGCCCTCACCCTTCGAGATATAAGACGAACTGTAATCCTCGTGGAGGAATTGCAAAGGTAATTATCTCTTATTTCAAGGTTTCTACTACTCACGATCTCCAGGATATCAAAACTAGAAATGCTTGATGAAGTCGAAGAACTGGATCTAGTCCTCGAACATTATGCCATTACGTGGGGCTTGTGGGGCAAGGATCTTTGTGAACCTCGAAGTCAGTGGGGTTTGAAACCACAGACCACGCAAGATGAAGAATGAAACAGCTGTATCTATCCCTCGAAATTGAATGTACATTCTCTTCATCTTCCACGTGTCAAATCCTTGACCTGCGATATCCAAGACTTCAGCTCGTTTCCCCAGCCTCCAAGTCGTCGTGTGCCCTTGTTCAGCTCATACTGTCTCATCTTCTCCTGCCCTTCTCGTCGCTTTTTCGCATGCTGCGACAAGCACCACCATATGATGCTGTCTTTCGATAAAAACACAGACCTAAAGGTTTCCTTACATCCAGGGCTACATGGCTCTCCATATCCAAACAAATGACGAAATGTGCGAATGACAAGACGGGGAAAGTAGAGAGCCAAAGGGGGATCAAGCCCTAAAGACAGAGTGAGCCTTGATTTCAGAAAGCTTAGTGACCCACAGATGATATCGGTCGCAGCTTGGGACACTAGCCCACCTAGCCGCCTTTCATAATTTCCTTCAATGACCCAGCCTTTCTCGCATCCAGCCATTGCTGTATTAACCTTTTCATGAAACTCTGCACTGGTTGATTCTTGCCATCCTGGGTTCCAGAACAATCTATCCAGTGAAATGAAAGGAACATCCAGGATGGATGCAAGTTCTGCGCCTAGAGTTGTCTGTGTTCAACTGTAACGTGGCGCAGCCCAACATTGAACGTGATTCTTGCCTTTCCAGACCCACTATTCCCAAAAATGTGAACACGAAAAAGGCCTTTGCCATCACCAAGGAGAGCGACCATCGTGGATGGGACCAAAAGTTAACGGGGTTCGGCACCGAAATGCTCAAGAGTCACAGCTACTGTATAGGCCACATCAAAAACTCCCGCTCCTGGTCGGAGGTCAAATTTACGTGAGCTCCGACAGCTTCTGCCCCGTCGGCTTGAGTTGCGGAGCTATTCAGATTTGAACTCCGCTGAACAAGTGGCCTACCGATATGATACTATCGTTGGCCTAGATATGCAAATGACCCTGGGAACTCTTGAACCGCATTAGCTGGGGCCACAAAACTTGGGATACACGAATTATAGACAGAATAAAGACAGAATATGAAGTCAAATATTTTTTTCGAATGTTGTAGCCGCCTGGAGACGTCGAGACTAGGATATGCAAATGTTGTCACACAGTGTCACACTTGCAAATTTTGCAAATCGCATCATATTTGAGATTCCGACATGATGCCGAACATCGGCAGAGCACAGCGCTTATTGCGCTCATTAAGATAGTCATACAAGCAATAAATAAAAAGAATGCTGAAGGAGGAAGTGGGTGAAATGAATGAGGTTTGCGACCGAGCGCGACGCGAAGATGGAGGCACGGGACAAGGGGCCGCAAGCCGACGGACTTTGAATTCCGGCAGCATCTGTCACGCTGTTTTGCAGCCCTTGCTCAAATGTTGATTCCCGGGCCTTTCCTCAGCGCTTTTTGCTGAAATAAAAAATTCTTGGGTCTTTCAAAGACCATGTCTTGACAATTCTGACCAAAAAACAGCCCCAAACGGTGTCAATTCCAAGGTACTCACCAAGGTATTGGTTTTGCAACTCTCTTTCTCAGGCCTATTGCATTTTTAATTTGAGGATATCTCGCTAGATTTCTCCAAGAATTTGCATGTCTAATGCTTCATGGTTTATCTATGGTTCCTGATTTTCTTGGGGCAGTCGAAGGACCGCAAGTGCTCGAAAAATGAATATTTGCATATCTAAACCAGTCGGATCGGCATTTGCATATCCGGTCCCACGATAGTAACAGCTGCAAAGAGCAGCTACACCTCTCTACTCGGGGTCAAACAATAGGACCGCAACGGAGGCCGCAAGTCGGACTCCAACAATCCGGGACGTCCGAATGTCCGAATGTCCGAACACGCGGAAATAGGTTCATACTATCGTGGGACCGGATATGCAAATCCGATCCGACCGGTCTAGATATGCAAATGCTCGTTTTTAGAGCACTTGCGGTACTTCAATTGCCCCAGGAAAATCAGAGTCTGTAAATAAACCATTCAGCACTAGCAATTTAAATTCTTGGAGAAATCCAGCAAGAGACGGTTGAATTAAAAATGCAACAGTCCTGAGAATCAGAGTTGCAAAACCAATACCTTGGTGAGTGCCTTGGAATTGACGATATTTGGGGCTCTTTTTGGGGCAGAATCATTGAGAGATGGTCTTCAAAAGATCCAAGAATTTTTTATTTCAGGCAAAAGCACTGAGGAAAGGCCCGGGAATCAAGATTCGAGCATAGGCCTGCAAAACAGCGTGACAGATGCTGCCGGATTTCAAACGCCGCCGGCTTGTGGCTCTTCTCATACACTACCATCATCTCCAGGAGGTAAATATTATTCATTTTGTTGTTCTGATACATTCAACATATGTTTATCCATCTCTCTGATCATAATTCTGCTTCAACTGTGGCACTCTGGGGCCAAACCCACTGGGATGGACATAGGCTAAAAGAATTAGGCAAACAAGCGGAAAAGAAGGCCCAATCAGTGTAGATCTCAATGAACCAGGAATCCTTCATGATTCACCCAAAATGGGTGTCAGTGCGCACCGTAAAACTGTTGTCGAACAGTGGGCCTGTGATCGGCATCCTGTCGGAGTCTCAAATGTGATGCGATTTGCAAAATTTGCAAGTGTGACATTGCGTGACGACATTTGCATATCCTAGTCCCGACGTCTCCAGGTGGCTACAACACTGGAAAAAAATAATTGACTTCATATTCAGTGTTTCTACAGTCCATATTCCATATATTCCAAGTTTCGCAGCCCCCAGCTAACACGGCTCAAGAGTTCCCAGGATGATTTGCATATCTGGGCTCGTGATAGTAGGGTATATTCTTGAGTTCTTTGTATAGTAGAGCAAGGATAATCTGAGAATGGCCTCGAAATGTGCCTTGGAATGATATGTGGCTCAGACCAACAGGGGTTGGAATCCCGCAGACGCGCGTCTCATTAGCTTACTTCTGTGATTTCCTAGGTGTCATAAGACACCTATAGCTTTGTGTAGTCATTGCTCAGACCAGAGAGGTCGGTCTAGTGTTGTATTTGACCTCGAGCGCCACGAACAAACCATGTGACTCGCGAGTCGTGAATCAGTCACTCGCTATGTCTTGAGCTCATGTATCATTTGATTTCTATGAGAATACATATGAGTGCATATTTCACCAAAAAATAAAAAATGTACTTTTGAACCGATTTCCGCTCACAAAAGTGGGCTTGAGGCTGTATTTCTACTTTCTGGTCTGCACTTTTCATGCTGTTTTCCACTTTTGACTTCAAAATATGGAGACATGACTTTTGCAGATGTCTTGGTTCTGTCATCCATCAAATCCACTTAAGACATTGGACAGCTGCTCCATAAATGACTCCGACAGGTCTTATTTATTTTTGGTCCAAGTATCCTGATTAGGCTAGATTCTCAGACGGACTTGACGGACGGCATCTCTTGGCGCATCAGTGATCCGCCCTATCATGTATATATATATATATGGCAATAGTATTACTGCCAGTGGATGCTGGTGCTCGAGTTGATTTGAGAAAAGGAATGGAAGAAGAGGCTGGAACAGTCACACTCTCTAAGACTCTAGCTGTTGAGCATAACAACAAAGGGCCTCTGGAATCAAAATTGGACAATTTGGCAGATCCATGAAGAGTGTTAGGAAATGAACTTCTCTCAAGATTGAGCTCTGTGAACCATCTTATCTGTGAAGGTTTCCATTTGTGGTTCAGCCTGTCGGACCTACGGCACCGTAACATTATCAGACTTGAAGTTTCAAACCTATGGAAGTATTGTCTGTCATCTGAGCCAAGCGGGACTGATGGCGCATCAAAACGGAACAAACGGAGCCCGATAAGGATGCCAGATTGTGGGAAGCCAAGAATGTCACGAGGATCAAGTCAGCAGAAAGTCGCAAGTCAAAAGTGAGTTAACCAAACCACAACAAACTTGAGGTCTCATGTCAGTTCAAACTTGTGTCTGAACCAGCAAGTCACATATTAAATCCTGAAGTAATAATTTTTGGTGAAAAATAGCCTCATAAATACACCTCATGCATTGCTGACTATTGAAGATATATGCACAACGCCGCAAGAAGTACTCGAGAGTCGGAAACAGACTCATAGCAACTTGGCTCAAAACTTGCCACAAGTCATCCTAGCATAATAGTTTCTTGACAGAGATGAGATGTCTTATGTTGCTTGACAAGGACCAGAAGGCACCTTAGGGACAGTCTTGACTTTCCGCCAAAAACCAATTTCCTTTTTCAGCGATATAGCTCCTTTCCGCAGATTTTGTGACATGCTTAAAAAGTTCTCCGGTCGGTCGGCCGGAAGGAAGCGTCAGTCCATCATCCGGACTGCACATGACCTCGAACGTTGATCTCGCCTTCCCCTCCGTCGCTCGCGCTACCCCGCTCTCCAGTCGCGTTTCCTTGGCACAGATCTTCGGTTCTCTTTTTCCTGGGATACCATTCTGCTGTTGCTCAAATGTCTTTCTCCAAATTCCGAGTGGATTCTCAGCCTGTTCTGCTGTTCAATAATGGGCCTCAAGGTATGTAGCTTCTGCAGCCTATTATCATGTTCCAACTGACATGAACCATGAATCAGTGTCATTTCCAGATGGTTCCTCGAGCTCGCCTAATCCATATCTCCATCCTGGTCCGCCTCCTGATCATCGCCGGTTCTTGTTTTGCCAAACCAATATTCCAGCGCCTGGGTCATATGAGGCTGTTGCTTCAGGAAAATTCACGCACCGATGGGACTCGTGGCTTGATTTCACCAACTGGCTCGCTCAGTATCAGAATTCGAACTGCATCGAGTTTCGCAAGGTCATGCACAACAACAAGAGCCACCATTACGCCGACACCATCTATTATTATTGCGCTCGACATGGAACCGGTGGAAAGAAACAATTACCGATTTGTAGCTTCTGTATCAGCCCCTGAAATGTACTTGTCTTCTCACAGTAAAGCCGGTCAGCTCCTCCGTCTTAACGGTCTTTGTCAGTCCGTGTTTTCAAGTAAGCATGTCACAAATTTTGCGGAAAGGAGCCATATTCGCTACAAAAGGAAATAGGTTTTTGGCGGAAAGTCCCTTAGTCCTTAGGGACGGTGCAAGGATCCCCGGCGCAGGGGTAAATGTCACATTTTTGTTATCTTATCCGGTCACATGAGGTTGATTGTCGTTGAGATTTTCATGCAATTGAGGGGAAATTCACCTCTTTGAAAGGTTCCATAGACTTAGAATATACTGGGAGGATATTATATCATGGAGTTAGGCCGAGACTACAGTAGCCGGATACTCGGACATTCGGACGTCCCGGATTGTTCAACTCCGACTCAATCTGGGTGTATAAAGGCCTCCTATGGTCCTGAAGATCATGTAACTGTAAAAATTTGAACCAATGGCGCGTTTCCAACTAGGAGTTCGTGCGCCGATTTTTCAAATATCGACCGAGCAAGTCTTTGTACACGACTATATGTAGGCGGACGACTCCAATCAAGCAAGGCTTGGCGACCAATGTGACTGTCACACGTGACCGCCGATTGCTGATAACAAGCTATTTTCCCACATTCCTTGTCTTTCCCCATTACCATCACGTCCGCCTTGTGGCCACTGGCGAGCAAGAAACGCGACATCGCCTTTCAAATTACCCACAATTATCCATCTCGCTCTTTCAGAATATCTCTCTGCCCCTCAGCGCAACAAATCAAGAAATGCTTCATTGGGTGTTCGCTTTGTGCTCTTCAATCCACAGCCTTCTTCTCCGCCGACTAAATTTCCGACGCATATATACATGGCTGGATAAATCTACCGGTCACAAAGCCCGTCAATTGCTGCAGTCGTTCGACCTTGACATCGTCCATGGGGCCTGGGTTGAACCGCATTATCGCCTTTCTGTCGACTCTTCGATTTCTCATTGACAAGTTAGAGATTGCTGTCTACCTTCTTGGTCAGTGGCTCGATTCATTTTTGCTATATATCTGACGCAGCATTTTCAGTCAGGATTCTTCTGGTAGAACTACAACGATGAAATGATTCAAGACAACGGTGCGACTCAAAACCAAGGAGCACTTCCACGTCCAAGCCTTTGGGGGGTACGCTTTGGCTCGCATCCACAGTCCTTTCTTTCACCGCCGGTCGTCGGAATATTCTTCCTTTGTCTTTGTCCGGGGACAAGATCTTTGAATTTGGAGAAGACCTGCCGCTTCAAGCGAAGTCGTGATATTTTTCGTCACTCAAGCTGTCGGTTTCAAGCCTTGGAAAGCCGGTCGTTGAAAAGACAAAATGGTTTTACTGGTGGTTCGAGTGGTGGAAGAGTTTCCCAGGGAAAGGGCAGAGGGGCTTGTCCCCACTGTCCGCGTGCTACCTTGTCGTGGTCCCTGGGCTTAGGCTGGTACTTTGTATCAGCCAACCAAATGCACGTTAAACTCGATAAAAGTAGATTCCTTTCGTATCAGTATGACAAGGTCAGACATCTGCATATGTATACTTGGATTCTATATCTAGCTCTTGTGCTTCGCAACCTTGTAGATATCCTTGCCTAGATTGAATAGATCTCGGAACAATCTGAGCTTCCCTCGCGCATCGAGGTCAACTTCATCCCTTGCCCAAAACTGATCATCCTCTATCTGACGAGCGACGATGGTCTCGTCGTCTGCGAGACTGCGAGGAATAGGTAGAGCGACGTCCAGACCAATCTTGGCCACATCTTTAACAATGGGCTCGAATTTCTTGAATTTCTTCATACCCTTTTTGAAGACTGATTTCAGCCCTCTGGCCTCAAGCTCAGCCTCGGGACTGTGGAATGACGGTGAGACCAATGATATGTTTTGCCCCGATTTACTTACCTGGGTACCGGTCTGGCAAGCGTAGTAGCAATGCCCATCATAATGAAGGCGCAAAGGATGGATAATCTGACCATTTCGATCTTAACAAAGGTGGATTCAAGTTGAAAGTGGTTTGAAAGAGTAGCAAAGAGGGTCGTAAAAGTCGTAAAGTAGAAATGGAGTGAAGTGTCTGAGAGACCGGTGACCAGCACTGGAATCTATGAGAATGAGACTTGTCTTGAATCGCCGCAGACCTTGCTCAATTTATATAGCAGACTAGTGCTCACCTGAAACCAAAGTGGCTGCCAAGGACATTTCTGTTCCCGTTGGTATACTACTCATTTAACCAGGCTGGCACGGACTTGCGAAGCCGGGTGCGGCAGATGCGGCACGCAATGGACTTGCGGTTTTTCAAAAGCTGGCGGAAGCTGCAGGCCCAGCTTGTGGCTGACTTTTAGAGTCACCCTTTCTTTGGCAAATCCTTCCGAGGCACCAAAGTGATAAGAAACTGGTTAAGATCATATTAATCTTTACCGCCACCTGCCAGTGGTATTGATGAAACGACAATCGGATCAGCTTGAGATCAAAGACTCTAAGCGGGCAGTCTCGGGCTGTACGGCACACTGCCAACCAAGAACAGTGCTGAACGGTGGCATTCAAATTCTAGCTGACCGTTTGACGGAAATGTGCACAGCATGCAAGCGTCTGAAACTGAAGCCATACCACTTGAGGAGTATTTGTTTTCCCGCTCACTTTGCGGGAAGATTGAAAAAAAGGAACGGGTTTGGAACAAGTGCTGGCTTACCTGGTTCATGACCATGTCTTTCTGGAGTCAGACCCAACGTTCGAGTGATTGATATGCTGCTAGCTAGCTAAAAGCGTTAAGATCAATGTCGCTATACTGCCATAGTCGGTTATAGTCACTTTGAAACAATGTAAGCACCAGACGGATGTGATTTGGATTTCAACCATCGTGGTTTGGACACAGACTCGTCGAATAAATGTTGCAAATATAAGTGCAGTATTCCGGATTTTTTTTTTCGTGGCGGCGGTCGCGACGACTGGGATGGTGAAAGATTTGCAAGGAGCCCGGAAATTTCACCAAGGTTTGAACGGGACATAGCTGAACTAGCATACCGGAGGTGGATGCCAAAACGAGAGGACGGGGTCAAATCACAGTCATGCACGGTCACGCGATAAAACGCACTTAGTGACGCGCTGGTCCAAGTACAACTCAAACAATCAGGCCGTTGAAGGCATCCAAAAACCTTGAGGGACAGGGGAGCAGATAAAAACTTTCAATTTCTTACAAGCAACAAGAGTCTTTCTTTCTTCTGCTTCTTCTCTATTATTTCCTTCCTCTTCGTTACAGCACCCCAGTCGTACAATCCACCAAATCAACGACACAAACGCCTTGTATCGGTAAATACTGCTTCGTGACCATCTTGATAACCTCTTGCGCCACCAGTCCGCCGAGGAAGGCGGCAGTAGTGGGAAGGTCAGCCGTTGGAGCTCGGATCCTGGGACAAAGGGTGAGATATGAGGAGGGAGAGAAAGCGACAGAAGAAAGAAAGGAAAAGCAAGCAATTCATATAAATACTCACAATTCCCCGACGACGACACCCCACTCCTCTTCAGGCAGCACTGTCCCTGGAGGCAGCATCGCAAGCGCTTCGGCTGTTAATGCTTGTCTAGACAAGCCTTCGATTCCGTTTGAGCCTGTTGAATTCGAAGTCAGACAAAATGTTTCAGAGAACAATGTTTTGATCAGACCTTTCGCCATAAGAGTCCTCAATGCCGCGAGACCCAGATGTGTCGCAGCGGTCTTGGGGTTCGATTCAAGGGCGCCTGCTATGAATAACAAGCTTGACGTGAACAAGGCGAGATGGAAGAAGACAAGAGAGAAGCTCACCCAAGTCAACCGGCTCACCGACACCCCATCTCTTCCCCTTCATCATCTTGACAGCATGACAGTTTTTGACAAACGATTCAATTGTGGTCGAGTCAATGTCAGAAGTCTCTTTCTCCAAAAGACCCTTGAAAACAGCCTTGTCCCTTTCAGCCCCTTCCTTGTAAATTCTCTGCAACTGTACATAGCTCTCAGTGTTCGCTTTCATATCGGGCAAGGTAGAAGATAAAGGAAGGACATGTGGCGGAAGCTGAGTGAAAGCCCGGAGAGCAGAAAGCAGGTGCACGAATGTCGCTGTATCTGGCGACATTTTTTCAGAGGTGGCCAAAACCGCTGGATCGTCCAACAGCTCCTTGACCTCACTGGGGACACCAGTGACACCCCAGCATCTATACGCTTGTGCCTCTGCTTCGTCAAAGTTCTCTTCATCCTTGTCCTTGAATCGCATTGCCCGAATTGAGGCTTTGAATGCTGCTTTTTCGGCCGACGTCGAGGGAGGGAGATTGTTGTGCTGCTTTTTCCAATCTTCTAATGCCCGAACCAGGATCACGACATATGGAACATGGCCGTGGTCCGTTGGGTCCATGGCGGCAAGATCGAGCTTCATAGCATGCTCCAAGAGCTCGGGGAATGGTTTATCGATTCGCAAGGATGGGAGGGTTTCAGAATGAGATTCGATGACTGGAAAATAAGTGAGGAGAGCAAGAACAAGAGCGAGAACAACGACGCACCGCAATGCTCTCTGCACTGAATGCCAAACTCGGCAAGGAATCCAGCGCTGGTCACCACAACCAATATCGGCTGTCTCTCGTCGTCCCAAAGAACCTTGGACAGTTTTTCGAGCAATGAATTTGGAAGATTGTGGGTTATGATGATTGTGAATGAGCCGAAATATTCGGCGCCTTCAGACGACTCTAGCAAGCTCCCAGTGTCCCGCATGTCAGCTATCCCCTGGACGCCATCGTTCAGCTCTCCAAGCAGTCGTACAGCCTCCTCTGCCCGATTCTTCCCGACACTGTCTTGAGCTTCGAGAAAGAAGTTGTTACCAGCGTCTTCAGGCGTCACCGTGGCGGAATCTTGAATCGTAAAGGACCCGATCCCAGGCAAAACTAGGTTCTTGAGAATGGATGTGGCGGTTGCAGAACCTGAGAGCATGAGAATCTAAAGGTAGGTGAGCAAACGAGAAACGGGTGGTCGATGGCAAAAGAGATAGATCTAGAGTGGGACGAAATTATGAAGAGCAAGCAAGGCATGTCATACCTTGGCATTTTCGAGACGAGATTGACCGGTGGCAGCCCAGAGCCTGCACAAGGGTCAGAGAAGGAGACAAGAGGCGACGCGAAAGCTTCCACGGAAAGCTAGGACCAAAGAACCGACCAAAAGACAAATGAAGGTGCACTCACCGAAGCTGTCTATCATATCTTCGGGTTTTGGTGTCGGGTTGGGATCTGTATGGCATTAAGCATATTGAAGACAAGGCTTGAAAATGAAGCATATTTGCGATTTTTGGGGGGCAAAGGCCAGGACAGGATAATGAGATGAGATAGACAGACAGACAGAAACGCACTCTGGGACGGACATTATTTGTCGTGGCTCGCTAAGATTATTGGATTCAAGACTGAGCAAGTGGGAGCCCGATTTGGGAGTGAATTGCACGTGAGAATTCGGGGAGCCAAACATGGGACAAACTGGGCGGGGCTAATTCACCCAAGAGTCGTCTATCTAACGGAGTTGACGCCCGTTCATGACCAGCAACCTAGGGCTGCCCATGGTCGCTCGAATGACCCCGAAGAAGAGGTTCTCGCTGGTGAACCTAACAGTGGACATCCCGGAAACGTCCAACAACAACCCTCCGCTCGAAAAGAAGAGGCCTTCTCGCTGGAAGAGTTTGGAGTTCAAGCTCTACTGGACGGTTGTAATTGTGATGCTCCCCGTCATGGTTTGGATCCCAATAACATTAAGCAACCGTTCGTCCTCTATCTGTTGCAGTAGAACACGCTTATATTTCCTACAGCCTCACATCCGAATTTTCACTTGTTCAGCTCAAAATTGTCTCCAGGCTGGATCCTCGGTCGTAAGGTGGACAACAGTGATGCTCAGTACCGCTCATTCAGAGACAATTTCCCTACCCTTGCGGCAGTTTCTGCTATATTTCTGCTTCTCAAATATCTTTGGACGCGTCTATCACCCGACCTAATATCCTTCAATCTCATATTTTCTTTCCTTTTCCTCTGTGGTCTCCATGGTACAAGCGTGATCAAGATATACATCATACTAGCCTTGAACTATCTCATCGCAAAGTCCTCTTCCGGTTCGAAACTAGGACCCGCGTGGACCTGGGGCTTCAACATTGCCATTCTCTTTCTCAATACGAGATATGACGGCTATTACTTTGGAGATCTACTTCCAGCACTGGAATTTCTGGTATGCTTGATTTCTATGAATGCTTGGTTGTTCTAACTGTCGTTAGGATGCTTACCGAGGCTTTTATCCGCGTTGGTACATCAGCTTCAACATTACGATGCTGCGGCTTGTATCGTTTGGAATGGATTATCACTGGGCGTGTCAGAAAGGATCGGTTCCCGAGGTGCGTTATACAACTTGTGATTCAATTGCAACATTTGACAAACTGGCAAGCTAGGCGCGAATATGACCCAGAAGGAGCGTCAATTAACAGCACATTCAACAGAGATGTATTCCTTCGCCAATTACACTGCATATATCCTGTATGCACCGCTGTACATTGCTGGTCCCATCATGACTTTCAATGACTTTTTGTGGCAGGTGCGAGCCCTTTTTTCTCAAGTCCTAGTCTGTTCCAACTCTTTCAAGTTTCGACGGCCATTGTTGATCCCGCGACGGACCGTCATTGGCTATTTTGGCCGATTCCTCGTCTCAATCACGATGATGGAGATGATATTGCATTTTATGTATGTTGTGGCTATCAAGGACCGAAAGGCTTGGGAAGGCGATACTCCTGCTCAAATCAGCATGATTGGATTCTGGAATCTAATCATCGTCTGGCTCAAGGTACCGCTTTTTCTCTGGTCTGAACGAACAAGACTTGATCTGTTTGAAGCTCCTGATACCCTGGCGTTTCTTTCGGCTCTGGTCGCTGATGAATGACATTGACCCGCCTGAAAACATGGTCCGATGTATGGTCAACAATTATTCAACAATGGGTTTCTGGCGAAGTTGGCACCGGAGCTATAATATCTGGATCGTTCGGTGAGACAGTCAACTCTACAAGTTATTTCCTTGATTGACGGCCTTGACAGATACATCTACATCCCAGTGGGCGGTCGGAAACGCGTTTTCGCCAATAGTGTGCTCGTGTTCTCTTTTGTCGCCCTGTGGCATGATCTGACATTTAGATTATTGGCCTGGGGCTGGCTAATTTCTCTATTCATCATTCCAGAGCTTCTGGCGCGCCACCTTCTTCCAGCATCTCGGGTTTGTTTTTCTTTTCGCGATTAACCGCTCTTGTTTCTGAATATTCGGCAGTATGAATCTGAACCCTGGTATCGACATGTCTGCGCCCTAGGCGCAGTTCTGAATATGCTGTTAATGGCTTCCGCTAACTTGGTCGGATTTGTAATCGGTCTGGACGGGATACAATTCTTTCTTAGGCAACTGTTTGGGACTTCCGCAGGCAAGACATTTCTTCAGCACTCGACTTTTAGCTAACAATATACTAGGTCTCCAACATCTCTTGGCAGCTGTTGGCTCTATATTCATGGCGGTTCAGCTGATGTTTGAATACCGGCAAGTCGGTTCGTACGGTATTGTTTTTGCCGACTGACTCTGTTTTCAGGGAGGAAGAAATGCGTCATGGTATCTATCGTAAATGCTAGCCATATGACGGTTGAATATATTAGATTTTATTCAATGGCTAGCGCTGTTTATCGACTCGGAGTGAGTCGGTTATCCGTCCTTCCGTGGCAGCGTTATGTATGTACGTGTATCCTGGTAGAAAGAGGCATAGTCAAAGCAAGGGGCGCAAAATCGTGGGTCGGTATTGATCATAATGTATAGTAAAAACCTGGCTGTCCTTCAAGAGGACCAACTTTTCCTTCGCGCGCCAGTCTGTTTTGTCGACGGAAATGTATGTTGGTAATGGCGACCATCACCAGGAGAAGGAATTGGCTACCAATAGTCACCCAGAGACCTTGGAAGACAGTCAGAACCTCTTTGGATCATGGACTGCGACATTACCAGGGAGATATTTGGGGTAATCTTCCTCTCTGAACACCGTCGACGCGATGATGCCACTTACACCAGCAAAAGCGACTGTGACGGCAGAGGCGACGGATCTACAACGATATGAGTGAGATGGTCGGGTAATCGTGCAACAGCATTACCTCTTGCTCTGAGAGGCGACATTATTGGTGCACTGGAATATTGGAGTGTCAGTGCAAGGGTCAAATTCAACTTGAGTCTTGCGTACATAAGCTCTGTGACTGTCAGTAAAGTGATTTCAAATTCAAGAGAAAAAATTCCTTACAGGATTGAAGGTACACAGCCAGCACTACCAGCGTTTATGAGGAAAGTTCCTAGGATGGAGTCTGAGCTTCAGGAATACAGCATAAGATGACGCCACACCGAAATATCTGACGCTGTTTTGATGGGCAAAAGCGGTGAGACATGTTCCAATAAGAGTTATGCAGGCTTGAATGACGATATATCCGCCTCTGTGTTTCTGCTTGTCGGATAACCAGGCGAAGAACATGGCTGAAACAAAAGCCGGTCCATAAGGTGGGGCACTCAGAAGAAGAGAATTCGCGGTGCTGTAACCCATGCCCTTGAGGATGATCGAGATGAAATAAGCCAGCATATAGGCCGGCAGTGCTAGATTTCCTGAATGTTAGTCGCTGCAATAGCTCCGATTAGACTACTCACAGGCACAAGCAAACATGATACCTGATTTGGACTGTTAATTGCGTTCTCGTACGCTGGGATGCACTGACCATATGCCCACAGCGTCCAGTCACATAGATGAGTCTTGACCTTCTCGAAAGTAATCGGGTCGGGCACAGCGTCTCCCCGATCTTCTTGAATTCGTCTCAAGACCAGCGCTGTCTGCTCTGGACTCAGAAACTTGTTCTGGTCGGGGAATTCGGGCAGATATAGAAAACCGACAATGGACAAGACCATGGTGACGACACCCTCGACAAGCTGAAAACATGATAATTAGGTCTTGAACGGGTTGGTTCACTCCCTTACAAAGATCCAGGACCATCCGGCAATGCCTCGATCTCCATCTAAAAGTGACAGACAATATGCAAGTATCGGTGAGAAGCCTGCGACTGTCACAGACATCAAGTAAAGAGCTGCGAGCCTATGAGGGTATTAGACAGGAGCAACGAGAAGAGGGCGGCCAATTTACCTCTTTTGAACCTCATGTCTCGTGAACCAGGTCGAGATAATGTACACAATCGACGGGAACAATGCACTCTGTACGGAGAAATCAGTCTCACTCTAAATTCGGCCAAATCGAGCGGGTGGTACCTCGAATGCCCCCAAGAGTACACGACACATTGTCAAAAGTTGCCAGGTCGGGACAAAAGCCATTCCGAGCTGAACAGCGCCTGAAAAGCCCGGTTAAGAAGAACCGTGAATGATTTGCCAAGATTCACATACCCCAGCCGAAAGCGCAGATAGTGAGCCAGTTTCTTGCTCCTAGCTTGCGAAGGACAAGAGTACCAGGGATTTGCCTTGGACGGCTCAGTGCCTGGATATGAAAGAGACAAGACACCTACAGAAGAATGTAGGGGACAAAATAGAGGCATGTAGCAATGGAGAAACGATTGCCAACTGACAAGTTCTACATTTCGGAGTTTCAGTAAAGACTGGGCAAACACTGAGTGGACTAACGAGATCAGCACCCATGCCTGCTGTTCGCGCGCCGCCGAGATTGATTCTGTCGATGAGCGCAAAGGCATAGAGCATGGCCAAAATCGGAATGACATGTAAGTCGACGCTGCGCCTGTTAGAAGAGTTGAATGGAAGGAAAAATGAAAGTTGGATGAGCAAATACATTGTCTTTCTCTCGAAAGCAGGGTCATCGTCGCCTAGGCTGTCTTGCGAGTCGAACTCCTTCTCAACGGTTGCAGTCGAAGCTCGTTTCTTTGAACCGTCGGTAGTAGAGTCGTCAGGATAAGACATGGGGGATGGATCCACTATGCCAAGAGCCAGAGCCCTTTTATAGCTACTGCCGCATCAGCCCTAGCTCGGGTTCCTCGAGAAGCCAGTAGCGTCGGTGGAGATCTAGGCAAAAACGACGATCTGGTAGCTAGATAGATCAAAATTCCGACTAGCTAGGACAATACTGACGCGGTGGACCCCCGAAAATTTGATGGTTTTAAGTAATGGTGGCGGGCGACCGATGCGGCATTTGTTCGCCCGGAACTTTGGTGGAACAGATCGGCATCCATGAATAAAGTAAGGCCGCAGTGTTTCCCAATGAGATAGCCGGGAGCGTGTCTCTTCCAGCTCAAGCGGATATAGAAGAAATAGTACAAGTCTATTCGAAAAGTTTCTCGGTGCCACAATATGAACGGGAGTAAACTCGACTGACTTCAAACTTTCAAAGGGTGTACAGGAAGCCATGGTATCCTTCTCTAGCTGAGTTTTGCCGATTGTAGAGCCAGAAACGGGCGCTGGTCACAGATAATAGAATCAACAACAACAGCTGACTCGATATCGTCGTGATCATTCCAGGCATGTATCGAGGTGCATCCTGCTGACGAAACAACGCCGCTGCCGCGATGCCGCCCAGACCCGAGATGCTGACTTGAATTGCAGTCGATACAGCCTTCTTTGAATGGGAAAAGACGTTATTCGATGCATACTAGATTCTGTGTCAGCAGGTGAAAAACGGAAGGCTAGATACTAACCGTAAGAATCCCAGGAATAGCTCCAGCTGAACCTGAGGTGCTAAGAATCAAGCCTACTTGAACGTCAGCGGGTTGATGGAGTCCTGAGAACAATTCATTACCGAAGTAGCGCAAACGGTCCCCGGAGCAATAGCCGGTCAAAATCAGTCCGCAGATGGTGATCAAAGTCTGGATGGCGATGAACAAAGCCCTTTGCTGTATTCTGTCGGAAATCCAAGCAAACAAGAAAACAGTAAAGGTCTGTCAATCGAAGTTGAGACAAGATCCGCGGAGCAGTTCGATCCAAGCTTACGGCAAAGATGTAAGGTGGCGCACTCTATATCAATGTCAAGATAGAGCCAAACAAACAAGAAATACTGGGCTCACCAGCAGCAGAGACTGTTCAACATTCCATCCCATAGAGGAAAGGATAATGGGTATGAAGAAGCTGGAAAAGAAAGATCAATGCAAACTTCGGTTACGTTCAAGGAGCAAAACCTATTCGCATAAGCCGGGATCGTCGCGCACAACAAGAGCAGAGCAAAGACCCAGATCGTCCAATCTTTTAAGTGTTGCAGAACCTTGGAACAAGTGAGATCGTCGTGTAGCGAATCTCCTCGGTCGTCTTCAACCTGTCAAGCAAAAGTAAGTAGTCTCCTTATGATTCAACAGGACTAACCCGCTGAAGAACCAGCATAGTCTCTGCATGGTTCAAAAAGCCATTCTTGTCCGGAAAGTCGGGAAGATAGAACCAGGAAAGGATTCCAAATAGAATGGTTATAGCGCCTTCAATGACCTGTTGCGCTATCAGTTGACCTTGTATCGAATGATAAATCAGATCAACTAACGAATATCCACCTCCAGCCCGCTAATCCTCCTTTTCCGTCGAGGCGGCTCAACAGAAAGGCAAGAATTGCGCTGAATCCCCCAAAAAATAATGAAAACATGTAGAATCCTGCTATGCTGGATTCATGTGAGTTAATCTTTATTCCACGAGCTTATGGGAGATGAACGAACCGCTTTTGGGTCTCAGCGCGAGTATACCTGGGAGCATGGCGTGAGTGATGAGCATCGCATGAGAATGGGACGATTTTGGTTGACTTACCAAGTCGAAATAACGAAGATCAACGCGGGTAAGAAGCCAGACTAGAGTTTAAAGCCGGAAGACTTGAGCTCGAGGGACCTAAAGTGAGCCTTTGAAAGTGTACCTCAAAGCCACCCAATAATAAACGGCACAAAGCCAGATGAAAAAACGTTTGGGTCAATCCCATGCCGAGCTGAGCTGTGCCCCAACTTTGAGAGAAAAATAAATGCCAAGTCCAACTCTGCATCTTGATGGCCTACCCAAGCACCAATAAGGCCAGAAATCGTGGAGCGCCAAAGGACCGCAGGAGGAGGTTACATGGGAGTTGACTGAACGTGACACGTTAAATTTGGTTTCCGGGACAAGGCCAGAATACTTGCAGAAGAACATAAGGAAAGAAATATATCATGGTGACAAGACTGAAGCGATCACCGACTGCCAAATTCTGGATCGTTAAATGTCAATAAGGGTTGAGAATGGGGACAGAAACTATGCTCACCAGGTCCTTGCCCATTCCGGTGATTCGAGCGACGCCCAGATTGGACCGATCTATCAGTGCCAGCGCATATAACATGCCTAGAATGGGAATTACACGTCGGTCGACGCGACGCCTGAAACCAAAAATGAGCGATAATTTCTTCCAGTGGGGTCAGACATTACATTGTACGCTTCTCAAAGTTTGAATCATGCTGGACGTCGGACGATGCAGTGGTCAAGGAGGGAGAAGAGCTCAGTGGTACGGTCTTGGTGTCGCTGGAAAGCATTGTTACAGAGTTAAGAAGAGACCCGGGCCTCAAGCCTGATGCTTTTAAGCATTTTTCGTTTTCATTCGGTCCATACTAGGCTTAGCACCAAGTCGCAGAGGAAGACGCGACTGGAGACAGCAACCTTCGACCCGGAGAACAACCAACCGCTCCAAAAGTTTCTGTGGAGCACATTATTGTCCACAAGTGGTCATTGAGCGGGAAAAAACAGTGCATGAAGCCGATGGCGGTAGAGCGATATTCGAGACGAGGTTCATCACCGCGGAAATTCTGGGAGAGCTGGCGATCTGCTGCCTTGAATGGAGCGCGAATACATGGCGTTCAGCAAGTGACGGAGGTCGAAAAAAAGAGTCAGAGCTACGGGGGAAATCAATCTGGATGACAGTTACCTAGCTGAAGGTGACATCCTGATCCTTCTCAGCTTCGATAACAAAGCCACACAGTGAGGCTGAAGGTCCGTGGCTCTATAGGATGCCAGAAAAGTGATACAATACAGAGCTATAAAACACAAATGTTCAGCTTCAAATAGATAATCGTTGACCGCGGATGAAGAGAACGATAGTAGGTGGGTAGGTAAACATTTGGTTGTAGCCATAGTACAGCTTCTCGCTGAGTCGAGACGAATCAAAGAAGAATCTTGAACAAATTCAGCGAGTGATCAACGGAGGATAGAGGACCGACCTTTGCAGTCATGGCCTCGTTGACAGTGATGATTCACGCTCTTTCCCTTTCGAGGTCAGGGTCGGGGTGGATGTAGGATCTTCGAGGTAAAGGTCATTCTGCTCAATGTATTCCACAACGTTCGCCGGTAGGAGATAACGAACGGAAAGGCCACGCCGAATAAAGAGCCGAACCTATTAAACTTCAAGCCTCGAGTTCGACATAAATAAAGAGAGAATGCTCACCTTGGTACTCGAAACATCGTTCTGTATCAGCTGATTGATAAGGTGAATGTTATTGCGCCATCTTGCCAGCCCATCAATGGACTGAACCATGTCGGATCCTGCCCGTTCAACAATAAAGCATCCATATCTCCCAAGGATGTGATCCAACTGGTAAACAGAGGTTACAGAGTGAGAAGGAGAGCGGCAAATGTACTTGCATCTTCGTACGACCAGACTCCAGGCTCGCTCATTGTGCTGATGAGGTCTGATCCCGCCAGGAGCATGACTTTGACATTCCTGTGCTCCCCATCTTCAGTCTGAATGCCGCCGAGGATTGTATTGATTTCATAGTCGACGTGGTCGAGGACGACTGCAGTTCTCTGGTAAGGAAGAAAAGCTTCCCAAGCGTCGACCATGAGCCATGTAGCTGACTCTTCTGCAGCTAAGTTGCACATTGTGACACTGAATAAAAGGTGACTGAGACTATCATCATTGTAGCAAGGGTCAAGGCTCACCGATGGTTCGCACTGAGCAATCCAGGTTTCTTGTACATGTCTGAGACTGGACTGAGATAACCGCCGATGATTTCAAAGTCGGTGTTCTGTCGGACATAGTCTTTCGCCATTTCAAACATTCGTAGGTGAAGATAAGTGACTGGGCTGAAGGATCCACAGGCGACTAGGACTATCGGAGTCTTGGTTGCATCCAGCTGTACTCTTCGAAGACGATGTAGCGGGAAAGAATAATTCGGGGGTACAGGGAAGGGCGTCGTTCCGTGTTCCATGGCGCGATGAGTGGTGGGGAAGAAAACGAATAAATTACAGAGCGGAATGAGTTCGGACGGCGTCACGCGTTACAGCTGTTTCACACTGGTCTTTCACACAGCAAATTCCGAGTCACTAAAACACCGTCTGAGTCACAATGATTTTTTTTATTCTAAAAATCTGGCTGGTCTTCCATTATTATCATATCTTCTCTACTGCGATGTCTAACTGCAGCACGCTGTCGAAGTTCGAACGATTCGTCCCAAGTTGAACTGTTGGGTCGATCAGGACCTTCTGACGCTTCTTGAACTGGTTGATTCCGGAAGCGATCAAATTCCTGTGGCAAGATAACTGCTCGGTCAATGGCCACCGGTAGGCCACGATGTCTGCCACGAATCATCACGAGACAGATTATTAGTTTCGACAAAGGCCGTAGTGCCCCGGATAACGAGTAGTTTTGCTAGCAAAGATTGAGCGCCATAGACCAGCGGTCCAGTGACAAAAACTCACAGTCGGAATCCCGAGACTCAGACCCACGGTTCCATACGCCGAGACCAGCTCGAAAACTGAGGAATCGTCAGTTGGTCCGTGTATGGAAGACAAGAGGTTTGTTTACTAATGGAAAATATATTGAGCCATAACGCGTTTTCTGGCTTGTCAATATCTGCGCGCTATTCGTCATGTCAGAGATAAGATTATCCTGGGGTACTGGTCGTAGTACCTCGATAATGCAGACTAAGAACAAGGCTAAACCGAGCCACCACATATCTATAGGGAGATGTCAGACGTATCGTGTCGAAACAGCGAAATTTATACCGAACGCTAGCTGCTTTCTCGCATGCATAGTGAGATATCGACTCCACACCGTAACTCGAGGTCCAACGGGCTGAAAGCTGTGTTCTTCTTCTTCATCGTCGTCGTCTTTGAAAACACCCAGAGACTGCTCTTCATATACATTGGTAGATCTTACACTGTTTAATCGCATAAGAACTGTTGCCATGCTGGAAGAACCTGTACCTCATAGCTATAGGGTCTGAAAGGGGATCATTAGCTGAACGAAGAGCGATAGTTCATGGAATACTTGCAGACGCTGATATACATCATGATAACATACAAAACTCTGGTTGTCTCGAGTCAACTGGCAGGACACTTGAACAAAAGAAGACTCACTTGACACCAGGTGCCAAAGACGAAAGCGAGACTGTTCCAAAGCCAGCAGCGCGAACTGCAATGGCCTGTAACAATCCTATTATGAATCTGACGCCAAGTGATATCGATTCAATGGCAGGATTTCCTATGTCGAGGACCATAAAGAAGAACCAGTCCGTCAAACTGACAGGTGGGCATTAATCTGGAAGATTTGCAAAATACTCACTTTAGTGTTAGCACAATTGTCAACAGAAACCATGTCTGATGAGAAGGGAAGAGATAAATGAAACATCGGCGAGGATGGTCAAGTAGAAAGTGGAGCGTCTCAGAAATACGCGATTTTGCTGGAACAAGTTTCGACAAGATCCATCTGGAAAGGGTGAGCAGCGAGTCAGTTGAACAAAACTGAGCTCACATCGTAAACCGTAAACTGGATAGCAATATGGGTTAGCTCATCAAATCTCAAGCACAAACGGTCTCACAATATAGGCTACTGAATATGAGTATGAGATAGAAGACTTGGCGAGAGCTCACAAAGCAGGTGTTTCCGGCCAAAACCAAAAACCCCATTACCACAATCATTGGGTATGCCTTTTGAAAGGGAACCATGGACGTGTCGACCAAAGAGGTGCCTTCACGAACAGTGTCGGATCGAGGCCGGTATGATAGGCAAAACGCTGACCTGTATTGGTGTAGGCCGAGACGACTTGAAAGAGGGAAAACCTATTGAGCGATGAGCCAAAGATCACCTCGGTGAACACTGATATGCACCAAGTCGAATGAACAGGCTTGTGTAGCGCAGGGGGAAGAAAATCCTGTTTCCACTTGGAAAGAGACATGTAAGGTGCGATCACCACAAAGGCCAGAAGGTGAACACATATATGATACTGTAATAGATTAGAACAGGGAGAACAAGTAGAAATGAAGCAAGACTTACTCCTCCTACAATCCATAATAAAGCATTTAGAGCACGGTACTCGACGCCACCGAGTTCTTCCAGATCTTCGGTGGTCAAATCTCCAAATGTGGAATTTCGGCCCACCTCGGCCTTGAATGTGATGTACGAGACATGTTTGGCACCAGGAGGAGGATTATCGCTATGCATTGACGCGATAGTCGTCGTTCGAGGTATTGTGACTGTCCTTGTCAACTGACGCTTGAGTTTTGGAAAGCACCAGGAAAAGAAACTGTGAACGAGCTCATGAGGCATCGGAAACCCCCCAAAGTCACTGTGCTTCATTGATTTGTGGGTCTGGTTCGTCAGATGTTGCGAAAGTGGGACATGTCGCGTTTGCGCTCTGATTGATCCTGAAGACGTCATTCATTTGGCCCTCGTACCGAGTAAGCTGGGACGACTTACGGATGTCAGGTCGCGAAAAATCAGAGTCAGAGGTGTGGTCCGCTCGTGATCTTCGTGGAACAGCCTGTGGAGCAGAGAACTCGATCGTCTGGGTTCGAGGAAAAGTGGGAGAATGCTGCGCTGCAATCGTTTCGAATCTCTGCACCGGTACTGAAGGTCGAGTTGCTTCACCAGGATCCGAAACTCGTCGAGGTCTTGTCAGACTAAATGGCGACAATTGAGGGCAAAGAAAAACAAGATAGCGAAACAGTTACTTACTTTACTGTGGCAGGAAGAGGAGGACTTGGCACGGCAGATGTAGGGCTCTTTGAGCCTTGAACGTCGCGCTGTGGTTCAGCAAATGAAAGCTGAGGCCTATTACTGTCGTCTGGCGACTGGAGAATACTGAAGCGTCTGCTTGCCGGAACAGTACCACTGACCCAACCACTGGGATTCACCCGCTGCGGTGCTTCGTCCAATCGCTTTATCATGTTGGCTCTAAATTTCTTGCCCTTGCTTTCACCACCCTCATCCGAACCTTCTTCGTCGACAATAGAGAGCGAAGAAAGTTTGAGACAAAAAAGCTTCGCTATGCGTTGAGGCCATGTAACTGGGGGAATGGATGCTTTGATAGTGCCAGAATAACCGGATGAAGATGCTGCTTGAGCTGCAGCTTCAGCTCTGGCTTTAGCTTTGAAAACGGCGAATCGTTTGGCGAAATAATATCTGTCGAGTGTTGTGGAGCTTGAAATAGGCTTTGCGCGAGCTTAACTGACCTGCGAAGGTAAACCATGACCCAAGACACCACGACTGGGCTGCCTAGACACATCTGAATGAACAGAATGACCTGTTGCCAACCAGTCAAACCGCTGAGATCCACTGTGGCCAGACCGCAAACAGTCATGGAGCTAACCGAGATGAAGAGAGAGTCAATATATGATATCTTGAATTGGCCATTCGAGGCAAAGAGGATCAACGAGAAGAACAGCGGTGTAAACGTACTGGAAAATGAAATTGGTCAGTTGTTGAAAATTACTGTGAAGAATGACTCGCAAAAATATTATGTGGACCCGGTAGAAATTGAGGTTCTTTCTGAGCCATCGAGGAAGATGCCCTTGAGATTCATGCTCGTTGACATTTTCCAACATGGGGACAGGAGAGATATGTAGTGACCGTCGGGTCCAAGTCTTGGTCGATCAGAGCAAAGCCAAAAGGCCGTGAAAAAAGCTTGTTCTGCTCAAGCGTCATATATGTCATACATGCCCATATCAGTGCTATTACGGTACGATACGATATCGAGGAAAATGCAGAAACAAGAAAAGAAATAATAAACATGGAAAATATGCGAGCGAATCTGTGAAATGAAATGCAAGAAGCCATAAGTCTATAACAACAATGCAGCACCATTCTCCTCAGATTTCGAAGATATCCGAGAGATGTGGTCAGGTTCAAAGGCTGGACCCTTGAGCATGATGGCCATAAGTTTCGGTGCTTTGGGCGCATCAATGGCTACGTCGTCCAGCATTTCGGCGACAGCAGAGAATCCAGTCTCGAATGCCTCTATTGAGCAGATCCCCTTCTTGGACGAAATCTCGAAGAGGCCAGCAACAAGGACAGCATCTGCATCTTTCGATTCCAGTGCCGAACAGAGCAGTTTCTCGACCAATGTCGGATGATGTTGTGGCGGCAATTTGGTGAAGTAAACCTCTGCCTCTTCCAAGTTCCGAACAGAGTAAAACTCTTTCAAGTCTTCCTTGATCTTCTTGGTCGCTTCCGCTTCAGACATTTCTGGAGTAGAGTCTTCCTCCTCGTCGGAACCGTCTTCAGAATCATTGGCCGCAGCTGGCGCGCCGGTTTCTTCAACAGCCGGTTTGGATCGAGGTGCAAGGATCAATCGTTTCCGTTGAGGTGCTGCTTCTGGAAGACCGGTTTGTGAGAAATCGACACTCGCTTTCCGACTAGATGATGGTCGACTACCTTTCGACGTCGAAGCCTCACCGTTGGCTTCAGAATTTGAGCTCAACATGGAGAACATGTTCTGGCTCGAATTGGTCCTCGACAAAGACTCCTTCTTGCCCTCCTTCTTGCCCGAAAAGACGCTGGCCGGTCCAAAGGTCATTGGAGCAGTAGTGTTGCTCAGCTTGCCAAACTTGGACAAATCGCCAGCCTTGGGAGGAGGTCGAGGTGCGCTAGAAGCATTTCCTGCTACAGCCCAGCCATCAGGATTGTTGGCATAGTCGCCACGATCACCGCCTCGTTTCGAGCCTCCTCTGGACATGCTCATCTGGCGCTGGTATGACTCTTTGTCCAAGACAGCCTTCTCCTTGGCAGCCTAGTTACAAAATATCAGTACGAGAAATATTTCAGCAAGGAAAAACCTCATACCGCTTCGTGGATTTGGGCAATTGTCGTCGGGGCAGCGACAAGGTTTCGACTAACCCATTTACGTTCGCGAAGTTCGATAAGATCCTACAGTGCAAGTCAGTCAGTGAAAAACGTAGAGCAGAACCAGGAAAAACGAACCTGCAACATGAACTGCATACGAGAAGTGACATTACCGCTCTTGGTCAGCTCCTTCATGCGCGAAAAGTAGACATCCATATGGGCCCGAGCCTTGACGGTGTCCAAGCTGGCACCGACGGTGGCCAAAAGCTTGCAAAGTGACTCGATTTCCTCTTCCTCAGGATTCTCGACGTTGCCCAACAGCTTTTTCACGCATTCGTGCATGATTCGCTCTGTCAACATCTGCAGCTTGAAAAGTTCACCAATGAACTTGATAAGGCCCAAACCCTGACGTTTGGCCTTTTGAGCTGCATAATATTCTTCGGAATACAGAGCGGCCTCCTCTGTGCCCTCCTGTTCACTGGCGACTTTGGCGGCTTGGTCTTCCGATGCTTTGGTAGCAGCAGCAGCAGCTGTAGCTTCCTTGGCGACCCATCCACGTTCAAAGTCCTCTTGACAGCGATTCAAAAGATACTTTCGGAAAAGCTGACCACCTGCGATTGGTTTCCCTTCATTATTCTTGATTCCGTCGTCCTGGACTTTGGGACTGATCGTCTCCATCATCTTCCGACACAACCTCGCATACATCTCTGACCAAGCAGCTTCATCGGTGGCCTTCTCGAAGACAAGTCGAATGACTTGAATCAAAGTCCTTCCATCCTTCTCCCGCTCTGACTTGTTTGCCCAATCAATGATCTGATCAGAGATAGAGTCGAACTTCTCCATCGTCAATTTGTTGAGAAGACCCTTGACTTTGCGGTCAACAAGAGCAGGCGAATCAGGCTCAACAGCAGCGACAGATTTTCTGTCCCAACGATTGGCAGTCGGATTCAAAGGTGCAACAGGCTCGAGAGACATGTTTTGCTGAGAATTGTAGTTGTTATATGAAGAGCCTTGATTCTGGTGACCACCTCCTCCGACAGGACCACCTTGCTTGCTTGGTTCTCGCTTTGCACCACGTTGACTGCGAGTGCGATTGCTGCCAGAAGTACTTCCAGCTCCAGCTCCACCTTGACTTGGTGTCCGTTGCATTGGTGGAGGTCGACCGTTAAAGGAAGAGCTACTGGCGCCACTTATCGAAATTGCACGATTCGCAGGGAAACCTTCGTTTGGTTTGATGAAGCCGCCCATTGGGGGATAACCAGGTTTGGTGAATCCAGAGCTGCTGCCTGGGAATTGACGAGGAGTTGGAGTAGAAGCTGTTCGGTGTCGTCCAGATCCACCACGAGTCATAGGATTATAAGTCGCTTGGTCTGTGGGCTCCAAACCAATGGCGTCGAGAGGTGGAAGCATATCCGGCTTTTCCTTGCAGATCGACATGAATTGTAAAAGGAAATCGCGGTCGTATCTGAAAATTCAAGTTAGTCAATGATCATAGCATAATTAATCCGTACGGACCTGAATTTTCCGTCTTTGGCGTTCACGTTGAGCTCGACCATTGGGCTCTTGACACCCTCGGGATATGGAACAGCATTGATGTTGTCAATGATGCGAGCGGTTGCCAGGGCCGAAGGAAGCGCTGCTGGTGCATTTTTGGTACCAGTAAGGTCCAAAGGTCCAGGTCGACGCCTGGTCTCGGGAGAAAGCGGGGTGGTAGTGATACGGAGAGGCTCTTTCGGCTTCTCCTTCGTCTCGACAGTCGCCGTTTCAGGTCCATCCAACTCGAGGACTTGACCTTCTTCGATCTCTTCCAGAGTGGTCGTCTCAGGCTGAGCGACCTTGGCATCTTGCTCCTCTTGCTCTTTCTTGACCCGAGCTTCTTCCTCCTCCTTCTTGAGACGCTCCTGTTTTTCTTTCTCCAGGCGCTCCTTCTCTCGTTCAGCCGCTTCCTCTTCCTCTTTCCGCTTGCGGTCCTCTTCTTCCTTGAGCAGCTTCGCCTTGAGCTCCTCTTCGGCCTTTCGCTGCTGCTCTTTCGCCTCTTCCTCTTTTCTCACTCGCTCCTGCTCTTCTTCCTCTTTCCGCTTCTTCTCTGCCTCTTCCTTTTCTTTTCTCTCCTTCTCTTCACGAGCCTTGCGCTCCTCCTCGTCCTTGGCCGCTTTCGCCTGTTGCTCAGCTTCAGCCTTGAGACGAGTTTTCTCCTTCTCCTTCTCTTGCTCTTCAGCCAAGCGCTTAGCCCGGTCTTCAGGCGCCTCGATACGAATTGGTACACCTGATCTGCGCTTGGGACTAGCTGAACCAATTGGAGGCGTCGATGAAGTAGGAGGTGTCGGTGTCGTAGGTACAACTTTATTCTTCAGATTCTCGAGCTTCATTTCGGTGCCATCTGGATTCTTGAGCGTGATCTTTGTTGACGGTCGAGAGGTCGGAACAAAAGCTGCAGCACTTGTATTTAAACGAGCGCTATTCGGAGGAATTGCTGATGAAGGCGTCGGTGGTGGTGAAGAGAGACCACTGATGCTATTTGATGAAGAATGATGAGAAAGAGGTGTCGGATGTGATGGATGTGACGCCAGAACAGCATGACTTGGTGTCGGGGTGCCATGTAATGAAGGCGGTTGATTTCGAGGCGACATCGGCATTCCAGGATGGGGAGACATGTGGTTCTGAGAAGGCGGAGCCTGATGTTGACCTGGAGGCATTTGCTGAGGAAGACCGTACCACTGAGCCGGTTGTTGATAATATCCACCTCCGTCGACATACTTTGGTTCGAGTTAGATTGGCTTGGAAAAGGTTTGAGAAAAAAGAAAGGACATACGTAGTAACCACCAGGCCACATTTGCATTTGGGGCATCGGTTGCTGTTGTGGAGGAAGCCCAGAAGGTTGACCATTATGAGTCATTGGTGCAAGTCTTGGACTCGAAAGACCACTTGACATCTGAGACGGTCCAGGTCCATTTGGTGTCCCAGGTGGACGAGAGCCATTGCCATTTGGCATTTGACGAGGATATACAGGTGACCTTGGACCGCCTTGACCAGGTCCATTGCCAGGTCCATTTTGTGAAGGTCGCATGCCATTTTGAGGGTAAGCTGGATATGAATGACCACTCATTTGTGATGACGCAGTCGGTTGGATCCCGGAAGGCTGTCCTTGCGGTGACTGCTGTGCCGGAAGGCCTGTCGGTCTGATGGATGGTGAGCTGTTGGTATCTGAAGGAGGTGGAGGAGCTGGGCCAGCGGTAGAAGGATTCTGGAATAGCTTGGCGACATCGAATTTTTTCAACTTTGAAGGCGTTGAAGCGGTGGGCGTGGATGACGCAGATGTAGAAGGTGACGACTTTGTCGTCGTCGGCTTTCCATTGATCTGGGAGGTAGTAGCGGGGACAGAGCCGAAGGATTTTACACTGTCAGCAGCTTTGATAGCAGGTGTAGCCGCTGGTGAGGAAGATATCGGTGCAGAAGCATCATCTATAGACCCAAAAGTCACTGAAGACCCTTGAAAAAAAAGTGTGAGACGTGGATGGAAAAAATTATTAGACCTTGAATTAAATACCTGGTTTAGAAGATCCAGCAGTATTTCGCGGTATACTTATCCCATCTTTGACTGATACACCACCACCAAGAGCACTGGGCCGTCTTGAGTGAGTAAGATGAGATGGCTGAGTAGAATTTGAAGGAACGGGTGATTGTGAACGCGGTGAAGAGGAACTCTGAGGTGGACCTTTTGACCAAGCCGACTTTGAAGGAACAGCAGGAATCTTTGATGCAGTGGCGGTCGACGATTTGCTCATTCTGTGGAATCGGCTCGTTGTTCAATTTTTTAAAGAAAAATAAGAGGTTACTGACGAATGTTGTGATATTCTTAGGCGTTTGAGTTGTTTTCGGGTTTTTTAAAGAGGAATGAGCAGGTTTTCGTGTGGGTCGGTCGTCAAAAATGACCTGCCAGCAGGAAGAAAACAGCTGGAAGAGAGTGAGATTTATAAGGATCTAGAGGGAATCTTCGGATGCTACAGTAGCTATCCGGAATGTCGATTCTGCCCTTTTTTCGAAGGGACAAGAGGAAGACGAGACCTGAAAAGTCTTACCCACTGTGACTTGTGTCACGCTTGTCCACACGGTCCCGAGAAAAATAATTTAAAATAATTATAGCATTTGCTCTTCATGCCATGGTTCGTCCCCAGTTTCCTCAGATTTGTCCTTTCTAACTTGTGAATTTCACAGCCATCTTGTACAGACTGTGGGGGCACAGTTATTGAATACGATACAGCGGCTGGAAACGGATTCTGCGTGAAATGCGGTACTGTCGTCGAAGAAAACACTATCGTCAATGAGATCACCTTTGGAGAGACCTCCTCTGGAGGCGCAATGGTTCAAGGCTCTTTCGTGGCTCAGGGCGCAAGTGAGTATGTTGTTCAGCATAGGTACTCGGCTGAATTTCTGTAGCCGGAGCAAGACTGGGTGGTCGCTACGGGAATCGCGGCAATGGAGATTCCAGGGAGCAAACAATTGCCAATGGTAGGTTCAAGCCTGAATTCACTACCAGGTGCTCAATCATTCAACAGCGGACAAGAAAATTCAGAGCATCGCCGCTGTTCTTCATTTATCCGAACAAGTGTGCCACACAGCCAGACGACTCTACACGCTAGCAGTTGAACACAAGTTCACAAAGGGTCGCAAGAGTCTCAACGTAGTCGCCGTCTGTCTCTATGTCGCATGTCGCCAAAGAGAGACGCGGACCTACATGCTCATCGACTTTTCCGATCTCCTCCAAGTCAATGTTTTTGAAATCGGGCACACATATCTTCAGCTTGTCCAAGTCCTTAATCTTCGCCTTCCACTCGTTGACCCTTCCCATTACATATCTCGCTTTGCCGCTCTCTTGGAATTTGGAGACGAGACACATAAAGTCGCCACCGATGCTGTTCGTCTCGTCCAGCGTTTTGATCGAGATTGGATGACCAGAGGACGCAGACCAGCGGGAATCTGTGGTGCAGCTCTCCTGCTGGCTGCTCGAATGAACAACTTTCGACGTTCAGTCGAAGAGATTGTTCAAGTCGTCAAAATTGCAGATACGACTTTGAAGAAGCGGCTCGACGAGTTCAAAAACACTCCCAGTGGTAGCTTGACCTTGGCCGACTTCAGAAGTGTATGGTTGGACGAAGAGATGGATCCACCAGCGTTCACCCAAGGAAAGGAAAAGGAGGAGAAAGAGAGACTTGCTGCTGAGGAGATTGTCGAACACGAAGAGTGGAATGAAGAAAAGTCTAAAGCTGCTCAAGAAAAGGCTTCATCGAAAAAGCGAAAACGAAAAAAGAAACGCACTGAATCCCATGAACCTCAAGCTGAGGATATTTCACCCCTTCGAGCTCCCATCGACCCATCTCTTTTGAACCAAGGCATTTTTGGCGATACATCAGACGTCCCAGATAGCCATGATTCAGACAACGACTCTGCCATGAATTCTTTCGACTACAATATCGATCCCGCTTTACTTCAGCCTGTTGCATCATCATCGACTTGTATCAATTCTCCACCTGTAGCACCTATATCTACCGTTGACACTGCAGACGGGTCTGTTTCGACTGTTATCACCGACGAAGTCACCCAATACCTGGCCAATACACAGGCCGCCATCTTGACCGACGCGCTAGACGAAGCCGAACAGCGACGTCTCGCTCGGATATCTGAAACTGTCGTTGACGATCTCATGGGGCTAGACGAAGAAGAGCTCGACGCCTTTTTGTTATCCGAGGAAGAAGTAAAGCTCAAAGAGCGAGTATGGGTAGAGATCAACCGAGACTATCTTGAAGCCTTGGCCGGTACTGTCATAATCTCGTTTTCCCAATAATTTACTCACTCTCGACCAGCGAAAGGTGACCAGGAGGCACCCAAGAAAACTCGAAAGGTATATTTCGCAGTTTGATTTCTAAAAGATACTTACACTTCCATCAGCCACGAAAACCACCCCAGAAACCTCGAGATGCTTCCACTGCTCATGCAAATACTGCAGCAGAATCCGTGCGCAACCTAATCAAGAAGAATCCAAAGTACAGCAAACGGATAAACTACGATGCGCTCAAGGATATATTCGTCGATGGCGAAGTACCTTCTGCTGCATTTGCTGCGCCGGTCGACCTTGACAGCAAAGCCGACGAGCTCTACTACATGCAGGATAAAGATGACAGTGAAACGGTCCTGGTCATTCAGGAAGAAGAAACTGGGCCAAGACCGATTCCAGACGACGAGCCTGACGGAATGGAGGTAGATTCTGACAAGGATGATGGTGAGCTTGACACTGGACCCAGCTGGGAAGACGCGTACGAACAAGAATTGTAATGTATATACCACAATGTGTTTTTAGTCGCCGGCGGTAACCGCGATCGGAATCGCAAATCGCAAAAAGCCGAGGTGCCGTGCACGTGTCAGGGTTCGGAGTGAATCGGAGACTAGAGTCGACGTCTCCATGTATTCCACGCTGTTGGGCAGGAGCTCTTCATTGGCCCGAGCTTTCCGGTGCCCGCTCACCGCCCGCCCAAAGCCGTTTTTTCCCTATTTAGATCAAGGCGCAAGCGATCAAGTCTCCGGTTGGCTGAAAATATTGATATTGACCCTACAATATACAAGTTGGATTTATTGATGCTTGGAAAACTGCCAGGAATGACCTAGAGTAGTACCCTGGAATAAAAAGGGTGCAATACAGCCAATTATCGTGAAAAAAATGTATTAAAATGTATTCTATTCCGAAAATATATTTACCTGCAACACTCTGAGCACAAGTGACTATAAAAGACATAGGGAATCAAATTGAGAGAAATAACTGACCGCTCGAGGACGAGGCCGAAGTTGGACCAGCCCCGCGGCCGTCTTGATGGTGCGCGCATACGTGCACGGCACCTCGGCTATTTGCGATTTGCGATTTACGATTCCGATCGCGGTGACAATTGAACAGCAAGTACTTATATATTAGCAGGTATTAATTGCCTTCAAGTACTTATGTCTCTTGTATTTTAGTGGGACAATATTCTACAAGTAATGGCGGAGGGAATGCAATTAAAGAAGTTGTTTGGCCTAAAAAATAGAGGGTACTTCTGCTAAGCTGCTTGTCACTTTCATCTCAGACCATTCTAGTGCTCAATAAACCATTCAATCTTGATACTCTTGGACAAGATACAAGGTCAGATACTAGATAAGATGGATGAAGAACTGGATTAGATATTGATGTGTGACAAAGGCATGGGAACTAGGTGGAAACTGGAACATTATGACATATTTTATGGCATACAGAGAATAGTTCTATGCTTGTACTTTAGTCTTTTTGTTCACTCATTCTACAAATCTTTGGCTGACCCTCCAAGTCTTCATCATACCAAAGGTCTTGCCACTGGATCCTGGTCACCCTATAGTGGATTGTGAGATTAGATTCAGTTTTGTTTGTCACACCATCACTTGAAAAGACTAATACAAAAAGGCAATATAATCATTATTAAAAGCATACAACTGGAGTTTGAAAGCAGCTGGTACAGGTCAGGTCACAAGAGGAAGAGCTAGAACCTGACATTTGACAGGAACTGTCCCACTGATATCAAAAGCGAGTAATTCACCAGCATATATGGTCAGTATGACCCAGCTATTCCAGCAAGATGATCAAGCAGTTTTCAAAGCCAAAAGGAAGGGGTATATAAATAAACCACTGTCGATACAACAATGAAAAAATATGCAAAGAATGGCCCTCTATGTACTTTCAGAAGTGGTGATCTTGTCTGCTTTCTCTATTTCAAATTCAGGATAAAGACCAGCCTGCAGTCCTTGATTATCTGTGCTAGTTGTGAATGTGGTTGTAGTGGGCCTTGCAGCAAAACGGGGTGCTGAAATCACCATTCCATGGCTGTTGCTCATCTCTTCTTTTGAATCGAGGTCACTCGAAGTCATTCCAAGAGTAGTCATGATAATGATCATCGTCGGTACAATCCCCTGCATGAGAAATTTGAGACTAATGAATGCGGGAGGTAAGGCATGTTTCACGCACCGTAAGCTGAGCGATGGGGTCATAAATTATATAAAAACCTGCTCAGAAATCTCAATAAGAAAAATTGTTCAGTCACCAATTTGTCTGACCGTTTGAATTTAAAAAATATAATGTGATCTCAATCACCAATGCAGATGAATAGATTGAGCCAGATTCGACCACCAAAGCAAGTACTCGTCTGTACTTGAAAGAAGTTGAGAGCACCGAGTTGATTTGTCTTGATATAAACCTGGGTCATTTGTCACTTGAAAGTGAGGGAAGGAAGGATTGGTACATACCAAATGCGAGCTGCAATGAGAGTGGTGACCAGTACATTGGTGCAAAGTGAGAGAATGAAGACTGATCCATTCCAGTGTTCCAGTTCTACTCCAAAAGCGCTGTGTATTTCCCGAGCTTGGGCAAAAATTACACCTTGTCCAAAGCCGCAGACTGCTGAGGCAATGATCAACAGGACTGGGAGGACACAGATCTTCCAGTCTCTACCCCAGACATGATAACATCTCCAAACACTGTTGGTGGGGTCAGCAGCTGCTACTAGCTTGAGTCATAATTTGAGACATACACAATGCTATCACCAAGGATTGAATTGATGGTATGAATTGTAACCTTGGTGACATTCAGCGGCACTGATACATTGGAGAAGTAGGCTCCAGGACCCCCTGGCTGGTCACGGAGATAAATGAAGCCTTCAATGAGTCGTGAAAAGCCAAGAGAGCAATGGATGGTGGAGAAAAGAAACATTGTGATGGCCGTAAACAAAATGAATGGATTGGTGGCGACTTTCCGCTTGTATCTAGCAATGAAGAGGTAGGAAAAGAACAGGAACATGTTGATCCCTTGAAGGATGTTAGAATGATTGAGGAGCAAAAGAAAAGTCAAGTCCACCATAGAAAAGAGTTTCTATAGTTCAACAGTCAGCATGATTTGGGAAACCTAGGCATCATAAAGATTTTACCCAGCCATATTGCAGTCAAATAGGCTTGAAAGTTGAGTTAGAATCTGAATTGAGAATGTAAATGTGGGGGATAGAAAACCTTTATCAAGGGGAATGTTTGCAACAGCCATGGTAAAGCAACACTGATAGTGGGGTGAAATCTGAGGATGTGAACTTTCCTACTACTTCGCCGCTACTTTAATGAAGATGATTTACGTGTATGCCAGTTGTATGCCGTGATGATCTTTCGCTGAAACACCCGATAATGGGCCGGAAATTTCATTTCCAATAGAGCTCTGGAGTATCTTCATCAAGGTTGGAGTGTCCAGCCTCTCCAGTCGGCGGTGATCGAGAGTGAGGTCAATGATGTAACAACAATGTCTCATCATTTATTATTACTACTTTCAGTTTCGCAGATTCAGGTTGTTGAAAAGCACATATTGATGCATCATTTTCACTTGGCACTTTGTACATTCTTGAACTCCGGTCCTGCTATTTTTGGCAAATCATCCCACGAGGCGGGATGGCGTGATACCATTTTTGAATGCCAACTTTTTATAAGGTAGGGCTCTTGCACACCTGACCAACATCATGTGACAGGAAATTATCTTGTAAATTCATCTACAATTCAGGACCAGACTGCCTGCCGAATCCGGTACCTACAAAAATTAGAGCCAACTATTGCGCAACTTTTCTAGGTTACCGATTTCAGATATCTTTTAGCCCTGATTTGCAGATAGATTTACAAGATAAGATAGGGTATGTTATGTATGCAAGCACCCTACCTTAATGGATTCAGACCCAACAGACCATTATTAAAACATAGTCTCACCTGCCCTGGAAGATGTGTGTACCATTATGGAAGTACACCAACCATGATGACAGCCGAAATGTCCCCTTATCCAGGTAAGTATAAGTATCTGGGATGGGCACTGTTATGGCAGCTCTTTCGGTAGGAGTCGATTTTTCATGGAAAATTAAACAAGAAACACATAATATTGATACTAGTCACTTTTTACAGTGAGCGCCACAGGCTATGAGTTGCAAAATCGTCTCGGAATGGGCCTAGATGACGGATCATCGATCATGCCGGGGGTGGGATCAGCTTCCTTCACAGATGCCCGCGATGATGCTTTATCTTGGTAGCCAGGAAAACAAAAAATGTTTGCCGGCCGTGAACATTTGGGCGAAGATTCCCACCACAAACGTCAGCCGATCAATTTTCGCTCTGCTGCTCACGGCCGGCGAAGATATTTTTTCTTTCCAGCCACCAAAATAAAGCATCATCGCCGGCCATTTTCACGGCTGTGAAAATGACCCGCGGGCATCTGTGCTTCCAACAGGACGTGGACCATACCGAATTTACTTCCTTCCTTCCTTCCAAACCCCATCACCTGCCCTAGCTCCGAACGTTATCATCCGACGTCAGTACATTGTTGATTTCAAACTGGGAAATGAATCTATTTAAAATGATTAGTCCGCAGCCCAAGTGCGTGTTGGCAGAGGTTGGCAGATCAGAAAGTGTCGAGTGCTATAACCAAGTGCATATTATAAAGTATATATTTCCTTGAAACCACGGAGAACCACGGTTAACAATAAACGATGAGAAATGACATTATACGATGACGTGACCATGTACTCAACTCTAGCTTCAATGATTAGAGCATTGACTCCACGAGGCCGATGAAAAACATGTCGGACACAAGGCCAAGGTCTCTCTCAACTTTGACGAAATGCCAGACATTTGCCAGCTTTTGCAGTCCATGAATCTCAAAGTGAGTGTTTCCAGAATCCATCTGTCTTCGAATTCCCTGATCAAAATCATAAATTGATTCATTTCCCAGTCTGAAATCGACGTCGACGATGCACTGATGTCGGACGATAACGTTCGCCGTTGTTCTCTCGCTCTTATGTATTCCCGCTAAAGTGTCAATACCAGTGCGACACAGCCTCAGAGCATTGCGTGGATAAACCGCTCTTTGGATGCACCTATCTCAGACTCCTTCAGTCCCAAGTAGACAATTATCAAACGACAGGCGGTGAATATCTCGAAGCCATTTTCACTCATCGCGAAATCTTCTCAGCCTATCCACAAGCACACCAAGAGTGTGCGCGAGGCTTCACTGGGATGGCATCAGCACTAGAACAACGGGAATGGCGAGCAGATCGAGAAGCAGATACAGAAGCAGCTGCCGCTTTCAGAAATGAAGCTTGGTCAATTGCTGCATCTCTCCCGAGTTCCAAATCCACCGGGCAAGCCCGTTCACCCTCCGTTGCTGTATGCACTATGATGCCGATGTTCTAGTACTGCCCTGCTCAGCCATAGTTTCCAATACACTCTTATCTCTGGATTCATTTACCAGCACCCTGAGCTTTCCATCTTTGATCATCAAAAGCTCCTTGGGAGTTCCAAACTCGACCTGGAAACGTTAGCGAAAATAATACAAGCAAGTGAAGCATTCACCAAACGACCTTCATCCAGAACCAGCTTTACGATAGTTAATTTGAAAGATCTTTAGCAAAGAAATCATAGTCTCACTATTTTATCAGCTTGCATGATCGAAGAAAGCCTATGGGCAATGGTGATGACAGTGGTATCACCGCTCAATTGAGTCTGCAAGAAATTCCGGATGATGGCGTCCGTTTTATAGTCCACAGCGGAGGTCGCTTCGTCCATTATGATGACCTTGGCAGAATTACCTTGCAGTTTCAGAATGGCTCTCGCAAATGCCAAAATCTGACGTTCGCCGGGCGAAACATTGCTATTCAAGTCCGAGTTGAGCTTGAGAGACTGCAATATGTAATGAAAGTTACCTTCCGCCAGCAGCAATGTTGCTATCAAGTGTAATTCGCACATCTGTCGATGGGTCTTCTGTTTGAAGCGACATCAGACCCGCAGAGCGGAGGGCATCATTAAGTGTGGCATCATCATGAAGGCCGAATGGGTCAAGATTGTACCTCAGAGTACCGCTGAGAAGCTCGGGCTGTTGTGGAATCAGGGTTATACTCGTACGCAAAGCGTCGAGGTTGATTGCTGAGGTCTCCAATCCGTCCAAGTAGACGCTTCCTTCCGTGTGAATTGCTCTCAGCAGAGCCAGCGCTAGTGAGCTCTAAAAGATCGATTAGCGTGCTATGATACCACGTATGAAGATGCTACCTTTCCAGAGCCAGTTCGACCAGCTGACACAAGAATCAATGACTGACATATGCCAATGGAACGAATACACTTGCCGATTCCGATATGTTGACCAGATTCGATGGAAAATGCGATATTGTTCAATATCTTCGGACCGTCACGAGAATAGCTGGCTGATAGATCAACTATCTCCATGGCTCCGCTGGCTGGAAAGTAGGCCGGTGGTCGTCCTGATTCAGTCGCCTTGGGCTCTTGTTCGACATCTATATAATGTTGAAGGCGCTGTTACGCAAGTTCAGTAAGCCATATCAGATGGGAAAAAGAACATACCTCAAGCGAATTTGCTTGTACCTCCAGCTGATTTACGATGTATACCCACCAAAGGAGTTGGGCGCTGAATGCCGCTGTGCGCCTGATGAATAAAGAAACAGATAGTGCATTTTCCCGACTTACACGCTTGTGTCAGGGAGAATCCTGCATTTCCACTACCAAGATTCGGTCTGTATAAGCAGTAGACTCCAAGCAGAGCAGTAAAACCTCCAGACAATATCTCCAGCCGAATCGAGACCCAACGAATCAGATCAAAATTCGGACGTCTAGTCCGAGTGTATCTATCGGTGCGGGCGAACAGGTCTTGGATGAAAGCTTGTTGTTTTTCGTAGGCTCGCACTGATGCGAGACCTGTCAAGGTGGTGCCAAAGCTGAACAGTTATTCAGTCAGTGTTCCAGAATCGACATACTGAACATACTGTGCAATTATCGGAGCTTTTGCAACGGATAAGTGTCTTTTTGCGCCGAGTTGAGCCGACATGTACACTTTTCCGAAAGTGTATCCGACCACAGTGAAAAGGACTGCGATATAAATGAAATGCGGCGTCAATATCAGGACGGCGCAAATCTGAATGATCATGAGCGATGTGACTCTCATCACGTTCATGAGAGTCGAAGGCAGAGACGAATCCACTTTGAAGGAGAGTTTCAGTCTTGTGAAGAGTCAACGACCCAGATAATTACATGAAGTGATGTCCTGGGTGAAACGAGTGGTAATCCGAGACACCGGAGTCGTATCCAGAAAGCTTTGTGGTTACTTTCAGCCCAATGAGTGATTGAGTTGAAAGTAACTCACCGGAAAGTGGTACCTAGAACGGCCGAAACCAGCTGGCCGTGTATATTTCTCGAAGCCCGGATTGCAGCGAACATGTAGATTATGAAATCTATGGAGTTAAGCGTCACACAGATCAACATGATGGCACTATAGGCCCCAAGGTGACTGTGAATAGTCATTAGAGCGGCAGAAGGTCGATATTAATGCTTACTATGGGACAGAAATTTCCTCTGGGGGCCTGTCTTCATACAAGGAGCTCCAGAAACCTAGATAGTATGATTGACCCGTTCGAAAGACTGAAAATACATCAGTCCGAGTATCAAAGATTGCTTGAGAGTCGCACCGTCTGCCGACACCAAACAAACAATATACGTTATCGGGACAAGGAATTTCAGGTGACTGTGGCCGAAAAGTTCTCTGACATAGAGCATGACTGTCCAAGAATCAGTTTAAAAAGGCGGGCAGAAAGGTATTATTTACAGGCTTTCCGACTGATGCGTCCAGTGGCAATCTCCTCCGCGACAATCAATTTCGCGCTTGGTTTCAAAGGGTCCTGGTTCTCCAGCTTATTGTCGTCAACGGAGTCTTGTTCCTTGATTTGATCCATTTCTTCAAAAAAAGCCGAATCGCTGGCCAGCACGTTCAGAACGGAACCATGGCTCCATATCTTTCCGTCTCTGACATCGACGCAATAATGTACTATCGGAGAAACAAGTTCGATGTTGTGCGTCTTGAGTGAGTTAAGATGGAAGGAAATCCGGCAGATATTCGACTTGCCACTAGGATGACTGTCCGACCTTTCACCAAGTCGCCCGAGAGACAGTTTCGGACAATATGCGATGCCGTTTCAACACTACAAGATGGATCAGTTCGTCTCCACGACATCAAACCAGATGTAGTACTCAAGAGAGGCCAACGGGTCGTCCAAGAGAAGGATGTCAGATTGTCTGTAGATGGCGCGAGCTAACGCTATACGCGTCTAAACGATTTTATCAGGCTTTGCAAAGGCGAAGTAGTGTCCATACCCTTTGACCGCCACTGATCGTGATTCCTCGTTCGCCTATCTCAGTCTCGTCTCCATCTTGAAACAAGGAAAGATCTTTCTCGAGTGCACATTGATAGATGACTTTGTTGTATCGCTCCAGGTTCCAAGGGGTTCCAAAGAGGATGTTGTTCTGTGAAAGCTTAGATCTCACCAGGAAGGGACAAATGGAATGGAACCTTGATAGTATCATTCTATAAATCAGAGTCAAGATACGTGCGATGTATATGAACCAGGAAGCTGACCAAGATCCAATTTTCCTGCGACACATATGAGATTCCACCATCACGCGGCAGATTGAACCAGCTTTCGCGGTCAGAAGGGATAAGATGCATTTCGCCTAGTAATTATAATTGGACGACAGTTTTCCGTCAAAAACGTCTCATACCTAGTAAAGCCAGCAGAAGTGCACTTTTACCTGGTAAACAACCGTAAAAAGAGACCAATTCTCAAAGAAAATATCAAACCGGATCCTGTGGGCCCCACAATCATGTTGAGACAGTCACGTTGAAACACAAGGTCACCGACTTGGAGCTTGAAATGTTGATCTCCCATCAAGTTGGTCGACCATGAAAATGTGGCGTTGTGAAATCCAATGATGTCACTTTCGATTTTCGGTGCTGTTGAAGGCCCAAAACTATCCAACAGCTCTGTCTGGAGACGATTTAGTCGAAATCGGCAAATAATGAACGACATACCTCACGTAGAAAATTATTCACCCGATCCATTGAGACTTTGCCCGACACAACGTTGGACCAATACATCAAGAGAAGTCGGATAGAAGCGCCGACTCGCTCAGAAATAGCGAGAGAACTGAATACCAATGATGGGCTGAGAGACCTTCTCATTACCATCGTCTGAGGCTAGTGTCAGGTCAAATCGGGGACAAGAAAGTGACACGGACACTGCCATCGACATCAGAAACAATATGTAGAGGGTGGAGGCAATCTCTCAACTAGAATGCATATGTCGCCAACATATTAGTGGCTGGAAGAATGTAACTAGAAGCCTTATAAGCGCAAAACCAAACCGCTGGTGATCTGAACTCACTTGACACTTGTGTTCATCAACTGAAGCAAACGGCCTCGCATGACTTGTGCAAGCTCTGCATTACGATCTTCTTGGATTGTTTTTTCGACAAGGCGTTCCCATGCAAACATCTTGATCATCCTCAGGATATTAACCGCTAAGAAACAAAGTCAGAGAAGAAAGATCATGGAAAACAAGCAAACGTACTTTCGGTGACTCTTTGGACCCGAGCATCGGTCCTCTGAAGCTGAGCTTTTCGGACTCGCTGACTGGCTTTGTTGACAAGCCCAGGGACTGGTAGCAGGAGAATCATGACCCCGAGACCCACAAAGGCGCTGGGACCCAGAAGGGAGAACAGGAAATAACTGCCAAGGATGATAGATGCAGGACAGAGGAGAATGATTCCACAACCTTCTGCTACGCTGGTGATATTGGACATGTCAGTGGTAATCAGATTGTTCAACCTTCCCATAAGGTTTCCTGTGCTAGGTTTCGCGGCTTTTGAAGTTCCGGGTCCAGAGTTGACAGCCGAAACTTCAGCTACCACACCTGTAAAGATATGTCCAGAGGGGAATTGAGATCGAGCAAGTGAGAAAACTAACGAATTTTCAGTACATTCTCGAACAAGAGCTGGGTTAAAATTGCTTCAGTTTCGATGAAGATCAAGATCTGGGAAAAATTAGTCGAGTCGAGCGATCAAAATAGCAGATTCAGTTACCGTATAGTAGATGTATGATTCATTAGCCAAAATGGTAATCGAAGGACCTGCAGGAGTTGAGCACAACTGACAGTTATGGTCGCGCGGCATACCAAGGAAAAGCGCCAAAACCCAGACCCAGGGTCGAATGGTGGCGTCTTCGGGCTGTTCTAGATACCTGCTGAAATGAGGATCAAGTATTTCAGTAGTTCACGACGCACTCGAGAAGCTTATTGATTCCCAATGCACCGAGATATTCTGCAGGCACCAGGACGACGATATACATGGATGCGATCAACAGCTTTGGAAGAAAGACCTCGGGGAGTGTTAGTACGAAAGACAAGAGCATATGTCGCCGCACCCTGAGTAGTCCGAGGAAGATATGTGACCTAGAAGACAGACCAATGTGTTTGAAACTCTTCTCCTTGAGATTTTTGGCGTGCTGTGTGTCTGGAAGACCTGGCAGAGTCTCAAAATCCAGCGGTTTGCCCCGTGTTTCATAGGCAGTATACACGAGATGGTCCAAAAACATGAAGGTGTGCGAAGAAAACAGCGAGGCCGACTGCTCTGGAGTCGGCTCCAGATGCTTGTAAAAGGATTAGCAAGTATTGAAAACCCGCGATCGAGACGACGAACCTCTGGATCGAAAGGAACATAGATGCGAGGCGTGAAGAGCGGAACAACAATAGCCGTGACAAAGAGCACCGTCAGTTTTGCCCACAAAAGACGACCTTCCACGATATCGTTGGGGATAAGTGTATATTTCGCTAATGGCCAGATGTCTCGGTAGCAATACACCAGGAGCTGTGCTCCAAGGACAAGATTGACATGGCGCACGAGCACTTGACTCCACAATGGGGCGAACACAAGAGAAAACGCGCTCAATGCTGACGCGTACAACTGAGAATTTGTCAGTAGCGATAAAGATTCAGTATTCAACTGACAAAGTTGGTTAACAGGACGGCTTGCTGTGATTTGTCGCGTTGACTGTCCTCGAGCAGAACCAAGGTCGTCACGGTCAAAAAGACCAAAGCCAGACATCCTACGAAACGAACAACTTTGAAGGTGAAGACGAGGCTACTAGCATGGACAGATGGTTCTGGCAGTCGACGCTTTTTGTGCGATACAAGAAGCGCAAGAACGGAAGCTGCCGAGATGTAGAGCACGAGAAAATAGTCGTCCGTCCATAATTTGTCCTTTGTCGTCAGAAAATGACCTTGCAGCGCGTAAGGTGACAAAATTACTTGCTGAAGCATGAAAGAAAGAGAAGTGAGCTTCGGTACCGGGTCTCAATGTCAAGTCTTGTTCCCACCTGTTTTGCATCTGTCGCAGGATGTAAAGCTGTATGATGCCAAAGCGCCAGAAAAAGAAATTGCCAAGAAGGATCCCTTCCTTGCAGTAGTCATCGTGGTAGAAATACAGATTGCAAAAGTCACAGTAATAAGTAGAATACAATCATCAGTCCCTCAGATCCCAGATCCATTTCCATCGGGCGGCATTGCACCATTTCTTTGCATGAATGATTTCATGACTTCTGGTGGCATGCCTCCATGAAGTCCAGCATGCATCATATTCTGCATATTCTGCTGCATCATTCTCATTTGGTTCATGTCCATATGCCCTGGTGGCACTTGTCCCATCATTCCGAAACTGGGCTGCATCGAGAGCTCTTGTTGCTGAAGCTGCTGCTGATGCATTTGTTGTTGTTGTTGGTGTTGTTGTTGTTGCTGGTGCTGTTGTTGTTGCTGGTGCTGCTGTCGCATAACTTGCTGCTTCATCAGATGGGCTCTTTGATCTGGAGGCAACATGGTCATCAGCCTCGTAAAGTATTCGTTTCGCTGTTGCAGCGTCATTTTCGCGACAGCCTCTCTTTGCTGTTGATTTAGGTTGAAAGGAAGAGTGGGGTTCGGATTCGGATTCGGATTCGCACTGGAATTGGGAATCGGATTTGTAATCGAATTCGGATTTGGATTCATTGCTGCACCAGAGGCCTTTGGTAGTTCTGGAATACCCGTCAACGGGAAGAATGCACCCATAAGGTGTCCTCGCACAGGAAATACAAGGACGTTGTTTTCTGGATGGCCATTGGGTAAGGTCCATTGAGAAATCGCGTACTATCGAGATATCAGAGACGAATTACCATCAGGTCGGTCGACGTACAATATTCTTCCCAGTAAGCATCTGAATCAGGGATCCAAAGTGGGTATTGTTTAGTTTCGGATCCGGGGCCTGCTGGTCCGCGTCAAACTGGCATAATACCGGATTCATACGCTTCATCCAGGCCTGAAGGTCTTGCTGTGGTACAGCTCCTTCTCGGACAGGCAGCAGCATGATGACCGATGGCCAGGTGTTGGATTGACTGGCCCGGACGTCAGTGTAAACTCTGGAAAACAGTGACAGAAACTCACTGGTTGGGATTATTCGCCATCGCAGATGCAATTACAGCGGTTCTCATCTCCTTGTTGTTTCCGTTTGAATCTGTCCCGCTCCACGAAAGGTGACCTCGCCAGACCGGGAAGAATTTCGACTGGGTCATCTGCGGCTGCGGCTGCGGCTGTGGCTGTGGCAGCGATGGCGGTAATTCTTCAATCTTATTCATGATTGGCATTGGAGGTCCCACATTGGGCATCATGTTGCCGCCTATAGAAGGGTGCATCATATTGGGACTTGGCCCCATTTTCGGAGGCGAAAGATGACTGTTGTTCAATGGAGAGAGATGCGAAGCAGAATGACCGCTACGCTCTTGTTGTTCGATAAGTTTCTGCATTTGAGCAGCCATCTCCGGCTGGACTATACGTTGCTGCTGAGGAAGACGATTCATCGTAGTTGGAGCTCCAGTCGGTGGAATTTGCGGAGGATTAGGCTCTTGTTTTGGCATCTCCCCGTTGAATGTTTGACCGGTTGTTTCTTCATTGGGTGCCATTCCGACGGCGGCGACTGTACCACTTTGGCTCCGCTTTTGCACGTATGCTGCCAAAGCGATTTTCATCTTGTCAACCTGCGTCTTCTTTATCTCAAACTTCTTTTGCATCTCTTCAGCTGCCTGCTTGTCTCCCTTCTGCATCAGTGCCAGAGCGGTCTTTTGGAATTGAATAGCTTGTTCTTGGTGGCCGCGAATCTGGTTAACAATTTCCTGAGTCGATATCGTAGGTGGGTTAGGTCGTTGAAGATGATTCTGCGGCGGCGACGCATGCTGAGGAATCTGGGCAGAGGTCGCTCGGGGAGGTTCGACCTGTGGAGACGGTGCATGAGTCACACGTTGACGTTTGACCGACTCTGGTGAATGCTCGGTATCATTGGGACGTTTCACAGGCACTAGAAAGCGTCAGTCCAACTCCGGAATTCAAAAGACCAAGCATACCTCTGGATTGAGGATACCCATTGAGTAGCACGATATGAGCTGGACGAACAGGAAACCAGGTTGGAATGGGCTGAGACCCTGCGGCGGTATAAAGCTCGGTGAAGCGCGGCAGGTCTGCGCTAAGGGCGACAAGGCTATAGTTTATGTTTCTCTATTGCTCGATTTGAATGATTCGCAGTCAAAAGAAGATAAAAACGCACCTTTCTCATTTCTGCTGGCAATGTATCCCAAGTTGTTTCGTCAAAGTCTGGACAGTCATTCCAGCGGGGATGGATGGAAGTATCGGGAGCACAGCCTGTGACATGGAATATGTGGCAATTGGGCAGATCCGCTAGCCCGGAACAGCTCTTCAAGGTGTCGAACATCTGCGGAAGATTTCAGCCCAGGGTAGGTAGATCCAAGCCGGCTGAATACGTACCTCTACTGCAGCAACGAGTCCTTCTAGTGCCGCCATACCTCCAGTAATCCCACCTGAAGCTGTCAAGCCTAGTCCGAGCTTACTGGGGTCATCTCGCATAGCTTTTGTTGTGGTCGGTACATCGGTGAAGAAACGCTTGCATATCAGCGGCGAAGGCAGAGTCTCCACGGTCCCATAGGTCACAAATCCTAATCGATACTATTTTTCAGTTAAAAAAAGATCGACAGCCAAAAAGAAAAGGTAGCACCAAAGTTCTTGGCCCAGTTCCGAGCTCGCTGAGACGTCTGAGGACCGGCGACAAATATTCGGTAATGACTAGCTGCCAATTTGAAAATATGGACAGAGAAGAGTCGACGACGAGCGCGACGGTGATGAGGGAAGAGTCTGCGGCCGTCTCAGACGACATTGAGTCGAAGCTCAAATCAAAGTGATCAAAGTGTCGTGCGATGAATGATGTGACTTCCGTGACCAACCCCACTTTGACCATCACAGTAGTGCCGGGGATTGAACTCGGGTGTATCATACAACCGTGTATCAAACATGTATTAATATGTTCAAGACATGGACAGGCTGAAAGTCAGGTATTGAACCTGTATTGAAACCAATATCCCTCATAAATGTATTCAGGAGATCCATAGTACATCATAGTCAGTTTCACAGCAATCTGGCATAGTACGAGTAAGCCGCGAAGACCCAAGAGGCGGAGGTCACAGATCTGCCCAATACAGACATGGTCACACTGTCACATTTGTCATCTTTTTTTTTCTCTCGCTGTCCGGCATGGGCGTCTCCCTGCCGGAGCATGAAGCGCTCTGTGCCGCCTCTGCTAAATTCATTACTGATGAAAAATTTGGTGCCCCTCAGCTGGAGAATGTTATGGAAACGGTCTTCGGACCTTATGCAGGGTGGCAGGGAAATCCTGAGGCGGAAACCTGGAAAAAATACGATGATGTATTGAACATTCAAGTCCCAGCGAGTTCAATACACGTTTAATACATGTTTCATACGTTCCATACAGAAAATTTTTCGCCTGCGGCGCACCGACCCGTCTGCCGATTGATACGTTCCATACCAATCAATACCAACGATACCGGATGCCTTCGGCATCCATACATTTGAGACAGCCCAAATTAGTTCAATCCCCAGCACTACATGATCACAGCCATTTCGACCACGGAGATGAACCAGGAAAAACCGTCGACGCGTCAGTCTCTGTCCATTTTATATTCATTACAATCTCTAATGATTCTCTAATAGCCGACCCAAACAATGATCACAGAAAAGCCCTCAAGGATCTTGTGCAGTTTGCACCCATTTCCAAGTTATGCTAGTTGACGAGTCTGACTCGTGAACAGGTCCTGGATGGATAGACTGCAACTCATCAGTTTAATTGTAAGTTTAATTTCTGTCTAGTTGCTCGTACTGATGACCATAGACAACTTTCTTTGCAGGCGTCGAAGCAGGGATGCTCCAAATTACTGTGATTGACACTTCCTCTGGATGGGCTCGGGCAGCCAATGCAACATTTCTTGGTGCCCTTGTAATGCATGTTAATGCTGGTGAGTGAGCGCGCAAACCTCCATTTCGTCGACTGAAATCTTCTCAGCCGGCGTCTCTTTCGTCGCTGCCTTTGCTTTAATTCATTACAAGATCCAGGCTGCCAAGAATGAGGAGCACCAATCGGCTCAAGGTGGTTCTCAGCTATCGCGAGCTAGACCAGCTGTCCCTCCCCCAGCTAGCTATCTCTGGTCAGCCTCTAGTCCTCATTTGGTCCAAGTCGGACCTTGGAGAGAGAGTGAGCCTCCAGTTCACTTGCTCAGTCGATGTCACACTCTTTCCATGTTGCTCTCTGCTGTCGGCTTCGCACTGGCTGTAACTGGAATTTTCTGCTTTACCTGGGCTCAGCAGCCGCTGAGTGTCAGCATTTTCACGACTTCATGCCTGGGGCTCTCCTTTATCATCGGGACATACCTACTGACTTCGTCAAGACATGACGACCATATGCTTTATGCTCGCCACCTCTAACCAGAAAGCGATAAATGCATTATTATTATTATTATTGAATGAATAAATACTCCATTTTACCCTAAATCTGATAAATGAACCTTACATGACATCGAAATACCCTGGCGGTGCTTCTCCGACCTCGCTCTCTTGCCCAGATACCAGTCGCTCATACTGGGTGCTTCCCTGAAGAAGCGAGTCGATATTCCGCAATGAAGGCATGGTCCCAGGATTCACTATGTGAGTCTCTGCTGACGATGCTGAATCTGACGAGCGGTGAGAAGCCATCCGCTCTAGCTGGGAATGTGGCTCGGGATCTCCTTTGACCATACAAGGACATTGGGCTCGATAAGAGGCCGGATCCTCGAACGACTCAGAATAATGTGGAAGGCTTGTCCAATCGGGATCACAGCGGCACTGAATTGAATGTTAGAAATAAAGTTTGCCGGGACTTGAATGAAAAAACTCACGGAGAGAATGAGTACCGGGCTCTGTACAACGATGTCGAACAACTTGCGCTTTCCAGTCTTTTCGTCAATGGCATTGTCGTCACCTCGTTCGACCCGCATAACCAGTTTGAGGTTGTGGGCCACCGTGATGTTGCTTCGTTTATTCTTGTTCGTGAAGTGCATAACACGGCAAGATCTGGGTAGCCTCAAATCTCGGTGGAAAGTATATGGGCCTGGTCCCATCAAGCTCGACGCCATTTCGGAAATATCCTCGTCCGAGTTGGTACCAGGATACAAAGGAGAATCTTTGAAAACGTTTGGATCATCGGATTCCAGTGGAAGGATCGGTCCACCGCCCTCATGTTTCAGAGACAATAGAGAGAGACGATTGACAGGCTCCGAACGAGCGACTTTTTTGAATTGAGTGTAATATTCCACTCGTTCTGACTCTACTGTTAGAAAAAAAAAACAGTGAAGAGGTTGAAGAATGATTACCTTCTAGATATACCGCGATGCGATGAATCTTGATTTTAGCGAATGGCATTATAGTGAAAGTGACAGGGACTATCCCCCCGATGTGAAAGCTGCGTCCAGAAATCGCTATGAGATATTGCATCTGCTGATCCCAGAGCCGTTCGACCAGAATGTTTTCAGTGTCCTCGGTGTCTTCTTCAGTCGGACAAGTGACGACGACGATTTCACGCTGTGCCGCAAGTTTCGCGTTGAATGGTCCAGGACGGTGGACGCCGGCTTTGACGCGCCAGACGACAGAACCGTACTGACAGACCAGGGATGGAGGCGCATGACCAGGGATTGAGAAGGAGATTGGGTAGGTATAAATGCCTTTAAATGTATCGTCAGAGAGAATCCTGAACAAGTTTGAAGACGGACCTTTCTTGAATTCTTTCCACCCACGACCATCGCCGGAGTTGTCTTCCCCGTCATGTTTGCCGAAGATGGAGAGACCAATTTTCACAGGCAGAACATGTCCTTCATCCTGGGTGGAAGTTGATTTACCTTTTTCCATGGTGCGACCTCGGAGCGAAGGCTCTTCGCTAGTGGCAGGATGGGTATCTTTGGAGAAAAGAGATCCTCGAGGCGAGCTAGAGCGCACTGCATCCAACAGAACATTCGAAACAGATGATAGACTGAATCTTTTTCTGCCCCGCGACTGACTGCGAAAGGAGTCGGATGGGGTGACGGAAGCTGAATGATGCACTGGAGCCGGTACGGTACTGGAACCTGCTTCAGATCCATTTTCTGGCACGTCTTCAAAGCTAGGGCGACGAGAGCGGGATCTAGGAGGCAAGGACACCTGGGGACCTGTAATTCTCGTCAGGATGGAAATTATTGGCTTACTGAAGACTTACTTCGTGGGGTCTCCGAAAGATCAGCTCTGAGTGCATTCCTTAAATCCTCCAATGTCTGGGCTGGACTGTCGTGAAGGAGATGAAGGGTTGAATGCGTCGGACTCAGGGTCGGAGTTGTGGTAAAAGAGGCGTGGGGGGAATAAGGAGGAATCGGCGGTTCATGGCTTTCATGATAAGCCAAGGGACTTCGATGAAATATCGAACTATCTGCACTAATCCGACGACCATGAAAGGGTCGGATGGGAGGTCTTGATTCTCGAGTAGCAGGTCTTGCAGAGTCATCACGATCCCGTCCTGTAGGGGTAACCGGTCTTGAGGGTCGTGAGAGGTCATCATCGATCTCCTCGAGCCCAGAGGCATCAAGAGTGCCTGGACCGACGGACGTTCTGCGGCGTGCATTGCCTGCACGAAACAAGACACTCGTTGCAGAGAAAACCTTGTGCTCTTCCGAAATATCAATCCTGCGGGCTCCGATGCCTAACTGAAGCTTTGTAGGGAGGTCATTGTAAGAGAAAATCAAAGGCTAACCTTCTGGCCAAGATGTGTAAGCCTTTGCCTGAAGTTCAAGCTCTATGCTCGTAATCCTCGTGGGCTTTACGAGCTCTAGGGTGAGCAAACCACGAAGCAGAGACGGCTGTGAGTCATTATGCCTATTCCGGCCGCTGAGATCAGCGGTCCTGAGAAAGACAGCGGATTCAAGGAGCTTGATGCTCAGCGTATTTTTCTTGATCTCTGACATTGTTTGACTCTTAGTGTCGCAGGTCACGCGTACGTCACGGCGTAGCTGACCAATAATGACGCTGAGATCTGTTTTCTTTTTTCTCCTGTCAATGTCATCCAAAAAAAATCTTGAGGATTTGGGTCGGCTCGATCCGAGAAGAACACGTGTCTCTCGCATAACTTCAACCTAGCCGTTGCAGGCCATTGCCAACACGTTTAATGCTCTGCAACGAGGTCAAGGGAACCGGTCGAACGGACTCGATGCGTCATTTGGTACAATATTTCTCCGTCCCTTCTCACAATCATTTTGAAAACCAGACCTTCATCATTTACTATGTAGAAGTTCAGCATGGACTGTCTCGGCTCGAATCGAGGCTTCGAATCGTCCCTGCCAGTCTGCCAGTCTCACTCTGCCCATACCCACCGTAGTTATCTACCTGGCTCTGGCTTGTGTGGCGTCATGACGTCAAAAGTGCGGTCATTCCATCAATCATTGTACATATTTGAACTTTCGAAGCTCTTTTTTTTTTTGTTGTTGTTCTTTCCTTCCCCACGACCTTTCCCATTGCAACGACCTGCTAGAAATGCTTTTCTCTACCCTTACTGCAAGTTTTTCATTCATCGAGCAATATCAGGAAGCCTGACACTTATTATTCCTCCAGCTTGCTGCTTTGGCTGCTTCTGCTTTTGCAAAAACATTGGTCGTCAAGGTCGGGGCCAACACAACCGATAATGCAACCACGATCTTCCAGCCTGAAATTATCACGGCTTCAGTGGGCGACGTCGTCACTTTCGACTGTCAGTTTTCGCCTTTCAATTGTTTTTCCTACTCATTTCTTCAGTCACGGCGGGAAATCATACCGCGACGCAGTCGAAATTCGCTGTTCCCTGTGTATCAGCCCCCGACGGTTTCCAGTCCAATTTCCATTCCAATGGTACCTTCAACTTTACTGTGAAGGACACGAAACCAGTCTGGTTCTTCGATTTCAATACGTGCGCTCTCGGTGGTGTGGGTGGCATCAACGTGAACCAAGTGCGTTCCCTTCCCTTCTGATCGCTAGCCATCGTATTTATCATCATTTTAGTCCAGCAATGAGACGATTCAAGGATTTGTGGTGAGTTTTTCTCTTTCAAATTTTTTTCTTGCTCTAAATAGCCCTATAGCGCAATGCTATTCGCTTGAATGGCACCGAGTCCAATACTAGCAGCATATCAGTCTCGGCTTCCGCCACTGCCTCTGGTTCCGGTTCCGGTTCTGTCTCTGGCTCGGCCTCTGCCACTGGTAGTGGTGCCACCGGGAGCTCAACTAATTCAGCAGGAGGTTCGACCCCTACGAGCTCAGCACAGCGCACTGTCATCTTCAGTGTTGCAGCTCTCGTCCCGCTGTTCATCTTGTCTGCTCTCACACTCTAAAATGAACGGACAATCGCTACCGATACACTCTTTTAACCCTACTTTCTTTTGGTTTTGATGCGAACATTGTCTTCCATTTGGCTGTTTAATTGTGTAGATACCCTGTTGTTGTTACTGATTCAATTGTTACTTTGTTTGATCATTAATACATCTGCGACTAGACGAGACTTAAAATAGCGACAGATTCTACATGGGCAGTCTGCGGAAACAAGTCGAAGCCTCTCAAACTCTCCAGCACGTACTTCTTCCTTTTCCCAGCCGCTGCCTGTTCGTCATTCAGAATCATGCCAATGTCTCGCATCTGAGTGTGAACATTGCAGGAAATGTACGCGATTGTTTGACATTGGAACCGCAGAAGCTGTTGTATGAACTTGTCATCTGAACCCTTCCTCGGAGGGTCCATCACAATGACAGTTTTGTCAGGCGGGAAATCTCCGACAGTGTTGAAAATGTCCGCAGCGTCGCCTTTGCGAAACGATATTTTGGTGTCACTGATGTTATTCAGATTGGCATTACGTTGAGCAGACTCGATAGACTCTTGCGACAGTTCTATACCTGCTACAGTCTCGAAATGAGGCGATAGAGTGATAGCGAAGAGCCCTGCACCACAATAGGTGTCGATGAGATGTGTCGGCTTCATTGATGATGTTGAGAGGATGGCATCGCGAATGTAATCTGTCAGTGGTGACAATACTGAGTTGTTGTTCTGAAAGAATGAACTCGCGTGGTACTCGAAAATTTTATCGCCGACTGTTTCGCGAACGGTGCCTTTCGGGTTCGTAATGCAGACATGCTTTTGGAAAGCTTCCGACAGTGATGTTTCTTCCTCCGGAGACGAGGCAGGTGGTAATGGAAGCGGTACAGATATGTCCAGGGAGTCTCGTAGAAGCAATGTCACCCCTTTCTTGTACGTCAAGATGTTTCTGAGTAAAATTCAGCAAGAGTTGGTTCAGCAAGATGTCAATCCTCACTTGATGATGCCTTCTCTCACTGGTGTATAGGCCGCATTGATAACCGAGGTTGCAATTGGACATTCCTCGATATCTAGTGTCTTGTTCTGCCCAGCATAATTGAACCCAATATTGAGCCATTTACTTTTATCGGCTTGAGCGGCAGCATTCTTTGGGGGTTGCTGGAAATGAGGTGATATCTTTGTACGGTAGCCATACTGCAGTGGCGAAGGGATTGTCGTCCCAATCGATGGTCTCGCCGATTCATCCAAGTCTAGGTAACGAAACTAAAAGCCTGGAGAAGAGCTGGGAGATGTGTTGCTCACTAGAAAAGTTTTTGTAGGCCTTGACGATGACATTCCGCTTGAAATCCAACTGTGTATCGTAGGAGAGCATTTGATACTGACACCCTCCGCACCTGGTAAAATATTGGCACTTGACTCGAGTCTGGTCCCTCAGCTCGACATTGGCTCTCAGAATCTCGACAAAGTCGGCATAAGAATGAAGTCGGTCATTCTTGTATATTTTGGCCTTGACTCGTTCACCTGGAGGAAACTGTGAACAAAAATCAGACGTCTGAAGGGAGACTAGCCTGGAAGAGCAAAGGGTACGACAACGACCCAGGATTTCGTCGGATTTTCTGCCAGGCCCATTCCACGCCCTGCAAACGTCAACGATCCGAGAAAACTGATAGCGGGAGGCACCTTACCATCTGAGCTCAAACAAGAGACCTCAAACTCTACGATTTCTTGTTTCTCGAATGGCGCGTCAAATTCAGAGCCAGCCGATGTCTCTACATCGACGCCTTCCTGGCCTATTATTTCCACGGCATCTCGCCAGAGAACGTCCTCAGGAGAACATGGTTCGGGTGGAGCATGGTATTTCGCCTTCCTTTTCTGCCTTTTGGAATTTCCACTGAATGTTTTGGCTAGACGAGGTTTTTTGACAGGCAGATCTGGCGAGGGCGATAAAGGCCTGGTTATGCCAACAGCGGCAGACATTCCGAAAGAGGTTGAGCGACCTTGAAGACAAAATTAACGAGTCGACGACGGCTTTGATTTTTTCGGAGACTAACCTTGCAGAAGCCGACCGGCGACTCTCAGCATGGGTTGTTTTGGCTCGTGGGTGCCCTTTTCGTCTTGCTATTCAAGCCGGCCTCAGTTTGATTCGAACGCCCTCGGTGATTTCGCTACAGTTACACGAAATTTTCAATGCCTTGGTCAGGGTCTCCACGGCCTGACCGGCTCATAAAATAAATAAATGCTGCCAACAACTTGGACCCACTATAAATATGTCTGGATTCTCGTCGCGGTCTTCTCTCTACCTACATGGTTCTCAAGCTTTATGGCGAACCTTCTCCCTTTGTCACCCAGCACCGCGCGCGTGGTCGTTGTATTGCTCGAGAAAAAAGTTCCATTCGAATTTGTCGAGGTCTCTTTAGCTAAAGGTAAGGTCTCTACTAACCATCCTCCTTATGAACAAGTTTAACAAGTTGATGGGCGGCATTAGGCGACCACAAGAAGCCCGAGTACCTCAAGAACATGCCTTTCGGCTAGGTCCCTTATCTTGTGAGTCGGATTTTAATTTGCGGCAATAGGCTTATTTCGATCTCCAGGACGACGAAGGGTTCATCGTCTATGAAAGCCGCGCAATTGCCCGTTACATCGATGCCAAGTATGATCATGGATCGAGTCTCGTTCCAAAAGACTTGAAGGGCCTCGCAATGTTTGAACAAGCCGTATCGTTGGAGACCAACACATTTGAACCACCAGCCTTCATCGCATTCCATCAAGTGCTGATAAACCCGTATGCTGCTCACTAAGTTCACGACAATGACTTTTTTTCTGCTTTAGCCTGCTTGGTATCACACCTGATCAGAAATTGGTGCAGCTGGCCATCATTTCTGCCAAGTTGGATGTCTATGACCAGATCCTGGCCAAGCAAAAGTTCATCGCTGGAGACGTGAGTCGCCACATAATCACTTCTCGCTGTTACTGAGGTTGGACCCAGGTTTTGACTCTGGCAGACCTCTTCCACTTGCCGTATGGGCATGCCTTGAAAAAGATTGGCAGTGACATCATGTATGAGAAGCCCAATGTTGCGAGGTATGTTCAATCTTAACTAGTGATTGGATTCATAAATATTAAAATACTCAGGTGGTGGAAGGAGATCAGCGAGCGTCCGGCCTGGATTACTGTCAAGGATGGTGTAAAAATTGCCGGATATCCCTGAAATTCATCCTCGAATACTTTCAACAATCTTCTCCATCAACTCGTTGGGTTTGTCTTGGTGGGCCTGTAACAGGAAACTATCAGAAAGCGCCAATGAAATTCAATTGACTAACGAAATGATTTGCTCCTTCGACGGCCAAGAAGCTCATTTTGCGGATTTTCTCTCCACGATTGATGTGTTCGTTGTAGAGCCGCTTTGTTTCGATATTTCCCCAAGCTGATCTCCAGCTAGCTCGAGTGCAGACAATGTAAGAGATGTGAACCTGTGGAAAGTACGACTGAGCTAGATCTTGGTCGAACAGGACATGATTCGCCAGTGTCTTAATGGTTCGTTGCATAGCTGGCCCGAACCTAGTTGGTATTGAGTCAGCATCACACATCGAAGATGAGGGCTGGCGCCTACATGAACATTTCGGAGAGAGTCGCATTCTCATCAGTATACTTTGCCATTTCCTCTGACGTCCAATTAGCAGTCGTTGATTCTTTAGTACCTTTCAAATCCAAATCCTGGATAGTGGTCGGATTCCTGGAATGGTTATAATACCACCCAGCGTTTTGGGTGAAAAGCTTGTAGAAATTGGCTGGAATCATGGCTGTAGGATCGGCCAGCATGTTATTTCCTTTGGTAGAGTCTGGGGCGTCGTATCCGAATGACAGATACGGTGGTTCTACATGACCACGAAATAAGAAGCAGACAAGGAGACGACCAACTTGACGTACCGTACAGGATGAGATCCTTGACATACGCCTCCAGAGGCTCGAACTCTGGGCTTTTAGACTGGAAAAGGCTGCATGCCGTGACCGTTCCTATGGACCAACCCAGGACGCAATAGCCGCCTGTCTTTCTATCGGCACTGATTTTGGGGATCTTCTCTTTTTCAAGGAACTGCAGAAGAAACTTCCCCAGCTGCTCTTGCCAGCGATCTGCTACACTTTGACGCCCATTCTTGAGGTCATCTATTTCTGCCTCCGTGTAACTGGTGCTGCCAGAGTATCCTCTTCTGTTGCAAATGACAGTTCGTAGATTCTGGGCATGAGCCAAATCGTGCAGTTGTTCAAATCCATCTAAGATTCGTCAGCTGAGAAGAAACGGGCTGGCACAAGCTTTTACATCCGTTGAACACTGCGCCATGTAAAATTACAAGGGTGGTATAGTCATCTGAGCCAGGAGGTGGTCTACTGTCGGTGAAGAAGATTTCGATACCGTCGGAAACTGTGTATGTGTGACTTGAGAATGGCATTGCTGAAGCAGAACTTCGTACATGAGAATTTAAGGACAACTTGGTCAGGTGCAAAAGTCCGGATCAGCCGGCCTATGGCACGGCGTTGGTCCCGTTCGACGTTTACCCGGCCATTGGCGCTAGAAATTATCAATAGACAGCAACGCATATGACGGACAACGAGTACGAGCTATTACCCACTGGTCAGCTCAATGAAGGGGCTGAATACGAGCCACCAAGGTTCGTGACCGTAATCTCGATCATTCTCCCCGTAATTCACAATCTTGCTCAAGGCGGATTCACAAGCAGTGGTACAAACAGCATCCACGAGCTCTTCTCGGCGCAGCAGTCCTTATTGCTGTATCTGTCATCGTTTTCACCTTCGACGTCGTTTACTTGCAAACAAGAAGACGCGTCCAAAATTCAGACGACGAAGTATTCGCTTCTCTCTGGCCTGTTGGGTCTTCAGACCAGAACAATAACTGGCAAAATAGGAACAACAAAGCAATGCACGCATTGTTGGCTTGCATGAGACATAACGCATGCAGCCCGAACCAGACAAGCATTGTTCTGCTCTCCAGCTTCCATTTTCCCAACTCCATTAATGGCCACACATCAGGAGAGGATATTTGGTGAGTATACTGCTCTCGAGGTATCTGCTGTTTGTTGAATCTTTTCCAGGGCGGCCAGTGTGGTACAGTGTATTCTGCTTAAACCCGTATATCGACGCTTATTCATTCCACAGATATTATCGCTCGAAGAATTGGGTTATACCTCCATATTTTGCCCAGACAACGAAGAACTCATTCGCGTCTATCCTCAGTTTCCAGAGCTCGTCAAAATCATCATCCTCGAAGGCGAGCGCGCCGGACAATGTTTCGAAGACAAAAACTGCATCAAGCATGTAGAGCGGCCCTTGGGCATACCAGCGTGGAAAATGCTATCCTTTCATTTTTGGGGAGGTCCTTCGAATCCTCTTGGCGCCGGATGGACGCTTTCCCCAGAGGATTACGGTCGAATCAGTCCTTCAAACAAAGAACAGAATGTCTATCTCGGATATAGCATTCAGAACACTTGCCAAAAGATCGAGATCCCTCCGAGCGGCGAACGACCTCTTCATGCCTATATTCTCGCCAAAAATCCCGAGTATTTTGTCCACGAAAACTATCCTTGGAGCAATGTTTCCTTCGACCATCCACCTATACCAGGTTTATCAGTAGTCGCTGGCCTTTACGTCGATGACGAACATAAGAAGGATATTCCGCCAGGACTTGTGAACATGGGCTCTCTAAAACAGAAAGAATTCTACCGAGAGCTGGGACACAGTCGTGTTTTAATCGGAATTGGGAGCCCATACCTCAGCCCGAGCCCATACGACGCTTTGTGCATGGGTGTTCCATTCATCAATCCCATATTGAAATGGAATCGCGATGACCCAGAAGATCGCACCAAGTGGGACACCCAACACGATGGTCTCAAATATCAACACCCGCCTTATGTTTATAACGTCAAACGAGAGGACGTTCAAGGGTTCTGGGATGCTGTTCAAGCAGCTTTGGATAATCCTATCGATAGGTCAGCCGCTTCCTCTGCGACAATTCTCAACTAACGGGTGGGTTCATGCAGATATATTGTTCCTTCAATGACGATGGATGCTTTGAAATCTAGGGTGGCTGATATTGTCGAACGAGACTGGAAGAGCAAGGCCCAGGCACTTTTACTCGAGAGACAAACGTCAGGTCAGGGCAAGGTGCGTAAACTTGGACTGTTACTCAGTAGCGCGCTGACTCCACACAGATATTTGACATATGATTGTAATTAAATGTATATATTTCCTGGGTTTCATCCGGTTTGTGTGAGATTCAGAAAACTTTGCCACCAGAGGTCCAATAAACATCTGTCGGTAGGCCACTTTTGTCGAGAAACTGAGAAACAGTTGGACTGACTTGACCGCTAGACGCGGCATTTCAGTATCACTGGCTCCACCGGACATAGCCAGCTCCTCAATGCATCCGTGATCCTAGGTTTTGAATTGCCGTACTGGCCGACATGTTTCAATATCCGTTGTAATCGTTCCGTACGACATGGTCCCGAGTCGGATAAAACTGCGAGCTCTAGTTTGAAGGCTCCTCTTCCGTCATGCTACTTGGTTTGGTGTCTCTTTGCTCGCTGTACTATGCAGTCGCAGCTCAAGACATTACATCTCTTCTTGGAGCTCTGACGGATCTCAAACTGACAAAACTTGCCAGCGCTCTTCAGTCAGCAGCAAATGGCGACTCTGGGCTTCAATTAGCTCTCTCATCAAGCCAATCAAAGACATTGTTTGCCCCCAATGACGATGCATGTAGGCATATATCCATTCTTCGTATTACATTCTGAAAAAAACCCTACAGTCAGTGAAATTACTTCCCCGAGCAGTGGCTATTTTCTCTACCACATTGCCTGGGGGAATTGGACGCAAGATAACTTGGGCACTGGGGCTAATCATTCCATCTTGACAACCGCTTTAAGTGGTCATCAGTTGAGCTTCCTCGAGGCCGACAAACCACAAGTTCTGGCTTGTGGTGTACCGAGAAGTCCCGGCGGGATCGAAGTGTACAACCAAGCTCAAACCACGAATGTCCTGAACACCATCTTCAGGCCAGACCTTCAGCTAACAATTCATATCATAAACCACCATATTGACTTACCACTAACCTATTCAACTTTAATACAAGTACTCGCGGTCAAACAGTTTTCCAACACCCAAATATCCGCTGGAATCTCTAATAATGAACTGGACAGCGACCAGGGATACACGATTTTTGCATTCACAGATGATGCTTGGTCGCGTGATACCAACAATGGTCATCTCTCGTCGTTGAATGCTTCAAATATCTTCAACAATCATGTAGGCAGCGAGTTGTCTTTCCTTTTCTTCACTGATCTTACCTAGTACATCCCTCGAACAACTATTTGGTACAACACATTCGCTTCTTCCAACTATACATCAGCATCTGGCCATTCATTCCTCTTTTCTGTTGATCCTAGTACCAAAGACTACGTGATAACAGTAGGCGCTTGCAGTGCCAACATCATTCACAGTGATGTTTTAACGAACAATGGAGTCATTCATGTCATTGATGGGACACTCTGGGACAATCCAGCTCCTTCCTCTACCGTTTCGAGCACAAGGTCAGAGCATTAATATTTCTAGTCAGTCTTTCGCTAATCGAATTGAAATCAGTGCCTCTCCCTCTTCAACGTCGGGCCCAACATCTAATTCATCAGGGTCCAAGTTTGTTTGCCTCTTAGGTTTCGCTCCATAGGCTGATCATTCATAGACACAATTCAGCTGGATTGATTGCGGGTGTCGTCGTTGGTGTCGTAGTTTTGCTGGCTATTCTCGGTCTCCTCGCTTTTTGCGTTAGGAAAAGAAAAAGGCATGAATTACATGTGACGCCGCTGAACATTCCTCCTTCGAATCGTATCGAGCCATACGAAAGCTCGTACACACCCAGCTTTTATACTGGACCGACTTCATCCGGACCAGGAAACGCACTTTCTCCGTCTTCTGCAATCCCTTCGTCTACGTTGGTGCCGCTTCGGAAAGGAGAATATCCTAGTTCAGGACCTCGAAGTAAGTTTTTCGTCTACTTTCATTGAATGTCGACTTATTTTGATTTGCTTACAGCCATTTCATCTGGGGCCTCTGATTCTGGACAGACGAATGCCACTTCTATGATGGATATTCCTGAAGAGATGATAGACAGAGTCTTGGAGCGTTTTGCTGAACGTATCGACAGGGACCGGCCCATCATGAGTAGCACGGAACCTCCGGCATACCGCGGTTGAGCCACCAATGTATTTACTTGGCTTCTTGAACTCATTTGTTTCATGGTCCGATGTCAATCTCAAGTAGAGCCTGCCTCCCAAGACTTTCGTCGGGTGTTCCCGCGTCTCACGCTCTTTTGAAAGAGTGTCTCGAGCTCGAGCTCTTTGAAGTATTCTGGTCCTGCACTGCAGAAACTATCAAGTAGGCCGACTTTAACAATTTCCGTATACCTTGTTTCTCGAGTGTTGAAGGGCTGGATCGACGACGAGACCGGCAAACTCACTACAACGAACTCTTATCGATTGGTTACCGACTCTCTTCCAGGTCTCATATAACCAAGTAGTTTAAAAGTTGTAGATCCTCCGGCTCCGAGGCCTTTCTCTGTTATCTTCCTATTCCTAGCTGCAATTTCGACCACCTTCGAGGAATCCGCACTCAAAGAGATACCTGCACTTATGTTTTCGGTGCCATCGAGTGTCAATTGTGGCTGCAAATATCCCATGACGCCGGTCGATGGCGCGAAAGCGGCAATGCATTGGTTCAGCTTGTAATCTCCATGTACTGTTCAAATAATCCGACTCTTGTTTCCAGAGACTCGGAGACCGGCGGTTTCCAAGCGCCTGCACCCTGTTGTTCGATATAGAACGTAGGATTGCATGCGCTATCTGTCGACGGCTCTTATTTTTTCCGAGTCTCAGGCTGACCAGGAGAGACCGTGAGCTGGACACGTTGCGGAGCGCAAGTTAACAGATAAAAGAACAAAATCAAGGAAAATGCCAAACCTCAGATCGTTCAGATCTGATGGACGACCGTGAGATACAGAACCCTCGGGCAAGGTCGGGGATCGTCAGTTTCCACGGCCCAGTAAAGTCTGGGCCTGAAAAGAGGATGAGTTCCGGCTCGGTGCGTCGTTGGGCTTGGACGTATCGCAGTTGGTCATCATGTCTTCCGGTGACAGGAGCTCTACCTCAAATGGACCGATGCCTTGGGTCGGAATCTCGAATGCTTTCAGAAACGACGGTAGACTCACCATTTTTGACCCTGATTCTCGGAAAGCATACCTATCCCTGAGAAGAGGCCTGAAAATTTGACCCGTATCAGTACAGGAGCTATCTTGAGGAAGAAACATACTTCCGGCGATTGTATTTGTGGCGTAGTGGGACTGATGACGAACATCCAAATCAGTTTCAATTCCAAAGTCACACTGTGTCGGTCAGTGTCCGATACTCTGGACTCTCTGCCCGAGAACCCAGAATACGAGTAATAATAAAAGACGGAATATGATTCGACGTTTCAGCGATTCTAAAACGAACGAGTCCAGCGTTGCACTGGTTAAACTCCTCAGAAATTTATCTCGTTATCACGATCAAAGAGTTTTCGAATAAAACTCTAGTTCTCAAGAGAAGACTAATGCACTGGTTTCTTGAACTGTCGCCGATTGAATCCTCTATTGGTATTATCGTCTCAAGATCCAATTCCAAGAGCCTTGGCTCCTGCTTGGCTTGGCCGTCAGTTCCGACTCGGGGTCCCGTCACATAAAGCGGAATGAGATGATCTGACATGGTGATGTATGAGTTAAGTAGTATGAGGTCAAGATCTATGCCGGTAACTTGAAAGCTCAAATTCTCCTGTCAATGAAGAAGCCCAACCAGGGACAACAAGATCTTCTTTCACCAGTCAATTTCCGCCTTTCTAGAAGTCTTTTGGTAGGTCGGGAGCTCTCGCATGTTTGCTAGAGGCGTCTGGATCTTCCCCGGATGAATCAATGTTGCACTCGCTGGGTGGAAGCATGAAATATTTCTCGGAATTCAAGGGCAAGTTACCTTCAGGAACTGCTGGATATATATTCTCAAGCAAAGAAAAACGCGCTAACAATTCGAAGACTTGGTCTAAGACTGGGAGCAGGACCTTGCCACATACTGGTGACACGATGTGACGGCCGCTGAACTGCAACATCCGCCCCGAAAATCTCGGTACCTGGCTCCACCGACACTCTGGTCCAAGCTTCACTTGGTATCCTTGCTGTTGCAAGTCAAGACCTGAGAACCTGGAGACACAATGTTCCATCGGAGGTGGTCGGTGAAATGCTTTGTACTTGGCGCCACGACGTTGCCATCTCGTCCTCGAGAAGACTTGATCTTTCTGGGTTTATCACCAATGTCGCAGGTAGACCTGCGATACTTGGACTTCTTCGATAGATGGGATTTAATCCGATCCAGCTGAGTCAGCTTCCCCAAAGCCATTAAAAACTGAGGATTGTAGGCTGCTTGGAACGTGTACTGGGTAGAGCGGTGTCTAGAAATATTTGAGCAAGATCATATGTCATTTCTAGTCTGATTCGGATAAATGTTCAGGCAGAGCAGCAGTTCATAGCTGCGCCACGGTCCATTGATGGATATCGGCTCTGAATGACCGTCCGTGGGTCGAATCGAAGTCTATGATCCTCGAGTTTGACTTGCGGCACCTTTTGTGATTCTCTTCATCGTGAGTCCGAGTCCTGAATTGCTTCTGACCTACCAAACAAAAGGATATCCCAGAAGATTGATATAGTCCCACAGAGCGTATGATTGTCCCGAGCTGAGGGTAGCCAGCGGTGAGATGTCCTCAATATCTCCTCGGAAATGCGTGATTCATTCGACACGAACGTCTCTGTTATGGGACCGAGCCGTGTAACTCTACCTATCTACCTACCTGGGGTTCCATTGCGCCGCCAAGAACACCAAGTCTTGCTTGGATTTCTCAAAATCCGGATTCCTATCCAAGAGCAGATTTTAAGACAATCCTGCATGATAAAGAAAAATATGCAGCTCTATGAGTTGCTTGACCTTGCAATTACTTGAAGCTCACAGAATTGTCGGAATTGATCGAGTTGCTCAAGCGCCTTCCCGATCAGGATGTCAGAACTTTGACAGATAACCTTGGCCAGAACATCTCAGAGGAAATCTGAAACTCCACTTGGTCTTCCAACAGCGTATGTCGCGCATCGTGTCCTGAAATATGCGAGTCTATCTGAAGCTTCTGGATGCTATGGCAGATAACTTGGCAGCGAACTCAGCGTGATCCAGTTGATTGGGTCATCAACCGTCCAGTTGGTATCGCAGCGCTCCTTCGCGCTTGACCACGGACCGTCAGCCGAATAACTGGGGCTTCATTCTCAAAGTGAACCAGCTCCAAGGTGCTTGCCAAGGAGCGATTGGAGTATAAAATGTCTACCATCGACCCGAGAAACAGCACCCCATCAACTTGAATCACCTCTCAACTTGCACAATGTCTCCCCCCAGTCGTATGCTCTCTGCTCAGCTTTTGAACCATGAGTCTTCTGCTGTGTTCAATCTCAAGTCCAATGGCCATCTTGTCACTGTCCAGGAGCCGGCTGTCTACTACAACCCTCGACTCGATCCAAACAACTTCCTTGAGGGACCGCTTTCGCCGAATCCTGCTACTCGACTCCGTCAGTATCTGGCAAGACCAGGTATCGTGGTAAGGATCTGTCCCTTTCATTGTCTGTATGAATCTCAACAGTGTCCTCAGGTTGCACCCGGAATATGCGATGGAATCAGTGCACGATGCGCTTTGGAAGCAGGCTTTACCTGTCTGTACCAGAGGTATGTGGTACTTTATTGAAAGTGGAATACTGAATGAACGAACCATCTAGCGGGGCTGCGACTACTGCTTCTCGTCTTGGCCAACCCGATCTGGCGATAGCGACTTTGAACGATTTTGTTCAGGTATGATTATCATTATTTAAGTTGTTGAAAGCTCGATATCAATGTCTCGGATGTCTCCAGGCAGGTCAAATGGTCGCTGGACTAGATCCTAGTACGCCTGTCATTGCAGACGCGGACACTGGGTTAGTACTTTTATTTCTCACAGCAATATCGGACTCTGAACTTGAAAGTAGCTTCGGCGGACCTGCAATGGTCGCCCGAACTGTTAAACAGTACGCCGCAGCAGGAATAGCTGCTCTTCATATCGAGGATCAAGTTCAAACCAAGAGATGCGGGCACCTGATGGGAAAGCAAGTTGTTTCGCGAGAGGAATTTATCACTCGTATCCGGGCCGCAGTCATTGCTAGAGACTCGATTCCTGGAGGTTCAGACTTTGTATTACCCCTTTCCTTCAGTCCTATTCCATTCTGATTTTTTCCTGCAGGTAATTATTGGTCGTACCGATTCTGCTCAAGTTCTGGGAATGGAAGAAGCTGTCACACGACTCAAGCTTGCAGCAGCAGCAGGTGCTGATGTTTGCTTCATCGAGGGCGTTAAAACACCAGAGCTTCTTGCGTCAACCGTTGCAGCTCTTGCTCCCAAACCAGTAAAATATTTTCCTTTCGATTCAAGGCCTCGCTTATATCGCATAGGTCCTCGTGAACGTGATCTCTGGTGGATTGACTCCGCCTATCAGCTACCAAGAGGCCGAGAAAATTGGAGCCAAGGTCATTAGTATGTTGTTCTTACACCTTTCCATTGGATCAAATCACTTACCGACTCATGTAGTTTTTTCACTGGTATCTTGCGTTGCAATGGTCCACGCTGTTCGTGCGGCTATGCAATCACTCAAGAAGATGGGAACCGATCTCGAGTCTTCACAAGGAATGGATCCCAAAAGCTTCTTCAAAGTCATGGGCAAGTATATTTCTCTCCAATTTCGATCGTACTAGCTGACTTTATCTTAGGACTCGACGAAGTCATCGAGCTCGATGCCCAGGCTGGAGGTTCAGCATTCCTCGTTGTTTAATTAGACTGAAGGACTTGGACTATGTATATGCGCCGCCTGTAACCTCTTTTCTTTGGTATTATTCAATGGACACTTGAAGTTGAAGTAGAACAACTTTGCGTTGCGACGGAAAATGCCGAGTTCTTCTCGGGGCCCAATAATTAAACCTGACGGTTTCCGATTTCGAAGTCGATACCGAGCCATCGACATCGAGGGATCGAGGTGTTACAAATTTCGAACTGGCCGAACGAACAAGGACCAGGATTCATAAGATGTCAGGAGAGCAGCTAGTGACAAGGGTGATGATTCAGCACGAAGTACTATGGTTATCGAGTATTTATATTGATTGACAAAATCCGGCAAGTCCGGGGATCGTGGAAAGACTCAAGTAAGACGATGAATAAGACTCGGGCACGAGGAGCTCGGTGAACCGGAGCGAGTACATCGGCCTAGTCTCGATAAGGCAGAACCGAACTTGTCACCGATGGCCTCCAAGGGATGAGTGATTCAACCCATGTCAAGTTCATGCCCGCATAACGCGATCGCACGTCAGAGCTCAGCATCGCAATTCGTGGTATAAAGCTTGAGAGGATTTCACCAGCTCGCTCAAACTCCTCACAGAATGTCTGCCGCCACTTTTGTGAAGAAGAATGAGAAATATTCCTCCGGCTTCACCAAGGGATCTTTGCCTATGCCTCCAGCGAAGAAACTCTTCATACTTGCTTGTCAGGATGCCCGTGTCGAGTGAGTCTTTTCTTGGGCCTTCAATTCAACCGTCTGACCACCATTCTAGTCCTGCAGAATCCCTTGGAATTGAATTGGGAGAGGCTCACATAATCAGAAATGCTGGGGGTTGTGCGTGAGTGTCTTGCCTTGGCCTCAGAAATTGTCTTTTACTAAACATGAACAGGAGAGACGCTGTCGGAAGCATTGTCATTTCTCAACGTCTGCTCGGAACTCACGAAATCGCTGTATTCCACCACACGGATTGTGGAATGCTGATATTCTCGGGTTCTGAGCTTCGTGCCCTCGTCAAGAAAGAAACTCCTGTTGATGAGGTTGCTCAGGCTGTGGACGCCATTGACTTCTTGGAGTTCAATGACTTAGAGGCCAGCGTCAAGGAAGATGTCGAGTTTCTGAAGAATCATCCCCTTGTTCTCAAAGGTGCAACGATCACGCTGGATTGACGACGTAAAGACAGGCAAAGTGAGTACTACAATCTTTTGTTATCGAATTGAAAGTAAATACCATATCTTCTAGTCTTGAGTTTACCGCGGGGTGGTTACCGCCGTAGAAATTACTGACTAATTTTATGTAATCGTAAAAGTTCCCATGTGCCAATGGACACGTCAGGCCACTGACTCATGCATCGCGCTCAGTCCTGTCCCTTTCAATGACGTGCGTCTTTCACATACCTCGCATGACATGATCTCAAAAGTCATAGGCAGGTTTCCCCTCTTGGTCATCCTGCCGCATTCTAGCTTGAAGCAGATTTTGCTTTGGATCGCAGTTCCGATAGATAACTATGGCCTTTTGCATTCTTCAGTGTGGTTACAAGTCCCTCAAAAATGCTTTTTAACGCGACTTTCGAATAATTCACATTTGGCACGTGCTGATGATTAGTCACTAAATTCTACGGCGGTAATGACCGCGCGGTAACCAACAGACTCTATAATACATCACTTGTGATCGTAAGACCGAGTCTGTCTAGGAGAGACTACATATCTTCTAGGTGTCTCAGGTAGTTTAAAAGGTAAAGGACCATCCAGTCTGATGTTATTGTACGAATAAACATGTGTTTTATGTGATTTGATCTGCAATTGTTCGTGCAGAGTCGTGTAGCTAGAACTAATGTCGAGTCTTCACAAGCATTCTTCGCATGCTTCTTCCACTCGTGGATAAGAATATTGCTCCCACTTTCTACCGTACTTCCCGAGATTCCTCGTCGTTCAATTGAGTTGAAGAACTATGAACATGTGTTTACGCTGGCTGTAACATCTCTTTCCCATAATGCCGACAAGTAGCATAACGGAAAACGCCGAGTTATACGAATTTTGGTAACCCCGAAGGTCATCAGGAGCGCAGGACCTTAAGCTTGGAAGATCTTTCCGACTGACGCTTCCTGATTCGAAACCAATGACAAGCTTCCATCATTGGCCAAGAATCTCCACTGCTCTACATTTATAATTATAAAAGTTGACTGTTCAAACGTCCTCGAAGAGAATGTCCGATTTGACGGTGCATTTGACTCCCTGGATCACTTCCTCGCCAGAATGGAGCAACATTTCGTGCTAGATGGCACCGGTCAGATAAATGAAGCGAGAGCCAAGAGTGCCAACCTGGAAAACCAGCACTCGACCGGATAATGGTTCGACATCACAAAATCCTGGGCCCTTGTGGCTTGAGAATCGAGTTGCGCCTCCAACTGGAAGGTCAGAAGGACCAGCGACTGACGAGGGAAGATAAAGCTGGACTGTGTAAAAGGTTTCTTGTTTCTCGTCTGGGGTCGTGTAACTCCAATCCTCGTGGGCCTGGAAGAAATCACCAGGATGATAGCGCAAAAAACGAAGGCGCTCGTTCATGCGAACCTGGAATGATTCGTCGTGACAAAATTGGAAAGCAAAAGTCCTGCGACATACCATTTTCTTCTTGACTTGCCTCTGGCCATGCTCCTCGGTCCACTCACCTACCTGAATCTCCTCAATGTCATGGAGATATGGACGAATTCTGGTGAATATCTCCTTGGATAGATTTACGTCGTCTAGTATTATGCGCTCTCCCTTGCGGTAAGAGGTATCGAGAAAAGCGTAGTCTGCGACATTGACCTTGATTCTTTGTCGGTTTGTAATCAATACAAGGCATTTGGGTATCACCTTTGCTGATGTCCATTCTGCAGAAGCCTCTCCAGCGGCAAGGTATCGGGACAGCTCCTCGTCGGTGAAAAGACCATCCATAATCCAGGCATAGCAGGATTTGTATTCAGGCAAGTTGAATGCGGCAAAGTCGATTCGTTGGATAGAAATTTGAGGCATTATTGAAAGAGCAGCAAGTCACGTCGGTCTCGCAGAAACAGCACGCCGTGTCCATGGTGGGCGCTGTTACGAGATGTTACGAGACGCTGACGCAGCGAACATGACGAATTCATTCATCCTGTGATTCGTGACCCGCGTGACCGCCCATGTGATATCGAGCTCTTTCGCGATAAGTAGCACGTCAGCGCCAGTCAGCAGTGTGATTCTTTCTATAAAGATGGAAAAGATCTCTCAAGAACTCCTCACACAATGTCTGCCGCCGCTTTTGTGACAAAGAATGAGAAATATGCCTCTGGCTTCACGAAAGGATCTTTGCCTATGCCTCCAGCAAAAAAGCTGCTGATAGTGGCTTGTATGGATGCCCGTGTAACGTCAGTATTTGATCTGCGTCCGAGTTGGTCAGAGTCCTGACCATCTTGTTAGTCCTGCAGAATCTCTTGGGATTGAATTGGGAGAGGCTCACATAGTCAGAAATGCTGGGGGTTGCGCGTGAGTTCATCTTTTTTGGCAGACATTTCTTTCATTGAACATGAACAGGAGAGACGCTGTCCGAAACATTGTTATTTCTCAACGTCTCCTTGGAACTCGCGAAATCGCTGTTTTCCACCACACTGATTGTGGCATGTTGACATTCTCGAGCTCTCAGCTTCGTGACATTGTCAAGAAAGAAACTGCCGGTGACGAGGTTGCACAGGCTGTCGACGCCATTGACTTTTTGGAGTTCAATGACGTGGAGGCCAGCGTCAAGGAAGATGTCGAGTTTCTGAAGAATCATCCCCTTGTGCTCAAGGGCACAACGGTTACGGGCTGGATCGACGACGTGAAGACAGGCAAAGTGAGTACTGCAATATCTTCTTATCGAGGGAATCTCATATCTTCCAGGTGTCTCAGGTAGCTTGAGGTAAGGACCCTCCAGCTCGCTAGATCCTGTTATCTTACTGTCCCCAGCTGTAGGAATGAAACGAGGAATACAAGCGTTTGATGCGATCTGATTTGCCAAAAATTGTCCCTATCGGCATTGAGGACCTTGCTCTTCGAGTGTGTACCCACCTTCATGGTCTTCCGCAGAGTCAAACTCGATTTCCCATTTCGATGATTGTGAACCGGTCCGCCGCCGAATTCTAATGATCATCGAGAAACACAAAGGTTGAATCTTTTCGATGCTTACAGTTAACACCCTTATTTCGTTATACAAGGGATTCCTCTTGTATGGCAACCCCGGGTCCTTGTCTGAGGTCGCGGTTTCCTAATGAAGAAAGGAGGACGCAGCAGACCTATAAAAGAACAGTCTTCATGTCTACTCTTTTCCTCAAATTAACTAGCCACTCATCCGTCTACAATGAAGGTCTTCATCCTCTTCGCAATTCTCTGTCGTGTGTATTCAATTTGTCTTTTCTGCCTCGCTTGACAGTGTACTAGTTCTAGGCAAGCAGTTGTTGTCCACGGCATTGCCTATAATCCATGACCGCACCGAGGTGAAATCAGAGATCAAGGCACTGATCATCCTCTTGGATTCTACTTCGGACACTAATACCGCTCAGCCCGAACTTGACACAGTGACAGTAGCTCCTGCAAAACGAGAAGAACCAATCGACTCTGATTTTGGCCTGATTCCACAGCCTCCCATGTTGCGGAATGGCCTGGACGTCCGAATTTGCCGCATGTGAATTCAATCCGCTCTCTGCTCGGCATACTTGCTCATCCTTTCTTTTTCTTCAGGAATTGCATCTGAAACTTTTGCGGCCACCACAGCAACTCCGACCCTCCTTTTCTCTCTCTTTACCAACTCTTCTTTCTGGCTTGATGTCACGAATGTAATTAGTTGTACAAAACTTGATCTACACTTCATAGCGAACGTAATCTAAACGAGGAATCTACGGGCGAACGAAATCTACGGACTGTAATCTAAATCTACACCTTTGATCTATTCGGTGGGGGTTCTAGTCAGCAGCCAAGGTGCCTGCTGTGGTTTCCCAAAAGTTGATGGGTCTAGTGGGTTCAATCCATTCCTTCTGCCAAGCATCATATTCACCTTTCGCCACCATCAACCTCGGTTCATCCTGGGCAGCTTCTTGGATAAGTTTCCAAATGCTGCTATCTTCGACCGATTGCGAAGGCGCCCATGCTGGAGCGTAGATACTGATAATCAGGACCTTCAGGCCGAAAGATTGCAGTATCTGAGTAACGTCTTCCATAAATAGCGCGTCATTCTCTTCGTTGGCATTGATACGACGTGCCAATTGGAGATGCGTGAGATTTGGAAGAGGGCCAAAGGCATCCAGAATCGAGGCTGGAGAGCACCAGCCCTGGCTGGGCTCGCAAATTCGAAGATGGGTCAAATATGAAGCACTCGGGGAAAGTATGAACTTGGTCGGATAATGAAGGGAAGTGACTCGTCCAGCCTGGTCGAGCTCGTCACAAGCCTGAATCGTAAGCTCTGATAAGGCTTCGTGGCACGGCGCGCTCAGGATTGAGGCCAGGGTAATCGGATGAAAGCCAGCAGGCAAAGCAAGGGTCTTCAAACCCCTGCAAGCTGTCAATATTTCCCATATCTGGCGAGCCTGCTGACTGTGGGGGACGACGTTGCTGGTTACAACGAGCTTTTTGACATGGCTGGCTAGGAAAGAAGCCGACTTGGCTTCGGCTGTTCGATGAAAGAGAGTAACTGTTTTGGGAGCGCTGAGCACAACTGTGCGATAAATAATGGCCTCTATGAAAGTCTTGACTGTCCTGCAGATGCAAGCCAGCACGCTGGGCTTTGAGCTGACCAGCGAGAGCTCTAGTATGTCTAAAATGAGCTCGGCCGGTAAGGTGAACAAAGGCGGAAAGTTGTTGATCACTCTCAGCGACAGTGACCGCAGTCGACGAGTCTGCGTCTGAGTCTGAGTCACGGTGGTCGACATGGATGTCAATGGTGGTCGGAAAAAAGTTTGATCAAGTATTTATATGTCGGAATAACCGCGGCCACATTCGGCCGACACCTTAACCTCGCCCCGCATTGTCATCGAATCCAGTCAGGCGTACGATCTAATCGCGCTTCCAAACCTGCTTTCCTCTTATCCAGGTCGACAGCACGTTACCATCTTGATCCAGTATAACCAAATCCGCATCGGCACCAGCTTTCAAAACGCCCTTTTTATCTTCAATCTTGAGGCATCTATTTCCGACGAGTCAGTTCAGCGATAAAGATTGTTTCAAAACCTACTTGGCGACATTCAAAGTGGCACACTTCAAAGCCTGAGCCAGAGTACAGCCGGTGAATTTCATGAAGTTTCGGACACATTTGTCCAGCGAAACCACACTAAAGTTTCAGGTTGGACCAAAAGATGCCGCATTTGAATCTCAGATCGCACCTTCCGGCCAAAGTCTTTGTACCTTCAAGATAAAGCGCGTCACCTTCCTTTACAAAGCGCTTTCCGTCTCGCCATTCGTGGATCCCGTCTTGTAGATGAGGATCAAGGATTTTCATCGCTGTAAGCATGATTAATAAACCGACACTTGGCTTGGCTAGAATAGTCACACCATCCGTGATCAAGATACAGCCGTCAGGAAAAGCAGAATAAGCTAGCTGAGCGATTGGTCAGAAGCCTTCTTCATGTCTCGCTGATTCAGAGGACTTACTCCAATAGAATTGGGATGGCAATGTATTCCATCGACAATAATCTCGTAAAATGGTCGCACAAATGGGGAAGATGGCATTGCGCCCAAAAGACCTATAATGGACGGATCACGGTGATGAAGCTGAGGCATTGCATTGAACAGATGGGTAATCATAGTTGCTCCCTGGACAACAGAAGTGGTTGCAGTCTCAGAGGCGGCGACACTGTGACCAATAGAGACGACGATGCCTCGCTTGCTGAGCATCCCAATCGCGTCCATGACTCCCGGAATCTCTGGAGCAAGAGTGATGATCCTGGACCCAGTCTGATCGGATTTATCAAGCCAGTCTGCGGCATCGGCCAGGTTATCCGGACCATAGATATCTTGGAAGGTCTGGAATCCATCTGGAGCAGTCAGGAGGAATGGAAGAGCGTGAGCTCCACGCTTCGACGCGTCCAGAAAAGGGCCTTCCGCGTGCCATCCCAGTATAGATGCTGAAGTTGGGCTAGAGAATGGACGAAGCAGGTCAAGGAGCTTGGGGTACATAGACTTTTCCTGCGTCTGAAACAACAAATAAGTGTGAGGACAGTGAAAAGAACGAAAAACTGACAATAATAGTGGCAACCAGCCTATCCAAACGCGGTCATCATTGGATGTAGCGCCTTGCAAGATAAACTGACGATGTTACACCAGTCTCGACGATCTTCTCTGCGACAAGCTTCATGCCTGCCTTGTAGGCAGCATCGTCACCGTCAAAGACTGAAAAATCAAAGCCATATGCTCCGTTGAGCTGTATATCTATGAAACCTGGGCTGGAGCCAAGATTAATTGCAGGTTAAGACGGAATGAGTGAACTTGCCTGATAATATGTCCTTGGAGGTCTATAATTCTGTCTGGTCGCTCTCTTCTAACATAAAAAGTATGCTGTCAACGGTACTTTATCAACTCAGAAAGATACCCGTATATCGGTCCAGCTCACCTGAGGATTCAATATGACACCCAAACGTTCGTCGATCCACAGATCCTTTCGAGCAAGACTGCCGTCCTCCTGTGCCAACAGACAATTGGTGAAACAAATCAGGTCCGACATGAGAGAAAGGACGAAGGAGCTTGGGATCCGACCATGGCTATTTTGAGGACGATAGATAAAGGTAGGTCGTCCAGCTCATCGATGTGCAACAGAAGCTAATCTAATTTGAACCTCCGATATTTTGCAGCTGACCACGCACATGTGCCAACTGACCGCGTCCAGTCCGATGTAAGAGTTAGACATGTTCCAGGTCTATGTAAGCGCAAGTAGATGATACAGAAGTAATGTAGATAGCGAGAGTCCGATTATGGTGCGAGAATTTTCTCAATCCTCAACTCGACTCGGACCCTTGCAGCCTTCCCTTCCGGTGAAGTCCCACCAATCAGGGTGGCATTAGCTCCAGTGACTCCTTCATAGAGCACTTGCAGCACTTTGGCAAATTGATTGCCCCATGCTTTTCTGGCGTCCTCTCCAAGCACATCGAGAGCCGCTAGGAAGACATTCAGCGAATTAGGACCGAGAAATTTTGAGGAAAACTGACAGTAAACGAGCTCAGCACCAGCGACCGTCGCAAGCAGACTTCGCTCCGATAGTATTCTTGCAAACCAAGTCCAGCTTCTCGTCATCTGGAACATGGATGGAGCAGGTTTTGTCTGAACCTTGAGAATACTAAAGTAGACTCTCATGATGCCCGAAACGCGTGTTGCATATTGAGCTTGGTCCTCAATCGTCTCTCTTCCATCGTCAGCTATGGTTTTGCGGTAACCAAGCACCTTGATCTTTTCGGCTTCGTCCGTCCATGGTCGCCCATCATAGTCGGTAGCAGGAAGCCTGCAAGGTATAGGCCATCCACCGACCCTTTGAACTAGCTTGGCGAATAAGACGTCCGAGAAACCATCCAAGGAGGTAAGCAAGTTGAATGCAACTCGAGCGAGAGGTCGTGCGCTTTCCTTTTTCGCAGTGACTTCCGCTTCAGCTTGCAGAATAATAGCCTTGGCCAGTGATGAAAGAAGAGCAGCATAAATGACACCTTGATGAGGGGTTTGAGGTGCAAGGATATTCCAGAGCTGGGTAGATATTCGGTTGACCGTGTCGTCGTCGTCAGTGAGTTGTCCAATCTTTGGAGTAATTTGCCTGCGCCAACTTCCCCATTCTGCCCGGAGAGTTTTGTCAGATTTGACTGTCTTCATGGCCCCAGTTTTAAGCCTGAGAAGATCATGGCGAGCCTTCTTCCAGTCGTCTTGAGCACTGGACATTCCTACAGCTTGCCGTTGTTTTGCCTCGGCCTGCAGTAGCTGCTGTTTCTGAGCTTCCTCTTCAGCAATTCGCTTCTGCTCCTCCTGATCTCTCTTTTTCTCTTCTTCCTCTTCTCGTTTTGCATCCTCCTCTGCCTTCTTCTTCCTCTCAGCATCTTGCCGCTTTGCATCTTCCTCTGCTTTCTTCTTTTCTTCCTCTAGCCGCCGTTTCATCTCTTCAGCCTTCCGCTTCTTCTCCTCCTCCTCGAATCGGGCCTTGACTTTGTCCTCCTCAAACTTGATAACAGCTTCGATACGCTTCCACAGAAGCGCGTCGCGTTGTTTCCAATTTTCACGCAACATCTCTTCGTCCTTTTGTTGTTGTAACCGCATGTTATTTAACCGCGATTGGACCTCGAGAAGTTGCTGGGAGTAATGGTTGTCGACACGTCGAGATTCTTGCGAATGACGATCATGTTGGAGAGCTTCAAAAGCAGAATATGATGCCTTTTGCTGACTACGAGCAGTTCTCTGCAAGACAAATGAGACATGTAAAAGGAGAGACAAAGAAAAAGTGGCGTACAAAAGCATCTTTGCGGGCTTTACGCTCCCATTCTGTATAAGGATCGTGATGTCGCGTACGAATACGAACAGCAGCAACAGCTTCGTCGACGGCACGTTGTTGTGCTGGTGATCGTGTACTGAAACCGGATTAGGGCCATACCGGGGTCAATTGGAAACGACATACGGGGCGCACTGAGAGGATGAAGATGAAGAGCTGGCTATTGACTCGTCGTCGGATGAATCATTGGCATAATTCTCGTGGTCCGAGTCGTCAGAATCGTTACCAAGGCCAAAGGTGGACCGTCGAGAATCTCTGCATTCAAATGGTTAAATACTGAAAAATACCACAAGAGAAGATGAGGTTACCGTCGTACAGGAGAAGGAGATATAGATCTGGGTACCGCAAAACGCATTGAACAAAGGCAGATAAGGTCAGTCACGCCGTCACGCGCGGTTTGACTCGAACATCATGGCGGCCAAGGTCAGACCTTGCACTATCGTCATTAAACTAGGTCGAAAAGGTTTCCTATGATGCCAATAATCTAATCTTTCTTCAAGGGACTTCATCTATCGTCCATGAGGAGACTCATCAGCCTTTACTTTCCACTCTTTCATCTGTGGTAGAAACAGTCATCGATCTTCGACGGCAAGGCCACAAAGTTGTACTGGTCAGCTCTGGTGCCATCGGGGTCGGTCTGAAACGCATGAACATCTCAAGTAGGCCAAAAAGTCTTTCTGGGAAGCAGGTAATGTCTGAGACGACCTGATCTCTTCAGCTTGATCAAGTTGGCTAGGCATTGGCCGCAATTGGTCAAGGTCGACTAATAGCAATGTGGGACGACCTCTTTGGACATCTTGAACAACCCATTGCCCAGGTGCTTTTGACTCGTGGTGACATATCAGACGTGAGTTTCAGCTATTGGACGATTTTGTTCGCTCATAGCCTATTAGCGCACTCGTTATCTAAATGCTGTCAACACCTTGAAGGAATTGCTCTCTATGGGGGTTGTCCCTATCGTGAATGAGAATGACACTGTCTCTGTTAGTGTAAGTGGCCATTCTTCAGTTTGATTCTCCTTCTTTGATCAGTTCAACAGGAAATAAAATTCGGCGACAACGACACTCTATCTGCAATCACCTCGGCCATGATACACGCTGACTACTTGTTTCTGTTAACCGACGTGGACGGTTTGTACACCTCAAATCCTCGAAAAGACCCTTCGGCAAAACAAATCGAGGTGGTCACATCCATTTCAGCCATTCGTTCGCAAGGTGTCCATGACTGTCGTATTCGTCTTGATATTTCTGACAATTCGAGACAGTCAGCACAACGACTCTCGGATCTAGTCTAGGGACAGGCGGAATGGAAACAAAAATCATTGCTGCAGAAATTGCCACTGCTGCAGGAGTCACCACGATTATCACGTCCAGCAAGCGGCCAGAAAACATTTTCAACATCATAGAATTCCACAATACGACGAGAGTTGCTTCACGGTCAGGTCCGACAAGTCCAGTCGATACAGTTCGTGATATCACACTTTTGTCTCCAGTTCTAACGCGACCACCTCATACCGTCTTTGTGGCATCTGCTTCTCCCGTTCGAGACCTTAAAGCCTGGACCAGTCATACTCTTTTTCCGGCTGGTAGTGTCGTTGTAGATGGTGGCGCTCACAGTGTCCTTTCACGTCGCGAATCTGGAGGAAGGCTTCTTGCTGCCGGTGTTCTAGGGGTCATCGGTGCTTTCGCCTCTGGTCAAGCCGTCCGGATCGTCATCATTTCACGGTCCGACGGAAAAGATACTGCAGCATATATGAATGCTTTGCAGAAGACGCGACCCAGCACCCCAACAGTTCCTCCTGAAGAGCCTGACGACGACTTGGCAGCAGAATCTAAACAATTCTCAGAATCAGACGTAGTAGAAGTAGGCCGGGGTCTGGCAAATTACAATTCAGCCCAGATTTCCAAAGTCAAAGGCTTGAATAGGTTCGTTTTCTTTTATACTGTTGATGTGATGATTGATGTTGCTCGTAGCTCATATATGACTCAAATGCTCGGATACGCAGACTCTGAATATGTGGTGGAAAACATAACAATTAGAATTCCGCCGTCAATGAACTAGAGGTAGTACAATGTGAATGATGATACAATGCTAACTAGTCCCTTGATTCGGTTCAGGAGCTACTTGTGAGCACGTCGTCGACTGCCTCGTGAATGATGATGAGGCCACTTCTGGTTTCGAGAAAAAGAAAAAAACGCCTCAAGTTTCGAGACAGATTGGTACAGAGATTGCTTTGGTTTCTTTGGTGATGCAACTTGACTGAATGTTGCATGTTGCTAGAAAGGACAGTACCCATTCAGTTGAAAGGAATCAAGAATCAAGAAATTACTGCATTCTGTGGATAGATAATAATATTGGCGGGCCGAGCTCTGATCACCGGAGGCCTATGAGGTGGCGGTGCTTGGGGAATGACATTGACGTAGCGGAGCTGGACGTGTAGCGATTTTGACTGGAGATCTAGAAGACAAGACCGCCTGTGGCGCTCTCCCGGCTGGAGGAATTGGAGACGGTGGCTGGCTTTGACGATGGCCATGTCTTCTGTGGTGTCGAAATGACTATCATGACCAGTCGGAGGTGCTGACTGGCCGTTGACTGGCCGACATCTTGAGCCCACTCGTTGATGCGATTCATTTTATGCCGCCATTGCGCTATAGCTGCAGGCGAGCAATCGTACTCCGTCATGAATGAAATCAAAGAGACAATTCAAAAAACAGCGAGAAAGTATCAAATCCAAGACTTCGAGAGCGATGGTGTAGGCATTGGCAATGGTAGTGAAGTGTTTTGATCATATGACATCTGCTCGCTCCAACTGTCCAGACTCCAACTGTCCAGACTCCACACTGCCTCGTTTAAGACGAGCGGAAAAACTGGAAGCCACTATGGAGCTACCTGGACTTTCAAGAAGTTATCCTGACTTGCCGTGGACTGTGAATTCTTCATTTCTCTTCTAAGTAGTATGACGATTGATCCTGGTTCATATATCACCGATATACAAATGTTGGAAGTGAATATCAATATATTAGTCTAGCTCGTGTTACAATGTGTGGTGGAGAATATGACAATTAGGATTCCGCCGTCATTATCATGGAACGGACATTAATTAAAGGTCAATGTTGCCAATACAGATATGCTACAATATGAATGATGATACAATGCTACCTTGAAACCGTTCAAAAACTGTATCCACGTCTTCTTGAATGATGATGATGATGCGATGTCTGACCACTTTGGGTTCGAGAAAACACGCGCTTCAAGAGAGATTGCCCTTGTGGTGGGACTGGACTGTATGTCACATATCGCTGGAAATGTAATTCAGTGAGAAGGAATTATGGGTAAGGGAATGACTGACTGCATTCTGGGGAACATAGATAACTTGAGCGGTCTGGGCTCTGATTATCTGAGGCCTGTGAGCTGGCGGTTGTGCAGTGACATATGTATAGGATCGTCGAGGAGCTGGACGGGGTGCAACAAATTGTACAGGCGATGAATGACCAGTACTTCGTCGAGGAGAGAAGGCCGCGCCGGGCTGTGACTGAAATGATATCCTGCCTGGAGACCTGCCTGGAGAAATCGGAGGCTGGTGATGACGATAGGCGTGATTGGGTACAGAAACAGAAAGAGATCTCTGTTGAGGACGTCTATCGTGACCAGCAGGAGGTACTGACTGGCCGACATTTTGAGCCCAATCTCTGACACGATTCATTTTATGCCGCCATTGCGCCATAGCTCCAGGCGAGTAATCGTACTCTGTCATAGATAAGAATCAAAGAGCGAATTCAAATAAACAGCAAGCCGAGAGATCTCGAGAGATTCGAGCCAATGATGGGGTTGGGGTCTAGTCGTTGTCTAAGGCTCAAAGGTGTTTTGATCACATGACATCTGTTACTTACACAGCCGCTCCGCTGAGGCTGCCTCATTCGCTCTCGTTCAACCAGATTCAAGCAAACTTGGACAGCTCTTCTGGATGAAGCTTGATTCCTGGTCGAGACTACTCTCATCGTCGTCACAAATTTGCTCAAATTGATTGGTGGAGTTCGATCGGTTGCTTTCGCAACCAAATGGCCGCCGACGTTCTAGCTGAAAGGTATGGAATTACTCGGTATGGTTCACGTCTGAAACGCCCCTGAAATATCCAACTAATCTACGGTACAGTAGCTAAGTAAGAGAAGAGCTAAGATGGCTGAGCCTCGATCCGAAAGTGACAAAACATCTTCCAAATCTTGTTTGCGTCATTTGGTTCCTCTATGTATGGGGCCAGATGTGGCTCTCGACGACCCGTCGCTCCGCCAAAGGCTATGCTGTCGACGGATGAAATATTTCTCGAGATTTCTCGCCGATATCTCGACCAATATAAGTATTGCGGTTGAGATACGATCTGATACTACAGTCTGATACATGATGCGTCGGGATGTGCTCCCATGACAAAAGTCGGAAAGATAAGTGTAGTATCCCGAAAACCGATTGAAACTCGCTCAAAGTTGGTCTCATTTCACTCCTTGGACTCTAAGCAGATCTGTTCACTCTGGTTTGCACATTTTCGTTAAACTAGGTCTTCAGTACCGGTCAATCTTGGCAAGGCCCTTGAATACGCACCCTTTTTCGCATTCGGCGCGCAGGATGATGCATTGTAAAACGGTGATCGGCAACCACTTTTTTCAATGAGGTCAGACTCCCTGACTGGTTTAAAAGGTCGTTGCGATAGCATGGTTTCTGTAGCTGTGCTCCCACCCATTTTTTCTTCACTTCGGACTCCAGGTTGAGCCGTTGTCGTTCATTGCTGAATTCACTTCCAGTCGATCAACAATTCTTCATTCTTTCATTCACTATGGTTCAATTCAACACAATCCGTCTCGTACTTGCTGTTCTGTACTTGAACATGGCCTTGACGCTGTCTGCCCCAATTCCATGGTTCGTCCATATTATATTTTTTCTTCTTATATTTTTACTTACCCTGGCTTTCTTTTAGCCGTCGTGGTCTGACGTCCAGACAATGCCAGGCCCCTGATCCTGTGGGAGCCATACCTGCCCCTTCGACAGATCCATTAGCTTCAGCTTCTGCCGGTGCTGCAGTTCCGAGTGCTTCAGGCTCTGCCGGTGCTGCAGATCCAGCCGCTTCAGCCTCTGCTGGCGCCACAGATCCAGCCGCTTCAACCTCTACTGGAGCTGCTGATCCAGCTGCTTCAGCCTCATCTGGCGCCACAGATCCAGCTGCTTCAGCCTCCTCTAGCGCCACAGATCCAGCCGCTTCAGGTAGCCCTTCTGCTTCTGCGTCAGGCCCAGACTCGGCTCCTACTCCCTGTACCTGTGCCGGAGCGACCCCGACCGGTTCAGCTGGCGCTTCCGATGCTGGTACTCCAACAGGAATGAGCGATGTCCCTGGAGCGAGCGCCACGCCTTCGGCTGGTTCTCCAGATACTGGTTCTCCTTCAGCTGGTACTCCTTCGGGAGCAAGCGATGCAGCTGAAGCTAGCGCGACCCCTTCAGCCGGTTCTCCAGGTCCTGGCACTCCTACAGGAACAAGCGACGCTCCTGGAGCGACCGGGGATTCTTCAGCTGGTTCTCGTTCGGGAGAAAGTGATGCTCCTGGAGCCAGCGCCACTCCTGGAGCTGGTTCACCCGACCCTGGTATGCCTTCGGCAGCAAGCGATGCACCTGGAGCTGGCGCGACTCCCTCAGCCAGTTCTCCCGGTGCCAGCGATGCTCCTGGAGCGATTCCAACTGGTTCAGCTGGCGCTTCTGACGCTAGTACTTCTACAGAAGCTCCCGGGGCCAGCGCCACACCTTCAGCCGGTTCGCCTGATGCTGGTACTCCAACTTCTTCAGCACCCGCAGGAGCCATCACGACGCCTTGTGGCAATGCAGCACCAATTGCATCTGCTTCTGCTGGTTTGCCTTTAGCAAGTGGAAGCCCGACTGAATCCGCTAGCGCTGCTTCTCCAAGCGCATCTGCAGAGGCATCACCGAAGATGTTCATGTTATTTGCCCGTGAATATTAGAATTCTCGCTCGATAGTCTCATAGAACAAATAAATGGGAAAACAAATCTCTGCAAAAATGACTGTTTGAACTGTGAATTATTTCGAGTTGAACTTTCCCATTATGTTACTTGAGCTGGAAATTTGATAACTTTTCCGGTATGTTGTGTCCGTTCAATAGCTTACCAAGTTGTTACGGAGTCCCTTATGGAAAGTTCAAACCAACGGCGAACTTTATCAGGGCCGTTGTGGCTAGTACTATTCCAGGCCAGCACCAAGGGTTTATTGCGAAAGACTCATCGTACTATCTTCGAGTTCGATCTTCATAGGCATTTCAACTTACTATCCGGCCACGAGAGTGGAATGGAGCGATATCAAGTGACGATGAGCTCATGTTAAGTACTCTCGACCTGAGCCTTAAATCTATGGAGTCCCTCAATTGTTCAGATAGCTTGAATCGCTAAATTTAGGTTTGATGTTCTCGTGATATCACGTCCACTGACAGTGCCTTTTCTGGACATTCTTTCTCATTTGACTCGGTAAAACCAGCCAGGTACGCTCGGTCACTTATTTTACATCTCCCTGCCTTCCCCGCAGATTTCTCCGTTGATCGAAGCCAGATGCGGCTCGAAAGAAACGCTGCTTCTTGTCGCGACTTAAGCTCGGAGATACTGACGCTCACGCGCGACATGAATACCGAGTTAGATATCCCCTTCTTCCAACAGATATTGGAACGAGAATTACAACCTACCTTCAGAAACAGACATGAATGGTCACGAAATAGGCCCAGACAGTCGGTGCTGCCTTGGAAACTCCATTGAAAGCCGTGAAACACAAATGACATATAGTAAGCCGTTGGCGTCCCGAAAAACCCAGAGAAAAGCCAAGTAGCCCAAGGACTAGGACATGAGGTTTACCATGTTCCGAATCATATCTCAAGCGGCTCATGCAAATTTGAAATAGAACGATCCTCTTGAGTCTTCGCCCTCTTTACGTCCATGAGCCCGTCAACTTCGGACACTAGCAGTAGCGCATCCGATAGATGACTTTGCCTGCAGGATGTCTTCATAAATCGACGTTCAAGACAGGTATTATCGCCTCGAGAATGATTAAAAAGGATTGCAAATCGGAACCTGTACTAAGATTATTGGTTCTCGGAGCTTCTCTCGACTCCATGAGCAGCGCATTAAAGCCTGAAGGCAATTTGGAACTGATTTGATAGTTTACGATGCCCAAAGGATATCGATAGGGATGGGTAACTTCCTGCCGGTACGAAGCCTCAATGAAGCGCAAGTCGACAGTCGCACTTTAGGGGTTCCGTGGACAGGTCCGACACCATCGATCGCATGACAAGGTGGCTGCTTCAATTCAGAGTCATTTTAGGGAGCTAGAGAGACGTTGTGGGGGTACTGATAGGTCGAATATATGCCATTACTCCGCCCGACGAACAGAATTCACCGAGAGAGGGTATACACGTGCGAAAGACTGTCCTAGACAAGTACAGACGGCGGCCAATCATCAAGAACTTACAAGAGCCAAAAAAGAGCATGACGGTCCGTCGAGAGTGAAAGAGGATCCTCGTGATGAAAATTCCGACTATTCACCAGAGTAGAGGTGATCCGTCAGGGCTCGTCGAAGTAATTCTCAAGTTTAGAACAGCTCAGAACGACGGAGAAAACGGAGGAGGGGCGGAACCATTATTCGCAAGCGTGGAAGCAGGAAGCCCGTAAAAGTCAAGTCAAACCTATGTCGGTCGTTCATCGGTTAACAGACCTTTAGCAGAGAAAGAGCTTCAACTAAGTAAATGTAGAGAACAATGCGCATACAAGAGGTTGGATGAAGGCAGCAAGTCAAAGAAAAGAGTTGGACAAGAGACGGAACTAAATGGCCGGGTCGGACTGGAGGACTTGAGACGATCCGAAAAAGGCCACAGCCCGTGAGACACTGAGAATCCCGCGAGAAAGTCCATCAAACTTTTTTTATAAGTACCTCCCAACATGTCTCTGTCGCCTCTGCAAATGTCGTCTCTTATCGCTCACGACGCTCCTCTACTCAGTCCATTGACTCCTTCAGAGTCCACTTGGCCAATCTTCCAAGCTTCTCCCATCGAAAGTAATTTCTCATACACCAACTATTATGCACTGCCGTCGTCGTCGTCGCAGTCGGCATCCAGTTCCTCAGCTTCAAGAATGCTGAAAACACGGTCAACCACAAATTCTTCCTCGGAAGCAGAGCAGCTCTGTGTTCCAACCCACCAACTATTTGATTTTGCTCCAGCTTCACCACAATCTTCGGTTGAGGAACCAGATAACCAGAAGCCGCTTTCAATCTCGATAAAACCTCAGAGCTCGACTTCTCTCAAGAGGTCAGCCAGTCCAGCTCCCAGTGCAACCAAGAAACGGGCTGTTGCCGAACGTATGAGCACCAAAGATTTCATTCCCCCGGACGTCTCAGGGCTCTCCAAACGTGAGGCTCGTTTGGTCAAGAACCGCGCTGCAGCCTTCCTTAGCCGTCAGCGAAAGCGAGAAGAATTCGAGACTATGGAAGTGTACGTCAATTTAGCTTGTTCCTTGCTGCTTTCATTCAAGCCTTCATTCCAGCCGTGTCCTTGAATTGGAACAAGAGAATGCAAAGCTGCTAGCCCTTACCCAGCAGGGAACCGACGGTGCTCCGCATCCTGTCGAGCTCGTCTCCGAAATCGAACAGCTTCGAGCGCAATTGGCCGCTGCCCAAGCCAGAGAACAGGAACTTAGTGCAGAGCTTAATGCAAAGACAGTGTCGATAAAGCAAGAAGCTCCAGAGCCAGAGTCCTTTCTTTTTGCTACTCCTCCACGGACTTCTTCACTTCAACCGCATAAATCTGCTGCGAGTTTGGGTTTAATGGTATGTTTTGTCCTCGATCTATCAAGCTACAGCTGACTTGGTCAAGCAGGTTTTGCTCTGTGCTCTTCCTTCTCTCTTGGCGATGCAAACCCAGAGCGCTCTCCCCACAACATTCTCGTTGCCAAATTCTGCCCCGTCTAACGCCGGCGGCAACAATTTCGATCTCAATTCATTTTTTGGCGCAAGCAATAGCGATTACGACTGGTCGCGTAATTCAGTCTTCGATTTCGAAACAGACAAGTCGAGCGCATCTGTTGCTGCATCGTCCGCTATCCGAAAGTTGGAATTTTCAAACGTCGACTTGAGCGGCCTTGATGTTTCATTCGACACATCTCCGGCGGAAGACGGTAAAATCCGGGTTCGTATTCATAACCCGTCGGCATCGGGTATCTCGTCGAGAGCAGCTTCCCCTGCGGCATCATCAATTAGTTCGAACAGTAACTCTTATGTCGCCGGAAGTGCGAAACCAGATTCGGGACTTTGGCATCTTTCATCACCAACACCCGAGTCTGACCCAGGAATGACACTCTCTGACCATGGCAGTGTATCATCTCCATCGCTCTCTTCAGCATCCATCTATTCTCAGGGCGGTATCCTGAACGATCCTTTTTTGGGCGTCGGGAGCTCTCCTGTTTTCTCGACATTGCCTCAGCCATCTTCTTCATCATATGGGTATCCAAACGACCTGGGCCCGATGGATTACGGATCGCCAGACTATTTTGCCACAGATTACGCAAATTCCATGAGCGGAATCGAAAATACTGGCAAACGGAGAGTCAGAATCGCGCTCAAGAGCATGCCCTGCGCCGGTGGAACTGAAGGTGGCGAATGGGAAGTTCAAATCTGCTGACCGAGTCTCTCTTATGCTGCTCAAAAGGATCGACGGTTCAACGGTTGTTGAAACCGGTCGCCATGCTTCTTTTCTGACATATACCCGTATCTTATATTCAAGCTGGTCCCATTCACTCAGCTCTGGGATTTTTTTCTACAAAAGTTGCCTCTTTCGACAGTTCCTTTAATTTTTCTTTATGATTTTGCCGCTTTCGCATAGCTATGTGTCTTTATCTATGACCTCCATGTATTATTAAAAACGAATCTCACGGAATCATTGTTTCACTAAAATAGGATCGTCCGACGGAACCAAATAATAACTTGATGCAATCAAGGGAGGAAAAGGGATGGCAAGTAAGTAGTTATTGTCGAGCTCGGAAGACCTCTATAGTGTCTATTTGGTCCAACTGCACTCTCCTCGGTCTTGCCATGTCGACTAGTCGATCCTCTGGATGCCCGACGTACGTACGTAGCCGACGCGGTAGATCTTGCATCAGAATTTTTTTTCATCAACTGGATCGATATCCTCCCGCCATCTTGATGGAACTAAATTTGGCGGACAGTGATGATATCGCTGAAGTGAACTGCAGTGCTGTGTGTTTAAACGCTGCTGAGGTTCAAACTCAGCAGAGGCGCCCAACGATCGATCGAGAATCAATTGGCGCCCAAGAAGCAATCCGATGGAATCTAGGGACTTCAGGCACCGCACAATGAACTTGACGAAAAGATGAGTTTCTGCATGTGGTCGTCATACGTGACGTTGCGCGCCACCAAACCTGCGCTTGCTGGCGACCCTCAATAATGTCCAAACGGCGGTCCTCTGGGGATGGATATTCGTCAGACGAATCACCTCCTTCGAAGAGACCGAAGCATTCCAACGGATCCTTGAAAATATATCTCATTCCCGCAAAACTCGACAACAACACCATCTCAGAGCTTACTTCTCTAATCGAATCGACACCATCTTCTTCAACTTCTGAATTCTATCTAGAGTCATGTCTCGAAGTGCAAGATGCCGACATTGTCATAACCGCGGTTCGTATGAGGAAGCGTCTGGAACGACATCTCAATTGGGAACTTGCTGTATGCATTTGCGCTTCCATCTCTGCTAGCATTCATTTTCTTTTAGAAACACAAGGCTGTGGTGACCCCAGATTGGCTCCGCGATTCTGTAAAGCAACAAAAGGCGCTCCCTTCGGATGACTATGTCGCGATAGCAGAACTTGAAGCTGAACGCCATGCAAGTGAAGATCAATCAAGTATATCATCTCCCAGGGATTCATCCCAGCCTCCTGAGCCGACCGTTGGGCGATATACGAGTCGGTATTCTTGTCAACGCGACTCTCCTTTGGTCTGCCCGAATGAAGACCTTGTACAGCAATTCTCCGTACTTCGTCGAAATAGAGAGCTGGAAGGTCTCGAAACAAATGCCTTGAGCTACGAGCGGGCGATAGGCGTAAGTGGAGGATCTTCTGTGCTGCATTCACATCCAACCAGTGTTCCAGGTTCTCAAAGGCAAGTCCAATTACTTGTCAGTTTTCTCTTGCTTACGTCCGTATAGCGTATCCACATAAGATCACCCAATCCAACTTTACGCAGGAAGTCAGCAAGCTGCCTGGCATTGGAGGCAAGATGGCTTCCAAGATCCAAGAATACCTCGATACGGGTAATATCAGCGAACGAAGTAGGTGTTGATTCGTTCTTACTATCGCAAGGGTCAAGGCTTTTTCTCTTTCAGACACAATCCTTGCCTCTTCTCGCTTCCAGATTCTTTCCACTCTCAGCTCCATCTATGGCGTCGGTGCTGCTACTGCTAGGAAGCTTTACTCGGCAGGGGTTCGCAGCATTGCCGACCTCGAAAAACACGATACCTCGCCTCAGCAAAAGTTGTCCAACGAGAATTTGCCGACTTTGACTATAAAGGAGAGCATTCGACTGATGCACGAGCTTGATGAGCCAATTCCTCGTGCTGAGGTCGAGGAAATCGAGAGAATAGTAATAGAACAAATGGCATCCATCAAGAAGGGATGTTTTAGTACAATTACTGGCGGGTGGGTCTGCTATCAGCTCTCCTCGATTTCGCCAATTAATTATTCAGTTACCGGCGAGGCAAGCCTGCCTCAAACGATGTCGACATCGTCATCACCCACCGAGACCTCAAAAGCGCCAGTGAACAAGTAGCAGGCCTATGCAAGAAGCTTGTTAAACGGCTGTATGACCAGGGTACATACTTTATTTCATCGAGCCGCATATATTTTGTTTAATTCTCAATACAGGCTTCGTGACACATGCTATGCGTAAAGTCGCCCCTCTTGGAACCCGGCCTTTGGCTGACCTTTCTACGTTTCAGAACTCTCAAGCTTTCATCCTCCTAATGAGATCCGCACCTCTCGCTGGGATTCACTCGAAAAGGCCTTGACTGTCTTCAAGTTGCCTGAGAATCGATTCCACCGTCGTGTAGACATCATTGTTGCGGCTCAGGATGTCTATTGGTCAACAATAGTCGGATGGTAATGCGACTCACTCCAGGAATCTTCTGCTCTGACCTGGATTCAGGACAGGCTCAAAGCTGTTTGAACGAGATTTACGATTATGGGCAAAAAACAGGCAAGTCTTCTTTCATTCTAATACGCTCCCTGTATCTCATTTGTCTACTGAAGAGGATTCAAGTTCGATAGCTCGGGAATGTGAGTAACGCTAAGCGCTTCTTGCATATGGTGCTCATGGCTCGTGAACAGCACCCGGCTACACGACTCCAAACTTTTCTTCCCAAAGAGCGAACATGAAGTGTTCGATTTCTTGGGTCTGGAATTTATTCGACCTGAAATGCGAAATGCAGATGCATGATCTCGAAGCTTCCATGTATCCTTGAATAATATTATAAATACACGGTTTAGTTTGCAAACGCAGGAATGTCTGTCATGGCCTTGCCGAGAATAAGGGTATGGATATCGTGTGTACCTTTTGATTCATGAGTTTCATATTCCCAAGAAAAAAGAGCCAATTACCTTCATATGTATTTGTAACTTGCAAATTGGCGACATGTCTACCAACATGGTACTCGTCGGCACAAGCATTGCCTCCCAAGATATCCAATAGTGTTCGGCTGTGCAGTAATGCCTTGCCGCAATTGTTCCTCTTGACGATGCTGATCATCTCGGTGGCCAGTAAGCCAGCATCCTTGAGCCGTCCAACCTGTAAAGTAGCACCGAGCCCAAGCGCAACCTCTGTTTGTGCATCGACCAACTTTTTCTGTACAAGCTGGAAAGAGGCCAAAGGTCGTTTGAATTGGTGTCGTTCGAGAGCATACTCGCGGGTTCTATGGATACAGTCTTCGAGGGATCCCATTACACCCCAGGATATTCCATATCTGAGCGATTCATTAACGTCGGACCGGATACGGCGAAGCGAATGTACCGAGCAGAGTTGAGACAAGAAAAGGCAGAGCCTAGGTTCCTGCTCTTGGGCAATAGAGAGTCGTGAGATACCGAGACCCTGTCCATGAAGACTGAACCTGTGAGAGAGACCCGAAGTGCTAGCTTGTTCTTGATAGGTTGCGTCGAAAGGCCTTTCATGTCCTATCCGACATTTTGTTCAAGCTGTCTCTCAGGCAGAAGACGTAGAGACGTACCTTTTCAAGTAAGAATCCCCGGACCTTTCCATCCCACTTGCAATTCGCCCAAATGACGAACAGATCTGCCACTGGAGCGTTGGAAATCCAAGTCTTACTGCCATTGATAATATAGCCTCCATCGACCTCCTCTGCTGTGGTCTCCATGTTTGCTGGGTCAGAGCCATGGTTCGGTTCGGTAAGACCCTGTGGAATTCATGGGTTAGCAAGTCGGTCGCCGAGGTGAAAAACCACTCACAAAAGCTCCGATGAGTTCTCCAGCGGCAAGACGGGGAAGATACTTTTCCTTTTGCGCGTCGGATCCAAATTCGTTTATGGGATGCATTACTAGAGAAGACTGGACTGAAGTTGTGGAACGATAGCCCGAGTCCACGCTGGATATAAAGTGAACCAAGGCCATAAAGCTCAGGGGACCTCTCACCGCTCTATTTCTCTTGCCACAAGCCCGTAAGCAACATGGCTGGCGCCTGCACAACCATAGCCTTGAATGGTGGGCCCCAAAAGCCCGAGTTTACCCATCTCGGGAAGGATATCATGATTGAATTCTGGGGGAAGGTGAGCATTGGAGCCTCGGATCATCCTGTGCCAGTACTTTCAGTGCGCCAGCCTTCCAGGACCCGAGGCAGCAATCGCTCCTGACAGTATTCACGAGCAGTATCTCGAATGCTAATCTCTTCTTCTGTCAACAGACGCTCCAGATTCAGAGGATCTTCCCAGTTAAACTTTGCGAATTCTAGGGTTTGGGTCAGGACTGGCTGGAACCAGTAACAGTAAACGAACTAGAGCTGGATGTGCTAGTTGAACGACCGATACATGCTAAAGGCAGACGTCGCGACAGAGAAAGTATGGTCATTGCGAAGGATGAGAAGGACAATGTCACGGGTTCAAGTTTCTCAGAAAATTCACGAGTGCTGCATGGGCCATGTCATATTCATATCTGCAGTACAATAACCATCTAGATTGTGGATGGATACAACATCTACGGAAATAATAATCAGGATCATTTATTACACCACGAAATCGACTTGAACTTACAACCCGTACGCTGGCACCAAAGGACTTTGGAGGAAGGTTCGATCTGAACTTGGATTTTACGACGCCGGAGCTGCCATGCGGCCGAGTCACTCGTCTGCGAAAATGAGACCAGTCCGTTGTAGAGCATAATGACCACTTACCCCCAGATAACCCGGATTTTTGTTCCCTGTATTTCCCGCTTGGCCTTGTAGACATAAGCTACACGCTTTCCGAGGTAGAACTGAGCGTCTTCTTTCGTGGCAACACCTTCAATCTGAATCAAGGAGGTGTTGGGACGAGTGTTGCGCTTAGCGCGCTTGTGACCGAGAACACGGCCTTTGGAATATAATCTGTTGACCAGTATCAGTCCAGTATTCTTCCGGGCTCCAATGTTCTGACCTCGTTGATCCCATTTTGGTGGTTTTGTCTTGAGGCTGGAAACGAGATCAGTAAAAAGTTCACCAAACTTGAATCGTGAAAAAAGAAACTGTCAGTCGCTCAAATCGATACCGAACCTTCAAGAGGTCTGTATCCACCGACAGAACAACAAAGTGGTGAAACGGATACTCACAGTCGGCGGGGCTTGGACAGCGAGGGGAAGGTAGAAACTGCGATTGTGGGAATTGCACCTGCATAGCTCGGAGATAGCCGCGCCGAAAATTAAAGCTCCGCTTTACGCTCGAGCTGCAGGCCAAACAAATCGAACATCATGTATTTGACGCCAAAAAAAGTAGTACATTATCTGAGATCAGTCCATTCTCTCCAAGATGTTCACAACTTCCAGCATTACGCCCAAGGCGATGAGAATGAAGCTTTGTGGCCCGAACGCATTCTCATCTTCCTCGAACGCCAATTTCGCAGCGATATATCCCGCTCTGGCTCGCCCAAACTTGTGTACGAGACGAGAGAAATCCAAGTCATCTTCATCGTCGCTCCAGTCTTCATCAATTCCACTGTGCGGAGTGAGAATGTCCGCTGGATCAAATTCACGTCGAATAGCTCGAGCCAGTTCATGAGTCTAGGAAGAAGATTAACGTTTGCCAACAAGTGACAAGATAAACATACCTGTATATTCATTCTGACAGTCGTGTTCTTCCTTTGTCTGTGTTCGTTGTAGCTCTCCATGATTGCTGAACTAACCAGCTCAGATTCACTGAGGCGACTTTCTGAGCGCTGGTAAACTGTGTGAGTCTTTGCAATAACCAGAAGCTGCTCGGAATAGTCATCGACAACATGGTGCATCTCCTCCAGGGTCTCGGTGTCCGGTACCCACTGTGACTTGAGACGAAATCGTTGAAAGGTCGTCCTATGAGCTGATAACAAGGTCTGGTCAATGAGTTCAAAGTCGATGACATTAAAGCCATAGTCTCTCTCTTCGTCCAGGGGCACCCGACGGAAAAGTTCTCCCAAAACTTTGGTGCTGGGATAGAACAAAGAGCCTGACCGCGGCTGGCGATAACCTTCTCCGCTCATAAAATCAGGCTTTAGAGTATCTCCTGCCTGCGGAAGAGACTTGTAGTCCACTGGGGTCCCGACTTTCGGAAAGTCGACTGCATGAGAGGCTTTTGCAGCCAGTTTCAGACAGTCATCACAGTCAGCACCCTTCAAGTCGGAAATTCGAAGGTGCAGTGAAGAAATCTGTCCCAAAATGTCTGATTTTATCTGTACAAGTCAGCGACAAGGCTGTAGCATTCATAGTATACTCACGTAGTTTATCACGAAATCTGCAACATCTGCTATCCCACATTCATGTTGCGTCTGGGTAGGAGGAAGGGGCTCATAGTCTCCCGGTTCGGCCGTATAACCTCTTGGAGGGTGCAGGGATTTCTGCAAGGTTCATAAGTGAGAAATCAAGGACGACGAAGAGAGCTCACATCGAGAATAATGTTGAAGATATCTCCATCTGTGTCCCCACCACCCAGCATCGAGGGAAGACTCCTGGAGCCTCTGAACAACGATTCAATGTCTGCATCAAGCTCAAGGTGCAACATACTTACTTGGTGGAAAACACAACAGCATTTTTCAAATGCTTCAACTCTGGGGGCGCGACAGCGTCCACAAATTGAAGGTCACCAGGATGAATTTGAGGACTCCTTGTCACCAAAACTCTGCCGCGGACCGTCAGAGACCTATTGGTTTTTTTGTCCTCGATCTGGGCATATATCTGGCCTTCTTCCAGGCAATCAAATTCGTCGGCGACTCCAATCAAGGTGTAAGAGCCATGGACTCGGATGCGACACCGATGTTTGATCTCCCGGAGGACATGGGTGACGCCGTCGCCAATGACAGTTTTCAACAATGAAAATTGAAGCTTTCCTTCGTCTTTGGTATCCTCTGCTAGTTCAATCCCCATTTTCGCTAGATTGCGAAACAAGGTCTCAAGGCGGAAAGACTGTCCTAATCCGTGAAGAGCGAATGTACTAGACGCACTATCAAGGGATTTCTTGATATTTTTGGCATCATTGATCGCCAAATCCTGTAGCCGAAGAAAGGAGCTTTTGGGTACCCCGTGGTGTTCGAGAAGGGTTATCATAGGTCGGTTGAGAAAAAGAAGGATAGGACGTGAAGAAGTAGCTGTAATGTCGAGCATGGATTCTTCCGACTGGAATTTGACCTGCGACGGGCGCAGACACAAAACCTTTCCCTTCAAGGTTGGATCAACAGATGCGACGCCTTTTGCGCCACCAATCCGGATTTGGAAAAGGGATGGAATGGAATGGTTCGAATTGGGCCAAAGTCGATCCCTGACCACCTCGGCCAACTCGAGCGAAATCGGGGAACAGCTATCCGTGAAGACAGCATTTTGCCCTGCTGCACCAGAAGCAGTTTTGTCATCGATGTAGACAATCTGATCTTTTGTGAGGCGAATGGACGGCGTAGATGCGGAAAACATCTGGCCCCATCGCGCACCTAACAGTGCTGGTCGGTGAATCGCCTTGGGAATGTCGCCCTGGGACTAGATAAGAGAAGATAAGCTGAAAGCGAGGAAAAACTCACAAATTTACGCCGAATGGAGGCGGCGTCGATATACACACCATCCATTTCAAACGGCGTCACAAAAATAAAGGTGTATTCCTTTAAACCGCTCATTGAGTATCCTAGAAAGTCGTAGTGGCGACCAGCAACAGTTACACCATTGGTCAACGCTGGTCTGAACCTTTCCTTCAGAAGATTGTCGATGGCCAAGGCAGAGTTTCCTCTCGGCAATCCCTTGTCTTCGTCGCGGAAGGATACACGAAGGAATCGGTTTTGATAGGACCCATAGTTACGCAGGATCCCGTTCGACTGGTCAGGTAAAGGTCCCTCCAGCTGCTGTGTCGATGGAGTCAATATCAGATGAAAAGCTGGATAAAATGACGCTGGTAATGAGGAATATCTGCGTTTCGGCCTAAGGGTCTCCGTTATGAATGCGTCTCGAGCCTCGTGTAATTGAGACGACAGGTCTGGGGATAAAGCTGAAGCTAGCTGACGTTTCTTTGTTCTTCCACGGCGTCGGCGACGAGAAGGAGGTGGAACAGCTCGATGAACTGCATCGTTGAGCGAGGGCACACGAAGTGAAGACGCGAACAATTGGAATATCGCAGGTGCGATGTCACGGTTTTCGGCGTGAAGTTGACGAATATCTGGCTCGAGCTCACAGAGCTCGTTCGGTTCGAGGACACCCATCCACATGGCCCTTTCGAGCTGGAAGGCTAGTTCAAAGTCCAGTGATGCAATGATTGTATCAAGTCGAGCTCTGGATTCTTCACCATAAGTAAGATTTTCTCGCAGAGTGACGAGCTTTGAGATCGGCCGGGGAAGATGAATGTCGCGACAGCGCTTCAAGAAGGCTTGCAAGTCTTCATTTGTTGCAAAATTGATGTGAAGAGCTTGCGACACCGGGGCCATGATTTGCATCCCAGAGATAGAAGCTTTCCTTTGAGACTGGGTCGGAGCAGAATCAAAGATGGAAGCAGTGGTATTCTCTGTGAACGTAGCCGGCGAATTGAACTCGATGGTGAGTTGAGGAAGTGGATTGTCGGTCAATGAGACTGAACGAACGATACCTCGAACAGTGGATGACCTGTACCAGAATTTGGTCACCGACTGTTCCCCAAAAGCTCCAAGTAGATCGAACATTCCCTCGCCACGCTGTTTGACAGCAACCACTTCCAGCTCCAGTCGACGTTCCGTGTAACGGCAAGTGATTGTTGCTCGAAAACTGTGCTCCGCAGAGAAATCTCCATTGCGACCAACTTTTCCAAACTTCATCTCCAAAGGGCCGGTCGGCTGCTCAATGTCTTGGAGTCGCTCTCTCTCGAAGCGAATATCTTCGAGATCGACCCAAGGACTTCCTTGAACTGCAGCTACCCGTGCCGCGCTAGTAGGACGAGTAGATCGTTTGAACTCGATTCTCTGTCCAGCGATACTGAAGGGGACGAGAGGATAGATCTCCAGAAATTGATTCCCATGCTGGACAGAATCGAGAGTAAGAATTCCCATTCTTCGATTCTTTATAGGCTTTCTGAAAAGCTCGACGCTGAAGTTCATGGGCAGCTCGGTGCTGTCGGTTTTGAACGGTGGTTTATGCAAGATCTTTACAAGCTGAAGCTTAAGATCATCCTCCCGGACGGAAACTGGAACTTTGTTGATGAAGATGTCCATGAGCTGAAGGTAGAACTAAGTGAAGCGTTGTATGCGTGATAGAGAAGATCACACCTGAGCTGTTATCAAGGCGACCCTTTTAAAGCATATTGGACGTGAGAGGGCACGAGGGATAGATTCTCGAGCGCTTGAAAGCCATCCTAGCGCTGCAAGAATAACTCGACCAACCTCAGGAAATCTCCGGGCACGAGGGTTGGATTCTAGCGCCTGAGTATTCGCAGGGAATCGCGAGCCGCATCTAATTGCCGCATCTCGACTTGATAAGAGATTTTTGAATGCTCGGATGAGGTAAGGGAACCTCGAGACGACAGCCTTAGTCACCCATACCATTTGCGTAAGTTTGTACAATTTGTTACTACAATAGGCGTGACCTTCGGACACGGTAGATGCTTAGCCGGACCGGCACCCAATATAGATCATGCAAGGAAGCCGAAGACCATGGATCAATGTTTCAGTTGGTTAATGCACTGGTTGAATTGATTGTTGTGCCTAGAGTTCAATTCCCACTTGTGTTATATTTATTTTGTTTAAATTTTGACCTTGACTTGAGGAAAGCTCTGACTACCATAAGACACAACAGGGATCCCCGAAGGGGATCCCTATAATGCGGGAACGAGTCTTTAGCGTGCCCGCCCGAGACTCCCGCGGCTCGGGGGACCCCCCGAGGGTACCGAGGGAGGGGAGCGGGAGCGAGTGGCGGGTACTCTTCCCGCGACCTTGGAAGCCCGAGTTTTTCAGCTAGCATGACTTCTTATAATATATTCAATAGCTTGAGGAAATAATACCCTTAGAAACTCGAGGAATAGCTGGAAAAATGTGTTCAAACGTGACCTACAACCAAACATGTACAAATGGTATGGATGAATAATGCTGCTCAACCTCGGAAGAGGTTTGTGGGTCACGAGACTCGTGTCGCTTCTTGAAGTTCTTGCAGTCTACTAAGTCTTCAAGCTTCAAGTTCAAGCTTGCCACCAGATTCTAGTGCTGTGGAAGATGACAAATTAATTCTCTTCAATAAATACGATATTATAACCAGCCACCCATGTATTTTTTCAGTCTCTTGACAGAGCTATCTTCAGCTTTTGTCTCTGGGCCACCCGTCTGAGCGTCTTCGGCCCTCTGTACCGCCTCTTCAGCTTCGCGTAAAGGTCCAGGATCAGAGGCTTTCTCGCGCAAGAAATCTCGAGGCGACATGGCCCTGGGTTTTGCTGGAGCTTTGGGACGGACGAAATTGATGTCCTCTAGCGACAGTGCTGGCTTTGCTTTTGGCTCTGGCGGAGGAACAAGGGTCTCAAATAGACTGTCTTTATCGGCTACCTTCTCTTTCTTTGGAGGTGCAGCCTTTTTCTGCTTCTGTTTAGGTTCCGATGCAGCAGCCTTGGGCTTTTTAATCTTTGCAAGGTTGGCAAGAGCTTCGGCTGCTTGTAGCTGCGAGGTCATTTCAGTGCTAGCAGCCACTTTGACCTTCTTTTCAAGAAGGGTAGCCATTGGTGTCGCAGGTGGAAGTGTCGGTAAAGAGCCTGAGGTTCGTTTGACTGGTGCTGGTGGTGGTTTGACGGTCGGTTGCGGCGCGACTTCTACCGGTCTTTCGATAGGTATTGGCTCGGGCACAGTCTCAAGTGGATCGGGAATACCGATTTTTCTGCTCCATTTGCGAACAGAATATCGCATGATAGGATGGTCGAGGTCGTTCGTTATTGCAGTGCCTGCTGGGAGAGGTTTCAAGGGATAGAAACCGGACCAGTGGACGAAGCCGCGACCCACTTCGTGAGCAGGTGGTCTGGGAGCCTGACCGATGGTAAATACATCCGCTATTTGTGCAAAATGAGCAAGTTGTATCTAGGGGGCCATTGAAATACATACTTCTACTGCGCTGTATCTTGAAATCAAGGACGCGGTGCGGTTTGCCCTTGTCGTTCAGTGTCTTCATAGCAATAAGCGCGTCGAGTTCCGGACTGTATGGCGATAATGACCATTGAATATCTTCCAAGCTTGGACCACCCAAGGGATTTGTGGGCAGTGGCGGTAGTGCAACTTGCACCACTTCAGATTCAATTGGAACGCGTTCCAGAGATTCAGTTGACACGAAACGAATATCAAAGTGAATCTGGTAGTTGGAGGAAAGGTTCCTGTCCTGGAAATAAGCAAGTCAGTTGCCTTGAAGCACGACCCTTAGTGGACGAACCTTGAAAAACCTGAACTCTGCCACTGGCCCATATTTTTTCTCTATCTCTCTGATCATAGAATATACATCTCCGATAGATTCAATGAAGCTCCATGCCTTGCAGTGAGCTGAACGAGAACCGTCGGCCGGTCGACCGATACTCTGCTCAAAGTCGCGTGGACGCTCGGTCCAGGACTCTGTGGAATTATACCGTCGCTGAAGTAGACGACATTGCTGGAAGACGGCCCGCCGACAGAGCATGGTCAAAAACGGAAGAGGTCGAGAAAAATATTCCTTACGGTCACGCCTCATCATCAGTCATGTCCCGATTCTCCCAATACAAGGCAGCGCTGAGCTCTCTATCTACTCGTACTGGTGTCCCATTACCATCTCTTTTATTCTCTTTCGGTCGGTCCTTATTTCAGATCTCATTAAACCGCCTGACTTGACTTTCTCTGTCCCTGCTCTTCTGCTACCTCATCAAGCGGTTCTGCATGAAGTCACAGCAATTGTTCCGCTAGTGGGCGTATTTTATGGTGCTCGTACCCTCGGTGTCGGTGAACGCGTCGTGGCCAGTGTCATGGAACAAGATCCGGATTCTGAACCTGGCTGGGTCCAAAGTCAATGTCTTGTCTGGGTCGAAGAAGGCAGTCAACGAGTACAGAGACTAGGTCGCAAATACGGCCTTTTTGGATTCGAAAAGGGAAACGTGGACCAGAAATCAGCTCTTCTACCCGTCAATATCGCTGGCGATGTTGCGAATGCAGTATTTGCGTATGGAATGACCAAGGTACGATTTGTTCATTTTGCTGAAGAGTGTTGGAGTAAATGTTCTACAGGCATTGCTTCCTGTCCGAGTTGGGGTTTCACTCTACCTTTCTCCGGCCTTTGCTCGACGCATTGTAGAACCTTTTCGAAAGTCTGTTTCCGCTTTGATCAAAAAGTGAAACTCGACAATGCGATCGCCCCGCATGACGCGCTGCTGCTACAACCATGTTCAGCCAGGAGAATCCCTATCTTCTTTTGTTTCTTACCAACTACAACTCCACATTCATTTAGCCCACAAATCGCTTCTGCGTGAGAGCCACCATGCCTGTCCAGAGCATTCGTGGTTCTCATGTCAAGAAGGCGCTGCCCATACTACAGCCCTTGGTCGATAAATTGATGAATGGCAGTAAACAAGCAGCAGCCAGTAGCACCTCATTGACGCCTTCGACACCTTCTACCGTTACAGTCTCTGGGCCGCCAGAGGTCAGCTCGTCTCAGGACGACGAGAATAATAAGACTTCTGGTCCGACTACTTCTTCGATACCTGAGAGCGTCGATTCCAACGGACACTCTGATGTTGTCACCAGTGCAGAGAAGAAAACAGCCACTATGCTGGTAAACCAGGATTCAGCGACATCGACTCCATTGTTCGGTGACACCAAAGATACATCCACCAGTGTCCAAGTTGCTGCCGCTGGTATTGGAGGCTCGCCAATGAGAACTTACTCGACTGGCGCCTCTTCTGCTACAGCTGCCACCCTGGATGACAAGACAGGCGATCAAAATGACAGCCACGACGGTCTCTCAGGTCTTGCCATTTCTGGCATCGTCGCGGTTTCTTTAATCTTATTCGTCGGTCTCATCGTCGAGATTCTTCGTCGTCGCTATCGAGCACGACGCGCTGAAAGACAGCAGCTCTGGTGGTCGGCCACCAGTAAGCGATGGTCGCATAGCGGCGATACAGCAGTCGGCTTCGGTTCAACATCGACCAGAAGCAGCTTTGCCACAAGCTACGATCACTCTCAGTCGGCTATCCCTCCTATGGTGGAGATTCGCGACATACATATCCCTGGCCGCTTATTTCACTCACAGGAGAGTCCGATTCTGGAGAGGAGTCCAGTTTCAGCGCAACAGCGTCACTTTCCAGAGGTTGCTTTGGATCATAGATGCTCGACATATAGCGATCGCAACTCTTGGAAGGAAGAATCATTCGTCAACGAGGGTCAGGTTTCCATGTCTGTTCGCCCATTTTCTGAATGTGAATCGTTTACTTTCCCATCGCCTCCATCCCAGCTTTCTCCTACTATACCCGAAGCAGCCCACAATCCCTTTTGAGACGATGTTCGTCGACATACCTATTCTCTGCATATACTTCCTCACCCCACCTTTCGTTGTTGATACCCAGTTTGATTCAACTTCGTTGTATTTGTGTCTTCCTTCAATTCAAGTCCACATTTTGGAAGAGACCAGGCGTCTCCCAAGATTTATGAAACACGTCAACTCTGCTCATTCCAAGTGTCATACTTGGCATTCATGAGGCTCTGGGCATACTTCACCGCGACCTCTTCACATAGCTCATCCAAATCTGCCAGGACCGTCGAAAGAGCATGTAATGAAGACAAGTTGTCTGAAAGAAGGATTCAGTAGGCAAAGCACCCGATTCAGTATGGAAAACTCACCATACATCTGAATTCGGACGTTGATTACATTTTCGGATGGATGGGGAACACTGGAGTAGACAATGAAGAAAATGAACAAAGCAAAAACTGAATCTTACCTGTATCCGCAAAACTCGACTTTGGGGCTAATTTCGCGTGAGAAAGAAACTAATATCACTGCAACTTTGAAGCTCACTTTTTCATGAGCATCCACCGAACAGCATTGCCTATGGTATGGTCCTCATCGTAGATCTGAAAAGTCGCAGCTGACAAGTCGGGTGCCGCGCCCTTCATCTGCAAGAATAATGATTGAGAACATTGTTTCAAGATGAAGCGACGTTTGTTACAATTGTGATTTTTGGAGTCTCAGTCATGCCTGCAGGCGAGGGACGAATACGACGAACAATAGCAAGGAGTCATTGTCGCATTGACTTCAACAACAGACCAAAACAAAGATTCTCTCACGCTCCTCTCTCAGGTTCACGAACAATTAACAGCGCGTCCATTGAGTGGTGCGCCAAGAACATGTGGTCATTGACAATGTACCATTGTGTTCTTGCTTTACAAGGACTATAAAGGAGAACAGGCATCTCTCGCTATTCCCCGGCTCCTTCACTTTGCTTTCTCCGACTTGATATACCCTATTCTTATTTCTCTCACTATAACTAAGGCAGGACCTCTCTCATTAATTCATCATCATCACAATGTCCAGCCGTCCTACTCTTCCATCTCTATCTTCCCTTGACTTGCTTCCGAGAAAGCCTTATGACTCTGTAAGTTTTCGTTCAAATCCTTCTCGGGTTATTTTGACTGGTTAAAAGACTCGGACATATGAACGTTCACGACAATGTTCAGTCTCCTCTACTCTTTCACGAACACCGTCGCCGACGCCTTCATGTCTCTCAACGAGCTCTTCACGATCCGAGACTGCTTTCCGTCTCGTTCCATCGACTCTTGACGACGCTACTGCCATTATCCTTGTCCGATCCCTTAAAGAGCAACCTTTGCTGCTCGTCGGGCCTTCAGTTGAACGATATCGTCAACCTCAGCGCCCCCTGGCCAAAGGTGCACGTATTCACCCGTACCGCTTGATTCCCAATATTGGGAGCCGGCGTTCATCTGCTGCATTTCCTTCACCTCTCTAAAATCACTGTAGAATTACCGGTTCCGTCCCCATGTATTCTTCCGTATACCTCTTGTATCATTTGGTCAACTACAGTCACTAGTTAGTAGGGTAATATTGCACAAACTTGTATCACGAAACATCTTCTTCACGCTATCTGACCTCGACTTTTCTCGTTGCCCAGTCTTCAAGCAATCTAGCTTCGACAAGTTGATTGAGTGACTTGGCTTGTGTCACCGCAATGTCGATTATTTTCAGTATCTCGTCTGTCGCCAATGGCACTCCACCCATCTTCTGGACGACGCAAAGCTCGCGCTGGGCATTCAACGCGACAGACATGAGTCCAGCACTGAGTCGCTGTTCTAGACGCGTCGGATCAAGAACAGGAGGTGTTGAAGGATCTGGAAAGTAGGCAAAGGTGAAGCAGAATGGGACGTGATGAATGGCCAGTGGACGAGGTGCCCTTTCTGTCGGTGCATGCTAGGAAATGATTAACACGACGCTAAAAAAAAACACCAAAATACGAACAATGGTGACCTCTTCTCCTACGACCTCGACTTCTGGAAGTCGGAAATGTTTCAAGGCAATGATACCAGCCAGACAGGCGCAATCCAGCATGTTTCCGGCATCGGACAGAAAGTGAATTGTCAGACGTAGATGCCAGACCTTGAGAAGGGTTCAAACAGTGCGAAGGTGGTTCTGGAAGAGGACCTACCCTTTGTCCAGCAATGATACAGAGAGATTCCTTATCCACTGCATCGCTCCGTCTCAGAACCTTGTCCAGCATACGAGTTATCATAATCTCCTCCTCGGACGGTCTAAGAAGCAATGAGGTTCGCACATGAGTGTAACCAGAAGGGACGACGAACCTACCGGCCAAGTTCGTACTCACTCGAGGCCATCGGTGAGATTTCAGAATGGATAGTCAAAGTTCCGTCAAATGGACGTTCTGGTGGCGGTTTCACCATACTGGCGTCTACTTGCGCTATAACGCTGGACACGACGTTGGATGGAAGGGGAAAAGACAAGTAAAATAAACTGTACCGAGTTTTCCCAAGAGCACATTCGACCCAGCCAAGTTCAGGTCCAAAGGTTAATTGGGGCGAGCGTGTTTCCAGCGGGAGACGTCCATCGAGACGCAGAGATTGCTTCAGAGAAGTAAACAGAAACTCTTTTTCTGGAATTGAAGGTGATGGTGGCCGCATAACTTGAAATTTTTTTCTCTGTTTGTCCTTGTCGCCTAATGGTTCGCCTCATAACCCACAACCTCTTGGCCTGCCATGTCAAGGGATGCAACTCGAACAATTTCCCTCTTCAGCTAAAGGACGTTGAAATCGAGACAAGGGAAGCCGAATTCAATCCTGAATTCCTCAAAACCTTCTTGCCAAAGCTCGAATGGACAGCCTTGGTTGAAGCTGCTCGACAGGTCCGTGCACCCTAAATCTGCTCAGGAAAGGCTTCATTCTAGATAGATAGGTGATACATCTTTGCCTCTAGAGCAGCCTGAAATGCTCGATGAAGAATTTCTGCAGAAATTGCATCACGTTCTGCTCCAGGTCAGTCTCGATACCATCTCCCGACGCGGCTTTCTCACTGATCTATCCAGATCCACATCGAAGAGGGTGTCATGGTCTGCCCGAATTGCCAGCATAACTACCCTATATCCAACGGAATACCCAATATGGTGTGATGGAATGCTAATTTCTGGTTTTCAAAGCTAACGAATAACCTCAGCTCTTGGCAGAGCACGAAATAGGTTAATGGCCGCGTTTCGGAGGTTGTCATTGCTGCCTGCCTCTCTTTTTGAGCTTTCTCCCATAATGGCCTTCCAGTACTGTAATGATATGTATATTCGCTGTCGTATTTTGTCGGTCCCGATAGTTTTGTCGGTCCCGATTTTTGGCTTGACCATCAGGAGCGATCAGACAAGTACTCTGCACCTGCCACCAGTATCTACCAGAATTCTCACTGGATTCTTTCGCTTACCGAGTGCTATGATATGTTATTGTATCCGGTTGTTCTGCAAGTTGGTGGCGTTGTGTTGTAAATTCCTGCCCTCCCGCTCGGCGCCGACACCTTTGCTAACCTTTGCTAATCCCCGTTGTTCCTAAGGGTCGCAAGTTTGTGGCGTAGTGGAATTGATTCAATTGAATTCCTGCACTCCAGCTTTGCCCGAGACGTTTGAAGCCGTTTGCTAACCTTGACCAACCCCGCTTGTTCCTGAAGGGTCACAAGTTTGTGGCGTTGTGGAAACATTCCTGCTCTCCAGTTTTGCCCGAGAGGTTTGAGGGAGGCCGTTTGCTAACCCTCGAGTTCGACCGCTTTGAGCCTCGAGCACTCTTCGAGCTCAGCTTTCTGGCTCTGGTCTTCCGGAACAAGCATGCAAATCCATCAAAAGGAAGGCAAGAAGCAATGCTCACATGTTCCATAGTTTTCCAAGAGAGCCTAGAAGCAAACCAAGCGCGTGAAAAAAGCCATCAAGTGGCATGCCGTACGTATGTTGGCCAATATCCTCAATCGATTTTAAAAGCTGAACAACTTCCAGTGAGAGAGTGCGCCTTTACTGTTTGATTTCTCTCTGATAACTGATCCAGAGTCGTTTAAGAATCCACCAATTCTTTGTACTGGCCGGAGGAAAGGAGATCAGGGTCCGTGGATGCGCCATCAGTAACATCACCTCGCGTAATGAATTCGACCCACACTTCTTTCCTTCTCGACTGTCCAATGCAAAAAGCTAAAAAGGCGCATTAATCGGGTTGAACCACCACATTCTCTTTTCCCCCTTGACCAGTACAATGAGCGTCAATGGTGTCCTCCCGTTGAACTTGATGAAAAGTATGTTCCCAATCGCGTTTTACCGACGTCGGAAACTCAACTTTGTATTCTTTACAGTCCCGGTCACGGTCATGCATTGCGTGGCCATCGGTGCAACCATTTTTCGTGTATCTTTCCGTGCCAAACGCAAGAATTTTTGGTGGGACGATGGCCTGGCTGCTATTGCGATGATGCTCGATGTCATGTATCTTATAACATTTTGGTTCAGGAATCCTAAAGCAGGTGAACCTTGAACGTCCGACTCGACTCGTAATATGCTGCTCACCGGTCCCTTCAGGCGTTTCCCCGCCAAATATCCTTCGATTATACATTATTCTGAATTGGTTCCATCTCATGCTGGGCACCACAATCTTATGGCAAGTTGGCCGACTTTTATTCCTTCTGAGATGCTGAAAACAACATTCAGGATGGCTCGTATCAGTATCATGGTCGGTATCAACAGAATAGTCCTACCTTGGGGGAGACTCAGGACTATTGCTATGATCATGCCCTTCGTCTTCACGGCCATGTGGATCGTCGTGATGAGCCAAAAGATCTGGGTGTGCACGAGGGACGAGTCATGGCATCACTCTCCCTCAGTGCAATGTTTCCTTTCCTTACCGATTCCCTACATTGAATTAAGCGGTCAGTCGTACCTCGCATTATTTTTTATCGAATATTGACTCATAATGATTTTCAGTCGATCTTGTGGCAGACTTTATCCTATGCGTCGTTCCAGCTTGTCTTTTGTGGAATGTTGGGATTGAACAGCCGACTCGTCGATTGCTCATCTCCACTTTTATGACTTCCATCGGGACTTCACTGGCCAACATTGTTTATATTGCTTTCATGTTTGGCTCCATGGAGTGGAAGACCTTCCTCATGGTGGCGGTGTCTGCCCATATTGAGGTCAGACCTTCCTTCTGCTTTTCCGTCGCTGATTCAAAAGTCACCAGGCGACGATATCCCTTTTCGTCTGTAACTTGACCATCATCATCCCTGCGACACATCGGTTGGTGCGCCGCTGGAGAGGCGTCACGACACAAGATACTGATGACATACCCGTTCGAGAACTCGGTCTTTTCACGTGGAATTCGCCGAGGCCCACGGGGGAAACGGCGACTCAATTCGATGTCGAGTTGCGCATGGGCCAGCGGGACCAGCATAATGGCAGCTTGGGATCCCTCCATTTTGCCAAACCGACAGATTCAGGCTTTGAATCTGATAAACCTGCATCACTGTAGGTAGTACGATATCGATATTTATTTCTATTGGTTGTGTAGATGGTGAAAATGCATGGCATTAATGATCCCCAGCTTTGCCTTCTGGTTTTCTCGTCTTGAATACGCCTCTCTCTGCGACCGACCTGAGGATGTTTTGGACATTTTGGCTGACTTCTGCAGCAGCTTCGTCTGCAGATGCGGCTTGAGAATCTGGTGGAAAAGTTTTCTTGCGACCTAGGTTCTATGAGCAAAAATACACTCAGTCATAGCTGAGCTGAGACTGACCAACGATTGCCCAATTCCGTGTGCTTGGAATTCTCAGAGTCTCTGTTTCGACTTTCCAACCACAGTGCAAACTGAGACTGGCAAGCCAGACTCGATATTTTGAATAAGACGACGCGTGTGAGCCTGCCCCTAGGTTCAAGCTCTCGAAAAACTCTTCATCTGAGCCCGGGAATGGAAATGGCTTCATAGATCGCTCATAGCGTTCGTCAAAAGTCCACGAACAACAAGGAATCGAGAGGTATCCCGATGCGCCATGCATGGTCGACAACAGAGGGACCCAGGGCGTAAGCTCGTCGGCGTGATTCCCAATGATGAAAACACAAGGTTTGAGAAAATCGGATGATGGAGAAGATGGATCCAGAGCATGAACATGGAGAGCTGCTCTGGTAGACTCTGGATAATGGTCCCATGAAGTTCGAGCTCGAAGATCTATGCCATGTCCAATGTATCCTTCAGCAATTAGAATATGCGTCAAGAGGCCATTTCCACACCTGTAGCAATGATGAGGAATGGAAGGAAACAAAGAAAACTGGATATGCATACCCAAGATCTACAAAGCCACCTGGTGGTCGCGGCCATGCTTTCCAAGGTTCGTCGGGATTGGCATTATCTTGATGAGGAAGCGTGTCACTGAAAGTTATCTTCCACAGCAGCATCAGAAAAGTAGCAATTCCAATGTCCTAGACATAATGATGAAGCGAACGAAATGACTTGTTGATCTGGACGTACCTCAAAAACATGCTTCAAAGGATCAGTGACCTCTTGCCAGCTATCCACCAAATGTTTATGCCTCTCTCGCATGATCAAGTAAATATCCTGGTACGTGTCCCGAGGTACCAGACAATCGTGCTGGACGCGCTTCTTGTAATTAATCACAGCGCCCCAGCCATAGCGGTGAAGGGCGTCGAGAAGGGCGAGACATGTGCGATAAAGCCGCGAATTCAAGTCTGTTGGAGTTCCAGGAAGAGGAATCACTTCAATTTGAAGGGATGACGCGACATATCTGAAGGCGAGGTGCGAAACAGCTGGATGATAATATGGCAAGGTTGAGCCTTCGGCCACGATTGGAGTCAGAACAAGAGTATCGCATTGTTCGCCATTGCTCGTATACAATGTGCAGTATTGCTCCAGGCCAGCGTCTCGACCTGGCCGTCTTGCAAGCAGTTTTCGATGAATACGACGAAGAGGAGTGAGGTCCTTCAACTTCGGAATGACTTGCGGAGCGGAATCATAGTCGAATTCTATTTCAGAAACAATTTCTGAGCGCAGAATCAAGGTGGAATTATATTCAGGATGATGGATGAGCTGGATTATTGCGAGTTCAAACTAAAAAAAAAAGCTTAAAATAAATCGAAAAATGTTCAAGACTAGTGAATATTTACCAGCTCGGGGGGAAAATTAGATGGGCAGACTATCAGAGGAATCCATGAAACATCGAGAGCGGGAACAGAGCCTTTGTAGGGCTCGGGTTCAAATTTCGGCCTTGAGGTCATTGTCGAATGGAAGAAGCGCGTGACTCAGGCTCACCTCGATGTGAACGATGTCCACGACGGACGAGAAATCCCCACTGCCAGACCCCAAGGATAATATCAAGCCTATCAACTACCGCAAGGTATTGCAGTCTTTCCTGTAGCCTCTGATATTCGTTGAAGAGCGGACCAGGTCTGGGCAGCTCGCCAAGCCGTGTCGCAATTCGCAGAGTCAGTCATCCTTCTTTTGTTGCTTGACAACTCTGATGACGCTGCTTTTAAAGCCCTTGCGATGGTGCTCGACAGGCTTCCATGGCTTGTTTGAGCAAAACTGGCGATAGAAATCAATGCATGGAGTATTTTCAAGCTTACAAGGACTGCAAACAGCTCTTTGTAAGTGGTCTTGTATTCTTTCCCTTTCCGCGCTGAACGTAAATAGTTGGATCAGCTGAAGGAGGACCGGAGAGCGGGAAAAAGAATTAGTTGATTTATTCACATATCCAAATCAACGTCGTCACCACAATTGCTTGGGAACTCGCGAGTGGACTGTCATGAGATTATCGACATCTTCAATGAGTCTTGATCCGTTCTGTGGCCGAAAACATTAGCGCACAGACGCGACTCTCCTTGACCGCACTGGAAGAGCATGTTCTTGTCCTGCTCCTGGCTTCGCCCTCGATCCCAGTCCGTTTTCACGTCTTTTTCGCGTCTTCGCCGTCTCCTCGCATATTTAACAAACTTGAGAGCTTTCGGGAGCAAGCACTTGGATCTCTTCCCAGTCAACCCAAATTTCAATCGTTTTGGTCGTGAAGAAGACATGGCCAGTTTGTTTCATCGGGGAGATACAATTCCTTTCATTTTGACCTCAGGAGGCAGGACACCGCCCATGTCGATGCATTCTGAAATACAGAGACTCAAGATCATCGTATTGGCCCAACGTGATGCTCTTACTATCAGGGAAACATTACATTCATCCCTCTCCGTTCCTAGGGATGTCCTCCAGGAGATCTTCATCCACCACCTACCGTCTGGCAGAGCTGCAGCTCGAATGAATAGGAGAGAAGCACCAATGCTACTACTAAGTCAAATTTGCAGTTTTTGGCGCCAAGTTGCTCTCAATACAACCCAACTTTGGTTTGTGTCTATACTTCGACCAAGCAACGTCCACAAATCGAGAATGCCAGTGCATGGATTTCTCGCTCTGGTATCAAGACCTCAAATGGGCTGTACCGTTTCTTCCGTTATCCCAGATTACTCGATTAACTTTGCAGGGATTGGACTGTGGGCTTCACGCGGCCAACAACCTCCTTGCATTCTGTGCAGCCCTCGAGTCATGCAGTATACAAGCAGAAAGACTTGATCCAGATTCCGATTCTGTCGATCTGGGTCGACTTTCCATGTCCTGTCTCGTTTCCTTCTCACTTTGCGAAAAATATCCAACAAATATCGCGAAACCATTCTTCGAGAAGATGGATACTCTCAGACTCGAATACCTAGATTGCCATTGTTGGGCCCAATCTTACACCCCATGGATTCATCTCTTGACCACCATTCAAAACCTTGTAGTTCACATTCACGATACAACCGAAAAAACATTTCTCGACTTTATCCAGTCCAACAAGTCCTTACGACGTTTACGAGCTGATCAAACACCAAGAGGCAGCCCTGCCAGTGGCATGTATACCGAGGACCGGCTTCTCGCAAGACTCATGCCTGACTCGGAACGCTTGCTTTGTCCGCGACTCGAGACATTTGAGATGTTGGCCCCCCAGAGGAGCTTCGACTCTACGACTTCTTGGAAGCCCGATCCACTTTCCAGAGTGACGATGGAATCGTGCATTTCAAACGACCGCGACTCTCCTTCCAGGGTTCCGTCAATCCTGAAGTCTTTGAAGAGTTGGAACCTTTAGTTGCCGCTGGACTTACGGTGGAAATGGAGTACAACAAGGTGCGAGATGCCGAGTCGACTTTGCCAGAAAAACTGGGGCGGTAGATCTCAGGGGTGTTTTCACTGGATGTGACGGGACCTTTTACTAATTATTTACTGACTGGTTGCCTATTGATGTATTTGTTCCATGTAAAATATCTCATTTCAGGTGCTTAACGATTCAATCTCGAATCCGAATCAGCGCGAGCAGGTCAGATCACAACGAAGCAAAGTTCCACGGTCCTGAATCTCGGTTGGATTGATACTACCGACGAGAAACTATTAATTGGTAATTGAACCAGTCAGCCGTATGTCTCTGCTACTGGCCCCAATCGATATAGAAGTAGTTCCGGCAGGGATTTGCCAGCGTTGATTCACGACATCCCAGATGGATAAGTCGAATCGAGACAGCTGCATGGTAACTGAAACACTTTGTCCTGGCGAGACGAAGACACTGTCAAATCCTTTGAGAGCCTTAGGGGCAGAATTCGCCGAGGCAGGAAGAGTGAGGTACAATTGGGGAATCTACAATGGATGTGAGTGGAGCTTTCAAAAGAGCAGTGAATCCATACCTCGTAGCCAGCGACAGTCCCATTATTGGCGACCGTAAAAGTAACAGTAATGACTTTTGTGTGCAACCTTCATCAGGTAAGTCAGGCTCTCAACTTATCAGAAATGGAATACCAAGGGTCAAGAGAAGATCCAGGTCCTGTGGGAGCCACCCCGCCTCCAGAACTGCCACTGACGGACAATCCCGAGTATGCGAATGTGGTATAAGAAAGTCCGAACCCAAACTCGAAGCGGGGTGCGATATTCGCTTGGTCGAAATGTCTATAATCGATAAACAGCCCCTCGGAATAAGGTATTGGAACAATTGCAGCGCTGGAGCTGTATATGACTTGTGCCGAATAATCAGTAACCGCCTTTCCGATCGTGTAAGGGAGTCTTCCGCTGGGGTTATAGAGGCCGTAGAGTATATCGGTCAATCCGTTTCCTTTACGAAGGTTGAGTTTCAAGAGCACATGTGACTCGAATATTATGCATACCAGCTTCTTGACCAGGCAAACCGCTCCAGACCTGAAAAAGACTGAGCTTTTCAAAGGATGGAAGTATCAGTTCTGTACCACAGCGACCACTAAGTTCAAATCAATTATTGTTATCAGCACTCGAAAAACTCTGATGTCTTACCATTAGGGTTATTGATCCATGATTCCATTATTATTGGACCAACACTGTTGACCACGACTATCGTGTGGGTATTGACGCTTGCAACCTTGGCTACCAGAGCGTCCTGATTGATGTCCAGATCAGATTGATCGGCTTGAACCAAGAAAAGTACGAACCCCTCCATGCCACGCCTGAAGGTTGTTTCGGTCACCAACATTGCCTAGTAAGAGGAATAGGAGCGATAAGAATGTCAATAAAGCTCGAGGTACCTTCGACTGTGATATATCCTTCTCCAGAATCAGCTAGACATTCCGTCAAGTCTAGTGTAATTTTGAAATGGATACACCGACCTGTAATGAATACCAAAGCCACGTCTTTTCCAGTTGCCACCGAGGCCGCCGTATTCAGGTCCGTGTCGCTCGTGGAGGATGACACAGTAGTTCCATCAGTCTTTGCCCTGGCAGTAATAGCATCCAAGGGCTGACAGACCATTGGAAATTGAATGGGTGAGAGAGAGAGATATTGCTAACCGCGACCAGATACGGGAAATTGGCCGTCCCTGACCCCCAGCCTCGCATTTTTTTGAATACAATGAACCTTGGATCATCTTGACTCTTACCTACAGCCAGTACCCCATCATCGCCGCCTCTATCTGTGTATCTGATAACTTATAAGTCTCCGAAAGGTCCAAGTAACAATATCCAGCACTACCCATTGATTCCACGTGAGCTGGTAGCTGCTCCGTTTCCAATGATTGCCAGGGTCTTCGGGGCTTTCAAAGGAAGGGTCGAGTTGGTGTTTTTGAGCAGCACGGTTGAAGCAGCAGCGATTGTCCGGATCAGACTATAACCAGTAAGCTTTCGGTACTGTCACGCAAGACATGGAATGTACTTCTTGTGATCTGCTTGTACGTTGACATGGGTTCCAGCGCCAGAATTGAAGGCGTTGAAGTTGACAGCTGGATAGCCTGAGTCTTGACCGAGAAGGTACCAAGCTGCAAGAATTCGTGTAGCCATGTCCGTGACACGAGTCTGCGCCACAGATCCATTGTTCACCGCATTGACCAAAGCAGTACCAAAGTAGCTGCACAGACGGTCAGAGGGTATACCTTGAGGAGTATGACGACCTCACGAAGTTCCGCTTCCAAAAGTGATGTCGCCAGGCATGGTCATCTGTAATGATAAACAAATGAACTGAAATTGAGATTTCACCTACGTCCAATCCCGAATTGACCGAGGTCGTGGAATGTGTAGCTGACCAGTCTGGTATCCGTTGAGCCCCCTCATTTCCCAAAAACAACTGTTGCTCTCACCCGACATAACGTCTATAGCGAGTGTGAGATGGAGTCATCAGCTCCAAAGTAGTACGCACATCCTGGAAATCCGAATTCCCCTTTCAGAATCCCGTTGAGGACCTTGTTGTTTTCACAAGCATAGCTTCCGTTGACTACAGAAATCAAAACGCATAGCAATGGACTTTGAGATGATCTTACTCTGATCTAAAGTTTCATCAGTGCAACTTCTGTTTTGAGAAGAAAGAAAAGTACTGTATGAACACATCACACTTGCGGAATTCGCCTGTACTGCGCGTAGAAACTGTATTGGTGGCGTCAATCAAGTCTGATTACAGGCCATGGAAACTGACCGGCAAGGCGTACAACTCATGTTGCTGTTGGTCAATTGAATCCAGGGTTCACAATCAGAAAAGATAAAACACACTGTTCTATCATCAACTTGAGATGTGCTGAGGGTTATTGTTCAATCAAAGGATAGGTATATCGGCGGGATGACAGACCTTGTATCTCGGAAATGTTCCTGTTCATTGTTGATGTAATGCTTCGCGGTCGCTAGATCGCAGAGTTGAGCTCGTGCTATGAGAAACAACAGATGGAAAGCACCTTGAACACCCGCTGATTGAATTCCAGTTATAGTCTCAAAAGCTCCCTCTCCGGAGAGGTAAGGATCACCTCCAAAGCTGAGTGACAAAGTTAACATATATCGTAGAAGAGACCAAGTTTTCATTACCCTTCCCAGCCCCTTCCTGCAGCCGGTGCTCGCATCTTAAAGCAGGATTGAGAAATGAACAACCTCGGACGAAGTCCGCTCTTACCAAGTTGATGTCTGGGCCCAACGCCACATTTACGCCTTTGCCTTTGAATTCTTGACCCATCTGCAGACCTCTCTGTCTCATCAATGTGCGATTAAAGGTAGCAGCAACATTGATTTGACTTTCCTGAAATGAGTAGGCCATGCAACTCGCGCAGGAAGACTCACGCTGGAAAGACTGAGACCAAGTCTGCATCGCGGACACCAACGGGGCTATCTGAACAAGCCCGGTGAAATGAGAAACTTGATGCTCTCAAAGCACCGACCTTCCAAACACAGTCCAGGGAAAGATATCGATGAAACTGCAGGAGTATTCCCGACACATAGTCCTAAAAGTAACTATTAGCACAAAGAGGAATTTAAGCACAACAGTCCTACCTTTTGACCATCCGACGCCTAGTTCCTTGTGTTAAGAATGTATTTTCCAGAGAAGATAATCTTTCACCTGTGGCCAAGTTAACTTTATCTGCAAGACTTAGCTTCGCGACTGCGGCATTTGCCTGAGATGAATGTCAGTATTAACTCTTCTGCCGAAGTATACGAAGCTTACTTTGGTGTAAGCAGCTTGCCATTCAGGAGACATCGCTGCTACAAGGACTCAGTCTCAACAAGTCAGAAATGCCCCGATTGAGCGACCAACCTGACGATGCACCGATGAAAACAGATAACAGTGCGAAACGAAACATCCTGCAACAATTGGGACAACGAGAGACACTTGGTCTCATGTTTATAGATTTTCATCGTGCCACGCTTTCGAAAAGGTGCTGTACCTCGGAAAATCTTCATACTGATTCTTGGCGATGTAGACGCTCTTTGGTCATCTGGTCGTGCAAGGAGAAACGAAATGGATCATCCGAGTTCTCTGGATATTGTTAGCGCTGAAGCGGCGTCGCTTCGGACCAGAAAAAAACACAATGGTGTCGGCTCCATTGGTTTTTCGGTAAAATTCCGCTCAAAGTCGCCTCCTGGGCAAACCGCTGAGATCACGTTTCAAATTTCTCCGAGTTCTTGTCAAAAAGTACCGGAGCGGGCGGTGGCGATCCCCACACGACAAGAAAGGATAGGTATTGTGGGAATCTGGACTTCGTGTATTCTTCAGACAAGCGCAGCAGGACAGAGCTAGCCTTTTTGTTTTGGCCTGGGATGCTCAGGGAATGAGACCGCAAATTCGGCACTGAATGTTGCAACCGTGGCAGTGGTAGATCCCCAATCAAGTAAGCCTGAAATGCTCAACGGACTCCGTTCGAGCTAGAACTGATCGTGGTGCTGTAGCCCAAAGTTTTAGCCCACGTTCGATATGATGGAATACAGCACTATGACACGTACAGCTATAGAGATCTTGGCTGTTGTTCGTGACGATGAACCTTGACTCGGGGGTCTTGCTCCAATTATGCCACTCATGCGGCGCATCACCAAAAAGTGCTGTTCAATGTTGCAGTTGACCGTGTTGCATCGATTATCGATTCGAGACAAAGAGAAGCAGCAGGTTTCCATATATATCTTGTGCCAGGATAGGATGCCAGGATAGGACACAATGTTGATATTTCCATTTGAAAGGGATGAAAGAGATGAAAGGGATCAGGAACATGCCGAGCATCTTTACCCATGACAGTTGAGTTCAGATGGCAATACACAGGCAAGTTCGATATCAGGCCCTGAGCTCGGGAACTTGATATTCGCAGCTTCAAGGGAAAGAAATTACTACGCAACGGAACGAAAATCCATTCCCAAGGGAGAACAGAACTCACCCTATTGAACCAAGTGGGTGTTTGTGGACGAAACTGCGATTTGCGATTGCAAAGGACTTGCGATCGCCTATGTGAAGAAGAACTTTGACTCGGGAATCTGTTAGTACTGACTGTCAGAGAATAGAAGAGTTTCCCAAGCAGCTGGAAGCAATTCGGGCCGACAAAACATTGACGCAGAAGGCAGAAGGATGGCTCGTCCGAATTATGCCATGAATACAGATAAAAACCATCTAGACGAAGAAATCGAATATCAGAGTCACGAGTAGTTGTAGCGCCACATCACCCTCTCTCCAAAGCTGTGCACTAGTCCATTCATTTTTCGCTGCTCTACTTGTGACTGCCATATCTCGCTTTCCGGCCGATATCGAACGGGACGTATTTGTATTTGACCATATGCCTAGCAGAGAGAGTCAGAAATTTCAGGCAAAAGACGGAGAACACTCACTGAATCTGGCGTCTCATCGTCAAAGCGAATAATACGAAAAAGTATACCACGAGAATGGGCCAGTAGACAGGCACGTCAAATACCTCGGACAAGGTGCAGACAATAGCCAACAATGTCGCTCGAGTAGCCGAAAGCCTGTATGTTGAATTCAGCGCGCTAAAAAAGAAAAAAAGGGACAAAACGCACCAGAACTGCCACTCGGGTAGCCTTCTAACAAAAGGTCTGAATTCATCATCTCGCTGACTCGGCAGAGGACTTGTCGCTCCTCCGTCAACACCTTCTTCAATTTCATCCGCCATTATGTCGTCCTGAATCGAGGGATCAAATTTTGGCTGGAGAAAGGCGAGCAGGAGATTCAAAAGATATATGGCATGGGCGTCTGTCCACAGATGAGAAATGAATCCAGAGAATGAGTGAAGGGCCTACAGCAGACTATAAAAACAAGTAAGTAATTAGTAGACGCAGCAAGTGGGATTTACGGACCAATATACCACTGATTGAAAATGGAAATGAGGGCGAGTTCATATATGAAAGAGATGAAGTAGACTTACGCCTTGAGAGAACACAATTCTGAGAAGAAATATCGACACCAATCCAGCTGTCCCGAGCCAGCGTTGCAGCACATGCGGCGTCCATCTGTCGAGAAGCTGCTGATATTGCCGCTGAACTCTTGTATAAGAGGCCTGGAGATTTTGTATTGGACTAGGTTCTACGCCTGAATCTGCTGAGGCGGACATCATGGTCGCGAAAGAAAGCGAAACGTGTTGGTCACGCTGTGACCGTAGGTCATGGCGCTTGAACTTGTACAATCTCATATTCTGGAAAGTCTCTCTTCCTCAAGGCCTCTGTTTGTGGCCATTCAAGGGCCGCAAGGGTCGGGAAAATCTTTCTTGGCCAATCTCTTACAGCGAACTCTTTCTACTTCGAATTCTCTTCGTGTCGCAGTTTTATCCCTTGACGATTTGTATCTCCCTCATCAAGAACTTGTCGCCTTGTCAAATAAGCATCCCGAGAATCATCTATGGCGCGGTCGAGGTCAACCTGGAACTCACGACATCACGCTTGGTGTCCAAGTGCTCCAGGCATTAAAGAGCGGCACTAAAAAAGTGGAATTGCCGCGGTTTGAGAAGAGTCTGTTCGATGGTGAGGGTGATAGACTTCCAATGGACGGCTCTGGTCCTGCAATCGAGCCACCAGTCGATGTCGTGATTCTGGAGGGCTGGTGTACCGGATTCTTCCCTATTCCACCCATCGAGTTGGACAGGAGATGGACAGGTAGTTGGCGAGATGAGCGACGGAAGCTCCATCTTAGCGAAGACAAGCCAGAAACCAAGAATAGCATCCAAGCTATCAACCGCAAGCTACATGAATACACCCAGATGTGGGCCTTTTTTGATGTCATGGTGCAGGTACGTAGCCTAATTCAAGCTTTACCAGAAAGGTACTGACGACCGTCTGTTAGCTCAAACCAGCCCCCTCTTTAGTCAGCTCCTCCGAATTTTCGGTTATTTATGCATGGCGGTTGGAACAAGAACATAACATGAAGACCCGGAATGGTGGAAAAGGCATGTCCGACGAGGCTGTCAAATTGTATGTCTCGTCTTGCAGCCTTTTCTTAATATTCATCCAATGGTCTTGAAGGTTCGTCGATCGCTACATCCCTGGCTACGTCTTTTTCGGCGACACAGTCAGCGCGAATAGTCTTGAAGACGCCTCTGGGGCCGATGTAATACCGACTCCTCGGTGGCTGGGCAAAAGCCTTCGGATTCTCATTGATGAGAAGCGGGAGATAGTGGATGTCGAGCGGTTTTAGGTGAGCTCGAGCGAGCCATTGTGACCAAGACCGACTAATACATACTTCTAGGCCTTTCTGGCTGGATCGTTACTCGACTCTCCTTCGCGGATCTCCGTACCGCAAGACAATCGACAGCTTCGTTCGGGACTAGCTCAAGCGCAAGGGGGCCTTTGTTCTCCGAGTCGCCTTTGATGCATGATGTCTCGAGGCTATGCATTTCTTCTCCATGTTCATGATTCACCTTACCTGATGGAAGTATTCTTGTTTGGGGTTGCGCTTGTTCTCGTGGCCACCATGTATTTTTCCTTGTACCGCAATCCGCAGGCTCTTCGTTGGTCAATATTGAATGACTCTTTGATGAAGCGAAAACATGCTGTCAGTGTCGCCCTGGTTATATGTTCTATCCTATCTACGCATGGTCAGTGACAATTATGAACCTCAATTGCTCGGGTCGCCACGGAAATGAGTGACGCTTTCCCGCGATCACTTGGCTCACCTTCATAAGTCTACCATGTCGGCCTACGGCGCGATCGTTCGTGCAAATGTGGGTCAAATCCTGCCCGTTACAATTTGGAGTACTTCAGATTTACCCCCAAGCCACATGGATCGCGCCACCGTGACTGTTCACCATACCGATCTGAAATTAGCGCAGAACCTGCCTGGCCTGATCAAATATCTCTGGGCTGTGTTCAGCAAGGAGGTCGAGGACGGAATGACATATCCCCAGGAGGGACCGATCGACCAAGCCGCTTTTGAAGCCTATTTCTTCGCAGCGGATGTCTTCATCGCGATCTCTAGTGCCTTATCATCGACTTTCATCGACGGATCAATCGTGGCGCTGGACATCTCAGAAACCAGAGGTGAACGAACTTGGGAAGAAGCTGTTGCGGGATTTTACTATGTCTGTGCTATACCATGGTGACTGAACGTGAACTGAGATTACTACAGGTGAAACCAAATTATCCAGGAAGATCTTCACATGTAAGTGAATCACATAGAAATCCGGTATCTTTGAAGATCAGAGACTCATAGATTTGTAATGCTGGGTTCGTGGTTCCTCCAGCTGCGCGTGGACGAGGATATGGTTCGGCTCTGGCCAAATCATATGTTTTTGTAGGTCAAGACGCGTGAAATCGACTCGTTTCTTATGTCTTACTTTTCAGAACGCGCCGCAGTTGGGCTATGAGGCGTCTGTGTTTAATTTGGTTTTCGTTAACAATTTGGCGTCTATCAAGCAAGTATCCATCTTTCGAATGAACTTGATATGCTGATATAAGGATACTTAATTTACAGACTGTGGGAAAGACTGAACTTTACCAAGGCAGGGCTTATTCCTCGTGCAGGGCGTCTGAAGCGGAAAGATGGCGATGGTGAAGAATTTGTGGACGCATGGGTGTTCTATAAGAGCTTCTAAAGCATTGTCGCCACTAAGAAATCGCGTCTATCACCACTGAGACCCGGGATTGGAACAACAGACAGAAAGCTTGTACTCCATTTCGCGCCCAAGAGTCCTGGTGATGCCTCGTTGTAGGGTAAAGATATCAGACGGAGTCTCAATTCGCGATAACGACGATAGAAATCAAGTGTTCTCCCGCCTAGCGCCTGTCCAGACGTTCTCTTTCGATGAAAGTGGGTCAAGAGACATTCTTGCAATGAGATAGCGCTCAGGAAGCTTCAATGACCGGGTCCTGAATATTCCAGGGAGTGACAGCCTTGACTCGGGGAAGGACTGGCACCTATAGCCATATCTAGCTTGAAATTGTTTCAAGGACCATTCATCCCGCTGGCTGAGGATGGAATGTAAACTACCGTTAAGACACTCGACGGCTCTAACTTTCGGACATTTTCGGTGTCCGACGCGTCCGATATGACACACTCGGAAGCGATCTCCGGCGTCGAAAAAACTGTCTGTTGCGAGCGACTCGGAGCATCTGATAGACTCCGAGATATCGACTCACTATGAGGTGCATAACAATAGTTGGAATCAGACGTGATCTCCTGCATCAACTATCCATGTAGCCAGGACACGGAAATGGGTGGCAGTACAAGCGGCGCCCCGATGACAAGCTGAATCCAAATCAGGTATACATACGGAATCACTGCCTTGCAGCTAACGGAGAACATCCCGCAGATGCCGAAATCATTATTCAGACCGAGTCACACCACCTTTGCCATACCGGGCACCCAGGGAACCACTTATCTCACGGCGTCAATCTGAATTGCGCCTTTTGTTTGCATCGAGCTAATTGGGAAAAATCAGTCGTTCTCCATCTCGAGCGATAATTCACATTTGAAGTCGATATTTTTGAATCCAGGACTTGATCTCACCTTGAACAGAGCGAAAACGTCTTGAATGTTGGTCCATAGGGACCTCTCGAACTCGGACTATTTCATAGACACCGAGATCTGCTGTTGGCGCTAAATTTGGGCGCTTATGAGCGTCAAAGCTGGTCTGGGGCTTATGGACACTTGTGTAACCAGTCCTGGAGCTCCAGTCAAGCTGGATCCGATTCCGTTCATGAACCATAGCCAAAGGGCAGTACAGACTTGAAAATTTCCGTATCGCTGCGGCTCCAAATACCTCCGAGTACCGGTAAACTGTGCAAACTTATTGCAGGCATCGCATTCAAAGCTCCAGGAGTCCAGGACCTCGGACGTGTGGAATCGAGGAAATTGTGCGATGAGTCGCCTGTCTTTCAGCGATTACTCGGGGAACGTGTACTATGCTTGCCAAGCCATGGAGAATGCGAAAAAGGTCACGTCCAACTTCTTCTGAGAACGGAAGGATCAACCAGGCCCTAGTTAGCTTCCAATCGGAATGAGGCTAACCGTTGGACAAAGTCGTCAGACCACAGCACATCGATTTCGGAACATTCATCTAGGGGTTCCAGGAGGTAAACAGCAAAAGTTGTACCGCTTCTCCGCAAGTCGGAAAATGAGGCTAGGAGTCCGGTAAAATGAGTCGATGAGACCCTGTACCATGCTGTCCAAGCATGTTTTGAGCGTGAAATCGTCTGCAACTCGGAAAATGTGTCTATCAGAACATGTCTATAACGTTTTGATATAATCTTATTGGCATGAAACCTCGCGGCCATGACTTACTGACTAGGGAAAGATCTCCGACACGTTACGACGGCCACGGTGGGCCACGGGCCACTGGCTGCCAATGGGCAAAGTGGGAGGCGGACGTCGGCTCTGAAGCGGTGACCCCATTCAGGAGCTTGTTTCGAATAATCGGAGGCTGTGCGGGAAGCCGAAAGATTATAAGAATGGGACATTCAGGACAATAATGAGAATCAGACCCTCCAGAGAATCTACCATTTTAATCGTGCCACAGCGCCGCATCCCTGTCTCTTCCTTGAATACAATAATGTGAGTCCGTCCAAAACAGGCAGCAGATCTCATTACAGATCCTTTTTCTTCCATAAATGGGATATCCCAAAAAGGGTTGAAAAAGTTTTTCACCGGATCGTTTTAAAAGGTCAATGGTTTGGATTGTTCGCTGATTATTTTCCCTGCAGTGATTTTTGTGGCAGCTCCTGCATTCCTCTTCCGCCATGGCCACTCATATCCAAGGACCTTCGACTGCTGGTATACCGCAAAAGGCGAGTAATCGTCCAAGGAATTTTCAACATATTCAACCAGTGAGTTCATCCAAGACTTGGTTCGACTCCCGGTCAATAATTGCCTTTTCCAGGCGGTTCAGCCAAAAGCAGACCCATACTACGGTCATGAGCGGATTGCCAAAATTGCTGCCTGTTTCATCTCTCACCTATATGACTGTCCCGATTTTCCAGCGAGCAACACCAGTTCAATCGTCACCCAGTCGAGACTCCCTTATTTCATCGCCTACGCGCTGCATCGAACAAAGTTACATGCTTCAGTTACTTTTGCCGCATTGGTCCTTTTGCAGCGCTTGAAAGCTCGCTTTCCGACCGCTCGAGGTTCCTCAGGACACCGGTTGTTCATATCCGCCTTCATGATCGCTTCGAAAGTGATTTGCGACGATACATATTCCAACAAGTCTTGGGCGATAGTGGCGCAAGGCATGTTCACATTACGAGAGATAAATCAGATGGAACGAGAAATGTGCAGCTATCTTGATTGGGAGTTGACGGTCGACAACCCGATTCTCTCAAACTTTGAGAAGATGGTCGTGAACGACTTTGGAGGCGATCCTTCAAGTCGCGGTTCATTACCGACTTATTCTCTGGAACTTGTTTCCAAGCGCGCCAGAAAAGCTGCGGCATCCAGCTCAGCGACTCCAATGCCGGATCCTATTTCCACAGAATCACCCCCGATTCCTTCATTTGCTCAGCATCGTCGCGAATCGCCTACCAAAAATATCGACACTTCAGCGCGACTACAGCGGAACAGCTACAATTCTTCTCCAATTACTCCCGACACTCCATCGCCGGGTTTTGGAGGAAACTCGTCATCGCCCGCTTCATCCGCTTCTCCTCAGACTCCCGTCGGTTTCGAGGACAATGCGGCAAAAATACATTCATACGACGATTCACCGGTTCGCCGTCCGTCTTCGGATCCTCTTAGGTTCGACATGGCCAAGGGTCTTCCCGATATTCATCCATTGAAAGGGAAGATGTTCGCCTACGCGGTCCCTGCTGTCTGGTAGCCTTTCGGCCCTTCAACTTGCATTTTATTCCTCGCATGCGCTCATCGGTCACTATTGCATCGCATATTGTCATTTGTATTTCATCAAGGACTCACTATACCCCGCATTTCACCAACATTCTTTTCTTCGCATTCATCATTCATCGGTATAATCTATATAGGTCAGGTCGCTGTGTATTTTTTGGTCTGCGCTCATTCATCGTTTAATCGACTTGGCCAAGTAGACCTGTATCATTATCTACCGACTTTTTCTTCACTCATTTGTAGTTTAACTAATTGTCGTGGTCTCAATAGCATCAAAAGTAATAAAAAAAGATTCAGATATCATTATTCGATGCTCCAAGGAGCTCCAAGGTGTTAGCTGGCCACTTGGTCTGATAGAAACAGGTCGAACAAGTGTCGAACACTGCCTTGAGGACGCGGTACCGGTCCGTTTCCGCGCAAGTTCCGCCATCCGAATATTCCATCGGAAAACCGTAATATGCCTCGCGATGATGGTCCTTGCCAAATGTTTGTACATTGCGGCAATAAAATTAACCATCGTACGACCAGCAACACAGAGTAGTTTCAGCGCCCAAAGCATGAGGCTTGGCCGCCCGACATATGTTCAATTTGAACATGAAATTATCGCTTCTTGAATTGTCATCTGACATTTTCTCGAGATACCCGAGACCGGCAGAGGAGCCAGATTTCGACTGCAACTCTCAGACCTTGAGGCACTCATACTCTGACTCGGGAACTTTGATTCGCTTGCCTTCTCACAGAATATGACACTCGAACCTTACGCCACGTTGACTGGTTCTCATTTCGCAATGGTTCTGACCTTGCAATTGGCGATTTCAAATGGTTCTCAACCTAAATTTGCGGCCACGGGCACTGATCCGCTCTGCTTGATCATGATCGAGCTGTTTGACGCTCGAAATCGGTGAACAGACGCCCAGAGAAGCGCCGTGAAAAAGCGGCATCAGCGGTTCTCCAGATATTGACTTGCTGTCCTTCGATTCTCATCATAAACTGTCTCCGGTCTCCCCATCCAGTTTCCTAGCATCCGGTGATACTTTGTTTGCTTCCTTGGCAATGGAGACTCGAGTCTAACAGTTGAAGCTGAGGCTGTACTGTTCGGGACTATTGATGCGGGTGTCTGCTACCGGCGCCCATACATAGATTTCTGGCTTCTATTCCACCTCCGATGTATCAGAAACAAAAGACAGCGACATTTCTGGCCTCACAATGCCATTTTGGTCCAATCTTCCAGACTCCCGCACTTGCAATTGCTGTGAACTGTCCGGTAAGACATGTATCTTTCGAGATCTCCGAGCAACATATTCAACTGCGGGATTCTTTTCTAGACTGCATTTCCATCTATCTGGATGTGATACTTCAGAGCTGAAGCTGTACATTTCGTACATATTCGTTGATGATTATTGTCAGTTGGAGTTTGACGGCAGCGCTCTCGTTCAATATTGAACTCATTCTCCCGAGTCATTTCGTGAGCTTTTCACAGCCTATTATTTAGCGCTGTAGGGTCGGTAGGTGTCATAGGACTCTTGAATATCTCCGTTTCTAGAGAAAAAGATACACCTTGATACGCCACCAACATTTTTTAACCATTATCAGGTTACTTATTGTAGTATGATGCATACCTGGAGCAAGTATACGCCAGGTATGTCATCGAACACCTCCCGAGGAGATTGTCTACTTACTTCAAATAATGACGAGCTGTTTGCAAGGATCGACAGTGCTTGAATGACGATGTCATTTCCTATATGGGACCATGGCTCGGGAACTTTCCCAGCCGTTGTAGCAGCTCTGAAGAGATCAAAGAGATCAGCGAATTGATCCAGGACTTGACAGAGCCAAGGAGGCTACTTTAGGCAACTTTTAACTTGTGAAATTCTCCAGGTCAATGACTCGCTGGCACGGATGTGACAGTCACAGCTAGGAGTCAGCCTCACGTGACTCAGTACAAGCTTGCTTCATCTTCTTCTCTTCATCCAGGATGCCTTTCGGACTAACTATGGGCACGGAACGTGCCAAGGCACTGCAAGTATGTCTTTCCACCAAATATTTCCAGGTTCCGCTGGCTAAATTGGTTGCTAGGATGCAATTGAGGCAGGACTTATGCAACAAGGATACAGTCCCGAAGCTGGTGAGCAGCCTAGGCTCCTATCGCACACAATATTTTAATGACCTTTCTGCAACAGATCCAGTCATGGCGGAATACATTACTATCATGATCATCAATAATAAGACGCCTGGTGAGCCTCATTCGTACTTCCACTCCTGCCTGTGGTTAACCTCCTGGTTCAGATCAAATAAATGCTGAATTGGATGACTGTGCGTTTTCTATTCTTGCCCTATTGCTTGAAATCTAATATAATTCCTCTAGTAATAGGCTCAGATTTCAGTATGAACTTTCTCGCCACCTCTTCTTTGTAACCCACTAAAATTTCCTTAGACCCCAGCTTTACCGACTGGCTGTTTGCCGAGGCTGCTAAAGGGTCGACAGAAACTGATGCTCCACCAGTTTCGGAGCCTTCAATCCTTGAACCTGTTGCCGAGCCAGTACGAGAACCTTTGGATAAACGGCTTTCCAACGGACCCCGAAATGGAATCTACCAACAAGCACTGTCTCAAGTTATCCCCAGCACGTCTCAGAAACGCCCAGCTTCGGCTCGCTCTCCGTCCCCTGGACAGCCTAACAAAATTCGACGCACTGACTTGCCTACTGGCCCTCGAGCTATGACGCATGGTTCAGCGCAGCCTTCTAATACGAGGAGCCTCATTGACAGAGTTGGTGGACCAGCTGGACGGAATGGAGGGTCGAACACAGGATTTTCACAGCAGGATGAAATCCAGACGAGAATCGACACCATTACAAATCCTACACCGGAGCAAATGATGATGGCTGGGTTCCCTGGAATGCCTGGAATGGATATGAATGCCATGGCTGCTGGAATGTCGAATCCAATCATGCTGCAGGAGATTATGATGAATCAGATGGCGCTAATGGCACAGATAACGGGTATGATGAATCCGAACCAATTTGCGCCACCTGGATATCCTATGCCGATGGGTGGAGACATGGGAATGTACCAGAATCCTGGTGGAATGCAGAATGGACCTCAAGGGGGGTAACAATTCGGGAGGAGGTCGAGGTCGAGGTTCTGGTCGAGGCAGAGGTTCAGGACGAGGCAGAGGTGGTGGTATGTTACCTCCATCGACAAAATTCACCGAGACGTCTACTGTCGATGTGGTTCCGACAGAGCAGCCTACTCCTGTGACAGCGCCAATCGTTTCTCCAGTGCCAGTCATTGCGAATCCAGATCCCACTGCTGCCCAGAGACCTGGATTTGTTGTTCCAGACCGACCTCAATCTCCGACACTCTGCAAATTTGCCCTTAAATGCACCAATGCCCATTGTCGATATTCCCATCCTTCCCCTGTTGCAACTCAAGAGAGCGGTGTAGTACTGAGCAATGAGGCTTGCGAGAATGGGAAAGATTGCAAAGACAAAGATTGCATAAAAGCTCATGTCAGTCCAGCGGTCCTGAATCCCCAAGGTATGTTTTTGATTTTTTTTTTGGTAATGAACCATCTTTCTGACTTGTTTCTTTTTTGTAGCCGAGCATTCGGCACTTCCTTCTCATGCCGCGCCTCCAGCATATACTCAATCTCATGCTCCCCAGCCTTCTCATTCGAATCAAACAGTATGTCGCTTCGGCAATGGCTGTACTCGAGCGAATTGCACCTTCCAGCATCCTCAGCGAGCACCCTCGAACAAAAATTTCACGCAGCAATGTCGTTTCGGCGCAGGTTGCACACGAGCGACTTGTGCCTTCCAGCACCCTGAAGGTCGAACCTTGCCCTCGTCTTTCCACCGTGGTCTTTCATCGACAGCACCTTTGGTCAATGTTTCCACTCCAGAGGCTGGCTCAATGGGCGGACCCAGTCCTCACAAGAGCATGTCGTTCAAAAACCCTGCTGCTGCTGCGGAAGTCAAAGCCAAACTGGAGCAGCAAGTGAAAGAGATCGAGGAAAAGAAACTTGAAGCTGAGAAAGCTGTCAAGGCGGCACAAGCTGCAGCAAGCAAGAAGGAAGAAACGAAATCCGTTGCAATCACTGCCTAGAAAGTGCGCCGGCTTCCGAGCGCAATTCTTTCCAGTCAGCAACTTTTGTATGTATTGCTTGGTGTATTGCTTAATTTTCCTTTCATATACTGCCACTCGTTTCCAAGTCATATACTTAGTTCACATATTTTTCGATTATTTCTATTGACATTGGAGGGAATAAAGCGTAGTTCCATGGGGTCGTAGTCGACTCCCATTTGCCCTCCTCTGATATGGTTGCGTCAAAGACTATTGGTCGACAATTCGACCACCTCTTTTGTCGACGGTAAGGTTGATCCGGTCACCCTTTTCGAGATCTTTGAACTTGATTGCGCCACATTAATTGGGAGAATCTCGCAAGTGTAGAAACTTACTGTTAGCTCCCTGGTTCTGTGAAGCGACTCAATATCGTCGATACGTGCTCGTGTTTCATCCAAAAATTCTTGAAACCCTTCCTCCTCGACGACTTCTCGCGCCGCATGCAAAATAAGCATGGAATCTGGTCGTACATCGTGGTTTACATCAATGGCGATGATATTGGCTCGGTCGAGATCTGTCATATTTTATCAGTTTCACATCAACGCCTATTTTGACTCGGGAACCTTCCAGGAAGTCAGCTCTCGTCATGATTTGTCTGCACCGCCAGTAGGGAATCACCTGCAAGAGGGTCAGCTTGTATCATAATATCAGCAAGGGATTAATTACTGGCAAAGGCAATTCCCCCGTAGGGACAGATTCGCCGGAAGCATCTCTTTCACGTTCCTGTTCTTGTCGAATCTTGACAAATTCTTGTAACAGAAGCCATGAGCAGGAGCTCCATTTCTGTTCGTCGAGGACGTCATCATCCATGAGCTTCTTGAATGAGCTTTATAATGAGGAATATCACAGCGGTTCTTACCTGCCCAATCAAGCCTGTATTGAGTTCAGCGCGACCCTCAGGTTTTAGGTTTGAATAACTGGCCTATCTGACTCAGCAGCCAGCCCTTCTCGACCGATAACAGATGTTTTGCCATGTTCAGCATGTCCCTCGATCTCGAAACCTAGCACACATGTCAGACTTTCACGCCGAAACACTTGAAAAGTTCCGTACTCTGTTGAGATAGCTTAGCCTGCCACCGACCATGTTGACAACCTCTTTAACTTCAGATGTGGAATACTTGAGCTTGTCGTTCATCCGCATCCGAGTACATGCGTGTATTGCTTCACTGTAATCCAAATCATATATCGAAAGGACCTATCAGAGGTTAATGACCAAACAGAAGGAAGTAGGAGTTTATTTACATGCATCCTACTTGCCGTTTTCCCTAAGACAAATCAGTATTGAACGAGAAGCAACTGAAACTGGTTCTACTCATGACAAAGAAAGGCCAGAAATCGTCTGTACTGAAGACCATAGTCATGATGCCTTGCTTGCAATCAGGTAATGCTCTTTGATTCACATTCCAACACACCTGATGCGGCCCAAGCCTCTGCCCGCTGCTGCAGTTGTAGAAGCATATTTCGACCTTGTTCGTCGTTGTTGAAGTAATGGACGTTGTTTATGATGAGGACCAGTGGACGGTTCCGGCGCGAGGCAGATCTAAGCGCTACTTTTTCTAATTTGTTCAAGGCTGGACGCGACAATTCAATAGACGAAGACAGAGAATGTAAACCTAGAGTACCTCGTTCAATATCGAGGGCTGGACCACCTATAAGACAACGTTCAGCAGGGTGGACATGCACAAAATAAACCTTCAAACCTTCTCGTGGATCGCGTCTCTGAAAAAGTCCAGTCTGCGAATCCTCGTTGTATTCGTAGTTCAAAGCCTTTCCAAGACGCAGCCTGAAGACCTCTAGATCGGCGTGAGCATCACACATGGCCACACCGTCGGCCTATCAGCTTGGTAAATCAGAGTCCAAGAAAGAAGAAACAATCAATACCTGTATAGCGGCCATCGAGTCAAATATCATGGTGCCTTTTCCCGAACCCTGTACGAGCCTTTAAACATATTTTGTGGCAAACCAACGCGCTAGAACCAACCTTGGGGCCGAGAAGCACAAAATAATGTCCTGTCAGATACGCAGTGAGCTGTGGACGCGTATCTGACATAAAGGGAGACTACCTGGCTCTTCTCCTTGCACAATATTATCTATCCAATCCTGCTCCTTGCGTCGAAGATGTTCAGTCCATGGAATCTCAGTGTCTAATTGGAGTTCTAGTTCTTCCGAGTCTTCTTCCTTGTCTTTATTGCGACCCTTTTTGGTGTGTTGAGTTGCCAGCTCCAGAGCTGGGTCGTAGCCTGCCGCAAAGGCAAGTTCAATCTTGTTGAGAACTTCTGCTTTGTACCATTTGACATATCCGACACCACCAAAGAATACTTGGAGAACATATTCAGGCTTGTTGTCGAGTCAAGTTTACTGCAACTCACCTAGGCCTAGACCGACAACTGTTGTCAGAACTGCATCGAACAGAGGTGAGCCAGTGAGCCTGAAGCCTCCACCACCTCCAGGGAGATTCGGTCCTCCGCCTGGTGCGTTGAAGGCGACATTAGGAATAGAAGCTCCTTCGTGAGCTTCAGGCTCTATATCTGGTTCCGCTGGAGGGATCTTGCGAGCCGTCGGCTTTCTTTGGGGTGCTGGTCGCTGAGCACTGATGAATCGACGCGTCACATGAGTCGGGAAAATGAGTGGAAAATGCCTAGAAGCATTTAAGAGTCGGGTTGAATTCATGGTAAGGAATTATCCAACCCAGGGCGACCTGATAACATCCGGGAAAAGGGAACAGCACCGCCTCTCATAGCAGCGTGCCAAGACATTTGCCGCACGTCATTTTGTCAGGTTTCCCCAAGTAAAATGTCTATCACCGTCAAGCCGAACGGAATCTCTGAGCAAAAATAAAAAAATTTGGGAGTCACCGCTAAAGCCTGCTCCATATAATTCCCACGAACGCACGAGCCTCAGCCGTTCAAGGCCACTCACATAAATGGCTTTCTATTCGACAAAATCCCGCTCAACAGCGACGGGGAGCTCATACTCGACTTCCGACACAATGTTAGCCGCGTTTTCTGCCCCCAAAGTCCCAAAAGCGCCTATCCATAATCCCTACGACAAGTTCACTAAGCCTCAGTTTGACGACTTTATCAACGATATCACTGGCACTCTTCGTCGAGCTCTCAGTCATCGTGAGATTCGACCTGCACGGACCTCTAAATTCCTTCTGCTCGACGATAATGCGCGCGTCCCAGATGATATCCCAATCACAGACGACGAACAAGAAGACTCGTCGAGCGAGCTTCAGGCGCGTCGGACAGTCTCTAAAGGAAAAGGTCGAGATCCTAGAGAAGGTCCGGGTCTTGGTGCAGGCAGTTCTACCGAGCCAATTGATCTCGCAGACTCGGATTCAGAGCTGGGAGAGGAGGAAGCCGGTTCTTCAGCTGCAGAGGAATACACAGACGAAAATGCAGAAGAAGAAGATGAGGAAGAAGAAGACGAAGCCGAAGAGCAGGGTGAAGAAGAAGAGGGCGAAACAGAGCAGGAGGAATGGAATCTTGCCGGGACCTCTTCCAGTCACCAACCTCAAGTTGAACACGAGCAGCTGGAAGAAGAAGAAGACCCAGCGTTTTTTGAAGAAAATTCCGATTCGGAAGAAGAGGTTCTTTCTAGCGACGACCATGGACCTCAGGTCAATGGCGTTGCCTACAGCACCGATGAATATTCCGACGAGGAACAGCTTGGAACTGCCCAGCTTCTTTCTGACGGTCATCATCGCCAACAGGAAGGGATTTTGGAGGATGACCAGCGAGAATATCTTGAAGATGAACAAGAAGAGTATCTCGAAGACGAGCAATCTCCTGGTCCGTATTGTATTTTTCGGCCTCGATAACTATGCTAACTCTCAGACAGACCAGCCTGTGGAAATAGCAGATCCTTGGGTTGGACCTCGGACCTACGCTGAAGACTTTTACTCTGGCGAAGACCAACTCGAAGATGCTGGTCTATTTTCTAGTCAAGCCATTGCCCCTCAATTCGAGGCTACCGACGCAGATTTCGGCCTTGAACGGGACGGTCAATTTACCAACGACTTGTCGTATCCCCACGTCTACGACGATGCATCACAACATGCCCCCGCTCCTGGGTCTAGTTCAGTCCCTGCAGCAATCATCTTGGACTGGGAAGATCATATTGAAGAAATTCCAGGCCAAAGCTATTCTCGTTTGTCTCCAACGGAAATTGTGGAAGCTGACGACGACGAGCTAGTCTACCAGGAAAGAGATGAAGAAGAGCAGGAAGACTTTGACGCAGATCTATTTGGAAGCGACCCAGCTGGACCTGAGATTGTGGAAGTGATTGATGTGGAAGACGAAGGTATTAATGATCTTTATACGTGCCCTCAGTGGCTAAAATTTTCCAGATTCAGATGCCACTAGCAGAGAGTCCCTCACCCCTGCACCGGATTCTCAGTTGGCTGCGATTCAGGCCGAGGACGACTCTGAGGTTGACGAGGAAGATGAACTATTGGGTGAAGTAGATCCAGAGTTTGAATATCGAGTGGTCAGTCCATCTCTTATTTTTCTGAGATACATTTTAACATGGCATAGATCGACGCGCAATCTTCCCCGGCCCATCAGAATTCCTCTGGTTCCATTAGTCCCACGCCAGAGCGAGACGTCGTAGACACGGACGATGTTTTGAACCCCAATCTGCCGCCAAATGAACCGGAAGTCGAAGAACAACATGTCGATTATCACAGCCCACCTTTGGCCTTTTCCGACGAGCGTGAAGCCTCAGTTTCGCCACCAGGTTCTCAAGAACAAGAAGAATCTGAGCAGGAAGCTGAGGTTTTCCGAAAAGTACAAGTGGAAGATTTGCGCTGCGAGACGGAAGCATCAGAACCTGAACGTCACGAAGAGGAGGAACCAGAGATCCAACCTGGGGCTGAGCTAGAAACAGAGGCTATTCGAGTGGTAGAAGATGAAGCAGAGTTCCAGCGATTGGCTGCGGAAGAGGATGCGCAAAGAGTGGCAGAACAGGAAGAAGCTCGTCGCAAAGAGCAAGCTGCTGCTGAAACATTGCGTCTAGAGCAGGAGGCGGAAGCTCAACGGTTAGAGCAAGCGAAGATTCTCGAGCAGCAAGAAATCCAACGAGCGGCCGTCGAGTTGGAGGCTCAGCGATTGGAAGAGCAGAAGGAGGCTGAAAGACGTGCAGCTGAGGAATTACGCCTTGCTCAGGAGAAGGAAGCCGCTGAAGCTCTACGGCGAGCCCAGGAAGAAGAGGAGCGACGATTACAAGAGAAACGACGAGCTGAGGAGGAGAAATTACGACTGGCCAAAGAGGAAGAAGAGCGACAATTACAAGAGAAGAGGCGACAAGCAGAGGAGGAGAAAGTCCGACTGGCCAAGGAGGAAGAAGAGCGACAGTTGCAAGAGAAGCGACGAGCAGAAGAGGAGAAAGTCCGACTGGCCAGGGAGGAGGAAGAGCGACAACTACAAGAGAAGAAGCGACAAGCAGAGGAGGAGAAAGTTCGACTGGCCAAGGAGGAGGAAGAGCGACGAGCGAGAGAGGCAGAAGAACTACGGGTGAAAGAGGAGAAACAGCGAGCAAGAGAAGAGGAAGAGCGACGAATCCGTGAACAGGAAGAGCTAAGGGCGAAAGAGGAGGAACAGCGTCGAGTACAAGAGGAAAAGCGACGAGCAAGAGAAGAGGAACAGCGACGGGCACGAGAAGAGGAACTCCGAAGAGCGCGAGAGGCAGAAGCCGCCGAAACCCAACGATTAAAAGAGGAAGAGGATCGACGACTCGCATTTCTAGCTGAACAGGAAAAGCGACGGTTGGCTGAAGAGGAACAAGCCGCTCGGGAAGAGGAAGCTCGTCAACTAGCTGCAGAGAAAGCTCGAGCTCTTCGTCAAGCTGAAGAGGAAGCTGAAGCCCGACGACTGCTCGAGGAGCAGGAAGCTGAACGGTTACGCTTGGCCAAGGAAGCAGAACAAGCCGCAGCTGAGGAAGCTCGACGAGTTGAAGAGGAAGCTACAGCCAAGAGACTGCTCGAACAGAAACGGATTGCAGCTCAAGAAGCCGAAAATCGTCGACTAGCTGAAGAGGAAGCTCAAGCTCAACGGAAAAGAGATCAGGAGGCCCAACGATTGGCTGCAGAACAGGCAGAGAAGGCTCGACGTTTGGCAGCAGAACAAGCTGAGGCTCAACGGAAAAGAGATCAGGAAGCCCAACGATTGGCTGCAGAACAGGCAGAGAAAGCTCGACGTTTGGCAGCAGAAGAAGCTGAAGCTCAACGGAAAAGAGATCAGGAAGCCCAACGATTGGCTGCGGAACAAGCAGAGAAAGCTCGACGTTTGGCAGCAGAAGAGGCTGAAGCCCAGCAGAAAAGAGATCAGGAAGCCCAACGATTGGCTGCGGAACAAGCAGAGAAAGCTCGACATTTGGCAGAACAAGCGGCAGCCGAGGCTGCACGTCTGGAAGAGCAAGAGAAAGCTCAGCGACTTCTCGAAGCGCAGACCGCTCAAAAGGCAGCAGATGAGCTACGTCTTGCTCAAGAGCAGGAGCTGGCCTTGAAGGTGGCGCAGGAAGAGGCAGAAGCTCAGCGAAAGACAGAAGCTCTTTTTTCAGTTAACGGACAGCGATCTTCGAACAATGAAGGTTTGTTATATTTTTCTTTCTCTTTCAACGACGAGTTAACCGAAACTGATCAAAATACAGGTCCAGAAATTGGGACCATGGACGACCTCCTTCGTTTTGTCATGTCAGACAGGCTGCCAAACGACAACCTCGACACCTTTGTTTCAACCATATCCGCTCCTGGTCTGACCGCTTCTATCCAAGATGAGGAGCCGGACCCGGACGACGACGATGTTTTGAACTTTTTGCAGCTCGATCCTCCGGACGATCTTGAGACGCGCTCTTTCCTTGAAACGGCCGGACGCTCAGGTCCTCAGGTCGGAGAGGATGCAGATGATTGCGATCCGGATGAGCTCCAAACATTTTTACAGGCCGAGGAACAGGATCTCGGGGCGACCGATGCAGAGATGGAAGCATTCTTGGGAAAGGTCAGACCGGATCTGAGTCCACAACAGCTAGTAAAGGACGAAGAGGTAGACAAGGTCGATCCCGAGACGGAGGTTGACCCATTCAAACTCATGGGCTCCAAGAGTACAGTTGCTCCTGGACCTGTTGCCACGCCATCCAACGATTCCGATCAAGGGTAAGCTTTCATTTTGGTGTGTCAGAAAATACTGTTAACAGAATTCTAGACCTGTTTCGCCTTTGACTAACGGGAGTTCATCTCGTGTGAAACGTCGCAGAGAATTATCACCTCGCAGGACTCGCTCCAAAACCGTCGGTAATGGTCACAAGGCAAACGGGTCACGAACTAAGCGTACAAATTCAGTGGTCTCTACTGATAGCGCGTCAAGCTCTGGTGCGAGCTCGGCTGCCAAATTGCTGATTACTGGGCGAACAGCCAAGTCACGGTCTCCATCTGTGGCGTCTTCCAGGGGCCCGGTTACAGCCCCGATTGAACAGCAGCCTCTTGCACCATCTCCATTCATACATGATCATTCACGTCAACGAGGTAATAATCATGCACCACCGATCATGCGACCACCACAGCCTTCAAAGATGCCATCGATTCCAAAGCCGCCAATTGCTAGCTCTTCGAATGTTCAAACGAATTCTGGTTCATCTCAGAATGTTGCATCGTCTCAGCCCGCTATTCAAGCCAAGCCAGCACCTTCACCCAGGCTTACTCAAGTCACCACAGACTCTCCTAGGGCAGTGACACGCTCGCAATGTCGATTTCACCGAATCAGTCTTCCACGAGATGATGAAGAAGAAGATAGCCCTCGTCTCTTTTTCCTTGTTCCTGGTTGTTCTCTAGTCGACAGAGAGTTGATGGAAGAAGAGGAAATCGAGGACCATGGTGATGCCAACTCTGAAGATCGTGCACGGATGGTGGAAAACAATATCGAAAGCTTGGATTTCAATCCTAATCTGATAGGGATTCTCCGTCAACTGGTCGGCGTCGATCTTCTGCGGGAGCAAGAGATCTTCTATCTGCCACAGCCAGGAGAAGAGCCTATCAAGGAGAAACACCCTCGACGAAAATCTGCAGTTTCCAGAATGGCGTCTCGTGGAGACGATATGGGATCTTTGCCAAGTAGTCCCATACGTTCACCCATTTCTTCTCGTGCTCCAGCCTCGATTGCTGGTTCGACAGCGTCGGCCAGGCTGAAAACAGAATACGATAATCATTCCATGCTTTCTTATTCACAGACCTCTGCCGACGAGTCTTCTGATCATGAAGGCAGTCGCCAGTCCAAAAAGCCGAGATTGTCTCCGGTCACTGAACAGGCCAGTGTCGCAGAATCCAGCTCGCAGGGGATTTCCAGCAAAAAGCGCAAGCGTCTTGGTGCAGACGCAGCCGAGTATCGACCCGGCGATGACCACGATGACCAAGAGGTCAGTGACCCAGAGAATGTTCGTAGAAGGGGAAAGAAATTGAGGTCAAGTCAGAAGCACCTGAAACGATCTCGGACCACCGAGACAAAAGTTTGAAGACATTTGGTCTTTTTCTTGTCTTCTTGTTCTCACTGTATATGTTCGATTTATATAATAGCTTTGCAATCTTCAATGTACAACAAGTATAACTAGCAAAATGTCTCAATCGGTTACTTTTTGGTGCTCTTCTTTGGTCTTTCTTCCTCCTCCTCTTCATCGCTTTCTTTCGCCCGCTTGGGGACTGGGGCAGATTTTTTCTTCGAGACTTTGACCTCTTTCACCTTTTCTTCTTCGTCGTCTTCATCAGAGCCAAATGGATCATCTACCTGCTTCTTCTTGAGCTTTGGCTTAGATTTGACTGAGGCAGAACCCTTTTCTTCCTTCTTGGCTGGTACTGGTACGCCGCCTTCGGATACGCTCTTCCAGTAGAAATCTTTCAGATCCTATGAGCCGAACTATGAGTCAATCGCTGGGGATTGTTGATTGCAACGGACCTGAATTTCGGCTTCTTCCATGAGGGCCGTGTTCTTCCACGTCGTCGACTGGATACCGCTAGGATGTTTGCTGTCGATACCTAGAGAATAGAGGGTTAACGAAGCAAGAATAGACACAACTAGCTTACCCAAATCAGTCGCCAGGTTGCTTTTCACCCCAGTCAAATTAGCGCCAAGGCTGCCTAGCAGAACCCTCATGACCTGCAACTCTGATAAGAGTCAAGACCAGATTTTGGAAGAACAAAGCGCGCCTCGATGACAGCATTTTTATCGAAGATGTCTGGCAAGTAGAGACAAATAACATGCTGATAATGTGCTCCTGGGTCTGCTGGGGTTGTTGATACTTTGGCCAGATGGGCTGCGGTCGACGCAAGAGATCCAGAGATCAAAGACTCTCGAGTTTTATGAGCAAGGAAAAATGTGAACTGGCGAAAAGCACAAACCCGCGATTTTAGTCCACATTGCGTCAATTTTTTCAGGTGAGGCGGTTATCAACCTAGAAAGTGAATACAAAAATCGGACAAGCGACAAAAACCAACCATTTTCCCGAGACGTATCCATGTTTGAGAGCTATAGCTTTGAGCTCTTCTGCCGCTTCTGCTTGCTTCTAGCCAAAGGTAAGTAATCGGTCTCAATTCTGAAAGTACTTGCCTCTTCTCGCAGTTCCTTCTTGCTCTTGGCTCCCGTTTTCTTGTTGGAGCGAACAGGGATTGACGCGTCGGTCTGGAAAAGTCCAGCCAAGATGAGATCCAACGCTTGAATAGACTCACCTTGATTCTTTCGACCTCCTTGGTGAGCTCCGCCACTATAACGCGGATTTAACTCAGAGGCCAAGGATATCTGGATATACAAACATAGAGGAGCTGCCTCTTCTACAGCAGCTTTTTCACCAGTGTCTTCCTTTGAAGGTTTGCAGCGTTTGACCCACAGCCACGGTTTGGTGCCATCATTCTCAACCATTGAAGGTCTGTACTATATGAAGCTTCAGAATTCATCAAAAGATTCAAAATTAGTAGCGTACCTTCTTGGTAAAGTCGGTTATGGTCAAGTCCGACTTGTCCGACCAATAATATCGAGAAGCTGATGGGGTATCGTCTACACTTGGCATTTTGCGTCTTTCAAGTGAAGAGCCAATTGAAAAAGAGACTGTTTAGAAATGGAGATGCTGGTTCAGGTTGAACCGAGACGCGTCCGGTCACACTAGTCACGTCAAGCCTATGGCTCACCAAAAAAAATTGCTTTACAGTAGCGTATAATATTAGGCAGAGGGTGAGCATTGAATCATTCAAGTGGTAACAGTCCAAATCCGTGTTCTTCTTCTCTAGGCATCAATCAACTTCTCTTCTTGCGCTTCAGGTTCCGTCTTCTTTGTTCCAGGCTTCCGACCGTAAAACTCCGCTATAATCTTGGGGCTGATTCTGTTCAACTGCTCCTTGGGGAAGATTCTCAGCAGCGTCCATGCCAAGTCCAGGGATTCGAAGATTGTGCGCGATTCATAGGCACCTAATAAACGGTTTCAGGTACAACGGAGGAAGAGACGAAGGGAAGCGAACCTTGGCCAACGAAGCCCTTCTCGAATTTATCCAAAAACTCGAGAGCCAACTTGTCTTCGGCTGACAGAGCTTCCTCACCAACAACAGCCTTCATCGAAGCCGCATCTCTGCCGATGGCATATTTGGCATACTGTTCAGACAAAATTGAAAACAGGTTCCAACAAAAGTGAAAAAAAGACTTGCAAGCTGATTCGAAACATCACCATGATCCTTGCGCGTAAGCTTTTCGCCAATTGCACTCTTCATCAACCGAGACAGTGAGGGTAAAACATTGATGGGTGGGTAGATTTGTCGATTGTGGAGTTGTCTGTCGACGAAAATCTGACCTTCAGTAATATAGCCAGTCAAATCGGGTATGGGATGAGTGATATCTACGACTGTCAGCCAAAATAATGCAGTCGCATGGAAAACTCACCATCGTTGGGCATGGTGAGAATAGGAATTTGGGTGATGGAGCCGTTTCGGCCTTGAACACGACCTGCACGTTCATAGATCGTCGAAAGATCTGTATACATGTATCCAGGGTATCCACGACGCCCAGGGACTTCTTCACGAGCAGCAGAAACCTATATAACTGTTATAGAAACAGCATGACCTTGAGGAAGATCTGAGACGAACCTCACGCAAGGCATCGGCATACGAACTCATATCCGTCAGAATGACGAGAACATGTTTCTCTAGCTGATATGCGTAATATTCAGCAGTCGTTAGCGCAAGTCGAGGAGTGATGATTCTTTCGATAGTTGGGTCGTTGGCCAAGTTCAAGAACAAGGTAACTCGGTCCAAACTTCCGTTTGATTCGAAATCTTCCTTGAAGAATCTGGCAGTTTCCATGTTGACACCCATAGCGGCGAAAACGACGGAGAAATTGTCTTCGTGGCCATCAAGGGCATCCTTGCTCGGACCACGAACCAGTCCAGCTTGTCGCACAATCTGAGCTGCAATCTGAGGAAAGGAATGAGATTTGATGGGTGAAGCTGATCGGAGAGAAATGAACCTCATTGTGCGGTAGACCAGCGGCTGAGAAGATCGGGATTTTCTGACCACGGGCGATGGAGTTCATGGTGTCAATGGTGGAGATGCCTGTCTGAATCATTTCTTCAGGGTAGATTCGAGAATATGGGTTGATCGGCGAGCCTATGGAAGTAGTAGTAGGTTCACGTCCTCGATGAAAGTGGAATGAGACGCACCATTGATGTCGAGGTAATCTTCCGCAAACACCTTGGGACCATTATCGATGGGTTGGCCACTTCCGTTGAATATCCGACCCAGCATGTCTTCTGCGACAGGTAGTTTCATGCTGCTTCCAGTGAACTCGACATGGGTCGCCTTGACATCAACTCCTGAGGTCCCCTCGAATACCTGGACAATGGCCTTCTTTCCTTGAACCTCTAGGACTTGACCACCTCGTTTAGTGCCATCGGGCAGGGTCAATTGCACGATTTCATTATATGAAGGAAACTGAATGGCTTCAGGACTGAGACTACTGAACAGAATAGGGACGCACTTTGACGTTGTCCAGCACCACAAGCGGTCTGGAGCAAATCAATCGTCATATCATGGAATCCGTAAGGGAAACATACCCATTAATAGCAGAGACAGTACGATAATCTCGAATCCAGCTTCAGTTTTCCGGGATGCAGTGCAATTATGAATTTGACCGCACCAAGATGAGGTTTGACCCGATATTCCTTCGTAACTGCAGCAGCGTTTATGGCAGCTAGCTCGCTGTCGCTCATTCTAGGATCGGCAACCATTTTGGGAGAGTTATTCGCAGAGTTGAGCACAGCGCTTTACCGTCGAGCAGAAAAGGCAATGTAATGACACGTGAGCTACAAGGCCTCAGAGCAACTGGCACTGCCACTGGCAGCCTGCCACATTATTACTGCTTCATGTACTTGCGCAATTATATCCAGGTCTACGATTCAGTTCTCCAATTAAGGATCTGAAATTTGGTGGCGCTGTGAATTTGTCTATGTTTGAACATCCAGGTGCGACGGATCCTCTATAGAACACGGACACACGGGAACAATAATAATGCAGGGTTAAGCCGTTCATTTACTTGACGGTCAATTCTTTCGGCTGATTTCTCTGAAATTGTAAGATTGAAGTCAAGTCGGTCACTGTAAGTCATATACCAGTCTGAATGCTGAACAACTCTCATTGTCGTGGACTAGTAATCGTCAAAAGTTCGTTCTCATTCTCTCCGTTTCCAAGTCTTTCGACGGCGCATTTGGTCAGCGTGGCGCTGTCAACTATACCAACCGCTCTTACCCCATTACAGCTGCTCGGCCCATTAAGCAATCGGCGTCCAGAAACCAGAAATCAGAACGGGATTCGAGCCGGATAAAAGGTTTCCTCGCAGACAATTGGGTACCCTTTGTGGCGTCAAGCTATTCCTGACCGATGCCAGACTCCTCGGTGGAAATAAGGTGTGCCAGACAACCAGAATTTTATTGACATCCTTGATTCTACAAATGGTTGCTTTTAACTCCACTGAGAAGTCGAAATCAGGACAAGGTCCGAGGGGGAACAATAATGTACGTGCGGCGCAGCGTAGACTTGATGAGATTCTGATGTTATGAAATGAAACCGCCGTGTGAGCATTGCGCTTCAGAACCTAGTTTCACCGTTTGTGAGTCAAGTGTTTATTTGGGTGAGAAAGATCAGAGTAGCCTGAGGATTATGTTGGCGCTCCTTGGTCAGGGAGTCGTTCTATAGCGTAACGACGGCGAACAATATACATCAAAGGGATCCCAGGAATTTGGCGAATTCTTCTTCTTAATTCGCGATCACAAGTAGCGACGACGAAGCATTTGTGCGCCGTGACTCGTTTCACGAGACAATCATCGGCGTATGTTCCAGGATGGGTACAAGGCAGCCGCTCGAATCGAGGATCTCGGGCGACTCTGGTTGTAGCTGTCAGTATTCACACAGCAAATCTAGGGGTGAAAGCGTTACCGAAGCGCTACACGGTATTTATGGCCCAGCTTTTCGAGTTCTGCCATAACACAGTCTGTAACACAAGGGATGCCTACCGAAACTGTGAGTAAATGATGTTTCAACCGAGGAGATTAGCAGACATTTGGCATAGAGACAGTCCATCATGCCGCTGATCAGCTCCAATTTGTTTTGGAGACTGAAGTTGATGAAATTCGTATCAATTAGAACACGATATGGGGGAACCAGCGACGTGTTGTGCGCCAAAAACAGGGAGGACGCGACCGGAGCTCTGCAGCATCGTCAGACAGCAAAATGAGGAGAACGAGAAGGCTCACACTCGACGGACGGCTGCAGCCTGCTCAGCTTCCTCCTTTTTTTTCTGCTTCAGTTGATTTTCCTTCAACCGAGCATCATTGGGATTGAGCATACGCTTCACGGTAGCGAATTTTCTGGTCTTCTTGGCTTTTCCCTGTTGCAGATATGAAGAGATATTCCTTGGGCTTGTAGAACGACATACCATGGTGGAGGACAAACTATCACTTTTATGTAATCGCCTTCAGTGGCCCGATTTAGACGGACGCGCAAAAACGTGGATTTCAAAAGCTGAGGCGCACTGTGGAAACGTACGAGAAAGAGTAAGAAAAGCGGAGTAGGAAAATAACATCATCTCGCAAAATACAAATCTGGCTTACGCCTCAAACTGGGACCGCATGGCTGATGGAAGACGCCCGCAATTCCGGCCGTGGACGCCACAGACTCCGACAAGAGGCTGTTACATCGTGATCCCATTCTACCAGCATCGTCAGTTATTTTCCGGCGCTGCAGCCTAAATTTCAATGGATAGTAAGTCAAATAATACTCTCGCCACAATAAATCTCATCAAATTATTTTTCCTATTAGCCTGTGCCTACAGCGGTCAAGAAGAACCAGGGAAATCAGTCGACGTTTCCCCCAATAATCCTGAACCAGCACCCATGGATGGGCTGGCGCAGTATCCAGACTCTGACGAAGATCATGGAAATAATGGTATCACGGCCGACGGTCCTGCTGATGGGAAGCCCGTCCCTATTGTGTGCGTTTCCCATTTGCCCGCTCACTCAAGTCGAACCTCAATTCCACAGTTATTCTGTCTGGCCAGACAAGCCAAATCCAACTCTTTCACCGCTGTCTGCCATGTTCACCGAAAATCTTCCCCATTACAAGCAAGTATATCACACGGATCCCAAAACCGGAGAACAAAGGACCACCATTTTAGACCCCACTCGAGTCCTTGTACCAGGTTCGGACCACCTCAAACATTTCTCTGACCTCAACCCTCATCTCGTCTTTTTTTCTCCAGCTCCGGCTTCTTGGTCGGGTCGTACACCGGTTAGTTCCTTGAACTTTGTCCCCTTTGTTTCTCAACAATATTCTAGGCAGAAATCTTGGCAGAAATCCCCAAATTCGAACCTCAGCCTGACTCGGATGAGGAGAAAAACATTCATTTCAATCCGCCACCTCCCGAGCCAATGAACCATGAACTAGATTCGGTTCAGCCCGAAACCCGTCAGAATGGTCATGTTGTTGTCGAGAATGGTTCAGCAGCGCCAACAGAGCCAAATCTTATTCCTCCTATCGCGACAATGGGTGATCCACCCGCGCCGTCTTCTGCATCCCATGTTGTTCCCGATCCTCCTTGGTCTCGCGACGGTCCCTTTGAACTGAAAAGCCAGGCGACTTGGTCAGACAGCGAAAAAGGTCCTCGGCTCAGTTGGCAGCCTACGGTCACCACCCGTCGGGCGAGAACCAGTGCGCGTCGAGTATCTTCTGGCGCGTCTGCTTCGCGACGAGGTGCATCCCTCGATGGCGAAGGCGACGACGAAGAGCCTATTGCGTCGACGAGCGGTCCTGTTACTCGCAAGCGAAAGAGCAGCAGTGATCACACTTTCAGAGCTTCTCCTTCACCGTGGGGCGCTTCTTTGCGACATCTACTCCAAGATAATGACGAAGCTGAAGGCAATCCCGATTCTAATATTCGCAGCTCTTCTTCTCGCATGTCAGCCATGAATATCGACGATGATTATGAAGAATCTGTCTCTGCTCCGCCTGTTCGCAAAGCAGGAGTCCCTCGAGTCATTCGCCCAGCTCCCAAAGCATCTACTGCCATCGATGGACCCAGTGACGACGAGGACAGCGAAGAATTTGATCCAGATGATGAAGAAGACCAGTTGCATAGGGGATCCAACTCCGCTGGGGGGGCTTCATCAAAGTCGCCAAAGAAGAAGCGAAAGGCTGGACGTTTCAAATGTACTGTCGTCTGGTGCAAAGAGACGTTCACCCGTCGCAATGATGTGAACCGACATCTCAAGAATGCCGCAGTTCATCGTAACCGAGAGGGAGCGGGAGAAGACGACGGGGATGATAAGAGATGCAAATTCTGCAATGCTGATTTGTCCAGGGCTGACGCTCGTGTTCGTCATGAAAGAGCTGGAGCCTGTGGAAAGAGAACTGGGCCCAGAAAAACCTACAAGCTTGGAAAAGGGAAAGCAGCGCCACCTGACATTGACTAGAGCCTGAAGACTTGTGGTGTTTAATCATCTCTATTTTTCGGTTACATGTAAGCCAGGCAAACCCCTGCTTCATTCCTAGCTTTGTTCCTTTTTCCTTTACAGTCAATCAACAGACGAAATTCATTCGATCCATTGGTGTATCACTCCTCTCCATATTGTTGCATCTATACTTTATCCCTTTCTGCAGAATGAAAAAAAAGAACTGAATCAACTTCGTTACCATTTTGATGCATAGTAGGGCCAAGGTGTTTCGCCCATCGCAAAAAAAAGAAGAAAAGTTTTTGCAGGACCTATCAAAGATGCGATCAGAACCGTTCAACAGCTCTTTGACGCCAACTGCCGAATAGCACTGGATCCTCGGGACATACCTCAAGACATATCGCCAAGAGCCTTTGAGAGCGGAGAAGGACGAGACAGCTGCCTATGTCGGATGCAAATCTTCAAGCTCGGACTTCGATCATTGGAGACTTCATTAGCAGAACACAGCCTCGATGTTTCGGAGATTTGAGAGCAATGACGAGTCCTATAGAAACAGCGTTAAAATAAACAGTTCAGAATTGACATCAGCGGGTATAGGGCGGTGATATGTTTTTTTTGGACCGACCAGAGATGATCCACACCCGACGGTGCCTTTGTATTGAGTTTCAAGAAGACTTGAGCTGCTTGGAGCCTCCGATTTTGCTGGAGCCAATGGAATCGCTGGATCATACTGGTTCAGAGACTTGTTTCTCGAAGATCGAAAGTATTCGTATCCGAAATGGAGACCAGCCGCAATCGCGATTCGAGCAAGCGCTGATAGTAATGTTGTTTCATTGGTATACATACCCGCAGCGGCCATCCATAATGAATGATACAGATGGCGTCGTCAGCAGAATGATAGAGAGCTAGTAAGAAAGCTCAACGAGGCCGACGCGTCGGAAAGGTGACCTCGGCATATGCGAAGTTCCTTGTCCTTTTCTTTGTTTTTCTTCGTTCAATTGAATAATACAGTGGCGGTCCGTGCGATTGCTGTGCTAAAATTTTTCTGGGTGACCGTGACGGTTGCGGAAGAATGTCATTTCTTCAGAAATTGCCTGAATAGGACAAGCTGACCTTGCAATGGCCACCACGTACAGGCTTCAGTTCAGTCTACTCTGGACACCAAACTAACAACTAGTTGGTTAGGGTAAACGAGTCCAACTCGGATGTCGACTTGCGATGACCAACCGGAGACCAACCGGGAAGCTGATGAAACAAGCACAGGAACAGATCTGACCGCAAAACCTATATAAAGGCCGTCCAGAAAATGACTCCTTCATTATCAGGCCTACTCTAATACTCCCTTTATTAATATCATGCCTACTCGAAGCTCATCCACCCACACGTATTCGCCTCGTCGCTCCTTCTCTGTCTCGATCGTACCAGCGAAGCCAACCTCGACACCTTTGACCAACATTGCTGATGCCAGCTCGTCAAAATCCGTGACATTGCTCTCCAAATTCATCGAATCTCACAAGGAGCTCGATTCCTACAGGTTTCGTAGTCCATTTCTCGTTCTGTGTCTCTATTGACCAATCTCTAACAGGAATGGGAAATCCGTCACCGTTGACGGTCAAACCTTGAGCATAGCTGCAGTTACTGCTGCTTCGCGATATAATGCCTCTGTCAAGTTGACGACATCAGCCAAGGCAAAGGACAGGGTCAACAAGAGTCGCAAGATCATGGGAGACAAGGTTGACAATGGAATCTCTGTCTATGGAGTCTCTACGGGATTCGGAGGCAGCGCTGTTACTCGCACGGACCAGCCTCTGATTCTCGGACATGCTTTGCTCCAAATGCAACATGCTGGAGTCTTGCCCTCTTCCACCGAACCGCTCGATGCATTACCTCTTCTTGATCCAATGGGTTCTACCACGATGCCAGAGTCTTGGGTTCGAGGTGCTATCCTGATCAGGATGAACTCGTTGATTCGTGGTCATTCTGGTGTCCGTTGGGAGCTCATCCAGAAAATGCAGCAACTTCTCGATGCCAACATTATTCCGATGGTACCTCTAAGAGGAAGTATCTCTGCTTCTGGAGGCAAGTGTTCCGATCTATCCTTTGTGCTGTGCTGACATGTCTTCTGCAGATCTTTCTCCGCTGTCTTACATAGCGGGGACATTATGTGGGAATCCATCTATCAGAGTATTCGACGGGCCTAGTCAATTTGGGTCGCGTCAAATTGTCTCGTCTCCGCAGGCTCTTGCAGCTCACAACATCGAGCCCTTGCCCCTTGCTTCCAAGGAACATCTAGGAATTCTGAACGGCACTGCTTTTTCTGCATCTGTCGCTTCCTTGGCCTTGAACGATGCGGTACATCTTGCTCTTCTCGCGCAAGTATGCACTGCGATGGGAACCGAAGCTTTGGCTGGGAATCGAGGCTCCTTTGATCCATTCATCCATGCTGTCGCACGTCCTCATCCTGGACAGGTTAGATTTCGATGCAAGCTTTATATCCCCTTATTAATGCCTTTTGACCAGGTGGAATCGGCCAAACTTATTTGGGATCTTCTTGAAGACAGCCACTTTGCTGTGATTCACGAAGAGGAAGTCACTATCGCTGAAGACAAGGGCCATCTTCGCCAAGACCGATATCCTCTTCGGACGGCCCCCCAATTTATCGGTCCTCAGCTGGAAGATCTTCTCGCTTCATTCTCCACACTGACCTTGGAATGCAATTCCAGTAAGTAACACCGATCTTGACGAAAGCTCAGATTATTGATCGTACTATTCTAGCCACCGATAATCCTTTGGTTAATCCTGAAACCGGTCATATTTTGAATGGGGGCAACTTCCAGGCGATGTCTGTGACAAATACCATGGAGAAAACTCGACTATCGCTCCACCACTTGGGGAAAATCATGTTCGCACAGTGCGCTGAGTTAATGGACCCAACAATGAATCGAGGTCTTCCACCGAACTTGGCTTCGACTGATCCTTCCTTGGACTATCATGCAAAGGGTATCGATATCGCTACAGCGGCATACGTATCTGAACTCGGATTCTTGGCCAATCCTGTTTCTACCCATATCCAGAGTGCCGAAATGCACAATCAGGCAGTCAAGTGTGTAACAAATCTATTCATCGATTATTTTTCTCTAATCTAGTTTCATAGCTCCCTAGCACTTATCTCTGCTCGACAGACAATCAACTCACTTGAGGTCCTATCTATCCTGATCTCGTCTTACCTGTATGTGCTCTGTCAAGGTATGACCGTTTTGTCCTTGTGGCTATCCATGATACTAATGATCGCACATAGGTCTTGATCTCCGAGCTATGCAGAAAGAGCTTACCGAAGGTGTCAACCGGATCGCCAGCGAAGAATTGGCCCACCATTTCGGTCGGGTGCTATCTCAGACAGATCTGGCATCTCTCACTGCCAAAGTCTGCACTGTCCTTGTGGAATCTCTGGAGGACACAGGCACAATGGATGCTTCAGAGCGAATGGAGAAAGTTGCTGCCTCCAGTACATCTGTTCTGGTAGATGTCTTGACCGGTCAAGCAACTGTTCAGCCTGAACAACTTGGTGCTGCATTGACATGTATTCCTGCATTCCGGACGGCTCTCGCCACCCGAGCGACCTCTTTCTTGATTGAACTTCGAGGCGCTTACCTCTCGGGAGAGCGAGGGAAAGCTCCTGCCAGCCGGCATTTGAACAAAACAAAACCGCTTTATGAATTCGTGCGTCTGACGCTTGGAATTCGCATGCACGGAGCAGAAAACTATAGCCGTTTTGCAAACGGACATGGTTTTGACGAACAGACAGTTGGACAGAACATCTCTTTGATTCATGAAGCTGTCCGAGATGGAAAGCTTCAGCCTGTCCTGGTTGGCATGCTCTCATCAATTTAACCTGTATTTTTACATCTGCTGCAATTGGCGCATTTGTACCTTATTTAAATAATTAAACGCAAAGTAATGCCGTACTGTACTTGCTGTATTAGCCAGTAGTTCAACTTAATGTCTAGATGACCTTCGAAATTTGGGAAGGAGACGAGCGAGCGCTGTCTTGTGAGGTTTCGAGGCGTGTAGAAGGGACGTGACGGACACGTGGTTTGCTTTTGCTCCCTTTTCGCCAACTTTTCGCTTCAAATCTAATTCAATGCTCGACTGCGAAAAGATTCTTCGTGCTCGTTAACCCATACTACTATACTCGCCCTTTTTGTACGATTCAAGGTCGTTTTTACCAGTCCATCATAGCCATCAGAGCGGCGAGGACAACGAAGCGATAGACGGCTCTGAGGATATTTTGCCCTGACTTTTCGCCACGGCGAGACCGCCAGAGATACCATTGCGGCCACAATAATCTACAATCTCCCCTCTCCTATATTTTCTCGACAAAATTTCTGTTAGCCTGCCGCGAGCTTTCCAAGGTCAGACCTCCACATCATTTCTCCCTTGAAGTAGTCCTTATCCAAATTTCCAGCTGTTTGAGCATGTGAACCAGAGGCAAGCTAGGGGTCATGGGCGACTTTCGGGGCGTCCCATAACCTCAGGTGAGCTAAAGGGACTTGAAAGGGACACGATTACGCCGAGCATCGTCGGAATTCGACCGAACAGCTCGTACTCGATCGTCTTACACAGGGATAAAGAGAAGGATGAAGCAGGAAGCAGAGGATACTGGCCCACATCGAGCAGCGAAGCCCGCTGACATTCAGCCTCCACCTTGTCACAGCCTTTACCAGGTATTCGCCTCTTTCAACATTCGCCTCGTTATGCTTTGTTCTGCGACAAGATCATCATCACCACCAAGCTGGGACATCATAAACAATTAGACGACGATTTCCTTCGTCTCGCTCAGCGTCGCCCTCGCTCTCATGGCATTTAAGCTCGAGCCGAGTCACCATTCATTTCCTCTGACGGTGCCTGCGCCCGAAGCGACATCTGCCAATCAAGCCTTGTCGAGTGCTGCTCCACTGCAGAGGGACTGCACGAGATTCTCAATCATATCATTCCACTATCCGCCCTGCTCCTCGTTCGAGCTGGTCTTCACTGCAACCGGGTCAATCATACTGCAGTCCGTTTACTTCATTCAGATGAAACGCTCGCTCTACCAGGCTCTACCATCCCCTTCTTCTCAGCCCAACCCATGGCGTCTAGTATCTACATTGATTCATGGTCCTATCATCATTGTTTTGCACACAAACCTTGAAATGGTAGCATCCTTCGTCGATAATCGCTCAGAAACCGCGGCAACCCGCGTTGATTCCTGGTCTTGCCATAATCGTTGAAACTGTGGCAGCCCCACGTTGGTCCGAGGCCTTCCCTTGATCGTTCAGAATTCGTTCAAGTTCTTCATGAACTGCAGATCGTGGCAGCCCCACGTCGATTCTTGGTTACACCTTAATCGTTACATCTTTAAAGGCACGAAGCAGCCCTTCGTCGACCTTAGAAAAGGACAGCACCCCTGCTTGTTTCTTCACTAGTGGCAACCCGTTCAACATGGCTTACCCTCGTTCAAAGGTAGTCCTCTTACGGATTGGTCCCAGTCTTTTCTCTTACTTCCTTTCCATTCAGGCTTGCCATGCCTTTTTGCTCTTGCACAACTCGCAGTCGTACTTCTCTGGGTAGTCGGTATAGGTGAGAGAGTTCGCTCTCCGCTGACCAGGTCTCAAGAAACAGCGACTACTTCATACTGCCCAGTTCCATCGACTTCATCCTTGTCTCCAACAGCGAGAATTGCAGTTTTTTGGCCCCGTGTCTCTTTATCATATTCCTGTCACGGGCACTCTGCACAAGTTTTCCGTATGATCACAGTGAATTGTTCAGTCTTTGCTTAAAATACAAGATACTCTTGAATTCGTACATCACCACTCACCTTGTTGCAGGCGTCTGGCCACTATCTAGCTCGGTTGACATCGGTAAATCATCATTACGAGACATAGCCCGTCGGTGAAACTTCAGCTAAGGGAGCAGTTTGCAGTTTTTGTGGTCTTTTGTGGTCCGATCATAAGCTCATTGTCGGGTATTTCAAATTCGGTGACACCAAGAACTTTCCGCAACTTGTTCCACTCCAGAGCCTCGTCTCCAAAAGCGAATGGACTCTTAAACATTTCAGCAGGTCCCCGGGCCTATTATCTCTTGCTTAAATGAGTAGTAAAGTTTTTCACTCTTTACAGCTGCACTCACCTCTTTCAACACCTGTGATAGTATAGTCTTATCGCTATTGGGTGCACCCAATGCACTGATTTACTGTGGATCATTTCTGTTACTTGACGGGCCAATCTCAAGTGCCTAGTGACATTGGGCTTCAGACATTGGTTGTCATACTACTCTAGATGGAAGAGTCGACAATTCAGGGATATCCCAGGTCATCCGGACCCCTTCTCGCACTACCGAGCCTGGTTTCAAACTACCTCAATGGACCAAGCAAGTCATGATTGAGATAACCTGGTTGTAGCTACATCATGTACATGCCCTGTCTACCAGCTACTACAAGGGATGTCAAGACCCAAAATATCCATGACTACTCGAGCATCCTCCAAACCACTCATTTGTGGCGCAATCACCCATCTGCATATATCAATTATTTCGCCCAAAATTGGCAGTCACAAGGTGACTCTCTATGTTTCATACCCAGAGATAGACACTCAAGTCTGCTCTGATACAGACCTGCATGATCTCAGTCTGGATATCATGTACTAAATCAAGTGCTATCATCATCTGAACTCTGAACTCTGCCACCTTACGAGACCAGCCCAGAAAATTTAGATTTTTGTTACCGTGTTGATCTATCTATCTATCCCACCATAAGTTGAGGTACATCACGAACTTCAAGCAATACTTAATCTGCTCCTTGATATTCTTGTATCTGATCCAGAATGTGACAACTCACAATCTGACTTCAGCAAACACAAATCAATGGTTATTAGCCACAGAAATTCAACACTCAGCAAATTCCATCTAATACACCTCTGAACCCACAGTTGAACTATGTGACCTCAAACTCATGGAACATCGGTTACTATGCCTGTGGTCTTAGGTCCTCAGAAATTCATACACTCAGAAGCCTGAGCATTTTCAGCCTTCAACATTTGACATTGACCACAACTCACGTGCCTTGCTTATCCCTACACAAAAGGTGTTACAGACTCATAGGCTAAGAGTTCATTCAAAGACTCAGTGCTTTCAAAAGTTTCAGACAGAGATTTCACCAAGTTGATCGTTTTAAATATGAGTATATTTTGGTGCTTGCTTGGAGTAGCATAACAATTCCCATTGGTCAATGAACCTGTCTGCAGGTGATCTAAGTGACCAGGGACCTCACATATGTCTGTTTTGCCTTGAGCTCTTACTACCAGATAACCTGACATATGCTTGATTTTCTGCACTGTATCACTCGATACAGATTTCTTGTACAGACCTGCTGTTCTGAAATTGGTTCAGGTAGACTCAGAAGTCTTCCATAGGCTTGACTACATCCACACAGAGATAGCTTTACAGATTCTATGACACACCCATGGCTTCCTTCTCATCTGGGTTTCTGTAGACTTTGCTTGACTCACCCTATGTTGGAATTGGGCCGTATTACTGCTTTGGTTGTGAGACCTCTTTGTTACAAGCTCATGAAGAGCTCTGAATATCTACTACAGTATTTATACTATTCTCAATATATTCTGGAATCTTCAAGTACCTTCACCGTAGTTCTCCCTTTATCAGCAAGGTTGGGCTTGGTCATCAATCTCCGATACATGCCGGGGATTATGCCGGATTGATCTCCCGACAACACTCCCTCTCAAGCCTGCATAATTCTCCAAAAAATCTTCTCTAAAATCAATCTAGGGGCTCATCATAGCTCCCTCTGAATCCGTCATGATCCAGTCGAGGTAACCTGACCATATGTTGTCCTGAATATTTTTCGGCCGTCATGCCGATCAATAACTCGGTAGATCTTCTCCGATCTGTTGTGTGTGAAACGCGACATTGGTTGATTCCTCTTCGTTCTCGGGACAATCCCAAGATAAATGTCCATCCTTCTTGCACTTGTGGCAAGTCTTCTTTCCTTTTCCTCCCTTTGCCCAGCACTGATCAGTTGCATGTCCTCTCTTGTGACAATTTCGGCATTCTGATTCGTGACGTCGTGCAACAAGGGTTGTTTCCTCTGCAAATAATCCCATTTCCTTTTTCCTTGCCTCCTCTTCAATCAAGGCTGCAGATACCTCTGCGACAGTGAGAGTGTCTCGTGTCATTAATGCGGTCGCTATGGAGCTGTACTCCGGGTGTAAGGAATAGATCAAAACATCGGTGGTATCTTGATCTTCAAGTTGCAGTCCGATGGACTTCAACTGGGATGCTAGAGTTGTGATGTCATTGATATAATCGGTGATGGGTTTGTCGGTGTCATGATGGTACGCGTAAAATCTGCGCTTCAATGAGATTCTGGCTGATGCCGAGTTCTTCTCGTAAATGGCTGCTAAAGCTGCCCATGCTGCTGGACCATCTTCACAGTCTCTGATGTACTGTTTCTGGGTTTGTTCAATGGTGAGTCCAATGGCTGTAAGTCCATCTTCAGCTGCCACCTCCCATTCCTCTAATCCTTTCTGCTCTGATGCTTTGGGCTTCATTATCTTTCCAGAAACCACTTTCCATGTACCAGCTCTGCGCATAATCATGGAGATATCAAATTTCCAATCATAATAATTGGTTCCATTGAGTTTCTTCATGGATGCAAGTAGCGCGTTGACGTTTGACGACATTGGAGCGGAGAATGAATATGAGTAAGCAGAATACTATGAGCTTGTGTTGGAATTGGGCCGTATTACTGCTTTGGTTGTGAGACCTCTTTGTTACAAGCTCATGAAGAGCTCTGAATATCTACTACAGTATTTATACTATTCTCAATATATTCTGGAATCTTCAAGTACCTTCACCGTAGTTCTCCCTTTATCAGCAAGGTTGGGCTTGGTCATCAATCTCCGATACATGCCGGGGATTATGCCGGATTGATCTCCCGACAACACCCTATGTTCCATGTTCCTTGGAATCCATTGATTTCTGTTTCCTTAGAACTTGTTATCACCGTCTTCCAGGTTGTTGTAACATCTCCCAGAAACATTGGGATGTTTGTTTTGTCTTTCAATACTCTAATCATAGAAATTGTCTTTCATCATTGACTATTGAGACTGGACACATCTGACATGTGAGGTTTCGAGGTGTGTGAACTCTTGGGACGTGACGGATACGTGGTCTGCTTTTGCTCTCTTTTCGCTTCAATGTTTGACAGCAAAAAGATTGGTTGTGGTCGTTAATCCATATGTACTACTCACCTTTTTTGTATGATTTGAGGTCGTTTTTTGCCCACCCTCCGCATATCCATGATCACCAAGGGCACATACAACATTTTCATTGAAGCAAGGACTCACAGCTCAGATCAGTCCCAAGTTCAAACCAGATGTACATCAACTCAGATTAAAAACAGTCTATTGTCTGGCAGAGACTAGTAACCAAACTGCTGTCCATTGATACAGCTGAGAAAAGTCCTACTCTGAACACATATGATACTACAAGGGTGCTTTGTCTCAGTTGGATCTCCAACTTGACAAGCTTCCTTCTTCCAATGCTTGCCCAGAACAATCTCATAGCCTGAAGACTTGTGGTGTTTGATCATCTCTATTTTTCAGTTACATGCAAGCCAAGCAAACCAGGGCAAACCCCTGCTTCATTGCTAGTTTACTTCTAGTCCGGTGACCCATCCTCTATAAGGAACCTTGACAAGAGGTTTGCCTCTTGCTGCATCAGAGAGGCTGGTTACAAGCCTGGTTTGTTTCCTTTTTCCTTTACAATCAATTAACAAATGAAATTCATGTGATCCATTGGTCTATCACGCCTCTCCATATTCCATACTTTATCCCTTTCTGCAGAATAAAAAAAGAACTGAGTCAACTTTGTTTCCATATTGAGTAGTGGGGCCGAGGTGTTTCGGCAGACCTATCAAAGATGCGATCAGAACCGTTCAACAGCTCTTTGACGCCTTTTGACGCCAACTGCCGAATAGCACTGGATCCGAGGGACGTACCTTACATATTGTCATGAGCCTTTGAGAGCGGGAGAAGGACGAGACAGCTGCCTATGTTGGATGCAAATCTTCGAGCTCGGACTTCGACCATTGGAGATTTCACTAGCAGAACACAGCCTCGATGTTTCGGAGATTTGAGAGCAATGACGAGTCCTATAGAAACAGCATTAAAATAAACAGTTCAGAACTGACATCAGCGGGTATAGGGCGGTGATATGTTTTTTTTGGACCGACTAGAGATGATCCACAGCCGACGGTGCCTTTACATTGAGTTTCAAGAAGACTTGCTTGGAGCCTCCGATTTTGCTGGAGCCAATGAAATCGCTGGACTACACTGGTTCAGAAAGACTTGTTTCTTGAAGATCGAAAGTGTTCGTATCCGAAATGGAGACCAGCCGCAATCGCGATTTCGAGCAGGCGCTGATAGTAGTGTTGTTTCATTGGTATACCCGCAGCGGCCATCCATAATGAATGATACAGATGATGTCGTCAGCAGAATAATAGAGAGCTAGTAAGAAAGCTCAACGAGGCCGACGCGTCGGAAAGGTGACCTCGGCATATGCGAAGTTCCTTGTCCTTTTCTTTGTTTTTCTTCGTTCAATTGAATAATACAGTGGCGGTCCGTGCGATTGCTGTGCTAAAATTTTTCTGGGTGACCGTGACGGTGCGGAAGAATGTCATTTCTTCAAAAATTGCCTGAATAGGACAAGCTGACTTTGCAATGGCCACCACGTATAGGCTTCAGTTCAGTCTACTCTGGACACCAAACTAACAACTAGTTGGTTAGGGTAAACGAGTTCAGCTCGGATGTCGACTTGCGGTGACCAACCGGAGACCAACCGGGAAGCTGATGAAACAAGCACAGGAACAGATCTGACCGCAAAACCTATATAAAGGCCGTCCAGAAAATGACTCCTTCATTATCAGGCCTACTCTAATACTCCCTTTATTAATATCATGCCTACTCGAAGCTCATCCACCCACACGTATTCGCCTCGTCGCTCCTTCTCTGTCTCGATCGTACCAGCGAAGCCAACCTCGACACCTTTGACCAACATTGTTGATGCCAGCTCGTCAAAATCCGCGACATTGCTCTCCAAATTCATTGAATCTCACAAGGAGCTCGATTCCTACAGGTTTCGTAGTCCATTTCTCGTTCTGTATCTCTATTGACCAATCTTCTAACAGGAATGGGAAATCCGTCACCGTTGACGGTCAAACCTTGAGCATAGCTGCAGTTACTGCTGCTTCGCGATATAATGCCTCTGTCAAGTTGACGACATCAGCCAAGGCAAAGGACAGGGTCAACAAGAGTCGCAAGATCATGGGAGACAAGGTTGACAATGGAATCTCTGTCTATGGAGTCTCTACGGGATTCGGAGGCAGTGCTGTTACTCGCACGGACCAGCCTCTGATTCTCGGACATGCTTTGCTCCAAATGCAACATGCTGGAGTCTTGCCCTCTTCCACCGAACCGCTCGATGCATTACCTCTTCTTGATCCAATGGGTTCTACCACGATGCCAGAGTCTTGGGTTCGAGGTGCTATCCTGATCAGGATGAATTCGTTGATTCGTGGTCATTCTGGTGTTCGTTGGGAGCTCATCCAGAAAATGCAGCAACTTCTCGATGCCAACATTATTCCGATGGTACCTCTAAGAGGAAGTATCTCTGCTTCTGGAGGCAAGTGTTCCGATCTATCCTTTGTGCTGTGCTGACATGTCTTCTGCAGATCTTTCTCCGCTGTCTTACATAGCGGGGACATTATGTGGGAATCCATCTATCAGAGTATTCGACGGGCCTAGTCAATTTGGGTCGCGTCAAATTGTCTCGTCTCCGCAGGCTCTTGCAGCTCACAACATCGAGCCCTTGCCCCTTGCTTCCAAGGAGCATCTAGGAATTCTGAACGGCACTGCTTTTTCTGCATCTGTCGCTTCCTTGGCCTTGAACGATGCGGTACATCTTGCTCTTCTCGCGCAAGTATGCACTGCGATGGGAACCGAAGCTTTGGCTGGGAATCGAGGCTCCTTTGATCCATTCATCCATGCTGTCGCACGTCCTCATCCTGGACAGGTTAGATTTCGATGCAAGCTTTATATCCCCTTATTAATGCCTTTTGACCAGGTGGAATCGGCCAAACTTATTTGGGATCTTCTTGAAGACAGCCACTTTGCTGTGATTCACGAAGAGGAAGTCACTATCGCTGAAGACAAAGGCCATCTTCGTCAAGACCGATATCCTCTTCGGACGGCCCCCCAATTTATCGGTCCTCAGCTGGAAGATCTTCTCGCTTCATTCTCCACACTGACCTTGGAATGCAACTCCAGTAAGTAACACCGATCTTGACGAAAGCTCAGATCATTGATCGTACTATTCTAGCCACCGATAATCCTTTGGTTGATCCTGAAACCGGTCATATTTTGAATGGGGGCAACTTCCAGGCGATGTCTGTGACAAATACCATGGAGAAAACTCGACTATCGCTCCACCATTTGGGGAAAATCATGTTCGCACAGTGCGCTGAGTTAATGGACCCAACAATGAATCGAGGTCTTCCACCGAACTTGGCTTCGACTGATCCTTCCTTGGACTATCATGCAAAGGGTATCGATATCGCTACAGCGGCATACGTATCTGAACTCGGATTCTTGGCCAATCCTGTTTCTACCCATATCCAGAGTGCCGAAATGCACAATCAGGCAGTCAAGTGTGTAACAAATCTATTCATCGATTATTTTTCTCTAATCTAGTTTCATAGCTCCCTAGCACTTATCTCTGCTCGACAGACAATTAACTCACTTGAGGTCCTATCTATCCTGATCTCGTCTTACCTGTATGTGCTCTGTCAAGGTATGACCGTTTTGTCCTTGTGGCTATCCAATGATACTAATGATCGCACATAGGTCTTGATCTCCGAGCTATGCAGAAAGAGCTTACCGAAGGTGTCAACCGGATCGCCAGCGAAGAATTGGCCCACCATTTCGGTCGGGTGCTATCTCAGACAGATCTGGCATCTCTCACTGCCAAAGTCTGCACTGTCCTTGTGGAATCTCTGGAGGACACAGGCACAATGGATGCTTCAGAGCGAATGGAGAAAGTTGCTGCCTCCAGTACATCTGTTCTGGTAGATGTCTTGACCGGTCAAGCAACTGTTCAGCCTGAACAACTTGGTGCTGCATTGACATGTATTCCTGCATTCCGGACGGCTCTCGCCACCCGAGCGACCTCTTTCTTGATTGAACTTCGAGGCGCTTACCTCTCAGGAGAGCGAGGGAAAGCTCCTGCCAGCCGGCATTTGAACAAAACAAAACCGCTTTATGAATTCGTGCGTCTGACGCTTGGAATTCGCATGCACGGAGCAGAAAACTATAGCCGTTTTGCAAACGGACATGGTTTTGACGAACAGACAGTTGGACAGAACATCTCTTTGATTCATGAAGCTGTCCGAGATGGAAAGCTTCAGCCTGTCCTGGTTGGCATGCTCTCATCACTTTAACCTGTATTTTTACATCTGCTGCAATTGGCGCATTTGTACCTTATTTAAATAATTAAACGCAAAGTAATGCTGTACTGTACTTGCTGTATTAGCCAGTAGTTCAACTTAATGTCTATGACAACCTGCAAAATTCTTGTGATTGGATTTCTTATCTTATCAAATCCGAGATTCTCGCGTCCGCCGTTTTGAGCCTTTGCCACCAGCCCTGTCTTGACCTTTTGTAACGACCTGCTCTCTACTATGGCTGAACGTCCAATGCCCCGCCTTTTTATCATAAGACACGGAGAAACTGAATGGTCGATAAACGGGTGTGTCTCGATCAAAAACTGATGTTCATTCCCGACGTTTACTTTGGCTGTTCAGGAGACATGTTAGGATACTACTCCAGTTTCTCCTCGGTGATCTAACAATGAGATAGACGGGACGCAGCGACATTCCGCTGACCGAAAGAGGCGAACAACAAATCAAGGAGCGGGCGCAGCTGCTCGTAGGATCTGGAAGTCTGTACAACAGGCTGGTCAACTTGTTTCCTCGCTGATTCAGTTCCAGAGGTCATTGACCCAGCAAACCTATGCACAGTCTTTGTTTCTCCTCGACAGCGTGCCCACAAGACATTTCATTTGCTCTTCGAGCACGTCAAGACACCGAACCACATCTTGACCGAAGGTGAGCTAGAAGCTCCGATTCATGACCTTGAACTCATCCTACCAAGAGACACGAGAATGGGATTATGGTGATCTACTTTGGTCGAAGGCTGGTTCCATGTTCATCTCTTCCAGGCGACTATGAAGGCTTGTTGTCCTCCGAGATCAAGAAGATGAACCATACTTGGTCTATCTGGAACGACGGGTACCATTCTTCATCCAGTATACAGCTTACCTGCATTGATTGAAATATCCCTTAGATGTCCTGGCGGTGAAAGCGTCGAAGAAATGCAGATACGAGTCGACACTATCATCGGCAAGGTCGGCGTCATCTTCACTACACCAAATTTAGACTCAATGGGCGAATCCAGGTCCGAGAATACCATCGACAGTACAAGGAACAAGGTCTTAACACCCGGGACGTGGCTATCGTCGCCCATGGCCATTTTTCGCGGGTTTTAATTTCGCGTTGGATCAACTTCCCATTGAATCTCGGTACGTGTCAACTGTTGCCATTATGGCGCAACCTAATGAGCCCAGGTACTCATTTCAATGTCGAACCTGCGGGAGTAAGTCTCCAAGCTCTCGTTCGACCTTTTTTTTTTTTGACTGTCCTTGAATTCTAGGTCGCAGTGCTCAGCTACAACCATAACTCGCTAGATGAGCCGGCATTGAATGCATTGAATCTCTACGCCGATCTTCGTTGATGGCCTAGGATCTAGAATGGTGGATTGAGTGCTGTATAATATTGAAATTCGGATTTGTCTCATCAAATTCTGCTGTCGTCACGTGCGCGAACTCAAACCAAGGCTCAGATCGAGACGAACCAGCTGTCTCGACCACGTCTTTAGCAGTCGCCCTCTATCTTCTTCCTGTCCGCTATTTTCAATACTTCAGCAGTCATATGTCGCAAATTGAAGAATCGCGGATGGTCGGATCGATTGCCCAGAACCGTGCTTACTAGGCCGATAAAACCCGTGAATTCGTCTGCGAAGTTCCCAGAACATGGACAAGCCCGTGCTCATCGTTGGTGCTGGTTGCTTTGGGCTCTCGACAGCGCTGTGGCTTCTCAAGACAGGCTACACCGATGTCACTATTATCGACAAAGCTGCACAATTACCTGCTCTGGATGGCGCAAGTAACGACATAAATCGAGGTCAGTCCATTTCTGTTCATATTTTAAACTATTCTATTCAATGGCAGATAGTCGTCAGAACGTCTTATTCAGATTCATTTTACAGCAAATTCTGTCACGAAGCTATCAAGGCTTGGAACCAGGAAGAGTTTGAAGGCTGCTATCATGAGTCAGTCATTCTCGCAAAATCCGTACGGGTTTAATTGATATGTCAGGTCTGGCGTCGTTGTGCTTGGAGCAGGAGGACCTAAAGAAGCGGACATGTATGCTGACGCTGCCTACAAGAATGACCAATCTCTTGGTCTACGATTAGAGGCTCTTGAAAATGCAGCAGCTATCCGTCGTCTTTTCCCTCCACAGTTTGGAACATTGGAGGGCGTCGTCGGATATATGAACCATAACAGCGGGTGGACACATGCAGAACGAGGGATAATTAAAATCATGGCGCAAGTTACTGCCCTTGGCGGCAAAATTATCCCAGGTCAAACTGTCAAAGCCCTTCTCAAGCAGGATGGCAAGACCTCTGGTGTCAAATGCACCAATGGCAACATCTACAAGGCACCCTTGACTGTGATCGCCACAGGCTCCTGGACTGCATCAACCTTTCCCGAGCTCGACTTTGCGGGGAAGTTTCAAGCCACAGGGTACGTCTCAAGCTCTAATTCATTATCGTATGCTGAAACCTCTCAGGCAATGCGTCGCGATGATTCAACTCTCGGAAGAAGAAGCAGCGGCTTATCGCGACTGTCCTGTGTTGTTGGATTTCGGTTCTGGGTTCTATTGCTTTCCTGTGTGTTTTCTTGGCCCTAGATGAACTTGATCCTTACTTATTCCCCAATAGCCGAATGAAACCAACATCGTCAAGATGGGCATTCATGCTCCCGGTTACACTCATTCTGTTCAAGGCATATCAACACCTCGAACAATAGTCACAGACCCTGAACGTGGCTTGGCTATCCCCAAGGCTGCCGCGAAAGAGATACGAGATCGTCTTCGATATTTCTATCCTGGGCTCGCTGCACATCCATTCGTCAAGACAAGGCTCTGTTGGTAAATATATTGTCTCAATGCTGCCACTTTGTGCTCATCGTCTTGTAGGTACAATGACACACTCGATGATCATTGGATCATTGGATATCATCCACAGGATCGTGGTCTTGTTTTCTGCACAGGAGGCAGTGGTCATGCATACAAGGTAACGGTCTTGGTCCGGCGCAAGTATTCGAAGCTGACAAAAGACCTGCAGTTTCTTCCCGTCATAGGATCCCTGGCAGCGAAATTGATTCAAGGTACACTGGAGCCTGAACTAGTCAACAAGTTTGCTATGGATAGAAAGTTTGAGATCATTCCCAAGGCTCGAAGCGGAGAGCTCAGCGAAATCAATCTGCAAGACCTGTGCGTCGACAAGGATTTGGAGGCGTAAAAAGGGAATATATAAGCAAGTATAAACTAAAATATCAATATTCCGGAATTCAACTACGTGCTGCTGTGCTTTGAGCTACTGGGTGTTCACCTCCGCAATTCGTTCGGATGACTGACGATGACCTCCAGCGTTGGAAGCGACCTGGTCAGTGAGTTTCCTTGCATCACCTTTCCCACGGCTTTCGCCACTTCTGCAACTCACCATGGACAAAACGAAGGCACCCGGGCTAAGCACCGCTGGAAAATGGAAATGGAAATGGAAAATGGAATATCACGTGTAATCGGTTATATTAGTAATGCTATGCTATGACTCAGCCAAGACGTGGGTAGCATGTGCCGGCTTCTGGGAGCCGGCTCCCAAGTCCCGACTCGGCGGCGGCTGTTGAATTATCTTGCACAGGATAGCTATTTTGTACATGAATAGATATTTAAGACCATACGGTGTTCAGTCAGCAACAAAGTCAGCAATAAACCTAACATTATAGGACTCGGTCGTCATTGACACTAGTTGTCGCATCGATAGCTCTGATATCAAGCACCCACCAGAGCAACAAGATTCTGTGCCTCAATGGCTTGGGTGTTAGCATGTACCATTGAATGTAATGATTTTCGCCAAGGACTGTAAGGTCTATGGTTCGAGCCTCATCAGTTTTATCATTTTTCGTGATGACTTGACCTCCTGATGTCAGCATCCGGCTCTCAGACGGCACTCGCTAGCAAACTCATAACGAGACCTTGCTCGTAATGTCTGGCGCCTTCCTTCTCAGACCACTCAGTGGCCAGCATCCGGCTTCCAACTTTCGGTCTGCAGCCTGCGCATACCACCTAACAGCTTTTGGATGGCCGCCTCTAGATGAGCTCTGTCGCCTTCCTTTGGTCGTAATTCGCCTGTCATTGACGCTGTTGCCTTCACTTACAACTTGTGACACTGAACATCAGCACAACCCTTCTCCACAAGCATCACCCAACAGCTCTCATGTGCACTTTAAAAACTGTTTCGACCCTTTGACTTGGATTCAGTGAGAATGTTGACCGAAAGGACAGTTCTATTCCTCAATGATTCCAGCTAACAGCTTGAGATCAAGGCCCAGGCATCACTGACGCTCTGGCAATCATAATTTCCATCACACTTTACTTATCTTATTTAGATTCTCGGGGACAAATGGATCAGCGAGACTAGGACCAGGACGAATATTATTTGCGAGAACATTGAATTGTACCAGGCAACATGTGACCCTTCGGGCCCAAATGCACTACGAGTTCATCATCATCATCAAGATGGGCCTTGGTCTTGTTTGAATGGAATCAATATTGTTTCATCTAGAAAAACAGTGGGAATCGGAAGAGTGTGGCCATGGGGCCAATTGCGGCCACTGGATGCCGCCATCTGCTTTGCGACTCCAGCTAGGGCCATCGTCCTGCGTGTCCTGTGGGATTCAATTGTTGCAGGTTGGATGATACACCCTGCATATCACGACCTGGAGTCTGCGACCCAAGTGGCACGAGCGAGATGCAGCTGGAAATACAAGGCAACCAAAAAGAATATATTCACGGGGAGTCGAACATCGTTCAACTGCCTGACCAATCAACAGACTACGACAACAACGGCGATAGACTCACCTACACCACTCCAGCCATAGTAACAACCGGTCTTGGTGTTATGATGTGTGAAAGGTGTTGTTGCGCTGTTGCTCAATGAAGAGCGGCGAGATGTGAGAGATGTCTGCACAGTGCTGCAGATGGACATGTGAATGACAGACGTTGTCAGGCTGTGATACACAGTGTGATCCTGAGTTGCAGCACGATGTGAGCCAGGTGGTGCGAGGCAGCTCGGGGATGCTAGATACTAAATGATATTACTTATTCTGCCAGCCAAAAGGAGCCGAGTTGTGGGAGCCACCTCGCAGCAGGCGACGCCCAATGGCTGCTTATTAATATGGTTTCCACACGTGATATTCCATTTCCATTTTCCATCGGTGCGCAGCGCCAGAGCCTACGACAAATGGAGGATATCGATTTTGCTTCTGGACACCGCGGACTTTTTCCGCCGAGATTTACCAGAGGTCCCTTCAAGGCCTTTTTTCACTGGCGATCAAGGAGGCGCCCTTCACGACATGAGGCCAATTTTTTTTTGGGATCTATTTCGCCAACGCAGAATGGAAATCGGCAGCCTTCTTTTCCACCTCAATCTGCTGGAGATGGCGGAATTCACCAACTCTCGATTCGCTATCAGGCCTTCTGTTGAACTTTTCTTTCTTGCAGATTGAGGGAAAGGAGAGCCTGGTAGTCCCTGATTTCATCGTAGTAGAGAGGCAAACGGGTCGGATAGCCATGGTTATTGTCAATGGCAACGACACACGTTTCACCAAGCTGAAAAAATGAAGGTATTCTAATATTTATTGCTCATAGGAAACACAACTGCCTCTCATCCACGCCGTCTACTCTCTGCCGCCTACGGAGCTTTTCAAGCCAATTCTCAGAGACTACCGATAAACCGAATTCTGCAGAGTCAAGTTATACCTGGACTCATTCTAGATACTTCAGTAGCAGAATTTTACCTGATAGATGTCACCAAAGTCCGCCATAGCCGAGCCTGGTCCAAATCTGATCCCCTTCAACATGCGCAAGTTCGCCCCCAAAGGACGAGACTACTTCAATTTAGGCCTGTGGGACCCTGCGAACCGGCCTTGGTATTTTCAATGCTTAGCAGCCTTCAAGGATGTAAGTTGGGCCTCATCTTAGACTACATATCTTTAACGCATCATTCATAGTTTATCGAAGAGCTTGATTATCAGTAGGTAACCCTCTCAGCCAATGTGTCGCGATGATTCAACTCGCTGAAGAAGAAGCGATTTATCGCGACTGTCCTGATCTCAGTTCTGCTTCCCTGTGCGCTTTCTTGGCCTAGATCAACTAAATCAATCTGCTGGAACTGTGGGTCGACAAAGATTCAATAGCGTAAAAAGGAATATAAGTATATAGATTAAGATATTAGTACTCTAGGCTTCAACTACACGCTATCCGGATCATCTGGTCGAGGTCCAAGTTTCAGAATCACCCTCGGGAGCTTCTTCTGTTCTGAATCGTCTCCTGCAGACTCTTGTCCAGCAGGAATGTCTCTCTCCTTTTTGACGCCGCCTTTCTTTCCAGCGGGAGAGACAGCAGGACTCGGTTTCTTTCGTTCTCGAAGCTTCATGGCTATTTGAGGTACGACAGGACGAGGTATCGGTGTGGAATCTGGCTCCAGTGAAGCAAAGATGGCTGCAGTGCGTTCGAGCCAAGCAGCATCGTCAGTGCCTCCCAATGATTGCTTTCCCCCTTTGCGCTTCTTGGTTGCTTTCTCGATCTAAGAGCCGGGATGAGGTAGAATAAACAAAGTTGAAGGACACGAACCTTGACTAGATTCTCGAGATCCCACCATTTTTCGTCAACAGTGTCCGGATTACCGGCTAAACCAACGAGATGAGCCATGGCTCCGCTGGCAAGAGCACGGTCACTATATCCTCCTTCTAGAACGCTCACGATCTTCCCTCCAGCGAACCTATCACTGAATTTGCAGGCATCCTGGGTAAAGCGATAGAAGAAAGAAGTTGGAACTTTTCTGTTGTGTCTCGACATTGATTCATACTCGTGCTCGCAAGCATCCATACCACAACTAGACTGGACGTCAGTATAGTGTAACTTGGAAGACGGTCTACTGAACCTGATTAGAACCAGGACATCGTCACCAGGTCCACCCGTTTCACGTATGAAGTCTTCAGCTTTGCGGAATATCAAGCTATATCGATTAGTGTACAAGGCATCCCAAAAGTGAGCTTCAGAGTCATAAGTCTGTAAATGGATGTTTTCAATGTATTGGCCATGCGCTCCGTGAATAGAAGTCGATGCTGCTTGGATTAAATCCACTTTTCCGTCCTAAAAATCCTGTTAGCCAGAGCATGGGCACAGATAACAGAACTGTACTTCACAAGGAAATGACAAAATGTCGTGGATGGAACCGTAATAGACCTTGAGTGCAGGCTTATCAGAAGAGCCTTGAGACTCTGATTCCAAGGTCCGTCGATACGATTCTTCATTGATCTGCCACACGATTGATTGGGTACCGTTTCCTGTAATCAGGATGTCAACTAGGATGGGGGAAAGTATGGAGCAAGGCCAACCATGATGTAGATCGATATCGAACATAACAATCCGGTTGATATTATGGTTCAAATGTGCTAGGCCACAGTTAAAAGCAGCATTACTTTTGCGTTTGAGACTCACCATGGGCAGCTGCCACTGCGACATTGTTGACGAAACAGAAACCTCCAGGTGTATCCTCTCCACAATGGTGCCCTGGTGGCCTGATCGCAGCAAAAGTTCGCTTGGTTTCTCCCTTTACAACAAGATCCACGGCTTCACAGACGGTTCCCATCGCTCCTTGCATTGCAGTGATGGATTCTGGACAAACTGTTGATCTTTAGTCTCATATGAGGCGTACCAGAAATCAAACATGAGAGCACTCACGATACAAGTCGTTTTGCGGAAGACCTTGCGGAATCTCTGATTCTCCTTTTGCGATCTTGTCCAAACTATCAGATGCCCACTGTTTGAGATTTTCCAGGTAGACATCTCTGTCGATGTCGCCATGGATAAATTTTACAGCCTGGTTTTGGAGCATATCGATTGAAGCAGAACTATGGATCACGGAAACAACACTGTCGTCTTCTTTGTTCAACTTTATTCGACCGAGAGCGTCTGCAAGCTCATCTTCGGTGCTTGTCACGGCGGTTGTCTTTGCAGACAAAGAAGCCTCATCCAGACGGGCGATAGCTGCTGCTAGACCAACCTTGACAGCACGAAGGCGCTCTGGTCTTTCGAAAATATGTGAATTGTCCTTTGTTCGAATATACTGATGGTGGTAACAGACATCCTGAATGAGGATTGCTGTTGGAGCCATGGTAGTTGAAAGTTGAAAGACAAAAGGCACGTGCCAGCGCCACTTGGTATAGGGCCGGTTTTTGCGCGAAAGGTCGGCTCTCTGAAAGCCTTGAGGAGATTGTGAGTAAATGGTATCAATGCCGACTTTGTGAAATTCACGGTCGGGGCCACTTCGAAATTGTCCAAGCCATCTGGAAAGTTCAAGGCTGGTGCATTCTTCAGCGTCAAAGACTCAAAGACATCCGCTAGTCAGTTGACTCGTACAATTCCCGTTACTTTCTGATTCTGGCCTGGTCTTCGAGTAAATCCGCAAGCTCTGCTGGAATTGTTCACGAAGCTTGTCGCCAAGATCCAGGCGGCGATATCTACGACCCTCGACCTTTCCATGCTGGTACCTTCAGCAAGTATAAGTCAAACCTTGGCGGCAGCAATGATATCACCATTGCTGTACAAGCCAAGGCGAGGAAAGCAGAAGTTGACACGCACATGAAAACGATTTCTTTCAAGGCATGGTTCAACGTGTGGGCCGAGTCTGCTCTTCTTTTAACCGTCCTTGGAGACAGAACAGGCAAAGGCGTCAAAGCCAGTACACTGACCGCTTTCTTCGAGCAGGTACGTGTCTCCTTGCTACTTTCAAGTGGCTTGCATTAACGTCGCCCCTGGGTAAATTGCCGGCGCCAGCAGCCAACGATATTGGGATGCTGAAGCTTTCGACCCTTGCAGGCCAGCTCATATTTGAGGCCTATAAGAATGGAAAGGTCTCCTTGCCTTATTGAGTCGTTTTGCATCCAACGGTCTGGCCCAGGCGGCCGTAGCCGTTGAAGACAGTCATGGCTTCAATTGTCAACAGATTGTTTCCGGAGCAGTTCAAAAGCTAATCGCAGCGCCGATGCACAATGCAGAAACCGCAATTGTCTCCAAGCTCAAAGGTCTGTTGAAATAGAGTAGACAATGCTGTCGTATGTCGAAATAACCAAGGTCAGCTGAACTCTGAAACGATTCTAAAATATCTGAAATAGATCCAATATACAAATCAATTACTTACATGGAGTCTGAACTCCTTTCAAGACTGATCATGCTCGTTTGCCAACAAACTCTCGCCATGATCGCACCTCGCTCGGTATCCGACCCTCTGTGTAGCTCCTCAAGCCACCCTGGGGTATCTTTTTAGCCAAGCTCTCTACAAAGAGCTGAGCATTCTTCGCATTGTTTATCAGCGGAAGTCCGAAGTCGACAGCATTTCTAAATCGGGTTCAGAAGGAAACAAACAAGAAAAAGAAATATTACGCACCGACGAGCAACATAGTCCTCGTCCGTAAAAGTAGTTCCACGAGATTTGGCCAAGTTGATGACACTCTGAATGTCATACTCGTCAAATACCTCTCGCAGTTTTCGTTTATCTTTCGTTGGGAAGAATATCCGTTTCGCACTGACATAAGCGATACTGTTCAAGAATTCTTCCACCACGGGAGATGAGCAATAAAGCTTGAAGCCGAGTTCGCTCAGCTGTTTTGCTACAGTCGCCATTTCGGGTTTGGAGATGTCTCCTCCCAAAAGGACACCTGAATGTGCCTTTGGCACTTTGAATCCAGTTGTGCTGAGCAGTGACGCCCAGTATGCTTCATGGATATCTTTTCCGAAACTTGCAACCTCTCCGGTGCTCGCCATTTCTAGCGTAAATGATCAGCATCAATATATTGGAATTGTGGCGCAGCTTACCGACTCCAAGGAAAGGATCAGCACCTCCGAGACGAGTCCAAGAGAATTGTGCGACCTTGATGGAAACATAATCGCGTTTTTCCGCCATAATATCGACAGGCTCTGGTACATTTTGACCAACGATAGCCGTCGTAGCAGTGTCAATGAAGTTGTGGCCGAGGACCTTTGAGACGAAAGGGAAAGAGCGCGATGCACGCAAGTTGCACTCGATGACCTTGAGAGGCGCCTCTTCGTCATTGGTACTGGGTTTCTTGATAATTTGCATGTTGAAGGGCCCCGATATCTCGAAAGCAGTGGCGACCTTTTCTGCGATAGTCTTGAGACGCGACATATCGCTTTCGGTCAAGGAGAATGGCGGAAGGACGAGAGTAGCGTCCCCAGAATGGACACCGGCATTTTCAACGTGCTCCGAAACAGCGTGCACTATGAGCTTGCCCTGGTGAGCGACAGCATCGACGTCAATCTCTTGAGCTCCGTCGATGAACTTGGTGATGACCACTGGATGCAGCGGAGAAACTGAAGCTGCTGCAGATAGATTATATTCCAAAGCAGCTTCCTCGTAGACCACATTCATAGCAGCGCCAGAGAGCACATATGAAGGTCGGATGAGTACAGGGTACCTGGGTCACAAGTTAGACAGCAGCAGGAGCAAAAACAAGAACTCTTACTCGACTTTTGTTGCGAAAGCTTTTGCTGCCTCGAGACTGGTCACTTCTACCCATTCAGGCTGATCGACGCCAATGCTATCGAGGATGGAGGAGAATTTGTGACGATCTTCAGCATTATCGATTTGTTTGGGATCAGTCCCCAGAACTGTGACACCACTCTCCTTGAGACGAAGAGCAATGTTTTGTGGCAATTGACCTTGGCGAAATCAGCCTAGTAATCTTGGAAATGGAAAATTCTCACCGCCGACGCTGACAATGACACCTGAAGCCTGTTCCAGCTCGTAGATATCCATGACCCGCTCGTATCCAAGTTCCTCAAAGTAAAGACGGTCTGCCTCGTCGAAATCTGTGGAAACGGTTTCTGGGTTATAGTTGATCATGATAGTCCTTTTGCCCATTTCCCTGAGTTTTCGTGCACAAGTGACCGCACACCAATCAAACTCGACGCTGCTTCCAATTCGATAGACACCGCTGCCCAAAACCATAGTGCCGAATTCGTCAAATTCGACATCATGTTCTGAAGCATTGTAGGTCGTATAGAGGTAATTGGTATGAGCAGGATATTCGGCAGCCAAGGTGTCGATTCTTTTGACAAACGGCGTAATGGCAAGAGATTTACGATGAGACCGTACTGCATCTTCGCCCGAGGCCACAAGGTCTGCGATTTGGGAATCAGAGAAACCCATTCGTTTCGCCTGTTTCATTAAAGACTCAGAAACGTTTTCGAGGCTGCCAGCGGCTTTAAGTTGGTTGTGAGTTTGAACAATATTGTCGATCTTGTAGAGGTACCACTGAAAACAAACATTAGACCTTCTCTGGACAGATATGGATCCAATGTACCTTGTCAATCTTGGTCAAGTCATGAATCTGATCGACGGTGTAGTTTCTCTTGTACATCGCATATGCGATGGCGAAGAGCCTCATGTCCGTTGGTTTGCTCAGAGCGGTGTGCAGCTCTTCTTCAGTGAGCTCTCCAAACCCATAAACCTCGAATCCTTTCCACCGTGGATCGACCTGACGAATAGCCTTTTGCAAACTTTCTTCAAAGGTCCTGCCAATTGCCATGACTTCACCGACAGATTTCATCGCAGAGCCGATTTCGCGGTTGACCTGGGTCGAAAACTTGGCCAAATCCCATTTCGGGATCTTAGTCACAATGTAGTCGAGCGATGGTTCAAAGCAAGCTGTCGTGGTCTTCGTAACTGCGTTGGGAAGTTCAGGGAGAGTGTGTCCGAGCGCTATTTTCGCAGCAGTGTAAGCTAGCGGATAACCAGTTGCTTTGGAAGCGAGGGCACTGGAACAATATGAGCCTAGAAAACAAAGAACCAACTATTCTCTGACCTTGACCGACTGAGACGAGCGTTTACTTCGATAACACAATACTCCCTGGAAGTCGGGTTGAGCGCATACTGGATGTTACATTCACCAACGACTCCCAGATGCCGAATAACCTTGAGAGCAGCACTACGAAGCATGTGGTATTCTTCATCCGGCAAGGTCTGTGAAGGGGCCACGACGATAGAGTCTCCGGTGTGAGTACCAAGCGGGTCGAAATTTTCCATGTTGCAGCAGATAATGGTGTTCTAGAGGTTTGATTCGTCAAACAGATGAAGCCAGAGACGCGAAAATGAACGTACATCTGCGCCGTCACGAACAACCTCGTATTCCAACTCTTTCCAACCCTTCATGCTACGTTCGATAAGGATTTGAGGGCTGAGACTGAGACTGCGAGCCGACAAGTCGCGCAATTCGTCGGGGTCATTGGCGAATCCTGAACCGAGACCACCAAGGGTAAATGCAGAACGAAGAATGACGGGGTAGCCGATGACCTCTGCTGCTGCTAGAGCAGCACTAACGGACGAGACAGCGGTGGATTGGGCAACAGGAATGTCGATTTCTGATAAAATATTGAGCAATGAATGGGTTTGAAAGAAAGAGAAAGTACCTTTCAAAGCCTTGACAAACAGATCGCGATCCTCCGACACCTCTAATGTTCTAATCGGTGTCCCCAAAACCTTCACACCGAGCCGTTCGAGGACACCCATGTGGTCCAAAGCAATTCCAACATTAAGAGCACTCTGTCCGCCGAAAGTGAGGAGAATACCGTCTGGCCTTTCTTTTTCGAGGACATAAGCCACATAGTCTGCTGTGATTGGCAAAAAGTAAACTTCTGAAGCTAGTTGATGAGAAGTCTGCCAGGTTGCAATATTCGGATTGATAAGGACCGCCTGGACACCTTCTTCGCTGAGGGCCTTGAGAGCTTGTGAACCCGAATAATCGAATTCACCAGCCTGGCCAATGCTGAGTCCACCGCTGCCTACAACGACAACCTTTCGGACGTCTGGACGAGGCAGTTTGGGAAGGACCTTTGCTGATATCCTACGAGCTAATTCAGAGGGTGAATTGAGGACATGTTCGCCTTCCTGGGGAGCATAACTGCCGACGGCGGGAGCAGCAACAGCTCGCAGAACTGGTGTTGGTGACAAGGCCTGTATCCGCGTACTATTATGGAAACATCGAACAGATATGCGGGCCAGACATCGAGCCCGTAGCAGCAGGCCCATTGGCGAAGTGAAGGAACAATGACTCGATACTACGTTGTGAGATAAATTTCGCTTAAAATTTTAGCACGTGGACGAAACTTCCTCCGCTCAATCCAGATCTGACAACTGTCACTGAGCCTACGGAGGTCTCTCAGCCCCTCTCAGCCCTGGCTTGCTCATTGCAGTGATACTTCTCTAATACTCCCAGAAATAAACTCTTTCAATGCCTTTTCTTCACAAAAATCTTACCTCCGATTTTGCTCGGCCGATAATGCCTACTACCGAAACTTCGTCTTCGACTCGTTCGTTCCAGCCGCGTTAATTACGCGTACACGGCCTTGAACCTCGCTCATATGACCAGCAAAGCATGCATCCCGCTCCTCCAGACCTTCATCGGCACCTTGGTCCTTAAATCTCCTTCGCGTGAACTAAATCACCGTTCATCCTTCCTTCCTTCCATTTCAAAGGGCCGCATTGAACCCTTTCGAAACTAAACCTGATGCGCATATACTTATGTCGCCCTCGTGACACGAGGATATTGATGCAAATTTAGCATAAAACGGGGGCCAGCAGCTTCAACGTCATAATCATTCCTCTCCCCCGTCTTCTACAACGATGAAGCAGCCTGTGGCGCCTTACGCGCTTTTGCTTTACAGTCTTCTTGTCTCCTGTAAGAATGCCGACATGCATCTCTTGGCAGTGTCCAGCAGTGGTCCAACTTTTTCTGCCAGTAGCACTTTGAGTTTCAGTTCATCTTTCTCTTCTGGGACAGCCACTGCGATCACCAGCTCCGCTGTTCAACCCACCCAGACTCTTGACCTTGACCCAAGCACCGCTCAGGACATCGAGCTGATTCACTCCCGTCGATTGAGCATCATCGTTGGTGAACTTACTGGTGGAAGCAATATTGGAACATGGTCAGTGGTCTTGCTTCATCATCCTTCAATTCTAATTCCTCCAGGCTTTCGACTCAGACCTCAGCGGGAAACTGGCCAGATGTCGACTATACCACGGGGTGTGCAGGTTGGTGACCATCTTATGTCTCTTTACCTTAAGCTGACTGAAGAATCAGCCAGAAGGGCAAATTGGTATGTCTCAAATTCCAAGAAATGCACCGCTTTTAATATTCCGACAAAGGCCAGCGCAAGGTCATTGGCAGCGTCTTGGTATGCGGCTCTGATTATTCCCCGAGATTCATGGCCTGATCGTTATTTCAGCAACAATGGCAGGCGCATGGCATGGAGGCCTTCCAGGAGCTTCTCAGTATCTTCATGAAGCGACTGTACACAAAGCTATCTCGCTTGGGATGGACTGGTGGTTCGCTCGTGATCTTACCAATCCTGCTTGCTTAGCTTCAGGTAAGTAATCGCCGTGTTCGTTTCGTCCATTCGAGTCTAATATGCTCTAGGTGGCACCGCCAGTTGTCCGTGTAGTGATACAGAAACTCAGCTGTGGAACACCAATTGGTTTTCAAACGTTAGTGTCTACGTTAAACTGTCCTTCAATGCTGACGTCGCTTAGATTATTCTCATACCTGAACTTGTCTCAGAAACTTGCTTGTTGCTCAATGAAACACTTACGTCGAGTCAGCTAGGCAATTGCACTCATATGACTGCAAGAAGCTACGGCACATTTGATCAGAATATTCCTGGACTCGGATTCTTGACGGGCGGTAAGCGTTTCACTCTTCAACTGCCCGTTTACACTAATTACCAGCCTGAAAGCTAATACTTTGGATGTTGCCAAAATCGGGATTGATTTGGCGTTGTTGACGGTAAATGTGTCCTTGATCACGGATGCATATCGAAGAGTCCACGAGGAGATTACAATAGAGCCGGCCGTCAAAGCAGATGGTATCAGACCGGATGGCAGCTTTGGGTATATTATCAGGCGACAACTGATTATTCTTCAAACTAACGCGTCTTCAGACAACATGGGGGCATTCTGTATAATGGAAATTACGGAAAGGACTTGTAAGTAAATCAGTCTGTGTCGCTTCATCTGCCAACATCCATCTCCTTAGCACAAACGATATTTTGGACCTAGAGATTGAGGCTGGAGGAACACAGTTTGCTGCTAATGCTGTCCAACAAGCGGCCTTTTCGACTCTTTTTGACGGTGACAGGTGGATGATTTACCAGAATACCATCACCAAAGTATTGCATTGGGACTTTGTTCGTCTTCCCGCTAAACGTTTCTGTACCCTCGGATTGACTGTCTTCACACATAGAGTGTCCTCGGACGCTTCATAAGTTTTCCTGTTATCGACGCCCAGTAAGTCATGCGATGGTAGCATCTGTATGATCTAACAATTTACGATAGAGCTACTGGATCGATTAATATCAATGTCACAAAAGTTGGAATCCTGGGGCAACAGTGGGGAGCCAGCTCGCTCTCAGAGTTTTTTTCGACACTCTCGACTCCGGGACCCAATGCAAACGCAGGAAAGCTGAACGGGAATCGATTGTTCTGGGATAATGATTACATGGTTGTTTGCTTTGACCTTTCTATCCTTGCGTAAACTGAGCAACTTAAAGGTGCATCGAGGCTCCGACTACGTCTCTACTCTCAAGATGACGAGTAATCGGACACTCAATACCGAGTGTACAAATCTTCAGAATGTAAGGAACCTGCTCTAAGGCCTTTCGTTTACCAACTCTATTGTCCAGCCGCTAGGTTTCCATCTCTCGGACGGAACATTGTATACGTATAACATGGCCGGAGATGCCTACGAGGACATTTCAGTTGCCTGGGATTGGAATCGAATTCCAGGAATCACTACTGACTATGGTAATACTCCATTAAACTGTGCTCAAACACAATCCGCCGGTAAAAAAGCCACTTGGATCAGGAACAAGCTGACTTTTCTTAGGAAGAGAGAGCTTCGTCGGCGGTGTTTCCAATGGCAATTACGGTATGGGAGTTATGCGATACACCAATCCCATAACCCTTGCATTCTATTTTCAGAAGGCATGGTTCTTCCTTCCAGACGATATTCAGCACGTCATGATTTCCAACATCACTTCGACCAACAATGCGACTGTCATTTCCGTCTTTGACCAGAGACGCCACACTGGCGATGTCCTGGTTGATGGGATCGTTAGCAAAGAGAATGATACAACATCATCGCATCCTGGAGCAGGGACCCTTTGGCATGGAGGTATTGGATATAAATGGGCGACTGATCAAAATGTGACAATGTCAACCTCTGTTGGACCAAAGACAGGGAATTGGTCTGCCATTGGCACATCGACTCAGCCTTCTGCTATCGTCGACCTTTTTGCAGCCTGGCTCACCCATGATGCCCTTAATGCGATCTCATATACAGCTTTTCCTTCCACTACGCCACAGACTTTCCAGGACAAGTCACAGAGCTCTGGTATCCAGACCCTGCAGAATGACGCTCATGTTTCAGCGGTATTCGACTTGAAGCATCAGATCATCATGATTGTCTTCTGGGATCAAGCTGGGGGCTCCCTCGGATCTTCCTGCAACAGTACTACCTGTGGCGCAGCCCAATTCAGTATATCGGCAAATGGAAATTCGGCCGTCATAGTCGATTTGGAAACTGGGAGTATCACTGTTTCGGATCCATCTCAGAGCCTCGCTAGTCTTACCATCTCTCTCAAAGTTTCGGGTCTCCAAAGAAGCCTGAACTTTACTCTTCCTGGAGGGGGACTCGCAGGTAGCAGTGTAACTCAGAGTATTAGATAACTCGATACACTTCATGTCCAAAAAAATTGTTTATTTTGCAATAACAAGCTGTCCCCCCTTCGTCTTCAACCAATCATCGTCTTCTTTTCGCTCTGAAAGTAGTTTCGCCAACTCGATGGTAACTGCTTGTCTTTGAATATGCAGCTGCTTTATCAACTTGCGAGGTGGGACAGGTTTAGGTGGGCTAGCAATGTCGTCATTCGTGGGTTTCTCTTGGTCCTTGTTTCTCCGTCTGATGAAAGCATTGGTCGGTGGTGGCGGTAAACGCATGTAGACATCAAGGGATTTCGGCTGGAGGCCCTGCGTCCATTTCCCAAGAAGAATGTGATAGCGGGCCCAAAGTGTCAGGTATCGCGCATGATTGCCTAAAAAATAATAAGCCGATGCAAGAAAGATGGATATATCGACGGACTTTTGACCAACAAGCCGTGCCATTTCACCAGCAGCCAGCCAAGACCCATAACGCTCATTGTATTTCCCCACCACGATTGGGTCCACCCAGTCCAATTCCATATTTTACTGCTCACGGTGAACAAAGCAGAGAGAGCTGGAAAGTCTTCCAGGTTCCATGGCAGTGATGACTGGACATGTTGCGTAAGAATCGAGGACAAGGAGAGCAGTCCTTTCGCGACCCATCGTCGTGCTATTCGTCCAAACATTGCCCAATACAACCCTAGTCCAATTCCACCTCCGATTGCACGGTATTGTGCCTCTCCTTCTTCTTCGCCAGGTGTCGCTAGGCATTTCATAGTCAAATTCCCGATGATATACCCAGGAAGGTGAAGCAAGAATGGAGGTATGAATAAGGCCGTCTGGAAAACGGCTTTTGGAAGGGACAGAATCGAGGGAAGAGCTCCAGGCAAAGGTGAAACGAGACCCGTGTGATGTAACAAGGAAAAGTATTTGGTGAGTAAAGACTTGGCTGATTGTGAGCTCGGTGAAGCTCCGGGGCCAGCGGTGAGGATGTTTATCAGTCTGGTCACATTGAGTTTGAGAGGGACAGGGAAGGAAAGAGGCGCACCGCTGGTTAACAGGGACCCAGTCCTTCAAAGAAATCGGCGTCTGAGGCCACATGAGGTCTCTGGTCATTTGTGCAGCAAAGAGGGTTTCCCTAGAGGCAAAATTGAGGCCAAATGTTAATTGAGGACAGCGAATTACACACCAATCCGGGGCATTAATAGTGATTGAAGAAAGCTGCTCTTCCACAACTGACATGATCTTCTTGACGACAGCATGCGAACGATTGTGAAAGTCGTCCGGTTCAGTAAAGAGTTGATCGCAGAATGCGTTGACCGAAATGGGTTTTCCAAACCTATTCAGAATGAGTTCTTGAAGTTGCATGAGAATGTACGACTGACTGAACACAAACCTAGAGCTTCGTGAGTATATGGCAGCGCAATAAACTGAACCAACTTACCCGACTCTGAAATTTGGCCTTGTCTGTATAGACGATTCCAACTGGAATAATGAGGACCTCCTTGAATTCCTTCTTGTGTTGGTACTGCCATTTGATAAATTCTACTGCTGCCCATGCACACCCGCTCATGCATTGAACAATCTTTGGCTGTGTATATGACGTGCCCTCTGGAAAGACACCTATGATTTCATCTTGAGAAAGGGCAAGAGATGTTGACTTGAACAAGGCGCTGGTATTTGCTGCCTGCTGGGCATCACCGGAAGAGCCTCCATTATTTGGATTTCGGTGGACGGGAATCGCGCCTGAGCTAGAGAGTACTGAACTGGCCAAAGGATTGGCAAACATAGTCGACTTGGCCCAAAAGCTGACGTGACGACGATGTGGTATTTTAGCAGCTAGAACGGCTATATCAATGATCTCGTTGTGGTGCGTCGCTGCACTAAGTATGGATATTTCAAGTGTTATGAACAGGAAAAGGGCAGAGCAGCGTACAGAATTATGGGACCGTCTTTGGGAACATTCTCATAGCCCAGGACTTCTACCTCTGAATAATAGCCATTAATTGTCCACTCTGAGACCTTGCGAAGAAAACGATAAACGAGCTTGAGTTCCATGGAATAAATAAAAGAGATACCCGGCGTTGGCGGGATGACGGAGCAGACGCGCAAGTTCAATTGGGAGAGCGCTGGAGAGTCTAGAACATGTAGAGCAGCAAATGGAGAGTTCAGAGAGATTCTGCTGTTTGAATCGCTAGGCCCGCCCGCCGACGAAGAGAACGTTTAGAGAGAATCGAGAATGCAACAAATAAGCGAATGCGTTCCATAGCCACTGCCTGATCTCCGAGCCGTCAAAACGTCACGAACCATGAACAGCTTTGTTTCTCAGTATAGCCAGAGCAGCCGAAACCATTTCCACCATGAAGGCCGAACCAGCGTCGAAGCAGTCCTCAGCGGCCAATCGTGTTCGAGGACCCTATGCCTCCCAAGCCTGCGATAGTTGTCGAAGGAAAAAGATGAAATGTGATGAAGTCAAGGTGCGCCTTTTTAATTTCAGTAAACGAGCCCGTTTAATTGACTCTCTAGCCCGTCTGTGGCCGATGCTATTCATCGAAACGAGCCAGTGAATGCTCCTGGACTGGCGACAATGTCCGAGGACCGCGAACTGAGGCTCATTTTGAAGCTCTCCGGAAACGAGTGGAAAATCTCGAGCACCATCAGGAGCTCCTTCTTGCTGTAATCAAGCGATGCTGCGACGAGCACGGAGGCGACTACAATCAGTACCTTCAATTGACTTCGCCGCTCTCAGCAGAGCACCAGGACGCTCACGATGAGCCTCTCGACGAAGACGGAGAACCAGATCCCGTACAAGAGCTGGCTGTATCAGCAGAGAATCTCAAGGTTTTAATCATCATGTCTCACATTTACGCCCTTGACACTTTTTCAGCTGGAAGACCGCGAGCTCATCTTCTATGGCAATGCTGCCATCTTCCGGTTTGCGCCACAAGTTCTCCAAACGTCTCGTTTTCCCGAAATCATTGAGAATCCAAATGCTCGCTATGTACTTCTGGTAGATGGCGTAAACGAAGCCTTCTACAATCCAGACCTGGACTGGTCGAGATACCTTCCAGCAGTCCAGTTGACGAGGCGGGAGCACGACAAGTGCGTCTCTGATTCATATATTTGACCTGATACTCAAGCAAGCTGCAGAATCCTCGATCTCTTATTCAAGTTCTTTACGTCCTGGTGTTTACGCGTCGTGCCAGATCTTTTCCTCAGAGACATGTATCGATCTCTCAGCACTCCAGAGTCCAAGGAGCCACCCCGAACTCCACATTATTCACCCATGCTTCATAATGCTCTGGTGGCTCTCGCCATGGCTTTCTCTGACGACCCTCGATTGAACGATATTAAAGCACGCGAGCAATTTGCTGCCACCGCCAAAGGTTACCTCGAGGAAGACTTGAAAAAGCCAAATATTGCAGTTGTCCAGGCTTTGTCCCTACTAGGCAGCTTCCATTCGAGCAAAGGGGATAATAATCTTGGCTGGCTCTTCTTTGGTATGAGCACAAGAGTGGCCGAAATTCTGGGATTGAGCATCGACTGTTCGAAACTTGTCAAGGCCAACCGAATCAGCCGAGATGATATGCTTGACCGAAACTGGGCTCATTGGACTTCATACAGCTTGGTGGGTGTATTCTCCAAACCTTGGATCCTCATTTCTCATGTTCTCGTAGGATGTCTGCTGGTCTCTGTATGTCGGCCGAGACTGTGTTGTACCTTCAGACGGACAAGGGATCCCGGTCCCTTTTGTTGACTCGCAATTCGACGAAATGCCCTGGCATTACCCGCCTGCGAACATTCCACCACAGCCGAGCTATCTCAGCAGAACCTTTGCCAGCACCTGTGAACTTTTGGTCATCTGCAGGCGCCTTATGGAAGTCGTCAACGGTTTAAGGAAACCTCACTCGCTCCACACGGTCAGCGATGAAGTTATCAGCAAAATCGAGTGAGTTTCTGCTCTTGATTGACCTTGGCTCCTTGTTGACAAGATTTCAGCCTCCAACTCAATACTTGGAAGGGCAATTTGCCTCCAGAGGTTGATTTAACTTTTGCCAATCGAAACACAGCGACGCCACACAAACTTTCGATGCATCTCATCTACATGTTGGCTTTCATCCTTTTACATCGACCGTTCATGTTCCACCGTAAAACAAGACCGATCTATGCCTCTGATAAAGAGATAGACCATGTCAAGGTTAGTCTTATTTGTTTTATACTCTCCCTGTTCTAATGTTTGCAGTTGTGCAAACGTTCCGCTGAAAATACCATGGATCTGCTGGCAATCTACCAACGTCGCTATGGATTGCGCTACGTCAATGTGACGCTGTTCCAATCCGTTTTTTCAGCCGGGGTCATCTTTCTTATGCTGGCCGTCCAAGCTGCCAATGGAACTCGGGTGGCCAAAACTTCGCTGATGACATCATTATCACAGGTCGAGTTGTGCATCCGCTACCTTCGAGAGATTGGCAGATCCTGGCAATGCGCTACAAATATCTCAGAGATACTGAGCAAGCTTTTGGAAGAGCAACTGAGACCGCTGTTGGAAAAGAATTCTGTCGTGGGAATCCATGTTTCTCCGCCACCATCCTCGAATTCTCCAGACTCGGACGGTGGTCAAAGCATTCCATCCCGGGGTTCGACCCGTCCCCGATCCCTTGGTTCAGCTCCGAGCGAAGCCATCGAATTTCGCAACAACTATACATCCGCTTTTCCGGCTGCAGCTTCAGCTTCATCGTATCATTCAGCATTCAGCGCCACAGATACGTCACCTAATACCTGGGAGGTTGCTCCGACATCAGCGCCAGTCGATCCGTCAATGTTTGGTATGGACTATGAAGTCCCAAACTACATGCCAGACCAGTATCCGTACAACAATTATCACTATATCCAACAGGAGATCGGAAACTTGATGCAACCGATGAATTATCCCGAAGGCATCATGCAGGAATTGGATTCAATGTTGGCTTCTTACGGTGTTGCTATTTGATTCTCGACTACTTATTTGCTATGTACGACTATTAATTCTTGGATTTGTACCCGATAAATGTATTGAGGCCAAGCTGTACTTCCAAGCTGTTGTTTCCAGATTTGCTCAGAGACCGCGTATTCCGCATGTTGCAATATGGGTGAGACGAGGACCAGCCAATGAGGAAATCGCCAATGCGAAAGAGCTACGCACTCCATCTATCAAAAATTCCTAACCTTTGAAAACGCCACCCCTGCACTTTGAACATGACCAACTAACAGATAATCAAGTCCCGGATTATACACAATGGATGGCAACTTGGGCGCTTCAAAGCTTCCAACTCACGAGAGAACAGGACCCTAGCTTCCTTCCTTCCCGATGCGAGGAACTTTTTGACGGCGATGGGCTTGGCGATTGGTGCTCCTAGTTTGGCCATCTCGTCGACCATTGCTCTGGTGACTGGAATGCTGTAGAAATCAGCGAGGCTGGACCGGATTATTACGCCAACATGATGACCTGACTCTGCAGGATGCGATTTTTGAGAGACAGCTGGCTAGCATTTAAATAGAAGGCTCCGCGAGCAGCAGCAATGAGTTTATGTTCGTCCCCTGCCTGACATATAATGAATACAGTTTTTCATTGAATCGCATGCCACATACCGCCTCATTCACGATAACTATGAGAACGCGACCGGCTGCGACCGGATTTGCGCTCCACTATAACGAGCTCTGGGACCACCTGGACTTCGCGGTAAGCGAACGGAAACCGTAGAGATTTGGATGGTATGATGGCCAGTTCCGTGTTGTAGTCAGGCCTGTTGGAAAAATTTGTAAAAGAACATGGCCCAGGGAGTTGGCCATTAGTGGCTTCGTAAAAATCCCATAGCCTGGCATGGCTCATGTTTTCTGGTTGCTCAGGAAAATAGTTCTCACTCTTGGGGAGATCGTCCTGAAAGAAGGAGTACCAGCCATGATCAAGGTCTCGACCACTCTCCAAAGAAGGCCTGATAGAGTGTCGGCGTGTCGCCAAGTCTAAATTGGCAGGCGGTTCCGTACCGGCTACCGGGTATGTCGGACCGGTACTCAATTACCGTGTATAGTAATTCACAATGCCGAGCACTCAACTTTTTGTAGATTTATCAAAAAATCTCGTTCATAGGAAAGAAAGAAAGAAAAATTACATGGCCCCGGCCCCGAATGCGTCGTCCCAGGTAGCAGCCGGTGCAACTCTTCCCGGTACCCAGCGAACTCGACCTTCGACGGGAAGGTACTAGTACTTGGGTGCCGTGGTCATCGAGATATCGACGATTCGATGGGACCAAATGCGACAAAAAAGTCACAATGTGACCCTGCGCAGGCTTTTTTACAAATAATAATTCTTGGATTTGTTTGATATACTAAGCTGTACTTCCAAACTGCTGTTTCCAGATTTGTTCAAAGACAGCGTAATCTGCATCCTGCATCTCGTCCAGATCTGTGTTGAGCGGCGCGATAAAAGTGTCCTGTGGCGTAAAGTCTGATGGTTCGAGTCCGCCAAAGCCGTTGAAGTTGAAACCTATCCCATCATAATTCTTGTCCAATTCACTTGCGATTTCTTGAGAAAAGTTTACCAAGGGACCTAAAAAGGTCCATCCTTCGTCAGGGGAGTTTGGAATAAGAGGCTGAGGGGCGAGCTCCATGTTTATCGCAGGTTCGAATAAGCATGATACTGAGCGTTTGTGCTCCAGTCGCTTCTCCATTATTGGCGCAAGTTGCTGGTGCAAGATATTCTTCAGAATATCAGCTATTTTGGATGCACACTGCCAAGATTTTCCAATCTCGGTGAGATATTGGATGCAGAGCTCTGCATCTGACAAGGAGAGTTTGAGGGTCTCTTTGGACACTCGCGGGCCAGAGGTGGCTTGAACCGCAGCGAGCAAGAAGATAGTTCCAGCCGCAAAAACGACTTGAATCAGAGTGATGGGCACATAGCGAAGAGTGTACAGGGATCTCCAGGTTGCCAAAAGCTCCATCGCATGTGTCGCTGCCGTTTTACAGATCTAAGGAGATTGTTAGCGAGGATTTCCTTCAGCAAAATAATGCATCACCTTGGCATGATCAACTTCGTGGCTTGACCGTTTCTTACGGTGGAAAAACGGTCTATGGAGGATGATATACGCCCAGTGATAGCACAAATAGGTCATCAATCGGTGAGGAGTCGCGGTGGCCCTGTTTGCAGAAGTAATTTTCACCTCTGCAGGAAGCCGTCCTTCCCAGGTATGAAGTTGAAGGCTGAGCAAGTTCAGTCAAGATCTTTAGAAGGAGATTGTCACTGACTCGATTCTGGTGATGATCTCATTGTTGACTTCTTGTCGAGTACCAGGAATGTGCAATCCATTACTGCAAATGAGAAGGATATTACAGGAAAGGAGGCTTTTGAACTCACAGTACATCCATTGCTCTCCTTGCAATGATCAGTAATTCACACGAGGCTGCAAAAGTCCTTGAGAGGAAATTGGGCTGAGGTGGTAGTTTCGAGGCTGGATAAAACCATGGGCCCTGGTCATAGTCTTTGTCCACGAATGGGACTGGAATCTGCGGACCGTTTGAGGGTAGTGGTACACAGAAATCTCTTCCGACATAAAGGGACCAACATACGTCCTGGTCACTTGAGTCAATACTAGAAAAGTATAAACGAAATGCCAACCTGGCTGAATGTAGTCCAATAAGCCCAATTACGGTCAAGCATGCTTTCATGGGATATACGTCCCGATGTGACGTATTTGGAGCTATCAACACTGAGACCAACTGCCGAGTATGAGATGATGTTAATCCAGAGAAATGGCACTCACGAGCCTGACTGACTCGTGCACTTGTGCCAAAAGTCAGATACCCCAGCATTTCATCGCCACTCGAGGAGTAAAAGCTGGCCAGCATGGAAAGAGCATGGACAAACGCGATGTTTGGCGATTTGGCAGAATCTTCTTCCATAAGACGCTTGGCTTTGGCCACGAAATAGAGACGGGACCTCATGTCCCGAATACGTGGGTCATCGGAAAATGCAGTTGCAACAGCAAGCAAACTGTTATGAAGCATAGGGGAATAATGTGAGGTCCTTGGAGGTGTCTGTGACCGTGGCACACTCAAAGCCCGGTACATGTCTCTCAGAAAAAGTGCCGGGACAATACGAAGAGACCAACAAGTGAAGAATTTGAAGAGCTTGTCCAGGATACTGAATACTATCAGACATGTACACAGTAGAGAATCCAATCACTCACTCGTCATGGGTTCCTCGGTCAAGAGGGACCTCTGGAGGAAGATGACGAGACCAGTCAAAATCAGGGTTATAATAGTTCAGGTCGGCACCATCGACGACAAGGACATAGCAAAGGTTGGGGTTCTGGGCAATTTCAGGAAATCTGGATATTCCGCTGGGACTAGGCTTGTCAACGAAGCGAAAGGGTGATACTAGGTTGTAATATATCAAGTCGCCGCCGCCCTCAATCTAGAGCACAGTCAATGGGAGAATCTTTGAGAATGGTGCCAGTGGACCAGACCTTGAGATTCTCTGTTGGAGCACAGAGCAAGTCGATAACATCTGCGCCATCCTCGGAGTCTTCCCAGTCGTCATTTATATCCAGGAGCATTGGGGCCGAGCTAGTAGATGCGACTTGAGGCCTGCTCTGTAGATAACTGTCGTCAGAAACACCGTGCTCCTTGCGACATATCTCCAGCTTCGATTCGAGCAATTGAGTGTAGATCTGTAGAGCTTCGACGCGTTTTCGCATCGCCTGGCACGATTAACTGTACTGAAAAACAATTGTTGCATGTACTGACCTCAAAATGAGCCTCTGTCCTTGGACGCCGATGAGTTTCATGGTTCCAAGAGCACTGGGGACACGTCAAACGACGAAATAGCGGTGAATGCAACGAACTTCAGATTCTCGTCCCGTCTGGATATAATTCTGTCAACTGCTCATGTATCACCTTCGGGGAATTACCAGAGTACAATAACCGCAACTTGGCTTCTTCTCGTCACATTTGACTCGTCTGAACAAGAGGCATGAGCTCAAGCATTATAGCGCACTGGTCTATACTTGTGACGACAGACACTGCAAGCTTTTGCCGCGTATTTTCCCCGAACTTTGGTTGACAGTGGGGAGGACATCGAAGATGAGTGAGAAGAGATATTGGCATTCATTTATAGAGACAGCGAGTTCCGGTGGAATTCCGAGATAAGGTTCAGATTTCTATCATTGACAAGCCAACATCCTCGAAGGCGCTCTATCACCAAAAAAAAAAGTCGCTATATAGCCTGTTATGAAGTATTAACAAGTGTAAGAAAAGGAAGCAAATAAAGGCGCACCTTGGGTGCCAGACTGCAAATTTTACCCCAACCTTTCATACGCAAGTCAGCGCTGACGACTCCACCAATACGTGTCCCAAGCATCTCCTTCTTGTTGTTGAGGAGAACAGCAGCATTGTCGTCGAATCGAATGAAACGACCGTCTGGTCTCCGAACTGGTTTCCGCGTTCGGACAATGACTGCTCGACGGACGTCTCCTTGTCGAACTTTTACGGCGGTGAGGGAGGCTTGAGAGACGCTAGAAACAGGTCGAGCTTCCTTCACGACACAGACAATCTCATCTCCAACCGAGCCCCAACCATTTCTGACCTTGTTCTTTAAAACATTGACGCATTCGACAATGAGGGCTCCCGAATTATCTATGACCTGTATAAGAGTTCAGAGAATTCAATAGACAGCAGAGAATCCTTACATTCAGCTTGCTCTTGAGGCCAATCATGGAATGGCAAAAAAGGTAGTAACCGGTCACGCTCCAACTGGCTCCAACTCTTCTCATCTCCATCATGCCAATTTCAAGGCGAGGTACCATATTCAAGCATTCGCTCCTACAATCGATTAATGTCATTTTTGAGGTAGCGGAAGCATTACGCTGCCCACTGGGCAGACCATGGCTTTCCATACCAGGACTCACCAGGATGAGGATCTACCCCATGCCACCAAAAAGTGCGTCTCGAGTTTCAGTATTCAGCGAGATCTAATGGTTCTTCAGGACTATGGCTGACCATCTTCGCAAATATGAGAGTGTGTAAGTCTTCACTCCACCAATTATGCTGTTTATTCATTTCTCGGCAGCTTTACACTTACTCCCCAGAGGATGCGCATGATAGTCGAAGCTTTCAAGGATACCCTTGATCTCGGCCTCGAGAAACCAAAGCAGATCGTCGTAAGTCACATCGCGGGACTTTTTTTGCCTACCTAATTCCGTCATAGCCCATGATTCCGACATTCGTCTTTGGCTGGCCAACTGGACAAGAGATTGGCGACTTTTTGGCTGTTGATCTGGGCACGTCTTTTATATAGTCCATTCGCTATTCTAATCCTCTCCAGGTGGTACAAACCTCCGTGTTTGCCTTGTAACTTTACAGGGAGAGGGCAAATTCGAGATAACTCAGTCGAAATACCGTCTCACAGAAGAACAAAAGCAGGAAGATGGACAAAAGCTGTTTGATTTTTGTGCAGAGTGTCTCCAGACTTTTATTGACACGAACCTGGCACAAGAGAATGGTAGCTTCAGCTTGCCACCAGGAGACAAGCTAGCATTGGGTTTCACGGTTCGTGCGCTGTTCAGTCGACATATGGCGACCTTACTGAATGGTATCTAGTTTTCGTATCCATGCTTGTGAGTCACTACTGTGCTTTCCTTGTGCTTCACGCGTCAATCTCGGTTCAGTCAGGAAAGGATCGATCATGGAGAGCTCATACGATGGACCAAAGGTTTCGGTGCTGGCAACACTGAGGGAAGAGATGTAGCTGCTATGTTCCGAGAGTCGCTGGCAAAATTCGTACGTTTTCCGGCTTCAATGGATCCTGTTCGGTCCTGATTCTGTTCAGAACCTACCGATTGAATTGACAGCGCTCATCAACGACACAACGGGCACCCTAATCGCATCTCACTACGTGAACCCCAAAACCAAGATTGCGGTCATCTTCGGTACAGGCTGCAACGCTGCTTACATGGAAAACGCCAGTTCCATCGGGAAAATCAACGATCTCGGAATAGCAAGCACTGATCAAATGGCCATCAACTGTGAATGGGTGAGTTTTAGTACCAGATTCTTTACATCGTTCAACTTCGAGACCATAGGGTGCTTTTGACTCTTTTGAGCATGAACATCTCCCTCGGACCAAATACGATGCCATCGTCGATGACACGTCCAACAAGCCTGGCGAACAAGCCTTTGAAGTATGCTTCAATATCTTTTCCGTCCATAGAAGCTCATGTTGTTCAGAAACTCATCTCTGGTCGTTATCTTGGAGAGATAATGCGTCTAGTTATTTGCGAACTGATAGACGAGGGTGTACTTTTCCTGGGTCAGAACACCTACAAACTTGAAGTTCCATACGTTTTTGAGACCGCTTTCTTGTCTCTCATGGAGAGGTCAGTGGCTCCTGATCCGCCAGGACTATGTTGACCTTTCTATAGTGACCCGACTGATGAATTACTAATGGTCATCGGCATTTTCACCCATTTCTTCGCAGTGGAAACGACACTGGCTGAAAGACAGTTTTTCCGAGCTCTTGCCAAGTTAATCGGACGACGTGCTGCTCGTTTGAGTGCCTGTGGTATTGCTGCCATCGTTAGTAAAATGGGATACTTGGACGATGGATGCGCTGTCGGTGCAGATGGATCCTTGTATAATGTATGTCCTTACTGTCTGGACTCCTTCTTCCTCACGAGTCTTCAGAAATACCCTGGCTTTGCCGATAGAGTGCATGAAGGGCTACAAGACGTCTTTGGCGACAAAGGAAGGTAAGATTTTCGCGCCGAGAGCGTCATTCCTCAAATTCTCATCACTATTCAAGGAACATTACTACGTATCATGCGGAAGATGGAAGTGGCGTAGGTAGTGCGATCATTGCGGGTATGTACAGCTTTCACGAGAGCGATTTCCATTGCTCAGACTTTCCTGCAGCAATGACCAAAGCGAGGAGAGACGCTGGAAAGTACCCGAATGTTTAAGGAGACGGACATGAAACTAGACTCTGTATGTGTTATTTGTATAGCGATACCAATTGACAGCTTTGTCGGATCTCGGATTTTATGCAGCCGTGCATCAAGGTCGATCATGCGCCTCGAAGGTCAAGAGTACAACATGAATCCAGGACTTGTGTCTCTCATCAGTCATTGGAGCCCGGCCCGTCTGTCTCGCGGACCGCTGAGGGTATATAAGAGCCCTCCATAAAAATCCGACGTTTCTTCGATCTCACAAGATGCAGTTGACTGCGCTTCTAGTTTTGTTTTCTGCCTTGAAACTCGCTTGCGCTACCTCTGCCAATCACGATGCTACGTCCTGTACTCTTGTTGCCAGCGGCGGCGACGATGCACCTCAATTTCTAGCTGCCATGAAAAGCTGCAGTACAGTTATAATTCCAGCGACCACCACTCTCAACATTTCAACCCGGCTGAACATGACTGGTCTCGACAACAAGACCTTGAATTTAGCTGGAACAGTGCGCTTCAATCCCAATATTCCTTACTGGACTGGCGTAGGTGCTCTTGATGTCTGGGTTGAGTAATTCTTTATGTTCGCGACAGAATGCCTTTTCTTTCCCCTTCCAAACTCAAATTACTTTTTGGATTCTGGGCGGCACAAACATTATTGTTACTGGCGGTGGGACACTCGATGGCGCTGGTCAGGTAAGCACCACGAAAAAGAGATCTCATACAGACTAATCTTGCTTTCCAGGCTTGGTACGACGCATTGTGAGTGCAGAAGATCTCTCGAATTTGCTGCTGAACAATGACCAGTGCATCAAACTCGACTCTTTTGCGTCCAATTATCTTGACAATCTTCCAAGCACAGAATGTCTTGGTGAAAAACATCCGTATGATCAACAGTCCTGAATGGTTCAACCTTGTTCGTTCGGGTTCTCTATCCTGCACGTCTCTAACTATGAGCAGGTCAATGAGGGGAAGAACGTGACATATGATAATATAACCATCAATGCAGTATCAACTTCGAGCCATTTTATATCCAACACAGATAAGTCAAGTTGCCTCAAAGTTTTGCGTATCTGGCTGACCTTTGGATAAATGGCTGGGACATATACAGAAGCGACAATGTGGTTATCAAAAACTCGGTAATTAACAATGGTGATGATTGTGTGTCGTTCAAGGTCAGTGTCCATTGATTGAGTTTAAGGTAAAAGAAGTGACTTATTATCAAGCCAAACTCGACCAATATCCTAGTTTCGAACTTGAATTGCAATGGATCTCAGTGAGTCTTGGTGAATTTGCGACAAATTATGTTGTTAATGTATAGCACAGCGGTATCTCTGTTGGGTATGATCTGTCTACCGTTTTCGTCAATGTTTGAACTTGAGTAGCTCTCTCGGACAATTCGCTGGGATGTTTGACATTGTCGAGAATGTGACTTCATCGTAAGCCAGTTTTCTAGGAAGATTGGGGCCGTACTGAGCTACAATAAAGCAATGTGAAGATGTCGAACGCTCAGAATGGCGCGAGAATCAAGGCCTGGGCTGGAGCCAACGTTGGAAGTGGTATGGTCAGGAATACTTCCCTCAAAATATCACCTTGAACAACTTTTAGGTATTGTGAAGAATATTACCTTCAACAACTTCGTCGTGAACAATGTCGATAGTCCACTAACGGTGGATTCGTGCTACATGACCAATGCAACCGCATGTACTCAATTCCCTAGCAATACCCTCATTCAAGACGTGTTTTTTAACAAGTATATTCTCAACTCCTTTTGTTCACCGCTAATGCCGGTTTAGCATCACTGGTACCAGTTCGGGTTCATTGGTAGCCTCTGTGAGCTGCTCTCCAGATGGTCGATGCTCTGATATCAATGTCAATGATTTTGAAGTCAAGTAAGCTTGGCCTTTCTAATCGGAACACGCCTCTGATTTCCTGTGGCAGGGCTGGATCTGGTACAGCGAAATACACCTGTCAGAATGTACAAATTCTTGGAGATGCTGCTTCCCAGTTCCCTACATGCACCGTCACTTAGTCCTCAATAAAACCTGCTCCGCCGAGTTCACGGCTATTTTCGGTGGCATGATAGGTCTACCCAATGAGTCACGTCGATTTCAGCACAAATTCCAGGAAATTCCAGTCGTTTCAGAGTGCCCTTGACAAGGCTAGAAGATTGGTTGAAAATTTTGGCAGATAAAGATGACAAATTCTCACCGAGTCTGCAAAAATAGTCATCAACTTTCATCTGCCCAAAGACTAGCACTCGTCGAGAAAGAAACCTGAATGACATAAAGGTCTGATCGATTATCGAGCAAGCCGCCGTACGTACTTGAAATAAGTATAAGCCGGTCCACGTTCCAATACTAAGTTTAAGCTTCTCGGCAACGAGGTTGTCTCGAGCTCACATCCCCTCCAGATGTCCTCGAACGATGGAGCAGCTACACCGCGACCTCAAGCAACCAATCAACCCAAGCTCAAAGATGTCGTGGATTCCATGACAGCGACTTTGGACGGGATGTAACCTTGTTTCTTTGAACCTTCCTCGAGACAGTGCCGATCGTTGCAATAGAGAACAGAACTTTGTGACTTTGAGTGTCCAGAGCACTCTACTCAAGGCTATCAGTCCTACGACGGTCAGTGACCATCGATTCAGTAGTCAAATCAATTTTCATTGCATCCAGGGACAGACCGCTATCGACCTAGAGGATCTGAGAAAGAGAGTGAGACTGAATGGGAAACAACAGAAAAAGGACATCGCAGAGGTGAAGAGAGCGATAAGAGAAGATATTAAGAAGGAGATCATGACTATCCTAGAGTAGGCTCTCTACCGCGATCTCGGTCAAGGCTAAACTATGCTGCAGCCCAGAGATACGGGAGTTGATCAAAGCAGAAGTTTGTCGACAAGTTGCAGCACAAGTCGAAGAGCAGATGATTGAGCACATTCCGGTTCCACTGCGCCAACAGAAGCTCGAGAACCAACAACAGCTGGAGGAAGTGAAAGTGTCCTACAAGAATTCGTCAGTTTCTGTCAAGATAGCGAACAGACAACTTACTCACCAACGAACAGGGAAGCAAGGCGTCGAAATTCGCGGATTGAATTCGCAACTGGTCAGAACGAAGCACTGAACATTGTTATGAACTGCCAAGGTCAACGAAGCGAGCTTTATCCGTATGATTTGCGGTCGCTTTGCACCTACAAGTGTAAGTGCCCAAGAAAAGAATTATCGAGATTTGACCGAGTTGTTCTAGTGGAAGACTTGAATAGTCTCTTGATTGACCACGAACTTGGGACATGCGGCAGCATAGAAGAAGGCCTGAACCAATTTGTAGCGCATATTGGTGGGTGCAAGCAAGGGTCTTGGCTTGAACTTGTGACTGACGTTCCACTAGGCATAACGGCTCGCATCGAAGTTTTAGACTAGTTGAGATTAGTTAGTAGATTTTGATGCAGTTTATCAAGGTGGCGGATCAGGAACTCATCTGACCTTGACACCTCCTTGAAATGTTGCCAATGAACGACCTCATTGAATCCAACAATGCAGTTGCTGCAGGGCTTGGTGAATGCCTTCGTGCATTGGCCGAATCGATGAACTCCAAGGCGCCGCTGACCACCCCGATCGTCATCGAGTTTGGGGAACGAGCAATGGCCCTCGGAAGGAAAAGGATGAGCGCTATGTCTGCAAGTAAATTTCTGAATGGCTGAATCATTGCTGAGACCATTATTAGGGTCGTGTGCGTTGACCAACATTGCAGTTAGGCTGGAACTGATGCTGTTATAGAACGCATTTCTATATGTCAAGCGCCTGTTTGGTCTGCTGAATGCATCGACCATGTGAGCTTTTTCAACTTTCGAAGCTTAGTTGTACGCTGAGATGCGGGTTGGGTTCGCAGGCTTTCAATCGTCGCAGTCTTTGGTGGCTCTGATCGCTATGTGGAGATTGACATTGATGCGTGGGAGGAGCTTGTACCATTTATTGAGAGGTGAGAAGGAAGTTATCGTCGAGTCTGGTTTGCGAGACTAAATTTATTGAGAGGCTCAGGATTGTTACACCCTGACGAAATATAGGATTGTGACGCAATATATGAAAGTAGAAATGGGTTTTGGCCGGATGAAAAGATATTAAGGCGGTCATAGAAACCAGAAAACCTCAAACACGTGTCTTTCCAGTCTCTCTCTTCCACTTTGTGAGCGCACACTTTATGGCGGTGCGACAATCAGATTCCTTTCAATCCCTTGTTCTCATAATATTCCATTTCAGAATGACATTGCCATAGTTCTCGATGCTTACCGCAAACTGAACCGTTCAGAATTGCTGCTCTTCCTCAAGGTTCGAAATCTACCGACGTCTGGCACAGATGGCGAGCTAGCATCCAGACTAGCCAACCACGACTTTCATTTATATCCAAGGCTTTCTTCCAACCTTCATCCAACCTCTTCCCAGTCAGTCGAATCCCTGAGCTCCCTCCGACAAAAAACACAAACCCCAGATCTTCCAGTGGAAATCATGGGGGACATCATGGATCACGTCGGGGATTGGGAGCTTTCTCAAGCTGTTGGAGTCCCTACGACCATTTCAAAGCCTCTTGAATGGTCTCGAGCTTCATCGACAGACGAGGCCATGATCACCGGATACATTCCTCTCATTCGAGCAGCAGATCCTGTTGCACATCCACCGACACTCCTTGGTGCTGTTCTCGTCGTCCGTTTTGGATACGTCAACGTCCTAGAGTACTTTCTTTCCCAGCATCGTTCAATCTTCATGTCAATTTTCAAGGACGACCTCATTCCTATACAAGCGTCGCATCATGGCCGGCTTTCAGTGCTCGCTTGGTGGAAACACGGCTTCGAACACCATCCAGATCTCATTCCTCGGCTTAAACCTGGGACTATCGCCGAGGCCATCGATGGAGCTTCACGGAATGGCCAGGTCCAGTCTCTGGACTGGTGGCTGACTTCTGGACATGCTCTGGAATACACCGAGGCCGCTCTAGAATATGCAAGCGCGAAGAATCAGATCGCAGTTCTAGAGTGGTGGAAAAGACAGCACCAAGTGACCGGGTTGCCTCTTAAACCAGGTCGTGCTATGGATACAGCCAGTACAGCAGGGAGTGTCGAAGCCCTGGAATGGTGGGCCACTTCTCAGCTAGAGTTCAATTACGACCGGTATGCTATGCAGCATGCGAGCTGTCACGGTAAAATTGACGTGCTCCAATGGTGGCTGGGCAGCGGACTGCAGCTCATGTTCGATCCAGATGCATTAACTTCGGCTTCTCGTCACAACAGACCCGAGGTGCTCGAATGGTGGAATTCGTCTGGTCTTCCGATACAGTATCGGATGTGCGACATTGAAGAGGCTTTGGAGGATGCCATTGGTGGCGGCGAGAGAGCCAGGCAGTGGTGGAAGACGAAAGGTGTCGATTTCAACGCCAATGATAAGGAGTGGATGAAGCTTCAAAATCTCAACTGAACATTTGTATCAATCTTCGTGAGTGACTTGTTATTTATTTGGTGGTCTTTCGATGACACAGAAATCACAGGCTCTGCTATCAATACAACTGTATATTATTCGACTTTTATCACGACACAACTCTTCCTCGGGACTTTTCCGTATCCCAGACCCTGGCATTCTCTTCGAGAGCATAAGCATAGGCATCGTCCCATGCAAAATTCACGGCCTCAGGTATCTCAATGGCTATTGTCATCATGTCTCCCTCATATTGACCTGTCCGCTTCCAGTCCACAAAAATATCTTTGTTTCCAATTATCGTTGTCCGATGGTACTGCTGGATGCTTCCGCTGCTCAGAAGCGGGAAGCTAAAGCGGGTTAATGCGGACATTGACTCGAACGGAATGCTCGAAAGCCAAGAAGAGACCTCATGACATGGAACCCAGAGAGCGAGGTGGGTGAGCTGCTGCAAAAAGGCTTGCCCCTCGACTGTCGAAGTCAATGGACTCCAACGCCAGTGCTTTCCAGAGAGAACCAGCCTTCGACAAGACCATTGGCCCGCCGAAGGGTCGATGCTTGTCAAGCTGTTATACAGCAAATGCATCGAATTGAAGGATATGTCGAGTTGGTCGACATTGCGAAATATCTCGTACAGTGCTCGATAATCTATATCGTCGTCACAGTCGACCAGAGGCTCCCAGATATCTGTCAGCCAGACCTGTTTCACGAGAGCTGCGTAATCTGGGGCAAAGCGGGAATCGACTTGGCGACGATTCTGGTGGAAGGAGTGCACAAAGGATTTCAGCTGCTCTGTCGAGGTGCAAGCTATAGTGTGAAGAAGATGGGGCATCGTTGCACGATACATCAAATGGGAGACCGAAGCTAGGGATAGAGCTGTCGTATAAGAGGGTCTGCAGGTTTTGAAGGACATGGTTGGTGTAGCCGCGAAACTGATTATTTCGAGGGCCAGCTCTGGAGAGAGGTCCACGAAGCGGAATGATCGTGACATGGGGAGTGGAAGAAAAATAGTAGCGAAATCTTTTGCTCTTATACTTGACAAGACAAAGATTCATCCACCGTTGTCAAGCGATAAGATGGTCCACGGAACTAACAATGTTATGAATGGAGGAAGGAAGCCTAATTGGTGTAGAACAACAACAAGCTATTGCCAAACAGAAACTTTGTACCATCGAGGCAGTAAGGGTCACGCGGTGTGCTATTGTATTCTGCTCTTGTTTTAACCTCGAGGTTCTCACTCTGTCCCAGTACTCCGAGTCTCGAGAAAACTGCACAAGTAGTTCCCTTTTAGGTGATGACCTCACAAACAGGTAAAGTCTCAGGCGACCTCATTTATGATTCAATTTCCATCGACCTGGCAGGTTCTCTCCACCGGTGACGTCGAGATTCACGGTATTCACCAATTCGTTGATAAAAACGAGTCTCGATATGTCTAGAAAGCTCAAAATAGCCATAGAGGTTCGACCTCTACGCTTCGAGCTCGAGGGACTCCATAATTCAAGTTGTCAATCAAAAAATTTCACAGTTCCGGAAATATAAATTTTTTCTCAGCTCTGCGACTTGACTGGACCGTGCCTCAGCGCCGTTTGGGAGATGCGGCGACGCTGCAGTGACAGGATGCAGCAAAATGGCAGGTTTATATTGTCAATTGTCAGCAGCTTCAAGCTGAATCAAGACGTTCACGTATCAATGACAAATGATCCAGGTCAGTGATCCAGCGACGTGGGTCGTCAATGATTATATATAAGACACTGCGCTGACTATGTCCGTCCCAATTCAGAAGACTGGACTCAATCATTCCATAGACTCTTCAAGCAGAGCGCAAAGGACCTCCCGATATCTCGAGGAATAATAGCGCTCGCATTTACACCTAGTCAACTCTTGCTCGCATGATAACTAATATAGCCAACGAGACGCGACATTCGTCATGACCAAAGCTGATTGTTCGCGCTCGCCTGGCGCTGTCCAGTCGTTTTCAGCTTCGCAAAACCTCGAAACCGCCGATTTCGTCGTACGACAAGCCTTAAGCAGTGTCATCGTCCTTCAAGATCTTTGACGACAGATATTAACCCTTACTGGCAAGGCTGTACGCAGGTGTATCGTAATCGCCAGTACGCCACCGTTGTGGGACTCGCCCTGCAGGGCCACGGGCGTGAAATATTCTGGCCGAGTCCCCGTTTCACGTTGACTTCGGCTATCTGACCAGTTGATCCTCGATCAGCGCCGATCGCGCCACGGAATCAAATTGGGACAATATTATCGATTAAATCCAGCCTCAACCCTGATGCAGTGGAGACACGTTGTCCAGGTATGTAAGTTCTATCTTGATCTGTTAAGGGTCGGATCAACGAACTTTCAGGTCTTTCTGGGAGCAGATTGAAGAGAACAGCTTGCGCTACTCGACCAAGAGCTCTTTCAACTCTCGGTGGAGAAAGTACGCGATCTGCCATGTTCGGGGAGATGGTCAGATGCAGTCACGGAAGTGAGACGCTATGTTTGTTGAATTTCAGATGGAAAGATTGAAGACTCGGTGAATACTCTGAAACAGCTTCGAGGTATGGTTGTCTAATCTCTGTATACGGACACCATCTTTTTTCAATATTACTAGCTGATTGAAACAGGATATTGAACTTGCCGATATTATTGAACCCTGAAAATTGATAGCCCAAGTTCCGATGGTTTCCTCCGTGAAGCGAGTTGATTATTGGAGCCAAGGACCTCCAGGTACTATTTCCAGCGCTTAAAGACGTAGGAGAAGATCAGTGGAGCATGCAGGGCCTGGGAATCGCGGGATACCAAATTTGGGTATGTCACGCTGCCATGGTACTCAGCCCGAACTTGGACGCGCATTTTCGCCGGGATCCTGGCTACTCAAACCATTCAAGCGCCAGAAGTCTCATACTTCCCAAGAGAAATCTGGGCCGAGATATCCATACTATTGTGAAGCCAAAAAGGAAAGAACAAAGGATCCCTTATCGAAAGGCACCACTCTGATTATCAGGAGAAGCTGCTTTTGAAACACAAAAAGAACTGCATCTTATCTCATTTTCAGCGCTAATCTGCATCTCATGCTCGGCGACTATTATGAGGTTTCTCTCATGTCTGCCTCCCCTGAAGACTGATGCGAAATTTCAGAACGACTTCCTTGATAGTATCAGACGGGCTTCTGGCCGAAAGCCTAACGAATCAGACAATCCGTCAATCCATTAGCTTCCATTTGAATTTCTGCAAACCGCTGAAGATCAGAGGCATTTTTGGTGGAAACGCGGGAGATGGATCTAGCATCCACGGTCACGTTACGATTTTTTTTAGCGAAACACAATTGAATAGGATGGCCACGAGTCTTTATCGATGGATGCGGACGAGCCCGGGCCTGTTGAATCCTGTTGAATCACAAGGCGCACGGCTTCGCTGACGCGGTCATGCTACTTGACAACAATTTCGAGCTCTGACTCGCTTTCTTCATGACTCGAGAGATTATCGGGCTACAGCTGCGTCCTCGCTTTATCCTCGTGCAGCCTATACTCAATGAAGAGAGCTTGGAGATATATGCAATGCAGTACCTCAAGGCGCTTGTCGAACAGGAATATTTGAAAGAGCAGTTGAGAAGCTGGGATGCTGTTCCGAGCTGTGGTTCTTCTATGTCTTCGGTGTAGTTATTGGACCGGCTCGGCGGCTATTTTCGAACTCCGCTGTTTGTTCCGAAAAACTTGGACCTACAAACGATCTGGCAATGGCAGGCTCTTGGAAGTCTCATTGCAACCATGCAGCATGTGTAATTCAGCAATTATGACCATCTACACGATCGCAATCTAGGCCGACCTTCTCCGAACGCAGCCGGGAATTCGATTTCGCCAAAAGTTTATACGATGCCAGCGGTGATCCCTGACAGATCTCAAAGGGGCGATGCGCCTACAGCGAAGAAGCATGACACCACGCCATGATAAAAAGGTCCTCTCTTTTGTCGCTTCTTCCCCGTCCTTCCCCCAGAATGTTTTCCTCCAGCTATTTCAACCAATACTTGCCCCGCTATTCAGACGCGACATTGTTGGAGTAAGCTTGATCCTTGCTCTTTCTATTCTCGGCCTGAATCCCTTTAGATCCTTCCTCGACAGGGAGAGCTATGTGGACCCATCTGCGCTTTGGACTCATGAGACGGTGTGTGGCACTAGAATGTCTTGGGTAACGATAGCCTTGTACTTATCGTCATCCAGGTTGACAATGACTTCGACGCCGATTCTGTATGGAAAGTGTCGCGACGATCCTCCGAGCCCTTCACATATCTCCCTGCTGGTGATCTCTCAGAACAATCCTCTCTGGACGAGCTAGCATGGAGCAATGTCTCTTCCCCAGACACCAATTGCTCCGAGCTTTCGTCTTCCCCGTCCACCCCATCTGTCATATCCTTTCACGAAATCGAGCCCGAGGCTGCCCCATCATCACCTGAAATGTTTTCCAACATTCTCGATTCATCCTTGAACTCGACCATCGGCCTCGAAGATTCTGCACCGCCCTCGACCACAGCAGAGCTTCTAGACACCGAAGTTCAACATGAACTGCCAGCATCATTGAGCCTGTTTCTATTTTCTTTTCCCAGCTCGAAAGAAGAACGATCTGTTTCACCTCAACTTGAGGCCAAGCAAACATCGGGACCTCGCGGGCTTAGGGTACCACGAACAATTCTTCCAGCACCATCTTCCAGTTTCACCCCAGAGCGTGTTCTTCGTGACAGAGTCTCGAAAAGCTCTTCTTCATCATCGAGCAAAGGAAAAAGAGCAGCCCTAGTCCTCGAGCATCCAGTTGAACCATCCAGTACTCGACTTTCGTCGAAACGGTCTCTTTCCCCTCGCGAAAGTGATTGCAGTTCTACAAAAAGACGTCGAATCCAAGTTTCAACCAGCGTTGAGGTTACAACAGAGCCTTCAGTGAATACCTGGAGTACCAGGCCTTCACGCGCTGCAAAAGAGAAGGTTGTCGATTACAAACTCGAAGAAGATCTAGAGTTTGACGACGACGCTTCATCCATGGAACTCGACGACTATGAGGAAGACGACGAGTCAAACGAGCAGGACTATCTCGATAGCATGAAAGAGGCCAGTCGTCGCTCTCGCAATAAAGGCCGTAGAACTGCTTGCACCTGGGAAGGATGCAATTACACTTTCAGCAGAGATCACGATGAAAAGCGTCATGTCGCGACTGTTCATGGAGCAAAGATGGAATGTCCAATCTGCCGAAAGGTCCTTAGCCGTGTAGATTCCCTCACAAGGCATCAGGGTACCAATGCTTGCGCCAAGTACCTCGCGACTCACAATAAACCACGACTCTGACAGAAAGCTCGGACTCTGTTTCTGATTTCGACTGAGGATTGCATCTCTGGCTAGCTTGATTTTCGTTCAACTTGGTTTACCTTTTACTTAGACCTGGTCATTGCTTCATTTGAATTTACCTGACGCTGCTCCGACTCAGGTTGGAATGTCGCGGGGTTTTAAAGAAACAAAAAGTTTTTCTATTCCTTGTGGTGTTATGAAAAGCCACCGCGGTGATTTTGCCTTCTTTGAGTAGACGCCGATGGAAACCGCACGGCTGGTGGCGCTCGGCGCCAAGATGGGACCTGATGAAGACAAAAGAAACCTTGACCGAAATGGCATCGCATGCCAATCATATCAACTTCGAATAGACGCTAGAGCTGACTCGTCTCTGTCCGAGCGAACTGCGGAAAGAGCCAGCATTCACGGAATCTTTTCGACCGTCGCAACGAGTATCGGGGATCCTCGGTGACAATAGCCACTCACGACAGAAGTATTGCGCGCCTAATCAAGTATTACGCGGTATTCACGGTAGAAATGGAATTAATAAATCTGTAATAAAGATTGAAGTTATTCATTATCGTGTAGATGGCTAGGCAAGGGTAGGTCAGACAGTGAAAGCGGGATGAAGAAACGACCCACTTTCCAAGGACTTTATTCATCTTGAACATGTCGATAGAGTCGACATTGAAGACCGCCCGGAAACTTGGGTCGCATAGAATCACCTTCTTCAAGAGAGATCTGTTTCAGCCATGCTAATGATGATAGATTGAACGGGCCACCTTGTTCTGAGGATTCTGCAATTCATGGGATTTGATATAGACCCACAGCTGCTTGACGACCTGAGGCCGGGAAAGTTTGTCGGCTTGAAGAAGGGCCGCCAGAGGTGGACTAAAGGAAATTGCGTCAGAAAGTCCAATTTAAAACATGACCTGACAATTGACCTGAGAATATATTCCTTGGACAGCCCGCCCCTTGCACCGCCAGCGCTGGGAGTAGCAGATTGTCTTCTTGCCTTGCTCTTAGACTTTGCTTTACGATCTCCATCTTCCTCGTCGTCGTCCGATTCTACCAATTCTGAACTCTTCTTCTTTCGAGAAGTCTTCTTTGTTGAAGAAGAGGCTCTGGAAGCGCCTCTGCGTGTCGAACGAGTACCGTTGATCTCTGAGGAAAGCTGACGAGCTAGCTCTGCATCGCTGACAGCTGCTTTCCGTGGAATAGGCAACGGTGGCTTTCGTTTCGGTGGTTCAGGCTGGGGAGACTCGCTGGCGCTGTCCTGAGCGTCTTCTTCCTCTGGCCCTGGAGAGCGCCCCGAATTGATCCTCGAGTAGACCTCTGTAATAACCGCATCGATGTCATCCTTGTTCTCTTTCAGGAATCGCGGCGTCAAACTAGGAGACAAAGTCAACAGCGAGCGCCTAACTGCCTTTGCGCTGATTTGGCTGAAGTCTGTCTGTGGACTTGATAGAATTTGGTGAATCAGCGGTCGCAGCTTTTCTACATCAAAGTCGAAGGCCATGATGGCCGCTCCTTTCAGGGTCCCGGGTAGTGCTATGGGCAAGATTGTGGCAAAAGGGAATTGCTACTTTTGGCAATGATCACATGACTCTGGTCGGTTCTAATCCAAAGTCCCAAATAATTATACTTGCTACAATCTTATTATATGTACAGCTCATCGTAGAATAGCCCACTCATTTCTCGCTGGATCGCCAGCTGGTGGGAACAGACCATTGTCTTCTGGTGGTGCTTGTTGATGTTCCCCTTGACCCTGCTGCTGATTTCGTCGAATTCTATCCACGATCCGTGTCCTCACATATATCAGGATGGACACCGCCAGACAGAGCACCACAAGTAGCATGGTCTCTGAAAACTCGTCTCCTTCTTCACCTCGATTGCCACCCCTCAAGGCTCCTTCGAAATAATCTTCAGGTCCAAAGTCGCTGTCACGATCTTGTTCAGCATTTCGGCGTTCCCTTGCCCACTGCAAAAGTTAGTCGTTTGTTCAAACCACAGAAAGGTAGCAAATCACCTGAATTGGATCCTCTTCACCCTGGCCGGCCTGACCGCCGACCTTTCTTCGTCGAAAATCATCCTTCGCTTTGCCCATATACCAAGGCCCATCTTCGTCTTCAAAGTACATTCGGTCCTGCTCTGCATTTTCCGAACCTTGCTTGACTTCATCGAGCTCTAGCACATCGTGCGGTTGCTGCAGCACTAGAGAAACTTTAGCTGACTGAAGTTGCACGTTGAAAAATGATGCATACCAGTCTCGTCTTCCTCGAGATCCCAGATATTGAGGCCACCCTTGCCGCCTAGTAATGTATGCCAAAAGCTACGCATGTAAAGCTTCAAAAGCGAGAGCAAAACAGGCAAGTATGCTTCAGTGTTCGTCTCCAGAGCAAGATCATAATGTCGCTTGGCCAAGTGAAAGTCCTAGCTATAAATGAGATGACTGTCAAACTGAAAAGGTCGAATACTTGCCTGTGGAACACCGACACCATTCTCGTACATCCAACCAAGGTTCCACATCGCCAAAGCACTCATTTGAGTATCCGCGGCAGACTGGTAATATTTGGCTGCCTTCTCTAGGCGAAGCGAAGGAGTTTCTTCTGAAACTCCAAGGCCATGGTAATAGTAATCTCCAACCTTGACCAAGGCATCAATGTTCCGTTGACCAGCGGCACGGATCCACTGTGTCAAAGCCAGTCTCGCGGTGTCGTTCGATGGTGTCATTGGAGAGAATCGGGTCAGGCGCAGAATACTCTTGTCTACGAAAACATTAAGATGGCGAGACGATTTGATGAGACAGCATACCTTGGTCCAAAACGTAGGCCAGATTGTTCTGTGCAATCTCAGAACCTCTTTCAGCAGCCAACCACCATTTCAACATGGCAGTTTCTTTGCCGCGATCTGTGCCGCTCATCCAAGCATATTCAGCATCTTTGAGCAAATCGTCGCCCCAAACTCCTCTCTCTGCAACGATTTTGTAGAGAGATACCGCTATTGCGCAAGACCCAGAGACGATGTTGGATGATAGATCTGCCGAAGAAGCCTGTGCTGACTGCATTTCTGCTAGGTAATAGTAGGCCTCGAATGGCGAGCCCAACCGAATTGCAGCGTCAAAGTGAGTGGTAGCGTGAGATATTTCGCCATGCTCTGCATTTTTGTCAGTCCAGCGCGAAAGAGTAAGAGCAGATTACGCACCATAATGCAATTTCCCGATATTGAGCAGAGCTTCAGCTAATTCTTGACCAGCTGCAGCAGAAAAGTGGATGACCGCCTTTTTTTCGTCGGCTTTGACTCCAGGTATCAGGCCGTCTCTCCAGATGATTCCTAATCCATTGTGGCACTCTCTGTCACCATATTCCACTCCTCGCTCGAACCACATATAGGCGATCGCAGGATCAGCTTTAACACCTTCACCTCGAAGATACATACGACCCAAATAGGCGGCACTGGCTGCGGCATATCCTGTAGGAATACTGTCGTCTTTAATTGGAGCTTGAGCTTTGTATTGCAATGGATTGGCTGGATCTCGGGGCCACACTTGACGGGCGATCTGAGTGAAATAGTGCAGGGCGCGCTCAAAGTCTCGAGGTACGGCACCGACACCTTCGCTCCCAGAAGCAATTCCACCGGGAGAAGGATAAATGCTTCCTTGATAATAGATCTTTCCCAGACGATAGGCGAAATCAGTCTCTTGTCGATCAGCGTTGAACTGGTGCCATAATATATTAGAATTGTTGACCACTGTATACGTCGGTTTGAGGCTCACCAGATAGTAATCGAGGATATCTTCCCATGTCTCTCCAGAAGCCCGTGAAATGCCGGCTTTGATTGCTGCTCTATGTGCATTAACCCCGGTCGATGCAACACTAGCGCCAGGTCCGTAAATTCCACCAACGAGATCTGATAATCTCGTGGCAGACTGTGGAAGAGTGAGGCCACCAGGTGGTCCCGACAAGAATCGCTTCATTGCTTCAATCTCCAGGTCAAAAATGGAGATTTATCATTGCCGCCACAAAACTCACCTTGTTCAGAGGCACGATGATACCATTCTGATGCCGACTGGCAATCTTCAAGAGTACCAATTCCACTCCAATAGCGATATCCGAGAGTCATTTGTGCGCCTTTGTCGCCTCCGTTAGCAGCAAACGTGTAATAGAGCTGTGCTTTGGCCTGGTTGACTGGGACGATATCTCGATAGCCAGTAGCATAAAAGAAGCCCAACAGGGCTTGCGAGCTGGCATTTCCAGTCATCGCGGCATGCGCCTGAAGACATTCGTATGCCAATTTCGGATCAGAAGGAAAGTATATCGTCGGAGGAAACTGCACATTTCAGCGCCAGAATGACCGAATAGCGATGAACAAAACATACCAGTGATATTTGAGCCAGCGTGTATATGGCATCCGCATGTCCTAATTCCGCAGAATGTTGGAGTAAATCCACCACCTTGATTGCTTTTCTGTGTAATTCGTCTTCTTTCCTCTTTGAACCACTACCCAAACCGAGTCCATCCCGACTGAGAATCGAGAACCCGGTGAATATCTGGTGATGAACTTTTACCAGGATTCGGATGACACTTCCTATGGGACCGCCTCTCCCCTGTAAACTTGGTAGAAATGTCGCGAGAAGGGATTTTGTATTTGTATTATGGACTGTCATGAATGATTCGTGGGGTTGTGCTGGCAGATGAGCTGTAAGGGCTGTTAATGTATGTGCTGCTTGCCTATAGGCGCGGACAGCTGGAGAAAACAGGTTCAGTTCAGCTTATGACGCCTGTAGAAATAAAATACCCTCAGCAGCCTGGTCGAGCTGCAGTTCTGCAGCCGACTTTGTCTAATATCACGAGCTGAGTGAGCACACGATGAGCTTTGAAGGAAGCTTACAAGTATTTTGTCGGATACCGCATTATGTTCTTGGCCGTTCGGTGGTGGCTAAGAACGTTCAAACCGAATGTCAAGCATATGAAGCCAAGAAACCATACCTCTGCGACTTGATTTTTGGCTGAGTCTTGGGCTGTTGCAGAGAGAGCTGCAAGGGCCACAAGTCCAAAGGCAAGCCAGGAGGCCTTCCTCCTACAGTTTCTTCGCGTCATCCTGGTCGCTGCAGGCGAACGAGGTGGAAGTGGAACACGTCAGTCCGTGGTCTTTGGGGTCCGGCTTAGTCTCCGAGTCACGTGAAAACATTCTATTTTTACAGTCAAGTTCGTAAATTCATCCAAGCAAGACATTTTTGCCACTGGGGCTTGCTAGCTAATGAGGATAAGGATTCAACATAGGATATTCTCTCGGAACTGTCCATGGACTTAAGTGTCGCTCGTAAATACATCCACAAGGCTTCATGGTCGGGATAAGCAGTGACCAGGGCCAATGAGTGGTCGAACAATGCCTTGAGGCTGATTCCCGGTATCGAAAGGCCTGAAAATCGGTGAACGAGGTTACAAAGGTGGTGAGCTGCAGTGTAGTCTTTGATGTGAAGATCCAGCCATTTTTTCAGTCGATGAAATTCACCCTCTACGACGCGCAAGTAGGCTGTCGAACCTTGGCCACCTTGTAGAGCAAAGTAAACACTTTGAAGGCAGAAATGCCAGTGCGACCAAGCATGGTAATTTCTCGGATATGCTTCGCAGCTCTGTGCGAGAAGTTCTAGCTCGCTTTCGACGACATCTGACGGAATATAGGGGACAGAATAACCGTCGCAGTGTCGGGGCCATCCACAAATGTCGTTGGATTCCGAGGATTGGGTAAGTGGAGGATACATTTGGCTGAAAAGCCATCTGCGATGGTCCCAGACGATCGACTGTTTTCCGCATTCCCGCGAACCTCGTATGAGCACGGTCCAAAGGTCGAGCTCTCTGACAGCAGAATGGAGATTGGACTGAATGAGGCGTTTTCGAGCATTGAGAGCAGTTTGGTGGGCTGGATTGGTGACCAGAATGACTAGAGACGAGGCAAGCAGTTGATCAGGGTGCGGGGACTTGAACAAGATGAGGGCCTCCAGATATGTCTTGTAGAGAAATTTTTGTTGTATACCCAGATGGCCCTCAACGACGATCACTGTGTCCGAGTGCGGATCTGAAGGAATGATTTCAACAGAATTTCTGCTTCATGAGACATAGAAGAAGAATTGAGGAGACGTACTCACAAGGGTTGAAGAAGCTGTTCAGCCAGAGCCTCCACAGAGTTCATGGTGGTTCCAGTCAAAAACTGATTTGACTTGTTTACTCTCTCTATGCTCCGTCTCCGTTTTGCCTTGGGTGCAACGCGGTACAGTAGACCATATTCGACTCACAAGAAAAGAATAATGACTTCTGTACGACCTTTGGAATTTGCGGACGGTCCGCTGGTATGGATTGACTGCGAAATGACCGGCCTCAATATCAAAAAAGACAAGATTATCGAGATCGCTGTGCGTTTCTCTTTCTCTCTTGGACGCTGTTCCTCACAGCAGACAGGTCCTCATTACGAATGGAAACCTGGACATCGTTGATGATGGCCTTGAATTCGTCATAAAAGCAGACAAGGCCGAATTGGATGGGTAGGGACACTGGATCTCTCTGCCTCGAACTATAGTTCAAGCTCAATATTAGCATGGACGAATGGTGCACAAAACAACACGGAAATGTAAATTCCTTGTTCTATTCCGTCTTGTCTCGCTAATTTGCCTTCAGTCTGGTCTCACGCAGGCTTGTCTCCAATCGCCATATACAACGTCCTTCGTAGCCGACCGTGTCCTTGAATACATCAAGAAATGGATTCCAAGGCAACGCGTCGGAATGTTAGCCGGGAATTCGATCCACGCCGACCGCACCTTTCTCGTTGAAGAAATGCCACAAGTCGTCGACTGGCTTCATTATAGGTGTGCCGTTTGTCTCACTAGCTTGCCACAGCTCTAACCTTGAGACCTCAGGATGGTCGGTCAGTGCTGATGTCTTCACAAGATAAAAAGCTGACTCCAAGGAGACGTCTCGTCTATCAAGGTATATGGACCTGCTCCAACCTGCTTCTAGCTGATCAGAATCAACAGGAACTGAGCCGACGATGGTATTCAAACAAATATGCAATGCCAAAGCGCGAGGCCGGCCACCGGTACATTGTCTGACGCTTTCTGCTCTCAACCGGCTCACTTGTCCTCTAGTGCACTGGAAGATATTCGCGGCTCTATCGAAGGTAATTACTCCAATTCCTGCCTTTGTTCTTTGTTGAACAATTCATATTAGAATTGAAGTTCTATCGCGAAAACATATTCCGAGCCCCTACTCCCCCAGCCACAGAATAAAGGGTTATATATCCGTACGATATGAATAATCAAGACATTATCCAGTGAAATAGTTGCTGATAATGTTACAGGCATGCATCTGTCGTAGTCGTCGAGATCTAAAGCTTTTTCAAAAGTCCCATAAAGTACCCTGTTCTCGAGTTAGCTCCAGCCACAGAATCGACGCAAAACTCACGAACGCTGGAATACCAGCCTTCTTACAACCTTCCATCATGTCTTTGTTGCCCTGGTAATTGGATGTTATGAAGACCACCTCGGCTCCCCAAGACTTGTACGCGTCGCCGATGAGCTGCATAACATCTGGACGTCCGCCTGAAGAAGAGTCAGGGTTGCCATCAGGGCTTTGAAGCTTCACTAGCCTCTTTTTCTGGAATCCCAAAGCGTAACACGTTCTGGCCCCAGATTATTATGAATCAGACTAGATATCGTTGGACCGAACGAAATTTCTTGGTCGGAACCGATCCAGATGAGATACCTAACAAAATTCAGAGGCTGGATCAAGAGTGTGGATCAGCAACTCTCACCAGTCGGGGCTCTATATTTCGGTCAGTACCTGTCACTTTTCATGATATGCATTGCTTACCTGCAAACAAGTAGACAATGCGGCGCCTAGACCTGTGCCGGTGCACACCCGAATCCCTCGTTTGTAGAGTGTCGACGTGTTGGAAACTCCAGCAAACTGTTGAATGGTTCAGAAATGGCAATTAGACGAACCCATGCTCACCTTGAGTTCACGAGTCCAAATGTGCGTCGGCGGATTCTTGGCCAAGCCGCGGGTAAAGTCTCCCTGAACGCCGCAAATCAAGTAATGCTCTTTCGAGTCTGCGCCTTCTCTAGTCGACTCTCAGATTAGCTCACGTTCCATTCAAAGGAACTCACGAAACGATGCCGAACGCATGATACTCTGTGACCGCCCCTCGGGAGATCCTGGTCAACAATCCTTGTTGCATTCCGCGCTCAAACCGAAGGATGACAACTTTGGAGGAAGGCTAAAGCAATAGTTGTGAGTTGAATCAGGGTATCATGTCGTTCGACTGACCACTTCTACTTCTACCTATTGACAAATACCATCAGCAAAGTTGAATTTATTTCCTCCCAAACTTACCTTTACTCGACGGATGGTGAGCCAAGGAGTGATAATGCTGCGAGTTCATCAGAAAGATCATTCGTTTGACCCAAGACGAAGCTTACAACACGGTTATCCCGAATGTTAACCAGAAATCTTGTTGCATGAAGATAACGAGCCCTTGCGAGGTCCAGGATTGAGCGTCCATGTCGTAGGTATCGCCCAGGATGACAAATATCCATGCCGCAAGGGGATATCAGCTCAAGTACGACAGTGATCAAAAAGTAACTGACTAGCAACTAGACCAATCCTGCAGAAAATACATCGTAAGCCTGGTTTGTATGGATTGTAAAAAACTTACCAGCCAAAGAATCGATGAAGACGCTCGAAAACGCTGGTCGAATGAGGTTAGGACTGATACTTGCCCTTTGAACGAGCACTTGCTTGTGATGCCTATTTCTAATCCAGGGAAAGGCAGAGATCACGGAGACCCCAATTGCCACATTCGTCAGGACTCCCATAGCAAGAGTGAAATTGTGGTGACTCTTGTGGTGAATAAATATCAGAGTGATCCGGTACACCAGCCAAAGGAAAGCAGACGAAGCGCATGCTGAATGAATGCCTCCTAGATGTTGTAGTATAGAAGTACATGCAAGCCGAAATGTGAGAGGAGTCCACTGGTGATCCATGAGTCTCAGCCTTCGCCAGAATCAGAGTAACTCCTACCTTTGCGAACAGAGCGTTGACTATCAGGTACAGTACTCGACCGAACAGCTCATTCCGGACGAGAATGGCAGCGAAAAGGTTTCCGAGCACGAAGGCACCTGAGAATATTAGCGATTGTATCTGGACACTCGGAAAATCACGCACCTGTATATCTTTGAGGATAAATCCACACTCCAGTGACTCCAAGAATGAAGGCCACAATGTTCATCACGAGGATAGACGTGAAGAACTTCCTAGAGAACAGCCTTCTCAGAGGAATATCGGAGCTGAGACCAAATTAGCTGACCTATAAGTATTGAACCAAAGCTGAAATCGAATCCAACGACTTGTCTTTGCAATGGACCCATGCTTGACCGCCTTTTCAGCGATGTGATGGACGGATCCGGCCTTTTCAATATCGGCTATGCGAGACGATTCTGTGAAAGTCATGATGGGAGCTGCAGAGTTGTTTTCGATGTCGTCCCACATTTTTGGGAGCGCATCGAGGTACGGCTCGGCGATTTCGGCGATTCCAAATCGAATTATATCTGTCAGTGCCTGCTGCTCTTCTTCAAGCTTAATGGTCCAAAAACCGTCCACTGCTCGGGAGAAGCACTTGGCAGTCCATTCACAGGTCGCGGATCACACCCATTGTCATGACGCAGTTTTTTTCTTCAAAAAAGCAGAGGTTGAGATTTGAAACTTGAAAGTCGTTCCACGTTCAATGTCATAAAAGGGCTACAGCATTCGTACATATCGCTATCAGTTCTAGTTGTGTTCGTTCAGTGTGTTAGGTGGATCTAGTTATGGACGTCATGATGGTGTCCGGGAAGCCCGAGCCAGCATCTGCTGCTTCCAAGCTCGATCATAGTACAGTCACCCACTCTCTAACGAGCGGTAAGCCCGATGAAAGAATTGCCTCTAGCAACCTTAAGAGAAGCGGAACAAGCCTAGCTCGATCAAGTACTTTCAAAACCAGTCTGAATTCAAGTGAGCAGGTACATGATCTGGATCGTCTAATTATTCTAAAGAGCTCTAATGATAAGTGAGTGATGTAAATAAATGTCCAGGAGGTTGATACCCCTTTAAAAATCCCATAGAGTACCCTGACAAAATTCAGCCCGGATTTCTTTCAGCTGGTCGAGGCGAGACTCACAAAAGCTGGTATTCCTGCTGCCTTGCAGCCTTCCATCATTTCTTTGTTTCCTTGATAGTTGGAAGTGATGAAAACGACCTCAGCGCCCCATGATTTGTATGCATCGCCGACGAGTTTCATAACATCTGGACGTCCGCCTGAGGAAGAGTCAGATTGACCGTCAGAGCTTTCAAGTTTCTGAGTCACTGACCTCTTTTTTTGGAATCCCAGAGTGTAACACGTTCTGGCCCCAGATTATTGTGAATCAGAGCAGAGATAGTTTCCCCGAAGGTGCTAGCCATATCCGATCCGATCCAGATGAGATACCTGTCGAGGATCAGCCTCTATAAGAATTGAAGCCAGGGACGGCTCACCAGTCGGGGCTCTGTATCTAGGTCAGTACCTGACAATTTTCATGATATAGATTGCTTACCTGCAAGCAAGTAGATAATGCGGCGCCTAGACCTGTGCCGGTACAAACCCGGATGCCCCGCTTGTATAATGTGGAAGTATTAGAGACTCCAGCAAACTTGCAAATGGCTTGATGAGATCCAAACCTATTTTTCCTCGGAGAGATCACATACCTTTAGTTCTCGCGTCCAGATGTGGGTCGGCGGATTTTCGACGAGTGAACGCGTGAAATCTCCTTGCACGCCACAGATGAGGTAATGTTCATTTGATTTGACCCCCTGGCTGAAGCAATCATGAGACCATGAAAATTCGGTCTTGGCACTCGAGCACTTACGATATGATTCCGAAAGCGTGGTATTCCATTATTGATCCCCGGGAAATCCTCGCCAAGAGACCCTGTTGCATTCCACGCTCAAAGCGCAGTATCACGACTTTTGACGAAGGCTAAACGTCGGTGAGCTAAACCGTCATGGGAAAAATGACATTTCAGCGTACAATTTCCACGTGAACCTGTGAGTACCAATGTCAGACCGCTATTTGCCCGATGATGACAGTATGTTACTTACCTTGACCTCCCGAATCGTCACCCATGGAATTATGACACTGTAAAACCGTCAAATCACTTATTTCGGAGGTTTCAGTGGGCTTGACTCACAAAATAGTCATCCCCAAGGCAAACCAGAAATCCTGCTGCTTGATGATCTTGACACCATCCGGGTTCCAAGCATGTTTGTCCAGGTCATAGCTGTCTCCCAGGACGACAAAGGCCCACGCTGATAGATAAACATGTCAATCTGTGAGACAAGCTGGAAATTGACTATGTCCTCACTGAAAAGAAGCCCTAGCCTACGACAATATCAGTACACTTTCTCACGAATGATTATTTTGACCGACCAGCCGACAAATCGATGATGACGCTCAAAGACGCTGGAAAGCATTGAGTCCAGACAAGTTTCAAGTATAATGAAAATGTCGTACTTGTGATGTGTGTTTCTCACCCACGGAAATGCGGATAATATTGAGATTGCGACAGCTAGGTTCGTCAAAACTCCCATAACCAGCACTGCATCGTGATTGTTTTTGTGGTCAATGAATATCTCCGTGACTCGGTAAACGAGCCATAGAAAACCAGAAAGAGCGCAGCCTGAATGAACACCACCGAGATGCTGAAGAGCAGAAGTCAATCCCAGACGGAATTGAAGCGGTGTCCACTGTCAAAGGGCATTAGTGAGTGAAACACAAACGCAAGCAATACATACCTTTGCAAAAAGAGTATTGACGACGAGATATAGAAATCTCCCAAAGAGCTCATTCCGCATGAGAATGGCAGCCAAGAGATTCCCCAAGACGAAAGCGCCTACGCCACAATTTAGCGATCTACAAGTGTATCGGAGTTGGATGAATACCTGTGTATCGCCGAGGGTACTTCCACACTCCGACAATGGTCAGGATGATACCGATCACATTCAGAGTCAACACCAAGGCGAAAAATTTCCTTAACGTCAAGACAATTAGACGATTGAAACCGAGGCATAGATAAAATACTTACCGATATGTGTTCAACCACAGCTGGAATCTAATCCACCGGCTCACTTGAGATTGATAGGGCTTGGGCTTTGGTCTTGGAGCAACTGCTTTCGTCGCAGATATGGCTTCCTTTGTTGAGAACTGGACATCACCCTTTTCGGAGACGTTGACATGGATTGCTGGAGGCACCTTGACCGAAACAGTAACATCGAGATGAGTGTTATCAGGATGAACTTCGGCTTTCTCTGGATCTTCAACCCGAGAGATAGAGGTACGGTTCATGGCGAACTTGAAGTTGAAGGAAGGGGAAGAGGAAGAGGAGGGGGTCGTGTCCTAAGGCTGGGCTAAGCGCCTCCGATATATATAGGCCCGTGCCAAACGATTCCAATGTGGAATGTGGGATTTGACGTCGTGGCCAAGATGAATCGCAGACATATCGCCGATCCAGAAACCGAAGGTTCACAGCATCCGAAGTCCATGCGAGAGTCCGAGACATTTTTCTGACTTTAGCGTGAGAACTATGGTGATGCGGCCACAAATGTGTTGCCGCGTGTGACGGAAAAGGACTTGTCAGAGAATGACGGGGAGGATAGTTGCCCTATACCGCAGCATTTGAATACCGAGTGGCGCAAAGTTTCAGCAAGGAAGGCTGTGGTTGTCAACATCCGGCCCAGTTACTTCACCTTTTGTCAAGGCTGATTTGATATCAATGATCCAACGGATAGTCGGCTCACCGGAGTACGTAGACGCGTGAAAAGTAGGGGAAGTATTCCAGAAATCCGCACTTAATTCTTGAAATACTGGACTTCCTTGGCCACGACCTTTACAATGACACGCTGGCCACCACGTTGCAGTCGGTTGTCGAGATAATTCTTGAACAACCTACGGAAACGGATGTCGGAACGCCGGCTGTCGGTGAGCCTGACTCGATTTCGGTAACTAAATCCAGGATTAGAGCTATCTATCTGAACAAAGACTCTGGTTCTTCACAACGAACACGTTAAGGAGAAGAGTAGCAGAGGAAAAAAGATAAGTCCTTCTCAGATCTGGCAGCTGAAACAGAGCAATGGAAAAACGGTGACGGGTGGCCCTTGATATTTTGATACTGCGCTAGGGATGCCAGAACGAAGTTTTGCACGTCGGTGTGTGTAGATGACGAGCACGATAACATTTAATTAAAGTCGAGACCCTTACCAAAACATTTAGTTCCCGATACTCGAGAGATTTATTATGACTGACAAGGTGAAACAGCGACTCGGGAGGAGGCATGAATATCCCGACGCCTGAAAGTACGGAGTTCAAACATACGCCCATGTGTCCGGAGTGTTTGATGGAGAAATAGTACCTTGAATGCCAAGATAGAATGAACTGTCGGTCTGAGCCCTTGCCGACGGTGAGCGAGCGGGAGAGGAATCATTGGAGAGGCGTGAGTCTGTGTGACTGTGACGATCAAAAGGGCGGGATTCCCGACTACTCCCAAAATGGAAGCAGATGCATGTCACTGGTTTTTGTTTAAATTTCTGAGGATGAGGTTCTTCACTGCTCTTTGTCATTTGATCATGGGCCAGGAGATAATGCTTTGCTTTCTGAATCTGAGGACTTGTAGTGCAAAGTACCATGTCACAACTTTGTCACCATCTTATTGATCTCCACCATGATGATGTTCGACGGTTCACGCCTAGCACGAGGTGTGCAGCTCATGGCCAGCTTGTATGCTTTTATTACAATTCTGTTCACGGCGATATACCTGCTCGCTTCTCTTTTTCGCCCTTTGTTTTCGCTTCCTCTGCCTTCCACAGCCGCATTTCCTTGGACTCTCATTTCTGGATTCCGACCGGTGGATTCTCAGCTCGCCGTGCTTCAAGAATCTGTCATTCATTGGAACATCTCTGCTAATGGAGAAGGTTCAACATCTGTACAGAATGGCATGTTCCCCCTGCAAGAGGAACTGTTCCTCTCGAAACTGTTTGGCAATTCCTTCCATCCAACCAAAATCATACCCTTCTTCTATCGTGCCACTGGGACTTTTGACCAGGAAGACATCACAATAACAACGTTGGTCACAAGCAACAGATTCAAAGTTTTCGCAAACTTGGTCGAGCGATATCAGGGTGTGTTATCTGTATTGGCGGAGCTGTCCAGATATTTAACGTGAATTTAGGTCCCATTTCAGTAACAATTCATGTCAACAACTCCACAAAGTCCATGCATGATCTTCTCGACGAATTGCACGCCTTGTACATCTCTTCGCCGACCATGGCTCGCTATGTGGATGTTCATCTCGTCGTAGATTCCTTTGATCGTCAATTCAACACCTGGAGGAATATCGCGCGCTTCTTCGCTCGAACAGACTTTATCATGATGCTGGATATTGATTTCTACCTGTGTACAGATTTCCGGTCTGCCATGAGGAACAGCGAGATGATCATGAATAAACTTCGACAAGGAACTGCAGCATTTGTCATCCCAGCTTTCGAGTATACCAATCATGTAGAAGGAACACACTATTCACGTTTCCCCAGGGACAAAAACGTATATTTCTAATGATTCACCACATCAAAGCTCATCCCATTCACAGTCGCTCATATCGCTCGTCAAGACGAAGAAGATTCGAATTTTCCACGCGTTTTGGGAGCTAGGTCACAACAGCACCGATTATCTTAAATATTACTCGTCTTCGCCCGGAGAAGTTTACAAAGTCACGCAATATCAATCTGCCTACGAGCCCTATGTGGTTTTCAAGAAAGACGGACCGCCTTGGTACCAGTTATCCATTACAGAGTGATACCACAGTTTATCTTTTGACAGGTGCGACGAGCGCTTTGTTGGCTATGGAGGGAATAAGGCCGCCTGTCTATTTGAGATGTATTTGTCTGGTATCTCCTTCTATGTACTCTCCGACCATTTCATTATCCACCAAAACCATTTATACGACGAGTCGGCTCGTCGAGGAGAGGTATATGCCCATGTTTTGCCTTTGCCTTTTATTTGTGAAATCTCACTGTCCGTCTAGCGCCAAGCGAACCGCAAGCTCTATCAGCAATTCAAGGAGGAGACGTGTTTGAGGTTGGTTTTGACTGTGTAAGCCCAAGGACGGAATCTGAATTGACTTTCAGATATCTCAAAGGGTACCATGAAAGTGGCATTTTGAACACCACCCGTGGCTTCAATGTCCAGGACGAGTGCAAGAAAATCAAAGGGCTCTCGCGAGTTGCAGCTCAGGTCAGTGGGTCTACATGCTTCAGGTTCATAGCTGAACACATACAGCTCATCGATCCTCCATATAGACTACGAAATTGAGCTTGTTTCTTGTCAATGTATAATAGATATATATATATCATCAGTGTATTATCTGGATATCTGGATTCGGAAAAGCACTGAAAATGTGCAACAAAAAAGTTTAGTCTCCGTCTGAAGTTCCCGAATTTGTCTCCCGTCTCTACGAGTCTGGTCTGACGATGAGCGGGTCTGGTAACGAGCCTTTCCCGTCATCGTCCCTGTACGCGTTTCCTGTCACTGAATCGGAACCTCAGCCTGAGCCAGAGAATGAGCCTTCAACGCCGCGAAAATGCTCTGTTCGTGGCTGCAGTCTCCATGTCGCGCCAGAATCAACGAACAAAATGTGTTTGTCTTGTCGAGGCAAGCATAGAGTCTATGCAATGACCAAAAGAGCGAGAAGGAAGCAGGAAAAAGCAGCAGTAGAAGGAGAAACGAAGCTCAATGTCGAGCAAATTCCAGGAGCAGCAATATGGATGCCAGGCACAGAAAAAAAGTCGGAAAAGGTGAACTCTACTGTATAATCTTTTTTATTCTGCACTGACGAGTCAAAAAAAAAGTCGGACAAGCAGGTCACTGAGCCATTTTCACCGCCTACATGGGACCCGGACGCCCTCGATCCGCAGCTGTTCAGACCTCAGTGTTCTGAACTCGCAGGGGCCTTAGGTTCAGTACCACCGAGTTTCTTGCAGACGAACGATACTATTGCCAATGCATCAAGCGGCAGTGAAGGCGATATTGTCGCAGATTTCGAGCAACAATCCGTTTCAGAGGATATACAAGCTCAATTTACTTTGGACGAGATCTCAATGGACCCGGCATCGTCGAGGTACTTTTTTTCGCGTCCAGAGAACAGATTCTCATCTAATTCTGTAGATTCTGTTCAGTCAAAGGATGCAGGCACATACTCGATGGTATGATCTATTATTTTAAGCAAATCGGTTGACTCTAACACTCCTCATAGTGTCTTATTCCTTCAAGATGTGCGAACCATGTCGAGATCGATATCGCCTGTACGGTACCAAGAAGCGTGCCAAGTGGAGGGCTGAAAGAAAGGCGTTTGACAAAGAGCTCGATGATCTCAGATTAGCAGAGAATGAGAGGAGGCAAACGCTGGGACTACCAGTAAGATATATCTCTTGGGGCAGATTTTCCTGGCTCATTATCCCTTGCAGCCTATCACCGATAACCCTGAGGAACTTAAGGCTTGGGAACTTTCAATAATCAACGAAAAGATGGTTGTACCGCCTGGTGAACCATATTTCGCAATGTCGACTTCTCCGGGCGAGGAACAGCCAAATTTCGAAACCGACCCAGGAACCAACATCCCAATTCCAGCTCGCATGTGCACTGTCTCTCATTGTCACAAAGTTCTACCAGCACATTATACGTACAAAAGATGCGAGCAGCACCGATTGCAGAACCGGTATCATAGCAAACTGAAGAGGGTTCGAGAAAAGGTTATCAAAGCTGCAGGGCCTGGTGATGCTTCGACAAGTGACGCTGCGTCGAAGAAGGATGCTGATGGAGAGGGAGAGGATGAACCCGAAGTTGACGAACCTCATGAAGAAACGACAGAAGTACAAAATGGATCGGTGGTCGTGCTGAATGACTCTACAGCTCCTAGGGTATGTCCAATCTTTTTCGCAGACCAATCCAGCTTGACATTTCTATCCAGAAGAAACGAGGTCATGCATGTACCGCTGAAGGTTGTCACAATCTCATCAATCCGACTCTCCGCTGGCGCATGTGCGATGATTGTCGCCTTCAGCGCAAGCAGCTGCGGCAAGACAAACAGGCTCAGGTTGAAAGTGAATTAAGGGCGGCCGAGAAGGTCTGGGAGGAGCAAAAGTCACGATCCCATACATCGACGCCATTGTCAGACCCTGGTCCTTCGCTGCAAGATGAACAGGTGATTCCAGAACTCCCTGATGTTTCTCAAGACATCTCCAACGATGAAACGGTTCAGAAGCCAACGACGCCAGAATCGGATGGGTCCAACTTGCAACCTCCGGCACCTGAAAGTTCACCCAAAGTCAATGTGAGCCGCTGTTTTTATTGCACGAGCAATTCACTTATATTCTTTAGGCAAATAAAGCTGAACTGCCTCCCTTGCCAGCAATTTATACTCCAACCGTCCCAGTGCCGGCTCCCTTTGTGGGCCCTGTCAAAGGTCGTCGAAAGACAGCTACAGCTTTACCTGTTCGGCACGACTCTCCACAGACCAGCCAGAGCGGATCCAGTCATCATGCGGCCAATATTCAGCCTTCAGGACCATATCCTTTCCCATTTTTGCCGCCACCGCCGTCTCAATATTCGCCGTTTTACATGCCTCCTCCTTATGGTCTTCCTCCTTATGGTATGATACCTCCTGCTCCCGATGGCGCTCTTTCCTATGTTTCACCATATATTTATCCTGGTTTCGGATATCCTGGGCCACATTCTCCTTATCCCTATCTTCCACCGCCAGGCTATGCATATCCACATTACCCAGTTCAGCCTATGGAGATTTCTGTTGAAGCCCGGGCGTCTCAGACCAAAAAGGCTCCCATTTCCAAAGCTCCCATTCCCAAAGCTCCACCTCCTTTGAGGCCTCTGGTGAAGGCTCCAGCTGGTCCAAGCCCGAGCCCGACGCCAGTCCCTCAAATCCCTCTGTTTACCCAATTTCGACCATACAAGGGTCCAACGAATGCAGCGGCACCTCAATTCTTGACTCCAGAAGCGTTGCAGAACATTCCACCTCATCCGCCGCCGCTAATCAAGCGGAAGCGAAATAATCCAGCACCACAAACTAGTGATGTCGTATTCAACCATTATCAGCCAGAGGTCAGTTTATCCAAGTCCATGAATTTTCTAGCTAACATTATATTTAGGCATCGAAACGGAAACGACAAAAGGTCATCAACTTGTCGCCAGAGCAGATCGTACAGCTCAGGATTGAACACCAGGAAAAGACGGGACCTGAAGTGCCTATGACTACGGTATTCAAAACCTACACTCCGACTTTGCCTGTGGTCACGTCGAGCCCAGGGTCATACCTTCAGACCTCGATACCGACCGCCTCGTCTTCCTTGAGTTTTTTGACCCCAGCGGTTCCATCTCCAGGCGCAAGCTCTTCCTCAACAAACATTTATTTGAATGTTGGTCAGAGTCAAGAGCAAGTCATTCCTGCCGAAGTCGATGAAAGCCTGGAGCAGGTCATTCCTGCAAGTCAGGTCAATTCACCAGTACGACAACTTTCTTGTGTTTCAATTATTTTTCTCATCTTTCTCGCAGCGTCCGTGCGGTAACAAGACCTGTCATCGAACAATTGCCCATGATGCTTCTGGTAGAGTTTGCGAGAAATGTCGTGGCAAACTAAAGAAGCATCAGGCAAATTTGGCAAAGACGAAGCAGCGACTGAAGCTGGAGCCGCGCAAACTTATTAGTACTCTTCCACGGGAATAATTTAGGACCTTTATGTTCATGTTGTATAATTAATTACAGGACCAAAAGCAATCACTCAACCTCTTCCTACGAAAGGTGCTCCAGTTGCCCTGGCAAGCTTCTCAGTAATTAAAGGTGAGACTGAACAGAAAACTGACATTATGTTGATAGTTAGAACCATGACTTCATTTGGCAAGCCTGCAATGTGGACGACGGTGTCTGCAACATGCTTCGCATCCATTGTGGCCTCTGCGACATAAGATCCATTCGGCTGAAGTGCTGCTTTCGAATTGTTGGCTGACATTGCTGTCAATGCATTTCCTGGCGGGCTGTCAATTGAAACTATTGAGCAAGAAGCGAATCACCAATGTCGATCTGGGTACAAGTTATGTTGTGAGCTCGGCCGTCCAGAGCTGTACACTTTGTCAGGCCGCTTATCGCATGCTTCGAAGTACTGTAAGGGACTGAATGAGGCCTTGGTGTATAAGCAGACAATGATCCATTGTTGATAATTCGACCTCCTGGAGGAGATTGACGCTTGAAGACCTTGAAGGCTTCTCGAGTACAGATGAACGGCCCAACAAGATTGACGTTCAGAACGTTCTGGAAGTTCTCCAGAGTCATCTCTTCGATGGGGACCTGTGGCGTATTGGTTCCAGCATTCTGACGAAGAATTCTTCAGCAAGCCACGAATGGATTGAAAGAGTCGGACGGACATTGAACAAGAGATCCAGACGCCCAAACTGGGCTACAGTCTGCTCAAAGAGGGCTTGAACGAACGTTTCGTCTGTGACGTCTCCTGCAATGAGCAGACACTTTTCCGGGTTCTGAGAGAGATTCTTGGTCTCCTCCAATGCATCGGCACGTCTCCCAGTCACCACGACATTCCAACCAGCAGCAGATAATGCGATGGCTGATTCACGGCCAATTCCTAAAAAATGATAAGGATTTGGAGTGAGATGAGAGCAAATCGTGTACCAGACGATGCTCCAGTTACTATGGCAGTTTTGCTAGACATGGTGAAGGGGAGAGCCGCCATGATTATGAGCGGCTCTGGTATAACCGCCCGGTCCGGGCTTCCGTAGAACTTGAAACAGGCAACAGGTGAGGGGTAGCTGGCAGAGTACAGCCAGGGATGGATCATGGAGTGAAATCTGTATGTGATTTTTTCGAGCGTCTACTGTTCTCTTGACTCCTCCAGTCAGATCACCTCTGCCAAGATAATAAATCGCTTTCTGCGGCTCGAAGGACATCCCCTAAGATTGCTCTATCAACCGAGAGCCTTTCTCTCTCCAAGACCTTAGCCGCCGCACCACCTAGTAGAATTTGCCATCCGCGAAGAAAGTGTCGACTTTGGGCGCTGAGGCGCGCCATGTTTCTTTGAATCATTCCTCCAATCCTTCCGTAGTTTGCATTGTGCCATCTTCATTCTGCACGATAGTAGCCTCCTCTTCCTTGCTAGTCGCGACAAACTGATCTAGCATTGTCGGGGCTACGCCAGAGGGCTTGGATGTAGCTGCCTTTGGCTTGCGCTTCGGTCCAAGTGCAGTTTCACCGGCTGCTCCTTGGATGATTTCTAAGTATGAAAGAATGATGAGCTTTTGACACAGAGAACGGATTGTATCGTACCATTGAGAAACAAGAATTCATCTGCTTTGCGTACGACAGTCGCTGAAAGCCAGGTCATTCACGGGTTGGATGAAAGCAAGAGAGACGAACCAAGGTCTTTATGTTGAACTGTGGATCTTCTTTCGCGTTCTGCAGTCCTAAAGGCTGCTTCCGAGAGTCTTTGAATGAAGAACTCTGTTGCTACAGATATGAGGAAAACCGCCTCTCTGGCCATAATGGGTATATCCTGGGCGAAAACAGTCGGCGGATAGAAAAAAGCGTGAAATAAAGGAATCTGACCTTGTCTGCTCTGATAATTTTCTGAACCCTGGTGAAAGGCAACAGAGATTTGCCTTCTTCTCGAACTGGTGATGGTACTGGAGCTCGTTTCGGCTTCTGAGCAGACGATACGGATTCAAAATCTGGAACTGCGTCGTTGGAGGCTTGTTCTTCAACAGAGGCCACAGACATTTCGACGTCCACTGCCAGTGAAGGTGACTTTTCCATGATGGTTGCGTGACGGAGCGCGTCTGTCACACCCTGACAAACTTGAAGGCGCCCGGGTTGCGAGAGGTTTGGAAATGAAAATGAAAATGAAAATGAAAATGAAAATGAAAGTTTAGGTAAGCTGTTACTAGGTGACTAAGCCGTCACGGGTAACGATGACATAGTGGTCACCTGGGTGTTCGACGAGTTCGCACGGCGTGATGTCCACCGCTCAGTGCTCACTGTCCAGAGCTTTGATGCCGAGGCCCACACCTCGCGCGCCACCGCGTGCTCACTGTTCGCACTTTTCGCCACCTGCTTCTTGAGGCTTAGTCTTGTTTTCGCGTATTTTTGGTCCCAAAAATTTACAGTTTCCCCCAACATGAGCAGCGCCCTCGAGCGGATTCCATCCAATGTCGGAGAGATTCTTGCACAACACTGTCAATCACAGCTCGAATTAGACGCCTACGCGACGATGTCTGCCGCTTCCATGGCCAGCAAAGCCATGAGAGGTATCTTCCTGGAGCATGCGACCAAAACTGCTTACATTCAGCAGCCCAAGGCTCGTAAGCTTGGCGGTCCAGCGGCCTTCAAAAGCTATGTCAGCTCAGCCAGAGTACGAAAGGTTGTCATGAGCAGCATGAGGTTGGACGAAGAATGGTTGATGGTCTTGGGGGAGATGTCGCAACTGCAAGAGCTATATCTGCTGGAGGTTCAGCTTTTGGACATTGCCCCCCACCATAGTTTCAGGGATCTCAAAACGCTAGCCATTGTCCCTCGCGCCTGGGATCTGACGCTAAATCCCCTTTCCCTCATCGCTCATGCTCCTCAGTTGGAGACCGTCTTTTGGTCGATGGACGGGAGCACGTATCCAGGAAGTTATGGTTGGTCCAGAGAGTCCTACGGAGAGTCCCAACGCAGTCAAGTCCACCACCGCAACCTAAAAACATCCGAGGTCTTCGACCCTCGACACCAAGGTTTCTCTTTGACCATTTCGGTCTGCGAAGCTCGAGCCGCGACTACAGGGGAAGTCGTGGACCTGGTCCAGCGACTGAATCCCAGCACAGACTTCAGCAATCTTCGTATCTGGTACCAGCTCGTTGGCTGGCATGATGAATATTACGCTCTGCAAGCTGTTGAGCCGTTTGCTTCTGAATACGGCTGGCTCACTTCCAACTCGGTTGGTCAACTAACCAACTTGGATTTGGCCATCACCAGTGAGCCAGCTCCTTTTCCTTCCAACACATCTCACCCGACCAATGTGCAGAACAAGTCGATCTAAGCAGTCTAGGACGGCTCCAAGCAATTAAAATCCAAGCAAGGTCTGATATCTTGCAGGTTGTCATAAGCAGTCTTGCTACGGTGCCCGCGTCGGCCGGCTTAACGAAGATCGAGCTTCTGCTCTTCAATCCATATTCAACAGTGTTGACAGAGCTCCAACTCGCACCATGGCGAGCCCTGGATCAGCTCGCCGAGCTTCGAAGTTCCCTTCAAACCTTGGTCGTCGTCTTGCATGGGCTCGCGCTTGAAACAGCGCTCTACTATCGCGAAACCATCAACTCCGTGGCGATCACTCCTCATTTAAGCAGCACCATTGACATTACTTGGTTGGAGGGGACATGGCGTCAACCCATCGAACATCAAACAAAGAATGATAATCGCCACTTGGAAAGGAGCTCCATGTATTGGCAGGAGGATTAAGTCAAAGCATAGTTAGATCGGAAACAACGAAGGATCTTATCTGTCTTTTACTCGCTGATCATCCAAATACATGCAGTTTGAATCCCAGTTCCTTCAATCTAGAACTTGCCACATATGCCACCGAAAAATTCACGAGACCCAGCGTCACCCCAAACCGTGTTTGCTTTTCTGAACATTCTCCATGAACTAGACATTTGCTTTCAGAAAACGGTAAACACGGACAACCTTTAGCTCGTCTAAATTCGGAAGTGAGCGACTTCACAAGCACCGAGAAGTAAAAGGATGCACCTGGTAGAGTCCACGGACCTCTGAAATAATCCTGCAAAGTAGTCTGGGCACTTAAAGACCTGCTGCATTGATGAGGATGCCGCCGCTCATACTCGAGCAGATTATTGCAGCTGTGATGGACCTGGTCGCACCGATAGTCAACTAACCAGGCCCTCGATTGCTTGTGACGCTGCTGGCTCGCAGTGGCCACCTTATTGGCGGCCAGATCATTGTGCCACGTATAGCTCTCGACTGGAAGGAGAAGCTCAGATTCCGCATCGACGACTTCTTGGACATCCATCGAAACTTGGCTTGTCTCACTCTGACTCTCCAGCTCGCTCTGATTCCCCAGCTCGGACTGATCCTCCAGCTCGCCGCTGCTCATATCGCTCTCGTCGTCACTGTCATTGCAAGGGTCATGAAAATTGACTTGCTGCCCACATCGAAGAAAGGGTTGGCGAATCGATGCATAGTGGACGCCGCGGCAAGGGCAATACAGGTTCAAGGTGTCGACAGAACCTCGCGCCAGCTGTTCAAACCCAAAAAGTCTCAAAAAGGTTGGAGAACCCAGTCGGCAAGAAATACGGCATAGATACATTTGGTCTTCTTGGTAGTGCTCCCAAGTCCAAAAGCCCTCGTACCGTATGCGTACCTCCATGATGCTCAGCGATGTCCAGGAGACAAGAGGCATAACTCCCGCAAGGACGAATTCGCTCATTTCAAAGCGCAGGTATCTAAGTTGGTGAAAAGCGACGGCCAATGGATGGGAAGCGACGGGAAACACTTCAGTTCGCTGGAGACCAGTCGGATACAGGTCCGTAACAAAGATCCCAAGCGAAACGAGGGAGTGCCGAAGTTGCTGCAGTACTGGGAGAATAATGAAAAGCTCGTCTGAGCTCATCAGAGTGAGCTGGAGATCCGTAAGGCTGGGAAACGGACTGGCTTGTGATGCAGACCACAGTTGGAACCGAACCAGGGTTGTCCAAGCCAGATTATCGAGGTGAAGTTCACGGAGGGCAGGAGCCAAGGACATGGGCAGATGTTCAAGGCTGACCGCTCCTTGTCGCTGTATTAGCCATCAGACAAGACCATTAGCAGCAGCATTTTTCAAGGCTCACCGGCTTGGGGACACATTCCCGCTCGACGCCCAGGTCGAGGTCTAGACATCCTCGGAGCACCAGTCGCGTCAAATGAGGGAATTGTGTTGCGAGAGAAAACGATGTCGTCTCCTCGAAACCCACGATGACCACAGAAACCATACTCGATCGGTCCCAAGGCAGCGTCAACATTTCCAAAGGGTGACATCGACATTGAGTAAACTCCAAGTCAACGACGAAACCCAGAGGTCCACCAGGAGCGATGACGCTGGGATACAACCTTCCATCTCTCATTCCGGCAGAGATTGCCAGCTTTCTCCAACCCTTCTGCCTGATGATGCCGTACCATTCACGACAAACCCCAGACCACGGCCAGCTCCAGCCCAAGAAGCCAAAAATGAGACCCAGTATCTCAACTGGCAACACGTCGTTAATGCTCACTCCCTTCGAAACGTCTGTTGGAGCAAAACCAATGCAGGGAAACAGCTGCTCCTGCTCTTCGCGCTCTTGTTCGTGTCGGGCCAAACCAGGAAAGACGATAGTAAATGGAAAATGGAAGCATCCAGGCATCATGGAGGTCTGTGTCAAATCCTCAACGTTGCCTTTCCATGAAAACAATAAAACTCATTCTCTTCCCGTATCGCTCTAGGTTCAAAACGAAGTGGAGATACTTCGTTCGACACATTTGCAATGGGAAAATGCCTCAACGAAGTTGAAAAACTTCGTTCGGTGAACGACCATGCAACGGGCAAAGAGTATAATGTGCCACTTGGACGCTGGAAGGTGACTACTGGGTGAGGCCAGCTGGACATGAACTGTGGGAGTTTGAACTGTGGGAGTTAGAATGTGGGAACCGGACTGTGGGAGCTGCCGTCGGCAGACCGCCACGTGCTGTTCTTATTTCTCTTTCAAGTCTTCTCACTCCGACTCGCGCAGGACTGTCGTTTTTACGCAGTCTATCTCCTACTTTCTTCTACTTTGCAGGGTCTTGGGCTATCTTCTCTAGCACGAAGTCTATCGACTGCGTGAAACAACCCACTTATTTGCTTCATATATTATCATACCAAGGCGACACAAAGCAATGTCGGGTAGGAATCCTCCATCATGCTGCTGGAACACTGAAACTGATCCAGATGACAGAGACATGGCGTCAGATCGCAAATTTCACCGTAAACCAGGGACCTTCCAAGACCATACGACAGACGCGTCAGTCCAGACTCTCAGTCAAACCGCACCAATTCTCTGACTAGATTCCACAGGCACCAGAGTGATTGTTACGACGCAGGGCGAAATTTACCAGGTATTGAACCCTCCAGAAAACCTAATGCCTTCCATTCCCGGTACCAACACTGTACCCTTTGCGTCTCATGTTCGTCCGTACATACAGACGCCAGACGAATTTAACAAGCGTGGATGGGAGTATGAAGGTGTCCTGCCGTACCGAGGCTTCGTACCAGTCGAAACCGCCTTTCACGACGGCCTTTTCAGCTGCTTGGGTTACAGCGAAGGTACCATACCCTTGGATCGCAGTGTAAATGGGGAGTGGACCATCAGGGCCTCTCTTCTCGATCGATGGAAGTATCTCGAAAAGCTGTTGTCCAAACTGCGGGCAGCCTTCGCGCCAGTAGGCGTCTCCAGCGAGTATGTGTCGGTCTCGTCTCCGTTGGGCTATCTGCGGATGAAAGGCCAAGGAAGAAAAATACTCCAGGCAAAGGGTCTGCTAGTCATCAAGAGTTTCGTGCTCTTGATGGCTGAGGTATCGCATAGGATTGCAATGTTTTACCAAAGCGACGCTCCCGAGCTTTCTCAGCATTATAACAGAATTCTTCAGTCCGAGTCTCTACGTCTGAGCTACAGCGAGCGAGATCTGATTCTTATTTCACCCTTGGTCGACTTCACTCTGCCCAGAAACGGTCTGTTCGTCCATCTCAGGCGCTCAAAATCTGCTTATGGGTGGGACCATGCTCTCAGCCCTTATCTGCTGGCGCAGGTCCCTTTGTTTCTATACTGGGGTCACCGCGACGACTTGCCTCTACGTACATCGGCCGATATGGTCCTCCATTCCCTGAACCTCACCGCAGAGCAGGTACATCAGGCAGAAGCGTTTGACCCACCAGTCCCAGTCGAACCTACCCAAGAGAAAGAGATGACACCGACGATAGACCCAGAGCCATTTGGGTCGATCCCACCGGTCGATATTTCTGATCATGACTGGCGCCACGATATATATCGCCCTGGCTGGACGGCGCCCGACGAGTCAATGGGACCAGAGCTCATGACTATCGACAAGCCGGTGGAAAATCTGAGAGAAAATCCGACAACAGAATCCACTCAACCCAAACCTCGATATGAGCCGTCTCGCGACGCCAATCAGCCTTCCGGACGCCAGCTAATCGATGAAACCTGGCAAGAATTCTTCATTCGGTTGGCGAGAAAAGCTGAAAAAATCCGCGGTTCAGAGCAACCAAAACAGCGAAGTGCCAGAGAGAACAGGGAGGCAGTTGCCAGTTCGAAAAGAGCCCCTGGAAAGTCTGGAGCCCGGGTTTTTCGTTGGGAAACCGTCCGGGACGATGGGTACCGCTTACGGACGCACGTACCAAGGTGGCAAGTTCCGGATCTTTGGCAGGAATACACCGACAGTCAGAAGCGCTTCAACTCGTTCGATAATGAGTGGGATGTATGCAGTGACTTTGCTCCAGATGACGAGATGGAAAACGTCGGTGAAGAAGATGACGACGACGACGACGACGGTTATTTCATCGGTCTCAAAGCGCAAAGTGGTCCTGTCAACAATTCCTCTGCGGTTGACACCGGCAAATTTGTGGAGGAGGCGCGCGACGTGGTAATGCAAGACGCCACAGCGCAAGTATCGGAGATCGTCACTGCCAAGGCCATCGAAGAAGTGGAAGCTCGTCAGGTGGAACCTCCTCAGGATGACCTCGAAGAGGGAGAGATGCTTGAAAACGACGAGAACAAAGAGTTTCTCGAGGAGAATATCTCTTCACTTGACCCCACAACCCAAGATCCCTGGTTGCCCCCAGTCGAGTCGGCTGAGCTCTGGTGTCTGGAGTGGTCGGAAGCTGTTCATTTCAGATACGGCTACAACAATCCGATCAACGACGAGGGACCTCCTTTATCCTCGCAAGAGCGCTCCAAGTTTGTCGTAGTGGGCTATGCTTTATGTGCCAGGCTTCCCAATGTCACAGCAAACGCCGCACGAGAAATAACCAGGGCTTTCGGCAACTTTTCGCAGGGCGTTGACGTCAGGGACACCGACTTGCATCCCAGTCATCGTGATTTCTTGGGAACAAGTTGGAATCGCAGCTTCAGAATTGATCCCATACGGTCTCGTGGCGTATTCCGTATCCAGGACCAGTCCCATCCTCTCAAAGTCGAAGTGACCGATGCGACCACAGCCTTGCACGTCCTGCGAGCATCGCATTTGAAGAACATCTACGATGTCCTTAGCGAGTTTCTCCGGCTTGGAATCGCATTTTGTCCACAGGTCGTCGAAGAGGCTCCAACGACGTACAGGCCGCTGCCGCGGGTTTGGGGCTACCGCCCTGAAGGTTGGAAGCCTTCGAACACCCTCGATTTCCAGACCTACGTCGCGACCAGAGAACATTTTTTGCGACATCCAATCATCGCCAGGGCAGGTTTAAGAAATGGTGGTCTCATTTGGAGATTGGCGCTAGAGGCCAACGGTCTAGAGCTGTTGGATGGGCGAACATACATGGAAGGCTATGTGCCAGCCACTCTGACTGACGAAGACATTGATGCGATATGTGGCGTTTACAAAGTTGGGACTTCATATCTTGGAACAGGGCCAGGCGTCGCTATTTCCCATTCTTCATGGTTCCCCAGACCCATTCAGTGGAGCAAAAGCACCTTCAATGTTGGGTTCTGGTGCGAATTTGCTGAGATCTGGTATCAAGGATTGTTGGAAAAGATACAACTAGGTACCTATAGCTTCAGGACCGCGGGAGAATGGGGGAGTGCGATTCGACTGCAGACGAAAAGGCTAGCGCTGGCCAAGAAAATGAGGAATCAGGCCGAGCTGGCCTTGTACGATAAGGTCGTCGCGACGTAATTAGTGAGTCGCTTTGGAATTCCCTCGATATCAAACCAATCATCAGTCCATGTTGTATATACACCTAGGTTTAGCAAGTAAAAATACAAAGTGATTTCTTGAAGTCGTATGCAGCTTGGATGAATTTTTTTTTCGGCCGCCGTGTCGCGCTCCATCAGTGGGAGCCGCTCTTGCCCTCTGGGGTGCAGCACATATTCATATTCAGACAACAGTTTTCTCATCGTGTGGTTCTAGCTCTCAATGCTAGTCATCTACTACGACGCACTAGACCAAATGCATGCATTTGACACAACTTGAAGCTTATTCTCTCACCGTCTTGGTAAGGAGTATTAGTAATATTGCTGATCATACGTCACATATGTCACTCTCCAGTGCTCAACGTTCAACACTCGGCGGTCGCCATGCACACCGTGCCATCCACCGTGCCGTTCTGTTTTTCTGATCTTCTGGAGCAAAGTTTCTCAACGTTTGCTAGTATTCGGTCTTTGTTGGTTTTTTTCTAGTATAAAATGACACTGTCTTGCTGCCGATTTCAGTCCATCTCCTCCATCGCTCCTGTTGGCCGCATCTCTTGCAAAGCACCAGGTGGGGTCAGGTTCGGTTCATCTTGCAGTCCTAGATCCACCCTCTCCCCAGCCATGTCCTTAGCCCTGTCCCCAACGTCCTTTATCTGCAACGAAAGAACATCTCCATGGTCCAAGTATCTTTCGTTAACGTATCTGCGGAGTCTCGTTGTTGCACCATTTACAGGGAAGGAAATGTCACGCACTCGGCGAGTTCGTCGCTTCCAGCAAGCAGGCCTTGAACAACCTCAAGCCGAAGCTTCTCTTGCGCGCTGAAGACCAGACACGAATCTTCATCCCCTTCTTGGCCCTTCATTCTTTGGCACAAATTCAATATCTACCCGGAATACAGCTGTCGTCCGTACCTTTTTTCGAGCCTTTGCTGCGCTTCCCAAGCAAAGTACAGAATCCAGTGATTCTCTTCTTGTATCTTCCAGTCGTCGTTGAACAGCTGTGACTGCCGCAATTTCTCTGGGGTCAGCTCCTCGAAGGTGGCTGGACGACGCAGTGATCCTTCGGCCAGACTCGCCTTGGATCCTTTCGCCAGAGTCGCCTTGGATGTGTGGGATTCGTCTAACATCATGATAGATTTCTCGGCCGCGGGTGTGGCATACAAATTCATGCAAATCCCTTTCTCTTTGTTTATGTTTTTTTATTACAACCATCATCTTTCAATCATGTCCGCCTTGGCTCGTTTAGTGACCCTAGTATCGGCACTCCAATCTGATATCGTCCTAGCCACCGAACTGACCCCTGATCATCTCACTGGATTCCTCCAGATATGTCGCCGCATGCTCCCTGTGATTTGTGCTGTTCCATACTACCAGGTGATATCGCTGGAAATGATCCCAACGAAGCTTTCTCCCTCGTTCACCAGCTTCATTGGCAATTGCCTCGCTTTGGACGACGACATGGTTATAAGATGCTGGTCAGCCTTTCGCAAGCCCGTTTTTGACACCGTTCTGGTCGAAGATACCCTTTTCGAAGACCTGCTGCGAATCCATGGTCCTTCAGCCAAAATAGGTCATTCCGCGTCATGGTTTTCTTTCTCGTGAAACTCATCTTCACACAGGAGCCATAAGCTTAGAACCACCCCGTCTCTATTGCTCTCAATGCCGCCTGAAGCTTGTAAGAAACCAGCACGGCACAGAGGCCAGGCTCTACACCATCACCCAGGGAGTTCTGCCTCTCTCCGTCCATTACGGCATTTGCAAAAGTTTGTGACTGCCCTTGCAATTGAAAAAAAAGCGCTCACAGCTGCCAGCTTGCCATATATCATATTATCCCACCTACTCCGTAGCCCACCCGTCCGAAGCAAATGCTCAGAGAGTCTATTACGACAATGATTCGGAGTACGTGGAGGTAACCGATACTTGTTGGATGGACAGGGGCATGCTGGTGTTCATTGAGACGCAATTTGTTCAGACGTAAGGGACTCATCTACGCCCTGTTTCGCCTGACATCCTCTCGCAGCATATCCGCCACCAAGATCGCCACCACCTATAATTTGGCCATTGCCTCGATAAACGGTATTCCCGACAGTGTATCGTATCTGAACAGTCTGCTCAATCCGGACATGATTTACGAAGCTTATTTCATGCATGCGCTGCTCCGCCATCACGCTGAGCGCGCTATTCCTCTGGCGATACCTCACAATGGAGCCCAGAAAGATCGTTTGAAGGGCCCACTGGAAGCGAGAAACCAGCTCATGGTTGGGACTGGCCAGGAGATGTGGGCTCATGCCTGTACAGTTTGTACGAAGATATACCGCGGCAGAGACGACGGACAGCTTTGTAAGATCTTTTATTGGTCTTCTGTTATTCAACTCTAAACGCTTTGCCTCAGATCAAATCCGATGCGGCGGAACTGATGGCGTCACTGTCTGTCGTTTTTGCTGCAGTGTGGCAGGTAACTGCCATGAAGACTTGGCGAGCTCGAAAGACCGCTTTTGTCCTTCTCATGCATATAAAAAGAAGGAATGCTTCGTTGAGTCGTGTCGGTCGCCTGCAAGATCTGGCCATTATTCATGTCCAGAGCCGTCTCACGTTGAACGAGAAGATGTTCAAAGAAAGAAAGCGCAAAAAAGCTACAGAGAGCTCTCCAAAAGAGCCCATCGTGCAGGGATCTCTAGGACGGTACTCGCTGGCCAGGATTCTGACCATTGCATCGGCAGCTTTCTCCCTTCCACTCTAGACGAACCTGACTCAGAAGAATCGCCCGATCCACTGCCTGAACTGAGGGGTGGCCTAGCGCGAAAGAAAACTCACAACGAGCAGCTTTTCGTCATGGCATGCGGAGTCATCATCGCTCGAGCAACCTTTCTGCAAGCGGAAGGAGTGGCTTCGGTCAAGGTGAGATCAAAGCCTTTATGTCTCGAGACGCGGCCGCTGATTTTTCTTGTAGGACTTCCTGAAGGTCATATTCCCTCGCGAGTTTCCTGGCGCGATGCCACAACTCATGTTTTTTGACAAAGCATGCCAGCTCGTGGAACACTTGCACGTTCAGAAGGATCTCTATTTCGAGAAATGTGGACTCTATGTCGATGTTTTCCACGCTTCGGCCAAACACCACGAACGGGACGACTTTTGCAACAAGCACTGCAACCCTGCTTTGTTTCCTGAGATGAGATCACCCAATGGTCAGTCCTGGGAGTTCAACACAGCCATATGTGAGCAGGAGAACAACTGGTTTGGGGCATTCCAGCCGTTGGTCAAGGAGATGCCCCCTTGGAGATTCAGTTTTTTCCTTGACGAGAACATCGCCGTTCGAAACCGCAATACTGTGGCGGCGTTGAAGAAGGCGGGATGTCACCCCCATATAATCCCTGACTCGGAGCTGCGTGCGTCCCACTAGAAATTATCAACAGATTTCAATTTTAAAATGTCTGTCACACGGTAGCGTCTAGGAAAAAAGACTCAGAAGCTCGTTTACTATAGTGAAAACCATGTCTCATACCATGCAAAAACGCGATGGAAAACTACCCAGGAGCCAAACGCCACATGGTACGTTGCACTGTCTGCATCGCGCTGAGAAAGCCAAATCGAAATAAACAACTGCAAAGCCTCTCCTCCAAAATCCACATACCTCGAAAATGCCCCCAAAACGCAAATCCTCTGCACCGGACAAACCCAGCTCCAAGAAAGGCACACTCGATAGATTCTTTCGTCCTGTGGTCACACTGCCGCCAAAACCAGACGACGAGGGGCCAGCGACACAAGTGGTCCTGAACGAAGAGCAAGCGGAAATATTACGCCTCGTTGTGGAAGGAGGGAAAAGTATATACTTTAGTGGCGCTGCGGGAACAGGAAAATCCCTGGTTCTCCGCGCCATCATACGCGCTTTACTCAAGAAGTTCAAGGCGAATCCCGAGGCGGTCTCTATCACAGCTAGTACTGGGATGGCTGCTTCCCATATCGGCGGTAGGATCCCATGTTTCTTTCTCCCCAGTCTGACTCTGACCAAGCCCAGGCATGACACTTCACTCCTGGGGCGCTATATCGCCTTCTGCAGAGGGTTTCGAGTCCACACTCAAAGCCATTCGTTTCTGCAAACCGGCCGTGCAACGCTGGAAAAACACTCAAGTTCTGATAATCGACGAAGGTGATGTTTTTGAAAACCTCTGAATTCAAGTAGCTAAATGATAACCAGTATCGATGGTCGATGGGAAACTTTTCGACATGCTCGCCCGTATCGCGAGCGCACTCAGGCAACAGAACAAGCCATTTGGGGGCATTCAGGTGAACAGGTTTCACATAAATCGCTAGCAGCGAATGGTTCATTCTCCTTGCAGGTCGTTGTAACTGGCGACTTCTTCCAACTGCCACCAGTGACTAGAACTGGGACCCAGACGGTCTTCGCATTCGAATCAAAGGCTTGGGAGAACACCATCGAATGCACGAAAAACCTCAGCGAAGTTTTCTGTCAAAAGGATCCCGGTAAGAGGCGACGTTGATTCTGTCTTGACGACCCAATAATAATGATCATTCAGTGTTCATCGACGCCCTGAACTCGTTGCGCATGGGTTCACCAACCGATGAAGCCATAGCTCTATTTAAATCACTGTCTCGTCCACTTTCTCCAGGGCCCATTCTTCCCACACAGCTCTTTCCTCTCCGGGCTCAAGTCTCTGCTGCCAATGCCAAGAGATTGAAGCTCTTGCAACACCAGAGCATGTTCTACCGCACCACTGACTCTGGATCGATGTTGAAGCTACTCGACAACCTGCTAGCTGAACCGCTACTGGAGCTGCGAGTCGGCGCCCAGGTCTGTTCACCTTCTATCAATCGTTTGGACAGCCTGAGCTCAATCAACAGGTGATGCTGATAAAAAATGTCGATGAAGTCTTGGTCAACGGCGTAGTGGGACGCATCATAGGTTTCTATGACCCGGAAGAATTGATCTCGGAACCGGACGCCTTTGTTGAAGTGGACGGAAAGAAGAAAAGTGCTTTGATGCGCAATGTTCAGCTGCACGACGACGGAAAAACGCCGATTGGTCCCCCGATCGACGTTGAAGACATGGCTCGCTCACGGGAGCTTTATCCGCTCGTCCACTTCGAGTTCCCGCTTCCGGATGGGACCTTTTTTTCTGAGGCGCTTCTAATCCAGCGAGACGAGTTTCGAGTTGAAGACAAAGACGGCAAGATGCTTGCAAGGCGACTGCAGCTGTGAGTGGGCCAGCACTCAAAGGTCCTAGGCTAAGACGTCAGCAGACCGTTAATATTGGCATGGGCAATGTCGATTCACAAGAGCCAGGGACAAACGATACATCGAATCAAGGTCGACCTGTCTGACGTGTTTGAAAAAGGTGCGGCTTTGCTCCTTAGTGGCACCATTCTGCTTATCGAGTGACCAGGCCAGAGCTATGTCGCTCTTTCGCGAGCGTCCTCTGTGGAAGGACTGCAAGTCTTGGGTTTCAGTGCTCACAAAGCCGGTTTCCACCTTGCTTCCCTCTTTGCCTGCTTATACTATGATTTATAGGTTCAAGCGCATCCTCGGGTCATCCAGTGGCACAATGATACGATAGCGGCGTTGAAGGCGTCAGAAGGACAAGTGTAATCTAGGGCCCAGGATGTAGTCTATCCATGAATTCAATAAATGGTTTTACAAAATGGAACAAAGACACACGTTTCCAAAATGAACGCAGTTGCGATAACAAGGTAAAAAAGCCTTGTTCTGCAATATCTGATTACAGGCCTGGAATAGGATTATGCTCTGGAGGCCGCGATAACAAGGTGAAAATCCTTGTTCGGTCAGATACTGCAGTCTCAGTCGGTAGCGATAACAAGATTAAAAAAACCTTGTTCTTCCCGGAAGTCGGTTGGTACAGGGTGCAAGGCAGGGACTGCAATTGAAGCAGGCGTGGGAGAGATATCGTGACCAGCTCTGTCTTCCGAATGCGGTCAAAATATTAAATAATGCATTACTATGTTCACCCAGCCACAACACCTCTACGCCTTTGAACGAAGATTTTACACTTCGTTAAATGTCAATTTGGATCCCTGGCTCATGCCCCTCAGGGATCAACCAAACTGTTGAAGCCTAAGTGATGGTATTTGCAACTTGGGGTTACCGCTTCTTGCAGGCTGCACTGTGCGATCCGCTTCCTGGGATGCACCGTTCAGTGGGCTCCAATAATCATGTGAGCACTCTTTTTATCCAGCCCGTTTGCATCTAACCAACATGGCCAGCGCCATCGAACTTATTCCACCGGACGTCGGAAGGCTTGTCGCCCACATGTGTCAACCAGATGAGACTGGCAATCTCTACGACCCCTTTTCTCGTGATACTGTCGTGTCGGCGTCCCTGACCAGCAAAACCATGAGAGGTTTCTTCCTCGAAAAACTCACGAAAACCGCTTACATCGAGGACCCCAAGGCTCGTAAGCTGGGTGGTCCGGCGGCTTTCAAAAGCTATGTCCAAACCAGCAAAATACGAAGGATTATCTTCAGCGGCATGGCATTGGATGCGGAATGGTTGAAGGTGTTGGGAGAAATACTTTTGCTGCAGGAGTTGTACCTGATCGAGGCTCAGCTTTTGGAGATTCCGCCGCACCTGAGTTTCTCGAACCTCAGGGTGCTGGCCATCATCCCTCGCGCCTGGGATCTGTCCCTGAATCCGCTTTCCCTCGTCGGTCATGCGCCTCAGTTGGAGATTGTGTTTTGGTCAATGGACGGCAGCACCTCCGCCAATATAGACCCCTGGCACTTTGATCTTTACACTGAACCACCTCGAAATCATGATGCGTTCAAAAAAGACGGGATCCCACAAATGGCGGCCTCTCAAGGCCTATCGTTGACCGTCTCAGTCTCTGAGAGCCGAGGCGAGGTGGTCGGGGAAATTCTCGCGATAGTTTCCACCAGAATTAATATCCTTCAACCCTTGACAACCTTCCGCGTTTTGTACCAGCTGGCCCCGTCCTACGATCTCGTCATTCTCAAATCGCCTTTTGCAACTGAATATGGTTGGGCCAGCTCGAATCTGGTAGCGAATGTGACCAGGTTACAAATGGCGATCCTAGATCAACCAGTCGGCATTGACCTCAGTGGTCTGCGCCAGGTCCAGGCCCTCACCCTTCAAATGCGGCCAGAGTCGATGCCTGACCTTGTAATTGCTCTCGCCAGTCTTCCTTCCTCAGCCGAGCTGACTGAGCTCGAGCTGCTTCTATTCATGTCGGGTACAGAGGAATATGCACCTATGGAGCAGGACCAAGTGAAGGCGTGGATAGCGCTCGATGAGTTCTGCAGCGTTCGACCCTCTTTGAGAAGCATGGGAATAGTTTGGCATGATATTCCTTTGGAAGACGCTTTCTCTTACAAAGCCGACATCGGGTCCCTCAGCTTGACTCGCCATTTGACTGGCTCATTGGGAATCAAATGGCGCCTTTCTAGCGTAGCGGGAGTCATGACGCTGGCGTGATAGTACCGTTTGATTGATTGGTGTCTAATTTGGGTGTTGACCACTAGTAAAACCCCTCTCGCAAGGTATAATGTTCAAAAAATACAGTGTTTTATTTGCCACAAGAAGATGGAGTAGCCGCCCTGTTTACAATTGACTCAAAGGGTCGATGGAAGACAGGTTCCTCAGAACAGCAAGTCTCCTACCACGAACCAAGAAATTGCGTCAGCAACCAAGAGCGCTCATCCAGTGTGACCTTTCGTGCTCTGTGGAAAGTTGAAAAAATGTTTTGACGCAGATTATAGATATGAAAACGCAAATATCATGACGCTAGATCTACACGATACAAAGCGAGGCCCACACGGCACAATGCGCAGCACGGCCGCCGTTGACATACAACGCGAGGCCCACACGGTACAACGCGCAGTACGGCCGCCGTTGACATAACTAGACGGTACTTACAAGGCGCATCCGACCGCCGCTCACATAAACAACCTATCACCGGCATCAAAAAATAAGTTGAGAAAATAAATTGGCGAAATAAAGTAAATTGAGTAACTGAGCTATACATCATGACGAAAATATCATGACGCGAGACCTACCCGGTGCAAGGCGAGGCCTACAAGGTACAAGGCGAAGTGCGGCCGCCGTTGACATCACCAGGCGCCACAAGGCGCAATGCGGCTGCCGCTGAAGCTTACCTTTTTCTTCTGCGATGTGCCTGAAATTTGCCTGGAACTATTTATCTCTCTGTCAATAACCTCTCACTGGTCGCACTCGATATACAGTGTCAATTGAGGCAAATGGAGATTGAGCAAATGCGGTCGAGGGTCACATAAGCTGCATTAATTATATAAGCCTTAATATTTTTCTGCCCATGCTGCTGCCTGTTCCGCAGGATATTATCGGCGAGGTGATCTCACTGTCAGACCCAGAGACCTGTCGGGCTTTGGTTCGGGTCAACAAAAACACAAGAGAAGCCGCTCGACGTTCTGCCTATCCAGAGTTTCACCTTTCTCTTCAGCATCATCAAAACCGTCATTTTCCCGATTTCTATCGGGAGACTGCAAAGAAACTGGGACAATACACCGTGAGGTTTTATATCCACAAAGATGTCCCGATCTGCTCCATGGTCGTCAGTATCTTGGAAGAGCTGCACCAACTCGAGATGCTGTATCTCGACCATTGCAGCCTTGTCGAAAACACCATGCCGCTTGCAACAGCCACTGTCCGAGCTATCGCTGTCACATTCGATCTGCGGGACACTGGCTTACAGATCCTGAGGTGGGCTCTAAGAGGATGCACGAATGTTATGGTTTTGCATATCCTCGCTGGGGATGAATGCGACTGGAAGTCGAACAGCCGCCAGTTGGAGGACGACCTAGCGAGGTACAGAGGGCTTTCAACGGCTCGCGTCAGTCTTCGCTGTTACAGGATCTCGCATCCAAAGGGCGATTCTGTGCGCATCAACAAAGCAGTGGCTGGTCTGAGAAAGCTCAAGACGCTCGAACGATATACAGCTTTGGTTGGACCAGTGGCTACAAACCATTTTACGCATACGAGCAAGAGCCTAGGCTTCCTGGAGATCAAGCTATCGGTTGGTTAGTATCCGAACTTTTACTGTTACAAATGACTTTGCTCACCAACGACCTTTCAGACATACTTGGGAGAGCAATCGACTCCAAAGTCCAGATGCTATGGGCAGTGAAAGTTCTTTTCGTTCATGTGCAGGCCCATAACATCTTCTGCTTGACTGAGATGTTGACATCACGAAGGCGACCGTTGGGATTCACAGATTTACACATTGCGATCTATGGCGACATTCGTGGGGATTATCTGGGGTCAAGGGAGAACTGGGATACCCTGGACATTGAGATAGCGGGTCTGTCGGAAGGGATGGAGAGGCTCTTTATCTACCCTCGTGCGAGGTACGCTGGTTCGGGCACCGTAGAAGACCTCACGAGGGAAGATATTGTCAGAGCTGCAGGAATGCTGAAGACAGCATTTGAAGCCTGCTCTGGTTTTCTCGTCGCAGGGGGGTTCCCAACATTGGACGGTAAATGATTCCAGTCTCATAGATCAGTGTCGTATCCTACAAATTGACTGGATACTGTGGACGATAGCTTAATAGACGAAGTAAAAATCTTCGTTCAGTCGGAACCCGAAGAGGGGATGCTGCGAGCCACTATCTAAAGTGCACGTTGCACCATGCGAAAAGGCTCTTGTTGTTTTTATTTGACGGAATGAAGGCCTGTCCGGCTGAAAACAGTTGTTACATTCAAAGCGAAGTTGGAAAGCTTCGCTCAATTGTCTAGATATCGTCTAGAATTCGTGGACAATAACTTGATAAACGAAGTCAAGAAATCTTCGTTCAGTCGGAACCTGAAGAGGGGATGCTGCGAGGCGCCATCCAGAATGCACGGTGCCCATGCGAAGCAGTGAAAGGCTGTCATTTGTGCTGCGAGGCGCCATCTAGAATGCACGTTGCACAATGCGAAGCAGTGAAAGGCCGTCATTTTTTTTGGGTTTGACGGATGAATGGCCTGTACCTGATGAATGTTGTTACATTCAAAGCGAAGTTGAAAAGCTTCGCTCAGGTGTCACTGTCAGTGGGCGCAGCAGAGTCCAGAGAGCGCAATGTGGGAGCTGGCTCGTGACTGGCCGGAAACCGGTTGCCGGTTAATCCGCGACTTTGTTTTTTCCTTCTCCCTGTACCAGAACGAGGATTTTTTTACCTCGTTGTAGATCAGACGCCAGATGTCTCATTTTATGGATCCTATCACTGTTTATGCACTGGGACCCCGAATAGCTCTGAGAGACGTCGCCTCCAGAAAAAGACGAGGCAGTGAATCCGAGGAGGCTGGTGGCATCGCAGGCAAGAAGCAGGGCCAGTAAGCCTCTTATTTACGTCGTCCTTCATTGACCAAAAATCTCCCCAGAGATGACCTCCGCAAGCTTTTTGGGGAATGTGCGCCATCTCTTCTCATTCTCTCGTCATGCTTCCAATTTTTTTTCAAGACTTGGAGGAGGATCCCAAAACTCTGTGCCGGTTTTGTGACCAACCTCTGCCACAATGTCCTACAGCCTACTTGCTAGACATGATAGAGGAAGTCTGCCAACAAGCGACTGAGCATGTTAGGCCCTCGAACCCATATGGTCTTAAAGCTCCTTTGGCTGTTTTCGCAAGGGTCTGTGCTCGTCACAGATTCGAGGACAAGCTCGTTCCGCTCGCTAGAGAACAGGGTTGGCCGTCAGTCGTGGACTGGGCGCATCTCGTCAGTCGAGTGGAGAAACTCAAGGATGCTTGTGAAGCGATCATTCAAGATACTGAAGGGACTGGAGCATCCTTTTATCGGAATCCTGATCAAAGGAAGAGAAGTGGGCAGAGGTTGGAGAGCCAGTTTTTAAACTTTCAGACGAAACAGGCTGGCTAGTGGGTTTCTGTCCTTTCCAGGTAGCCATCGGCTAACTTTGCTGTGCTAGCTACGGCGAGATCGGCTTCCAGGTCATTTCCTCCGCCTTGGTCACTCTGTTTCCCGACCACCCCTTGTCGCTGGTACAGAGTTGGCTGTTACCGGAGACAGTTATTCGTCTGATCATGGAAGATCAGCAGCTGGTCGGTCCGACGGCCTTGCAAGACGCTTTTGATGTTTCCTGCGCCAGCGCAACCTATGGCGCCTTCAGGTTTCCTGACATTGAGTATGATTCAGATGTCGAAGAATCATCGGAGCTCGTGGTGGTAGACGAGCTGCTTAACTCAGAAAACCTCAAAGAGGGCCGAAAGGTGGCTGAAGGACTGATGAAGCAAATTGCCAGACGCAATAGATATCGGATAGAAGAAGAAGAGAGAGAGCTCGAGAAGAAAGAAAATTCAGGCCACTGCGCCACGACTAGTTTCTCTCGCCATTTACCAAGGCATGTCCGAGCCCCTGGGGCCGCTCCGAAATCTTAGTTCATCACTTATCATCATATTCGTAACCCTGGCATCCTTGTTCGACTGGAGGCCATGAAATGTATATGTCGTACTAGTACAAGTAACTGAGGAGATAGACTGAAGGCCAGCGGAAAATATTTAGCGTCTAATACTAGAATCATTATAAAACCAGATTTGCCGAGCGCCGAGTGTTGAGCACTGAGGACTGGGTCTTGTGTGACGCGATCAGCGGATAGGCTGGCCTGGGAAAAAGCATATTCACCAGTACTTGACAAAGGAGGAAGCGTCTGAAGAACATCTAGCGATGTGCCTAGCCCAAGACGTATAAATCAACAATTGAGACTGCAGGGTCCTTCCCTGTGCGAATCAGAAAAGAGAAACAGATCAGGGATCCAAAGCAACTTTAAGTGCGGACCGGACCAAGCTTACTAATACCAAGACGGTGAGAGACGGTGAGAGACGGTCAGAGAATGAGCACGTGCAATGCGGTGGTTAGATTCAAGTTCAAGTCGTCTCAAATGGATCATTTGCATGCCTTTTATCTAGTAAAGACTAGTTAGAATCTGTTGCTGCTGCTGCTGCTGCTGCTTCGGCTGCTTCAGCGGCTTCAGCTTCGGCTGCTGCGGCTTCGGCTTCGGCTGCTGCTGCTACCGCCGCTGCCTCTTCCGTTCGGGCCCAGTCGACTGACTTTTTGAGATAATCTCCAAATGTCTTGACAGCGCAGAGGTTTTCTGATCCCAATGTTAACCGGAATTTATCAACGGCTGCTGAGAATCTTTCTTCACCGCCATACCGCCCGCCTCGAATGGTTTGGATAAATCGGCCGATATCGTGGATTTTGACGCCCCATGTATTGTGGTGGCCTAGTAGCCGGCCGAGAAGTTCAGTCTTCCAGCTATTTGCCTGGAATGCGTTCGACGGATCTAATTGATAAAGTCAATTTCAGGTGAATTTTGTAAGAGCAGGCTGACGTTTAGCTTGATGGGCTTCTCTGAAGGCGGTTGGTCCGCCGTCATCGGCTACTGCCGCTATGAATTGCGCAGCGTCAATCAAGTCGTCGAGATTGATCATGGCTCCTTTCTTTTTGAGATCTTGGGCTGCCATCTTGGCACGAATCGGGTGTTTGTCTGTGGGATATATCTTGTTCATGACCTCAAACTGAATCTCGCTGATCTCGGTAGCAGTAGCCCTGTTGGCGGGTGGCGGCGATGGTGGTTGAGCGGAAGCTGCAGGAGCTATGGCATTTGCGACGTTCTGCTGTTCTGGTTCCAAAGGAATGAGCCCTTCCAGCTTGAAGGAATCAAATGGCAATGGAACAGGTTGGCCTGAGACAGCGGCAGGGGCTGGAGGAGCTATAGCATTTGCGACCTTCGGCTCTGATTCGAAAAGAATGAGTGATTGAAGAGGATTGGGTGTTTCCGGCTTGACGGAGTTTGGCTCTGAAGCTGCAAGCGACCCGGCAAAAGCTCGACGTCGAGCCCTGACATCACGTTCATCAGGATCGGCACGACGTTTTCGTGGTTGCTCCTGGCCTCGCTTTGCTTCCTCCAACAGCTTCTCCAACTCATCGCCACTGGCTTGATCGTCTATAGCAATAGTAAGTATAAATCTAGAGGATGATAGAAAGAGGCGGACCTGAATCGGTGCCGGGTTTACTGTGCTCATGGGATGTCTGCTCGAGCGCTGACTTTTCCCCCTCCAAAATTGGATTCGACTGGTCACCCCCAGCTTCATCGTCTACCGCGACTATGAGTCGGAATCAAGACCATGAAAGAATGATGCTCACCTGAACCGGAATCGCGATAATCACTGTCGGTGTCACTGGCAGCAGAGAGGCTATCTTCCATCTCAATGTCGGATGAAGGTTTTTCAGCCTTTTGGTGGTCTGTTGCACTTTGAATACAGAAAAGAGCACGACATTGGGACCACTTACCTCCGAACTGCGCCGACTTTCGTTGCTCCAAGGCCCACTGGACAAAGTCGGCTTTGTTGGTGTAATGGGGATCCTCAACAGTGTCTTCGCCATTCTAAAATTCAAACATCAATGAACAAGGAATCGAGAGAGCAAAGCTTGCTGACATCCAGTTGAACAAACGATCCAGCCTGAAAAAGGACAGAATACAATGAGCGAGCGGTAGTGAAGCGAGATGTTGAATTGAGACCTGGGTATACACGGATACTAATCGTGTGGTGATCCGAGGAGTGTCAATGGCCACATCAATGCCAAATCGAACGCCGGGATGGCTCGAAATCAAAGCCTTATCGCCAGACATCCAGTCCTGGTGAGCGATGTGGACAACTGTGCCGCCCGACGAATGGATGTCCGAGAGAGAGCCGAGAAGTACGTATTGTGCCTGCAATCGCTGCGGGAGTCGAGAACAAATTGGCATGTCCGCCTCTCGAACTGCTAAAAGGCCGGCAGGGACCCAGATGTTATGGGTCACCCACCACAGTTCGATGAGCAAAGCGCGATTGAAGCCTGCAGATACCAGACGAGTCAGAACAGTGTAGAGAAACAGGTCTGCTTTTCGTACCAGAGCGTCCGACTATGGTCCTGAAGAAGGGCTCCGGGTCGAATCCAGGTTGCGAAAGGATCAGGGTGACGACGTCGGCAAAAGGGATCAGAGTGCTCTCGAAGCTGGAAGGTGCGCCAACGGCGCCTGGATATTTGGTGACGTGCCATACTGTGTTGGTCGTGCCAAGCATGGGGTCGATTGTGCTGTCGTTGACTCGCTCGTAAGCAGGAAAATCAGTATCATGAGCCATGTCGACTGAAATGGCATCAATGTTTTTGGAATATTCGAGCTGCTGGAACTGGACAACCATAAAATCATGGCAGGGTGGATCTGCAGTAGATATTTGAGCATCGCACGAGTCAAAGACGGAACGACATTACCGGTCTGAAGGCCGACTGAGGTATATTCCGGAGAAATATCAATTCCAACAGAGCGATACCCTTTGACGGGAGCTACTGGTGCCGTTGGCAAGATGGGGGTTTCTGTGGGATGTTTAGAGCCTGATTGTTTGTTCTTTCGTGTTATGTACCTGCTGCGTTGTCTATAGTCTGAGCTACCGATGGTGACTTGGTACGAAAGGTGGGCGGCGCCGCTGTTTCGGGAGACTTTTGATCTGGGAGAAAATAAATGAGATGAGGGACTGGCTGATTGATCTGCAACATACGAGCGCGTCGAGGAGCCTCAACTAGCTGAACGTGGTCATATCGGGTGCGTCGGCCAATGCTCTCGTAAAGGTGTTCAGAGAGGGTGGTCAGAACACCAGGGTTTGCCGTGGCATGAGCGATGAGGAGCTCAACCAAAAGCTGCTTGGCCCCAGAACCTTGAGGCATGTCTTCGAGTTTGACCTCGAGGTGCGCATCGGCGACTCGCTTGTATATGGCCTGATAAAAGTTGAGATTCGTGGTCAATTGAAGTGCAAATGACAGACTTCGACAGCTTTGAATCCTTTTTGTGACCTGATGTGCTGTTTCAGTGGACGGGCAGCCGATGAGTAGAATAGAAAAGGAGACCTTAACACCGCGGTGACACTGTCGAGAGCGTCCGAGGCGTGAGCTGCAGACATTGGTATCTGATAGGTGGGCAAGACGCAGTGCGGTGTTTGTGTTATCCGCTGTGTCACATGAAAAAAAAAAAAAAATTATACGGGGATAGAAATTGGCAATTTATGGGCAGCGCCACATATTGGTAATGGCGACCCGAACCAAGTGCGACCTGAACGGAGTCCAACCATGTGGTGAGATCGATCCACGATTCACAGCACCATTTGGAGCAGCAGCTAAATATCGATATATGTCGAATCAGTGACTGCAGTTGTTCACCCAAGTCGAAAAGCTGGGTCCGATTTAGATCCTGAATGGTTTCATCGCTTGCAAGGCCGTCCACAACAGTCGCTTCAAATGGCTTCCCTGTCATGTGGTGGCGAAACAGACACTGTGCAAAGTGAGTCGCAAGGGCCAGGCGGCACAATGCGCGAACTGCGGCCCGGTCCGCGTGAACCGGTGGCTGTGCCGATGTTTGTCGCACCTCGATGTATAATAAATAAGTAATCAGTCTTTTGTAGTCGAAGTTAGTTACTCAAAGTTACGGATGCTTGATAAGTGGAACATAAGTTTACTGCTGCAGGTGACGAATCCCTTTCCAGCTAAGCCCTTGTTCGCAGGCATCCTTCAAAATCATTGGCTGGCCTATAGCAAGACGCTTCCAATCTTTGAAATGATTGGAGAACGTGGTGCCATTGAACCGATAGCCCTGGGAATACTGGTTATTTTGAAGCGGTCAAAAAGAAACAGGTGCTCACAGGAAAACAGTTGGCAAAGGCTCCCGCTTGGGTCGTCTCCGTGCCCTCAACTGAGAGGATCTGGCGTATGTTCTCCATGGGTTCGAACATTTCCGAGACCGTCATGTCGCTCGGAGGCCATTTTTTGTTGATTTCAGCTTTGGAACTGGAGGAGCCGGAAGTTTTGCTTGGTGAGAAAGATTGAAGAGAAGAGTTTTGAGAGCTAGAGGGACCAGAGGACTGGGGAGGGTCCAGCTCGATGTCGGATCTTGAAAGCGATCGCATGAGCGAATATAACAAGACCAGACGTCTGAACTTACGGCGTAGCATGTGGAATGTTGGCTTCATCTTCATCTTCATCGGTCGAGATGCTGATGATTCCCAGACTTGGTGCTAAGTCTGCCGTTTTGGATTGCCGCGGGCGATGGGAAGGAGACGGAGACACAGAACGTGGAGGAGAGCTAGGGATATGAGCGAGATATGAAGACTTGATTGGGTTCATCTTACCTGGTTTTCCAGGTTGGTTTTTTACGAGGGCTGTGCAGAGGAGAACCTCGTCGTTTGAGCGGAGAAGCTTCAAGAGCTCGGTCGAGGGACTCGCAGACGGTGACGCCGATTTTGCGATAATAGAGAGTGGAATTGGGGACGACCTGTCGGGCGCGATCGGTGATGACCCAGTCCTGGAGATCGTCGAGGTATTCAATCTGGGTGGCGCCTTCAAGGAAAGGAGCAATGACTGTGTCAATGAAGATGTGATACATCCTGTGATAAGGGCGTTCAAACTTCATGTACTTTTTATCGTCCTTAAAGAAGATCATTTCAGATTGGAAAAAACAAGAGGCAGAGTGTACATACCGTGAGCCAAAGTACAACGAAAAGAGCATCCTTGGACTGGGCAGGTGCAGTTCGTGGTGCCCTGTGGACTGGGGTTTCCCCTGAAATGGGCCACTGCCGGTCGAGAAGAGTTTGAGCCCATTCTCGATTGAGGTTGGCACCGACTTCCAACGGGCGTGCGTATGGACCAGCCGAGGCTGACGAGGCGATTCGTGGCAGAGCAGGAACAAAAGCTGAAGGCTGCTGCTGAGTTAAAGGAGCTTGTGAATTAACCCGCTGAAGCAAATCAAGCAAGGTTGTTGAACTCGAAGAGGGAAGGAAAGGTCCTTGAAAAGCGAAAGCAGGTTGTTGTTGTTGCTGGCGCTGGAATTCAGCCTCTAACTCTTTGTCTCGATGCGCGGAGACATTGCAGCGGGGATTTTTATGAGGCAGAGTCGGCGGATGATCATATACATGTCTCGAGCAGCAGTCTTTGCACCAGCTGTAGGTACAAGCGCGATTTGTCTCGTTGGGTCTGGCCCTGCGGACACAGTTGGGTCCAGTGCAAAGGACTGTTGCCGAAGACATTCGGCGTGAGGCTGAACGTCGGCGCTGACAAAAAGAATCTTTGTCGTTGGAGGAAGATGGGCGATAGCGCGAAGTAGATGTCGAGGGGCCGTTGAGACCAGTGGATCGACCCTGAAAAAATTCAGAATCGTCGAAATCGTCTAAAGTCGATTGTCGTCCACGAAATAAAGCCAAGGATACGGGGAGCTCGTGTGGCAAGACGCCCAATTCGTCTGTCCACCTGAAATAGTCGCAGAGAGAGAGATGACGGCTGAATCTATGTTTAAGACACTAAGACGACGTCAGCACAGAGATGCATCAGTAAAGGATGGGATACTTGCATGAATGTACCAGCGGCCTTCGTTGCCTGGGCTTTTGATTCCGAAACACTCTACGAATTGCGACAAGGGACCATCACAATGGGGACAACATAGAGGAATGTTGGCGAGAGTCATGCGATGTTTTTTTTTTATTTAGGAAAAAGCGTTTTTTTAAAGGTTCTGGAAAATTCGGTTTGGTTCATGTCGAAGAGATCCAGCTCGAGATCTGGAAGATATATAGAGCTGAATGAAACAGGATAGACATGTGGACGGTTTGATGTCGGTTGGGGCGTCGTGTCAAGAAAGCGGGCTGTGTGGCGTGCAGAGTGACCTGCACAGTTTGAGAGGCATAGTCGCGCTGATATATTCGATGCATAGCTTTTCAACCACACGAAGTTGAAAATCTTCGTTTCTCTGGGATGCAGAATTGGATCCAAGGCATGTATCATTGGTAAAGCTAGTATATATCTCAAAAGTCTGACTCGAAAAGAAGCCACAGCGTAGAGGTAATGGAGGGACGGATCATTCGTCAACGGGAGCGTCGATGAGGTCAGGGAAATCCTGCGAGAGAGGTGAGCTGTGGGAGGAGATGAAAGAGATCTATAGACCAACCTTGTCTGGGGAATCGGCTCCATTTGAATACTCGGTCCTGGCGGTCCCTTGGATGGTGAGGGACTATCAGTGTTGAATGATCAGAGACAGTTGCACCGTCAACGAAACCGGGTTTGGGGTGTCCGAGCACCCATTATGGAAGGTCTTCTGAAGGGCTCTGGGCGGTAGCGGTCTCAAGATGCATGAGGCTAAATGTCAGTCAAGCAGTGAACGTACGAAACAGCGAGAAGCTTACCATGGACTAGGCGCTGATCATGTCTGTCTTTGTCGCTTTGGATGGGATTATTGGTGGACTGCGCAAGACAACGATGTTTTTGCGAAGCCGCCATGATAACGAGCACAAGACCAAACAGGGTGAAAAGCCTTGTTCTGCTGATGTTTATGCAAGTGCACGTTGCAAGCCAGAGACGACAGAGTGGACGGTGCAAATCAGAGACGGCAGAGTGGACGATGCAACCCAAGGGTGCATCGTGGCTGACGGATAGTACAAGTCACCGTGAACCAGTATAACCAGCACAAGACCACCCAGGGTAAAAAGCCCTGTTCTCCTGGTCTTTATGCAAGTGGATGGTGGAAGCCAGAGGCGGCGTCGTGGAGGGTGCACCGTGGCAATTGGTGCAAGTGACCGTGGGAGAGATTACCAATGACTGTTGCCTCTTCTGGACAACAGAAGAGCAGATCGTGACGCTTCGCATGGTAGTCGAAACAAGATTATTAACGATGTTTATTGTATCATACATTGATTCTACTTAATTATGTTTGCGTTATGTACTTCTGCAGGAGATCTCGCGTCAGGCCGGTGACAGGCGGGCCTGGGTTATTGTAGGCATCGCCTCAGTGAACATCGTGCAACTCTTTCAAAGTGGTCTGCTCGATTTCAGTGAAGCCCAAATCCTTCAGTACCAGGGTGGCCATTTCACGAGCAACTTTGGATTCCTCGTCCCACTGGTACTTGGCAGTGGCCCCCTTTGGATCGCGATACTGATTGGGTTTGGCTGCCATACGCAACTTGCAGATTGAATCCTACATGTTGAGCGGTTAGAAGGACTTGGTTCTGCGATAAATTTGTATCAGCGTGAGGTGAGGACTGTCAGAATTATAGGCTTACCATCATTTCGCTATGCTGTTCAGGAGTGGGCGAAGTCATGTTGTATAGATTCAATAATTTGCTCGAAGCAAGCTGGGGCGGGAGTCAGTGTAATTCAAATTGGCTGAGCATTTGAACTTACATTGGGATTATAATAGCCTCCGTCAGTGGAAGCCCTGGTGGATTTGGCAGGCGAGGATTTGGTCGACTTGGCTGGCCGAGGATTTTGTTGGTGATGACTTTTTGCGAGGGCTTTTTCGAGTGGAGGGAGTAGATGAAGTTGGCATGATTTTTACAGGAGGTTTCAACAAGTACGAAGGGTTGAACAATATGGAAACAGAGAAATTGGATTCGCAGAGGCCTTGACGCTGTTGAGAAGCAACGTTCAGGTGGCCCTGAAGCTAATTGTGTCCGATATTGAGATGTAGTTTTCCCTGAGGCGGTTGGGATCGCAGTTGAAAATCTGCGATCTAGTGGACTTGCTGTGTTGCTCGTGAGTCGTGGAGATGGACGGAGGCTGGTTGTCGTGGGAGCGCTTTACGGAGTTTGAATATGCCTGCTCGTGACTTGTTTGTGGCCAGCGAAACACCATTTTGGAAGAACAAGGCTTATTTACCTTGTTACAACCACTAGACAGGACGAGCGCAATTGAAAGGATGAAGAACAAGGTATTTTACCTTGTTGCGTTAACCCGAGCAGCGACCAAAGCCAGACAGATGTAGACGGGCAAATCAGCAAGAAGACAACGCTGGGAGGTTTTTTTTTTTTTTGCTGAGAGAGAAACCGTCATCACAAGCAGGAAGAACTGCGCTTTTTACGCGGTTTGTGCATTTTGTGCATTTTGACCTGGAATAGCGGAGCAGCGACGACGATGTGCCTGCCGCTGGTAAAGGTGAGGGCTTATTGATTTGGAAAGAAAAGTCTTCAATTGACCGCAAGGAAGGTTCACAGATTGTCAGTGGGAGACATGGTCTGGAGGTCAATATGGGTCATGCGCGAGGGTCAGCATAGGTGTCGGATCGTGGAGGGTGGCCTCTGTCCTCTGAGCTCCGGGCTCTGGCGAGTGGAGAGTGGGAACTGAATCGCGTTTGGCGCAGCGGTTGCTCTTAGTGATCTGGCAGACCTAACAATGCAATGCTCCGTCCAAAAGGCATTAATTCTTCGACCGTTGAAGAAGAGACAAGGAGGAGAAGGAGCTGTCTAAACCCACCGGCTTTGAGCGCTGAACGAACGGATTATGTCCTAGACAATAAACCACCTTTCCTGGTGTTCGGTCATGTCCCGGAGAGACTTGATATGTGTGTCTCGATAGACCTCAAGGTGAGTAAGGGTGCTCTCATATCGAGCAGATACCAATCAATAATCGAGCTTGAAGCGGAGAGCAAAGGCTGGACTGTGAAGATTGGGAGCTGGGCAGTGGTACTGGGAGTCCGAGGGGCATCACTCGGATTGTACGATATGGCATTTTGCGAGCGTCAAGGGTATTATATTCTCTCTTGTTGCGTTTCTCCGGCTCACATGCTGCTTTGCAGCTCAGAGGGCACGTACCTCATCACCGCGATGAGGTTTGGCGGAATCTCAGCACGAATCGTGAAATCGGTCAGGGATGAAGAGGGACATCACATTTTCGTCTGATTCGACTACATCTCCAGCGCTCTTCACCGGCGACGTCCACAAACTCCCTGCCAGCAGCGATTTTTCTTTCCGCAGCAATAATTCGGACTGGATCTCTACGACCGGTCTCGAGTCGGAAGGTCTTGTTGAGCTGGCTGAGTCGAGGAAACGCCACAGTAGATTCCAATATATTCTGGCGTTATTCCAGATTCTCTACGTAGCGCTGGACTTGAGGACGTGAAGAAGGCAATATCGGGAAGCCGAATGAGTAAGCCGAATGAGTTGAGAATGGACGATATTGGTGCGGTGCGAAGTGACAATGGCTGCGAGAGCTAGTGTCAGACATGAAATTCACAAGAAGAAACAAATTAGGCACCATCGAACAGGGCCTTTCGTCTGTCAGTGCAACAGCTCCTTCAAACTGAACAGTGCTCTCTGCAGTAAAATTCCCGAAATCCCAATCTTCAGCAGCGTCATTCCTTCATCTTGGATGATGAGATCGTTTTTTCCATCATTGTCCTCTTCAGAGTCTATCAGTTTTTCCCAAGGCGACGCATCAGGCCACAGGCGCTCTGCGCCACACCCATGTCCATCATCTCTCCTCGATGGTACATTCCAACATTCCTGGACAAAAGTTGGGATTCGTTCGGTCAATTAGCCTGTTGAACTCTGCCTCTCCAAAAAAAAATCAGACGAGAGAAACAGGCTCGGCTCGAACGTATTTTGGGACTTCTGAGCTGTCCATCTGAGATTTGCCTGAGGGACAACCCCTTCTGGATTCGAGCCACTCTTCGCTCCAGTCGGACCTGCTTCATCTTTGGGCAAGACAAAGGGAACAACGAGGCTGTTGTGCTCCAGATGACCAAAACCAAATTGCTGACTTTCGGTCGGAAAACACCCAGTCTTTCGTTTCAGCAGGAAAAGGAAACCGTCAACGGTGAGCGTCTCGTAGTCGTGGTACGGGCCACGAATTTGTTGGAAGTTTCCGGTTCAACGAGAAGGATTGAATCGAGCATAAGGTTCAAACTCAGATCTTTTTCTCGCTCTTCAATGTTGACTATGAACCACTTACTCATCTGCACTGTGAGCCTTGTTTTCACGTTGCACTGTTTGTGGGAGGCTGACAAGCGCCTTCAGAGCGGTAATGGAGTCAACATTGGTCCCTATAGCCCGGGTGAAGGGGCAAAAACCTTGGTGCGCCCACTTCTTGTTTTGTTTCATTGCTGGTGGCCAACTTTTGATGTAGGACGCCGCCATATCGCTCCTGATTGGCAAAGGAGGGCGTTTGGAGTCGATCTGTATTGGGTGCGCCTCCAGTTTGTTGTTTGTGCCGGTATAGACGCTGAATGGGCGCAGCGACAAGACGATCGTCTTTGGTGATGCCAGCGATAAGGCCATTGTCCTGGTCACAGAAAAGGTCGAATCCGTCGTGAAAACAGACACCGGCTTACAAAAGCTGGAATTCATTGCTGAAGACGGCAGCCCCATGGACGTTGACCATGAAGATGTCGTTATGGGAGACGCGACCAACAGCCGTATCTGGTGAGCTAGCGACTGTTTTTCCCTGGAGCAAGCAGGACCTGACTGTCAAACTGGAGATTTACCGTCGTTTTTTGTCTTTCTTTGCTTTCTGTTTTCCCAACTGCTTGCTCGGCTCTCTGTTCTCCCACTTGCTTTCGAATGATCATCCCAATAAACATCTTTGAGCGTTCAAAATGGTGTTCATAGCATCTTCGCAGTCGCAATCTGAGATTCTTGCATCAGCCGCCCATTGACCTCTCAATCTCTCTCTTCATCGAACGCCTTCTTCGAACGGAAAACTTGTTCAATGTCGGCGTCCTTCAAATAATCGACTACCCTCCTACCCAATTTGCAATGAGACTTGTATTTGCGAACAGAGACCCTGATAGACATTGCCGCTGTAGCAGAAAAGGGGACGCGCGGTCGGATATCTTTTTCGCGTTGATATTCCCTTCAGGTGTCTTGCATGTTCGTCAGGCGTCCATGGTAGGTTCTTCCATTTCGCTTTGGTATTGAGCTCAAAGTTACTCCAGGCCCATTGCAGGCAAGAAGACAAACATTTCACGGCATATGCGACAGCTTGCGGTACAGAGCTTACACGATTTCGATGTCAATTGCACGAAGAAGCTGCAGCAGGAAGGGTTTGCGAGGATGATGTTGGCGCTCTTGACTATTGGGACGTGTCTCGAGCCCGCTGTTCGATCTATGACTGGTCTTCATTCTGTCTCGTGCGTCTCATCTCGGCTCTTCTCTGAATTCAGCGCTCATTGGAATTCGACAGCTGGACGATCCACAACTAGTCTCGTCGTCTGCGACCTTGAGTCCCTTCTCTGAAAAATGAGCGTCTCCATTCGCTCACGAACACCCTTCTTCTCTCAAGCACAGACACGTCTGCGAGAGCTGGCTCTGCTTCTCGCGATGCTATTTCGGCAAGCGAGAGACGCCGAGATTGTTGCTCGATGCGAGCGAAGTCAAGTCTCCACCCGAGAAACGGGGACGTCCTTCCAAGGTCGAACCTGAGACTCTGCTCAAGAGACGTCTTGGATTACACTCCCCGCCACGGTTCTTGAACTTTTTAAGCGATTTGATGTGGTCGAACCAGTCTTGATGCCCCCGAAATACGACTATATATGCAACACTATGGTCGAGGAAGGCAGAGAAAAGAAACTGTTGAGCTCGGCCTTTGCTCGCTATCCTGAGCCCATGACAGACACGTCCGAACCGCAAACTGATTTGATACGGGTCGCAGAGACTAGTCTCAAGGTGAATAGCACATATTATCTGAATCATGTCGCTGACTCTCAATAGACGGTCCTTGGAACCCTCAACGAGGCTGACTGGTGGGCCGTGGTCTTTCTTCCGCGAGGTGCTCTTTTTGTTCCGTGCGCATTGAACTTGCTGATTGGTTGCAAGTTTAAGGTTCAAACTCAGCTTTTCTCTCGCATTGGCTTGCTCATCTGCAATAACCATGAACTACGGCCTTATCCCTGTCCCGGGTTTGTTTATTTGCTCGGTGCGTCTTGCTCGGTCCTCGTTTGGTGGTCTTTGTGCTCAGAGGCTAACTGTTGGCGGCAGATTTGTCGCAAGGTTGACATGGGCGTTGGCTGTGCTCTTTGTGGTGAACAAAGAGAAATGTACCTTGTGCGTCTTTTTTCGTGGATTCAGTGATGCGAGAGCTAACTCGGGATGCTCGCAGGAAAACGTCTTGTCGCATTGCCTTGAGAAGGAGCCAGGGGTGGCCACCATTTGCCGCTGGTAAAAGTCATCCTTTGCTTCGGCGAGCTTGTTAACTGACGCAGCATAGCAAGTATTATATGCTCATTTGTCGGGACAGTGATGGCTGCAGAGCCGTCCAGGAGAAATTGAGGGAGTTGAGGTATGAGATAGAGAGGCGCGAGCATGTCCGAGAAGCCGACGCGATGGTGGTCGACGACAAGGTCGACGACAAGGATGTCAGCATGGAAAGCTTGGACGGTATGGAGAGAGACGTGATAATGGAAGGAATGGAGGTCGCCGCGAAACAGAATTCACGATAGATGATGGTGAGCTTGGTACTTCATTTGGGGCTTGGACGGGCCATCTGACTGCTTCACAGCTGCCTTGGCTTTTGAATTCGCTCGCTCGCTGGCTTTGTTTTTCGGTTGCTGTGTTTCTTTGTTTCACACCTGGTTTGCTCTTTGGTTTGCTCTTTTTCGGTTTTTAATTGCTCGCTCGCTCGCTTGCTTTTCTCCGTTTTTTCTGCTTTGCAAATATGTTTTGTCGTTCGTTCTTGTCGCCTGGTTTCGCTAATTGATTGACTGTTGTCTGCTTTCGCGAGATTTTTCCCGAATCTGCTTTGTCGCTCATCTTTGAAGATCAAAATGTCTGTTCGGACGTTTAAATGAAGAGACGCAAAGAGCGGTATTGCTACTTGATTGTCCGCAAAAGTGGCCTGTGACATGTCTTTCTCATTCGGTTATAGTTGGCATGAGCAGTGCGGCTGCCAAGCGTTGGCGACTGGATACTGCCGTCTGGATGGTACGAGCTGTACCGTGAAACCTGCCAGGTGAGTAGTGAGACAGGTGAATAGTGAGACCTGCCAGTTGAAGAGCGAGATCCACCAATTGAGTGGTGAGACAGCGCAGTGAGATCGTGCAGTGCACGCGAACAGGAAAAAATTTAAATACAAGGCATTACACCGAATCGATCCAAATACATTGGTGAGCTTGGATGATAGAGCATGATTAAGTTCACCAACTGTACCAAGCAGGCATGTAAAGGGTATCATTGTGAGATGTCATGAACTAAACAAAGGCACCAACGACAAGGCGACTTGTCACGCCAAATCGGCTTTCTTTTCCTTTCTTTCGTTCACTTACTTATATGGCTACCGGAGCTGAGCGAGGCAGGGTAGGGATTGGCTTAGCACTACGAAGACATGTATATGATTCGGGGACATGAGTCCGAATGGGCCTGAATGCGACTACGATTTCCATCCATTCCATTCATGCCATGGCCAGGGAGTCCGTGCGCGACGAAAAGATCATTATTATGTTGCACAGATTTGGCTGGCTAGCATGAGCAAGGTGATGTAATTGGCCAGGAAGGAGGTAGGTGTCAGAAGAGGCAAGCTGCCGGGCATTTCTGCTCTGAAAGCGGTGCGAGACCCACGACGCAGGCGCTGCGTTGCAGGGGGCGCTCGCAGCTTACCAATAGGCACTTTCATTTTCATTTTCATTTTCATTTTCATTCTGCAACCACCCGCAGCGCTGGAGCCTACACAAACTTCCGCACAGCCACTCAGCCACTCAGTTCGCTGCTTGAGAGTTCCTCTGAATCTCGTTCATCCGGCGGTTCTTAACGAGATTCCTATTGTTATCAGCGCGCTTTGTTCTCAACCGCCATCAAGCGCATGGACCATGTTGGCTTTGGCCTTCGAATCTCTTTGTTTTCGGCGCATTGCCCGAGTGCTTTGGCCGCTGTCTCGCTTCTGTGACTCTGCTTTGTCTGTCGCTTGATTCAGACAATAGCATCCAAAAAATGTATAAAGGGCCGCCTCTTTTTCCATTTTCCATATCTAAAATCATCCTCATCATCGAATCACAATGTTCAACTCGAAACTTAGAACCAAACTCAGTCTGACCCTTCGGGATACTGTTCATAAGCTCACTAGCGGCAAAAAATCCAAGTCCAGCTCTCCCTCTTCTTCAGCTTCGGCGTCGTTGCCGACAGGTTCGGCAAGCGTTGGCTCCAGCACCTCGTCGACATCTCAATCGGTCGCTGAGGACAAAAGCCTAGAAACCATTAGCTCTCCTATCCCTGAAGCTCCAGTTGCCCGCATCGAGGCTTTCGCTCCTGCTGTTGAAGCTCCAGTGCCAGCTCCTGCTGCCGACGCTCCAGCTCTCGCTACCGATGCCCCAGCTCTTGCAGTCGAAGAGCTCCAGAGGTTGCCAATCCCAGACCTTAGCTTCTTCTGGGATCCGGTGAGCGTCCATCGTCCGACCAGTTCAAAGCGAAAACCTACAGACGATGGCACTTCTGTTACCAGCAGCAAACGACAGAAGGTTGTCGCAGATAAGCCTTTGTCGAGGCAGGAAATATTCCCTGATGGCTTTTCCTTTGGGGAGCCTGAGATATTTCAACCTCCAGACGTGAGTCTAGTGTTTTTATTCCCTTCCCATATACTCAATCGATGTTCAGTTTCCAGCAGTCGAAGAGCGGACCTTTACCACTGGCCAGAAGAGATACCTTCTCAGAAGGATCGTCGGAAAAGGTGTTCACGGTTGTGTCAGGCTCTGCACCTTGACAGAAGATGAAGAGACTTCCGAACTCGCGGTGAAGGTCGTCGAAAAGCGGATTCTTGGACTAGATGGTATTCCTATCGTGAATGAGGATTATCCCACTTCCAAAGTTTCTCACATGCTCGAGGAAATTCATTGTCTCCGAATTGCAAAGGAGAGCGGTTGTCCATTCCTTCCCGACTTTGTCGATACATTCCAGGATTTGGACAACATTTATGTGGTCATGGTGCGTCACATGGTTTCATTGTCTCAACTCCCGACTCAATGCCTTCTCTATAGCCACGATATGCTGAGAGCCTTTTAACTGTGCTTCAACGACATATCCACGCTGACACGCCGTTGAACTCGATGCAGTTGACATTGTATGCGTCAGAGATGGTTCGTTTCTCTGGATTTTCTTCTGAAAAACTCTGACGAACCTTGCAGGTTTTAGCTTTGCAAGCTCTCCACCAGGAAGGGATTTTCCATGGCGATCTCAAGGTTGGCTCGCTTGATTCGAAGGTCGAAGACGTATGATCTGACGATTTTCAGCCTGCCAATATAATGCTCACCGCAGACGGCCACATTTGCATCGTCGATTTTGGGACTGCAGACAGTGGTGGAACTTCTCTCTTGACTGGCTTGAGAGGGACTACGGGCTACATGGCACCAGAGTCACTCAGCGGTTACGGCCAGCCATTGGCTATTTATTGTGGCGCTAGCGCCGATCTTTATAGCTTCGGTGTCGTCCTCTTTGAAATGCTCATGGCGCCATTGGTATGACCTGTCTTCTGCATCTTAGCGGCCTATCTCACTCTCTCTTTAGACCATTTTCACGGATTACATTGAAGACCGTCGCATCATGTACAATAAGGATATGGGAGCTGGTCGAGGCTTCTGGTGTCGCGACCCGGACATGCAAGACCTGGTTTCTGGTGTATGTCTCTATCTTCTTGGCTTCGATTGCCACTGAATTTGACTCCTAGATTCTTGAACCTGATCCACGTATTCGAATGACTATGGGTCGTGTCAAGGCGCACCGCGCTTTCCGTGACGTGTGTGTACATTTTATTCTCAGACGTTCCCAAACTAGTACTTGACGAGTTTGCAGAGACTGGAACGACATTCAAGCCAAAAAGTTCCCGGTCGTGTATCGCCCACCAACCAAAGGAATGCTTTCTGTCCTGCCAGAAGGCTGCTAATTGACCCGAAAACTCCAATCGTACAATACATGGTTCGCAATAATTGTCTTTCTCGCTTAATGATAGATTTCTCCTCTGGGCTCCCAAGTTTTCTTTCCGACACAGCTGAGTCAGACAAGTCTTCTCCCGTTGCGTCAGCGACGCCACAGCCGCAGCAATATTGCTGTAGAGCGTTGTCTACTTTTGTTACCATGATTTTACGGCTATGTGACGCTCGATTTGTCTCGCAGTTCATTCATAAGCAGAAGCCTCGTATTCCCCTCAAAAGTGAAAAAAAAAAACAAGACGGAACAAATGACTTTCGAGATTATACGGGGGTGTCGAGTTCATGGGGCAGTTTAGGCAATGCCTTGGATAACTGCAGAGGGGGCTTCTTGTTCCTCCTCTTCCAAAACATCCATGTTTCGATGATATCCTGTAAAACAGTAAGACACCTGAACATATCAGATCAAGGCCACATACACGTTGAGTCCCGAATATCACAGTTGCGACTGCTGGTACTAGAATAGATTTTAGACAAGAGCAACATGAGAGCGTGAACATCTTACAGGCAGAAAGAGCTATGTTGAGTTCTGATCCGTGGTGCACAGTAAAAAAGAAAAAGAGACTGAGTCTATAGTGCTAGTCAGTGGTGCCAAAAAAAAAAAGAAGATCGAGAGAGTCGATTACACAGTGGAGAATATCCCAAACAGACTAAAAAGAAGGACGCGGATTATCATCGAGATAGCGTGGCCCCTGGTTCGAAATTGGGGCCAGTTCTTCCTGAGTGTGGTGACGATGATAACTGAACCCGATGAGCTAGGATCGCGATTGAGGTAGGAAGTGGCCTACTTTCAAGAACGATTGTCGGTATCATAATCAGAGTGACCAAACCAGCTGATATTCGTCCACTACAAGATGCCATTCGAGCAAGTTTTGTGGCGTCAAACGAAAACTCACGGTATTGGGTTACTTGAGGTGCAGTACATGCCGCTAGAAGCTACCTTGCGAATGGAATCAGGTGATTTGATGGTTATCTAGAGATGTTAGATTGTGAGTCACGAAAGAGCTGTAGATTCTCACCACAAGAGCCTCGATGATGATGCATATATGGAGAAAGTAGGGAAGGATCATGATCTAGAGGAGATGAGAAAGGAAGAGATAGTGAATGAAACATACAAATAGGATCCAAGCCCTTTCATTCTTGAGCGCTCCTACCACGAAGGATCGAACGCTGAAAAAGATCTGCAACACCAATCCTAATGTAGCTGCGGCAGTCCTGCAGTAAATTAGTTCCAGCGCCTTATTTCATGAGCTCGATGAGATCCTTACGCTGGTGGGGCCGCATAGATCAAGGCTGTTTGTGCAAAGCATAGTTCAAAAGACGTCGTCTTGTAGAGCTGTCCGGTGATAAAAAGAACTGTAAAGGGCATCAGCGACATTCCTTGCAACAGCGAAGACAACGTACGCGAGTAAGAAAGAGCCGAAATAATCCAGGCTATGATAAAATTGTGCCAAGTCGGATGACGATGAGCAGTAGAAGAAAACAAAACCGTGACCAGCATGATAATGGCGCCAAAGAGTCCAAAAAGTTGGAGACCAACGAACACTCGAATGAGGCCGACATGTGGAGCCTCGGCTCGAGAGACGAAGGCATCCATTATGAATCAGCCAGCATTCGAATGTGGGGCAAAATAGAGAACGAAAGAGAAAGCAATGGATTCATCAGCTTCGATGATATTTGACAGCCTGTTGCGACCAGCAAATCACGAGGAAGACGCCCGTGTCATACTGAGGCTGGGACTCATTTCATTTACAGTAAATGAAAAAAGCCATCTCGAGAATAGGACTGGTCGCCGAACTCGTAAAGCACCAATAAATGCCAGAGCCAAGGCAAGGCCAGGCAACTTGGTGACATTTCTAAAAAAAGCCAAGGCTGTCATGTCTCGGTCATACCTGATGACAAGTCGCGTCTTCCGCCTTGCACTCCCATGTCCTCGCAGCCAGTATTCAGAATCACACCTACAACGCAGCAGTATGATTGGGGGAAAATAGGCTCAAATTCAAAGGTAGCGCAGCTTGCCTCAGCCTCGAGAATCCCTGGATTTGTCTTGGAATCCAAACCTTACGCTGAGGTATTTTATTCGAAATGATCTGCTCAACCGGATCACCTATGCGTGCCCTAGTTGTGGATGGGAACTCATTCAACGTCGCCTTCAACCTTAGGCAATCAATCGCTGTCATCTCATCTCAAGGCTCATCCAGTTCTCATCGGTGACGAGGTTTCTGCCAAGTTTCCCTCTGCATCTGAAGGGAATCTGCCATTCCTGTTCAAGGTCCTCTCCATCGAAAAGGCACTGAGCATTCAAACCCATCCCGACAAGAAGACGGCAGAATTTCTCCATCGAACATTGCCAAAGATTTATAAAGGTGAGATTCTGCTCTTACACGTTTGCAGATTTGCTGACTTCCGCGTAGATGACAATCACAAGCCGGAACTTGCTTTGGCATTGACTCCCTTCGAAGCGCTATGCGGATTCCTGCCACTTCCTGAGATCGCCGAATATCTCACTACAGTTCCGGAACTGGCAACCCTTATCCCGTCTTCAGTTCAGACCGGCTTCTTGTCATTGTCGAATTCTTCTACACCTGATGGTGCCGAGGAGAAAGCAGCGCTGCGCGATCTTTTTTCTGCACTGATGAACACCGAAGAAGCTGTTTTCAAAGAGCAGCTCAAGGTTCTCGTCGCACGATATGCATCGACAAACGAGTTGAAGACAGGCAGCATAGAGGAATTAGTTTTGCGATTGGACACTCAATTCCCGGGGGATATAGGTGTCTTTTGTGCTTTCATGTTGAATCGTGTAAAGCTACAGCCTGGTGAAGCGATTTTCCTAGGTGCTGGGGAGCCCCACGCTTATGTTTCTGGAGGTATTCCACTTTGTCTACAATTTGAGCTCCTAATAATACTTGCTTTTAGATATCATCGAATGCATGGCCAATTCTGACAATGTCATTCGAGCAGGATTAACACCGAAACTCCGCGATATACCAAATCTCATCGATGGACTGACCTATATTGCTGCTCAAGGAAGCAAACACAGAGTTACCCCAACGCCCTTTGGATCGTCGGGCTTCAGCACACTCTACGACCCACCTATTCCAGAATTCTCTGTAGTCCAAGTCAGGCTGGAAGCTGGAGCAAAAGAAACCCATCCTGGTGTCAAAGGTCCCAGTTTACTCATTGTCACTGATGGCGCTGGGATTCTTGGATGGTCTTCAGGATCTCTGGAAATCGGATTAGGTGATGTCCTGTTCGTCGGGGCTGATTCCGAGGTCGACTTCATCAGTGAAGCGGGATTGACCTTGTACAGAGCATTCGTAGAAGCAAAGTAGATCGATTAGAACAAGTAAACGATGTAGGAGAAGCAGTTGATACAAGAATTGTAATAAAGATCAAATAGCCTTGTGAAAACCTTCGGCCTGGATGTTCCAGCCAGTTTTGGGGAATCCAGGAGCAGGTCCTGTACTTCCATCCCAACCGCCAGCCATAAAGGCCGTCGCAAGCAAAAGCGAACCTGACCCTGGGAAGTATGGCGTCGGTACTCTGACGCCACCGATAGGCATCCCGACGTCGTCGAACTGAAATAACGAATGCAGCAGCCAGTCCACGGCTTTATCCGGCTCTCCGTTTCTCGCTGCAGACATTGCGAGCATCGGGAAATCCCAACCCCAAAGGTTCGAGGTATTCCAGGATGACCAGACCTTTTCCGCGGTGAGCTTGGCCATTGTGACGTTCAGGCCTTCAGTGGGAGGAAGCCAACCGTGAAGTCCAACAAGGGCTGGGTGATCATTCGTGTAGGCAGGATCTATCCAGAAGTTGCTTTCCAATCCCTCGTACACCTTATATGTACCGTTGTCGATGGGAAGTGGAGCAAGATTCTCTTTGACTGTAACCCATTCGCTTGGAACCGTTTCTCCGAGCTTTTCCATCCAACCTTGGGCAAAACCGAGCCCCAATCGCCAATATGCGAGCTCAAAAGCTGGATTCTGAGTGACATTGGGGCTAGTGTCTTCGCTGACGACAAACATCGGTGGACCGAGATCGAACACCTGAGTCGTTTCGTTGAACCAGGCAAATGAAGCCATCCAATTCGCAGTTTCTCTGACAACATCTTTCCACTTGTTCAAAGTCGATTTGGTCGGAAAAGCGCGATACTCGTACTGTGCAAAGACGAGCGGATGTGGTTGCTGCCAAATGAGAAGATTATTGATTTCTCCTGGGGAACTACGGCCAGAAGGATCTGTCATCTTTGGCCAACGTGCTCCAGAGGACCAGCCCTGCTGAACTTGAGCTCTGGCGATAGAGCCAACAAGGAAACGGGAATAGATGCTAGAGGACCGTCCTAGAAGGTCCCAATTGTTCCAAAGAGCCAGATAACAGCTGTGCCAAAAGTACATTTCCATATGGAACTTTCTGAATCTGGCTGTGAGCTTGCACAGGGACCTCGTAGCCCTTGGACGTACCCATACTGGATTTGTAGTTAGCGTTAGAAAGGAAGGACAGGATTGACAGAACTAACCCAGCCATCATTTACGAGACCAGACTGGAAGAAGACTTGTCAGGGCGAGATCAAGGCCAAAGGACAACAAACCTACCTCTTGAGGTGGTGTATCTCCAGCCTCATTAACCCGCATGAGATATCTGGACAATATGATCCTTCGTTGGAGCTCTTCAGCTCTCGGATCTGTGGAGCCTTCTGCAACATCGACAAAGGCGCTTGATGTCCAGAATGACGCCCATGCAGAAGCGGAATCGCGTTGAACTGCTGCAGCGTCCAGCAAGCTTTTCGGACTTCCTAGTCCGTAGGTCGCTGCGAAAGAGAATGTAGAAGAAGTCCCTGATGGATCGATGGTGTATCGATGTTCCAAGGCTGAATCTTGAGATATGAGGAACTCGTCTCCTCCAATGGACGTGATGAAAGTTGCAGTACTGAGGGTGTGAGTGATCTCTGCTTGAATACTGCCCGATGAATGTGTGACAAGTGAAGTGGAATGGTTCGCTGCCGCATTCCAGTTTCCGACAAAGGGCGCGCTGAACTTGGCATTGCCATCGTTCCATGGAAAGTCGAAGCTGGATAACATTTCAGTCGTATAAAAGGCAAGGAGATCTGTCTCACAATACTCCGAGTCTTCCCTGGCGAAGAAGGTCAGACTTCACCGTCACTCCGACAGTGTCTACGCTTTGGCCAGACGATGTCTGAACGATGATTGGCACAGTTTCGAACGAGAATTTGCTGGTGATAATTCCGGTCCAAAGATCGAGCGTTTGGTGGATGTCCGTGAGATTAGCTTCGGTAATGTTGAGCGCTGCACCAGAAGCTGAACGAAACGATAGCCCGATTCTGCCCAAGTTGACGCGATTTGGATTGGAAATCAACCACTGTTCAATATCTGACGGCCCCCCAAAGTCATACTCAACTAGCCGACCATGATTAAGCCAACTGACACCATGGTAATCTTCCACATCCTCCAGAGTTTTACCGACGGGTAAAGAATCATTTTTCCAGCCCCAGGAAGACATTATCGCAAATGGCTGGAATGTCTGCAGGCCAGTGACGTCTGCACCGAAGGCAAAATTCCCATTTCCAACCTGCATTGGAGTGGAGAGACTGGAAGCATTTCGACTGGGATTATAACGAGAAACCACAGTATGTCGGTTGATGGCTCCATTGGCAGAGCCAACGAAGCCGATGATGGTCAAAAGAGCAAAATGCATGACCCTACTTCGTTCGACTTGCTCCTGGTATATAACCAAGTTGCGTAGCGGGCCGGATATGAATTGGCAGAAACCTGGTCATCGGACACGGTCACAAGAACAAGAGACAAACCTTGCAAAAGCGGAGAAAAATCACGACCATGAAAACTGAAAGGACCAGGGATGTAGATTCGAATGAATGGCTACAATTATCCAGTCCTGTTCTTACTTCTCTTGCCGACTTGAGCCTGGAATCCACTCTTGATCGCGTTGACACTCCTTCTACTTCCACAAGATTCGCAGGACATGAAGAAAATTCGATTTTCTTTGGTCAGCAGGGTGTCTGGCGATTTGCACGTCTTGCAAGAAACATATTCGACTGTAGAATGGGTCAAGAAGAGATGAAAAGGATATAAAATCGGGGTTACCGATGTATCGTCGTAGGACATTTTCGACTTGCTTCTGCTGGAAACGACCCTTGATAACCAGACGACTAGCGCCGTCGACACTTCCGGTGGTACCCATTTCGGAGAACAGGTACTGAATAACATGTTCAGGCTAGGATAATGGATTGGCATCGAGACACAAGGAATTCAATGTAGACAGACCTGACGATGCATACGTTTGCAGATATCGGTAATGTTGGCAAAGATTGTTTTCTTGTTACCCTCACGATGGATCGAAGGTGGCGCGATAGTGTAACGCTTTTGCGATGACATGGAGAGCAATGACGGATTGGCGGCGTGGAGGGAAGAGTAAAATCGGTTCAAGAGCTACAAAACTGTTGTCAGATTCAGAGGTCCAAGAGCTGTAAGATGCAAACCTCGGGATAAGTATAATCTCGGTCGCTCTTGAGCCAAGCTTCTGTTCCAGCGTCCACTCCGACTGGAGCATCTCCAGGGACAGCAAATGGATCTTCACCGAGGTCGGCATCATCAATGTCGAGATTGGGATTAGGTTGGACCTCGTCGTCGTCGTCCTCAGCATCAGCTGGCTTTGCCTTGGACTCATTGATCTCCTTTTCAAATGCCTCCAGATCCATCGCCTTTTTCTTGGAACCCTTCTTCTTCTTCTTTATGTCTGAGAAATCCAAGTCCTCTGTCGCTACAGCGGCAGCTGGCGCCGACGTTGGAGTCGATGTACCAGAACCTTCACCCTGACGATAGATCAGGATTGATGAGCTTAGTCCTATAATGCTACTCACAAAATCAAGCGGAATTTCCTTCTTTTTCTTCTTCTTCTTCATATCCCCGAACATGGCCTTGAAGTCTTCGTCCTCTTTGGCCGCATCTCCTTCTCCGTTGAGCATCTGTTCATGGGCGGTACTGGGCCCTAAATCGACGGCATCACCGTTGATGGTGGTATTGTCGATAGTTTCTGGGGCTGGTGCAGTTGGATCTGCATCTGCGCCTAGTGGATCCTCCGTGAAAGCAACTGTTTTCTTCTTCCTCTTTTTCAACGATGGGTCGAATAACGGTTCCTCTGACATGACTGACTGGATTTGAGTGTGATGAGTCACGCTTGTCACAAACTTCATCCCGATTCTCTCCACTCATTCGATGCTTGCCCGTCGAACTCTTGGCCGTGTCGTGGCCCAGCCACTGCCACTGGGCTCAGTTCCAGGAAATGCTAGAAATGTGGCCACTCTCCGTGAAATTGAGCTGCGCTTAAAGTCTGTCAAAAATATTGAGAAAATCACCAAGGTTCGTAGCCTTTCTCTGTGAAGCAAACCTGGTGTAACAATGTTCTAGTCAATGAAAATGATTGCCTCAACCAAGCTTGCCAAGGCTCAGCGCGCTATGCAGGCTGGAAAGCAATACGGTATCGCCAATGCTGGTTAGTACCTTTTTACACGTAGTTTCCATAATTTCACCAGTCTTTCCACAGAGGTGTTTGAACACGCCAAGGATGAGGACTCCTCGTCCCGCAAGCTTTTTGTCGTTGTCTCATCTGACAAGGGTCTCTGCGGTGGTATCCACTCTTCCGTCAGCAAGGCTACTCGTCGTGCCTTTGCTGGCGGCGAAGAGTCACCTCTACCTGCCTCTGTCACGATAGATCCCAGTTCCCCAGTCATGGTCATCGGTGACAAGTCAAAGGCTCAGCTTCAACGCGCTCTCTCCAATAACCTCGCCTTGACCTTCAACCAAATCGGTCGGGACATTCCTACATTCGCCGATGCTGCTGGGGTTGCAGACCTCATCATCAAGAGCGGCGTCGAGTATGATTCCGTCGTCATTGTCTACAACAAATTTGTCTCTGCCATATCATACGAGGCTGCCGCGATTGAAGTCAAGGGCGAGAAGGGCCTCACCAGCAGCAGTATGTTTCGAGCCTCATATTCACTTGCCAATATTTTACCTTCATACAGACGACTTCAAGGCTTACGAAAACGAGGATGACTTTACCAAGGACCTTGCTGAATTCTCCTTGGCCAATGCCATTTTCGCTGCCCTCACTGAAGGACATGCTTGTGAACAGAGCGCTCGGTATGCATCATACTATTTTTCCTTGTTTCCTCGCTGAACCCAGATAGTCGCAATGCCATGGACAATGCTTCGAAAAACGCAACAGACATGATCTCTTCCCTCCAAATGCAGTACAATCGTGGACGACAAGCTGCCATCACCAACGAGCTGGTCGATATCATCACAGGTTTGGATCATAATTTTTTTCAGACTTGGTTTACTAAATTTGCTGAACAGGTGCCAGCGCGCTATAGACGCTGTAAACTTGGTAGAATAATATCCTGTAGTAAATCGATGACAATCGACCCGACTTTGACCAACTAGTGTGGCGTTGCATCGAGAATCGTACATAGATTATTATTCAGCCCTGACAGAATGAGAAAAGTTTATGATACAGCAGCTGGTATTTGATTCGATCAACGTTACAGCAACCAAAAGTTGTACCACAATAAATACGGGTAGATTATGGTGGCATCGATGACAACTGAAGAATATTTAGCAAAGGCTAGCAATAGAGTAAAAAACAAAACTCACGATTCCACCACAGATCTCATGATGCCACAATTCCACTCGTACGAGACCAAACCAAAGCCGACTTAAGACATCGCTGGGGAAGATATGTCGCGACGGGCCGTCCTGGGTGTGTAAGGAGTTCTGGGGGTCAGAACCTCACGCAGCAGCGGTGAGCCAGGAGTTCTAGGTGTCCTGGGCAGCTCAACATTACGGGGCGTAAGAGGAACATGCTGGTAAGGATCTGGCGAATCAGGGGCTGCACGACCAGCTGGGCTCTCGGGAAGAGAGAAACCGACAGCAATGCTCGAATTTGGAATTTCTGGGAGCGATTCCAAGTTGGAGACAGGGCCCCGACCTCGAGGAGCAGGTGAAGAAAGACCGCTCGACTTGCTCATTGGTGGAGCACGGTTTCTGGGACGAGGTGCAGCTGACAATGAGAAAGAATCCCGACTGAACCGTGATTTCAGCTTGTCACTGATGCTCTGCCTCTTCTCTTTACCCTGCGACCGTTGTACATTGGCAGAACCATAACCATGCTGATATTCATCGTCAGACTCTTCCGAGTAATCAGATTCAGTAGCTGGTGAAGCTGCATCACGATGATGTTGACGCTGGTGGGGATTGCCAGTTCTGCTGCGAACTTGCAGCGGTCGGGTGGAAAAGTTATGAGAAGTCGAAACCGCAGCTGGAGCTGAAGCAGGTACCATGAAAGGGCTCCTGACTGGACTTGGAGCATATTCGTCTAGAGGAGGAGAATCTCGCATATTGGGAACCGAATGCTGAGCTTCCTTCTCCTCTTCGTAATAATCTTCCCAGTCCTTCTGCTGCTGAATCGACTCTGGGCGACGGTTGCGACCAGATCTCCCAGTTTGGTTACGGGGTGTCTGATCCCGATTGCGACCTGACTGAGGCTGCTGACCTCGACCAGAAGGCGGCTGGGTGTTGTAGACGATAGATGAAGGACGCTGGGCTGAACCTGGTTGACCAGACAATCTTCGTCCTAAAAGGACGAGACTGCGTCGGCCTGGAGTAGCTGATTTGGGCGCTGCTCCATTCTGAGGCAAATACGAGAGATGATCAAGTATTGCAGCGATATCACCAGGTGCCTGCCGTTCAAATGTACTGTCTTTGCCCAAAAATTCCTCCACGCTTGTCGCTGCTGGTGCTGAGCGTTGACGACGACGTTTGAATATAGGGACAAGAATGACCACAACGAGGAAAAGGACGATTGCGCTGGCCGTGACTACTCCAGCAATGAGACCAGCATTTGGAGGTTTATGACCGTCAGAAGGAGAAGTCGCAGTGGGAGTCGGCGAGGGAAGATCTCTGGGTGGATAGCGGAATACAGGCATTGGTGGCATATCGAGTAAGTGCGTTTGATAAGAGTCCAGCTCGCACAGAGATGAGTCCAGCTCAGGGATTATTGACGGGAGTCCAGCTCGAGAGGCAAACCTCATCAAACGTTTCGTCTCTTCGACTTATATGAGGTCAGTCACGTGTTCTGTACACTGCCTTTGATGGCTCAGCAACCACTCAGCCTTTTGATCGATGTGCGACTTGCCCTGTGTCTGTGGCAACCAAGCACAGAGAGGAAAAAAATTTCAAACCTTCAAGAATATACATGGCCATATGCTCAAAGAATACCATCTAGGTCCTGTTGAAGAAAACGAGTGGGTGTTTCAAAAATATGATGTCGCGACATATCAACGGAGTTTCAAACACCCAGCGGTCCCACTCTGAAACCATCAATTTTTGCCTTCCCCGATGGCTGGGCAGTTCTCTGGCGTGCTACCGTCCCCTCGAATACAAGAAAATGAACAGTTTATTCATTCTCCAGCAGACGCGAAGCCTCCAAATCGATGGTTTGAGATTAAGCGGTATGTTTAGCCGAGATGCGCTATGACTCCATCCCAGGACAAAAGTTTAACTTGGTTGTTTTCAGTTTGACACCATTTTACAGGTAGACTATGTTTTCCTCGACGTCACCCGTCAGTAAGTTTGTCCGTGTGTCGCTCCAAGTGTCATAAGCAGCACAGATCAGCTGGTTTCTCTTGTTCCAATTCCAATGCACCTTCTTTCCTATCTCGACTGCTCATTTGTTCTTCTGAGCATCTATCTTGCAGCTCTTTTCCTGAGGAAAAAGCGCCGGGCTCCTCTCCCTCCCGGACCTCGCGGACTTCCCATCTTGGGCAACTTGCTCGACATGCCCACTGAAAGAGAATGGCTGACATTCTCTGACTGGAAGACGCAATATGGCAAGTTTCCTCTCATTCAAACACTCCAATGCAGCACTTTGACCAAGTATTCTCCAGGCGACATAATATCGGTTTCAGTGTTCAGTCAGACTCTCATCATCGTAAACTCTGCTCGGATAGCAGCGGAGATGCTCGAGAAGAGAATCTATGCCGATAGATCTGTCCTTCAGATGGGCGGCGAGCTCGTTGGCTGGAAAAACACTCTGGTGCTGACTCGATATGGACCACGGTTCCGCAACAGCCGAAAAATGGCACATCAGCTATTTGGAACTCATGCAACCATGGAGCAGTTTCTCCCCATTGAGGAGAAAGAGACTCATAGCTTCCTTCAACGACTTCTGGACACTCCCGATGATTTCGTTGATCATATCCGCAAGTGAGTCCTTTTCTGAACCAATCGTTTCTGCTTATCCGGACAAAAGAACAGCAGGCGCCATCATCCTCAAGATATCGTATGGCTATCAGGTTCAGGATGGCCATGATCCTTTTGTAACACTGGCGGATGAAGCCGTTGAACAGTTTTCAATGTCTACTTCTCCTGGATTTTTGATCAATCTGTTTCCCATCTGTAAGCCTGCCTATGTGTCCCCACCGGACTACAACTTAGGTTTCTCCAGTACGTTTCGTGCCCGAATCCTTCCCTGGCGGAGGATTTCATACTATCGCACGGGAATGGGCCAAGTCGCTTCAAGACATGGTTGAGCAGCCTTTCAATCTTGTGAAAGAGCAGATGGTGAGCCATCGCTGGATCCCTGAAATATTTCCCAGCTCAACTTTGCCAGAAAGCTGGAACACATGCAGTTTCTTTTACTTCCAAGCTGCTCGAAGCCGGCGATATCAGTCCCGAAGATGAGTTTGATATAAAATGGACTGCAGCTTCTCTATATTCGGCAAGTTGAGCCTTTTTACTCTGTCGAGCTACTTCTTATTTGACTCTTTAGGGTGGCGCAGACACAGTAAGCAGGGCTGTACCAATTCATGACTGTCTAATAAACTTTAACAGACGGTTTCTGCCATACATGCTTTCTTTAAAGCCATGGCATTATATCCCGAAGTCCAGGCAGCTGCACAGGCGGAACTATTGACCGTTGTAGGGGAAGACAGGCTTCCGACATTTTCCGACAGGGACAATCTTCCTTATTTGAATGCTTTAGCGCTTGAAGTCTTGAGATGGCATAGTGTCGTCCCAACAGTAAGACACAAAGGAGTATTCGCCGGCAGTTTGTTGACACCAAGTCAGGGCATTCCTCATCGTGTCATGGAAGATAACATCCACGAAGAATATTTCATTCCTGCAGGAGCGGCAGTTATTCCGAACGTCTGGTAAGTCATTTCTTCTTGACTTGCCTCTTGTTGTTAAAGCCTCCATTGCAGGCAGATGACACACGACGAAGCTGTCTATCAGGATCCAATGCAGTTCCAGCCTGCTCGCTTTCTCAAAACGGATCCCGATCCCGATCCCCGAAACATCGTGTTTGGATGGGGCAGAAGGCAGGTTCATCTTCAGCCCTTTGTCCCTTGTGCATGTGCTCATTGGCGTTACAAGAATATGTCCGGGTAACGTGTACCTGTCAAAAGCATGCCTCCACTAACCCTTAGCACTGACAGGAAAGATACTAGCTGATGCTTCAGTTTTTATCTCATGCGCCATGGTACTTTCAGTTTTCCAGATCTCCGAACCCCCCGGCCACCAAATTGTGCATGAACAGAATCCTGGTACTATCAGGTGAGTAATTAGTCTCAATTCTGATTTGCGATAATCACAGACATCTCCCAGCCATCCCTCTAGCTTCAAGTGCGACATCAAAGTCAGGTCAGACAAAGCTCTAGCTCTCATCAGAGCTGTGTAACAGGGTTTCTTTTCGTCGCATTTCTATGAATATTACACGGTCCAATAATGTACAAGGAGACATGACCCTATGAAGTGAGTCCTGGATTATTTACACGTACAAGAGAAATGAAGCGCGAGACACAATGGCCCTCGAGTAACGCATGGCGCTCCTCCGAAAGTCATGGAAACTCGGGCCCGTGACAGTGAAGGCAGCTACGGGTCGGAAATGAAGTAATGAAAGAATAGCAATGCATAATGAACAAGTAGGTTGATGTAGATAGCGTAGGGTGTTGAATGCTGAAAATGAACGATACAATGGATCGAGATAAGGGCAAGACGGAAGTATGACTTGAAGCAAGGTCGAGGATGCAAATCTGTTCAAATCTGTCAGCAAAAAGGTCGAATGGACGAGGCAAAATAAGGGTGCCCACCGCCTGCGGAACCATCAACCACCGTGCCCGAAGAAAGACTATAAGATGCCAGAATCTTTCAGAGCATTTTGTAGGATGGTCTCCTTGACGGCAGCGAATACAAGCTTGATATTTGTTGTATCTGTGGCTTGTGTCAAGCTGAAAGGGAAACGGGAGCAATCAGTATGACAGCAATGAGGTTTGAACCACGACGCACTGCGGATATACGCTTAATCTCGCCCTGTTCGCCTGCATAAATCTCCATAGGATGTATTTGGCAGCTTTGTTGATGTCATTGCCACCTGTATATTCGGCAAAGTAGCGTTCTAACGGCACCTGTAATCCTTGACGTTAGAGCGCGCCACAATAGGAGAAGAGGTCGAGTACCCGAGGTAATTTGTTCTTGAATACATCGATTTTGTTGAGGAATAAGATGATAGACGTTCGAAGGAACCATCGTGAATTTATAACAGATTCAAACAGCACCAACGACTCGGCCATGCGATTCTAAAAAGACATATAAGCAGTGCAAGGAAAGGACGATGAAAGAGTACGAACCTGGTTCTTCTCCTCCAGTAAAACCTGATCATATTCGCTCAACGCCGTGCAGAATATTATTGACGTGACGCTTTCAAAACAATGGATCCATTTCCTTCTTTCTGAGCGTTGTCCACCGACGTCGAACATGTGTATCCTGATGCGACGTATCAGTGAGCTCCTGTGGCCAATCGAAGACGATGCTGAAGGACTTACGACAGCTGCCCCATAGAGAACCTTGTCTCTGTGATACCAGTAGTCTTTGCTCGCGCCCTGAGGACGTCTGTCACCGTTGGCTGATAACCCGGCGAGCCAATCCGGAGGACCTCTGAGAAGAAACTAGCAAGAAAAATCAGACCAGGGAGAAAGGCGAAGCAAGGAGAGCATACTATGATGCGCTATCCATGAGATAGAATTCACTGGAATGCTCGTCCATGATTTTGGGAATTATTGGATCCTGCCATAACTGGTGGATTGCGTCCGCAATTTCAGGTGAAAGAATATACGCGCTGTTCTCCAGCCTATACGCGACGACTTTATCAGCCAATGGCTTTTGACAAAGGGTCAATATACGGTTAACGCGAACAAAGACAATCTACCCGGTTGGAGCTCTGAATGCAATCCACGCCTATTTTCCTCATGGCGAGTACAATGGCTTGGGCTGAATCGACAACATTCTTGTAGACTGTAGGTCGGAAGCTGGCCAGATCTTCATGCGAAAATCCACCCTGATGAAGGATTTTCATCTGCTTGACGATTGTAGACTTGCCAGACTCGCCAGACCCTGCGGGGAAATGAGCAAGAGGTCGAATATATGAATGAATCGAATGACGAACCAAGCAATAGGATTTTGCATTCTCTCTTGTATCGTTTACTATCCTCCTCGATTTGTCGGTCAATGGCATCGGACTTTGCTTTGTCTTCCTTGTCGTCCTGGGAGACACAGTTCCCCATGGTAAACACCGAGGGAGTGGTCGAAATATCGGTAAAGGTTCGCAGCCAGCTGGAGGCCTTGTGGCAGAGCGAGATGAAAAGAAATTGGCCGTTGAGAAGACAAACGGCAATGTTCCCGATTTGGACATATAACCCCAAGTATATCATTATTTCCACCATGTCCGCTGCACTTCTTGCGAGAACAGGGCTACCTAGAGCATTGGCCAGGCGTGCTGGTGAATCAAATTATAGTCTCTCAATTCTTTGACTGACTTGCCTTCAGTATTGGTGAGAAATAAGGCCACCAGTGCCGATCCATACGCCTATGTTCCAGGAGGACGTGAGCTCATCTCCTTGCCTTTCATCGCATTGTTGATTTTTCCAATGCAGCCATTTACAAGGGCACTGTGAATGACCCTACTCAATTCCCGACGCCGTCAAGGTCTCATGGCTCCTACCACTGGTCTTTCGAACGACTGCTGTCGGCTGGTCTCCTTCCTCTAACTGGTGCTGCTTTTGCAACCAGTGCCAGCGCATATCCCATGCTCGATGGTCTTCTTGGAGTTGCCCTAGTTATGCATAGTCACATTGGGGTCAGTTTTCAGGATGTAGCTTGACAGCGTCGCTGATGGTGACTACAGTTCGACGCTCTCATCGTTGATTACATCCACGTTCGAAAATTCCCTGTCCTAGGTAGGATCGCTACTTGGGGATTACGCTCAGCAACAGTTGGGGTTCTGGTCGGCATTTACCAGTTCAATACGAACGACATTGGTGCGTGTGTTATTATACCACCGGACAGTCTTCTAAACAATTTTATCCAGGTCTCACCGAGCTCATCTCCAAAGTCTGGACTGCATAGATGAATCCTATCAAATTGTTCTGTATCATTGTCGACCTTCAAACACATTCAAGGATCCATTTATTAAATTTATTTGACATGACCAGCCATATCATACAATTACAGCCGTCAAGAATGGCTAGAAATTACAGTTACAAACGTCTGTGTCCTGTGATATTCGGCGCAGTACGGATTTGCGTTTAGATCCATTGTGACCCTTTTCTTTTTGCTACCATATGTCGCGCGACAAGGTAGAAGAACGATCCTCCGCTAAAGGTGATCTATTCTGCGGTCAGGCCTGATGCTGCGAAAATCAACTAATATACTCACCCCAGCAAAAAGAATGGGCCGACTAGAGCGGCGGAAAGTTAGTATCCAGCAGACTGAGAGGCTGATATCTTACACCCATAAGAAATTCGAGGTTAATAGCGCGCCTGCTATCGGGGAGGCTAATAGACAGTCAGAAAATCACCGGCACAAGAGAACCTTTTTACCAAAAAGACCCAAGATTCCTGAAATGAATCAGTCTCGACCAAGTGTAAATAATAGAAGATTGCTCACCACAGGCTCCGCATACCACACCAATCCTGACACCAACCTCGTTCACATCCTTTGCGAGAGAACCTGTCAATCGATAAGGAGAGCCGGAAACAGTCCAGACCTGACTTACTCAACATGGGTGCGAAAACGCCGATCGCTGAAAAGAAAGCTTTTAAACCAAGTCGACTAAAATCTGGTAGCTCTTACCTCCGCCAGTAAAAATGCCAACAAAGACGGCGAAAATGGCGGTGCCTGCCACATCTTTCACCGCTAACATCGTCAAGATGACCACTCCCGAAAAAAATGTAAAGAATGTGCTTAAATTCCAAACGCCATACTTTGGGGCGAAAAAGCCCGGCAGCATTCGCCCCACAATACTGGCCCCATTAAGGATTGGAATCTGAAAGAGATGAGGACAGGATAGCGGTCAAGCCCACATACATACAGAGTAGAAAGCAAAATTGGTATCAACACCGTGCTGTATCGCATTCACCTGGATGAAAAAGACTGGGAAGAAGAGTCCGCAGAAGACAAAAAGTGCCCTATAGATTGAAAGTGAGATTCACTTCTTGCCAGAGACTTTCGAGCTCACCCGATAAGCATCGCGACGTATGGAGGATCATGAAGAAATTCCCATAATGGGATATTCTTTCCAGTTGTACTGGGTGGAAGCCGTGTCCTCATACATAGTACGCCAATTATCAGGCATACTAAGTTGAACCCAGCACTGACACGGACCCCATTGGCGAAACCGAGAGAATGAATGACTGGAAGAGTGAATGGTGAGTTTTGCCGGAATAACAAGAAAGACCGTCTTTTTCACCTTTGTTGAGAATAATGGGGTGAACCGTTGCGCCTTGTTAAGCGTTAAATCAGTGTTAACAAACGACAGAAAATATTCTACCCAAGGCAGAACCTGCGGCAACTGTAAGAGTTTGAGGTCAGCAAGTATATGACCAAAATGTTGTGCGCCACACCTATGCCCATTGCCATCGGTCGCCGTTTATTGAAATAGTGGGATACGATACTGAGGCTTGGAAGATAGGTGAGACCAGAGGCAATGCCAAAACCAACTCCCTGTGACAGAAAGACCTAGGGACGGCCTTCAAATCAACCGACTAGTACTGCGTAGATTCACCACTTGCCTGGTAGAATTGGTTCTGCTGGCACAGTGAAAGCATGAACACTGAAGCATAGACAATAAGCTTGAATACTAGACAACAAACGTGATTCACGTACAGGAAAGGCCGCTGATGATGACGGCGGCGACCATCATGTGGTAGCTGTCGAGAGTTGAATACGAGCCTCAAACTCTTGCGCAGTTCTTAGTCCTCACAAGTATCCACGGTCAAACAGTCTCCCCACAAGCAGACCAGCCGAGAAGTTGAAGAACACCTGGACGCCACCAATCCATCTGCAGAACGATGTTAAGAATCAGATATTTGGTCAAGCTAGATGTTTACCCAATTTCACCCGGTGTGTAATCTGTGAGGAAGGAACGAATGTAGAAATCTGGATACTTCAATAAATTACCAACGTGCACAAACTTGATGTTCGAGTACTGCGAGACACAAATCAGATACATCATGACAGCGTAGATGGAGACTCACCCTTGATATACGCCAAAGCTGGACAGCGCCTCAGCAAAAGGAATCAAGTATAAGGTGTCCTTACCCATTGACATATCTTGAACCCTGCCTCAGCCAAAAAATATATTATAACAGCAATAAATACATACCCGAAACCTGAAAATTGAGCAAGCGTTGCTCCGAATAATGTTAAATAACTGGAGACGAAAGCAAAGAAAGAGGGAAATCCAAGAGGAAAAGGTCAATTCAGGACGCGTTCAAAAAAATTTCAGCACGTACCCGGCGAGACCTCCTTCGGGAAAACTGGGTGTTTGCTTTGGGAGAGGCTGGCTCTCTATGTCACCCTGGAGCGTCACCTCTGAATCATCGGACGCTAAAAGAATTCTCTCGACTTTGGGCTCTACGGTCGACATCGAAAGCAGAGGTTGAAAGAAGTAGTAAGGAAGAAACTCATCTGTCGACCAAGGTAATATCTCAACCGCTTCGGGTTTGACTAAGTGATCCCCGTAACTCGGTGCGGCAGTTTCTACGTGCGAAAGTCTTTTCTGGCTCACTATTAAAAGAAAAAAAGGGGCAGGACCACATGAAACACTACGGGATCGCAGTATCCTTGACGTTGTCCACTCCATTTTAAACGTTGGACGTTGACATCGGGTTCAATTTCAATGATCACCGTCCTCCGGTAAACTAAAGTTGGGAAGATTTTTGTCACGGGCGACGTCGGCGATATGACGCATTGATGCGCTGACGTGTTACTGAGCTTCGTGAAGTTGAGTATGTACTGCGAGCAGGACGGAACAAGTTCCATAGTGGAAGGAAAAAGGTTAAGCCACACCGGACAGGTTACTGTAAAGATATGGTAAACCTTGAGCCATGCTTGACCCTTCGAGCGAGCGGCCAAGTTCTAAAATGGGGAACAGAATTTTCCTGGTGGCTGTTCGAAACGCGGTTACGGCGCGGTTCGACTCATCGGGGAGACGAAAGGATATAGTATTGAGTCCGGTTACCAACCCTCTATGAGCGAATAACCGACCCTCTATGAGCGAACCTCGGTCATCCCGTACCTCGATAGAGGGTCCGGCATCACGACTGATGCCGATGGCTGGGATGTCTCTGGATGCCTTAACGATGTGTCATATCTGTAAGTCATTATTTAGCCATGGGAGATCTGACCGACTCACCCGCTACATGTCATAATGTTTCTCTTTCCCCACCGAAGCGTCCCATTCGCGAAAATTATCTGTCGAACCAATATCAGTAGAAACTTGCTAACTGCAGTCTCATACTCCGGATAAAGTGGCTTGAAAAACGCTGACATTGAGACTTGGCGTCAAGGAATGACACATTGATGTGACAATACTCAATGCCTCGCAGAGACTCTATCGAGAAAGACCTCGGCTCTCAGATCTTTCTTCCGTAAAGAGGCTGGTTAGGGCTGGTTACCAGCCTATATAATATTGGCAAAATTGAAACATCATCTAATAAAACTGGATGGGAATAAGGACGTCGTCCTGAAGAAGGCGTAAGACCTCGCACCTAATACAATTTTCGAGTCGAGCGCCGACGGTGTGTGCTTCTCCGAAGAGAAAGGAAAAGGAAAAAATTGGACAGCAGGACAAAGATTAGTCTGAATCGAGTTACAGTGGCTGACCAGAGGTCGAGCGACGACTGTGCTGCAAAGTGGACTAAAGGACGCGAAACCTGGATAAAAATCTCGAGGAAATCGCACCCAATCTCCACGACAAATTCCAAATCAGAACCTCGACCATCCCTCACTTGAATGAAGATCTTTGGGAAAGCAGAAGAGGCTGATGGTTTTCTGGTATGTCGTTTGGCTGGTTATAGCCAGAGCTCTGCTAGAGCCAATCGAGGGAGACGTACATCCTCAGACCTTCCCACTCGCAAGAGAAGGACAAGATGAATTGTCCTTGTTGGGAACGAGTATCGCAGCGTTTAGTCTGCTGTACTGTTGATTCTGAGAAAGAAAATTGTTTGTTCAGATTACGTGGCCGCTGGAGATTGAATCGGGGAATGAAGTGTCAACTGCCGAGGTTGCCACTTGGCTCATACTTTTTGAGATAACTCTAGGATAATGTACACTATGTAGCTGTTCTATACGAACTGAGTTCCTTTTCTGCGAGTCAATAGAAAGCGTGCAACAAGAAGTATCGATCCACCACCAAAGACACAAAGTCCAGAGAACACGATTGGCCTCCACCATATGAATGAGGTTGAAAGCAGTGCTCCAGTGATCGGAGAACCTAGTACTTATTCCTTAGATTCGTTGATAGCTTTTTAGAGTCAGACTGACCAATAAGACCGCCGAAGCCTGAGGAGTCAAGACTCTGTGAGGTTTATTTTTTTCAAGTGTAAAGGTGTTTACCTGTGAAGGTGGAACATATCCCTAGTCGTTCGCCGATCTCTGCGTCGTTTTTGGCCAGCGAACTAACCATAGGTCCGAATATTCCTACATCTGAAGGTCGTCAACCAAGATCACGGAGGGATAGAAGAGGAATACTGACATGCCCCAGAAAATATCCCGTACATGATAGCAAAGGCCATAGTGGTAGCGATATTGTTGACAGTGATGATGCAAAATATACAGATGGCGCAGGCAAAGACACATGGAATTATGATGTTGAATACCCCAACTTGTCGCACGAATACGTTTGGAAGTATCCGGCCAACCATGCTGGCTCCGTTTAGGACTGTAATCTGAATGAAAAACCCATGTTAGATATCAATAGCGACAGATTCAAGTTAACAGACCACATAAAAGGCCAGATTGGGGTTGATACCGTTCTTGATTGAACTCAATTGCAGGAAGAAAATCGGGAAGTATAAACCGGATAGGATAAGAAAGGTGGCGATGACCGTCAGAACATAGGGAGGGTCTTTGGAGAATACACGGAAGCTCTTGAGAATGCTCCGATTCTTTCTAGGAGTGGCTGGTAATCTTTTCCTCGTGATGAGCAGCGCGATTACCAAAACTCCCAGATTGAGACCAGCACTCGCACGAACACCTCCATGAAAACCAACTTTACCGTTGACCATTTTGTTCAAGAAAATTGCATGAATTGCACCCCCGACACCCGAGCCCTGATGATTTGAATTACATAGCAAAGTATGTGCTTGAAGTGAAAGGAAACACCGTACCGAGGTAGCGATACCCATCGCCAACGCCCGACGACGACGAAAATAGTGGGAAATGACCGCCACAGATGGCACATATAACATGCCAGCTGCCAGTCCCATTCCAAGACCTTGAGAGAGAAACACCTGACAAGCTGTGTCAAAAAATAATGGCGCCATACCGCGTGGACTTGCTTGATAGTATTGCCCAGGTTTTGTCAAAGACAACATAAACAGGCAGAAGACAAAGAGCACTGAACCACCAATCATAAGGTGGTAGCTATCCCAATATCAAAGATAGCGTGCATCATCAAGTTATAAAACTTACAAGTAACCTGTGTCAAATGCTCTGCCAGCAAAGAGACCCGATGACAATACGAGCATGAGTTGCAGGCTACCGATCCAGCTATAAAGGATCAACGCCTGACTCAAATCCAGTATGAGCTCCGGTACCTCAGTTGGAATGAAGAATACTTGTTCTCCATGTACACTCGAACATAGTAATCTGTATATTTTAAATAACCTCAGTGGATCACGTCGTAGAGCGCGACATACCGTTATATACACCTGGTGAAAACGTGAATAATTGAGCTCAGGGACTGCGAGACTTATGAACCATAGGCATTTATGTACCTGGTGAACACGTCAGGAAACTTGAGCTTATGGACTGTACAGAATGAATTACCCAAAAGTCGAAAATTGAGAGAGCCAACTTCATGCAGAAAATCAGCGCGTTCCCATTTATGGCTGGACCGCTTACACGCCAGCGACGGCAAGCCATCCTTGCAATCCGCCTTCTGGAAACTCATCGGGATGTTTGTCTTGAACAGATTCCCGAGACGATTCCTGCGGATCCTTGAGTTCCGGTTCAGGTTTAGGACTTGCCTTTGACATTGCACTGTAACAATGGCGGTAAGATCTGACAGACACATGGAGCACGTTACTCCGGTTTCCAATGTCCATCGATGACAGTCGATGACCTAGCAATGATATGTGTTTCAATGCCGACTTGACTCAAACCCTGGGCTAGCCCGAGCGCTGCGGCGATGGATCTTGATGGACTCGGAGTGGCTGTCCGTAAGAAAGGTATTCTGTCATAACCTGTCATAACCGACGGACAAGCACTGGACAAGCCTTATTTTACGATTTGATCCCTTATGTAAGCCTACTCCGTGGCGGATGGTCTATACTATTAGATGATCTTAGCCCGATTTTGAGATTTGATCCCTCACGTAAGTCTATTTTTTGAACAACTGGCCATAATTTTATTGTTCGCCCATTTTCTAGATGCTTGTTTAAGATAAGCGCAGTACCCAATTCTGCCGCCGTCCGAAACTGGCGCCGAGCAGTGGAGAGGATGGCAGCCAAAAATCTAGCTGTAACTAATGGCGTGACAATGAATGATTTGACAGGCTGGCAGCCTTGAAGTGCGAAGCTGTGGAAAGTCAGAGTCAGATCTGCTTCAAGTTCCCCCATGGATGTCTAGTAACCTTTAAATATCTACATTGTTATTGAAACCATTTGACTCCGGAGAGTGAAGGGGACTACGCTACCGTTGAGGAATGATAAGCTCATTAATAGTAATCAGCCCTCGCCTCCAGCGCTGGACGCTGATGGAAAATGTGGCATCGGAATGGAATTGGAACAGCTGCGACCCGCTCCAGCACCACTAGGCGCTGATGGAAGGAAGGAAGGAGGTACAGGTCCACGTCGACCTGAACAACTTAACGGAGTCGGAATGGAATCGGAACAGCTGATTGATAAAGTAAGATCTAATCACTGGCCTCCTGCGACCCCCCTCCTGCCGGTCGCTCAGTTATTGTCTAGAACACACTCTAGACAATTATGGAGACACTGCCTCTGTCGCATCGATATCTTTGTCCACATCTCCTTGATGTCTTATCACTCACCAACAGGACAATGGTAATGGTGTAGTCTTCATGGTCTAGGCGGTTTCATCGCTATTAATATTATGGTATTGATTCTGCGATTGTTGTCAATTTTATGATAAACATTGTTTGCCTCCCGTGCTGCGTCTCTTTTTTCGTGCCCACTCTCAACCTGTAACTCCTGGCACAATCGAGGCCACATAACGAACAGAGAGCGCGACGTCTAAAATCACTCAATTCACATTGATAATACAATGTTCAATCCCCAGCATCTAGTTTGACATCGTTCGGTAGTGAGGGGTCGGTGAAGCTGTGATTACACTTTGTGCAGACGAAGAAGAGAATCATCCGTGTCTCCTTTCGTTTCGACTGGTCCTGGTAAAATACGGCACTGGAAGAGAAGAGGTCAGTATCCACCAAAAGCGCAACAGATGACCTACTCTTCATTACCGCAGCGTGGACAAGGTATAGTGGAATGAGCCTGTCATTTGTGAGACTAGTAAAAGAGCTGGAAAAGGGCACAGAAACGCACTAGCGTTGGGTCGCTGCCCAAATCAGTCGTTACGCCTACTTGTTCTCTCGAAAGAGTTCAGACCAGAGCTGAGGCAGAGACCAGAAGGTCCTGCTTACTTTGTAACAGTCAACAGATCGTTTCTATAAACACATTTGTTGTCGCCAATCTCGTCAAAGTTGCAGATTCTGCAGGCATAGACCATGATTCGTCGCTGTTGGTCGGCTTTTGGATAAAGAAGGTTGTTGCATTCAGAGCAGAAATGAAGAGATGCCTGTGCAGGTTCAGTAATGGGTGGCAGGCAGTCCTCGGGAAACGAACCATGAGGGACAAAGACAAAGACCGAATTTCCAATGGATGACAAATCGAAAAGTTCGCTTCTCCTTGACCAGCATTTCATTCATCCGTCCGACGTCGACATCGACGTTGCACTAAGGTCTTCAATTCAATGCTGGTCACCTACATCCGTGTATCGTCACGAACAGAGACAGCTACTAGCTAGGACCAGGGCTCGACGGCTGCTCGAATATAGCAGACATGGCACGTTTGCCTTGATATGGTGCGCCAATATTCATCTACCATACCAGGAACAGCGGAAGCAGCCTACGGCGCCACGCATTCTCTACCAGGATCACCTTGTGGATGACCTCGCGACTGCTCAGAAGTCCGGATTAACGCATGGACTCTTAATACTTCTTTGGAATCCAGACTTGTCCATGCAAATCGGTCGAGTTGACGCGCTTCTGGCCCAGCCTTGTCAGTACAAGAAGTGCCCCAAGGCAGCTATGTCCACTAGGTTCTGTCTCGCTTTCTCGCCATGAGACTGTTCACCCTCGTCGCCCTTTTCGCTGTCTTGACCATGGCACTCGCTGCAAAAAGAGAGACCAATGCTGACCGTTTTTCCCGTGGTCTCCCTCCTCTCCCTCCTGCTCGCAGAACGACATTGGCTAGAGGTACGCGAAACTTCCTTGGACATGTCTCGGTCTGTTTACCCTTTACTTAGCTGCCGCACCGTCGGGCTTTCCCTCAAACCAATGCGTTATTTATTGCTGCCCCACTAGGACGTTCACTGAGAAAGAGCTGTTGACGACTGTGGTTGCTGCCACCGTGCATCTTGTTTGCCAAGTTCTTGAAGACGTCGAAGACCTTCTTGGAATACACCTCTTACCCTGGTACGTCGAAGGCAGAGGCCCGAGTTCATTTTCTGAAAAACAAAACAGCCTACAGAAAGTTGAATGCTGCGGCGCCAATGGCGTCGGTATCTGCAAGTCGGTACCATTGTAGGTATGTGGGATTCAAGGATGATCACGTCGCGATTCTTAATCTTTCAAGAGCCGGAAAACCAAAGTGCAAGGATCATACCAATGATGACGGTCTGTCCTGGCATTTCTATAAACTCATTTTTCATCAGAAAATACAACATTCTACTCAAAATTGTACTCTATACTAGCAAGAATGGACTATTTTTTCTACTTTCTACTGTGAACTTCCCAGTTTCCAGCTCAAAATCAGAATGCTTCGTGGTACATGTAACATCGCAACTGTCACATGATGACATCAACAATTACCAAGTTGCTACCTTCTACTTTCAAGGTTGGCATTCGGACGGTCCGGAGCAATTTTAAAGGGTATGAAACTGACACAGCCACTCACCGCTCAATAATATAACACTTAACCGAGACATGCAGCTTGGTGGTGCTGAGCGCCACAATTCGGCAATTGATGCTTCTCCTTCATGTCAGGTGTTATTTAATAGGTCTAATAGGGCCCGAAACAATTTGAGAACAGCTGTTTTCAGAAATCATTTCAGAATTTTTGCAGTAGCCTGTGACTCATGAGTGATGTCAATGAGCTGCACCGCAATAATTGACACTGAATGAGAGATCTGAAAGATTCCCAAACTGGCAGCATAGAGATGGCCCTGAACCCTTCTAGACCTCTGACCAGTTTCTCTTCATTATAGATGATCATTAATGCAGTCAAGGTTTTGAGTGAAAGTCACTATATTATTCTGAGCTGGTGAGTCACAGACAGACTCAAGGAAATATGCATCAGGATGAGCTCCTGTCACGGTGAAGCATCGGCCCCCTTTCCGGTCAGGCCCGCAACCTGTCGGGTTGACCGGACCAACCTTTCGCCCTCAGAGTAGGAACTTCAAAGTCGCAAGTTCTTGATGACACATGTCATATGTCCGAGGTAGGTTGTTGGAATTTCCGATGAAAAATACTGTCATACATTTCGCTCTGCTTGTCACACGCTTTTTGCAACCTTATCGTCTACTGTCTCTTCTCATTCGTTACTTGAGAACACTTCTTCGAATTCTTTAGATACCAGCTCTTCGTTGTGCCTTGATATCGGTTCTTCAGCCCCAGTTGTAGTCTGTTCCTTACATACCTTACATACATAGAGCCTCGCAATGCACCTTGGTTGAAGTTCTGCAAGTTATCAAGTCATTAGAATATCTAATCCCGCGGACATTAGCGCAGGCAGCACAAGTTCAAGAGGACGGTGAACTTGCCTCACCTAGCTTGAAGGATCCCCGAGCTTGTTAGTCATCAAGATTATGATTTCCAGTAAATGAATATTCAATGTCCAATACTCTAATATGCGAGGCTGACAGAAATGACTATTTCATCGAATTTCCAACAGCGCGCGCCGACGCCACAGTCTCCGTGGGAATAATACGGAACTTTCCGAGTGGTGCTGCCCAGTTGCAATTTGTCAGCTTCGTGACACTCACTCCCCGAAATTCCACCTCCCTCAACAATTTCAAGAAATGGTTAAAGGTATGTGATGGTGCTCACTGAACTAGAGACGTGCATCTGACTTGTTTATTCAGTATACAAGCCCGGCAAGGTGATTTTTCAGGCCTCCAGGTCGAACTCGAATTAACAGACAACCAGGTCGCCATCGTGCTGTCCGGCCGTCAAGCAGGCAAAAAGGTGGTTGTAATAAAACAGTCGGATGAGGGCACCAAGGACCGACCATACCCTCACGCTATTGTGGCTGGCATCGAGAGATACCCATCGAAAGTGACGAGACGGATGGGACAGAAAAAGTTGGCACGAAAGAGCAAGCTGAAGCCTTTTATCAAGGTGAGTCAAGCCGCTGCGCCTTCTTTCTTCAGCTCACGGACATGTTCTATAGGTCATCAACTACTCGCATTTGTTCCCTACACGTTACGCTTTGGAGTTGGAATCCCTCAAGGGTACAGTCGCGGCAGATACCTTCAAGGAGCCGTCACAGCGCAAAGATGCGAAAAAGAACCTCAAGAAGGTGCTTGAGGAACGGTACACGACCGGGAAGAACAAGTGGTTCTTCACGCCGCTGAGAGTAAGTCTTTATTTGTATTACCTGGATTATTGACTGACTGTCCCAGTTCTGAGCGTATCATGTCTTTAAAATCGTTGGTATATTGTATGGAACATGAAACCATGTTATGCAAAGATCCTTGTTCGAACTTAGCCAAATAAAATAGAAATAATTACAAGTCACACCGTGGGTTTTGACCAAACTCAACATTTACCACAACGAGCTCAGCGCTTAACGCGTCTCCAGTTGCTTCAGTATGCGCTTTCGAACTCTTGAAATTCGGTGGCACGACTCGAAACCGATCTCGTCCTGTGACTTTCAGCCAGTTCCAGCCTTTAAAAAGGCGCGTCCTCCCAGTGGCGTTGGCTACGACGAACGCTGGGCAGCTCAGTCTTACAGACTGGCCACGGCTGGTGAAGATAACCATGTTCGAGTACGTTTTCTTTCTTCCAAGTCCCTTTTTCGCGTCTCTTATTCGTTCAGATTTGGATGGTCTATCCTAATATTCGACCTGCAAATGCAGAAGCCTCAATGGCATCCTCATCTTCGCTTCCCGCTCCTCATCCACCGCGAGTCGAATATCTTGCAACTCTCAGCAGACATTCCGCAGCTGTCAATGTCGTGAGATGGTCTCCGAATGGTACGCGAAATTGGACTCACCCAGAACTTAGCTAATGGTCTTCTTCAGGTGAACTTGTGGCCTCGGCCGGTGACGGTAAGTGCTATGTCTTGCATGAGCTCCAGTTTTTGAGACGTGACAGATGGCATGATCATTATTTGGGCTCCTAGCAATTCCCCTCAGACCACGACATATGGAAGCGACCTTAGTGCGGACGAGCTTCAGAATGAAAAGGAATATTGGAGAGTAAGACATATGGTCAGGTAACTAATGTCCCGAAAGCTCTTCTTTCCTTACTGACGCGATTCAGGTGTACATCCATGCAGGTCTATGATCTGGCATGGAGTCCCTCAGGCGAGTATATCATTGCTGGAAGCACCGATAACTGCGCCAGGATCTACCAGACCTCGGACGGTACAGTGTTCTTTTTCTCTATTTGCCATGTCTTGACGTCGTCGACAGGAAAATGCATTCATGAGATTGCCGAACATAGTCATTATGTGCAAGGCGTCTCTTGGGACCCTCTCAACGAATATATTGCCACCCAGTCATCCGACCGTTCGATGCACGTCTACCATATTTCGACACCGTCGTCTGCCGGTAACAAACATGGAACATTCGAGGCTCATGCCATTGGAAAAAACTCGAACATGACCATCTCATCCTATCGAACCGGTCGCAGACATGCTCGAACACCCAGTACTGTCAGCGAAGGCAGGTCTGGAACAAGAGCTGGCAGTCGACCGGCGATGTTTCGGCATGAGAGTAATGCCAGCGATGCTGAATCTGTGACCAGCGAATACCCGAAAGATGATTCTTCGCTGCTTTTTTCAGTTGGCTCTTCGTCTGCACCCGGTCCACCGACTCCAGGCGCGTCATCGACGTCGACGCCTTCTTTGACGGCTCTGAATACCTCCATGTTCCCACCTCCACCTATCGACAAAGAGAAACAGTCTTCATCGAGGCGGTCATCTTTTTCTGGCTCCAATGCGCCTTCTTCACCGGCATTCAGTATCAGCAGTCGTTATGCGCGATCACCTTCTCCAATGCCAGCTCTTCCTGCTATTCGAACTGCCATTGCGTCACCTACGACTTTTTCAGAGAAAAAGTGGAAGCTCTACGGCGATGAGAGCTACTCCAACTTTTTCCGGAGACTGTCGTTCAGTCCAGACGGTGGTTTCTTGATTACGCCAGCGGGCCAGTTTGAGGATCCAGAAATCATACCTCAGGCGCCTTCAAAGAATTTCGCAGATGGTTCTACACCGAGCAGAGGTAGAAAACAACGTCCGTCAATTTCCACCGATGTCGCTCCTTTGACGACCACTTCTGGCGCCCACTCAAATCTTGGCTCATGTGTCTACATTTACACTCGTGCCAATTTTGCCCGACCTCCAGTTGCACAATTGCCAGGGTACAAGAAAGCCAGTGTCGCCGTCAAATTTAGCCCGGTTTTGTTTGATTTAAGACCTGGAGTGGCTGGTGCAGAACCAGAACTTCAACAAGAGCCAAAGACTGCGACTCTCGAGAAGGGTACAGAGGGAGCAATGGATGTCGATATTTTCGGGCCTGTCCCTCCACCGCCTGATAGGACGCCGATGCTTACACCTGTCTCTCAGTCCCAGTCGCAGACAGGTCTTCCACCGCTTGTAGCACCAGCACCTCGTTTACCTGCCGAATTGGCTTTTGATCTGGATGATTCACCAGCATTGTCCCCAATGGACTTGCGTCCACCGACACCAGCAGCTTCCAAGCCTAGCACTCCAGCTCCTTCATTTTCGAATCCACGGAGTTATACTCCGGCTCAAACTCCGTCATCGATGCCTGGTCCAGGCACAACTAGTTCAATGTTTCTTCTTCCCTACAGAATGTTATTCGCTGTGGTGACCATGGACACACTTGCAGTCTACGATACTCAGCAATCTACTCCGATATGTCTGCTCACAAAACTGCATTATGACGAGTTTACCGATGTAACATGGTCAGTGTTTTCTCAAGCAGAAAATCGCTCTCTGACTTTCTACCTATAGGTCCCCAGATGGCCAATGTCTCTTGCTTTCATCGCGAGACGGATACTGCACTCTTGTCACTTTTGACGAGATTCTCCCTGCATATCATACTCAGCAGCACAGCCTTCAGTTGCAATCTATCGCTCACCAACACTCAGTTCCATTGGATTATCCACCGCTTACTCCTCAATCCGTTGCTTCTCAAGCGACACCAGGCGGTACTCCAGTTTTCGCCAGTGTTGGACTTCCCTTGTATGGAAATACTCCATCTCGTCGTCAGCCCTCAAGCGTCGACCCACCCTTGACTCCAGCTGCCAGTGTCGACGGTGACTTGTTGCCTATGCTTTCCAGAAGCCAGTCTGCCACTTCGTCTGCTGAAAAGAGGTCTCGCGACGAGCCAGAGCCAAACGCCGAAGGAAGCGCTCCCGAACCTCCGAAGAAAAAGAGACGTGTTGTTTTGACTCGGATCGGAGACATTGGAGAATGAAAGATTCCATTTGTGCGAAATTTAATTTTTCAGTGTACTACTACCGATTTATGCTTTTCACGTCTTGAACTCTTATTTTATTGGAGCTCTAGCTGTGCCCAAATATTATTCTAATCATTTTGCATTCTTGTATTTCTATACCTTCATGATTTTTTCACATGTCAAGATTCATCGGGTCGGGACGCCGCATTTGGTCAGAACCACCATGTCGACTCATGCAGGAGGTTGTTTCTGTGGATCCTTGAGTGAGCACTGCGACTTGTCTAACGATTGAACTCTGAGCATTTACCGTAGCCTATATGGTCACCGGAAAGCCTAATCTCTCAGCCTTTTGTCATTGTACATTATGCCAGCGATTGAACGGTATTTACTGGAATCTTCTGCAGGATGGAGTTTGAACGCGTCTTCCTAGCTGCTGCATTCATTCACACCCTGCATTTCTCTGCTGCCTCATTCTCTTGGACCAGTTCCGACTTTGAAACCTCGCACGACACTTTCTGTCTGACGTCCAAACCTTGGAAGAAACGGGTTCGTTGCAAAACATGCGGGACCTGCGTCGCTTCGTACAATTCCAAAAAGGACAGTTTTAGTGTCTGGTAATTATTTTGGTCCTGATACTGTATGAACCATCACTGAGATAAAACAAGGGGAGTGCAGCTAAACCGAGACGAGGCGTCGGGGAAGATCAAAGACTGGGAAGCGGTCCGGCCCACTGAGCACATTTTCTACGGGACACGGTTGGTGGAAGTCGACGACACATTGCCCAAGTGGGAAGGTTATCCTAATCTTTCAAACCGAATCCCATGAAAGCTACAAATACATGGAATAAAAGTCCAAGTGTTCAATCATCACTTGGCTTGACGCGAACCACAGCATCTTTGGGTACTTTCTTGTCTGCAGCTTCGCCTATGAACGTCGGGAACCTGACAGAAAGTATGAATAAGTGAGATCCAGGGTCCGCACTGGATGAGACTCGCCTGGGGCACTTGTCCTTGGTCAGCTCTTGAAACCTGTACACGATAATGGAGCCGATCTTGGGGGGATTCTTGCGCTGCTTGTCGGAGAGGCCAGAACCGACATTGAAGGTTTTTCCTGATTCCATCTGGCACTTCAGAGCACCAGTGACACCTTTGTTACGACCCTATATGCTGTGAATTTCTGTTCATAGAACTAGATATTGAAGTTTACCTTGCCTTCGGCGTGGCCGATAACCAGCGCCTCTGCATCGTAAAACGATTTGACTTTCAACAGCGACGAAGACCTTCCATTTTCGTACTTCCTGCAGGGGTGTTAGCCGATCCGAAGAGCAAAGGATACACATACGATCCAGGCTTTCGCAGCATTAACCCTTCTCCACCCAGAGCTTCGATCTCTTTGAGTTTATCCAGAACATGCTGACGGCTCTGGGCGATGTCATGGTCAAGGAGAACAAGTTCATCGCACTTGTGAGTGCCTTTGGGGCCAAATATCTTCTTCAAGAGCTGGATTCTGTCTTCAAATGGTTGAGAGCCACTGGAGGGGATATCAAAGATCTGAGAGAGTCAGCCAAGGTTCATAGGGAAGCGAGAAACATCACCTGGAATGTTATCTTCTTCCAGTGAGGGGAATTCATAGTTTTGACAATCGAGACCGTCGCCTGAAACTCTCCTCTGCCACCGAATAGCTCTCCATCGAGTGTAACATCCTTAGGAATCTCTGTCAAAGTTCGTCAGCGGAAACCAAGAGCTGGAAAGGTTGAAGCTGACTATCCAGGAACCATTTGGGCGCAGCAAAGGCATTTCCCAGACGGCTCACGAACTGTTTGCCGTCGTAATAGGCTCTGAATTCGTGAGTCGGACGACGGAAACTTGTGAACTATTCAACGAACCGAACTCCGTCCAACTTTTCGGAAATCCACCAGCCCGTAGGATCTGGACTCTGGGTCTGGACGTCCCATTTGTTGGCCAAGAGTACGTCGAAACCAGTCGCCTCTTCTTCTTCGTCCTCGTCCTCGTCATCACCTTTTTTCGCTTTCGATCGAGGCTTCTTCTTAGCAGGCTCGTCGTCGTCGTCGTCGTCGTCTTCATCGGCGTCTCCCTTCTTCTTGCGTTTGGCAGGCGCCTTGGCCTTGGCCTTCTTCTGGCCAGCGACTTTGGGCGCTGGTCCATCTGGATTCTTTAGCTTTAGTCTGGCGACTATATATGAGAAGCTGTCAGCAATAAAGTACCAGAGCGGGAATACGAAACACCGACCTTCATATGCAGCACCAAGAAGTCCCTGAAGGTGTTTACAGGTCCTTGCATTGGTCGGGCCACCCTGAATGATATCCCCGTTAGATACTGAGCCAGAACAAACTGCAGACTTGACATACTTGGTTTCTCCATGCCTTTGGTCTTGTCAGTGGTTGAGATGTAGAATATGCGATCGACGTACCGGACAAGTGCAGTAATAATGGTCATAGGTTCTCTTGATCTTGTAGACAGCATTGCTGAATGACCATCAGGACATGATAAAAGGAAAAGCTTTCGAACATACCTCGTCATAGATTTGATTTCCGTGTCTTCACCGTCTATGAGAACCACTTTGGGTTCAATCCCGTCAATCACTGCAAGCTCATCTTCCTCGTCAACTTTGGCGTTGGAAGGTGGTGCAGATTTTGACGCGGGTTTCTTGTCGTCTTCAACCTTTGCCGGCTTGGCCCTGCTAGGTGCCTTTTTCTTGGTAGGTTTCACGAGCTCTTCACCGTCGTCGTCCTCCTCGTCCTCCTCAACCGGTTTGGCTTTGGAACTAGGAGGTTTTCGCACCTTCTTTTTAGCGGGCAACTCTTCCTCTTCATCGTCGTCGTCCTCTTCTTTGAACGGTTTGGCTTTGGAACTAGCAGGTTTTCGCGCCTTCTTTTTAGGGGGCAACCCTTCCTCTTCGTCGTCATCCTCTTCCTCCTTAGCTGGTTTCGCTTTGGAACTAGGAGGCTTTCGCGCCTTCTTCCTGGCAGGTAAATCCTCCTCTTCCTCCTCGTCGACGTCATCCTCCTCCTCCTCCTCCTTTTTGCGCTTTGCAGGAGCTTTGGCTTTGGACGCTGGTTTGGCCTTTGATGCTGGTTTAGCTTTGGAGATTGGTTTCTTCTTCTGTCCAGCAATCTTGAGCTCGGGGCCGTCTGGGTTCTTGAGTTTGACTCTAGCGGCTGCAAATTTGACCTCAGTAAGTAGCCTTTTAACCAGAACGAGCGCGCGGTGACGCGCCTTCATATTCGCCGCCGAGTAATTCTTGCAAATGCTTGCAGGACCGCGCGTTTACTGGTCCAGACTATCATCGGGTTCAGCGACGAGCGCGGTATGTTTCGAGAGAAAAGAGATCAACCTGATTTCTCCAAGCCTTTGTGGTATGATTAGTCCAGAACTTCGACCAGCTGATTGTTTAAACGTACAGGGCAATTGCAATAAAAGTGGTCGAAAGTTTGTTTGACTTTGTAGGTCGAGTTGCTTGAAATGAGCGGTCAGAGTGATAGCGCTAGAGAGGCTTTGTACATACCTCGAAGACGATTTTACCTCTCTCTCTTCACCGTCTTTGAAAAGCACTTTCGGCTTCAAGCCGTCGATTTCTGCTAGTTCGTCCATGAGGGTTGAGTCAAGGCGGCTTGTGACACCCGACATAGCAGTGACACGTTTGATCCGCCTTCGCGGCACGTGGACGGGCGGAAAACTCCCATCTCCTTGGAGTCGCGGTAACACGTGATCGTCGCGCGCTTCTCTTCGGCTCACGCCAGCTGCGGTACTTCCGTCTCTCGCGGTCTCCTTCTCTGTTTCACGTCAAAGGAGGTTATTTCACGCCGCAGAGCTGTGTCTTCTCAATCTCTCCATTGGGCTAGTTTATATAATGGAGCGCTGACTCGGAGACATTTAACGCTAGAATATACGTGGCTTCTTCTCTCATTGACCACTTTCTCATACACCTAGATGTCTCGTACGCCAGCTCTTCCAAGCAGAGATGAACCTGTACGGTCGCTTGCGGTATGGCCTCGACTTGCTGCTGTCTTCTGAAGCTGATTTTCGTAGCCCCAACATCTTCACGACGAACTCAAGGAGCATATCAAAGACTATGAACACCTCCATCCTTTGTCTCCTCTCCTCGAATCTGCATTTCACCCCCGAGAACAGATCCAAGACTTGATTGAAGATTCGTTGAAGGGAATAAAGCAAGAGAGAGATCCTTACTCTCCCGCTCACGAGCAGGAACAGCAGACCCCTTCTTTCATCAAGAGCACTGAAATCTTCGAGGAAGATGGCAAGACGGGAGTGCTCTATACCAGTACTTCTTCACAGTTCAACAACTGGGGCAAAACGATTTCCCATTCTGTCAGCTACATGTTCGAGCCTCATACCATCGAAGGAGTTCGGAATATTGTCAAATGGGCAGCAAAGCACGATAAAAGAGTGCGATGCGCTGGATTCAGACATACATGGACGTCAGTGTTTCATTCACTATTCAAAAGCTTGAACCGTTGAATTGACTGAAACAGTGACTTGTTTGGTGCCGATGGCGATGTTCTGGTCATGCTCCAGCCCTTCACGGTATTGACTTCGCTTCCTTATCACCCTCCTGGCCCGACATGGCACAGTCAATTCCAGGGCGTCTCCATTGTTGACTCAGTGGCTGGAAAGACAGCTCCAGAAGGTCACGGTTTCGTCAAAATCATGGCCGGAACATCCAACGATTTCTTCAGACAATGGTGCTTTGATAACAAGACGCTTTTCATCCCATTCAACGTCATTATGGTGGAGGTCACTTTTGGTGGGACGAATGCACCAATCTGCCATGGTTCTGGTTTGTCCTCTTCGACTTTATCGGACTTGGTCGTCGAAATATCCTACGTCGACGCTAACGGCGACCTGCAGACGGTGACGGATGTTGAAGAGTTGAAAGCAGCTAGTGGCTGTTTCGGTCTGCTCGGGGTCGTCGTTTCTGTGACTCTCAAGCTCGACAAGATGGCCCGAGCCGAGCTGCAACCTATCAAGCAGCATTACGCTTTGGCAATCCCGCCACCCAAAGGATATCCATTACCGAAAGAAGTCGAAGAGGACATGCAGAAACTTGGAATCACAGAGCTCGATTTCGAGAAAGCCCGTCAAGAGTTTATTGAGCACTGTGAAAATGACTATTATCTCGAATGGTTCTGGTTTCCTTATCAGCGCTACGTTTGGACGAATTGTTGGAAGAGTATGTCGGTTTCCTCGAATTACAGAAGCCTGGGCTGACTTGATCGAAGAGTACGAGTTGACAGCAACACAGGTGCTGCAAGCTTATCCAGGCAAAGGACTTGACGGCGTCCAAGGTCAATGGGTACGTTTGCTTGAACTTGTCTCGATTACATGGTTCATTTACTATTCAGGTGCAAGAGAAGCTTGCTGAATCAATCATCGATTGGTGGGCATGGAAGAAATTGGGCGGATATCAGCAAGCTTTCCTGTTCGGATGCGCCACGCTCGCTATCTTACCCAACATAACGGACCCAGAAGATAGAATATCGACTTATACCTCAGAGGCCTTACATTTCCGCCGCGGAATCCGTTCGTTTTCGTCTTTATACTACCATCTCCTCTAATATTCACGCCACAGAGAACTTTCGAGTCTGGGACACTGAATGGGAGATTCCAATTCCTGCTAAACCGGATGGGAAGCGCAACTATGATACTGTCCAGCGAGCATGGTATTTCAAATACTTTACTCTGTGGCCCTTTTAACAAAATAACTAGGTGGGATGGAATTACCGCTATTTACAGCCGCCCCGATGCGCCAGTTCGAGTCGCTCTCGAGATGCGTCTGACCGGTGGTTCTGATGTCCTCCTGGCCGCTCAACGAGGAAACGATCTCGGAAGTATCTCGATTGAGGTTCTCACCACTCTCACGACTCCAAAAGAGGATTGGAAGTCATTCTGCCAACAGATGGCCGACATCTGGACCGATGGAAACGTCTACAAGGACAAAGATGGAAAGCCTCTGAATGTTCGACCCCACTGGGCGAAGCAGTGGGAAGGGCTCAGCGTTAGAGGCAAACCCGTCGAACAATACCTGAAGGAAGACGCATACCCAGCTGCTTTCGCAGAGTTCAGACACACTATGGAAGGAATTGTGAGTAAGAGGGGGTCGTCGATCCGAGATACACGCAAGCGCTTTGGGAATGATCTCATGGAGCGGCTTATTTGGGCTTAGGGATTGCGCCACGTAACTGAAGGTATATAATGCATATTCTAGGAAATGACAGTAGTTTTGATGAATCTCCTTCATGCACTCTGGGTAAAGTCGATACAGCTTTCGTATGTTTGTTTGACCTGAACAGTTAGCTTCAAAGAGAATTTTCAAGTCATTGAACGAGAACCTACCTTTGTGCCGTACCACCACCACTGAATTGCACACTGTCCTGCGGAAGTGCATTGAGATCCCAAATTCGGGATGGTGACGTTGAAATTAGCTAAAATATATCAACCCTTGAGTCGGAAAGTTCAATGATTTCATACTCTCGTTTTTCGGCCAATCGACAGGGCCGAGAGAGTCGTTCGCATAAACAGGCCAGGTGAAGAGTCGGGCAATTGGAGTCTGGGAAGCCAGATTCACGACGGAGACATTCTGTAAACCAGTTAGCTATGGGTAAGAACAGTATACCAAAGAATATACAGCAAATCCAGTATGATGGGCTTCCATGTCAACCAGAATGTTGACTACACTTCCGGCTGCGTATTCACGCGTATTGCTGACATTATCCGTCATCTGGATAACAATTGGTCCTTCCATCACGAGAATGGTATTGTGGCGCACCTGATAACCTCGACAGAAGAACAAATGACAGGCCGTAGCATTGTACGCAGCATCCACCTTTAGTGCAGCATTCTCGATCTTGAACACAGAAATGTCAGAAAAATGTCGAGCGATATAAACAAATTCTTACCGGGCCATACTTGTCGGATTTCAAGACGGTATTAACCCCGGTACCGCAGGCCGCAAGATTTGCTGCCCCCACCTTCGGGTGCAGTGTCAAATCACAGAAACAAGTCAGTGAGCCTTGAACTTACGACTCTTGGTGGTGGAGTAGTGACTACACCATGCCCCACGACACCGAGAATGATTGAAAGGGTATAGAGCGCTGAGGAGTTGAGTTTCATGGTGCGTCACAGGAGGATGCCAGACAGTACTATCTCTTCCAGCCTCTTTTATACCATTGTTTGAAGTAAAATCCAGTGACGCCTGTGGCCAGCGGTCCGCCAGTGACGGCCCGTCGAGCTCAGACGTGCTATCAAGCCAGGATCGCATAGTTTTCGGGATTTTTTCGCACCTTTCATACAGTCAAAGGTCGATCTCTATAGCAGTACCCAGGTCAAGAGATACGTATTGCTAGGTTTGCATCATATCGAACCCTGCATCTATACGGTACGGTCGCTCCCGGTACGGATGTAAAGGCTCTCAGTGACTGGTCATCTGGTTTGAATCCTGTCCAGAGCTCTACCATGTAGCTTCAGCACATATGGATCATCCGAATTCATAGCGAAGCTAATGTGGCGCAGCTACGAGTGACTTGTCTCTCCTTGAGATAGAGAGACTCTGACTCTGAGGATTTCAGTCAAAATCACATATCCGCCAATCAAGTAGTCTTGAATTTGCCTACTCCAATTTTCAAGACCATTTCTATGCTTCTGTGGCGCAAGTAGATCAGTGAAGGTTAAAGGCTATTAGACTTGATGCATCGTGATCCTGAAGAAACCACAGCTAATTGTCTCAAGCCAGAAATGCTCCATTGTGACTCATAGCAGAATATATTTTCAGCTGTCTGACTTTTGAGAGATATTTCCCGTGTTCCAGATGCGGCTAGCTCAAATATGGAATAAAAGTGCAATCATAGTTCTTTCCACTGTTCTACTTTGACAAAGACTACATGTCGACTGAGGGTGCAGCCTGGGTGAAATCGACGCAGTTCTCATAAGTCTGTTTGGCGCTTGTGCCATACCACCACCATTGTATGGCGCACTGACCAGCAGTGCTGCATTGAGACCCGAGATCGGGAATGGTGACAGAGAAGCTAGCTAGAGACAACAATGAGGTGTGAAAATAACATGAAATCAAAGACATACTTTCGTTCGCAGGATACGCAGCTGGGGCCAAAGTTTGATCAGCGTACACCGGCCAAGTGAAGAGTTGGGCAATTTGAGTTTGGGACGCCAGATCGATTATGGAGACATTCTGGATGAGAGTGAGACAGTTGACCAAGAATACGAAGAGAATGAACTAACCGCGATACCGGTATGTCTGACTTTCAAGGTGACAGCAAAGTCAACAACCTGACCTGCTACATACTCTCGGGTATTGCTCAGGTTATCTTCGAGCTTGCTGAAAGTCAGTCAAATGCCAATATAGCAAGAAGCTTACAGAACCTGATATCCTCGGCAAAGGAACAAGTCGCAAGCAGTAGCATTGTAACCAGCATCTACTTTGGCGACCGCGTATTCGACCTGTCTTGCAAGTTGGAAGTGTTATGCTTGAATGTTCTTACTACTTACGGGTGCAGTTGCGTCTCCGTTCAGGACAGTGTAAGCACCGGAACCACAGGCTGCCAAGTTTGCTGGGCCAATCTTTGAAAGAGATTAAGATTTGTTGAGAGGAGAAAAGAAGCGACTTGCAGCTCTTGGGGTCGGGCTTGTCACCAAGCCATGAGCAGAGACAGCAGCAATGACTGACAGAGCAGAGAGAATGGAGGTAGTAAACTTCATGATACTCCTTGACTTGCTTCAAGCAAACAAAGATCCTTTATATCATTTTCTGGTGCCGCATTAGAAGAATTCGGCAGGATGAATGTGAGCGACGGTGAAACAGAGGTGGGGATTAAAGGTCGCGTAGTTTTCGGATATTAATCGCTGGGTTTTTGAATGGTTTCTGAGATTGAAAACGTCGGTGAGACTGTCGGCATCCAACCCGATTTTTTTGCAAGCGCAGAGAAGGAATCATGTTATCTGAACGTTCCGAAGCAAAATTTTGATCCAGCAAGAGGAGCACCGGCTGAAAGAGGTAATGAGTTGGGATTTACTGCAGACTCAGTTGGGATAAACAGTTGACCAGGTGTTGTCGGACTCTGACTTTTGGTGAGCGACGCCAAGCTGCGAAACGTTGGAACCGTGCGTCATTGTTCAGTTACCGATGATCTGGCGAAACCCAAGAATACTTATAAGAAGTAGCAGGAATAGACCCAGTAGATCTCGAGACCATGGTCGAAAAGAATCCGCTGCAAGCGTCACATGTGACAACCGCGTCTTCACGTTGACGCCATGTCTTTTGGCGCCAGCTCCTCGGGGACGAATATTTTCAACTCTGGGAATCAGCAGGCCTCCAATAATCTCTTCAAACCAGCGACAGGTTTTGGTGCCACTAATCCCACCCCAGCTCAGCCTTCAGGATTTGGTGCAACTTCAACCGGTTCGGATATCTTTTCTCCTCCCATTTATCTTGCTCAAGATAAATAGGCGCATTTGGTGCTCAGCAGCCGGCGGCCTCGGGTCTAGGTGCATTCGGGAACACTCAGCAGTCTACCTTTGGTCAACCTGCCAATAAAGGGCTCTTTGGGCAGTCTACCCAGCAACCAACGACAAGTCTATTCGGTCAACCAGCTACCGCTGGTCAGAATGCATTCGGCCAGCAACCAGCGATGAATGCTTTTGGGCAAACGGCCCAACAACCAGCGTCGACGAATGCTTTTGGCCAAACGGCCCAACAACCGGCGACTGGCCTGAATGCCTTTGGTCAACCGTCAAACCAACAGACATCGACTGGATTAGGTGGCGCTTTTGGACAATCGACCGGTACTGGTGGTCTATTTGGTAACTCGACCAATCAGACGACTCAGCCGGCGGCTGGTGGACTATTTGGCAATACAGCTACACAACAAACCGGACAACAGACAAACCTCTTTGGCCAAACGACCACAGGAACCGGAGGCCTCTTTGGGACTCTCGGTTCCAACAACAATAACAACAACAACAATGCAACCCTTGCCTCGAATTCCTTGTTTGCATCAAAGCCTGCCAACTGTAAGCAGTTTTCTGCCTGCATCATTTACTGCAGCTGATACAAAGACGCCCAAAGCTTTATTTCCTACCACACAGACTCAGCAGCAGCAAAAACCGAGTCTTTTCGGACAATCAAACGGGTTGGGAAATTCGACACTGAATGCGAGTGCCCTGAACCCATTGGGTGCATCAGCCTTGAATCAGCCATCGGGATCTGGTCTCGGTGCGAGCAATCTCCTGGCTTCGAAGGGCGTGGTGGCGCAACAAGCCGATGCTCAGACCCAATTTGCGAAGCTGCAAGAGAAAATCCAAGCAGTCGCTAATGCTTGGAATCCACAATCGCCAGATTGCCGTTTTCAGGTGGATCCCAATACTTTATTCTCTTTACACGCTCTAATGTATGTCGCAGCGATGTTTCTACAATTTGGTGGATCCAAGTCAAGTCAACATGTACGGACGACCACCGAATGTCACCAATGAATCACGTTGGCAAAAGGCTGTTCAGGAAAATCCAGATCCATCATGGTATGTCTGAGCAACTATGGAGATTGCTAGTGCTCACAGCATGCTAGCCTTGTGCCAGTGTTCGCCATGGGATTTGACGATCTCAGAGAGCGTGTTGATGCACAAGCACAACAGGCAGCTGCTCATCAAGAAAAGCTAAAAGTGAGAAACATATCTGTCAATTGAGATTCTGCTAATTTACATGTTCAAGGATATCCAGACGCGGTTAGCGGCGCTGCAAACTCGACATACGACCTCGACAACTCCTCGTCTTGCTCGTTTTTCTACAGCTCAGACCCAACTTACTCTCCGGTTATTGGCTCTGATTCAACATCTTCATCTCTTGATTCCTTCCATTCGCTCATCTTCAATAAGACCAGAGGAGGAGGAACTGCGGAAAAAGCTCGAGGAGCTTCAGGAAGCGATCCAGGGTGGTGGTGGCCGTATGAGAGGCAAACTGGGAGAGCTCTGGGCAATCCTGGGCGCAGTCAAAGCGAAAGAGGGATCAAAAAATGCTTCAGGTCGTGGTAATGGTGGATGGAAAGTGGTGGATGAAGAAGGCCTGAGTCGTATAACACAGGTAGATTCTTCCTTTCCCTTTCTCCTAGCTTACTGACCGGATTTCCAGGTCCTGGCTGATCAGCAAGCTGGTCTTGCGCACTTGACCAAGATATTACAAAAGGATATCAAAGATCTAGCGATCATTATGGGTACAAAACCGCCAGGATCGAACGAGGAGGCGGCCGAAACTGACATGATGTTGACTTCAACGAGTTCACTGAGGACCAGTCTACGATAGAGCTATGTAATACCGTAGCTGACTTGACCGGAAAAGGCCCTTTGATTACTCATCCACTGCATGACCTCCCAGTCGACACTACTCCATCTCATTTACATTCATGGCTTCCAAGGCGATGATACCACCTTTCAAGGAAGTCTTGCAATAGCGTCTAATGCTGTATTAACGAGCTTTTACTTTAGACGTTTCCCACTGACCTTCAACAACATCTAGCATCTGCATCTCTACCTCTTCAACGAAACATCAGGGTTCATTCCAGTCTTTATCCAACGTACAAGAGCGTCAAACCCATCGCGAATGCTACTAGAAATTTCCTTGAATGGTTCGTCCATCGACGCTTTGGCGCATTTCCAGTGTCAGACGATTCTCAGGTTATCCACGCAGCCTCCCGGACCGGTCATAGTTCTAGGGCATTCAATGGGTGGTCTGCTCGCTGCGGAAGCTGCAACTTCAAAGTCTGGAGCCGGTCGTATTGTAGGCATGGTCGCCTTTGACACGCCATTCTTGGGTGTGTATTGCTTTTCTTGCTGGGAGTCAGAGGCTGACTGATCGTCTAGGCATGCACCCCCATGTCGTCCTCAGCGGCATCGCTTCCCTTTTCGCGAAACAAGAGACCAAGGACAGCGAGGCGCCGACAGAATCAGAAATGAATGACCATCCTCAAGTTACAATTGTCAACGAAAAGGTGGTCTCTCCGAGTCACTATGATCAGCAAGTTGATGTATAAAAAGGTCACTGATGATTGGGAGAGCTTTAAACAGAACCTTGACAGTATGTTCTTGCTTGGGCTCTGTACTTTTCAACTCAAAATCCAACAGCGCGTCCTTCTCTCAATTCCCATTCCAGCTCACAGCTTTCGGCGGCTCCATCGCGATCACCTTCCCCTCCTGGCTTTCTCAACCGCTCCATCGCCTTTCTTACCGAGCATTCCAACGATCCCATGGTCCGTTGGTTCAAGAAGCACTCTGACGAACCCCTCTCAGCCGGAAAACGATGGGTCGTGGAACATTTTCAATTCGGTATCTGCATGTTCGATCCTAAAGGGCTCAGCGATCGTTATGGCCAGCTCGTATCTTGGAATGGATCCTGGGTCAATTACTGGACCCAGACTGTTCCGAAGCCCACAGATCCAGCACTCGACGAAACACAAGAGCCGAGTGTCGTCGATAATGACAGGGCTCTCGTCGAAAATGGTCTCGCGGATAATCTTGCGATAACAGCTGCTCCCTTATCACCCTCTGTCTCTGATTCTAAAGCTCTCAAGGAGCGCGCCAAGCAAATTAAATCTCTGGAGAAGCAACAAAAGAAGGAGGCGAAACAGCACAAGGAAAAGACCAAGGTTCGCAAAGGCAAACATTTCATTGTTCTGCCTACTGGTCTTGGTCAAGTTCTAGGCGGCGGCGAGAAGTGGGAAAAAGTTTTTGTTCGTGGTGTTGAAGATGAAGTGGCAGCCCATTGTGGATTGTTTATTCGGGGGAAGAATCCCGAATACGATGCGTTGATCGAGAGGGTCGGACAGAAAATTCTTGGTTGGGTTGAGCAACTATAGAACATACAGATATATCATACAACTAATTTGATACATTCTAACAGGAATCTATTCAGGAAAAAAGACTTCATTGACTACCCTGGCTACCATTCTGGTGTTGTAGAGCAATGCGGGTGGGGGTGGCAAGACTGGCCAGTCCATAGGACTCGGAGCCCTTGGAGTCATGGGCGGGGAAGGTGAGAAGGATCGGCGAGGATCGCTGTTTCGAACAGCTTCGCGAGCTCTAGCAATCAACACGGTCCTCTCGTACCCAAGTTTCATAGCTTCGCTCAGCTCCAGTGGGTTGGCTCTTTGGCAAAGTGCAGCATATGCAGGACGCAACCACTGACGCACTTCGTACTTTTCAGCCAGGTCGATTTGCTCGATTGGATCCAAGCCCCAGCTGCTACCGATTTCTTGGATGGCCCGGTTCCTAGATCGTTCAAAGTCAAAGCGGGTCGAAATGCTCAAAAGGTTGATCCATTTGTTGATTGGAGTGAGGTGATCATAGGTATGACTATCGTAGAATTCACCAGCGGCCTATGTAAAGTTCTATCCACGCACTATTTGTAGAAAAAGTCGAGAAGACTTTCAAATTCTTGGACTGTGACTCCGGGCAAGACAATGGCATGTTCGTCGGAAAGTCCCTCCTTGCCACCGCTCTGTGGTGGACACAGAAACATCCATCGGAATGCTTGCGACTCTTCTTTCAGGAAATGGCGCTGGACTTTGAAGAGCTGGTTTTCGACCTGATCTACAGTCAGTTGCGAGTTCTGGCGCAATAAAACAGGGACATACGAGGAAAATCGATAACTCATCGTCGAAATAGTATGTCTCATTCCGATGCGCCATTCCATTGCCGCTGGACGAGGGGTAAAACATATCGACTCCATCGGTCTCTTCTCCAATAGGACGACTGAGCAATACAGGACTTGGTGCTTTAAATCCTGCAGGAGAGGCGTTCGCTGACATCACTGACACGATGGATTCTCGAAGCCGCTATCTATAACTCTGGAAGACCAGCCTCGCACCGTCCGCGTGCGGACTTGTGGTGATAGATGGCCATCGATTTACGTCGGAGGACTTGGCGAAGGGAACCTCCCCAAAACTCGAATCATGTTGCCTAGTGGGCTGTGGATACAGCTTCTTGAGATCTTCATATTCTGCAGTGCTGTTGACGAGAGATATTTCAATGGGTGTGTCCGTGCGAAGATCGCCTCAGGCCTTCGTAGCTCCGCCGCAGCTCATGAGAACAATCTAGCACGAAAAAGCAACTCTCAGGCCAGGGATCGATCCAGACTCCTTTTGAGAGTCTGTTTGACGTCTTGCATTATGATATCTTTGTTGAGAAGCGATTTTGTGGCGTCTGTTCTTCGAGTCGTTTCAAGAAAACTTCAGCTCTAGGAAACTCGAGGTGGTTCACACCCTCCGGATCTTATAGTAGCAACAGGTACGACTTCTCGAGTCAGAATAGCGTTTCAAGTTTTGTTGGACCCAGGTTCATGGCACTTGAAATGTCAGAGTGATTCAATGGTGTTTTCCGCCGAGGAATAGTTGCAGAAAGTCGTTCGTCGAACTGGACTTTGGAAACAAGTTCCGTCCTGGGCGCCTCCGCTTCTTTATGTACAGCGGAAGTTGCACCAACTAATAGCGGTAAAGTCGTCATTCGGCGGACACCGAGATTCGCCGTTAACTGCTAATTTGGTCACACGACCAGATAGTCGAAGATTGGCGATGGTTCCCCGCAAATTGCCTAACTAGGAAATCTGGGGAAGGCAGTGCCTTGGTTGCAATTGCAGAGTTGGAGATAACTTGGTAACAAACTATGCGACATTCAATAACTAATACTGGTACAACTAGGCTTGATTTCTTGCTTCAAATATGCGGTTTCTTTAATACATTTGGTTGATATTAGACGGTGGTCTTGGAGATGCCGTATTAGTGGAACAGAAGATAGGGTTTTGGGGACGAGACTCACATTGGATTCGATGGGGAGAGCAAAGCTCTTGGTGATGGTCGGAGAGACTGCAGAAGATGTCCGAGCAATAGCAGAGAGGTCAACTGAAAGAGGGAATCAGCATAGAACAAAGGGATGCGATAGCAACCGTACTTTCGCCTTTGAAGACATTCTTCCTGAACTTGCGAGCAGACTCGATGTCCTCGTCGCTAGGAGCTCTAGCAACGGCAGGCTTTTTGATCTCTGAGAAAGAATTAGCCTCAACAATAAATGGCCACTAGCTAGGAGGAACTAACCATCAGAGTCGACACTTTGAGTAGATTCAGTTTCATCCTTGTCATCGCTGTCTTCGACTTGCTCGAGCTCTTCATCTTCCAGGGCGGCATAGTCGTCGGTGATGTTCCCCCAATTGTGGCCACCATTTCCGTTCTTGCGCAAGGATTTGTCGAGACCAGACCTGGACTCTGAGCGGTCCTTGATCATGGCGCGAGGAAAAGCTGAACGAGCAGTACTACGACTGCGTCAGACATATGTGCAAGAGAAAAAGAGAGAGACAGCTCACCGGGTCATTGCAGTGGATGATTGGTTGGTTGTTGGAGACTAACTTGGAGTGCGAAGGCTTTTTATATAGCAGCCCCAACGATGGTCTTGTGACCAACTAATTGTCATTTCTGTTCCGATTCTAGATCTTTCCTTTGCCGTAAATGTCTCCTCCCCACTGTCCGGCGCTGGCCATCAACTTAACAAAGGGCTCGGCGGAGGGTGGGCCAGTCTAGACAAAGAATCAAAGGACTTGACACATGAATTTGTAGAGTTTCCTTTTTGGGGTCCTCATCACGTGCACTATGACGAGCTTGCTTCTCAAACTCCAACTCAATGGCATTGGCTCCGAGCGCAGAGCTTTCAAACTCGCTTCGGCTTCTGATTCAAGACCGGATATCTTTCATTATCGAGGCCTCGCTCACCGACACTGATGCTGTCGGATTGTCACCAGAAAGGAATCGCAGAATCCTTGCGGTTGTCTCGCATCGGGATGAACAGGACAGGCATGAAGAAGGAAGGTCGGTATTGCTCCAATCTGACGTGTAACAATGAATCCACCTGACAGCGGCCATTACTGTAGTGTATTCATCCTCAAGCACAAGACCGGCAATTCAGATCCAGCTGTGATCATCGAAAAGATATTTCCTATATTCGGCCCCTTCTCTATATCCATGGCGCAGGTCAGAAGAGAATCCATATCTAGTCTCGTGGACCAACCCATGGCCGGTATTTAGTCCTATTCCCTTCGGTCAGGGTTTGCCTCACTTCTCTGGCAGCACTGAAGATCACGCTCACTTCGGGGCTGACCCTGGAAGGCCACGAACCATTTTCCTTGTTGACGGAAGACGCTCAAGGGCTCCGGAACGTGTTGAAAGAGTGTAAACGTCTCAAGGATATCTCCGGTGAGTATTGATTTCAGCTGAATCAGTGATTGCTTTTAACGAACCACCAGACAATGCAAATACCGAGGACCTCAACGACACCTATTCTTGGCTAGCTGCTTATGCCTCCGGGGAGTCCCTATTGCCGATATGTAGGCTCCATGTTCCATGTTCCACTGTGTGTCGCTCAGCTTGAATAGTGTCGTCCACTCCCACAGATCTTCGTCACTTGTCTCTCCAGGATCGTCTATCGCAAGCGCAACCCGGTATTTCGGACAATGACACCGAAGACCTTCTCCTCATACGCGACGACTGGATCAGACACAAAGTCCGAGAGACAGTGACACATGGAAAACGAAAGCTGAGGTGAGCTTGAGCTTTTTGGAGTATATGAAAGCTCAAAATTGCTAGTCTTCGTATAGGGACATTCAATGTCAATGGTCGCCTCCCTTCACAAGATTTATCGCCCTGGGTAAGAGGAATGGGTCGAAAATTTGATTCCCCTCCTCCACCGCCTGTATATTTACCGCCATCTCGCAGTCCTCTGGACGATTTCCACGGCAAGTCGCATTTTGAAGAAGATATTTCGTCTCACCAAGTCTTCCAGCCAGCCTCATTCTCTCGGAAAAGCTCGATATGGAGGAACAGTCCGTAGCAGACACCACTTCCGCTTTCTCTGTCGATTCTCATTCTTCAATGCGAGCTATACCGCCTACTGCCTCTTCATTATCTACATATCCATCGAGCTCCAGCTTTACGCTACCTGGAGATGCTCATTCATTCAAGTCTAAACTATCCTCTGCTTCCTTATTCTCTAATCCACAAGTGGACCTTCTGTCTGTCCCACTCGATCCTGACAATACTGAAGAGCCAGACCTACTCGTTTTGGGATTCCAGGAGCTCGACTTGTCAGCAGAAGCCCTTATATATTCGACGAGTACCGTCAAGGAAGATGCCTGGTCCTTGTCAATATTTGCCGCACTTGGAGAGAGAGCGTCACATTATGAAAAGGTGGGTGATTGAAAGAGTCTCTGACCATGAAACTAAATTCTACAGATCGCTTCGAAGCAGCTTGTCGGGATGCTGCTGATTGTCATCGTCAAGAAGACCTTGAGACCTTGTTTCAAAGAAATCCAGACTTGCGCTGTAGGGTCGGGAATCATGGGGGTTATGGTAATGGAAATTTGCCATGATGGGCTTGTTCTAACGAATATCTAGGGCAACAAGGGCGGCACTGCTGTCCGTTTAACATTCGTCCCACCGCCGGATGCGAACGTCTCTGGACCAGGACCTACAGTTCTGACCTTTGTCAACTCCCATCTTGCTGCGTTTGACGAAATGGTCGACAGACGAAACGCCGACTTTCACGATTTGTCCAAGAGATTATTATTTGACCCAGTACATCCTATGGCTACACCAATATCAACGCAACAAGCCCTCAATGTAGATAAAATCAATGTCTATGAAAGCGATGCCTTGTTTTGGATGGTACGTCGCATTGAGTCGACACATTGAGATACTTATCGCATTTAGGGTGGTAGGTGACCTTGAGTATTTAAACAAGTACTCATGATCGCAAGACTTGAATTATCGTATCAACCTTCCTGACCAAGATGTTCGAGGTCTGGTTGCTTCGCCGCACTGGGACAACAAGTTCGAAGTTTTGCAAAAGTACGATCAGGTGAGAACATTCACTCGTAAATCCTGCTGTATTTAACATTTTGTCAGCTAAAAGGTGCTATGGCGAGCAATAAAGCCTTTGAAATATTCACAGAACCTCCGATATCCCACGTTCCGTCCGTCCTTATCTCTTGAAATGTTTTTGCTGGCTGACACTGTGCAAGTACGTACCGATTCAGTTCCGGATTGAGAGATGAGTTAGGTTACGATCTCAAGCGAAAACCAGCATGGACAGATCGTATTCTTCATCTCTATTCCCCGTCGACAGTACATGTCCAGCAGCTGAACTACTCTGGTCACCCAGAGATTACCATGAGTGATCATCGTCCAGTCTCTGCCGACTTCACAGTCGACGTACGCTTCTTCCTTTTTTTTCGAATTCTTTAACTCAAAGGATTACAAGATTGACGTTTATGATAAACCTCGATGCGAGGAGGTGGCTCGTACATTGTATCGAAAGGTAGAAGGCATGCACCATGGCCTCGAGCGCTCAAGCATCAAACTGGACGTTTCAAGTATCGACTTTGGACAATTATTGTAAGCTTCTGCATCTCGTAGTTATCACTGACTAACCTGTTCTAACTTCTAGCTACAAGCGTGCTACTTCCCGTAAAGTCAGCCTCCGTAATAATGGCAAGGTTGATGAAATCCACCCCGATGTGACTGTCGCTAAAGATATCAGGTGGCTTGTGCATACCGCTTCGTACCCTTGCACGGAACAGAGTCCATACGTACGCCAATTCTTATCCATTGAACTTTGCTCATTGCCTTTAGATCCAGACTGGCTTCATGTGGAACCCATGACGGTCTGCCGTTTCTCACTTACTAGAACTGCAGTCTAACAATACTAGGGCCTGCTCCTCCCGGGTCAGGTGGTTGACCTAACAATTGTTGCCTATGTAGACAAGCAAGCTGCCCGCCTCAATTTAGGACCCAGATCTCTAGAATGCACGCTAATTCTACATCTTATCATGGGTTAGGATGCTTTATCTTCCAAACTACTAGCGTCTGACTCGGGAGACTAGGCCAAGACCACTTTATCGCGGTTACGGCCGAGTTTGGTATGTAACATCGCTGCGCGAAATTCCCTCTAACAGGTCATACAGAGCATACTTGCTTCGCGAATTCTGTCGAGAGACTGACTCGGCTGCCTGGACCTATTCGTTCGTTGAAATCGCATGACGATTTACTCGCAGCAGATCGCTCTGTCAATGCTCCACGAGAAATCATGAGGCTCGTAAATTGGCTCATGAATTCAAACCAGCAGGACGGAATATTCACGAGCCATGGAGAGCCAAGTCTCGTCGGTGTTGTTCGCGAGGTCCGTATTGTTGTCATGATCAGTAAATTTACTAGAAAGTACATCTTGCAGTGCCTCGACACAGGCTCCGAGTATCCATTCCGCGACTCGGAGGACCCCAAGATACCCCTTGTGTTTGGAGATACCCTAATTCAATTGCTAGATTCTCTAGTCGAGCCCATAGTCCCGGTCGCATTACATCCTCGATGCGTCCAGGCTACTAGTCGTGATGAAGCATTCGAGATCCTGGAAGATTTCCCCCCTCCAGCCGTCAACGCGAGTCTTGACTATCTACATGAAACTTGTCGTTAACTAAAACCTTAGGTCTGGATCTCTGTCACTGCTTATCTGCACTTTCTGATCCAAAGTTCTTCTGAACCTGATGCGAAGGCGGAGAAGCTAGGTTCGTCTTGCTTTCGTCTCGAACGCCTGTCCTGATGATTTGTGAAGCTGCAATTTTTGCACCAGTGCTACTTCGAGACGATGACACTGCTACACCCGTCTCATGGCTGGGAAAACAAAGCTTCATTTTATTCTTTATCAACTAACACTATCCAACATCGTATCCTTATCAAACATCTATTCGAACATTTTCTTAAAAGCCTTCTTCTCTTTTTCGCGTTTCTCTTTCCGGCGCTGCTTTGTCTTGGCCAATTCGGCAGCGATAGGTGCCGCTTGGTCCGCGGGGACAAGGCCCACAGCCGCGGCAAGATCCTTCTCAGCAGTATCATCGTCCTGAAAGGGTCCATATCAATTTCCTTCGGGCATCGAAGAGACGCAATAATTACCTTCAACATGATCTCTGCCAATCCGCGACGGTATAATGCCTTGGCTGTTGAGACTGTCAGCACATAGCAAGGAAGTAGGTGAGTCGACTAACCTTTATCAGAAGGATTGAGCTCCAAGGTGTCCAAAGCTCGAGTGGCACACTTGACAGCAATACGAGCATTGAAAGAGGATGGAGGCTGCACTTTGACAGCGGCCAAAGCCGAATTCAGAAGAAGTGGGGCTAAAAGACCGTCGAATGACTCTTTCAAGGAGGCAGGGGATCCTTCTGGCATCACGGGGTGAACGTCCAGATAACGGATAGATTCTACGATGAAACTTTTAAGAGCGCCCTGGTAAATCGAAAACAGCAAACGAACTTTGGTATTTGTCCAATGCCACATGTATATTTCCTTCTTTGAAAAGCTTATTGCCCACTTCTCTGATGTTTTTGGCAATTTCCAGGGCGACTTCGGGGTTCTGAGTGTCGCGGTCCTCATCATCGGGATAATCTTCATAAGGATCGCTACCGGAAGCTGCATCCTCAACGAGCGACGGGTCATCCGGGCTGAGTACGCCACATTTGGAAATTACAATGGGGGCCTCTGGGACATCGCCTGAGCCAGTGGGATAGTTTTCCATCTGGCGGACTGGAAAGAGTTAACGCGACTCTCTGAATGAACAGTTTGACGGACCTATGGATTTCCCCTTGATAACTTCTCCAAAGACTACATGCTTAGCATCAAGATGAGGTGTCGGAGCTACTGTGATGAAAAATTGAGATCCATTTGTGTTTGGGCCGGCATTGGCCTACACGATATATTCAGTTCAGTAGACGTGAGAAGTAAAGCTAGGACAAACCATCGACAAGAGGAAAGGTTTCGTGTGATTGACGAGGAAAGCCTCATCCTCAAACTTTTCGCCATAGATGGATTCACCACCAGTACCTGTCGAGCTATCAGCATCACGAGTAAATGGACAGAGACAGGACAGATACCATTTCCGGCTGTAAAGTCTCCTCCTTGGCACATGAATCTGTAGAGATGTTAGCCCTATCCAGAATTGTTATTGACATTCACCACCCTTTGATTATTCGGTGAAAGCCTGATCCCTCATAGCTCAAAAGTTTTCCCGAGACACCAGTTCCTTTCTCTCCAGTACACAGAGCGCCTATTGGCCGTTAGAAGATGCAAGCAAGTGAATTGGCTGCTCGTACGGAAATTCTCGGCTGTTTTAGGCACTAAATCAGCGTACAAGGAGAAGACAATGCGACCGACTGGACTGCCAGCAATCGTCATATCAAAAAAGACCAATGGTCGCTGCTGCTCATCGGACGCCATGGTGGAAGAAGTCAAAGGAAGGAGATGGACAACTAGATTATATGGGTCCCCGAGAAAGAAGAGCCGCGAAATTTCCAGAAAGTGATCGATCGAGTCATATGATATAGATCCCACGCTATTTGTGGCGTGTATTCACTAAGTACTGTCCGAATACAGATGCCATTAGAATTCATTTGCACACTGGCAGTCACAATCGGCTACAGCGCAGACATCATGAGCTTGAGATCCTTCCTCACCAAAGAACCACCCAAGGAGATGTGAAGCATGCCTTTAAAACAAAAATTAGACAGGATATATGCATGAAGAAAGAGCGACTAACCCTCCATGGCGGCATGTCTGACATATTACAATGGCATCATCCATGGTATCTATATCTTATTAGCAAAAATTAACACCTTCATTTGAACTTACCGTGATATGGCGAATGGTCGAGTTCCAATTCACGGGCCGCATCCTGAACGATGCTGAGCGACAGCAGACAGACACTGCAGCGCGGCAGGTATCTACTGCAGTTTGGACATGATGTTGGCTGAATCCATGCATCAGTTCTGGATTGTTAACGAGAGGAAGCGCTTACCCTTGTTCCCTGTTGTGCCGCAACTGTCCCTGGATTGTTGACTGGCTTGTTGCAGTAGTTACACCGGATCAAAATTTGACTTGGAACCCAGCTAAAAGCTGGGAGATCGCCAGCGTGTACAGCTGCAGATAATATTTGCCCATATTCCACATCGAATGCAACTCTGTGGTGATGGAGCTTGTAACCATCAAGGAGATCTCGATAGCTCTCGAGCCATCTTTCTGCCCTGGTATCACGAACTTTCCAAGGGTTGACATAGGCTCCTAGAATGGCCGCGGTCTGGACGTCGCCAGTCTTGTCGACGTATGTCTGCAGAAGATCCATGCCAGATTTTGTCAAGCCAGTGACAATCAAAGAGTCAATGTCGCCTCGACATGACCGCAAGTAGGAGGTCAAAGTGTTGTCATCAAGGAATTGGAATGCGATAGCCAGTCGTTCGCGAAAAGGAAAAATTTCCTCTGCTAAAACGTCTGACCAGTCTCCCATGTTCAAATGGGTCAGCATTGCTCGAAAGTAGGGATCTTGAAGCTTCACAGCAAGATGTTCAAATTGTTTTTGAAGTACCGAGTCGGGCGAATTGCCCTGGAACGACGAGAGGGCAGCAATGGTACCTGACATCATTTGATGTGTTTCATCTGTAGAGCAGCTCAGAAACGAATTTTGACAATGTCAAGAAGGAAATACCGCCGCTGCGCAAAAGCAGTTCAATAGCTCGATTGAACTGTCTGGTGAAAACGAGCCAACAGGCGGCGCGAGACCGACTTCCCTCCTTTTCCCACCTGTGAAACTTGATGAGAACTAGTTTGGAAAGTAATGGTCATATACCGCTTGATATCATCGTCAAACTCGTCATCCTTGAAACTCCAACCGACAAGTTGCAGTGCAATCTGTCTCTCCAGAAGCTTCTTCGTCGCCACGTTTGGCTTCCATGCATGTCGATCCATACCTCGACGAGTGTTCAAAGATCTCAGTGCTGCATGAAAGTCTCCATGCAAGTCGTCTGCTGGAGAGCGACTCCGACGAATATTTCCATGTCTCTCTTGAGAAACCCGCGGAGGCTCAAGCAAGTCAACATGAGTATCCTCAGATTCGGCCACCATAGAAGGCTGCAACCCTTCCCAAATGTCCATCAGTCCAACATATGAAAATTCATATCCATGGACTTTGGATGTTGGATTCGATAGAAAGTTTTTCGAATCTGCACATGTCGTTTTCTTTCTTAATCTTCTAAAGAGAATGAAAATACTCACGATTTATCCACGCCCAAAGTTCTATAAGGACTTGGTTGGAACCATCAGAGTAACCAGTTTCTGCTTCAATGATTTTGGAATTTTGACGGGGCTACAAACGACACTGAGAAATGCTAAAGAAGACGTGAACTGGCTTACATCTCCAATTCCATAGCCCTGAAGCACTCTCCTTCTCATCTTCATCGAGATATCTTCTGCAACAATGTGGCCAATCACCTTGCTGAGTGGTTGAACAGCGAGAGGCTCGGCTGCTGTCTTTCTTGTGTGAGAGTGAGATTGAGAGTGAGATCTCTGTACGGCTCTACGGGGAATCTTCTCCATATCAGGTCCAAAATCGATTTGTTTCGCAGTCAACGGAGAAGATATCAATGCTGGGAAACCATCTTCGTCTCCACGCCCGAATAAAGCAGTAGCTGGGGTCCTTTCTCTGCCACGGGCCAGAGATTGCTCTTGACCCTGAGGGGATTGTAGAAGGGATGGACGAGATTGCTGGCCTTGGTACAGCCTATCGACGTTGACTGAAAGAATTTGGTAAGATTTCCCTGCACCGATAGCAAGGTCACCGCGAGCACTCCAGGCAGACTGTTTGGGAGTATCATGTATTGCATGAAGTTCGAGGTCCCCTTCTTTGTTCACGACCATCAAGTGAGACGCCAATGGATGCGAATTTAGGCTCGGTACCAGAGCAAAAGAAGCGAGAGGTCGGAGAAAGCTTTTGGCTACAAACTTAGTCAGACAATGGGTCAATCACCGAAGGTTGCTTACTTCGGCGGGTGTCAGATAGAACGAGAGCCGCCACGGGTTCTGGCTCTTTACTAGGCGACGATTGAGCTTGAATGTTGGCTGAAGCCGACCAAGGCAAATTGGGCCATGATAGCTTGGGCGCTGGAGGACCAGAGACAGAAGAATCACGCGACTTGGATAGTTCGCGACTTTGTGTTTCAAGAATGTCCCATAATCTCATATACATCGCGTCTCGTTCAAGCGTCGCCAAAGTACCTCTCCGAGTGCTGGAAAATTCAATGGTCGAGTAGACCGAATTGGCACGTAAAACAGCACCATCACCAGTTGCATCTTTTTCGCTAAACGTCAGGATAGGCTGAAGCAGTTTTCGAGCGTCCCAGACGGTGACAAAGCCATCCCCGAAGCAGCCTATGCGATGAGGGTCATAAGGATCTGTCGTTATGCCATGGACTTTGGAAGCGACGCTGCTGGTAGCTGGAAGAGGCGACCGGAGGTCGAATAGACGAAACCATCGTAGAGATATGCCAGCAAGGAGTAAATGGGTTGATTTCTGGACAAACGCAAGTGCTGAAACCGTATCAGCAGGTGCATGCTGCTGGAGAATTCTCGAATCTCTAGGGCCAATGTCGCCTCTAGGAATCTGAGGTTGAGGTCTGGGCAAGGAGGAGCTAGTAATGGGATTGACAGAGAGAGTGGGAAGAGCTGTTTGAATGTCCCAAATGACGAGACTGCAGTCGCCGCGAACCTGAAGGTTGCATTAGCCGCGGTTGCAAGAGCAAGGGCGGATGGGCGAACCTTGTCCAGGCCAACAGCAAGATAGTTGGGATCTGCTGAACTGAATGCAAGGGCATTACACGCTCGAGAATTTCTGACCGTCAGCGAAACCCTCGGTCCGCTAGACAAGACACCACTATTTGGACGCGTAGCCTTGGACGCTTCCAGTCGGATAAGGTCGACGGTACCAGTTGTATGTCCAACAGCAACAAGGTCGTCTAGCGATGGATCGGGAGACCACGCAAAGCACTGAAATATTGAAAAAGGTTGAATGATATCTGTACAATGAAAACTCACCTTCATATGCTGCAAGTCGTGCTGCGAGCTGACATGTCGAATATTTGGATAGTCCCACTCATACAGTGTTATGGATTGAGAGCCACCGACTATAAACTTGTTGAGTTGTCTGGGATGCCACAAGAGTTTCTTTTCAGAGGCCACCATTGACTGAGCTTGACAGTATGTGACAATGCAGTTGTGGTCACGATGAGCAAGAGTTCTGTGTTTTACAAAGCTAGAAGTACAGTACTTGAATGTAATGATACAGGTCCGAATGTAAATAGATAACGGAAGATATAAAGGACCAAGTAATGACCGTGATGGGCTAGACGAAAAGCGTAGTACTCTCTATCCCCTGCCCGAAATCCAAAACTACAATCTTCTGATCGTGAGACGTGCTAGAATGACTTTTAGAAAGGGAAAAAAAGGGAGAAGGAACGAACCAACCTCACGATACGAGCAGCGTCAAACTTGACGTCAAAGATATGACTTGTATGGCTATTCCTAAACTCCCTCAGTGTCTTCCCTGCAGCAATTATTGAGTTTAAAGCGCGAGAGATGACAGAGAAACCTACCGGTTGCAACGTCCCAGACGCGAACCGTCTTGTCGTAACTTGCACTCACTAACAGTCCACTCCTCGGATCAAAGGCCAAGGCTCTAACCAGAGCTTCATGGCCAACCAATGTTCGCAAACATTCCCCAGTCGATGCAGACCATATTTTAATCTTACAATCGTTTGAACCTGACACAATCAGATTGTCCTAGAAAGAATATGAGAAAACGGAAACAAGAGCCGGTAACATTCTGCTTTACCTTGAACTCGATGCATGCTAGCCCTCTATCATGGCCATCTAATGTTCGCAACCTCTCGCCGCTTGCGATATCCCACAAGATCATCTTTCCGTCTCCGCTGGCGCTAACCTAGAAGGTGATCAGGAACAAGAAAAAGCGTTGAAACCGCAAGACATACGACACGACCACCTTCCAGACCAACAGCATTGACAGGGCCTTCATGGCCTCGGAGGGTCCGATGCAAGACTTCTGTCTTTCGATTCCAAACCCGAATCGCAGCATCTTTTGAACTAAGAAAAGGATCAGCTAGAATCATCGGGATGACGATGGATAAACTCACCAGCTGACGATCCACTTGTCATCGACTCGCAAATCCAGGACACCTCCATCGTGACCAAGAAGGACAGATTTAACTCTAGCCCTGACTTCAGCCTCATCCTCTTCGACATCACCTGGGCTCGTTTCATGCTGGGAAACCCGCCAATCTTTTCCTGGTCCCCAGGGAGATGGTCTACGTCGTACCATTCCCTTGGCAGAACAATAGAGATCCCATACGAAAACCTTGCAGTCAGAAGAGCCAGAAAACATCACGCCTCTCCGTAAACCCAATTCTTCATCGACATTCTCAGAGGATTCCTGATCTTTCCCTTCGTCCCAAAAGAATTTTAGGCATAACACGCTGCCTCCATGTCCAGTCAGACCCGATTCCTCTGAATCATCTCCAGACCTGCCGAAGGTCCCCAAACACCGACCTGTCTTCTGGCTCCAAACCTTGATTTTCCAATCCCTGGAGCCGGTGATGATGTACTGGGAAGTGAACTCTAGACAGTATACGCTATATATCGAATCTCAGCGAAAGATTCATCAAGGGAGAAGAGAAGGGTCCGCACCTATCGCTGTGCCCACTGAGCTTCGACACTTTGGGTTGCCATTTATCCGTAACTCCGCCAGAATTCCTGACACTTGAGCGATGTAGATCGGAAGAAGGATTGGTAGAATTTGAAGACGCCAAGTTCGAGTTTCTCAGGCTACGAGTCGGTGAAGAGACACAGGTAGCCTCATTCCATCTCCTTTCAAGTTCCAAACGTTCACGAAACAGATTTCGCCAGTCGAGGGTTAAAGGAACTGACGCCGATGTTGAAGAAAAACTAGAAAATGATGTGAATTAGCGAATCGGACTTGGACTGCATGCAAGAAGCCATCACAAGAAGAAAGAAGACCGGGCAGGGTTTAAAACTCGATGAAAATGCTTACTCTTCAGCCTCGATCTCCGTAGGCAAAGGCGGTAATCTCTTGTGAATATTAGACGGTATTCCCATCTCCCTGCCTCCAACTGTCGAGCTTCGTCGATGAAATGAGGGCTCTCGAGGCTTCATATATACTGATGTATGAGGCTGGAGGCCCAATTTCTTTCGACTCGACCGCTGCTGACGCATTAAATAGTCTTCAGCTTTCTTGTCGTTGATGCTACCCCAACGGGACGTAAACAGAGCACGCCATACGCTATTATCGCTGGCGAGTTTCTTCCAATTTCTGGAAACCGCGAGACAGGCTATTAGAGCTGGAAATGGATCCGCGGCTGGATCCAGACTGGATTGGGTGAGGACAGTATGAGCTGTTGGATAGGTATGAGAACAGAGAAGGACAAGAATATGCAGCGCAAGCTCGGTTGGCAAAAGGGAAAGAATATCTGGAGAATAGTGGTAAGCAAATTAGACCCAGATTGGCTTGTGTTGACTTGCCAACGCCAGTGACCGCTCTGGCACGACCAGTACTCTCAATTCCGACACCCCAGAAATCCACGGCAACGAAACAAGCCTCATCGTCAATCAATTCCCCTTCATCGTCGTCCAGAGGCGGCACAGAGATGTACTCGACATGTCCACCGTATTCCCCATTGGCGAAGATATCAGTCTTGTATGCCGATTTTTCTCTGCTCTTCTTCATAGGAGAGGAAAGGGAGGAATAGTTGTACATAGTATGTCGGCTGTTGGACGAAGTGGTTGCAGAGGGTCGCGGGTTGCGAGTATTCTTAGAAGGTGAAGCGATGACATCCCAAAGTCGGGGTAAGAATGACTTGATGTTTGAATTTGGAGTGTTGGAGGTGTTGGAAGAGAAATAGTTCAAGGTCGGTGTTGAGTGCACGGCTCCTCTTCTGCCTAGACTGCCAAAAGTTTTATAAGGGGTGTTCTGAGCAAGGTAATGGAATGAAGCCTCGGCTTCGTCTTGCCCGATGATGGAAAATCCAGCTGTGCTGGGAGAAGGAGAGTCGGATCTAGGTGGCGGTGTCTGAGGTCGCGACGTTGACTCGGTTAGACCAGATAGACAAGGTGGCTCGGAAGCGGCTCGAGCTGAAAAAATTCGTTCAAAATTACAGGGAAATAGCTAGAAATGAACGCACCGTAGGAGGTGGTATTTCTGAAGCTGGAACCAGGTCCAGCTGGAGAACTGTTTTCAGATTTAACGAATGGCGAACCGAAAGCTGTCGTCAGCCTACGGGTGAAACGAGGATTATGGGAAGAAGAAGAAGGAGAAGAAGAAGCCATGGTCGGACGTCGCTGACGATGACAAGCAGAAGGCGCAAAATGCGACAGAGCTCAGGTTGAGCCGCTGTACAAGCCCACCAAGTTCAACAATAAAAACCCCGTGACTTGGCGTTACTTTGCAACGAGATTATTGCACGAGGACCCGCGACCGCGATATATTGAGCCGATGGTCATAGCGAACAAGAATTACGCTCGAGCTTGAAGGTGTCGTCCGCCGTACCCAGCGGAGCATTTCACGTAGAACTGTTCACATCGATTCATCAAGTCCCTTGGTATCCTTTGAGACCTTGGCTTTGATGCCAGCACTCATTAACAGTAACATTCTGCACGCGAAATTGCCTTGGAGATCACAATACAAATCCCCACCAACATCAGGCTGGCCGGGACAAAGGCAATGCAGACGCAGCTGTCCAACACAGCTGCGGTATCGGCTGGACCCTCTCTCTGTGACATTTCTGCGCAATAGATAGCTGTTATGTTGTGAGTCATCTCAAAGCTTCACCGGTTGACTGCGCTGAATGAAGCCTGCTTGAATAAAGGTCGAACAAAATGCAACTGGTCAACGGTCATTCCTTCCTAGCCGAATTCATGCCGGATTCCAAAAATCCCGAGGGTTCAACGGTGGCAGTTGGAACGGATGCTCACGCGAAACACTCGTTTTGACAGCATTGCCTCCCATTCTGGCCCCGAATTATGGTATGTAGATCAAAACAATACTACATGTCGCATACAGCCCGTCGGTTACGTAAACTGGGCCCAGCAGCCCGCCTGAATATCTGACCAAGTTGGGCCAAGACTATATATACTTGTGATCTTCTTACCCACCCTGCCAATGTCTCGCTCCAGCAATAAGCCTAGGTCACTCTCATATCCCGAGACGGTTCACCTCTTCAACGATGGCTCACCAGGTGTCTCCGACGATCTCAGAGAAGCTTGTCAAGCGTTAGGCCAGACGATGACCACCATTCTCAGTCAATTTCAGTCAATTTCGGCCCAGCTCCATACTCTCGACCTTCGTGGCTTCACTGCACCATTACGACCTCGCTGGAATATCATCTTACAGGTACATGGTCTTCTCTTTTCGTCTCGGCCAATTCAGTAATAATTATGGGATTCAGTCTTTTATAGACCTTGTTCAACAGTTTCGGTTCAACGCAAGTCTCATCTCTGGCCGGCTGACTAGTGAGTCGCTTGTTCGATCTGATATGTTTACCAACGTTCAATCTAGTGTTTTGCTCCTTGATACTGCCACGGACTTCAAACGGTGGTCCTTCGAATTCGCGGTCCCAAAGCGAGAAAGTTCAAGTTCTTCGGTCCTTCATGAGTATCTCGGCTGAACACGCTCGTTCAACTTGGTCCCTTGCCGAGAATGCAGTCAGGTTCATGGGGTCCTTGAATGCCTTTCACACAGAATTCGCCAAATTCGTCAGTCACAGAGCAACTTCTGGTCAACGAGAGTTACGCGACCTGGCGTCGAAGTTTGGGCAGGTTGAAGCTACTATTAAACAGTAAGTCTTGTTTTTTTTTTTTTGGCTGTGATGACGAATTGTTCAACCAACTATTTGGTAGACTATACTTTGCAGTAAGTCTTGATGCCCGTCTCCAAGATGTCCGTCAGTTGTCTGACTCCCGTACAGATTGGCAAACAGACCGGGGCGGATGTGACTTTTTTAGTATATTCGTCGTTGAGATTGATTGCTGCTGTCCGGAAACGACCTGCCAATGGCGCATTATCCTATCATCGCCTGGTGAGAACCACATTTCTTGATCGAAACTATTGACCAATCTGTGGTATTCAGACCATTTCAACCTCTGCGACGACACCAATCGCGAATCTTTACGAGCAACTGGACCGTACGTCGGCTTTGTGTCCTCGTATTTTGCTAACTTTCATACAGGAAACCAAAACGAGATGACACATGCTCACTATGCTGTTCAAGTCTCACATAGGACAACCGATGTTTTGACTTCATCGATCCTAACCATCTCGACTCTCATATCCGAGGAAATGTTGATCCTGGAAGCAAGTCTCAGCTTTTTCCTCACGATTTGGAGCCGATTGCAGTCTGATTGTCTGGCTGTTCATCAGTGGCTTCAAGATCCCAGAAGTTGTGTAAGTCAATGATCTGAAACTCTCAACCGTTTCACTGTCCTCATAGCACCACTCATTTTTTATAGGAAATACCGCCATGTGTCGCTGCCTATTTTGAAAGCAGAAAAACCATTTACGGATCAATCACTGAATCCGTGGACCTCTTTATATCTGGGCTTGACCCATCGCGTTTCAGCGCACCCGTACATTGACTACCCGGGGCTCTATAATACAAAAGTTTTTTCTGTGTTTAAATATATCTATCAAGTATATCTGAAGGGCTGACCCCAAGCATCCAAATCCGATCATGACTCACACGTGTTGTCGACCTCCATAATGAAATATTTCTCAACTCGCGGCGGAGATGAGAGGCTCTCTTTTGAGGAGGTGAGATCAAGCGTTCCCTACTGCTTGTTGGCCTAATAAGCCGGACAGACAGTCCTGACCGGCCTTGCTCCCAACGGTGGCCTTTACATTCCTGTCTCCATCCCAAAACTACCTTCGAACTGGAAAACAGAATGGAAAGAATATTCATTCGTGGAGCTCTCTGTCGCCGTCCTATCTCTCTTCATCTCTCCAGATGAAATGTCAAGGGCAGAACTCGAGGAATTGGCTACAAAATCATATTCGGGATTCAGACATCCCGAAGTCACCCCTCTGAAGAAGCTTGGAGAGAGCAAATATATCCTCGAGCTCTGGCATGGACCAACTTGGGCTTTCAAAGATGTTGCCTTACAGTTCCTTGGAAATCTCTTTGAATTTTTCCTTAAGCGGAGAAACGCAGTCAAGACTGCTCGAGGAGAAGTCGCCGATGAAAGATTGACGGTCGTCGGTGCTACTAGTGGTGATACTGGGAGGTTCGTTGTCTATTTCAATACCATCGCTGCCTCAATGACAGATCGACAGTGCCGCCATCTATGGCTTGCGGAACAAGGCCAACATCGATATCTTCATTCTTCATCCAAAAGGACGCGTTTCTCCAATTCAGGAAGCTCAAATGACCACAGTTGATGATGCCAATGTTCACAATCTTGCCGTTGGAGGCACATTTGATGACTGTCAGGTGATGTGGTATAATCAACGTCGACTATTCTGCTCATAAAGCTCCAGGATATCGTCAAATCCCTTTTCTCCGACGCACAATTCAACGCCAAGCATCGTCTTGGTGCAGTCAATTCCATCAACTGGGCCAGAATTCTAGCTCAGACAGTCTACTATTTCCAGGCCTATTTCAGCTTGCGGCGATCTTTGAATCTTCCTGAAAACGAAGAGCTCGAACTGCAGTTTGTCGTCCCGACTGGCAATTTCGGCGATATTCTTGCTGGTTACTACGCGAACAAGATGGGTTTGCCCATGTCTGCTAAACTAGGGATCGCTACCAATGCGAATGACATCCTGGCACGATTTTGGGCGACCGGAAAGTACGAGAAGATTGACTCATTGACCATCGCATCATCTGTGGGCAAAGAGGTCTTCACAGGTGTACGGGAAACTGCCAGCCCAGCTATGGACATTCTCGTATCGAGCAACTTTGAGCGACTCCTCTGGTATCTCGCATACGAGAATACTAAAGACAATTCTGTGACTGAGGCTTGTACTGTCGTCCATGGCTGGATGAGTGCAATGAAGCAGGATGGAAAAGTGACAATGCCAGAACCCGTTTTACGAGCTGCGACACGGGATTTTTGCGCTGAGCGCGTTGACGATGACGAGGTAAGTTGTCTTTCTTTCTTTCCCAGCTGTGTCCTGAATCTTTTCAGACTCTCGAAACCATCCAATCGCTTTTCGTCGGACCGGAGTCTTACCTCGTGGACCCACATACCGCCGTCGGTGTAGCCGCTGCTACGAGGATGGCGAAACATAAGTTGGTCACCTTTTTGAATTTTGTCAGACATATTTATTGGTTTCTAGTCCTTCTAGCGTCAAACAGATAGTTTTGTCGACTGCTCATCCAGCCAAGTTTTCCGAAGCAGTCTCGTCAGCCCTGCAGAAGACACCTCAGTTCGACTTTGAACGAGATGTCATGCCGGAGGAGCTTCAGGGATTACTGCAGAAGCCTAGAAAGGTTATAGAGGTTGCGAAAGCCGATGTGGACCTGGTTAAACGGGTTATCGAGGAGCAGTCGAGCTCAAAGACAAGGAGCTGAGAAGGTGGAAAGACATTGAAATTGGTCCAGTCTAGAAGCAAAAGAAGTATTCGCCGAAGCGTTATACAATATACTTGGCACCGCCAACATGTACATCAAGCACCGAGAAAATGAGGAAAAGCAGGTGCGACTACGATGTCAAGTAAGATTTACCTAACGGAGTGAGATTCCCGTCACTATCTAGGAGATCTGGACTGGTCAGTACGAATGGAAGCAGATGGACGGGTTGAACTTACTAGAAATGAGTCCATTCGCGGACCGCTGTAATGGAAATCCAGTCTGAGCGAGATGAAATGGGGACGATCACGCAACATACCCCGTAACAGAACCACGAATACCGCTCGACACACGATAATGATTCGAGAAATGCCATGGTGTCATTCATGAAGCGCAGCTGCTCTGTCGAAACTCAGGAAACAGTCTATCAGACAAATGTGCTTCATACCTTGGGGATCGCGAGAAGTCGACGCGTATTCAGTAACCCACAAGGGATATGTGGGGAAAGTAGCGTGTACTTTTTGGATGTACTCCTTAAACCACTGAGAGCCGTCGCCATACCTGAGAATCATCAATGTGAAATCAACCATCGGGCCAATTCGACGCACCAGTGAACAACCATAACGTCGAAGCAGCCTGGACAAGCATTGATGAAATTTTGCATCCATGGCATGCCCCAGGGAGCAGAAGAGATTCCTGGGCTGCACAAACGAATCCCCAGAGTCCTCAAAGGTAGCATGTATTGCTTCCATAGTCTGGCGGCCTCTTCAGCACTGATGTTAGACTGTCCAGTCATTTCTGGTTCATTGAAGCCCTTTGAATCGTATCATTAACTCCACAGGATACGGTGTTTGTGAGTCACTTACCAATACGGCAGCAGGCCTTCGATCCAGGGCTAGAATTGTGCTCCAAAGACTGCTTATATCCTGACTTCCCCACTGCATTGGAACAAAGGATATGTTGGTGTTGACGCTCGGTTTTGGGTTCCAGCCATACATCCACGATGAAGCCTTGCTGTTCAGGGCTTTGGAAATGTCGTTTCCGGTCGCTGAATAGGCGAGACCGCGCTTCGAGCCCCCGCTGGCAGTCAGGAAAAGGGCAAATGAAAAGCCAAATTTGAGGAGCATGGTCGTCTGAGGCTCCTAGATCCAAGGAGAGCTTTATACTGCATCGTGAATAGAAACTTTGTCGTCGTAACCCCACCAAATAGAGATTGTCCTCGGAGTGAAGACTAAGTAGCGTGACCTCACCCGATCAGGAAATTCGATTGCTCTACCCTCATGGCTGAAGCAGGCCTAATACTTGGGCCTGAAACTTATGCTCAGAAAGCATGGCGACTGAGTAAAGAGAATCCATTCGTCCCAATTGGTGAGCCCCTTTATTCTTTCAACTATGATTACACTCAACTTTTATCAGGAAGCATCGCGACTGTTGGGGCTTTCGTCATGGCTACAGTACGGTGGCAGCAAGGAAACTCTCGGTCATTGAATCTCTGGCTTCGAGGCCGTGTCGCTGCTCATCTCTTCACCGTCTGCGCGGCTGTTTACACCATGTACGCCGTGGGTCAGATGGATCCAGCAAAGAGACAACAGCGAGCAGAAGAGATCATGGAAGAGAGAAAGGCAAAAGTACTACAGCAGCTACGGCCTGGGTTTGAGGACCGCCTGAAGAATGCTGAAGAAAATCACGATACAGAGGCCATGTTGCTCGCCAAGTATAAGAAAGGCATTACGCCCAATGCAGTCAAACAGCCAGCAGCAGCAACGCCAGCGCCAGCAGTCCCGGCGGCAACAACACCACAGGGTTCAAGTTGGTGGTCGGTCTTGGGCTGGACGAAAAAGTCGGATAAATAATCGTGAGGACCTCTTCTGTCGCTGCCCAAAATTTTAACGAGAGTCCTATAGCTACAAATGAAGATTATTTTCGTTTTCTACGAATCTGCTCGCGTCACTGGCAGCTTAGCAATAGGTTCCTCGACCGCCAGCTTCCAACCTCCATACAACTGATTCACGATAGCACTTCGTCTCAAGACAGCAAGTTCAGAAACTGCTTCCGAGTACATTGTTCTTAGTTTTGCAGGGTCTGATTCAGTCTGAACACGGTCAACTTTGTGTGATAAAGAATAATATAACGGTGCTCACCTGCATGGCCCGAAATGTTTCTTTTGTTCGACCAACAAAGTAGTGGCGGAAATTGTAAGAGCTGAACGACCGAGACGTCCTCAGCATTGTCGAATAGAGGCTCAAAATCATCTGCCGACTTGGGGACGACATGACTGGAGAAAGCAGGCTTGGTCACGCTTTAGCAGACAGCTCCGCTCCGGCTCCTACCACTATGATCACCAGCTGCAGTGTTCACCAGCATTTAGCTTTGATTATTGGCTCTCAGAAGCATAACCAGGAGGTCGAATGAGATGGATTAATGCATGTCAGACAATCACCGAGAGCTTTACTCAAGCGTGATTCTCGATAATGTCGCAATATATGGGCTGCTTTCCTTCACGTCTTTCAATCCCGCGGTATCTCAGTCGCCGAGAAGAGGTGGCCGCCAGACATGATTCTATTCAGTCACAGTTACATTGCAGTATAGATATATAGTATATATATACCTTTGTCGATGCCAGAACTCCATTATCCCATTTTTTTGAAACTATTAATACGGCTGGTGAAGCCATGATACATAGGCACTGAAACAATGATGACTAGATTGCGATTTAAATAGTGGATGATATGTATTGGTGAAGCACAGATGCGATATGTAAATGTGAAGGAAAATATGCAATTGAGAAACGATGCACGGTGAAATTGCGCAGGCTAGATGCAGCTTAAAGAGTGGAAGGGGTCAAAAGTGACCCAACATGGGAAGACTGAACAGTTTGCCTCGAAGGGTTTTTGTACAATGTTTCCGGGGATTTCTTTTGGTATAGTGCCGGGTAGGCCAGAGGTATAAGAGAGCGTGTTAGACAGTTCCATATCGCCCAGGAGAAGACGAGGTGATTTTTTCAGGTGACCGATTGAGAACCTGCGCTATTGATGGTGATCCTCTTTTTAGATTTGCTGCATAGGCAGCAGCAGGCGTTTGAGATGGAGTTATCGCTGGAGAAGATGTTCGGTGTGAGGAACGAGAAGCTTTTCCTCGAAGCTGTTCTGCTGTTTGAATCGCAGCAGCAATGGCAGGATCTCGAGAATATATTCTCGGAGAAGGAAGAGAAGGCGTCGATGGTCGTGGCGACGACGGTGATAATTCGGGAATTGCGGAAAGATGGCTCTTCACGGTTGACGTTGGACTGGGCATGATCAACGAAGATGTCGACGATACCGATGAGATTGAAGTTCTTTTGTTGCTCGGTGTCAGTGGGAGATCAGGGAGTAGAGACCTGTTGTTGGTAGATAAGGAGTGACTGAGGTTGGACTGCAGCAACCGATTCCTCTTCACCCTGGGAGCGCTCCGGAAAGATGAAGATTCCGATCCTGGCGATTCCGCTCCCGAGGTCTCACCACCGGAATCGTTTAATCGACGATACTGTGGTATCCGAGGAGACGAGCGTATGGGATCTGGGGTATCCTGGATATCGCCTAGCGCTGGCATAGACTTGGATGCTGCTTCTGAAGAGCCGCCAGCGCTTCCGGGACGATTGTTGACAACCAACCAAGTAAGACCTTTAATCTCCTTGTCTTTCCTGGCCCCGTCCCTCTCCAATGACGCCACCTTTTTCTCCAGTGCCGTTCGTACCATGTCATGAGACTCGACCGTTTCGGCCAAAAAGGTTGATAGATCCTCCAGTTGTTTGGTGCGCTGTCGCAGAGCTTTCTTGAGCTGCTCCATGGATGCAGTATCGATATCAAAGTTTTCCTTGTCCGGTTTGGCTGGGACAGGCTTTCCTTTGCTATTTCGTCGCGACAAGGAAGGGATAGGCGTGATCATAGTCTGTGCTCGCTGTCTAGGGAATATCGGCGATTTGGGGGAGGTATTGGGTTTCGAGGTTGGACTGGGCGGCGGTGGTGGCAAAGGACCATCTGGAGCCTTTCTAGGATTCTCGAGAAACACAGCGGTCTGTAGCGGTAAGGTTGGAGAAGAGCGCATCTTCTTGAAAGGTAAAGAAGGAAAACTTCTTCGCTTGTCGATAGGCGCCAATGGACTCGAATTGGTCAATGTACGCTCCGAGTCATCTGTCGACTCTAGCCCTCTTAGAATGGAGGCCGGTGATGAACGTAGAGAAACATCGTCTGAAGAGTCGGGAAAAGTGGGAAACTGCTGATTCAATGTTGGTGTCGTATTACCAGAATCTCCTGCAGGAACTTGGCGACGAGTGAAGAGATCTTCATAGTCGTCATTCGAGGGTGATATCGTGATTGTTGGCCGCGGTGTCGTTGAACCACTGTGTTCAGACGAAACAGTGTCGACAGATGGTCCTCGTGAAGGTGTAGGTGGTGACAGAGACTCCAAAGCGGCTCGTGATGAAGTTCTCGGGGGAATGAATAATTTTGTCCTCATATCGAAACGAGCTGCAATCTTGGAGCCTAGCGAAGGCATTGGAGGAGGAGAAGGAGGTTCTGAAGTTTTTGAAGGCTCTGATCTATAAAGAAAATGAACTCGAGCTAAATTCAAAAATGTATGCACTGACTTGGTATCCTTTGACCTTGACCTCGTACTGCGATTTTCCGACTCCATCTCCGACTCTGACGCATCTGAATGCAAGGATTTCTTCCTTCCTCGACCCAGAAACCGTATCCTGCTGTTCCTCCTTTTAGACGCGTCTGGCACTTTTAAATCTAGGTCTGGCACTGCCGAGGAGGACGAAGTCCTGGGTTCATCGTGGCTTGTCGATGCTGCAGGCGAACTACGAAAAAAATCTCCCAATCCTGAACTCTTCGCCCTCAGACGAGTGGGGGAGCTCGAGGCGCCGGACATCAGAGGAAAAACCTGCGTGTCTTTTTTTTCCCTGCCTTTATTTAAAAAGGTTTTCCAGAAACGCCTTCTTTGCCGTCACAGTTCATGTGGCCGTGCCAAACAGGATCGATTTTTTGATGACAGCTCGACCCAGACAAAGTATCGTTCGGCGAACCACAGTCGACGCTGAACTGGCGGCAAGTTTGGTGGACGAAGAAGTGTCTCACTATACAACAAACCCGCAAAATGATCTCTAAATTAACCGGCTTAGGCTAGACCAAAACCGGCCGGAAAATTTTTTACCATACGCATATATTATTTCTTCGCGGGTCAATCGCGACCCTGTTAACAGTTGATTCGAGTCTTTCAACCTTCCTCAAGTACTTGTCCCAGCATCTTGGCTGAGGTTCTTTCATCGGTGGCGTACAGACACCGCAGCATTCAAGGAGCCTATAGAGTTTCGTACCACATGGAACGTAGGGTCCTCCTTAATGACGCCCGAGGAACAATCTGGTTCTTTCATTTTGACGCTATCATTCCCAGCCTATTGCATGCTACGAGATAATGTCCGGTCAATTTTAGGACAATCATCAGTAGCTTCAAGTTTCCTTTTGTTCTATGTTCTTCCTTCTAACAGCGCGGTTTCATCGAAGCTTTATGAGTCTTCATCTTCGACGCCAACGGACCGACAGTCGGACGGCGTCTTGGTATGTTTATACATTACAACCCCACTCTCCTCGCTATTCACCGACATCACATCTGGCTCGCCTTTACCTTGAGGCAACGCTATTGGACTTTTCTCCAGGAAACTGAATCCATGCCCATTCATGATCTTCCTTCTGATTTTCGAAGAATCTTCTATGCAACTACGATCTCCGCGACGATTCCAAGTTCGCACGGCGTCGCCTTGATATCGATCATACGTGACGTCGGGAAGAGCGGGAAACAATGACGCGTCGCATAGTTCAGTCCAAATCCCCAGTCCCCGATGGACAGTCGGCCTGATTCTCTATTTCAGTGGCAGTTGGGCGGACAAGAACATTCCAGCCCGTACAGGTCTATATGGGGTACTCGTCCCGGTTTCAGCGCCGCCAAGGACCAGAGTGTTGCAAAAAAAAGGGACGCATATAGGGATTCGCATATATCTGCATATATTCGATATCAGGGAGGCAGCTGCAGAAAGAAAAAAATTGGGAAGAAGAAGAGACCGGGGGCGAGCAGGGGCTCTACTAGGTTAGCTCTTCCGATTCGGAAAAATGGTGACAGACAGAAAGAGGACCCTCCTAATAGCAGATACGACATGCGACACGGCCGGATTCCAGACTATTCCAGGCCACAGGGGAACAAATTTTCTTCACCTGTCTGGTTCACCAGACTGATTCCAGGCTATTTAGTCTAGTCTATGCTGGACGACGGGGGTCCGTGGTGTATCGACTTGGGCTTGAAATAAATGATTGCCACGTCTTGCCGGCGTCAACTCTGATTGAAAGAAAGAAAGAAAGAAAGAAAGAAAGAAAGAGTTACGCGGATGGGCATCGCGTTCAATGTTGGGAATGCCAGTTTGAAGCCATTGAAAGTCGCGTACAGGGGACTCTCGCTGCTTGACACAGCGTCATGTTTATTCATTTTTCGGAGCTAATAGCAGGGGCTTCAGGTGAGGTTTGTGGTAAATGAGAGGTAGAATTAGTCATAGGTTATTTTCTCAAAGTTTGGTAGATTAGAAGGTAGGATCAACCATTTTAATAGTGTAGGGGAGCAGGTGACGCTGCAGCACCTGAAATCTGCTAAGCGGCTCATCGGCACCGCTTGTTTTCAAACCCCGATCGTGAGTTAATACACTGCGGACCCCCCGTCATCAAATCCAGACTCTACACAAGTGAAGTACTTTTCTTCACCTGTCGTCGAGTATGGTTCGCGAGACTATACTTATTCCCGGAGATTCCAGGGATGTAGGCATCCGAGAAAGTGGCAACTGGCAAGTCAATCATTGCCCTGACGACTTCGGCTAGAGGGTGATGCGATCTGTGGTACACAATTCTTTTAGGATTCGAGCAGAACTAACAATGTGTAGTAGGACGCACTGCTATGGCGGGAGACCACTTGATAAACCTGTCATCAGCTGATTGCGAGCGACAAATTAAAAAACTGTGGCGTACTATAGCCGCGTAAATCGGAAATATGGCCAACCAAGTTATTTCATGTCTCACTTAAATCATTGGTAAAAACAATTCGAAAGACATTAGCGATCTCGATTCATGAAAGAAAGAAAGAAAGAGTTACGCGGCTCTAACTACGACAGTTAGGGTCCCACGTAGTTTCACTTAAATTATTGGTAAAACAATTCAAAAGACATTAGATTCTATGTCTCACTTGAATCATTGGTAAAAACAATTCGAAAGACATTAGCGATCTCGAGCCCAGACACTGCTGATTTGAGAATGAAATTTTCCGGAAAAGAGATCGGAGAGTGTTTTCCTTCGCTACGGTAAGCGGATGATGGCGGTGATTTGTCAGCGTCGGACCTTCCCATCATACTATAACTACTACTGCACTGCGCTGACCGGGCTGAGCTGCCAGTCAGCCACCGCTACCCTCTTTACTTCCACCGCCTCTTCCTCTATTCATTCCCTTATGCCTGCATTGTCCAGCTTCATCACCAGCTACCGGCCTGGCCGCAAAAAAAACAAAGCTGGCAAAGCTGCTGAGAAAATTGAATCACCGACTTCTCATCCATTCGCTTCCCAAGAAGTCTTTCACATCACAGAGGCAAAGCCGTCTCACAGCTATGATTTCGGGACTCAAAGCTACCAGAGCTACCAGAGCTACCAGAGCTTTGATGAAAGCGCGAGCATACCGACCTTCAGTCCAGTCCAACCGACGCGCTCACCACCTCATATGAAGCTCGACCTCGAAATGTCTCCAGAACCGCTCACGGATTGGATTCCGGCTCATCTATTGAGCTCGGATTCAGAGGTGTATCCGACCTTTACTGCTATCGGCGGCAGCGAGTTCACCCCAGAAGCCAGTGGGAGTAGATTGGAACATGAACCTTCTACGGCTGGAGACGAAGCGAGTGAACCTCCAGGGCAGCGATATGATGACGACGAGAGCGGTTATGAGGATGATTACGACGACTACCAAAGTCGTTCGTCAATGGCTTCAGAGGAAATTATCAGCAATCTACAGGCCATGAATGTATGTCCTTCTTGTTCTTGCCCCAGTCCATTTCAACTAATATCTGTAGGCTTCGACCTTTGTCAATCTCACAGAGCCGCTAGACGACCCTGCACATCCTTTCGCAAGTCCATTACGATACTTCTCTCTACCTTCACTCATGATTGTCCAGGCATTCCCTTCCTATAATAATCAGAGCACCACTAAAGCGAAGAAGCTAGCTCCGTCGCCCATCAAAATACCCAGTGTAGAGTTTAATCGGCCAAAACTCTCCCTTGTACGCAGTGCCACTCATCCACCAAGAGAAGAGAGAGAGAGAACCATCTCCCAGTTATCTATGGAGGAACCAGAACCTTCAGCTGTATCTGGCAGAACACTGGCAAGGGCATTAATTGGCAACTCGTTTGTTCTTTCGAGTGACCAGCGCACTTCACGATATCGTAGCGGGGCTTCAAATCTGACGCGGATAGATTCAGCCACCTTACCAAACGGAGAAGATCCTTTCCTCAATTCGCCCTACAGATATCGGTCCAGTGTTGCGAGCGATGGCACTACTCCTGAAACATCACGGCGTGGCTCTCCGCTTCCCCCGATTCCTCATCCAGAGCTCTACAGTCCACCGACAAGAAAGACATCGCGACATTTCAGCCCTGAATTCCGAACAGAGCTAAAGAATGCTGTCAGCATTGGAAGTGTCCTTTCCCCTGAGCTATCTGCCGATTCAAACAAAGATGTTGAGGAAGTGAATCCTACAGCTTTCACCTCTTCGCGGGTCTCGCGAATATCTGAAAAATCTTCCGTGCCATCGACCCCAGAAAACTTCCGGAGTAATGGAGGTTCCAGTCAAAGCCTAGTTCCTTCTCCTCTATTACTCGAGCCCCCAGCTGTTGACAGACCCGTCTCACAGCTCCTCTCTGCTTCTTCCATTGTGCCACCTTCAACAGCACCTTCTTCAGCGAGCCTTGATGTCCTTGACTACTATCAGCAAGATTCGTCACCTGGCTTGATTCCGCCTCCTCCGCCTCCACCATTACCTCTAAACATGGCTCCAACTGGTTTCATGCCCATGTTTTCTCCGATTTCCGAGGAATCCAGCTCTCAGTTGTCACCGCCGACACCTTACAATAGACCAACATCACGTCAATCAAGCGGTGGAAAGCTTCTCTTAGGAATGAGCCCAACCAGGACTGGAGGTAATGCGCATTTCTTCTTTCTTTCTTCTTTCTCTCTCTAACTTGTTCATCAAGCCCGAATTGATTTCAATGTCTCTGGCCCTCGTAGACAGTCACGACTCGATACCGCTCTTCTTCCCATTGGAGAGCGTCCGTCATCATCACAGGTGAGAGATCACTGAGATCTTTCTTTTCTTATTCTTGGCGTCTAAAATGAAATCGATAGTCCGGAAAACCCGCAAGCTTCTCCAAGCCGGGCTCCATCATTACTTCATTGGCCGCTCTCGACGTGCTAGGTCCTTTGGCGCCACCTTCAATAAGCATATTCAACCGCCAGAGAGCCGGGAGCACTCCCAGTCCTATTAAAGTGGTTCGAGATGAAAAGGATTCCAATTCTTACAATCTCACCGTCACTCCACTGCCAGAGAGCAATGAGAATACACCTTCGAGTGAAGGAGGATTTGCGCAGCAGACCTTTCCTGAAACTCCGAGTGCTTTCAGTCCTGGTTGGACACCTGGCCTGGATGCTTCGTCAGGACCTGAACCAGAGGATGATTCTCCTGAAACTCCCAAATCAGCGGCTTTACCGACCAGATCCAACAGTGTTCGACCAAGCCTGGCTCAACGAGTATTATTAACTCGAGCAGCTACATCGGTTCATGGAGCGCGTCATTCACGACAAGGGAGTCTGACTCGACCACGAACAACAGCTCAGCCCTTGTACGGTCGTTCTATCTCGGAAGACGAGAATGACAATGTTTCACGGCATGATTCCGATCATGATTCAAACCATTCGGATGGCGGCCAGGATGATACAGGGCCGATTTTGACTCCTACTTCTCCACAGGCTCTAGAATCTCCAGTTAATGCTTCAGAGCATGATCACGGTCAGAGCGAAACACCTTCGAGCCCTTCAATGTACAGTGGAACCGACCATTCACATATGGTCAGGTCAATACCGCCTCCACCGCCACCTCCACCGCCAATGGTTGTCCAATCAATCCTGGCCAAATCGGCCAACTCTTCATTGAAATCGCTGTTGAAGGATAATTCGTCTCAGAAATCACTGATTCTGAAAGACAAGGATCTGCCTCAACTTCCACCACCAACTCCGATTCCGATTCCATCTCTTCCCGTCCAAGAAGAGACTTTGCAGCCGACTCAAACTCCGACTCCGGATGTTTCTCCACCTCAGTCAGCTACACCAACCGCAGAGCTAGAACCAGAGCCGGAATCTGAATCTGAACCTGAACCAGAAACAGAAACAGAACCAGCTGTAGTGGTGACGCCTCCGGTTGCATTGCCACCTTCGCCACATTCTGCTTCCTTTGTTACACGTCGAGTCGAACCTGACCTTGGCAGTCCTTCAGCTTTGGTTCGTACCTTTGGATCGCCTCCACCGTACGACGCTGTCAGCTATGAAAAGCAGTATGACAATTCGACTTCAAGCGTCGCTTTGACTCCGACAAGCGGTGGTCGCTCAGCGACAGACACTCATTTCAACCTTTCCAGTCCAGTCTTCTCTCTTGATAGTCCACGTGGTCCCGGTAGAATGACTCGCGAAAGTTCGACCCAAGGTCGTAGAATGAGACCTCCATTACCTGCAGGACCTCGTCGCCCATCGAATGACCATGCTCGACAGCGAAACGGATCCGTCTCGTCTCTTGGAAGCTCTTTACTTGCGAGTAATTCACGACGAAGGCTGGGTTCATTTACGACTGCTCTTCAATCGCCCAAATTCCAGACTCCGGCTGTAAAATGGCGAGGTCACACCATGGATGCTGCAAAATGGACCTTTTCATCTGCCCAACTGCAGAGTATCGTATCAAGAGCGATCAGACAGTCTTCAGAAGCGTCGTCAATACGACTTCTAAGGCTTGAGACGCTCGACAATGATATTCCGGACGAGATTCGACGGTTGGAAATGCAGCGGACAGATATCAAGTCTCGGTATAAGATGATGACACGGCGAAGAGGGGAACTTTTGAATTCGCTGCTGGTTCAGATTGACGGCCCGAGACATGAGGATTCTACAGCTGCCATACGAGCTGTAGAAGACTTGAAGGATACTTCGATACTGCTTGACAAGCTTGCCGAGGATCTCCATAGCGTCGACGAACAGCTGGCGCAATTACAGTCATTGCGCGAAGTACATTCTGCTAGTGCACTTGCCATGGCTTTGCGCAAGCTTAATGCTAGCTTCCTGAAGCAGCTTGCAGAGACTCAAGCCCTCCGAGAGCAAGTTGGGTCACTTACAGAGGAAAGAGACGAGGCATGGAAACAGGCAGAGTCTTTGGCCAACGAGTATGACCACCTCAACAAGGAAAAAGCAAGCAATCGTTCGAGTCGAGTCATGGCTTCGAGAAAGTCCAGTATTCGCGTTTCAAAAGCAGGGCTCAGGTCTGCTCGGTCGTCAATGAGCAGCTTCCGGATGAGCATGTCCATACCATCTGGGGCAAAGTCGGCTTTCTCAGTAGAAGACATTCCTCCAGTCCCTCCAATTCCTCGTCGGAAGCCCATGGAAATCTATACTGATTTACCAACTCACAGTTCACCGGTACGCTGTTATTTGAGATTTATCGAGCTTGGCTAACGATCTGTCAGGGTATTTTCACTGCTGATGGATTTACACCAAGTTCTGAGACTCGGGCTATGGTCAGGGCCCATGAAGAGCTCTGCGATATGCTGGGCATATCAATCACTGATACCAGGACTCGCAGAACGAGATCCGTTATGGGACGATCTCGCGAAGATTCAGATGTTTCGACCTCCTACGAGTCCCGTCGACAATCGCATTCGAGCAGTGGTAGACCTACTTCTCTTCCTGGTTCATCTCAGCTGTCGGAAGTCTATAACACCATGTCAGCCGATGTAAGTCTTCGACTCACTGTGTCGATTATCTTTTGCTGATACTTTTCAGGGAAATGCGATGCTGACGACATTGGAGATTCTAGCCGACATGCATGACTCTACAAATTTCTGACTAAATTATTTCATTATATCTTCATATGTATCCCGCATTTACGTCGACACTCACTCATTACTTCGTGTTTTTTATTGCATACCTTTTGTTGCATACCAGCTTAAAAAGAAATGAGCCGGTCTCCGCATTACCATCACAATCGTCGTCGCAGGCAAATGTAATAATGAAAAAGACAGCAAATTGCAGAGCGGATAAGTTACGGGCAGCAGATAAATGTAAAAAAGACAAATCCTGAGAAAATTAGTGCCGAACTCTTTTTCTGCGGAATGGCTCCTCGGCTGGGGGTTCGGGCTCTGCAGCAGGTATCGGTGAAGAAGCGACGGCCTCTTCGTCCTCGTCCATTTCAGATCTAGCACGTTTCCGAGGACTTTTCGAAGGGCTCGTCCTTCCATTGGTCTGAGCTGGCGGTGGACTTGATTCGATTGCTGCTGGTGAAACAGCTTTTTTCGGCTTGCTGGCTCGAGGTTTCGGTCGCGGTTTCGGCGTCGGAACATCACTGAGTACATCAGTCTCGGCCGCAGGATTTCGAGGTCGACGAGGACGTGGTGTCCGTTGAGCGGGAGGTGCAACTTCAGGGCCCTCCTCGACCAATTTCTCGACCTCGCTCTCATCCTGTTCAGTGTCGGAAGCATTCGCTTTGGCACCTTTAGCCTTACGTCCTTTAGCACCAGGAGCTAAAAGGTTGAACTTTTAGCGCGCAAGTCATTCCATTGAATCGATTTGCTCACCTTTATCCTTGCTCATGATGGCAGTAAGCCGTTTCTCGTAGGCGCGATGAGGTTCCCACAGCTTCAGTGTCGTCGAGACCTCAACTTTGGCTTGAGCAACAATTTGATCCAAATGTGCTTTGCTAGTGGCTCGTCAGCTGCAGTAAAAAAAAGACGACAGAAGATGACATACATTTTCAAAGCATCCCGGCTCTGTAGACCACTTAGAAGCGGAATCAATGCTCGGAAGAGAAGAATCGACTTTCTCAAAGACTTTTTGTTGCCTTTGCTTTGAGCCTCCGTCAGTCGTTTGCCGATCCAGGTAAGCAATGTCAACTGAATATCGACCACATATTGGCTGGGCAAACGCCGGGTTATCGAAAGTTGTACACCACGAATGACGAACGAGGTCGCGAGCAGTTTCGCCAATTGGTGAGCATTTTCCTCGTCGCCAACAGTATCGTCAAGAATAAGAGTGAAAGCCTGAGGTCGAGTTAATCATTGTCATATTTTCAAGATTGAAACGGACCTCTTGCAGCGATTGAACCACAACGGATACAAGAATGTCGCCCTGGTTGTTGCCTGTACCCTCATCACGAAGAATCTCCGAGATGAGTTTGAGAAACTTGTCATAACTAGATCCTGCACGCCCGTAATGAGCTAGAAGCACCGCTCCATGTCTGATATGAATGGCGCCAGTTCGGAGGCCGCCAATGAACGTCGAAATGATATCTAAAAATTCGAGATCTTGCGCCATCCGACTGGAAGACTTCACATCCGCTGCAAGACATTAGGAAGTGACAATCGAATAATGGTGCAACTTACATTCTTCGTCTTCGGCATTCTTGTTCTTCTTGCGCCTTTTCTTCTTTTCAACGTCATCGTCGCTGCCTTCATCTTCGCTGCGTCCATCGCTTGGATCGATGGTATCGATATATTGTTCAACCTCGGCCTGGATGAATCCAGCACATCGATACTGAATTTCGTCGTCCATTACGAGAGGGACTGTGGAAAGAGGAGTTGGAGATCCGTCAAGGGACTGTGGAGACACGAATAATAGATGAAGATTGAAAAGATTGAGGAAGGCTGCTCGCTTGACTCCATCTACTGTGTTTGATTGGGTACCAATGGCGAATTCGACTAGTTGGTCAAGTAAAGACTCTCGTTGCAAAAGGAGGGCGTCCCGATATCGAGTTTCCTCCGCCGAAGGAGATGAACTGAGGGTGAGGCCCCAGGCTTTCCAGAGTATATGCGTCTTTAGGAAAGTCATGGCATGTGCGATCATCTGCGACACCTGTTAGCCTGGATGTTGACGAAGGAAAAAAGCGTACATCTTCTTCTTTCTTGTAGCCCAATCGACCTCTTTCAACAAGGGCATTTAAAATGTCCCAGGCACTGCTCTGTTTCCCGCCTTCATTCTCCTCGATCCACGATGTCATGTTTCGGATTCCACCCAAGGCGGCGAGCCGCATGCATATCCCTTGAAGGGTAAGGATCTCATCGTCACTGAAAGATGCAATGTCAATTTCATCTCTTCCTGCGACGGTGTCACGTAATGAGGTCGATAGTATTTCTTCCAATTCCACAATCTTGATACTGTTCGTGTTGGAGAGTGAAGTTGTTTCTAGAAAAATCTCGAAAGTTTTGCAAGCCAGGGATTGAACAGTCGCATCAGTGTGCGTTGTGAACTGCTTGATAACATCGTCCCACAGATTGCTGTAACCCTAGAAAATATTAGATGGGCCAAAATTGTGAATCGAGCGGCATACATTGATCATCCGCATCTCCAGATAAAGATCCAAATTGATGAGGGTCGGTAGAATCAAAACATTAGCAATCTTGTTCTTGTCAGTTTGATACTTGATGAAGAGCCTCGGGAGAGCTTTGATTAAGCTCCGGGTTATGTCATTTGCAACGGCCTCCTCGTCGCCCTATGAAGTGTTAACGAGATCACTTATATCGTAACAATCAAACTGACCTTTTTGACACTGCCTTCCTTCCTTGCCTTGGATATAGCCGCCACCAGGACCTCAAGCAACATCCCTTCTTCCGTCTCCTCGAGTCTCCAAGCGTCGTCGACTTGGACCGATTCCAAGGTGTCGTCATCTTCATCGTCTTCACCGCCATCCTGAACAGAATCTTGCTTCCTGCCATTCGTTTTTTTCCGACCTCTGCGAGCTTTCGACGATGAAGGATTTTCTTCGCCAGCGGCAGAGTGATCCAGTAGCAAGATGTCGACGATGCCTTCCCAGTCGCTGACAGGAGAAAGGTGGTCCCAAAGGGCTTCGACGGTCAGGAAAGTTCTGGTCTCTGTGACAGTTTTGGAACTTTTCGCGGCAGCCAGAGCAGTGATTTGTCGATTTCGCTTCGAAGATTCTGCTTCGTCGTCATCCTCCTCCTCATCTCCAATGACTTTATCCAAAGCCTTTCCCCATTTCACGAGCAGTGAGGCTATACCCTTGAGACCAACTCTTTCACTGTCCGGTGAAGCTTTGGCTTTGCCCTTTTTGCCCTTCGGAGTGGTGCCGTTGGTGGTTCCAGGAAACTCTGATGACCTTTCTTCACACCATTCCTCCCAAACTCCTTTGACGAAGCCAGCGACACCTTTCCGAACCTTTGCCTCGTCACAAAAGACGAGACTGCCTAATCTCTCTCGCTCGTCTTCTTCGAGAAGGCCCATGCTATCAATTTCGCCGAGGACTGCCAGGACACCGACTCGAACTGCAATATCAATGTCGCGTTCGGCCATCTCCAGCATTCGCTGCTTGAATCGTTCGGTAAAGTGATTGACAGCAGTGAGGGCATGTTCTGCCTCGCCTGAGATCGAATAAACCGTTTGGAGGCATCTAACGGCGGCCTGACGGACCGGTGTCGCTAAATCAGAGAGCAACCAGCCAACATAACGAAGATAGGACCCGTTAAGAAAGTAGGTCGAGTATGTTTTGAAGAATGTCCCGAGCGAAGCCACACATTCAGCACGAATGAGTGGGTCAAGGTCACGATATCGATGAACAAAGACGCTGGGATACAGGCATTAGTTCAGACACCGCGAAAAAGGTCCAGAAAGACGCACCTGTCAAGGAATTCCTGAATATAGCCATCCACCGTTGTTTTCCGCTTATTCACTTCCTTGCTCTTCGATTCTAGCTCTTTTTCTCGAGCACTGAGACCCTTGTTGTTGTTGGGGACTTTTGATTTCCTCTTCTTCTCGCCTTCTCTTTGCCTCCCAACGACCTCGACCTCCTTTTCAACGGCTTTTGCAACAGAACATAACCCAGATTGGACTTCCATGACCACTACTGTCGCAGTATGCCTGAAGCTTCGGATCTGGGACGAACTCATGGCGACTACCCATGTCTGCAATGTAGGAATGAGTGTCGTAGTGTACAGCGAGCCCATTTCGGCCGCAGATAGGATTAAGCGCGAGAAAAATTCTGAGAGATGAGTTCGGAATTTTTTGAAGACGGGCAATCGCGATGTCAGCGGATACGTTGGAGAATCGTCCTAAGTATTGGGAGAATAAATCTCTATTAAAGACGGAAAAAATTGCAACTGAACCTGTTTGAGGCCTTCAGTAAAGTTGTCCAAGGCGTCCACAGCGCCATCATAATCGAGAGCCTCGTCTGCTGAGACAGTATCATTGCAGCCACAAGCACGAAAAATGAGGTTGATTAATTCTGCTTGGGCACTGCCAGGGTCTTGATTGAGAGATTCTAAAAAGTCTTCTGCAGTTGATTGCAGGGCCGCGGCGGGATTGAGAATAGCATCTGTTAACGAGAATCAGGACATTTACGCGATCCATGGCAAGTACATACTGAAGAGAGGATTGTCGCTGTTTATCTTGGTATCTTTGGCTATCTGGTCAGCGTCGAAAAACGCGGTGTCGGCTTTTGGCTTGCGCCCCTTTTTCGACGGTGCAGCTTTGCCGGTGCGAGGTTTCTTGGCTGCCGGTGGACCTTTTGGTTTTGGATCGGTGCCCTTGGCCTTGCCTTTACGACCTTGGTTTCGCTGAGGTGAAGCATAATCTTCCCCTATATCTTCTTCGTCTCCGGCGTCTGCACCATCGTCCAAGGCATCTCCATCATTATCGTCTGGTTCAGAGGTCCTCTGGCCTTCCTCTTCCGCATCAGAGTCGGTGTGCTTGCGTTTCCTGTTGCTCTTTGCCGGAGCCGTCACTTGTGAAGAAGATTTTGAGCGTCTGGAATTGGAAAACACAATAGAAATAACCTGTTGATAAAGTTTTGGGCTGTTTTTTGTCGCGCTGTGAACGACGTGGCTCTGCTGGTGAGTCGCTCATGGGAAACGCGTCGCGTAGATGACGGTCGAGTATAAGGGTCTTTCCGGACACGTGCCGCAATGGACCAAACTTGCCCTGAACCGAGGCCTTTGGCGAATTGGCTCATTCAGCTCTAGAGAGAGAAACTTTATCCTTGAATTTATTTTTCAACGACGTCTATGTACCATGAAATGTAGGTATAGCTGCATATAGTCAAAGACGCTGATCAAATGTTTTTGGCACCGCCTCCGCAACCACCTTGAGCGCTTTCCATGACGGGCTTCTTGCGGTCTCTTTTTCCAAGGACTGCATTGGGTTACATCAGACTGCCTGGTGCAGGGCCTCTTCCATCAGATTCAGACTTGCCTCTGCTTCCTACGAATGGTACCAGCGAAGATTCGACGGACGTCCTGGAGCTTAACGTCACTGGCAAAAAGTCTCGCAAACGGCCGAGACACTGGGCATTTATGTTCCTCTTTCTCGCTATACTTCCCTTTTTTTTCTTCTTTCCTTGGCGCCGGAAAACACCTCGAAATGAATGTACGTCGCGTCGACAATTGCTTAGCCTTGGACGTGAATTTCTTCTCAGATGCAAACAGCGTCGACCATAGTCCTGAAAACTACGCCCGACTGCGTATCGATGACCTCTATTCTCGCCAATCGTCGACCTTGGAACGAGCAATATCCCGTTACACCTTGAAGACAAAGCGAAAGCCTCCTTTGCATTTCGACCGCTGGTACCAATATGCTCGCGACCACTCGTGCCTTATAGACGAATACGACCAGATCCACAACGACTTTGCCCCATTCTACGACCTGGCTGCGCGCGACCCCGCCTTTTTCCAAAAAATGGTAACCTCTGTTACTGCGATGGTGCGCTCGGTATATTTTTTTAAAGAACTTGATCTCAACAATTCCCCAGGTCAAGACGTCAAAGATGGGAATGGCCACTGCGCAGGTCCGGGACGGTGTCTTCTCGTTTACAGACGTCAATAACGACGCTATATATTATGAAGGATGGAACATGACCATTGAACCGGTGGGTGGAATGAATCTTCAAGAACAAGGCTGATTATCTTACTCAGTTCGCTTCCCTACTTCCCAACTTGAACATTATTTTCAACGGCCGAGACGAGCCTCGCGTCTTATTCAATTATCGCGTCCCGGATGTCATTGAACAAGCTTTAGACGCGTCCGATGACCAACCTTTTCACCATAAACCTGAGCGCACTTCGATAGTGTACAAGGACCAGAAAAAGTGTCTTGTTCCCAACCGTCCCAATGGTTTTACATCTTTTGCCAATGATGCCAGCGCTTGTGAGTCTCGCATTCCTTAAAAATTCATGAATGCTAAATAGCCTTCTCCAAGTTCTCATTTCGAGTACAAGTTCAGACTACGCTACAGGTGACTGCTTCAAGGATTTCCTCTAGTTTGCTGACTGCTTCCACAGATCTGTACCCTATTTTGAGTGCCTCGAGGGTTTCCCCCTGCTTTGCCGACATACTGCTTCCCAGCCAGGTGAGGCTCGTTCATATTGTTGGCAAAGCCCTGATCCCTTGGATGCAGTATTATAATTCCAAATCTCCGTGGGCAGCGAACTATGCTTATCCCAACAATGTTACATGGGAGAATAAACAAAATAAATTATGTAAGTTCCGCTGTAACTTGAAACTATGGTCCCATTCTCATCCTCATGCAGATTGGCGTGGTGGTTCTACTGGAGGTCAATCTTGAATGTCTTGTTCCTGAACCCGGAGCTGAATTGTAGTGCCAGGTATTATCCATGGGACAGACTATCATCGCTTTCCTAGATTCCGACTATTAGACATCGGTCGAGATCACACTGATATCATGGATGTGAAGATCTCGAAATTCCTGGCTGATGAATACTGTGGTGACGATTGTGACGCAGAAGTCATCAGGAATGAATACCACATCATAGACATGACTGCGCCTCGGGAGGCCGTGTACGATTTCAAGTATTTACTCGACATTGACGGCAATGTATGCATTCTTTCTTTGCCAAATTTCCCGCTAATACATTTCAGGGATTCTCTGGTCGATATCTCGGACTGATGAGGTCTGGTTCTTTGGTTTTCAAGGTCAGCGCCATCGTCTGTCTATAAGTCATGATTGTTGACCAACCTTTCTCAGTCAACGGTGTTCAGCGAATTTTTTGACCACCTCCTCCAACCTTTTATTCATTATCTTCCGGTGCTGCCTGACCTGTCCGACCTCGTTTCGCAAATTGAATGGGCCAATTCCAACCAAGCAGAAGCTAGACGAATACAAGAGACAGGGCGCCAATTCGCCCAGAGGGTGTTGACTGATGCCCAAAACGAGTGCTACTTGATGCTTGTTCTGCTGGAATGGGCTCGATTACAATCGTACGCCGAGGCTAGGTCTGCGACTTAGGATAGGCCTGACGCCTGATGCTCCAGACTTGGCGATGATAGCTTCAAGCGAAGAATACCGCCGCTGGCGCTGATTAGACGAGCTCGATAGAGCCCGCTCTTAATTCACTTGTCTGCCTAGTTACGCTTTGTTGATTCTAGTCGAGCACCAAAGTCTTATTTATTCTATCTTCATTCCGTCGGAATAGTAATGTATTGTTTGAGATCACAAAATATGTAGCATCCATCCTTTTCCGCCTGACAATGAATAAAAATCAGTCCTGGTTCCGGCGATTGGGTCTGTTGTCTTGAGTAGTGGTCATCTTGACAATGGCCTCTTTGGCAGCCTCAATATCGGATTCTGAGCCTAGATATGTTGATTAAAACTCGCTGAAGCAAAAAAGAAAAATAACTTGCCAATTATGACGATAGTGGTGTTCTCCCTGCTAACGGTAATGTCGGCTCCAGTCTCGTTTCGCAGACGAGCGACATTGGCACCCTTTGAACCGACGATTCTGGGGAAGATAGAGCGATCCGGCAAGGTGAGGAATCCGACATGAGACATGCGCTCAGCATGCAAAGTTGCCTCGGTGATAGCTTTACGGGCTCGGTCCAGGCCGGCCTGATCTTTGGCTTTCAAAGTCCAAGTGGATTCACCGTCTTCCGCATCCTGATAGTTGGATACAACTTCCCATTGAATTCCAGCAGGTGCGTCAGGTTCATCGATACGAGCTTCTGTACCAGCCGTCGGTCTAGTAGGCACAGCAGATTTTGTCGGGTGAGACGACTGGTCGACTTGCACTCCATACGAACGTAGGTTGCGGAAGAATTGACCTTGCTGAGAAATAACATGATGGTATTTCAGCGGAACAGTGATAGTTTCGGTGATTCCAGGCGCAGCGACAGGCTTGACAGCAGCCTGAATACATTAGTTAGCAAACTGTACACGATTAAGGGTTATTGATATCACCTTGAGGGCTTCCACTGCCTTTTCACAAGCAGCGCGAGGTCCAGAAACCTTTACGACGTTGGCGGCGTCAATGTCCTTGAAATCGGCAGCATTTTCGGCCTCGCCGACACCAGCATATGACCGCGAACCTGGGAATTGGATCTGAGCTCCAGTGCGCTTTTGAAGGTCATTGAGAGTTTGGCCACCACGACCGATAAGGACACGATGCTGAGGAGCCGGAACTTCGACCGCCAACACCACCCGATTCTTCATCTCTGCGACAGCTTTCTCAAACTCGGCCTTGATTTTGTTCACCAGCTTGGATTCGCCACGAAGACGAACCTCATCCGAGCTTTCACCTTGACGAGGGCTAGCAGGATGTTCAATCGGTGTCACTGGCAATAGATAATTGAGCTTACAATCGAATCAAGCCAGCGAGAACCTTGGGATCAGGGTCTGGAATGCCGCAACGAGTGACCAAGTCTTTCAAATAAACACCGCCTGGACCGATGAGGGAGCGATGGAACTTGTGCTCAATGTGCAGAGTTACATTGACCTCCTCAGCAATCTGGTCAGCGATGGCGAGAATTGCAGACTTTGCAGCCGCAATCGCCTTTTTGGTACCACGAATGGTGATGGTAGTGTCCGATTCACCATTGTCAACGTCGATTTGAGCATCAGTGTTGTCCTTGATCTCATTAATCGACGCCCCGCTTTTTCCAAGAATGCGAGAAACAGCACGAGTTGGAACCGTGAACTTAATCACATTATTGGTTTCTTTCTCGAACTCGACAGCCTTGAAAGATAATGATGTAAATTGATAAATGCAGCGGAAGGACTGGATATACCTCGAGAAGTTCAGACTTGGCTCCAGCGACGCCGCGCTTGCCGCCTTTGACCAGAACCTCGTCCGACTTGAGCTGTTCTCGGGTCTTGCCTTCGCCATTGTCGGCAGATTGACGCGGGAAAGTGATCTTGACAGAGTACTTTTCCTCAAGTCGGATGGCGTATTTACCAGCCGAGCCAATGAGCGAGGCATGGTACTGGCTAGGGATCTTGAGTATCTCAGAGGTCTCGTCGGCCTAAGAAAACAGTAGGTCAAAAATCTGGTCAGGCTTATTTCTGAGATTGCTCACAAGACGTTCAGTCTGAGCCAGGATACGCTTCTTTGCCTCCTCGACATTCTCCTTGCGTCCAGTAATCTAGCATAGCACATTATTAGCGTAAGTTAAATAACCGCAAGAGTATAAACTGACCGTGACCTTGGACCGGGAGTGCACCGTTTTCTTTTTCTTGGAGGTCTCCTTCTCCTTTTCGTCCGTGTCGTCGGAAACATCGACCTTGACACCAAGCTGGTCCCGAAGCTTGTTGACACCGGAACCGTGACTACCGACAATGCGACCAACAAACTCCTTGTCAATCTCGAACTCGACCGTCTAAAATGGCAATGAGAAGAAGAGTGCAAAGGTCAGAATCTTGGCTCACAAAGCTGTTGTTAATCTCGTCCTTTTTGGCATTCTCGACGATCTTCAGAATCTCCTTGACAGCGCGGTCGACCTCGGAGCTCGATCCGCGTACAAGAATGACATCCTCGCCTAAAGAGTGACCAGCAGCGGCTCCAACCTTGATTGACAAACTGTTTTCCTCGCCAATAATGCTATAGTTTTGTATTAGAAGTGCTTGAAATAATTCGAGATGAACGTACGCATTGAGAGTAGTTCCACCATGTCCGACGACAGCATCATGCCAGCGCTTCTCGACTGGGACAGTTTCACTCTTGACATCAGCGGCATCCTTTGCAATCTTTAAGAGCTCCTTTGAAACGTCTTCAAGATGTTGTTGCTTCTCGTCTGGAGACGGAGATGCATTGGGCGAAAAAGGATCATAGACAAGTAAAACTGTCGAATGCTCTGCGGCCTCGGGTGGAAAGTAAACATTGACATTGTGAGCGTCGTGGAAGGCCTTGATCCTAGGGAGAAAGCGAGTCAAAACCAAGGTCGAATTGAGGTTGATGAAAAACTTACTTCTTCGAATTCTTGCCAGTGATGACGCGATGGACAAGCCAATCGATGTTGACCTCAGCTGTAGCTCCGATGAGTTTACCAAGAAACTCGGAGACCTTGCGAACCGCATTGTCGACCAAAGATTTTTCACCGACAATGTCGACATTGAGGGCATGGGCCTTCTCTGCGGCGACTGTAGTAGGGGTGAAAACCGAAACACCGGGGTGATCCTTCATGAGCATTTTGGGATACTCGATCTTGTTCATGTAAGTGAGGAGTTGCCTGGACAAGGTAATTGGGCCAGGAAGCGGGAACTCGTGGATGTACTGCGAGTTTGCCAGCTCCATTACGGCAGCAAGACCTAAAGGAAGAGCGGAACCGACACCCCAAACGATGACCTCGTCACTGGGATCATCTGGTTTGGCAATGAGAACAGCACATTTCGTCTTTGCCATGACTTCTTCAACCGCTTTTCCAACAAGAAGACGATGCTGACGCTTGGGAAGAGATATCTTGAGCGACGTGACGCTACCTTCCAAGGCTTGGATGGATGATTTGATAGCTTCGACAACACGAACGACACCTTCACGATCTCCGCTGACACTGACTTCACGCTCAGCCTGGTTAAGGGCTAGCTTGACCTCTGCTCCCTCAGCAGCAGCTTGATAAGTCGTCCTGTTTGCGATGACAAAAGGCAAAATGTGCTCCGGGATGCTACGGACACGCTGGGTAACTTTAGAGGTCTTGGAAGCGATGATTTGGTTCAAGAGGGCTTGGGCCTCGTAAGCCAGAGGTTGAGGTCCGATGAGAGTAACTGGAACAGTGCTCTCTTCCTCATCTTCCAAAGAAGGCGAAGCTTTGCCAGACGAAGGACCACTGGCATGTCCATTACCGTTGGAAACAACCAGAGAATCCTTGCGAGGGATATCGACTCTGACGCTGGTTTGGTCGCGGATCTGCTTCAGCGTAGCACCTATCAAGACATTAGCAGTGATATCTATCGACAACAGGTTCGTCACCTTTGGGTCCAATGATGGAGGCAATGGTGGAAGCTGGGGCGTTGATGATCAGAGTGATCTGGATGAACATTGAAAAGCTGGCTCGAGAATGTTGAGAAAGGAAACGTACGACAGGACTGAGGAGAGCGAGAAGACTCCTTTTGGCCTTTTCCAATTCCTTCTCAGTGTCCGCCTTGATGAAGAAAGTAGTTTGGCGGGCCTTCTGGTTAGCAGAAGCCTCCAGTTTGACCTTGTACTTTGCAGTGACTTGTTTCATGACTTCATTGAGCGTCGCGGGCTTGCCGTCCTTGCCAGCGGTCGACAAGTCAATCGCGGATACAGTGAGCGAATCCGAGAAAGTGGGCAACTTGTTAACGGCGGGCTTGATACGAGGACCGTTGGTTGATCCCCAAGCAGGCTTTGAGACTCCAGAAGTAGTAACTGGCGTCGCCGAAGCAAGCATCGGGAATGCGGTCTGAGAATCAGTGTCGAGCTCCTGGAGAGCAGGTGTTTTTTTGGACGGCGTTGGCTCGACCAGAGAAGGAAAAGGGTCTGGGGCGCCTTCGAGCTCATGCCTCCTCTGAATTTCGGTTAGCTAGTGTGATTTTTGATAATTTTGACTGGCGAATTACCTGGAGGTCTGCAGCAGTAAGGGCCATTATTTACGGGTGTCCGAACGAGGAGCCTTGACGAGAAAAAACCCTATGCGATGTGCTCAACGTCGAGCACAGATAGCAGGTATGTTGTGGGAAGGAAGCAAAATTGTTGGACCCCTGAAACTATACGTGGCTCGATTTATGTAAAAAAAAAGTTGCATGCTTCAAGTCGATCTACAGTACCAACACGGGCTTGTACAGGTCTTGCATCTAGGTTTCGAATAGATTAGCTACATATGCAATAAAGAGTTCTAGACCAGAAGTCCTCGAAAGACCGAGGCTCCTCCGAGACAGAATATATTCATCATGTAATCCAAAACACAGACTGTCAACGTGTCTCTTTCCTCCATGGCTCCCCTTTGTCAAAAGCTCAGCCTGGCGCTTTTCACTCACATCCTATGGCAGACCGTCTCTGCAAGTTCATTTCTATCCGATACGCTCCTCAGAAAGCATCAGGTTCAAAACGTGCTCGAACATCAGCCAGTCAAGATTTCAGAATGCCAGAACACTCCGGTTCAGCGCTTTCCTCTTTTTCTTGTGGTCTTGGCCTGACATTCTTCCAGCCCACAGGTCCAATAGACACCACGTTATGTGACTACGAGACAGTGGAGAGCGTCAATGACGAGCTTTTCAGCAACCTCAATGATCTCGTACGAATGCCTTTCTTTAAATATTTCCAGGTTCGTCATTACCGCTCATCATTCGTCACGTGACGGTCTTTCCAGGCAGATTTGTACCGAGAATGTCCTTTCTGGGATGATAATGGCTCCTGCAATGATCCAGGATGCAGTATAACTTCCGTCGACGAGGTTGGCACGGTTATATTGACGCGTATAGCCTTTAAACCATTCTACAGAAAGATATACCGCAACGTTGGCGAGCTAAAGCGCTTAGCAAGGTCGATGCTCTGGAAGACGGCGTATGGTGTTTCATTGTTCTTTTGACCTTGTTCATTCTCTTCTACAGCGTCATCAGCTCCCGGGCTGTTATTATAGAGACTCGGACTTTTGCTTCCTCGATGATAATACAGGTAATGTGCTATCATCCATCCCTACCCTTTTTCTGAATCTCTATAAAGAGGGTGAATACTACGACCTATCTCAGATACCCGAGAGATATACCGGATACTCTGGCCCAGATGCCCATCGTATTTGGCGATCCATATACGAGGAGAACTGTTTCGGTCTCTCAGAGCTGAACCTTCTCAAGGCCAAAAATCCTGAGTTGGTTAGCCTTCCCGAGTCAATGACTGAGGTTCTCCGGGACTCTACCAGCGATACATGTCTGGAGAAACGAGTATACTATAAGGTCATATCGGGTAAGTCGGTTGGAAACACTTGAAAAAAAATGATACTCATCGTCTCCGTAGGCCTGCATGCATCCATCTCGACCCATATTTGCCTTGAATATCTCAATCAAACAACTGGAGAATGGGTAAATGCCGTTTGTTTCTACCAATCTTTTTGATCTGAGCCATTCCACAGGGTCCAAATCTGCAGTGCTTCGTCAATCGCATAGCTTCACATCCCGAACGATTGCAATACATCTACTTCAATACCGTATTACTATTGCGGGCAGTTGCGCGGCTTGGACCTTATCTATCTGCCTATGATTATTGCTCGACGGGAAACCACGAAGATGATGCAGAGACCAACCTCAAGCTTTCCCATGTCCTCAACATCGCCCAGAGAGCCGGCCAGTTCGACGAAACTGTGCTTTTCCGCGGGGAGAATGCCAACGTATGTCACTTGATATCCAGATTGTTCCTTTCTAACTGTCCGTAGGTTTTGAAGGAAGAGTTCAAGACCCATTTCCGCAATGTTTCCCAAATCATGGACTGTGTTGGGTGCGACAAATGTCGGCTCTGGGGAAAAATTCAGACGACTGGTGTCGCTACAGCGTTGAAGATCCTGTTCGAGATGGATGAGAAGGCTCTCGAGTAAGATTGGTTCATTTATTGTGAGATTCCGGCTGACATATTGCCATAGTCCAAGCACAAATTCCAACCTACTGCAGCGGTCGGAGGTCGTTGCACTGGTCAACACTCTCCATCGATTCAGTGAAAGTTTGGAAGCGGTCAATCAGTTCCGTAAATTGTGGTCTGATTCCACGGCTCAGGACGAGCTGATACACGAAGCTGAACGGGCTAGTGTCACACGCGTGAGTTTCTTCGTAACCAAGCATAAACGTCGCCATATAACTTGACTTCTTCAGCCACGGACATCACCAAGTCCGGTAGCTGGTCGTGAAGGCATAGATGGCGCTCGTATGACAGTCGCTGCATTGCTTCGAGTTTGCAAGGAAAGCACAGTTGGATGCATGGCGGTCCTCATCAAAATGTGGCTGAAGAGCTTCAATGCTGTTTCTTCAATATTTCGACCTTCGGGCAAGGAAAATGGACCTTCAGGAGGGAACTTTGGAGAGCTCTAAACGATATACATACAAGCATCAATAATGTAATACTATAAGATCAAGACTCGGATAAGATTTCAGTGCAACCCGATCATCGGACTCGGATGCTTCCAACGGAAATTTGAAATTGCGCAGTCTCGGTCACCCTTGTTTCTTTATTTCCTTTCTCCGCCCCTCCTTTGACCTTTTTGTCTGAGATTTCAATGAGCTTTATAGTTCTATGATTATCCTCGAAGACGACGAGCAACCTATTCTCCGGAAGAAAGACAATGTCGCTAGTCCGACTCTGCGTATTCCGGACCAGGCAACAGTCTCTGGGAGACCAACGTCGGTCTTGCCCGACTACGAGACCTCACAGGCCCAGCATATCTCCCCTACTCCGTCCTCGAGTACCTCAAGTTTACCTCCCCTCAAATTCAGACGAAGGGTCGTTTCCAGGTTCTGGCGGGCTGTTGGCATTGCTCTAGCAATTTATGTAGCGTTGAGCCTGGCCATTGGTGTTCCTTTTATAGTGGTCAGTTCAAAACTTCGGACCAAACTGCTGAGTTCATATCCGAGTAGAAGTTACTAAAAGCGAAGCATAAATTATTGTCCCCACCGCCATCCGGTGCTTGGGACGGTCAGACGCTTATGCTGGTCAATTCGGGTCTTCTTCCAATGGACGCATCGACTCGGTGTGACGATTGGGATTCAATGACAGATGGTCCTTTGTACACTTCGACGTATGTCCCTGTGTTTTTTCACTTTACTTTATTTCAATTTCTTTTGGGCAGGGCCACACATTCCTTCGACAAATCAGGCTCTCTGCTAATTCGGTCTAATGTTACCTCCCCGGACACGACGGGAATCACTGGGAACTTGTCAGTCTCATACAACACTGATCCTTCGGCTTCTTCCATCATTTTCTCTGTTTCATTTCACTCATCGACTGTCGACCTTCGCACAAGATCTCATGCCTGCTTCTCTACCGACGGTAGCGATAGAGGTCTAACCGTATATGTATGCATATTTTCGTCGCTTTCTTCTTTCTAACCATTCTTTAGCTTCCTGATAATGTACCAAGCACTGATAGATTAGATGTTTCCATCAATGTCCTCTTTCCACAAGCTGCCAAACCCTATGTGATGCAAGATTTTGCGACCATCTTGCCCCTGTTCTCTCACAACATAGGAACTCTTGATAAGACGATCTTCCAAGCTGTGACGATTCAAGGCGGGGGAGCAGATATCATCTGCGAAGTGAGTTACCATCTGATGGAATTGGAGATCTCACTGACTATCGCAGTCTCTCCAAGCCACCATGACGAGCGTTCGAGGCTGGTCTGCGTCTCTGAAAGGCACTTTTAATGTTACCAAAAGCCTAAAGCTCGACAATATTGAAGGGTAAGCGCAATGATGTCCTACACATTTACGAAACTGAGTGTTATTTTCAGACCGATTCTGGCCAATATCATTCTCGGCCGCGAAGACAGTGGCGATGATGATGACGATGATGACGACTGCCCACCTACGATCTTTGACCTGGGGACCGGGAATGAGTAAGCTAACAGGACCGCGATTCGAGAATCTACTCACAACCTACCTTTTTAGTCTGCTCGATGCCAATGTTACTCTACTGGCCCCAGGCCCAAAAGTTCACCATTTCGTTGGCGATGTGTCGAATTTTGGAGCGCCGATATCGTTGAATGTAGTTCATGACCGTTCGACACCCGCTTCACCTACGCAGCTTCGCGTCTACAATAATCAAGCCGAGACGAATGTAACAATGGATCACAAATACTTTGGAGCCTTTGACGTTCAGACCAAGCTTTCTGCTATGACGGTGAAGCATTCTGAAGACCCGTCTGCAGATCCAACGGGTCAAAAGAGGATCAGGACGCTAAAAGTAGATCCAAGTTCACCGATACGGACTCGGGGCTGGATAGGATGGGGTGCAAGGCCGATGATTTGGGATCCAAGTCAGGGTATGGTGACGGTCGTTTCGTCTCTTAGTCCGGTATTGTTGCGCTTAGGACGTTGATACTTGTATTTATTTCGACTGTAAGATAGCACTTTACAATGTATTCCTGGAATATTAATCTTGCTTGGCGTACTTAACTTGGCTGAGTGAGCCCGAAAAACTGCTGACATGAGATTCGTAACGGATTCGTCAACGTCGATTGCGTGCTTCTTCATCATCCTCGACCGCGAAAGGTGCTATCATATAAGAGCGTCATGGCTATTCAAATTGTGCAATTCAACCTTTCGGTCCATAATGTCCAACTCTCCCCATGGTGGTATCCTCAAGGTCAGTGCTGACGTTTATGAAAACCGTCAACCTAACCTTGATTTAGGACCTTGTCGCGAGAGATGCCGAAATTTCAACCCAATTGCGGGATGAAGCACAAACTCTGCCAGATATCATTCTCACTGAAGTGCGTCGTTGTCTCTTCTTGGATTTTTGTTGGCTGATTCAGTATACAGCGCCAACTCTGCGATCTCGAGCTGATCATAAATGGAGGTTTCAGTCCTCTTGAAGGATTCATGAACGAAGCTGATTATAAAAGGTATGTCTCTCTGATCAGTACAAGAATCGTACTGAATATTGTCCAGTGTCGTCGATACTTTACGGCTAGCTGACGGTGCTCTCTTCCCTATGCCGATTACATTAGATGTCTCGCAGAAAGATATCGATAAATTATCTATTGCTCCAGGAGCACGAATTGCTCTTAGAGACCCTCGAGACGATCAAGCTTTGGCTATCATTACAGGTTCGTCTCTCCATCTCGTTCGTAGACTCTGGCTGAAAAGGAGATAGTCGACGATATCTACCGGCCGGACCACGTTAAAGAGGCAATAAAAGTCTTTGGGGCAGACGATCCCGCACATCCTTCAGTTTCCTATCTTCACAACAAGGTTCAGGACTTTTACATCGGTGGAAAGGTCCAGGCTATCCAGGCGCCAACTCACTTTGATTATGTCGCCCTTCGATGTGAGTTTGATGTCTCCCCAGGTGGTTCATCGGCTGAATTATTCTAGTTACTCCGGCCGAGTTGCGGTCCCATTTCAAAAAGCTCTCTTGGAGAAAGGTCGTCGCTTTCCAGACGAGGAATCCTATGCATCGGGCGCATCGAGAACTTACTGTTCGTGCTGCTCGTCAACGTCAGGCGGTCCGTCCGATCTTTGTGAATACCAATGAAAGCTAACAGACTTGTAGAATGTGCTGATACATCCTGTGGTAGGCTTGACGAAACCTGGAGATGTTGACCACTATACTCGAGTTCGCGTTTATGAGGCCATCATGGCAAAATACCCAAACGGAATGGGTCACTTGGCTCTTCTTCCCTTGGTACGTGGTCTTACATCATTCGAAGACATTCATTTATTCAAAATACAGGCCATGCGTATGGCTGGACCTCGTGAGGCGGTTTGGCACGCCATTATCCGGAAAAACTTTGGAGCGACGCACTTTATCGTCGGCCGTGATCATGCTGGGCCAGGGAAGAATTCTCAAGGTCAAGATTTCTATGGCCCGTACGATGCACAAGACTTGGTTACCCAGTACCACGATGAACTGCAAATCGAGATGGTACCTTTCCAGCAGATGACTTATCTCCCATCCACGGACGAATACCAGCCGGCCGATGAAGTCCCAAAGGGTGTACAGACTCTCGATATCTCTGGCACCGAACTCAGAAGACGATTAAAGACTGGTGCTCCCATTCCCGATTGGTTCAGTTACGAGTAAGTCACTGTTATCTTTGACTTGACCGATGTTTAATTCTGGAACAGCGCTGTCGTCAAGACCCTTCGAGAAAGCTACCCTCCTCGTCATAAACAAGGTTTCGTCTTGTTTTTGACTGGATTACACAACTCGGGCAAGAAGCGGATAGCCAAGGCTCTTGAGACTGCTCTTAATGAGCAAGGTGGACGTAGTGTTTCGCTTCTTCTCGGAGAAGACGTACATCATGAGCCTTCGTCAGGTTTGCTGCTTTTCTTTCTTGGAGATTCAGATACTGACGATTTTATAGAACGAGGGCTTTCATCTCTGGAGAGATATCAGAGCATACAACGAATAGCTTTCGTTGCAGCAGAACTTACAAGAGCTGGGGCTGCTGTCGTGGCCGCCCCAACTGCTCCCAGCGAACAGTCGCGACAATCGGCGAGAAATACTGTCGTGCAATCAGGTGGCGCAGGTGGAAATTTTTACCTGATTCATGTCGCGACACCGCAGGAGCACTGCGAGAAAACAGACCGAACCGGGCTTTACGCCAAAGCTCGTAGCGGGGTCATCGAAGGTTTCCCTGGAGTCGATACAGTGTTCGAAGAGCCATCGCGAGCTGATCTGACTGTCGATGTCACTACTCAGAGCATTCCAGAGATTGTACACAGTGAGTCTTGATCTCTTTCATTCGTTTGCTGAATCTAATGATCTATAGGCATCGTACTCTTATTGGAGACGGCTTCATTGTTATAGAGTTTAAATGTAGACCTAGATTATGACGCGAATATTGTACTTTTTTTTGGTAAAAATCACATCGCCGTGTGGCTTTCAACGAGGAGAATCCTTTGGTCCTTCTCCGAAGGCCGTACATGGACGGGCAAGCTTTGTTAACTGGAGAATACTGAGAATGCTGTGCGAGGTCAACTAAAAATAGAGAAATGACCTCCGCGAGCCGCCGTTAGCCTCCGGTTTTTGACGTTTGACAGGTCGACGATCGAGAAACGTGATGACGCACGGACCACTGTCAACCGCCAATTTTGGGTATAAGTACTGGGCTCGATTTCAGTTATTCCCCATCCAATTTGGACCCAGAACAGCTTTGCTCTCTACTCGCCCTCTAAATCTTAACGCTACCCCAACGATCTTTACTCCACTACACATTCATTCATAACAATGCCTTCTTTCGCTCAAACCATTCCCGTCGCTGCTCTCGTCGCTGCTGCTCTCGTCGCCGCTGGACCTGTTCCTCGCCAGGATGGAGTTTCCACCACCGCTCAGACCCAGAACCAAGCTCAGATTCAGGTTACCGTATGTCGCTATCTTTCGCTTTTATCATCATGGTCTGACTTTTTCTCTAGAACCAAAACTGTCTTTGTTCCCTTGGCGGCATCATGGTCCCCGTCGAGCAGGCCATGGCCAACGCGTCCAATGTCGACAAGTGCATCTTCCAGGGTCAGCCTCTCAGCGGTGCTCTGCTTGCCAATTTCCTGCAGTACCTCCAGTCGAAGGGCAACACAATTGTCTTGATTATCCCTTCTTCTTCTTCTCCCGCCGGATTGACTGGAAATGATCTCCGTCTCGCCAACCTCGTCAAAGGTGCTGCCACTGGTGCTCCCAACGTCGCGAACAGCAATTCTCTTCCCAACGTCGTCTCTGGCACGACTAGCCCTGTCAAAAACACTGTCGCTGCCGTCGACGGTTCTCCTTCCTCAGTCGACGGTACCCTGCGAACTGTTGGCACCATGACCAACAATGCTGTCGCCGCCGTTAATCCCGCCGTCGCCGCGACCAACAATGTTGTCGCCGCCGTCAATCCCGCCGTCGCCGCGACCAACAATGTTGTCGCCGCCGTCAATCCCGCCGTCGCCACAACCCACAATGCTGTCACCGCCGTCAATCCCGCCGTCGCCGCGACCAACAATGCTGTCAGCACCGCCGTCGCTCCCATTGTGGCTCCCGCCGTCGGCGACGTCGCTTCCGTTGTAGCCTCGGTCGCTGGGATTATTCCCGACGCGACTGATAATGTCGTGGCTCCCATTGTTCCCATTATTTCTGGCGGTTCCCTTCCTACTGTTTCAGTTGACAACGACGATGCTCTGCGAACTGCCAACAATGTTATCGCCACGACCAACAATGTTGTCACCGCCCTCAATCCCGCCGTCGCGTCGAATACTGCAGTAACTGCTCCTGCCTTGGTCAACGGTGCCTTACAAACTGTTGGCGCCGCGACCGACAATGTTGTCGGAGCGGCTTCTCTTACCTGTTCCGACAACAATGTCCCGTTGGATCTTTCCAAGGTCATCAGCGATATTTCTACCGTCGTCGACAAGTGCACCACCTCGGACGGCCAAGTTTTCACAGGCAACAACCTCGAACGTCTTCTGAACGGTTTACGGCTTGGCGTCCCGTTGAAAACCGTTTTGGCTGGACTCTCTTCTTCCGGTACCTCTTCCAATGGCGTCACAGTTTCTCTCGGTTCCAACACGGCTGGTAGCATTCCTGCTTCGAATCCTGTCGACTTGAACCGTATCATCGAGCCTATCGTCGGCGACGTTGGAGACCTCCTTGGCATGCCTCAAGTTCCTTCTGTCCCAATTCCTTCTGTCCCTGTTGTAACTGTTCCAGGCGCAACTGTTCCAGGCGCAACTGTTCCAGGCGCGACTCTTTCCGATCCTGCTCAAATTCCTAGTCCGACTCTTCCAGACGTGACTATTCCAGACGTCCCAGCTCTTCCAGACGTGACTATTCCAGGCGTCCCAGCTCTTCCAGACGTCGGCCAGACAGTTGATCGAGTTCTTCCTTCCACCGCCGACCCTGTCGATACCGAACCTGTCACCGGCGCGGTTAAGCCCATCGTGGATGGCGTCGACACCATCGTTGACGGCCTTGACGATGATCTCAACGCCGACCGTGTCTTTACAAAGCCCATTACTCACATTGGAACAACTGTCTCGACGACACCGACCACCTGTACCGAAAAGTCTCGTCAACTCCAGAAGAAGCTCCAGAAGAAGATCGACGCTGCCAACAAGAAAGTGAAGAAGCTTGAGGCGCAGCTCAAGAAGAAATGCAAGGTCGTTCAAGGTGCATCACAATCAAGTCGCATCGCCGCAGGAGAAGATTTCAGGCAGCTTCAAGTAGACGCAGGGGCTGATGAAGAGAACGGTGTCAATGCGAATATTGAGGATCGTCGCAGCCTGGATGATTTGGAATAGGTTTTTGCTTTATATTGTAACTAATATTTATTGTAATACATTTCTTCTGGGTTCAATTTCTTCGAGTGAGCACGCAATTTGAGTATGAATCGGATCATCTCTCACCCTTGAACGACTATGAGAAGAGTCCTTGTTATTGGAGGTGGTGCAGCAGGCCTTGTTTCCCTTCGAAATTTGCTTCAGTTGGGAGAATTTGATCAGGTGGAACTGGTTGAGCGTAGAGATGATGTCGGCGGAGTCTGGTTCAGAATTTTTTATCATCATCCTCATCGACAACCTCTGATGACAAGTTTGCAGGTATCTCGACGATCCTAAATCATCCAGTGGTCCTCGTTGGCCTTCGCCAGCGTATCCTGGTCTTGTCGGAAACGTCCTTCCCAAATATCTCTCTTTTGCAGGTTCTCCATTTCCTAGTCCTCCAGATCCCAATCAGCCTTTTCCAACCCTCTCAGAGACGCACGATTATCTCAAGGCTTTTGCTGCTCCTTTGAGTGCTCATATTCGACTCAACACAGAGGTCACCAAGGTTGAAGAGCTTGTCGATGGATGGAAAGTGCAGCTCAATGATCATGTTCAAAACCAGATAAAAGAGGAATTCTGGGACGCTGTGGTCGTTGCAGTCTGCTGGTACGATAATCCAGTATGGCCCGAGACTGAAGGACTGGACCTTTTGAGAGAGAAAGGTCTCGCGAAACATGCAAATCTCTGGCGCGGTCCAGCAGGATCCGAGGACAAAGTACGTTTATCCTTTTATATGATATCTCGAGGATTAATGGTTTCTAGCGAATCCTAGTTCTAGGCAATGCAAACTCGTCCAACGATATTGCAGCTCAGCTCGTTCCGGTCGCCAAAACTCCAGTGTATCGAAGCATCCGACGTCCAGCCTTCTTCAATTTCGTCAGTCTTCCTGATGAAAACATCATCGACGTTGCTCCGGTCAAAAAGTACATTCTCATCGATGGCAAAGTCACTGCGATACTCCAGGACGGCACCGAAATCACTGACATTGACGAGGTCCAAGTGGGCACTGGATACCGGCCCTTTCCTTCATTCGTTCATGTTATAGATCCAGCGACAAAGCGTCTGGTCTCCCTCATGTCGTCCGAGATAACTCCTCATCGGATCCCATTCCTTCACCGTTTAATTTTATACTCGTACAATCCGACTTTGGCCTTTATCGGCACGGCAGCCGTATCTTTCACACCTTTTACAATCGGAGATGTAACGAGCACCTGGTTGACGCTGGCTTGGACTGGGGAAATTCCTTATCCAGCGACGCCAGAGGAGCGACTGCGGTCAGAGACTGAACGATTGGAAGCCGTAGAGAAGGTTCGTTCGGAGACTGACAATCCTTCGTCGTTGCAGGTCTATGGAACCTTGGGGGCCTATGAAGAGGAATATGCTGGTGGACTAAAGGCCGATATCGTCACAGCTCGCCCAGAGCTGGATAAACGATTGCTCGACTGGAATGAGAATTCTAGGTTGGAGAGGGACACCATGTATCCGCTAAAGAGACAGGCGCTGGAGTATTCGAAGAATAAACAGACTAGATAGAAGAAACTGTAGATATGTAGAAGAAACCACCAGAGTTGTTCAGCATTGGCCTTTGAAATCAACAATGCACAACAACGCGTCAACAAGTGCTTTCTTTCCGCTACGATGTCCGTGCAGATTGGAATTCTACCCGCTGGTATGCAGATATTTTTCTCCGTGTATGATGCTCAACGTTTGGATAGATTTCCTACAGTCGTTGTCCCAGAACATCAACGGTCGATTTCTACGTCTGCCTCATCCACGAACCGGTAAGTTTTCAAATATACCTATTCATTTCTCTATTCATCTCTCTCAGGACTGCCGGCGCTGTTCGTTCCACACGGTTCAGACCAGATTCTCGAAGTCCAGGCTGTAGACCCCGTCAATCCAAGGTCCTGGTTCATAGGCCAAAATGTTGTCGCTGGTGAGCGTGTTTTCTGGCTGAATAGCTGCATCTGACTGTCCTAGATGGTAAACTCGTTGTTTTCACGCGTATCGACCCAGCCTTCCTCCTTATTCCCATCCTACAAGCTCTGGCTCCAGCGGTAAGACGATTTTGTAGACGTGTCTCTCGCTCCTGAGCCTTTGTACAGAATGGTTCACCAGGGAACTTTCGACAGGCTGATGAGATGCTAGAGGATGCTGCGAAGAAGATTGTACAACAATCCGAAACGGACCCTAGCACCCAATTGACGCTTCACGACATAACCAAATTTACCTTGTTGGACTGTTCTGTCAAGGCGTTGGGCAGAATATGTGATGTCAAAGGTGTGGTTTGTTCATATCACAATGCAGGGATTCCTAAAGGTCGTCCTAGAAATCACAGATGACATTGTGGTTTACCGATTTTCTCAGTCAAAGGCGGTGGAATATCTTCGACGCAAAGTCGAGCGGCTAGCTACACCAGAACTGTTTGAATCCTCACGAACACTAGTGCGAAATCTTGCAAAGGACGGGCTGATGGAAGACGGAAAAGAAGATTTATTAAAAGGCAAGTCTGGATAATGTCTTTGTGAATCATACATGCTCACAGCGTCTCCAGTTGCTCGAACGCGTGCAAGCTGCGATCTTCTCTCCCAATATCTCTCTTCAACACTCTACCAGGCACTACTGGCATCATACGAGTATGTGCTTCTTCCTTTCCATATCAATCTGACGCCCTTTCAGCTTTTCCGAGCTGGACAAATACATGTCAGACCTGAATGCCGCACAGGCTCCCCTAGGCGAAAGCAGTTCCAAGAAAAAAAAGAAGACTGATGCTGCTGCACCGGATACCAAGAAGAGAAAGGGGGCAAAACCATCGCAAGGAGTGGAAAAGCTGAAAAAGGCCAACGTGAATGGAATGTCAAAGCTGTCGAGCTTTTTCAAAAAGTCGTGAATTATGGATATGTATTATAGTGGTATATAAGATATGAGATGAAGCGATTGATTAACCGTGTTGCAAGGAATTTGTAAGTGGTATATAAGATATGAGATGAAATGATTGATTAATCGTGTTGCAAGGAATCTGTAGTTGAATAGGGATGTGGAATGTAGGGGATCTGGTGACCGTGACGAGAAAAGCTGGAAATTGGAGAAGGATGTCGGTCGGGCTGTGGCGAGTCGAATGACTGCGACTCGACGCTATATGTTGAGAAAGAGCCACTGGAGCCGGACGAAGAGCTATCTATGCCATAAAAGTATGGCTGTGGATGAGACGGGTAAGTCGGATATTGGTCGAATGGACTATCTGGGGAAGAGGTCAAGGACCGCGAGGGTTCGTCGTAGAAATGAGGTTGATAAGGGAGCTGAGCTGTAGCTGGCAGCGTCGCCTGAACCAAAGCTGGTGGTGTATTCGGTGGAGAACCGTACAGATATGCCGGCTCTAATGGTGGCGGCGTCAAAGGAATCGAAGGTTCCCTTGTAGGCTCTCGCTTTGTAGCTTTTATAGCTTTCCTAGTTGAGAGACCTTTGCCACTGGATGAACCTGGTAGATGTATGCGGTAACTGAAAGACAATGAGTCTGCTTCGAGTCAAAATGAAACTAGACTGACTGTTGCTGCAGGTTATCCCGTCTCGAGCACTTGATCTCACAGCCAGGAAAAGCTAGAAACGGGGACTTCAGATGAATGAGTGATTCAAAGACAAAAAAACTCACGACAAGGATATTTTCTTTCGCCAGAGTGAATGAGCGAGTGCCTTCGCAGATGGCCAGACGTGGTAAATCCTTTTTCACAAATCGGGCAGACGTGCTTCTTCTGCCGGGGAGCGTACTGCTCATCGCCAAGATATGACCTGCTGCTACTGGTGGCGCGAGGCATGATGTTGAAATGTTTGATACCGGGGACTTGTTTGTCTTGGCCTCGATTCATCTGGCTCACCAAACGACTTGGGAAAGAGTTCAGAGCTACCAGGATGGAGATATTGAGGCAGTATCTATTCTTTCATTATTCAACCTTCAAATTATTCGAATAAAAAAAAAGCATCCGAATTGCATCCGTGACGGCTTCGGCTAATTCCAGTTCTTTCTGCAACCACCACCATGTCCGCAAAAGAATTTGTGGATCGCGCAATCCAGTGTCCTTCACCTCAGCAACACGATATCCAGCCAGTTATCGACAATGAGCGCGTCGAATCGCGTCGACCTGCCGTACAAAAATTCCATTTACCTTATAATAAACCTCCTTTTTCTACCCCAAGCAACCGTATTTCTTCTCTTCCAGAAACTTCCTCACCTCACAGACTCAATTCAGCGCGCATCTCTTCGTTACCTGACCGAATTCCGGTCAACGTCGACAACAGCGTTGAACATGTCGAATCGTCCACAGACGGAACTTGTAGCATGTCTTTCAGCAGTGCCAGTCGTTCTCGTATTTCTCTTCCTCGTTATACCCAGACACCGTCACCGCCTTCTTCTCCAGACTCTGTCATGATTATCGGTACAGATAATTTCTTTCGTCCAAGGAAGCCTCAGGTGTGCCCAGATGATGGTATGCGCTTTTTTCCGGGATTATCAGTTCATTTACCGTCGCTTTAGGCTGGGTCGACTGGGCGAATTCACCTCCAAAGCCTATCCCTGCTCTTCATGGTCCTTTGTCCCTTCCATATGCGCGTTGTCCTTCGTGAGTCAATTAGCCCCTTTCCAAAAATTTGAAAATACTGACTGGTTTCAGTGGTGCCGAGGGAACCATCGTCGAAGGCGAAGACCTCAGCCGCATGATTTGGGGTCTAGGTCTCGACGATGCAATTCCGAAAATCAATTCGACTCAGACCAACAAACCTTTCTCTTCACAGCCAGCTTCAGGAACCGCATCCGAGAGTCGCCCCAGAGCGCCTACTCGTTTTGATGAGGTGATTACACTCTCTCAGGACCACCTTTTCCATCCTAGCTCAGCCTTACCACCTCGTCCCATCGTCGGAGACACAAATTTCTCCAACCGCTTTGAACATCTGAACAATGGGTTAGGACTAGATTGGCAAACCCTTCAGCGTCTCAGTATCAATAATCCTCCAAAAGCGCAAACCATTCTAAAATCTTCAGCCCCAGCTTTCGTACCTGCAAGTCAAGGTCTCGAGTCACATCCTCGGATTTTTATAGAGCCTCGTCATGGCCAGTCTATCGCACCTTCTCGTCCAATGTCCGCTTTAGAGCTGGCTCGGCAGTATCAAGCCAAGCAGCTAGCTCGAGCAGCATCGACGCTTCCTACTCCTCCGAATTCTGCCTCTCCGAAATGGACTGCTACATTCAATGACCCTTTCCCTCAGTCGAAAATTGATCCGTTTGGACCAGGAGATTTCCTTGACGAGTTTTATCCCAACAGATATGGTGCCGCCGACGACGAATTCGGAGATTTCGTCCATGAAAACATTATTTACCCTCAGAAAAAAATCACTTCCTCAGTTCGCTCCTTACAACGTCCATCCGAGTTTAATTTCCGCGACAACTACAACTATGAAACCGAGCTCGCCCATAGTTATCCCGGACCGCCTCCCAATAGCCCATTGCCTCCGATTCCCAAAGCATCACATCACGATTTCAGAAATCGGATGAAAGCTGCAGCGAGGCTAGAGGAAGATCCTGCTTCGCCTCCGGGACTTGTTCTTCATTCTGCTCCTCCTTTGACTCGTCAGCCTCGCTCTATTCCTTTTGCACGCATGATGCAGCGTCGTCTTTCTGCCGTCCCAGAAGAAGAAACTTTTACAGAATCACAGACTCCTGCACCTCTTCAGCGCGATAACTGGCTCAGAGGCCCCAGCTCTCCTTCGAATCCCTTCAGCAGCCGTCTTCCCGATATTTCCAACAGTGTCCATTCCAGAACCCCGAGTCCCGATAAAGCTCACAGACGCCCGTTGTCTCGAACCGGAAGGTCTGACGATGAAGACCCAGATTTGAAATGGAGAAGGTTGCCAACGACTGCGACTTTGGTAAAGAAAGATCGCTCTCGAACTCGTAAGGATGGTTCGGAGATCGTGGATAAGGAGAATGGCAGTACCTCCAAGACGGTTGAAGCAGGTCCAAAGAAGAAGAAGACGAAGAATAAGAAACCTGTTTTCGTGGAGAAGCCGGGACCGGTCGAAAACCATGATTTCTTCCCTCAGGTCAATCTCGAGGCCTGGCAATGATTTCCCTTCGCTTTCTGTTCTCGTTGCATTTTCCGCTCACTGTACACATCAGATAATTTCTCGCATAGCAAGCTTTCTCTAGTTTTCCCTTCATTCGCTACACCACATGTATCGCACTCTAAATCGCCATCGTTTGACTCTACCACGGTAGAATGGATCCATCCCAGACTACGAATCTAGCGCTGTCGTCGATTCCCAATTTGAGAATCAGATCGACCAAATCTTTCGCTCGAACTTGAGGTTGCTCTCCTCCGTCTCCAACTCTTTTTCCTATATCTGTGGCGACCCAACCGGGATGAAGGGGTACAACTACAAACCCTTCACCGCCTTGATTATTGAGCTCATTATGATATTGAACAGCCAACATGTTGCTGGCGGCTTTGGAGACACCTAGTCGTACAAGTCAGTCCGTCGCTCCTGGTAAGAAAAGCTAAGGTGGCACCATAAGGTCCTCCGAGACCGAATCGGCTCGGTGAACGTTGTTTCTCCAGTGAACCACTCTGAGAAGACATGATAATGATCTTTTTCTCTTTTCCATTCCTCAATGCTGGAAGAAGCGCCTGGACGACTCTATGGGTCCCCAATGTGTTCGTTTCAAAGTATTCGCGCAATCTTTCTACTGGCGTCGAGAGCAATTTCTCTGGACCTCCCATTCCAGCATTAACGATCAGAATGTCTAGTTCTGGAATCTGAGAAGCGACAGAAGCCACAGAGACGTCGTCCGTGATATCGACGTTGATTGTCTGAATGCTGCTGGATAAAGATCCTACAGGATCGCTGCGAATCGCGGCAATCACATCTACTCCAGGACGCGTGTCAAATTCGTTGGCCAGAGCGAAACCAATGCCTCTAGAAGCACCCACTACCAGGATTTTTGGCATGGTGAGCAAAAGACAGCGTGACCTTGGTCAAAATGTACAAGCAATGACGTTCAATTTGAGAGCAGCAATAAGTTACAAACGGCACTATCGAGACTCAAGCTGACCCAGCACCTCTCCACCATCTGACGACCCCATCTTCTCCTCCAGTTACAAAGGCGCCATTCATTCCAGGTGCTGGCGCTGTCGGCCGCCACGAGACAGACCAGACTTCACCGGTATCCTGAATTGTGGAAACAGCTGCTCGAGCACCGATGTCCCAAACTTTTACGGTTTTGTCTGCGGATCTGAAGCAATGTTTAAAAGAGCTATTCGCTGAGAGAGAGAGAGAGACTCGCCCTGATAATGCAAGCCGAGCATCTGGTGAGATATCGGTGCTCAAAACCCAGGAAGAGTGACCACTAAGAGTTGCAACGCTGCCCCCAGACGAAGTCCGGACATCATGCAGAACCAGTCGTTTATCCTCTGAGGCACTCAATAGAAGCTTTTGAATACAATGAGAAGCTGGATCCAAAATAAATCTGTCACTCACATTGCCATCTGCAGACCAAGATAAGGCTCTGACAGCCATAGCATGGGACGTGAAAGTTGTCTGTAGAGCACTCGACTCGACATCGAACATGAAAATCTGGCCAGTCTCTGAAGACAATGCTATTCGCTTGCCATCCGGACTCTATAAAGGTCATCAAGGACTGGGCACAAGATCAACGGAAACCTCACATGAGAGCAATGCATTCCGAATTTGTTTCTTCCAGAAGAGAGCACCGAGATGCGTTCACCAAAATTATCGGGTTGAGCGGAGTGAATCGTAACATTTCCTGAACCGCCAGACGACGCGTATGTCGTGCCATTTTGTGGATTGAGGGAAGCGGTCCATGCTAGAATGGGTTTTAGACCTGAAAAACGCTGAAATCGAACGTACAAGGTTCTGACTCGTCTCCAGATCTCACATAGCTCTCGAATTTCCCAACAATGTCGCCCGTCTCGAGGTCCCACAGACAAGTGAGCCCTGTGGTCGAGTTGAGACAAAGCTGTGGTCTCTGTGGATTACCGCACCTTCTATAGAGTTGTAGAGAGCAAGTTTTCCGTCTTTTGATACAGAGAGGGAGACCAAGGCCAACGTATGAGGTGGTGGATGTTCGATTTGCGAGGGTTGACCTGTCGCCGATGCCCACTGTTTGATGGAGCCATCTGCTGAAATCGATACCACTTTATCTGTGGCAGTCCATTCTAGTCCCCAGACCGCATCGCCGTGAGCTTGTAGAGCGTCAAATAACGCAACAAGGGCGAAACCAAGACTCACCTTCTGAGCAATCTCTTGCATGCAGAAAAGCGATACTCTGGCGGCCTTCATCAACCTAGTTCCTTCCAGAGCTGTAATGTTCCCTTACCATGCTTGGTGGACGCGTCTGTCACGTCGCTGATGTCGTCAAGTCTGAGAATATTTTCTCACAGAAAAATAAAGTACACAAGTCGGATTTACAATTCTTTCTTCTTTCTTCTGTCCAGTTAGTAAATATCTTCATAGTCGTCGGGCACTCCCAGGAATCCTCGAATATCTGCGCTTGTTACATTCCCATTTTGCCGAACGAAATACGATAAGATGATGCCAAAATTATCTGGTCTTTCGTGTCAAATCATGCAATACGGAGCAGCAAACTTCACAAACCAGTCCAACGAATTGCAGCTTCTTTCGACAAAGTAACAGCGCGTCGTGTTTCTTCCACCTTGACGGGGTTGCAATCACCATAGGCCTTGAGCTCTTCTTCCAGTTGGGTAAGTTCGGCCTTCAGAGCAGAAAGCTTTTCCAGAGACTGAATTCTTTCTTCCTGCAGAAGTGGTTCAGGAAATGCTGGTAATACGAGACCAAGGTACATACCGATTCCGGTCTAAGCTCCTTTTCTGTAGCGATATATTGTCGGATTTCCTCGAGTTGAGCCTGATTGTTAGTACGAGCTTCCTTGACGGTATTCAGTCGTCCTTGGAGCTAGAAGATATTAGTGTTGAACAGGACAAATATATGGGACGTACAACGGCACCCTGGTGTGAAGGAAAGCTCCAAAAGACTTCGGTCGCTCAGATCTCCCCATAAACCAAGGGAGGCGCGCATATACGTACAGTTTGACGAGCCGATTTTATCCGCCTGAACCAGTCCGTCGTCGACAAGGGATTGTAATACTTCCTTTACGGATTGTGACACTATGAACAGGTCAGCCGGAAATCTGCAGCGGATTCGTTGCATACCGATGCCTTTCATCTTGGGGCCAAGCTTCTCCAGTTCTTTGAGCTGTAGAGATTATCAGCATATTTACTCATTGGTTTAAACGAGAAAATACCTGATAAAAGTCCTTGGTTTCATGGAAGATTTCCAACAGCTTGGACCGCTTCTCCTCCGCAGAAAGACCTCTTGGCGCCTAAAGTCCAAGTTGGACATGAGCAAAAACATTATTCTCGAGCTCACCATAATTGTACGACTACTACGAGTTAAGACGCGTTACGTCACGTGCATTGACTAACCCAGATGAAAGAAATTCACAATATGCCAGATGACTGTGCTATTATAGATATGGGTCCATGAACTGAGCAAAATGTAGAATCAATACATGCGGCTTGAAGGGTATGGACGAATAAAGTATGAGTATGTTTCCAAAAAAAACAGCAGGAAATGATTTGCAGCGCAAATCACCGGAGAAGATCAATGCGCTGCTCGCTGGAAGGATACCGATATGCAACGAATTCCGGATCCTGAGAGACCAATTCTTCCAGCGCTTTTCGAGAGGTAACTGATATTCGTGGCCCGGCACTCAGAGCACTGTGCCTCGACGTTGAGGTTGCATAAATATCTTCTGCTACGTCGGACCCAGAATATCGCATAGACGGGAACTGATGTGCAACATTGTCTGCAACAGGCTCTGGAGCAGGCGGTGATCGTTTCAACAAAGACGATAATCCAAACCTGGATTTTCGCTTCGTCGGTGTCGGTGAAACCACAGGTCTTGGTGGGTGCATGGTAGAAAGATGTAATGACCGACGTGAATTGCCAAATTCATCGTAATGCATTCCGAATTCTTTCGGTGGTGCTTCGAGGGCCGGACGAGAAGTCAAACCCCCAAACGATTGACGTCTGGTATCAGAATTGCGAAAGGGAGCCTGTGGAGGTAGAAAATCGTGGGCTGTTGCAACACCGACGGGAGCTCTTCGAGTGTCAAAAGTGTAAACAGTCTGGGGTCGATTGTCTGTACTGATCGGTGACTGCCGCAGCTGATGGTCTGAAGGTAATGGAGGAAGCGATTTTTCTCTCAAAGTCATCATATTGGTGGGAAGATTGGTGACATTCGGGAGAGGTGAAGGCTGAGATGTCCGTCGTCGAATGTCTGGCTCTGATGTCATGGGAATGACATTCTTCATGCCCAGAGCCTGGCTTTTTCCAATGGTGTCTTCGTCGTTGAACAAATCTTGATCTTCGTAATTTCCACTGTGCTTTCGCACTTCTATGTCAAAGTCAGGACCAGAGGGACGTGACGAGACAGGAGAAGGAAGCAGACTGGACTGGATGGTGGATAGAGACATACCAGAGGACATGCCGCCTAATTTGGGCGATGTAAGAGAAGGAGTAGAAGCATGTCGACCGCCTTCACCTGGTCCACGATTAACCAAATAAGAAAGTGGCGGTGGAGGTGCCAGTGGCCCATCATCATCTGTTCCCATTGACCTTACGTCCTCTTTCCCGCTGCCTTCTTGTCTGGATCGAGTCACAAGATGCCAGATTTTGGCCAGACCCTTCTTCTTCTTCTTGGGCTTTCCCTCTGAGACTCGAGACTGACGAGACTCTATTGGTTCCAAATCAGTCCACAGTTGACTCCGCCGTGCAGAACTGAAATCCATGGCCGATTGCGGTTGATAACCGTATTGGGCTTCTCGTTGAAGAGCCACGCTAGAAGATCAAGTCAAGTCCAAGCTAAGAGACAGGAAGATCAGGACTAACTGCATATCCACCATACTGCCTGACATTCCAGAAGGTGCCAAACTATCCTGGCTTCTCCAGCGATCTCTAAAGTTGCCAATACCAAGGAAGCGGGATCTTCGGGGTGAAGGTGATCCCAGACTGTGAACATCTGAAAAGGAAGCCTGAGATTGTGCACGAGGTAGGTTCGACCTATCCACAGGTGCTGTTAACACACTGAGGGGTCGTGCCGAACTCGGAGATGAATAAGGAGAATAAGGCTGAAGCCCTAATCCATCTGGAATGAGGCTCTGGGTCGACATCAGCGAGGTGACATCGATTCCAGAACTGCGTGAAGATTTTCTCGCTCGTCTCTCTTCTCTTCGCCGACGCTCCCTGGCTTCCCGCTCCTCTTTACGGACATCGACATGCTCAACAATCATGCCATTCTCCAGCAATGTCACGTCCCGGGAAAGAGATTTATTGTGAGCACCCAAAGTTGGGGAAATTGGCGATTTGATCCGAAGACCACCGACATCGTCGGGAGCAGCAGTAGCACCAGTATCGTAGGCTGACATCCGTAATTTAGAGTATGCATCTCTCATTTTGTTGTCGAGCTGTCTGGCTTCTTGAGTAGCACGAGCATGAGCAAGTGCTTCAGCCTCGAGCAGTGTTCGCTGCGATTTGAGATAGCTTTGCAAAGTTTGCTGTCGAGAAGCAGGCTCGCGAGGATTCTGAAAGTCAAGTATGAGGGTGATGTGGACCAAGAAAGAATCGAACGAAACGTACCACACTCAGCCAAATTTTGAGATTCTGTTCTGTTAACATACCGCCCTTTGATCGTGGTCTATTTGGGTCGGTAGAGGAGACGATGCCTGTTGCTTCTTCCTCAGCCTCTCGTCTTTTAAGGTCTTCGAAATAAGCATCACTCTCTCTCTCCCAAATGCCAGGCGAAGTGACATCAACGTCGGCCATATCTTGATCGCGCATGGCACACTCGACACAGATTTCTTCTGGAGGTTGCGGTGGAACTCTAGAGATTATCGGAGTCATGGCAGCAGTTTGGTTGATGTAAATGGGCTGCTGAGGATATGCCCGCTGTCGGGAAGAGACTGGGGGCTGATAGCCTGGCGAAGCGGATAATGGCATGATTGCAGGAATTGAATTAGAGGTTCCGCCAATTCCAGCAGCTGGAAGAGATGGATGACGAGGAGCTGAAGGAAGAAGGGCGACTGGTTCCGCTGGGGTAATCGGTTGTCGAGGGGTCTGAGGTGTACCACTTCTGCTTCCAACAGTGCCCAAAGCCTGTCCCATATCCTCTTCTTCTGATTCCGGCGACATAGGTCGCTGTTGAGGTCCGTCTTCCAGGCTGTATCTCTCTACTACACGCCTGGGAGACTCGGCAGGTAGTGAGTAGGAAATTGCACTACGAGACTGTTCTGAAGCAGAAGGCTGATTATTAGTATACTCTTGCCGCTCAGTTGAAGCGGTGGTAGGCGGCCCAGAGGTTTTTCTTGGGGCTGAGCTTTCACCGAGTCGGTCCAAGGATGTTCTATCAGGAGAAGCGACTGTACGCTGGTTGATTCTCGTTGTAGGAGATATTGATGGATAACGGTTGTCCCGAAAGTCAAGCTCAGTCATTATTGCCTGAGAAAAGCCATTTGAATGGAGACTGGGCCCAGCGTCGTTTCTCGGAGCATACTGCAATGTCGCCGCCATTTGTTGGTCAGGGACAGCCACAGTAACTCGACGCTGTCGTCTATACAAAGAGAGCCCAGCGGCAGTTATCGGGAGAGAGGTCGCTGTATCGTTGGTTGTGGAAGTAAAAGGCGACCCTTTGCTACTCTGGGGATGGGATCATCACGCGCTGACTCGTTTGGTAATTCTTTCCCACAAGCTTCAACTACTACAAGTCTGTATATATATTACTTGCGGTACCTGGTCTCAGATTGAGCTGGTGCACTGTTCGTCAAAGATTGAAATCTCACCATAGCATAGCTTTTCTGCTACGACGCATCTTTCGTTGAAGCTGTAACATACCGTACAGCAGTGCCTCCGCCGTTGGCGGGCACCCAGGGACGTAAATGTCGACGGGGACTATGCCTGTAGCGCCACGGTTCAGCCGACATCCATGAGTAAAGCATAAATGAACTGACGGTCACATCCGCGCACCACCGAATAGGAATAATGATAATATCCACCACCATTGGCGCAAGAGCCCATTGAAATGACCCAGCCTGTAACGAGATTGATCAGTCAATTGTTTAGCAGAACAAAATCAACTGACGAGGTTCAGGCATTTGGTCGTACACCCGTCGTAGAGCTGGTGCCATCTTGTTCGTCAATGTGCCAGCAACAATCATAATATCAGACTGTCGAGGACTTGCACGGAAAACGACGCCTAGTCTGTCTTGGTCGTATCGTGCAGCAGCCATATGCATCATTTCGACGGCACAGCAGGCCAGACCTGTATTAAACAGTGAATTATAGAAAGAGCAATGTTTGTGTCAATATTACCGAACGTCATGGGCCACATGGAGCTCTGTCTGGCCCAATTGGCGACCTTGTCGAGCGTGGAAAGTACATATTCTGGATTTATTCAACGGCTGAAAGCATTTCGAATTCTAGCAAACGGACCTGCTTTATTCTGAGGAACAGCTAAAGTTGTGTCTCGTTGCGCAAGCAGGGTTATGGGCTGACTGGCAGAATTTGTTGAGGAGGGGATCGGAGCTTGATTCAGGGATATAGACGATGCGTGTAACGACCGGAATCCTGAATCTCGTCAATATTTCTGTCCAAGTTTGAGGGATGGACACCGACCCAAAAGAGGCGCGACTGGTCGGAGAGCAGCACGTCGTCCAGCGCCATTTACTGGTCAAAATCAACGACAATGATTCCCATCATAAAGATACGACGTTACCTGCAGTTTTGAGGAGGGCGGACATGATGGTCGAGACTGGAATATTAATGGGTGAATTTCAATTGCGCGCGAGCCAATCAGGCATCAACAACATCAGAATTTCACAAGTCAAACGAACGCTTGAGCGCCTGAGCATAGAAATATGGATGGTTTAATACAGATCTAGTATGATGCGACAAATGCGAGTGAAGTAGGGTATGTATGCTATGAATGGAATCATGTACAACAATGGGGACCGTTCGTAAGAAAGAGAAGAAAAAATCGTGAATTAAAATGGGATCGTCAACAATGCATCAACCAAGGATGGGTCCGTATCTCTCCAATGGTTGCCCTTGTTTTCGGATTCGGATCTAAACAGACTCGCATTAAATGCATCACTTCCCTTGAGAGTCGGCCGGGGTCGTCAGCCAGCACGATTCTACCTTCTATCGCGTCGTTCGTGTCCGGGAATGGGGATGAGCCAGTGACAAGATAAGAAAGCAAGACGCCAAGCGTCCAAACTTCGGCGGGAGCTGCTCGATAAGGCTTCTTGCGCAGAATCTCGGACGATGCATATGCAGCGGTTCCATAGAATAGGGTATAGTAAGGTGGAGGCTCGTTCGTATCCACAACGATGGCACTTCCAAAGTCGATAAGTTTGACCTAAACCAAGAAAAGATTAGAACAAGAGCAGTAAAGACTGGATCTACTCGCCTTCATGTCCTTATCAATTACAATGTTCTCGTCCTTGATATCCCTGTGGGCTATCCCGTTGAAGTGAAGGTAATGTACTGCGTCGACGACTTGGGAGAAGATATGACGGGCCTGCGCCTCAGATAGACGTTTGTCTTCTGATTGCTCGATACATTCAAACAAGTCATGAGAAGGGCGTCGAGAGTAACTGGGACGAGGAGCTTGACACTCTTTTAGGCTTCCAAACGAATCTGGGAATAGCTCTCCGGAGTCAAGGTTTCTGTGTATAAACAAAGGAGGCGATGATGTCGAAGCAGGAGTGGCTGGACTGGAAGGACTAAGCGAATCGACAGATGCTGAAGGAGATAATGAAGGTGTAGAAGAAGCATCGGATGCTGGAGAGGAATAAGATTCTGAAACGCAACGATATTGGCGTTTCCGGTTTGCTTTGGGCCATGGTGAGCCGTGTAGTTCTTGGACCTTGATATGATTGTCAGAGTTTCAAAGCGACATGTAAGGTTTACTCACAAGATAAAAATACAAAGGATCTTCGAAAAGGTCAAAGCATTTGACAATGTTGTCATGGTTGATCAAGCTGAGCAGCATGACCTCTGTCGGCACTCTTCCTACAACTGTGTCTTCCATCCATCCATGTTCTGGAACCTTTGACTTGACGATAAACTTGACCGCTACCTCGTAACCTTCTTCTCGATGTTTTGCTGTCATGACAAAACCGTATCCACCAGAGCCCAACTCATCTTCGAGCTGATAATGGCGAACGAAATAAGGATTAAGCTTGTGGTCGACTGGGAAAGTATGAGAAAAAGCGTGAGCGTCCATGCTGAACTGCATGCTCGGTATCGTGAAAGGTGAATCTGGGGATGAAAGATGTCGCGTGTGCTCTGATGGCGAGCAATCGAATGGGCTCGGCTTCGTTGAAGAATCATAATCAGAGTCGAAAGACATGGATGGCGATGATAAAGCGTCATGGAACGATGAAATATCGAAAAGCTGAGGAGACTGAGAGTAAAGTTGCGGGCTTTTGAATGGTAATGAAGAATTTCGCGTTTTTTTGGAGTTGTCTTCAGCGTGTCGCGTCGGAGCAACAGGGCGGTTGGGGAAGGCTGGGGTCCGAATGGCATCGCTGTCGGCTGGCGACGAGAAACCAGGTTCGGATAGCGAGTAGGCGAGTTCTGGCAGCAGAATGGGCTGCAGGTCTGAAAGGGTGCACATGGCGGTTGAGTACAAGAAGAGGAAGGTCTCGGTCCAATATATAAGGAGTCAAAGCGCCAGACAATAAGCTCAGGGCTGTAAACAACAGGAGTTTCGTTTCGGGGCAGTGCCTACTGACAGAGGTCCTGCTTTGACAATTGGGGCCCCGAACAAAGAATAGCGAGGGTCAAAGTGGAAGAAGGCTAAAACGAGACAGGTCATGATCACCGGTTTCCTTTTTGGGACGAGGCTCATGTATTTTTTCATGGGGTTATTATACTTTTATTGTTCAGGCGTTTGCCTCTGCCAAGGCCCACATATAATAAACGCCTGCCGCGAGGTTCAATAATGCTGCTGCGAGTACAATTATTCGGGTCTTACCAATGCTTCTGTATGGACGCCAGCTTTCGGTCAGCTCTTCCATTTCCTTGGGCGTCAGCAAGGCACCTCTGTGGCACGGTGTTCAATCGACAACTTCAACAAAGTGAAATAATACGAACTTGATCTTCTTCTTTGTGTCCAGACGGCTCTTGAGAATTGCTGGAGTCAACCCTTGTGGTAGAGCAGGTGGAACAAAGTCCTGGACCTTCAAGGAGGTCGACAATTTGGTTAGCTTTTTCTTGGTGCTTGGCGTCAAGGCAGGCAGATCGGATCCATTGTTCTGCAGCGGCGCAGGAGGTAGAGCCGACGCGTCTCCCGGACCTTTGGATGTAGGTTCCGAGGGTCCTGCTGGTAGCATTTCCTCGTCTTCATTGTCAGAGTCAGACCAATTGCCTGATTGACTTTCCTTTTTGGCTTTCTTCTCTGCAGCAGTTTCTGCGACTTTTTCGGGGGATATGGTATAGTTGTAAGATGAGTGCAAGGAGAGGAACCAGCGCAACATTCCTCTTTGAACCCCAAGATCACCTCAAGTAGAAATGAATAATTGGTCCCGCAATTTGACGAGCTACTTACCAACCGGGAGAATATCCGGGCGACGCAAGGAAAATATCGCAAACATGTCCACTGAGGCACATGAGAACAGAGCTGTAATTCTGCTCTGTCACTCACCAGTCCACTAAAAGATAGTCAGATATTTCAACGACTTGTACAAAAAGTCACATACCCGACCGACGCCTTTGATTTCGATGAGCATTTCTGCGAGGTCCTGGTCGTTAGCTTTTAGCAGCTTATCTGTAGAAAGTCGTCCATCGGCAAATCTTGTGGCCAGATCCAACACTGTTCGTGCCACAAAGTTAAGCAAAGCAAGAGGGTCCAGCAGAACTAACCATATTCAACCTTGCGTTGGCTGAGACCCGCGGTTCGCAAAACTGCACCGTCGGTCGTGGCAACTTGATACGGGCTAGGAAAAAATTTGCCGCTGGAAAAGGGATTATTCAACGTGGCGCAACAAGGGCACTGAACTAGCACCAACTTGTAATCTGCGAATCCCTCGGGGATGGAGGAATCAAACAGTCTGATGAACTTGTGTCGTATGCTTCGTGCTGCCTTCCAGGATATTTGTTGACCACTAGCAGAGTCAAAACTAACACATTCCAAGCCTCATTAAGCTTACAGGATAGAAGAAGCAAGAGCGCTATAGGGAATAGGTCACCAACATGGACAATAAAGGAAAGATCGCTCATGCCTGAACGGATGGACGATTTCGAGAGTATCCGAGTCAAATGGTTTGCATCTTACAGCGTTGAAGAGGTCCTGGAACCCAGCGGCGATTAAGTGAGACCTGGCTTCCTCGAACGAGAAGGTAAGTTTTGCTGGAAGTGGCTTGTCTTCATCTCCGGTTGGTGCCAGAAGCGGGAGACGAGGGAGAGATTCTGAGACTGGTGTCTTTTGAACCTTGGGCTTCTTGGATTGCGGCTTCTCAGTCTCAGTAATGGCCTTGCGCTTTGGGGCCACAGCTGTGGAAGCAGAACGAGAAGAGGAACGTGTCGCTGGCATTATGAAGCAGAGTCTCCTGAGCATACAGCCGGAGGCTAAATACAAATTCAGCGCTCGAACTTTCAATTGACGAGTCAATTGTCTTGAAATGCAGACTCGGGCCCGCATGACCAATATGCGGCAGTGCGGCTATTTCACGATGACGCGATTAGTCGATCACAATTCACCAGTGTGCTCTAAGTATCTACCACCATGTCCGGAAGCAAGTGTCGTCCTTGTCCATCGTCTGTTTCTCATACAATTTTTAGAATATATCGTCGTGTTCAAGGATGGGGTGACCAAAGACCAGATCCAGAAATATGCAGACGATATTAAAACCAATGGTATGCTCTCCAAGACCCGGTAGACATCCACTGAACCAGAATCAAAGGAGGCGAAATAGGACACACATACGACAGCATGAATGTATGTCGCTCTATGTAGCTCAACGTCCAGCTCATTTTCTCCAGGGTTTCTCTGCAACCATTCCAGACGCTTCATTGTCGTCGCTGCAATCTCTCGTCGGCGATGTAGTCGAGTTTATTGGTGGGATCTCTACATTTACGTCCTCAAAATCTGTCTGATCATTGCTTGTAGAGCCCGATGGCGTCGTCACCACCCAGAGCTGAACGGACCTTGTAATACTTTTGTAAATCTACAGTCTGAGAATCGCATCGAGATTTCTGATCAACAGCCAAGATGCGAGGTTTGTCTATAATGTTACAAGTGGTACAAGTACATTGACACCATGGAAGGCTATGACTGTTCGACGGTATGGTGCAAGAAAAGCAAAGATGAAACAGCAAAGGCAAGCCTAGTCTAAGTATGGTCAAAACGTTCGGGTATGTTGAATAAACAAATGCATTCAAAAGAGTGGATGTGGCTGTCCAAGAGCAGCAGTGCATGGTTAGCACTGTCCAAGAAACGAATTCCTTGGGACCGGTTGTCCATAATCGTGAGCCCAAGTCGTTAAATTCGGGTTGGTATAAGCTTCGATGTATCTGAAATTCGTCAGCACACGTACCAAATTTGAAGAACATACTTTTCGATGTAGGCCTGAGTCGGAAAGTCTTTGGGATCACATCCATAGTTTATATCGTCTTCGTCTTGGTAGACCCGGATGTAATCGATTCGCATATGGACCGGGAAACCCAGGTGCGCGATGTCTACTGGTCCAAAGTTTCGTGACATGCCAAGATTGGCTATGATGTACATGGGCTCGGTCGGAATGGGACGAGTTGATATCGCTACAGACGGGTCTGGTCCCATCCCGGCGCTGTTCATTGTCCATGCCATTTTGCCTTCCGAGATCCAAGTAATGTACTATGACAAGGATCAGTACAGCGGTCAGGTACAAAATCGGGACTCACTCCATCATCGAAGCCTGGGAACCGTGGAATGGTTAGGACCACTGCTATCGCCGGTTGCCCGTCTTACCTGTCTTGTACTGAAGAGAGTACAGTCAGGGCGGCTGTTGACGGTAAAAAAAAGCTGAAACCTGCCTCGAAACCATAGACTGAATAGCATCCTTGCTCTTTTTCGTAACATTTGCCGTTGGTGTTGGTCACGACAGAGGTAGCTTGCTGTGTAACACTTCCTTTGAAGACGTTCAACACTGATAATGATGGATCTTGCAAGATGAAATTTTGGGTCGAGTTGTTCCAATCGTACGCTTGATTGAAAGGCTGGGGAACCAATGAGACTCGACTGTGATGAGTAACAGAAATACTGCTTACAGCCCACTGGGCGGACTGAGAAACTCCGGGAAGAAACGTGTGTTCGTTCACCTATTCCGTTATCAGCCAGGTTGCTGCAAAAGGTAAAACCGCACCTGAGCCTCGAAAACATCAATCTCGGGAGCAGACCTGCCTATCATTGCAGAATAAGAATCGAACGGTATGAAGATAGATTTGCACTTACCGACATAAGTACCATCGGAGTGAATAGGCCCAGGATGGCTCTCTCCTCGACACGTACATCTTGAGAGTCGCTGTCCAGGCAAGAAGCTAAGGATTCCGCCATTGCTAGTGTCTCCATTAACAGTGGCGGCGACTGGCTGTCCATTTACGCTTTGGTTGGCTACTGTACCAACGTCGCAAAAATCTTGTAAGAAGGTGAGATTTGTTCTGAAATATCAAAATGTAGACTTGCCATATGTATAAGGCCATGTTCCCTCCAACGAAGCACCATAGCCTGCTCGACCTAGGTTTCCCATCGTCCTGAATAGAATCAAATCAAGTGGAGAATGAATAGCTCAGAACACACCATACGGCAGGCCAAAGACCCAGAATGTTATTTGCACCAGGCAATTCAACAGATGTCTCGATGTATCCGCCGGTGAAACAGAATTTATTCCTTGGACGTGTCAAAGAGACGCTCTCCAATGGGAACAAAACTCACCAGCTTGAGATCAGTCCTATAAATACCGATGAGAAGACAATCATGTTGCGCTTTGAACACTTACCGCCTTGGTAATGCAAATCATGAGTCTCTTTCTCCTCAAGCGTGATGACAAGGGAACCATTCGCAGTCATCACAGCTGCTGGATCGTACCATTCCATGTTGTTGGTGGCCTAGTAAGATTTAGCAAGTGCACAGGTCGTTCGAGCAAAATTTCAACCCAATAGTGGCTTGAGGTATAGGTCAGGTCTGGCACAGATTCGTAGCTTTGTTCAAAACTTACAGATCCACGGCCTCCCAGTAAGGATCATCTCCAGGATAAAACGTGCGTCCATCGGTGTTGAATTCATCAGAGAACACGAGCTGCATTTTCTTCGAGCTATCACGCCATGAGCTGACAGTGTATGCTTCCTTCGGAGTTTCAACGTCGATAAGTCCCCAGTTGCCCGCCATCGACGGTACCTGGCCACTGAAAAAGACGTCAGTCAGGGATATTTCCATATTTCGAAAGCAATGCAACGTGCCTAGCATTGAGACCACCAATGTTAAAGCCACCATGCGTTGAGAGAGCGGGCCTAGTGGCGTAAGAAATGACTGGATATCCAAGGCTAAAAAAATGTCAATGCGACAAAAGAGGTGAAAAAAGTAGACAGACAAAAGAGCGAGAATAAGGAAACAGAGAACAATGAGACAACCAAGGTTGGAAAAGCCTCTAACAGATATCGGGGTGCCACCGTGTTCGACTCGAGTCCCACTCGTCTTTTTTGGAGTGTGAAGCTCGTCGTCGGGCTCGACAAGGTCCAATGAGAGGCCCCATTGCTGGGGATCTGCTCCGAGCGAATACTGAAGAGAAAATGAAAAGATGGCCAGAATAAGCAGCAAACACTCGACTTGTTGAGAAATAAAGGAAAGCTGAGAATGGCGTCCATGAGTGTCAGGGTACGGAGTTTCCAGGTTTGACTGGGCAATTAATCAGTGAAAAAAAATTGAAGACCAGGTTGAACTACAATTTGAAGAGTTTCTTGAGTCCATCGTCCGCTGTTTCTGAACGAGGTGACCGGGGATGCCATAGGATGTGAGGATGACTCCAGTGCTGGCGTCAGAGCAAGAGCTGAAAAAGAAGGTCCAAAGGCAAACAGCTGAGGCCGGCGAAGAAGTAAAGCTACTAAAATAGAAGCTACTTCTCCGTAATTAAGGCATGAAGTAGACGCCCGGCCGTTCCACGGGTTGCCTATTTAAGTTTATAAACTTTGTCCTGGATTCCTGTGAACTACCCAACATGGCGCTGCGTCTTTCATCGTCCAATGTCCAGCGCGGTCAAGGATAGGCGACAGTGCGGTTCGATCAGGTGATTTTCCTCTCCTTTCGTGTTGATCCCGCGAGCGTCTGCTGGGTATATTCTACCCTGACGTTACGACGGGCCACCCGAAGATGTCTCGCCTTCTTTTGACGAGAGCAATACAGCTCTCTTCCATATATGCATACTGAACCAACCTTGACTGTTTTGCCGTGGAATCGGAGGTGTCCAGGCCATCGACCTTAATTCTGGCCGAACCGTCTACATTAAGTGAATGCGCTTTCGCGCTCAAGAATTTCGCATGACTTTGTATCTGTCGTCAAATTCTGATCCTCGTAATCGGCTGCCCAAGTTGCTCGGTTTTTTCCGCGACGAAGAGGACGAAAGAGTTGGCATATCTGGTTATGCCATTCCTTCACAGGGTTGGAGACCACCAATTTCGAAACATCGGGAAGGAAGGACTTTGGTTTACAGATCTTATCGGTATGCGTTTATTGATTGCTACCGAACATTCTTCTGATCTTGTCTCGCAGGCCCTCGATTTCTTGCATCAAAACGCTATTCTTCACAGATAGCGATTCATCATTCTCTATCCTTCACCATGAGCCTAATGCCTCGCAGAAACATTTGTGCCTCGGTCACCATGATGGACGGGATGGTCGCGGGTCCGTCCAAATATGATATCCTCAACTTTGGAAGAGCCGGGCCGCCAAACGATTTTTGTGAAAAATTTCCCTATTCTTGGCGAAGAGATTTGTACAACAGAGACTTGAGATCCCTAGGGATGATATTCCAGTCACTTTATCGATACAAGTGCTCTCCTTCGTGACCGATGAGTATCACGACTCCTATTAGCGATATAGCAATTTTCTGTTTATCAACACCAGGAGCTTGTTGAATCGTTGGGCTCATCTGGCAGACAATGCTTCCTAACAGCCTTGTGCTGGAGAATGGAGAGTGACGAGAGCAGCTCGTTGCAGAGATTAGCGCGACGCTTATGGACGCGATTGTAGCCGTACCGAGTAGACCGAGTATAACAAACGAGATGTGACCCTGACGAATATACTTGGTCACATTCCACTGCTCTGAGTCTTTGTTCTTTCTCTCCAGCCTCCACGGGATTGGGAATATCTATCATTGCTCGCAGCATTGAATATTCGATCTGTGCAAATCTGCTGGCTGGAAATAGTCTGACACAGCAATCCGGAAACAGTCAGCAACTCATTTTTAGAAGACTTTCGCAGGCCGTTGCTTCTTACCCTTCACCACTGCCAGCTCAAGATGAGCAAGCTCAGCAGTTCCACCACTGGCTCGCGGTCGGTGTCCGTTACTTCAGGGTCTTCCACGACTTCGACTATCTTCTCTCAGACTTTTTCTTCCGATACAGCCAGTCCGACTGGGCCATCGAATTCTGGGTCAGGGAATAATAATCCCAACTCCAATGCAGGGAATCCGAACGACAACAACCTGCAGTCATCTGCAAGCCTCTATCTGTATACTTTTCTCGGTATGTTGCTCCACCTTGTTTATACAGATCAACAAAGCTTCATCTTGTTTCAGCGACTCTTGTCCTACTGTTAGGTGTATCGGCAGCGATAGTATTTCGCTCTCTTCTTCTGCGTCGCAGACATAGAAGGATGATCGAGGAAGCTATAAGGAATGGGACCTGGATCCCGCCAGCCGCAGGAAGACGTATCGATCCTTCGAAGAAGCCCAAGCTTTTTGAAGCTCATCTGGCTGCGCCCCCGACCCATGGTCCTAGCTTTGATACTCAAGAATGGGACGGTATCATGGTATGTCGCCCTGGTTCCATTCATCAGCTTGTTTCACTGATGTGAACATTCAGCCATTTTCGGTCACTTATGCAACGCCACCAACAGCGGGAATATCAACTGCTCTTGACGAACAAAACAACGACACAGCAAGTGCTAATTTACAAGGGGGTCTGATGGCCTCTAGAATGCGAAGCACTTGGCGGAGATTCCTAGGAAACTCTCCTGCTTCTCCTTCTTCTTCTGCCCCGATAATACCACTCAGTAATGTACCATCGACCACCAGATCAACGCCGGCTACTCCTAATGGTCATGATACACCAGCGATACCCCCGGTGCCTTCGCCGGCGCCATCTCTCCGAATTGCTGTTCTTATAGCTATGCCGTCCCCGACTCCTTTGCAGGCAGCTATTCAACATAGTCAGGACCTTGAGGAAGATGAACTGCCTCATATCGAGTTCGGGGTCGCTGAAATTGATGTTCAAGAAGAACATGCGAACCGAACCCTGGAACAGGCAGAGCGGAAACGAAGCACAGCGAGCAGCGAGATTTGAACAATGGTTCATCGTTGTCATTTGTTGTACATTCTGTATAGTAAAAAAAATAAGGGCTGTTCGCGCCTTCATTTTGATGTCACTATTTTTTTCGAGATTACAAGGCAGTGTCATAAGGGTCATCATATACGGGAATAGGCTGGATGTACACTGGTAGCGGGTGCGTAGACAAATCAAAAGGTATCGCAAATCTAGACTGAAAAGAGAGGTAGCGCAAAAACAAAAGAAACAATTTCAAGGAGAGAGGGAAGTCCTTGTTCACCACTTGGCGCCCGGCGCCATGAGCAGAGGATTGACATTGAGAGAACCAGGGGAAGGAGGTGGAGAATCGACCCATTCGTCGGGCAGCTTCTTCTCTTTCCTCTTCCGCTTTGGGGCTTCGTCGACCCTCTTGACTTTCTGTTTCGTTGCAGGAAACAAAATCTTCCTGGCACATCTGAGGTCTGGCTCGTAATCAGGATGCTCGGGAGGTAAAAGAGACTTGGGATCTGGCGGAACACCATAGAGAGGGTTGGCAAAGGTGCGACGGGTTCCACGACTAGAAAAGAATAGCGTTAGGAAAACAATATTGAAGACATGGAAAGGACGTACAAAACCCAACTGGTCGTTGGCTTTTCTTCAAATTGGCCCTGTGGATCGGCTGCCTTTGAGACGATGGAATCAAGGAAAGGGTTTTCTTCATCGTCGTCATCGCCAATGAAGGGATTGTCATCGTCAGATTCGATGAAGGGATTGTTTTCTGCATCAAGGACTGGCGCCTTGAACCCTTCTTCTTCTGCCACTGTCTCAAGCTTCAAAGTCAGACTCGGAGCAAGAGAGACTGAGCGAGACTTGGCTGCTGGTTTGCGATGAGAAGGCGGGGGTGAAGCATAGGCCCTGTCTACTGGAGGACGAGGGAGAACTGTCGAGTCTGATTCCTCTGCAGTGCTCACTTTCTCTTCTTCACTGATCCGTCTTTTCTTCTTCACAGGCAGCTCATCCTCCTCCTCCTCGTCTTCAGTGTCACTCCATTGACTGCGTTGTCTCTGTTTCTCTGGCTTGCGCCTCGTGGTGCGCGAAACGCCGAGGGACTTTTTCCTCCTGGACGTCGTTCGAGGCGGAGTAGGCAGAGACGCTGTAGAAGCTGTTCGCTTCGGTCGAACTGGAGACACTGGCGTGTCGACCATTGAGAAATGAGGATTGAAGGATTATTTGGGATGTGGAAATGAAGGTGTTGGAATTGCGCGTCAACAAAGGATGGGCACGGATTAATAGGGTTTAGAGATAAAAAGATTTCGCTCAGGCCGTTCCAACACCCGATTTCTGTGGTCCAAGAACAATAGAAGACGGAGAACAAAGGGCCAAAGCAAAGGCAAATAACAAATGTGGCTGTGCAAAATTGAAATTCACAGAAAATTACAAGGCCAATAATACAACAGTTTATCCAGTGGCATCGACCATTCATGTGTGGTATTGTCAAATCTCTTCCTCATCTGCATCATCTTCCAACGCTTTGGCTGTGGGCGTGGTCACAAGATACCCATGGTCCGTCTTCTTCAACATGAATTCCTCGTTGAAAGAGCAGGTCACCGCAAGGAAAATGGATTGCCTGTCGTCTTCACCCAACAGAACATTCTTGTCCGGCACAAAATCACGCCAAGTCAAAATGAACTGTCCCACAATACCGCCAGCCAAAGCTATCCCTACCGGAAGATTCCACCAGATCACCACTGCTATCGCTGCCAGGAATATCATGATATGGGCGACAGCATATTCGGTCCAATGAGCGAATCGACGGATTCCACGAGGAGAAGAGATGTAGCCTGGCGAGAATGTGACACGTTCCAACCATTGAGGGCACAAGATAATAGTCGCTCCAACTAGAGCGGTCCAAGGAAGGAAAAGAGCCACTTTGGTAGCAGCGACTGTCAGGTTTCGGAGGGATAACGTCGGAATAATAGTATTTGCAGGAGGATCGATGGGCAAAGTAACGGAATTTTCAAAGTCTGCATTTTCGAGTCGAGGGCTTGCGTCCAGGGCATTGGTTTCTGCATTGAGGAGCGGAGGAGCTATCATATAACTTGGCTTGCCGGGAATATCGCTATAGATGCCAATCATCGAGTCGGAACGAGGAAAAAAGGGTGTGTTTTGAGGCTAAGGAATAGAATGAGAATCATTCTCTGATGATGATGAGAGAAGAACAGACAAGGGTTTCGCGGTCAAGTTCGTGTTCCAGGGCTTCGATAGAGAGGTTGGGATGATTGTAGAACATGCTCTAGTGGGCGATCAGAGAGAGACAAAAGCGATGTTTCTCAAAACTTACAGAAGCATTGTGATGGTCCAGCATTGGCGAGTCGGAGCTTCCATCGGTGCTGGGAGAATCAGGGAGCGGAATCTGAGCGAGTTCGGTCGGAGCACCAGGCTAGAAATGAGTGTCAGTAACGTCAATCCAGGTATTCATTATCTTCTCGCCTTCGAAGGAACCAAAGACTTTGCCAACTTTTTTGCTTTGGTCACTGCCTTGAACAGAGGACGTGGTTTGGGAGTAACAGATTCCTTGGGCTCGATGACACGGGGGAAAAGAGATTTGGGGGTGCTGAAATGATCAACGACGGATTGAGCGAAGAGATTTTCGCCTAGACGGTCGAAAGAGTAATCCTCCTCATCTACAGGTGTCGCCAGTGGTGATCCAAACGGAGATTCGTCGGTTACGCCAGAGTCATTGCGATACATTTCCTTGGAAAGAGTGTCAACGAGATATGGTGTTTCTGATAGAGGCTATACCATAGGATATTCATGAAGTGCAAGGGACGCCATTGGGAGAAATAAGTCGAGCGAGAGTCAAGTTTGAGGTGCGAGCCCGCACGTGACGTCTAGTCACCCTCCTTACCCCAACGTTCAGGCTTCACCACAACTGGAGACTCTCGTTCTCGCGTCGCTGACGCCTCGTTCTACATGGATCTCGAACGAATCCGAGCATTTTCTGGTTCTCTCGGGCCATGACTTCCCGGTCCATCATTTTACGCGTCATTCATTCTGTGCCATATCGAGTCACTTCTACTGCTAAGTCCACTTTTGGCAGAAAAACACATGTTCTTTGTTTTCTTGTTTTCTACAGCTTTCTGTCAAATGAATCGGAGTTAGAAAAGCTCACCGCTACACGTGGCTGTGTTTCCATATAAAGGCAGCAAGAATCTGTGCAGTGTGCGTTTTCACCTCACTTTCATCCGTCACCCCAGTGCCACTACGATCTGAATCGAAATAATGTGAGTTGATCCTTCTGCGTATGGTTCATGTTGATTTCGCGTGTCAGAACCAATACAAGACGCATCTTTTAGAGTCAAAGGTTACCAGCCTCGTCTTTGTTCTTGATTTGCACAAAGCACGAGATTCCAATGCCTTTTTTAAATAAATGGCTGTCAAGATTCAAGAAACGACGCCCATTACCGAATTCAGAGCTCGATGAACGCCACTCAGACAACCATGACAACTCTGATCTTCCGCCAATCCCAGACCTCGAATCCAGTCTCTCTCCATATCACGAGCCTCACGTCGATAATTCTGCTCACGTTGATACCCAATCCCTTCCCGTGAATTCACGGGAAGCCAACTCTGAAACAGCTAATGATATCCAACCGTCACAATCATCAGTTGATATAAGCGATATCTCTCCCCAAAATCCACCTTCACTGCATTTCAACCGCATCCGCCCTTTACCGGAGGAATCGGAATCGACGCCACATCTTCCAGAGTCGGAAAATCCGCATCTTTGTCCAGACCAATTCACCACAGTCTCTGCCGGGATGTTCTTCGTTTTACCCTTCGGTTTAACCAGAGAATATCTTGTAAGGATTGTCAAGATGCTACCGTGTCCTGGTGGTCAACCTGGCGAAGTGCGAATTGTAACTCCAGACGCCTTCTTTTCACCTCGACTTAACGGACACCTCACCGTCTTTCTCGGAACTCGAGCTTTTCTCGTCAAAGTTCTTGAGCTTTTGACAAACGAGTCCTCTTCCGACGAATCCGTCAATGGTATCGACTCAGCTGATGATACACGACCCAGCTCTTCGCGATATGAAGGGCTCTTGACCCAGCCTCCCCAGAACTACCGGTTCCAACCATCCGATTCAATACTAGACTTGAACTTTCTGCACCCGACGGTAGACACTCTGGTGAATGATCTTACTATCCACTCACAACAGTCGGAGCTCTTTCCACTTGATACGCGACCCATCGATCTCGCTGGACCCTCACAATCGACTCCAATTCGGATACCGCGCCAAGGACTTGGTCCTTCACGCGACGATGCATCACAGCGACAACATTTTCCTGACGCTCGTCCAGGAATTCCCGGGCTCGACAGCATTCATCCATCAAGTTGGCCTGGCAGGCGCAATCTTCGTTATAATAAACCTCCAGGAGACCCTGATTGGAATAATACGTTTCCTATGGCGTCTTCTGGCTCTTACGCTGGATGAAGAGGCAGAACAAATCAATCTCCTTTACTGTATCATGTTACTTTGTTTTCCAAGTCTTGTCCGTTTCTCTCCAGGATCTTGACCACATTACATCTAGTTACAAAGTTGTGTATACAATAGATTCCCAAAGTTCGCCCAAAGTATATCGAATAGTATAAAGTTGAAACATCAAGTCAAGTCGATAATGTCGTCGAGTGGCCTAGATTCAGTTTGTCGTCGTGCGGCAGCTCGGGCTGCTGCACGTTGCTTTGCCAAAAGCAAGGGATGTTGGCGAATCGTGTCTTCCACGACAGGTTTGACCCCCAAGGATCCCTTGAGCTGCCCCAATGAGGAAGTAGAAGTAGACAAGGAGACGGAAACTTTGGGCCGAGTGTCTTCGTCTTCATCGGAAGATATCAAAAGCACATTCTCGTCTGTCTTGACATGTAAAGGCTTTTTGGCTAAGAGTGACTTCAGTTACAGTTGCCTCATCTGACTTGAATGCTTACGATGAACTGGTACACTCAATGACTTTGATTTTCCTCGCGACGGGTGAGTTATATCTCTAATGGTCATCCTTGCAGTCGACACGTCTTCACTTGTTTTTCGCGGCGACTTCTTGGGCGACTCGATTCGAACCGACGACATGAATGTGGCGAGAATACCGTCGTCAGATAAATTGTCATCGGTCAGGACGATGTATTTCGTCGGTTTCGATATAGGTCGTGACTTAGGCGCGTCAGAGTCAGAGTCTGATAAGATCTCGAATTGAGGCAGGACTGTCGGCCTTTTCCAAGGGCTCAGCGAAGATGAAGGCGGAATTATGTGTCTCGAAGGCGAGTTTGTGAATATCTCGTCTGCCTCTTCTGCGAAAACAGGGCTTCTCTGAGGGCTGGGCGTAGGTGAAAGCGGAAAGATGTGTCTCGAGGGCGAGTTTGTGAATCTCTCTTCTTCCTCTTCTTCTTCCTCATACAAGGCCCTGGCCTTGCCTTTGTTCGACACCCTCGAGGCCTTGTCGTTGAAAAGTTCTTCTTCGTCAGGAGAAAAGCGCATTGGGAATGGTTGTGGCGGCATCACAGGCGACACGATCTTCTTCGGCTCTTTCGAGTCCTTGACAACAGAAATGTCGCTTGAACTGGCTTTCTTCTTCTTGGGACGAATGTCCATTTCCGTGGCACCTGCCTTCTTTGCCAGCTTCTCCGCCTTTCGTTGAGCCGTGGCTGCCGCTTTCTCAGCCTTGACCTGCTGGGCTTGGTCCCAAGCTTTTACCAATGCTGGCTCAGCCTTGTTCAAAAGGGCAGCTGGAACCCAAAGTCGCAGAGGGGAGCTCGGCGCGACGACCTTCTTCGCCCCCTTTGATGAATCTGAATCGTCATCCTCGAGGTCAGATTTGTCGCTGCCATAATTTTGACCCGCCTCTGGCGCTCTTATTCCAACGACACCAGTTTTAGTGAGCTCCACCAGCACATTGGGCCGTATCTCGACTCGATACTCCACGAGACCGTCTGTAGAAGCATGTCGTCGAGAAGAATAGATTTTGGTGACAAGGAGCGGTGGATGTTTCTTTGGCGCTGGAATGGAAGGATCTGGGACTGACGCCTGGAGTCGGCTGAGCGTTTGGCTGACTTTGGTGAAATGTCTTTCGATCATTTTTGTACCAGGACCTCCAAGATTATCGTCGGCCCCAGCCAGGGAATCGACGTCGTCGAGTAAAATGGCATGTCGCAGAATGCGATTAACGACACCAGACCAAATCACGGTTCTAAACCGCTTGATGATTTGCTCAAGGTAACCCCACTCGAAATAAAATTCGCAAAGGTATGCGATAGCTGGAAGAGAGGGCTCTCCGTCGAATGAGATCTTGGGCTGGCGTCTACCCTTGGATTTAGATGTGATTGGACGAAGATAGGAATTTATGGTGGGAATGTCAGGAAACTCGTCTGAGATCGCATTAGCGAGTGACTTCAGCTTTCTCCCTACAATGTCCATCGAATTTGTACGAAGCTCGTTGATGATTTGTCGACGCCAGCGGGATAAGAATTCGTCTTTGAATGTCTCTGCATCCATGGTGGTATACGCGTGGACGAGCTGCTTTCCGAAACCACATTTCGCGAGAGCTACGGCAGTTTTCATTCCACAACCCACAACCCCAGCTGGAATATAGTCCCCACCTTGAACTCGGCATCAGAATGTTTCGCGAGAATCATGGTTGTTGAGCTCATACCGTACATCAAGGCTATCAGCACCATGTCGTCTCGATGGAGCGACAATTTATGTGCCTCATACATTCGGACGTGATTCTTGTCATCTTTGCCGTCGCTATTCAGAACTGGATTGGATTTGTTGCCGCTCAGGTTGTTGGACAGGTTTCGAAGGACCTTTAGGGCGCCAAAAACGAAGGTGTCCACATCGTCAGACAGAATTCCGTCAATGACCCCATCTGCATTTAACATCGCAAGCTCTGCCTCTGCTTCCCCAGGTGCCTCTATAAACACGTCAATAATATGAAAGCAATGATAATAGTTGACTTGCCTATCCAACCAAAACCAAAAGCCTCGATAATCGCTTTGGTACCCGCGATGAGCTTGTTGGGTGCACGGTCGATCCGTTTGTTGCGTTTGAAGGAAGGTCGGTCTGGACCGTCAAACACGAACAAAGGCAGCAAAGGTGACCGTAGCAGAGAGGCACATCGGAAAAATATGGTCCTCAGCTGAGGATTTTCGCCCTCTTTGCCACCTTCAGCGTGGAAAAACCAAATGGACGCGTCAATGCCCAGTCTGAATCCTTTGGACTTTGTCGTCTCAAAGGCGTCGATAGATAGAGCTGTGAGTGATTCGACGGTAGCATAGGGATGCAGCTGGTCCCATAGGCCTGCAACACCCATGACATGAGATTCGAAGCCAAGCCAAACGCGAGCACGTGATCACTACTATGACCACAGAGCCTTGCCACTTGTTGGAGCTGGCGGTCGATGTAAAGCAAGTCATGGTTGGTAACTTTGCTGCGGCGGAGTATGCTGGACATCCGTCATATTGGACGACGTATGTATTCCACAGTATACAGTACATAGAGATTGACTAGATATGCATCGATGATCAGAGTAAGTACTTAGAAATTTCAGAGCCAGACAAAGATATTCAACAATGCCTCCAGGACAATGAAACTCTAAATAATTTTTCTACCTAGACCACTAGGCATTTGTGTAAGTACTGTATTGTCCGCCAGATCGAACTTGAATGGAACTTGGTCAAAATTCACATTGTTGTTCCTTGTTGACTCGATCTTGAGCCACTACGATGACGTCTTTCGAATTTGGAAACGAACCGCCTCATCATCGACTATTAATATTCCACCAATCACAGAGGACCTTGAAGATTATATGGCCATTTCACAAATCCTCTTCGACTGTGACAACACTTTGGTTTTGTCCGAAGAAATTGCCTTCGAAGCTTGCGCAGAGCTCGCCAATGAAGTCCTAGAACTGAAAGGAAACTCGGCGCGATACACAGGTAGGTCAACCTTAAACAGACCGATTCATTCTTTGACAATTCCACAGGTTCTCAGTTAATGACCGAGTTCGTAGGCCAAAATTTTCGTGGCATGATGACTTCGCTGCAAGCCAAGTATGGATTCGAGATGGAGCAAGCCGATTTTGACGATCTGGTCAGGAAGGAAGAGGACAAAGTCATATCGATGCTGGAACAACGAGCTCAACCATGCGCCGGAGCAAATGAGGCCCTTGAATCCCTTGCTGCTTCCAAGCAATATGGTCTTGCCGTCGTTTCTTCATCTGCTCTTCGCCGAGTACGAGCATCTCTCAAGAAGGCCAACCAAGAGAGGTTCTTCCCGAAAGATCATGTTTTCAGCGCTGCGACCTCTTTGCCCACGCCAACCAGTAAACCAGATCCAGCGATCTATCTTCATGCTTGCAAGGTTCTGGGAAAAGAACCTGGCGAGTGCATTGCCGTCGAAGACAGTCGCAGCGGCGCCCTCAGTGCTGTCCGAGCTGGGATCCACGTCGTTGGATATGTAGGGAGCTGTGACAGTGAGGAGGAGAAGGAGAGAATGACGAAAGTTCTCAAGGAAACTGGAGCGGAAGTTATCATGAAGGACTGGTCAGAGTTCCAGCACTGTCTGGCCAGTATCAGAAACTAGAGCAATATTATCGTCCCTAACTCTTAATGCATCACAGTAGATCCAGTTCTGAAACGGCCCAGAGAAAGTCATTCGGGCTCCCGACTTCTCGTATATGCTGGCTGTAGCGATAAACGCGTCAAGCCTCAAGGCGGGTTGTATCACCTAGAGATAACGACCACGTGAATTCAATATTCCTGCGACGCGATCCTGATCAAAATCCACAGGCATGTCAAGCGTTCGCGATAACCAAGCAAATGTTTGATATATAAACTACAACGATACAGCAATTGCAAAACACTCAAGGAAGAGCCAAAAACAGCGGCAAGAGTTTGCTCAAGTCTGGTGTTCCGACACCTGGACATGAGGTCAGTTAAAGTCAGAATGACATGAGAACCGAAAGATATACCAGTGACAGGATCCCAACCGGTGGTTCTGGTAGGTCAAATGAGAACTGAATGATTACAGGAAATGAGAGGAAACTCACGCTGTGAAGCCTAGTGTGGGTGAACTTGTGAATACCTATGTGACGATTTGAAAGAGGATCAGTACCTGGTGTTCCACATCCTCGGTTTCCTGTCAGATAGTTTGTAAGCTTGTGACCAGCTATCTGGGAGACTAGACTGACCTCCCGACGTGATGTCGTGGAAAGCTTTGGAAAATGAGCTGGAATAGATCTAGGACTCGGTCTAAGCCTGGTGAGTCACTGGGCAGTCAATTAAAAGCTTACAACAGGGTTTATGAACCCAACTGGACCCTTTCCTTTGCTGATTCTCAGGTCGTTTACCATAGTTATCATTGATCCCACTACAGGAGACGATGCTGATGTTCCAAATACCAACCCAAACTCGCCGTCGATCGCTGTTCATTCAATGTCAGTAACCTACTTTCTCAAGGTCAGATCAATGAACATACCTATAATATAATTTGCACTAAAGCGCCTTCAGCTTCGTATCAGTCGAATCCAAATCGGACTCACCCGTTTGCGGACAAATCAGGAAAAGCTCTCGACTGATCTATTGAGCACATCATCGAAGAAGGGAACAAAAAGTGACTCTTACATTTCCGCTCGAGTTGAACAAAGCCGTCGAGAAAGGCGGGTCAGCTTTGAAGTTGGTCAAGAAGGTGTTGACTGCCTCCTTCTGGTAAAAGGGCGTGGTGAAGATATTGGAAAAGCCACCTGTAACACGAAAGTTCATGAATTGGAAAAGGGCCGGCATGGAACTTGCCTCCTGAAAAGATGACCTGTTCACAAGCGCCTTCCGGATCGTTAACTGTGGCGCCAGGGTTGACCTGTGTCGCTCCAACAGCTACAGAACAAGAGTCGATCAAGTCTATTGTCGCAAATATCAAAAGTACCAACCTGTTACGAATGGGCAGGTGACCTGAACAGGGTTAGAGAAAGGCATAGCTGAGAATAGGAATCGTACCGGGAATCCTGGATTGAAGACTGTGCCGTTTCGAACGGGCTGGCCTGTTCAAAGGTTTGGACGACTGCACGAGAATTTGTAGGCTACTGACCAGTGCTATTCAAGCAAACGCCGCCATTGCCCGCTACGCCATTATCGCCTTGTTATGGATTAGTCGATTAATAAGAATGTTAAGACTGGAGACTGAACCTGAACTATAGAACACAGATGTGCCAAGCAAGCCCAATTTGGCATACTCAGCGCATTGTCTTTGAGCAGATTTCGCCGAGATAGTGGATTCGTCTTGCCCATATGAGATGGAGACTACATGGGGCGGTTTGACGATGCCACAGCTCTCTGGACCTGAAAAGATCTTCAGCAATCGACGAAGTCACAGCAGTCATCATTCTCACCTTTGAATCCTCCGGGAAGGGGATCTGGGTAAATACCATCCTACAGAATGTCAATGGAGTCTCCGACAAAGAATGAACACCCCTACCTGCTCAGGATCATCTCCCCCTTCAAATGAGCAGAAAGATTCATCGACAGCATCCAACCAGTTATCGAAACCCGCGCCTGAAACATTTGAAGTCAGAGATAAAAGTTGAACTGAATCAATTACCTTCAACAAGATCTCCAGTCTGAAGTAAAGTGATCGGCTGCGGTGTAACAAGACTCATTGCGTACTGCAAGTCGAGATCGCTCTCTCCGTTGAAGTCGAAGCTCTGATTCGTCGTCTGGACGACAGCTAAACAAACATGAGCTCAACAAACATCAAGATGTTTGAAAACTCGCCTCCGTCTATAAGGACCGAAATGGGCCTTGCTCCGACCAGGCTAGGTGAAAAGTTGCTGAAAGATTGTTAACATCTGCAATTTTAGTGCAAATTGATACTTACGCGAAGAACAAGTCGAGATCGCTGCCCAAAAAGGCCTGTGGAGTGAACTCGACTATTGCGGATCAGCGGAGCATCAGATAGAAAACAAGGTACAAACCGATTCCATAACTATTCTTCTTTGAAACCAGTGTATAGTCGATGGAGTACAAGGCTCGCAGACAATCGAGTGTGATTACTTTGTCACAATTCGCCGTATCCAACTTGGAAGGCAGGGCAAAGGTGCTGGGCGACTTTTTGGGACCTGTGGATATAGACGGATTCCCTAATCCACCAGCTCTTTTGACATTGAGTTTGGGGTTTGGTCGATGATTGAAATGCACGGTGGGCTTGATTATATCAATATGTTTCCCCAGGTGACTGGGAATAGAGTAGCTGTGGCAGCCTAGTCCAAACAAGGAGTCAGCATTATGGAGAAATAGAACAGGACTTCGCGGACCTATCTGTTCCACTCCGGAAGTATGATTGTAAACATGATATTCAGCCTCGATGAGTCTTTCCGTCTCTGCTACAGTGGCATTCACTGTGATCCAACCCTTGTTTGCTGTGAGTCGGACACGTTCTGGCGAAAAACCAGATCCTATCAGCCATTCCTTGACAGCAGAAATCGTGCTGGGAGCAGGCGCGAAAGTCTCCACGACCTTTTCAGGCGACCAGTGCTGACCATATTCCGCCGAATCTGGATGCGACACAGACATCAAAAAGTCTTCCAGAGTATCCATGTTCTGTTGCTTGAGACCGATCCGAAGGGGAAGGACTTTCAATGGATCTGCTCGACGGGAGAGCATCCAACCAGTAAGAGCTGGATCCACATTCCGCTGTTCGTGAACAACATGGTCGGCAATGGCAAGAGTAGCAAAAGCCAGCAGCGAGAGAAATGTCACCATTTCCGCAGAAGAGGAACTGAATCGAGGAAGCTGTTCCGTGGATATTTATCTGACCTTCCCATATCCTACAACTAGAGTAAGATCAATCGTCTTGGGAAGCTCAAGCTGAAAATAGCTACCAAGTGTACCCAACCGACCTATTAATATCAGGTCGTCTTGTCCGATAGGGTGTCGCGGCGATGCCAAGTTTAGAACAAGTCGCTGCTGCACCGACAGAGGCGCATGGAAATTTGCAACAGTCAGATTGTAACATTCCCGAAATTGGCTGAAAAAGGTCAGTAATTCATATTGGTTTACTTTTGACGTGAGAGAGGCGCAAGAAAAGCACAATGACCACAAGGTCGCATGTTACACAAGAAACATACATCATCTATAGATTTCTTTCACTACCTGACTTTGAACATTTGTACAACGACATCACCTGGTTTTTCCCCTTCCTTGCGCATCGAATAATGGATTTCGATGTCAAGCTCTCTGGAATTGGTTTCGCTCTTTCTGCAATGGAATGTTCCCTGGACGATTGAACCTATTTTCCGGAGAACCGGGTCAGACTAATAGTCAGCAGAAGGAGCAGAAGCACTGACCTTCCTCCACGACGATTGGATCCCGAAGCAGGAACAAAGTTTGCTTCCAATGAGTCGGGATCGACTGGGGACCAGTGCTGAAACTGGTAACCTGTTCTGCTTCCTTGCCCAGACTGGGTCGTCGAAGGGGTGCCGGTCTCCCACCTACAGGCCAGACTTCCGCGAGTACGATGTCATCCGTCTTGATGACCTTGACCTTTGTTGTCTCAGGCAAGGGTTTATCCGCCACGCTCGAGAAAAAGGTATCAAAATAAAGCAGGAAGGCGCTCATCTTGGTTTTCCGCTCCGCAGTGGACACGAGAGTGAAGGGAGAAGAAAAATTGAGCCCACGGGTAGTAACCGTGGCAAGATGAAGGTCCTACCGGACTATCAGTACACGTACTGCTATTCTGAACAAGTCTCACCTTGATGACACAGGGCTCACTCAGTAAAGTGTCTGGGCCGACGACATCGACGATGCCATCGTCATAAATATGACTGGCCATGGCAGATAGATCGAAACCTGAAAGATATAATAAGCTTGGTAGATCATAGAGAAATCAAGAACATACCGTAAACATCGGTCCAGAATGATATTCGCTCTTTGACGAGGTCTGACGCGTCACATAACGAGAGCATCATTCGGGATTGGCTGGGGGCCATAACTCCCGGTCCTTCATCTCCGTCAGGCCGTAAAAAACGATCACGAGCTATTAACACAGAGTCCAGCATGGACTCGTAGAGCAATGCGTAACCCATCTGGGAAGAATATCAGTCGCGTTCAAAGCATCAGGAATTGGAGAACCCATTCTGATATAATGATATCGACATGTTTGATGCCATCAGGTAGTTCAATGTCCTCGACTTTGCCCTGAATGACAGTAATTGTGTTTTCGAGGCCATTGTCTTTAACAATCTGCGCTGCTTTGGTGGCAATATTGCTGGCGTCGACAGCGATGACGCGCTTGGCGCCGGCCTTTGCTGCGAATAAGCTGAGAACTACGATACACGATCAGTGACGAATATGGTTGAGAAATCAAACATACTGCCGGTTCCACAGCCAACGTCGAGGACAATAGCGTCTCGAAACAGCATAGGGCTTTTCATGATAAATTGTGCATAACTGGATGTTCTGACTTGGTCTTGAATCATCACGGCATGTATATCTAGAGGCAACAATAAGTTCCGAGGTCGACCAGGACGATATTCATACCGTTTTCGCCATACGATTCAAAGTAATGGGAATCGTCATCTCGAACCGCCGGCGAAGCAACGGGCTCGTCCACCAGGTTCAAGAGGTTAAGTCTTTGACCGAGAAGAGCGCGATAATCGGCAAATTGGGCCAATTTTTTCTCGAGGACTTTGATGCGCTTGAGTGGGTCGGTCGATTCGCTTTCGTCCTCGTCGTCGGACCAATCGTCTGGCTGATACTCTGGAACATTAACGCCAAAAATATGAGGTCGGGAGGTGGACTTACGAAGGAGAGGGTCATCCTGCAGTGTCGGGTGAAGGTATTCGTCCGACATGAAAACCGGATCCCTGCTATTCATCGCGTTTAAAGTGTCCAGTGATGGTTTCTACAGGATATCAGCTTCAAAAACCGCTAGAGACGCTTCGACTGACCATTTTCCGAATGTAATTTATTAAGCGAATGCGACTGTGGATGTCCAGAGCTTCACGACCAGTCAACCAGCGGTCCGAGGAGAAAAAAGGCAACCACAAACATACATAGAGCTTTGCATATTTGATCGAGGTCAAAGGAATGGTTGGCCTTGTCGTAGGTCAACATTTCTGGGGCGCTTTTCAGAACTTTGTCGTCAAATAGCGATTTGCAGCCCTGGACCTCTGAATCGGACATCCAATCATCCCATGTCTGATCGTCTTCATCTTCGCTGCTGTTTTCCTCATCGCTGTGGCTGTCGATCCTCGAAACCGGTGGTAGATGGACGCTCATGGAAAAATAAAAAATCGGATAGATAGCGGGTGGGAATCTGCACGTGGTCTCTGGACTTGTTCAATGACATGACGACCCAAGTGAGTCAGTCGTTCACAGTGCACATTCAGTGCTCTGTGGTATCCGAGCAAGGGCAAACAACAGCGAAAACATGGCCAAGCTTTTCTGTTCCTGTTCCACACCTCAAGCACTTTGCCGTTAGACCATACAAATGGGCCCGGTTCGTCTGTCGAGCCATCCTCGCAGGCGTCCCAGGTGAACTTTTTGGTTCTGAGCAAGACGCTATTCTCGATTTTGACACTGGGCCCGACGATATACTACAGGAAAAGGTATACTTCAAACCTCACCGTGCGTTTCATCTTAAGGGGTTAAATGGTCGCTCATGTATTGTCGCTTAGGTGAATATGTTATCGCTCCGACTGAGGCTGCCCTTTCCTCTGTGAATTTCACTCGTGATAAAGTCGAATCGACCCACTGGTCTAAGCAGTCGGAGGGTACACAGGACAGACAGACGACCTTTCGTGCGCACTTGGTACAGCGCGAAGGAGGATATTCCTTCTTTGGCGACGATTCACACGAGGATTGTGATGCAACACATCTAGTGGCTTTTTCTTACCCACATGCAGTACGTCTTACCGCGTCCCAGAAATAATCGCTCATACGGTCTTATTTCAGTACATTGCGGGCTTTACCAGACAAGTCCTCAAGCAATTGCATCCCGAGCTGTCCGATGCTGAGATCGAAGCCCTTCCAGAGTTCATCTCGGACATCAATGATATACGCAATGGGATGCTGATGTCCAAAGCTCTGCACTACAGTTTCGCCAAAAATTGTCACACCTATCCGACGCCCACAGCCATTTTAGTTGTAAGCAGAAGTTATCCTTCCAGTCGTTTATTTACATTATCGTGCAGACACCGGGCTTGGGGCTGGAAACGAATGATCTCAATCCTCCTTTTCACGATCCTACCAACGGTCACCCAAATCTGCAAGTCAAAACAGAGGCCGAATTACGCGCCGAACGAGATATTTGCTACACAATTCATCAGATCGCCCCAGATTGGACAGGCAAAACCAGGCTTTTTGCAGACGGAACAGACTCTGGGTCGATTCCAGCCCGAGTCTCTGAACGACCTTCTCCGCTGCTACTGAACACAATATATGCTGCCATGGTCTTGAACCTGTATGGCTTCCCTGCTTTTACAGAATTCATCAATGGAACCCGGTTCGTCCTGGACGAAACCTTTCCCGACTATTCATGGGAAGATCTTCAGCCACAATCTCCTGGCCCGGAGCATGAAGACGGCGACTACGAAACACCATCGAGCAAAAGGAATCCTCGAAACAAATCAGCAGGTAATACCCGGGCCGGCGAGAGCAAAGGGACATCTCATGCTATGTTGGAAGGTATCATTGCGATGACCAGGGTTCGCTCTATCATGGACGATATCCAGATCGAAAAGTCGAACAGAGAAGCCGTTGAAGACTGGCTCCGAGGGCGCTCACGCGAACTGGTTCCCTTAATATAGCTTCCGACTTGGTATTACAGCGGACGATTAACAGAATGAACTTTGTAATGTACGTATGTCAACGACGAGACATGAAAAGAGCGAGAAAAAAATCCAATCTGGTCAACAACGAAGAAGGAAAAGAAAGGAATGAAGAGAATGAATATGGGAGGTAGAAATGTCTTCCAGCTTCTCGATAACTTCTTCAGGCTTTCTCTTCTGCGTTTGCCGTGCTCCCATGCGTCTCCCAGTCCGTGTTGTTAGCACCGACTTTGAACCCGACTTCGTTTATGATTTGCTCGACGATGCCTCTCTGTTGAGCCATTCATCAGATGAACTGAGCGGCAGCTTCTCGGTACTACGCTTGACATAGGCGACCGCATTTACTGTTGGACCTTTTCGATCATAGGCTCCTGCGTTGAAGAGCAGTCGTCGGAAGTTGGTGGATAAAATAATATCGATTGATAGCCGGATAGCCGGAAAAGGCGTGTGAATATATACGTGGGCTGGCCGCCCTCCAAGTAACCGCCGCCAGCCAAAGGCCGGTGGCGTCTCTAACTTCGAAACCCTTCATATGCAGTTTGAATGGTATTCGGAAGATGCACGGAAAGATAAGCCAATGCAACCTTTATCCTTCCTCCTGTTATTTGCCCCGCAGTTTCTTCTCTGGTACACGTAAAACGACACTGCGGTCGATAAGGTGCGCCTCTCTCGCCGCTATCTCTCAGAAATCGACTTGATCATCCAAGACCTTCATCTCCAATTCCGGACTTTCTCGCTGCCTTCAAGGCTTGGCTACCATCGAGAAGAAATGAGGCCTCGGAGGTATCGCGCCGATCATACAACGATCATGCTCGCTCTGCTAAATAGCTGCCTCCGGTTCCGTTGATCCCCCTCAGCAGACATTGACAATCTGTGAGACACAAAATCGGCCGTGCAGATTGCCTTTTTGCAGGGCCGACAGCACTTGTGCTTAGGCTTATCGATATTATCTCGATCCCGACGTTCTGGCTCTCAGTCTTCGTAGCTGTCGTTCGAACTCGATCGGCTTGTTTCTTTTTTAATAACCGAAAAAGAGTCTTTTCATTTCAAGTTACGAAGCGATATCTAACGATGACGTACCCCTTGGGCAGATAACAACAAGACCACGTTTCTCTCTAATCTGCTCACCTCGTCGAACCGAAGCTGGGCCTAGGGGAACTGTTTCAAGTGGATTTGCACCAAAATCTGCCGCACTGGAAGCTATATAAGAAACCCATGGAGCGACTCGTTCTCTCATCTCGTTCATTCATATTTTTCTTCCTCTCTACTTGCTAGAAAATCGCGTCCATTATGTGCCAACAAGTATCGTGAGTCCTTCATTCTCTAGGGCATCTTGAACAACTCTGACTCGACCATCATTAGCGAGGGTACCCGATGGAAACGCTGTGGGGTCAGTACCAGCTCTGTTCTCCTTAGATTCAAGCCCGATCGTGATTATTTCTCAGCACTTTCAACGACACATGGTCGTCGCTATCGTAGACTGCAACTCGACACGCTGCGAGAAAAGCTACCATCATCGTCCTGATTGTCGTCACCAGACTTGCTTGAAAGTGAGTGCAATTGAACCCAGAAGGACTGATTCATATAATATCTTGTTCCCCAGACTTTTGGCCGCGAAATCCAAAAGAACATCGACCAAGTGGACGAGTATTGTTTTGCGTGTCGCGCTGCCCAGGCTCGAGCCGCAAGAGGCAGCCGCGTATAAAGAGTACGACTTGAAGATTGAGATTTTCAGATAATATAGACCAGTATAGATGTGTAGCTTTTGGAACCGTGTATTATAATTCACCCATCGATTCTTGAATGGTCAACAGCGAGACTTTAACACAAAATGATCTGTTCATGGCTCGAGGTCTCCACGTGTTGTTATCTGTTCGTTTTGCTCTCTGTCCGAATGGATGCCTGAAAAAAGACCGAAAAAGAACTTGTACATTGACTTCGGAACTCGGAACGTCGGACCCTCGGAACCGACATTTAGCTGACCGACCAGCCCTGACTCTGCTGACCACTTTGGAACGAACCACCGTTTGCCCAATCCATCCAATGGCTGCTCGACCTCAAACAACATACCTCGATGGTTACTTTGTTGTCTCAGCTGGTTCTGTTATGTTTCGTCGCTCGCCTGAAACCAAGGCTCTCCAAGTTTGCTTGCTGGAATTCACAGAAAAAGGAAAGACAGAATGGCTTCTTCCAAAGGGGAGAAAGGACCAAGGAGAGTCCATTGAAGCTGCTGCATTGCGCGAAACATTCGAGGAGACCGGATACCATTGCGAATTCTTGCCTGTTCGCATGGCTACTCGAGCTCCAGCACCCGGAATCAATGGGAAAGACGCCTCGACCATTGTCGACGGAATCACTGAACCCTTTGCCATCACCATTCGTGATGTAGGCCCTGAAAGAGGGGTCAAGATCATCTGGTGGTACATTACAAAACTCAGCGACGACTTGCCCGACAAGGTTGAAAATACTCAGACAGAATGGGAGCACTTTGTATCTTCCTTCGTGGACGTAGAGGGTGCTGCCGAGCGTCTAACATACGAAGATGATCAGAAAATCGTTCGACAAGCTGTAGAGATTGTTGGGAATAATGCTTTGTAGTCGAGTGATAATCGGATGTAGACGAAAAGGGGTACCGATACGGGGAGGTTGGGAAGGATTATTTCTAAATAGTAGCGCGAGACACATTGTATCAAGGTTACATGGGCCGCTTCGGGCCCGATAATACCATACCCGACTTCATCATCATCATCAACTTATAATAATGCATTGTCCTTGCGTCCAGTGTTATGTATCTTGCCCACCGTCCCATGCCTCATCAGGAGGATTCCGCGTAACCTCCACAACTCCTTTCTTGTCCATCGCGGCTCCCAGGTCGCTGGCATCGACTCCGATATCATGCAATTCATTCACAAGAATCTCACTTAGCCCCAAAGGGTCCTTCGGGATCCAAATCCAAGGTTGCTCGACATACAATGCTGGTTAATCTGGTTAGTTCAGTGGAGTCCAAAAAGCGAGAACATCTTACAAGGATGGTCGAATGCATGCTCGTTGAAATCAACCTCGTCATCTGAATCTTCGTCGTCGATGTCTCTTCCCGCTGGCGCAGGAGCATCGAAAACCGGAGGCACAGAAGAAGCATGAGACTTGTCCGTTTTGTGTGTTTCTGTCGAGTGATGTGATCCTGCTGATTTCTTCGAGGTGTTCGATTTCACTGAAACTCCCGAAGCCACACGAGACAGATTGTTGTCGAACTTGGCAGCAGTTGATTTCGCAGTCTGTGGCTGTTCTTCGACCGATGGCCGTGGACTTCTCAGAACCTTGGCTTTGAGTGTATCGATTTTATTGTCCAGTATCGCAATCCCAGGAATTCGTTTTAAGCGCCTGCGAACCTTGTCTGCATTCCATGAGTATACATCACACCAGGCTTGGAGGAAATGGACTTGCGATCTCGGCTGAACAAATCAATGTCCTCTCCCTCTACAAGACCAGTGTGCTCGGCCCTTTGTTTGGCATACCGGGTCGCCATCTTCTTGGTTGCAAGCGACATAGGCAGGTAGTGGATAAGAGCTACAAGTCTACACGTTAGATTCTTTCCAAGCATGAACTGCCATGCTCACGATCAAAGCTGCTTTGAATGAGGATCTGAGTCCCAGCCGTGAGGACAATCAAGAAAATCATCAACGACCCTTCTATGATTGAAGACGTTTTACTGATCGAAGCTTTCAAGAAGAACAGACAGCTGAATTCGACTTGAGAATGCAGTTGCATCGGGACAAAAAGACCACTCACGCAAGGGTAATCTGCTCGATATATAGGGCGACGACTGGAAGAAGCATGAGTCCTTGAGCACTGGACGAGAAGAATACCGACATATATTCGATATAGCCATTCTGTTCACAGATTATGAGCGAAGAATAGATCGCAGTAGGAGCTGACATACGGAAAATAGAGGCCACCAGTCTCGCTGTGCTCTGGCTGGTCAAACACCTGGGTGAAAACTAGAGCAGAAGTGAGTCTCGCAATATATAGCTGAACATGACAACTTACGAAACTTCCAAGCCAGATAAAACATGCCAAAAGCTGAGGAACATGAGTTGATGGTCCCTTTGGAGAATAACAACCGCACCAATCACTGAAATAGGATTTATTAATGGATTGAGAATACTGTATGCAAAGGCGATAGTGGCAAGGAGCGATAGCTGAGGGAGAATGATGCCAAAATCAGCCTACAAGCAGCGGTGAGTGGGTGACAGTGATAAACTTTGCTAAAGCTCACAGCAGGCATTAAAAAGGTCACTGCATAAGCTTGTCGAGGTGTCCGACCAAGCAGCTTTTTCCTGATGAAGTAGATGGCCAACGGAACCAATTGGGCTAGTGCACCGCCTGCGCCAGACAGACCTTGAGTAACTGTATAAGTCAAGAAGAAGACCGAAGCGCCCGGTAGCTGTTGAGCTAGTTCTTGTACGGTGTGCGTCGGGTTCGAAATGATCTGCCAAGGGCTGTTCAACGAGAGCCGACTTGCAAATAACAGTAGCACGTACTCCTGCCGCCGCTGGAGAAAGAGATGAGATGAGTAACAAGTTGAACAGAGACATCGCGCACCTTTGGTGATCCCCGATGAAAGAGTAACAATGAGAAAACCATGACTATGACGGATGTGTTAGACAAGAGACTGTTAGGCGATGAGACGTACATCAAAAGTAGCAAGAAAAACCGTCGATAGACGCTGAGGGAGATTGAGGAATACCGTGGTATGCTGCGGGAGTCCCAATCAATAAGCGCATAAACTAGCTAGGGAGCACTCACCACTCATACCATGCCAGCGCTCGAAGAATCAAGGGGAGTAAAATGAACAATATGGCAAGGAATACTGGAGGCAGGATGCCAGTGATTATACCAATGACGACGGAGGGAGCTGGAGAGGAATGGAACCATCGTGATCAAGAATGTAAAGAATTCGTACCTCGACATAACCAGCTCAGCCACCGGACCTTGGTGCACAAGTCGTCGACGTTCGACAAAAGACCCACGAAGAAGACTGGAAACCCCCAGGCAATAACGAGGCCAATCGTCAAGAGCCAACTGATAACATAACGAGTTCGAACTTCGACCTAGGGCCAGAATCGTCAGATAGCCACAGATCAAGAGCTCGTTCCTTACCGCTCCATCGTCGAGGTTGGACCTAGCGAGATTGTCAGACAGACCGAGATCAAGAATTCAGAGCCTACCAGACGATGTCAGCAGGACTGGTCTCGATCCACTTTTTGTCCATCATCAAAGGCTGAAAGATAAGTGAGAAAAGTGTTGTGGCGTAGCGAGAGATACACGAGGTACCTCATGGTAGTTCAAGACCTGGGCCAGGATATGAGCACCAGCTTGAAAGTTGCATCTGGTCGACATGAATAGATACTCGAGGCGCAAGGGCGTGCTAGCTAACCTGATGAATACAGTGCCCATGAATTTCTGCTTCCCCATGGCTTCTCTTTGTTCTTTTATAGACGCATTCAACCTCACGATTTCTTCCTAGAGAGAAGTCTAAATCAGAGGTCCGACGAGAAACAGTCGAGCTAACCCTGCAATGGCGGACGGTATCGACCTTTGGTCCGAACAAACCGAGAAACCCAATTCGATGTGTCGGCCTTTTTCCGGGCGGAAGAAGCTCGTCCATAAGGTCTTGAGAAGGCGGTGGAACTATGAGTTCTAGGTCTTCATTCTTCTCTTTATCAACTGCTTTTTGTTTCTTCGCCTTTTTATGTGCGACGTGTTTCAGATGCCAGACTTTGGTTGTATGTCGCAACAGCTGCGAATAGGCCGCTTCAAGCTTTTTGCAAGCTTTCTCCCTCTCTCGGAATGTCTTATTGAGTGTCGTCGTATCCCGGTATATCCAGACCTTTTCTATCCCCCCTGGAACAAAACTTGCGAACAGCCGAAGGTCGTGTTCATTGGCCAGTTCCTCAGGACAGGAAGTGATCAGAACTGTTCTAGCTTGTGCCAGCCGCGAATGAGATTTGCTGATGAGGAACTGGACGGAGATAAGCCGATGAAAAAGGTGAGGCAAAAACATACCTGGTGTCGACAATGTATGAAGTGAAGCATCTCGTCACGAATCACGTAGAGGACAAAGACTGGTGAAGGTCAGAAATGAAGTAGGAAAGGTATCGTGTACTGACACGTTAAAACATACGCCACAATAACATGGCCTATGAAGCGCTTGGAATCTTCAGGGTCCGCCGTAATGCTAGATACAGATTAGAGGTGCGATATATGATAAGAAAGAGCTCGAACTTGGACCATGTAATGCGGTCAAGGGGGTTTGCCGCTGGGATGATTCCGATGACGTCAAGAGGTACGATGATGAGAAAAGTGACAATGGTAAAGACTGTGAAGATTTTGATGAGCATCTTGAGGAAGCGTAGAAACATGTAGCTGCAAGAAATGAGCGATTGTGAAGCAAATAATGAAGGGCAAGCCCAAACTCACGCGTCAAGTCCATTTTTATGGATCTAGGGAAGATCAGCTATGGGCATTACTACAGGAGTGAAACATGCAATATCAGTTGAAGGGGAGTTGAATATGGCTGGAAGCCATCTCCACCAACCCTTGGGTAATTCTGAAGCTCGTTTGCTGAATATGACGTTATTTAAGATAAATTCTTGAGCCATACGACGAGGAACTCACTCTGGAGGAGGTAGATATGTTCTTCAAAACGTAAGAGAGATGAACCGACATCAAATCTGGGCTCACCTTGGGCTGTAAATTCGTCCCAAGCGCTGTTTGAGCAACACAAACGCGACAACTTCCACAATGAGCAGACCTGCATTTGCAACAAGGGCTGTGACAAAGGTCTTTGTGGTTCCGCTAGTCGATTTTCCAGCCGTCAATGACATGAGGAAGAGAGGAACAACGTCGGAATGGTTGTGGATCGATGGCGAGAGGAGCAGGACAGGCACAGAGCCAGCCTGAGATGTGACAGGCCAGGCGAAGCCATGACGTCAAAATGTCGCATGGCCCTGGCCTGCTTCCGCTTTTGTGTCAACCTCGGTAACGACTTTTCTTACCGGGAGCGAGAGGCTGAACTGTGAGACTATCTCAGCCTGAGCCTGAGACTGAACATTGTTCTCTTCCACGCGATGGCCTGGAATGAGCTCGCTCCCGAGCTGCAGAACGCCATTATCAGCTACAGCGACAAAGGTGTCCTCAAGAATTACTCTTTGGTCTGTCGGGGCTGGGTCTGGGCAGCTCAGATTCTGCTTTTTCGGGAGATATACCTGGCTCGTGGTCCTGCCACTATACGACTAGCCCGGATGCTACAGACCTCTCCTCATCTTGGCTCTTATGTTCGCTACCTTGGGATAGAGTCATATGGCAACTACGACCATTCAGCTTATCCCCTCGTCGCTGTCCTCGCATCGCTCAGACTCCTCCGAAAAATCACCTTTGTGGGCTTTGCATTCATCTACGGAAATCCATTGCCCACTTTTCTCGTCGACTCGTTGCGTCGTGTACTATCCCAAGTATTGCAGCCCGAATCCGAAATCTCCTTCGTGGGTTGCACCTTTATGGAGATCTCCATGCTGGTCTTCATTCTCGACCTTTCAGGCGACAACAAGGCTCTCAAGACACTGGAGCTTGAGCATGACACGAACCTTGGCCATCCCTCATTCGCTTCCAAGTCACCCTCGCTTAATTTATTGTCTAAAAGAGACATCGAGCCGTTGGAGCCACAGGTGTTCAGAATCTATGGTCAGTTTTCCTGTTCAATATCATTCGCACTTTTTTGAAACACAGTACAGGTGTCTCGAACGAATCATTTCTAGCCTCTTTTCTCGCCCAGTCGAGAGTCTCGCAGTCACTAGATTTTTCTGTGCTTACAGAGTTGGTCTGTGGCTGTGATGTTGCTCGTGTGCTCGTGCCACTCGCAGCGAACACTCTTCAGCATCTGGGGATTCATATCATTTCTGAAACTATCTCCAAACAAGGTCTATGATCTCCTTTATGAAGAGTATTTTCCCCTCATCTTTTCGCAGTATCTCTTCTCAACCTAGCTGGTGCAAGAAATATTCGACGCTTGGAATACACGCTCCACACAGGTCGAGAGCGTGAACTCGCCGACTGGGTCGTCTCGGCGATGAAAACGATGCGAGCACCCGGCCAGCTTGAGGAACTTGCGTTTTATATCGCAAAACCCATCGATCACCTCGGAAAGAGGTTTCAAACCCTCGACGGCCTCTTCATCGATCCTGCGATGTTTCCAAAGTTCAAAAAGCTGTCATTCCAGCGCGGTCAGGGTGAACCGACCCGGTATTTCTGTCCAACCGAGAAGGAGAATGAAATTTTTCCTTGTTTGAAAGAAAGAAGAATTGACCTTGATTTGGGCGAAGGGGTCTTCCAACGCGAAGAAAAAAAACAATCGCATCCGAACCGAATGGTTTGGATACCGGGCTGCAATGAGCATCGTCGAACGGAGACCTGGTGGGTTGAAAGCGCGGTTTATGTTCCAATTTTCGGGGTTCCGGGACCTCCCGCTGGTTATTCGGTGAGCCCAGTATTATCTGTCTTCGTTGAACAGTCCTGCTATATATCATCAGCTGCCTGGTCCATTCACCAACGACTGCGATGACTCTTGGTTACTTGGTTGACAACCAGAATTCGTCTGTAACGACAATCCATAGCGCAATGTACTTATACTGTATCGCTACGACTTGCACCTACTTGTATCAACAATCAAATCTGCAAATTATTTGATCAGAATTTTTTCCGTCCGATCAATAGCCGCACGTGCATTTTTCTCTCTTACTCCATTGCGCCAGGCCATGCCAGTAGCCGACGATTCTCCATAACATCTTTACTGCAGTATCCTATGTCTTCACCTTCTTCATCGTCCTCCAAACCACAACAGTCCTCACTGATTCCAGCAAAATCATGGCAACATTTCGTGGCCGGCGGGTAAGTCAATTTTCTTTTTTCTAAACATTTTCTCAGTTCGACGTATTGCAGACTTGGAGGAATGTGCGGCGCGATTGTGACAAGTCCCTTTGATGTGGTGAAAACGCGTCTTCAGAGCAGTCTATTTCGTGATTCTGCACGAGCAGCAATAGTTCCAGCCCGGACAGGACTGCTATACCATTTCGTGGAGACGACTCATATCATTCGGTGCGCAAATTAGTTGAAAAACATTGTCCAACTTTCAATCTAATCTCTTTTCGTAGAGATATATACGTCCGAGAATCTCCGAGAGCTCTGTTCAAGGGTCTCGGTCCGACTCTGGTCGGTGTAATCCCTGCCCGTTCGATAAACTTTTTCACCTATGGCAATGGGAAACAAATTATTGCCAAAACCTTCAACGACGGTGTGGAAAACAGCTTCGTGCACCTTGGGGCCGCTGCAATAGCTGGAATCGTGACGGGGACAGCAACAAATCCAATATGGGTCGTCAAGACGCGGCTTCAGCTCGTCCAGGACAAGCCTTCCGCTTCCCAAGCCATGGCGACGAGCTTGTCTACCATTAAACAAATACTGCGGCAAGAGGGTGTTAAAGGCTTTTATAAAGGTCTCAGTGCTAGTTATCTTGGAGTGACGGAAGGGACGATTCAGTGGGTTCTGTACGAGCGACTGAAACGGATGACGGCCAGTACAGAGGGCAAAGGGGGAGCTTTAGAATGGGCTGGCATGCTCGCAAGCGCTGGAACAGCGAAATGTGTTGCCAGTCTCATCACATACCCACATGAAGTGAGCTCTTGCATCCTCTTATTCTTCGTCGTCGAATTTTTGGCTTCTAGGTCATTCGGACGCGGCTAAGGCAACCAGCTGTTCAGACCATTTCATCTCAAGGGATCACCACTTCTGTCGTCAAATATACGGGTCTCTTGCAGACTTTGAAGTTGGTCATCGCTGAAGAAGGTGCTCGCTCCCTGTATGGCGGGCTAAGCGCTCATTTGATGCGCGTCATACCGAATGCAGCTGGTAAGTCGCTCCTTGAGTCAAATCCACAGCAGCTGATCCTTTTCGCAGTGATGTATTCAATATATGAAGCTGCCCTGAGATGGGGTCAGTGAAATCCGCCTTGAAAAGTACTGGTATCATCCATCATATTATTTACATTAAATTTCACTATTACATATCACTTACACCCCACTCATGGACACTGCAATTACAGGTTTATTGATTATAGAACACTTGTTATCTACGCTATAAACGTGAAGGATAGCGATCCCGCCTATGTAAATATGAATGAGTAGACTAGAAAATTGAGATATGTGCAGTCCAGCGTAGTAATGTGGTTTTAGTCATCTAAAGGCGCTCTCTTTTTCGGAACAGGAACAGGAAGCTCGTCGGAATCAGTGCTTGCTGAGGCCTTGCGCTTTCTTGTGCTGTGAGGCGACGGAGGAAACCAGTCCCTCGAGACATGATAAAATGGGTTAACGGCGTGAATCGAAGGTGTGTCGGAAGCATATCCAGTCACATCAGTCATACTGGCATTTCCTGACGCACTAGTGGATGGAGGGGCCGTTGGAGGATCAGACTCTTCGTCTGTCTCCTCGTCCTGAGGCAAAGTGGTGTCAAACGGATGTCCAAGCTTCTTCATCACCTCGATGTATCCCGCCTGGATTACCCCGAAAAAGCTACATAATAGTCAGCAAAGAAATAAACCGAAAACATCCACGTACTGAGGTTCCTTTGTGAAAATGTTGGCCACCACTTCTGCGAAAGCAGCAGGCAGCATTCCGGTATGAGTACCATTTTTGGCCGTGAGACACGCTTTGCCCAACAGTCAGTATCGAAAGAAAAGGTGTCTGGAAATGATCTGACCATTAGGTTTCGCTTTGGAGTACCACTTGAAGAAATCAAGGGGGCACCGGTTTCCCATTCCATGGTGGAGCCTAGTTATATCGACGATGATGTGGTCTGGATGAAGATCGGTAACTAGAACCTGCTTGTCTTTCTCCCGTGCATCCTTGAGATTATCAGGGAACAGTTTTCCATCGATAATTGCGTCGAAGATGGCTCGAGGTGTAACAGCATCCTGTAACTTGGCTTTGAATTCCCATGGAACTCTCATGGTGTGGACCCTCTTGTACAAATCTCGCTTCGGAATGCGACGCAAGATTTGCCGCGATTCTTCCAACCCCTTGAGAAGGTTAGGAAAGTCCAGGTTAGATATCACTGCACAGCTTACCGGGTCGTCTGAACACTCGATCTGCATTCTGACATATTCATCGGTGAGTGTCAGATACTCGCGAGCATTGAAAACACGGGTCGATAATTTGAGAATCTTGTCCGCTAAGAGAGCCTTCAACCATCATCGAGAACAAAAAAAGAAGTGATACTGTACCTTTCAGAAAGGCATCCACAAACATGTATTCGATCCCTTTCGCTGAACGGATGGATGAGCATGAATTACTTGGTAAAACGACTGATGCTGACCTGTCTTATGGTTGTATATTTTGCTGTGGAGAGAATACCTTCGTAGAAGAGTTGAGTACCCCACAGAACAGCAGCTTATAGAACAGATTTCACCTTGTAGAACAGATTTCCCATACAGACTCAATGTCTTTGATGTCGTAGCAAATTTGGTTCCTGATGACTCGAGCTGATGCCAGAATCCTGTAAAACATGAGTAAGAGCAATAGTAGATCGCATTCGGTTCACCTCTCGAGGCTGATCGTCTTGATATCTCCTATCGTGCTGAAAACCATTATATGAGAGGCTGACTGCAAGACTGTCGCCCTACTTACTAACAATCTCGAAGAAGATAATCAAACCTTGCTCAGTCAGTCTACATCTGACATATTATGGCAGTGTGCTTACTTGTCAACGTCGAGACCATTGCGTTTATTCGAGACAATGTCAAAGAGAAACGGCTTTTCATCCCTGTCGGAATTCAATGAAAGTAGGGGTGGAGAAACCAAACACCAACAGTATACACTTCGTAGGGTCACCAGCGATGAGAGCAAGAATGAAAGATAGATCCTCGGGAGATATGGCAATCTCGTTTTCCTTCAACAGATGCCTTAGCACAAATTCGGAACCCTGCTCATGGGTCCAGCTTAGCGCACGATCGTCCCTGAAAACAGAGGTCATGGCAAGGTTGAGAGGTAGAATAAACGCGTACAGTTTGCTCTGGGGCATGAAATGACCATCCCATACATGTGAAAGTGGCCCGTGTCCTAGTCCTGTCAGACCCTCGGATAGGAAGATAATCGTGCTCTACCTACCTAGGTCATGACAAAAGCCGGCCAATTCGACACAATTCACATCGCTAATTCGAATGAATCAGTCCATGCATGATAAAGCTAGGGACTCACCGATAGCTGATGCAAAGCTCTGGCTGCAAAAGACGCAGACGCTCGACCACGAGACGAGACAAAAATCCTACGCCTAATAGAAGAGTCAGTGTCATCGACGAGGTCAAGCCAAATACCAAACCTAAAGAATGTTCAAAGCGGTTATGACTGGCGCCTTTGAGGAAGTAATTTCAGTATTAATCGACCAATCAGAGGGAAAGACGCGCCTGCGAAGACGTAATACGATGTTCCAAGCTGTTTCACGCATCTGAGCCTCTGAAAATGAGGGGTGTCGATAATCGAGCAGGCCAAGGGCGACACAGGAATGAGTTTGTGAATGGGATCCTGGAGAATAAAGGTCAGAGACGAAGAGAGACGAGTACAAATTCAGACCTTGATCTTACGGGAATCTAGCTTTAAAGGGAAGTCCAAATCAAGATACTCTGGCGGCATGACGAACAAAGACGTATGGAGGGAGACAAAGAGTCACGCCAAGGGTCACACGAAGTGGCGAGGCAAGAGCTGCCGCGAGCACTGCCACTGACGCAGTATTACGTCTTGATACTATTTAAAATGCCACCTCATGTCTAGCTATAGATATCTAGTCCTGGATGTTACAATTTAAAGTCTTCTATTTTATACAGTGCGACAAAGCTGCTCCATGGCGACAACTTGGTACTAGTTGCTTTGGCGCTGGTGCTACTGCCATCCTCGTCCAAATCAATGAAGCTTTGAAACTGGTCGGAAGTAGCCTCGGTACCAGGCTCTCTTCTTCGATACCTCATCGAATCCTTCGAGTTGGAGGGACCAGTATTCAGGGCTAGCTCGGAGGATGGCCCAGTCTGAAACTGCTCGGAGGAAAGCCTCTGATAAGGTCGGCTAGAAGGAGATTTTGGCAGAATCACATTCTCGTCTTCTGTAATTGCTTCAAGAAGCTTGGAAATCTGCATGGTAATCTCGTCCTCTGGCTCATCCTCCTCGTCACTAAGGCTCATGAAATTCGTAAGCTTCGCCCGTCCCTCTAAAGCGGCCAGCGCATCGGAGCGCTGGATTCTTGCATAACCGGAAGAAACTGTCGATTTGACTGTGTTTTGTCTTCTCAAGAAGAAATGTTGCACAGTTGGCTGGAGGGAGGGGACTGGCTTATGTGCTCGCCAGGAGTCACTGTCAGACATAATGGTCAGCCAGAACGGGTGGAATAGCAATCGTCACACACGGTAGACTTTGTCGCTTGAGGCTTGCTGAAAGTTCCGACCGCGCTTGGTCGAAAGACAGGAAAGACTTCAGATCTCCTGCAGCCAATTCAAATTCGGTGGCATCGACAAGCGAAAGAGCTGGAAGGCTGCTCCTGACAGATGACGGCCGGAAGCCCGAAATAAAGAAGGACGAATATTCCGTTGGATATGCCAGAGTGCTCCTGCGACGGACAGGTTCAGACAGCGCAACTGTCAAGGAGGCAAGAAGTCACATGAACTTTCTTCAGATTTCCAGGTTCAGCTTGAATCTTGACCCGTACGATAATACAAATAACAATTCCAGAATACAACAAAGTTACTTAAAAGTTCGGTGGTCTTCTTCTAGGATCTGACGCAAGCTCAGTCACTGGTGGGAGGTCCACTTCCATCCAGTCTGTCCGATATTCCTTCTCTAGCGACCCTTTAGATGGACTGAGCGACGTCCCAGGCGTACGTGCAGCATCATTGGGGTCTTCGCCTTCACTTTCCGAATCATCATCCAGATCCATATCCATAGCTTCCTCGACAGTCATCATCGTTGAAGGCCCAGCGTCAGCAGAATCGGGAGTGTCCATGAGGGTAGAATCAGGTGTCGCTTGGGCCGCCGATGTCGAGGCTCGCTTCTTAGCCTTCTTCAGCTTGTAAAGAATCTTTTCGATGTACTCTTTGGCAAACTTTTTGATTTTGACCACTTTCTCATCCGAAAGAGAATCCAGACGACCCTCTTTGAAGGTTGCAGACTTCTTCTCCTTCTCGGCAATAATATGTGTCAACTGTAGAGCCCAGATCAGTCACAAGAAAAAGAAAAGAAAAAGAAAAGACTGACTTCTTGGGCATGCTTTTTCAGCATCTCGCGGTCCATGACCTTTGCATGTTTCGACATGCACTTCACGACGACGGCAGCCACCAGCTTCAAAAGGCGCTTCTCCTTGTTTGCCTGTTTCTGCTCTTCAGTCTCTACTGGTCGAGGTTTCCGCTTCTTCTTGGTACCACTCTCTGCCCGTCGTTTACGGCGCTCCTCCTTGAGAGCAGCAGCAGCGGCAGCAGAAGCTTCGGCAGCAGCCTTTTTAGCGTCGGCCTCGGAAGCAGCAAGAGCAGCAGCAGCAGCGTCAAGTTCTCGTTTAGCCGCTACCGCTGCAATGATCAAATCCTGCTTTTGTCGCGCCTCTGGTTTCAGGCTGGTTCGATCGAGTACGATTTCCTGGGACATTACAACAAGCGGTGGTGGTGGTTCGCGCCATACTATCGGCATTCGAGGGACTGGAGTCGGTGGAGGTTTGGGCACTTGAGCTTCAGCTCGGCGGTCTTTCAATAATTCCCTGAAAGCAGTAGAAGACTTTATGCGTTTCGGTTTGGACTGTAGCATGTATTGCTCGCTATTGGAATGAGAATAAGGTTCAAGCGAGTACTCGACCAGGTCCTGCAATATAGGTTCAGTAAAGTCACCGTATTCGAGGAATTGTCAACTCACGTTTTGAGATCGTTTCGGTATTCGGTAGCCCACAGCCAGAGTTGCCCAATGATCAAGTAGCTGATAGACGTCGGTTAATGAACAGAATAAGTGCAAAAGACTTACCTTCTGAGCAGGCACCTTCACACCTTCATTGCCCATTGCTAAGCAGGATTCCACAACTCCCAAGATTTGCGAATCATCAACCTTGTTCCGGACTAGAAGAGGCCAGGTCAACATGCATTCCAAAGTCTAAAAGCAAATTCAATTCGAGTTGGCGCAAGCTTGAACATATACAGACCAGCATGACCATGTCGAAATCTTCCTTGTGGTCCTCTAGAACATTCTTCATCAAGCTGTAGCCACGAAGACGCATGATTTCACGTAGAGAGGTTTCATCGTTAGTCAGCTGTTGAAAGATTAGCTGGGACAATCAAGGATCCACAAGAGCGCACCTTGATGCGAAGGAGAAGTTTGAGTAAGACTTTGCGGCTTTGCGTCTGTCGAATGGCTTGAACAACTTTCGGGACATCTTTGAGCAAGAGAGGGTGCATTTGCGGCTAAATAAACGAGATTAATCGACAACTGAGACGGACGGGTCAATACACTTGCCATAAAGTCGGGATCGTCTATCTTCTTGCCCTTCTTCTTCTTGGTACCCTTCAACTCCATCAGATCATGCTCGTCCGTGATACCGAGAGCTAAAAGGCACGATGATCAACATGGAGCAGAGACACAAATGAAGAGAGTCACCATCAAGATAAAGGTCATCCATGGTGGAGATATCCGTTTGTGTTTTTCCGCCAATGAAACCAACGCAATTCGGCTCTCCACAATAACATGTCTGGGCTTGGTGACTACTAACGGTAAGCTTTGGTGATAGAGATGAACAAGTCAGACTTGCCCATAGCGATCGACGTTGTAATTGAAGGTCAACTCTTCGTCTTTGACAATGTTCCTCTTGGCAAAAATGCCCATGCGAACATACGCGCCAATACTCCATTTCGCCACGTAACAATTGGGATTGCAGCTGTGATTCGCAAACCGTCCAATGCCACCGTTTTTCGTCGCATCTATGAACTGTAAAAAGGTTCAGATGAAAAGAGAGAGCTGGCTAGACAGTTACAGACCTCTTCCTTCTGCAACATCATGAAATAGAAATGTTCGATTCCTTCCTCAGCATAATCCCTCATCCGCTTCTTGAAGGACTGGTTGCTAACGACATCACCAACATACTCATAAATGAACGAATCCCTGCCCAGTAGTCAGTATAACTAGCATAGAGGCGAGTAAAGACGCCCACTTCCGTATAGCTTCTTCCGCTCGCAACCCATAGCCCTTCATCTCCGTCTTGACGATTTGAATGGGGGCATAAGCTCTTTTCTGGAACCTAGGGAGCTCATGAGACAAAGACAAACCGAGAAAACGGGTTACTGACCGCTGGTTCTGACAATACGATTTACATCGACAGTCCTCCGGCAGACATTCCACCTGAGTTAGACGATTTATACAGTCTGAACCATGTCCACAAGCTTCATCTGGCCTATCTATGCCTATAGGGAAGAACAATGAATGCGTCAGATTTGGGTGTCTCACGAACCTCTACGCTACGAAAAAGTGAAAAACTGACCTGGTTCAAACGTACAATCGCAAGCCATACTCTCTAAAAGCTCCCTAGAGAGACCTAGACTCTTATACTGATAGCAGTTGGCCTCAATTTCATTAAACGAGCTCAGCGCCTCTGCCCTTGCCACTGGAAGATGTCCGATCAACTGGACTGGGTTCTCGGGGAGCTTTCTCTTGCTCGAGGGTAATGGCAATGGTGTCGAAGGTGAATCATTGGTGGAAGAAGAAGAAGGTGCCGGTGACGGAGAATGAGACGAATTCTCCACCTTTGCCATGTCGGCGTTGGTTGGAGGCGAGTGTGATGAGTCACGGAACAACGGCTTCAGGTCGATGCTCGACGCTGTCTGCAACGACCTTGGAGACGATTCGAACGTCGACCAAGGTTCAGACTTGGGGTCCACTGTTTTGCTCACTGTGAGACCTTCATCGAGAGAGCCATTGTCTAGGGGGCTTTCAGGCTCCTTCTTCGGGGCGACCAAGGTCGACATCGTCTCTGCAGAAAGAGCAGGCGAATGCCAGCACGATACCAGCTAGGAGTCTGGATGAGAAAGGCGGGTGAAGCCCTGGTCGTCGTGACGGTGGCAACTGATATTGGCCGACTAGTTAGCTGAGCTTGCCTGCAATAGTTGTCTCGGTCTAGCAGAGCATGAGTAGTAGAAATACGAATTGAATATGGAGGAATGTCCCTCGAGATTCGTTGATGACCGATGAACGATCTCCAAATTTGAGTAGACCTTGTGATATGGCCTCTACCTCCATCTCCGCCTCTGCCTTGAAAAAACGCAAGCGCACCGAGCACCGCGATGAAGACATCTCTTTTCACGTCGCTGAGCCCTCTTCTGGCCTTGGACCTGTCCTAGTCAGCTTTCCTTCACTCTCCGCTCCAGAATCCACCCCATTTCAGTGTTATCGTCCGAAAAAAGACACGGGATTCAACCACCTCATTGTCGTCGGCGAAACAGACTCTGTCGAGTTCGTTTCCGATGAAACCACAGCAGAGGTGGCTCAGGCTGGCTGCAAGCGAGTTTCCAGCACATTCAGGGTTTTAAATAATAATAATATTTACAGATACCTTTTGGCCGTCCACAACCCACGAACCTCGTCTGTAGAAGTCCTTCCAATGGCTACATCTCCCCATGTCCTCGCAAGGAATGTCAAAAAGCTCAAAACCACTCATGAAAATGGACCAGGCTCTGTTCTCGCATACCGAGAGGCTCGCAACACCCTTGGAGAAACATTCGGTACCAAAAAAGCAAAGGCAGCCATACGCGCTGAAGAAAGAAAACATATCGATGTCAGTGCCATGGAAGGTGTTATGGACTCGGTTATGGCTACAATAACCAAAGGTGCCCAAGGTCTACCGACAAAAGGTATGTTCTGCTTTACTTTTGACATGTTAACCGCTTATATTTCATGCAGATGAAGCGAAAGATACCTCGGATGCGAACCGACTCATTCCACCCTTCAACGCTACGACTCTGGACACAGCAGAGATATATCCCTTGCATGATATTATTCCTGAGGCAGAGTGGAAGGAAATCACGGTAGCTGCATTTGACGAAGCATCCTCGGACCAAGAGCGAATGGACCTCTTGCCCTTCAAACGATCTGACTGGCTTCGCATGCGTATGAAGTCAACGATGCAGCAGGAAACTGGAAATGGCAAGAAGAGGAAATTGTGAGCACTTTCAGGCTTTTCCTCGAGCAATGCTAATCAAGTCTCTAGAAAAATCATCTATTATGTTTCCTGCATGTTCGCTTTCCACAATTTGCTTCAACGGAAAAACAACAAGATCGACAAGGATGTCGCCCATTCCTCGCTGGCAGGGGTACCCTCTGTAATTGTCGAGAGTTTAATGACGAGGTTCACGGAACATTCGAGAGATTCTACCGCGTGGGTTCCGCTCCCGTCTGACGTTGACACTTTACTCATGATCGAGGGCAGAAATCACTCCACTTCTGCGACGGAGACCAAGCTGTTCACTCACATGTTTGCACTTTGCCTAAGAGTGGACAGCTTCGTCACTAATCCGGGTGTTTTGGGGACAGATTTGCACCTTTCTTTGCCCAAGTTGGTAACATGTTCCTGGTGTCATTCATCGCTGACCTGATATCTGCATAGGGTGAAACTTCTATTTGCCAGTCTCGGTTGCAAACTAGAGAAAGTAGACAGCGAGCGACAGCGCGCCAAGCTTGGCCTATCAGACGAGTTCGCCGATGTTACCATGGCTATCCTACGCGCGCCAGTGGAGTTTCCCAAAATCCGACGGCGTAAAGCAAGACGGTAGAAGCAAGACGGTGGAGAGATTATTATCATACGGTTTGAAGATGTATCGTACAAGAGTAATTTGCGCTTTCAGCTTAAGACTGCATGCGATTATTAGTCCCTTGAACAGTTCAATGCGGCGGCGACTGACATTAATGCAATAATAGGGTAGATGTTGGTGCTAGATAATCATGGTCGCAAGCGCGACGAGCGCGATATGAAACGTTTTGGGGCTGGAGAAGAGAGAAAAATGGTCAAGATTAGGCGAAATTGAAAGAACAAGGATGCTTACGCTTCAAAAAGGCGACCATCTTGTTCAAAACAGAGCGCAAGAGCAAAGGATGGCGTTTCCCCGTCTCCAGTGGACAAACAGGGTTTTGGAAGCAGAAAGCTGCACATTCAATGCAGAATTCTCGATGAAAGGCGTCGTCCATTTCGTGCATTGGATGGGAGACTGGCTTATCATTGGGACAGCCACAGCGAATGAAATAATGAGCTGTAACATGATTGCAAGGTTTCCTGAGTTTTTGGCACTCTGGCCCTGGGAGGCTGAGTGAGCTGCTCGACCGAGACAGAGTAGAAGTGGCTGCGGTGGTGGTCATTCGAGCGGGAATCATGGCACCCAACAAATGCTGAAGGATTTTAAGAGATGTCAGGGTCCCGATAAAACGTGACGGAACAGGCTAGATGCTGCAGGGACCAGGCGAGCTGAGGTTGAAATAGGCAGGACAGGGTTGAGGTGTAGTACCGCCGCGCCTTGAGAGGTTCAGGCCGTAATTTTATAGGCGCTCCGTCGCTCACGACAATAGAGCAAAGACATAAAGAAAGAGCAAGAACATGAGGATATCGTGACCTAGGTTTTTCCGTAAGAGGCTTTAGCGACTAACACGGATCCCGGGCTCTTGGATGACGGTGAAAGAGTCGAGCGGAAAAAATGAGATCATGATGGTCAGACGCAACGCGAGCCGATCAACCGGCAGCACTTGAGCTGAGCTCAATATGCTCCGGCATTCTCCGGCAACTCAGTCGACAGCGATGATTCCGGTAGAGATGTCGCAGAAATTTATTTTCGCAACACGGCGACCTCATCACAGGAACCAAACAAGCTTTGACAACCCAATCGATGGATTGTTCTATGAGCGCAAAAATTCTCCCGCTTTACGGATTCATTGTGTTTTATGAACAACTCGTGGCGCGGGCAGGTTGAATCTGACCTCATCGGAGAAGAATCTGGCCGCGTATAACATACTGCCTAGTCGAGGCTTGACCTTCCATGAAGGCCGTTGACAATTTTCCAGTTCGCCGTCGTCCACATGCGGATCTTTCGACTCTTTCAAGTTTGAACCGGGGACTTCGGGTCGTCACCGTCTGGAATAAGTAACCTTGACTGCTAATAGTGATGGTCTGGAACGTCTTGGTCCTTTCATTTCCTCGAATGTGTCGAGCCTCTCGTCACAACCGGATTGAAGGTGGGTGAACTATGGAACAAAGCTGGTCATCTATGTACTCACTATTCCCGCCTGCAACCAAACGTGGTGCCGTAACGGTCTGGAACCTGTAGTATGTGAAAGTCCCACAGCGCATCTCAATAATAAGGCCCGGTTTTACTTTTTCCTGCAGGCTCTTGCTCAAATTCATCGACAAGATATGCACCTTCGCGGACCGTATTATGCTCGACCTCACACCGCCCAGGCCCCATGATATATCGACACCGATCTGCCAGTGATGATCAAGTTGCCAGCGTTTCCATAGTACACCCGAGTTTTTCCATTCTTGAAAGCAGGTCGTCTTCGGGACTAGTGGTTGCTCCTGCACTTGCCTCTCTACCACCATGTTCTTTGACTCTTCTCGCATTCGGCTGGCTCTATATTTCATTCTTGTTCGTCTTTCCATATTGATCTAGGCACTGCTTTGACTTGATCTTCTACAGTTAATCTTCTCGCTCATTCTTTTCGCCCTGACAACAATACGAGTCAATTATACCACGCATCTTCCTCCAGGAGACACTTTGAATCATGGGCATAGCTTCCTAGGTATGTAGATCATTTTGCCTTGCAATAGCTTGATTTCATCATGTTACAGATGCAATTGCAGCGGAGCTGTTGGGGACGTCCATTCTGACCGGAGCTTGGTCGTTCTATACGTGAGTATACTATTGACACGCCCCAATCAAGACTGGAGTCTTCCAGCGTTTATAATATCATCAAGTCCATCATCAACGATACCGAATCTTCATATCGGTTTGAGCCTGTGGCCCTATTTATCCTTTGGATGCTCTGGATCGCTGGAGTGGCTGTTTCAACAGTCGGTCATCTCACGTCCTTCATTTTCGTGTCTCATTATTCTATTAGGTGATGTGGGGAAACTTGGAGTTTTGTCAGGAGTTTGAGACTTGTCGCATCCTATCAGCAATGGTGGGCTTCGCATGGATCGGCTGGGTCGTCCTGACAGCCCTCTGTGGCTATAGCTTGTTCTTCTGGAACAAGACATATTCGCTTAGCTCTGGAAAGGGCATAGAGAACAAGGGTTTCTCCCCCAGACGCAGTTCCAAGCAAGTCAGATTTCAAGCTGGTTTTCCACCGAGCAGCATGAAAGGTGGGCAACGAGAAGTCTCGGGTACATCGTTCTACGATACAATGGATATTTCCTCCGTCTACTCTCGGTAGTAATCGGACGTAAAACATAACAGACTTGTACTATATCTAGATACCAGCTCGCTACATTACGCAACGAAATCAAGAATATTCATCTCCTCAATTACTTCTCGAGACTTCCAATGACCTAGCTGATACGATTCAATTTTTCTTGGATCTCCCTCAATCTCGCTATTTTGCTCTCGAGCCTTCGTCTTTCCTCAGCGATTTCTGGATCTTCGCTGATAAGATCAGCCATGCGTTCGTTGACATTGAGACCAGTGGTTAAATTCCCGATGAGCATGCCAGGTAATCGAGCGACCAGGGCCTGGTTAAGTTGATGTTCGATCAGCAAAGGCACATAGTCGATGATACGCTGAACCTCCAAAGTGAGAATTATATGCTTGCATCGTGCAAATCCGCACCTTGTAAGCGACCTGGAAATAGGCCCGTACGTCCGACATCAGCTTGATTTCTTCCTCGAATGGCTCTGGAAGATGCAAGCGTGGATGTGAACGTAGCAAGTTCTCTCGTGCAATGGATTGGTTTCGCACTTCGGTATACTTTGCTTTCCATTTGACTCGACTGTTCTCGAGGTAGTGGTGGTTTTGTGTGAACAGAGGGTAACTTTCAAGAGTGAGTATCTTGTCCAGAATCGACAGGGCGTCGGTTCTGCATGATTCAATCTCATTTCGAGTGAGACTCCTTCAAAAATGATTCGTTAGCATGGGTAGAATGCTCGTGCAAGAAATGTACCATATGAGCGTCTCGAGTCTCTTGAATTGACGAAAGTGTTTCGAAGCCAGATCCTCAATAAAATCAGAAGAGGTGGCGAAGACCTCGTCGAAACAAGAAATGGAAGGTTCGCGCCATTTGCAGGTAAAGTCCAAAACTAGACTCTGGGTGGCTTCGAAAGGAACGTGCTTGGAAAGTTCCCAACCAATCGAGCTTGAAACCGCCGGTTTGTCGTCGAGTTTGATGCAAATAGTGAGATTACTTACCGTCTGATGCGTTCGCGTACCGAAAACAGATCCAAAATGTCGGCGTCGTGGCCTGGGATACGTTGTTCTGGGGACCCAATATCGTCGATATCTCTCAGATTAGGATCTGGAAATTTTGAATATCCTTCGAATGGTCGAAAGTCGGGGCAAGTCCGTCGTATATCGTCTTTGAAGCTTTCATAATGCTCTCGGTTGCTTTGAACCATTTGCTTGTGGTTAGTAGCCATGACGGCCTCTTTGACAGCCTCGGTGAACTTGGTCACAAGTAGAAGGACCTCAGAGGTCGGTTCGAGGGACGGAGGTGGAGGAAGCTCCTCCAGTCTATCACTGGTTTCTGCCAGCAATCTCCTAACCCGCTCCCTCAATTTCGGAAGACTGGAGATGAATCAGTAAAGGACAGACTACGCCACATAAATCCCACTTGGCCTCGATTCTTGCCACCAGGAGTTTGCTGATGTCCGATACGAAACCAGGAATACCAAACCGCCGACGATCTGTGATTTGGCTCCAAGGAGTCGTGTTGGAGAAGAAATCATCAGCAAGACGCTGAGACTCAGCCTTGCTGACACCTCTAGAACGTTCGGCGTCATCAGGAAGACGAACACAGTAATATCCATGAGCCAATCGATGTTTTGGTTCCTTGTCCAAGATGATGTCCTTCCACTTTTGACGCGCTCCTGTGGCGCCTGCAGTCAAAGTGTCGGGTTTGGTTAGCACACCTGGGTTTGAACGTGAGCGACAGCTTATTTCTATGGTGGAAATTTCCGCATACCAATTGTCCTTTCACCTTCAGGATCTTCCTTCCTGGCGAGAACCATTCCTTGTTGATTTTCCATGTCGTCTGTGGTGAAAACTCAGGCTTTTCGGAGGCTATAGTTCAAAAGACGTACCACTCATCGGCACAGTGACAAGAATGATTGTGTTCTCTCCAGTGATGTGATCAACGACCAGTTGCTTAACGAGCTCGATGAGATCTATGTCCGCGTTTTGGATCAGACCTGGTTAAATCGTCAAATTAGCCCATGGATTTGTCAAGGTTCATTACCTGGCAAGTCGACGAAGGAAAGATCTGTAGCAGTCGGATCTTCAAGTTCAACCTGTACCACGTTCTGTGAGAACTGAAGCATCTGAATCTCCGTCTTTGCCATATTTTGTAGGGTCGTGGCGTCTTTTTCGTAGAATTCCCTGGGTGGGATATGGCGCGCGAGAATGGCTGCTTGAGCCCGACGAAGCCAGATCTCCACTTGATTCTTGTTGGTGAGCTTTGGTCCAAAGTCGATGCATTCTGGCGGCTCTATCGCGTTGCCTTCTGAATCGTATTGGATTCGAAGAGAGATTGAACAAGACCAGGAGTCGGACGCTGTCGACATGATGACTTTCATCGGACATCTAATTGAGAAGGTTAGAGCATTACATGTAAACGAGATGCGAGGATAAAAACCTTGTACACGTTCCACTGTCACGCGGCACACTAATCTGGATCATTCGAGTCAGCGAGATTGGAGAAACTGCTGAAGTGTCTTACTCCAGATACAGCTTCAATTAGAGAACTCTTCCCCGCTGCCGAAAATTTATCATGAGAGCCATTGACTGCTCTAGTCGAGAAAACATACCTGACTGGCCGCCGATGACAGTGATACGAGGCAAATCAAAGTCCTTGTCTGCGCTGGAGATGGAGTAAGTCTTCTGAGATGAACTCTGTGAATTAAGAATGATAATTACCCAAGAGAATGAAGATCTCTGTCGAGTTGAATCAACTCTTTGCATCGCCTGGCGTAATCAGAAGTTATGACATTTGCAGCCTCCGCAGAAGATGTCAATGATGAAGAGCTCTGTGTCGGTTCCGAATCCGGAGCGTTACTTCCAACAGTATTGGATCGACGCAGGATTTTTCGACCACTGAACATTAGGAGGAAACAGGAAGTGGACGCGTAAGTTCAGCATGTAGCCCAGTTTATATAGGACGATGGAGCGAGGCCCCCACGAGTCAGTAGAATCCTGGCCGCAGTCAAAGCCTTCGAAATTTCGAAGTCTTGCGCAAGTGACTGCCAGTGTCTCCGCTGGAAAGACCCTCAAACTCCGGCTCTGAAAGAATAAGAAACGTAATTTTGAGGGTTCGAGAGAAGACGGCAGATAATATTGAACTTGCTCGACTTCCTGTATGAGCGTTAAATCATTCCGCTGAGAGGACTCGTGACACGTCGGACCTACATTGAACTCCGCTTTAACCAGCTCGAGTGGCCCACAGCCTTGGGTGACCCGAGGGACTGGTTCTGCGCTGTACAACTACGTTTCGTCCCAGCGCTGACCGACAAGCTGACTGCTTTGGCCAGTGACTTGTAGTAAGCGGTCTGGATAATCGTCAGGATGGAGCCACTGGAGCGAGATCGACTGTACGTCCTTTTCTCCATTCCTACCCAATTATCTTTTGCTTTTGGCTCCGCGATCCGAGTCCTTGGGGCTGGCCCTTGGGTCGAATATGTTCGAAATCCGTGTGCTTCAGCTAACCCTTCGCTTTTCTCCCCATGTTCTCGAACCCTTCATCACAATGGAATCGACACGGACCCCCATTTCTGATCCAATTCCACAGAGAATACGAACTCACAGTTCGCCAAGAACCAAAGCAGGCCCGGATGTGCGGAGTTGGTGGAAAAGGTGAGCCATTGGCTGGAAGCTGGAACAGGGTTGACCCTTATTTCAGCCGACAGGCGACCGATAGATCCACCTCCAATCGTTCAGCTAAGGGTTATTGACCCTGTAGGTCGGCGACGAACATCAGAAGGAAACGGCAGAGATTCTATGACGCCTACGCCTGGCCAGAGGTAGTTGAATAATTGTCTAATCATCCTTCTCTTCAACTAAACTGCTGCAGATCTGAATCCCCTTCCTCCTCAGCAACTGTCACTCCCACTCATACTGGTGGTCCAGATTTGGACAATCCAGAAAACGACATGGCCACGTATTCGGAATCTTACTTGCAAAATCCTTATTATTTCATGTTTGCGAGTCTCGCAAAGCCAGACGACGACGCAGAATTGCATTGGTTACGGGTACGTGTTCTAAGCCTGCCTTCTGAGCGATCACTGATTTCGTGCAAGGATGGCCGCACTAGATGCACGACCGGCTCCGTTGTATCTTCCTTGTATCACCTCAAAGACCCTCAGAACCAAAATGAAGATGCAGGTCAGTCACTACCCGATGCCATGAAACACGGTTAAATCTTTTGCAGGCTTTTTTGTTTTTCCAGATCTCAGTGTTCGCACAGAAGGAAGCTACCGGCTCAAGCTGAGCCTGTTTGAAGTTGTCCAGTGAGCTTTATTTCCCCTTCCCAGCCCATTTCTCACAACGAGTTTTAGCAATTCGGTTCGCCATTGCAAATCGATTTACAGCGCTCCATTCTATGTCTATACCGCAAAAAAGTTCCCAGGCATGGAAGGTGAGCATTTCTTACCCTTTTATCCTGGCATTCCTCACACATCGAACAGAGTCGACTCCACTTTCCTGCTCTCTCGCAGATCAAGGGATCAAAATTCGTATCAGGAAAGACATCAGAGTGCGAAAGCGTCCGAATCAAAACTCAGACCATGGCGCGGTTACTGGACCACCTTCTTTTGCCAGTGGTGGTCCTCTGACGCCTCTAGGCCCTGTCACGAGTGCTCCTGGTCCTATGACACCTCTTGGGCCTGTACCAGGGACTGGACCTCTTCAACCTTTGGGTCCTGTCCCTGGGACGTCCAACATGTATCCAGCTCCAAACTTGCCGGGAATGAACATTTCTCCTGCACCGAACGGCATGATTCTTCCTCCTCACGGTGCGACGACCGCAGTCGCTTATCCTCCAATGTCTATACCAGCACCCAATGCTCAAGGGAGATTGAATTTGCCCAGCGTCGACACACGAAATCTACCTGCACCGACTGCAACCGGCGTTGGAAAAGGCATGGAAATCGACGAGAATGAATTGCGAATCGACACTGAGAGTATTGAGAAGCGAGACGACGCAGCTGATGATGACGACGACGACGATGATGACTATGAGGACCAGCCGCCAGACGACGATGACGATGACGAGTACCAAGAAGATCACCGACAGCGTCAGCGCCGTGGTTCAACAAGGCGAAGAACAACGACTCCAAAGCGGCGAGATCCTGGTTCCAGGAATGTTCGAGGTCGAGTCGACGATGATCGCATGCTCGTCGACGGAGAATCGAAGCGGCGAGGAACAGGAAGCACTAGTTCGACTTCGTCGAAGAAGACCAGCAAGGATAAAAAGGCTAGAGAGGTCAAGAGGCAGAAACGAGGCTCTGAAGTCGATACAGATACTCCTGATACTCCGAGCTCGGCTTCTGGGACTCATGGAGACATGCCTGCGATGCAGCCACCGCCTCCAATGCATCAAGGACAGTCGGGTCAATATCCAGCAGGTTATCATGGCCAAGCGCCTCAGCAATGGGGTCATCCACCTCCACCTCCCAATAGCGAACCGTCTTCTGCTCCAGATGCGAGCTCTTCGACCGGAGCTGGACCAGCGATTTATCCCGATAACAGATACCAGCAATATTATGATCAGACTCAGCAGCAGCAGCAGCAGCAGCAGCAGCAGCCACAGTTCAGAGCAGAAGGCGCTCCTCATCATTTGCAGCAGGGACATCCACCGCCGCCATCGGCTGGTCAATATCTGTCTCCTGGATATGGACCACCTCCTCATCCCCAGTTCACTTATTCCCTACCAATACCTCCACCTGGTCAATATGGTCATCAGCAGTATTATGGTCATCAGCCTTGGGGTCCACCGCCACATCAGCCGATGACTTATCCTCAGCAAGTTCCTTCATATGGACCACCATCAGGCAGCGACCCTTATGTTAATTATCAACAAGCTCAATATCCACCGAGATATGATTATCCACCGCCACCACCTCATCCGTCAATGTATGCTCCAGCTCCAGTTCAGCATTATAGCTATTATGAACAAGGACCCCATATTCCACCTCAGGCTTCTTCTCAGCCACCTGTTGCGCCACAGTTCAACACTTCTTCTTCTACCGCTGCTCCAACTTCAGTGTCGTCGAATGCACCGAGTGCTGATTTTTCAGCAACTTCCGCTTCGAATTCTAGCTCTACTACAGCTCCTTCTGTTCCACAAAGTCAGAGACCTCAGTCTCCTGCGACGAGATACCCGATTCCACCGCCACCAAGTCACATTTTACCACCTCAGCATCCGTATTATACCACGATGCCACCGCCACAGCAACCCTACAGCTATGGCGTCTATGGCGCTATTTATCCACAATCGACTTCTTCTCTTGCTCCTTCAGCGAACATGGAGCCATGGGGGACACCACCTGCTGGCGGCTGGGGCGCCAACAATGGAAATTCAGAGGGATATGTTTCTCATCATGGTCAACAGCAACCAGGAAATGACAGAATTCAGCTGGCTCCTCTTCGTGTTGGATCTTCACCAACTTCGAATTCTCCGAGCAGCATATCGCCGGTTTCCAGCACTTCGGCTCAACGGGGTCATAATAGCAATTTCCCTGTTGTGCAGTTGAGAGGCAATCGGGAGCATGAAGACCGGGAAAGAGCAAGGAAGGACAGGGATGGAGGAAAAAGAAATCCTCTAAGCATTGGTAGCATCATTTCGGACGAGACTTCGTGATCGTTTTTCTTCTTTTTCTTGGGCTAGGCTGCTTTTCATATGTGACACTATCATCTATTCCCATGTACATAGAATCTGCTGTATCGTACGAGTGTAAGATAAGTCGGAACTATTGCTGTGCATTTCTAACTTCTGCGAGATTTTCGATTCCGATGCAACTCGCGGCCTGTTGTGAGGAATTAAGGCCGACTCAACCAGATGCCTTTTGGGGAAATGACAAATATACATGAGTCATCGCGATATTTAATTTTCTCAAGTCCATCGTCTGGTCCTTTGGGCTCTCCCGCCTTCCTGCTCAGTCACAAGAGCTCTACAATGATATATATCGATTATATGCGTATTTCCGTAAATTAACGTCTAAAATAGAGCATCCGGGACCTCCTGGAGCTTGCTTGCGGGCGGATACGGGATACATGTGGGGTGATTGTATATTGGTAGGCATTTTTAGTCATTAAATCATGTTTCTGACAATTATCTATCTTGAGAATGAGAATAATTCAAGTATTGCTCCCCTAGCAGTGTTTGCAGTATATTTTCATGATTCTATGCACCAACAGGGCAGCGACTGAGGACCGTGAGGGCGTAGGGAACAATACTTCATTCACTACTACCTTCATATTCATTATTCCTCCATTGAGAAGTGAAATAACCGCCAGGAATATACTGAACAGTGAACGATGGGCTTGTAAAAATAAATAATCACAATGATTGGTCATATCCCAATAAGGCGTCTGGTTGAGTGGGCCTTAATTCCCTGTTGTGACGGTAGGCGGAGTAAGGCCGCGCCAAAGTCACACGAGAGAGAAAACAAGATAGAGTCGAGTTCTGCTGGTTCTGGTAGAACGAGAGTAACTGGGATAAATGCTGAATTCTGAATCCCTAACGACTCACGAGGTACAAGGAAATAGTGTCCGAAGAGGAAGCGGATTAAAAGGAAAGTATGACGGTCACGAGCCGTCACAGGCATGGCTACCTCAAACTGCTCCTTCGATCTTGTGGGAGGCCCTTTTGCAGTTGTAGAATCCGATCCAGGTTCCTCATTTGTTTCAGACAGGATGGAATATGAATGGCTGATCATTTCTTGCAGGCGTCTTCACTGCTCTGACCCGAAAACTGGGCATTCGAAACCTCGAAATGGTCGAGCTATATGACATCGAGCCTTGGGCCGTCGACCATCTGCAACCGCACGGCTTGATCTTTTGCTTTTACTGGAAAAAAGACACACATCGAGCTGCAGACTTTGACGACGCAGCTTCCGAGGAACTGTGGTTCTCTAATCAACTTAGCGACGACGCCTGCGGATCGTGTGCAATCCTTAATGTTGTCTTGAACTGCGAAGTCGATATTGGAGAAGAATTGAGACAGTTTCGGATGGAAACACGAATGATGACACCCGTAGTGAGTAGCGCGTCGCTTTACTTCCAGATACACTGATATCAAAGGCAGATGAAAGGATTAGCTATATCCAGTTCGCCGTTGGTTCGTAAAGCACACAATTCTTTGGCCAGGCCAGGTCGGTTTGCATCATTCTTTCCCTCATATTCTCAGTTTTGCAGCCGATGTTCGGGGTGCAGTCAGTGCCATAACTAACACAACGCTTCGGGCCAAGAAGGTAGCAACAGATACAAGCGGCCCTTCGGATTCAAAACGACGCAAGACGACTGAGAAAAAGACAGTAAAGAAGAAGGTTGAAGACGACGAGGAAGATGAATCTGAGGAAACTTTCCATTTCATTGGATATGTTCCCGCGTACGGAAAAGTCTGGGAATTGGATGGTCTCAAGTCGGGTCCTTTGGAAGTGGGAGAGCTTGACCCTCTGAAGCCGGAATCCAAGTCTGGCTGGATGGATGTCGTGCGGCCGGCATTGAGGATGAAGATGCAGCGTTATGGATCTGACGGTGGAAGTGGAGAGATTCGCTTCAGCTTGCTTGCCATTGTCGATGGCGTTTATGAACGAGTCGCCGATGAATGGGAGTATTGGAGGAAGGACAAAATCTCATTGGAGAGACGCCTTGCCGACATTGAGGGCTGGAGAGACAAGGTATGGCCACCGTGGTACTTGTCTTCAGGATTAATCAGACTTTAGATTTCATCTGACATCCTCGAAATGGCAAACCATGCCTTTTCCATACCTGAACTAGCGACGACGAAAGGACCTCCGTTCGCAGCAGATTTCGGCTCTCGCAGAATGATGCGAGACATGGAGATTATCGATATGGCGCAGCGCAACTTGGTGTCAGAATGGGAAAAATGTGTAGAGAATGCTGTCAAAACGAAAATGGCAGTAGAAGATGAACTAGTGAAAGCTCGAAAGGACTTTGTGCGTATGCAGATCTTTCGATGTATGTGGATTTTCATACTCAACTTTTTCTGACAGACCGAGCATATCAAACGAACACATGATTATGAGCCTTTCTTGGCCCAGTTTGTCTCTTGCTTGAAAACCGAGGGGCTTTTGAATCCATTGCTGGATCTGGATGAGAATGGAAAGAAAATCCGAAAGAGCAAAGCCAGTAGAAGTTGAGATATCTTCCAGTTAGTCTTTGTTACTATATGTTGCTAATCCTGTCATTGGTTTGTCTGCTTTCGTATATCGCCCATCATACCCTCGCGTGGACAAACCTTGATACTACCATTTCGAGGACCTCGCCCTCTTTAGCGCCTTCGCACAACCTCGGCGCAATCTGTCAACGACTCTTCTCAGGAAAAGGTAGTTCTATTGTGAATGCTTGCGGCACAGTCCGAGCTATCCGTGACATTTTCACAGTACTCGTTAACTGTCCCCGAGCTTCCTCGCAGTTTTCCGTACGTGGACCATTATTACCGAATTTATTTCCTTCCGTAAAGTCTCCCGCAAGTTGCACCAATCGAGGTCTGCCCTTGAATCAGTTTTTCAGTGAGTCTGTTCTGATGTTCTGTCTAGTCGCAGTTTTTCGTTCAGCGAAAATTGAGTTTGTTGTTGGCAAGTGTTGTTGGCAAGATGTGCCACCGTCTCACGACTTATGACAAAAAAGTCTCACCACGATTCTCATGCTGGCTTCCTGCTCCTGGACTATAAAGCGAGCGTTACATTTCCCGTGTTATGAATATCCCTTCCTATGGCCAACTATTCACCGAACGAGTCCCCCGCTCAGCTTTTTGCTGAAAAGGGATGGCTTCAAGGAGCGATAGTATCCGCAGTCTTCTATGGGGTCGCTCTCGCGCTGTTTCCAACGTGTGTCCATTCACTCTACCAGAAACGTCACAGAACCAGACAAAGAACAATCCTCCTTGTCTATGTCTGTGCCGTCTTCTTGCTCGATAGTTTGTTTGTCGCAGCAAACTCTCAATTCACCCAACTGGCTTTCATAGACGATCGAAACTACCCAGGTGGATATTATGCATTCAATTATTTTCCATAATCTGATCTCGATTCCAGGTGGTCCTGCACAATACGAGGCGGACATGTAATTTCCAGCCTACTTGTTCCAAAGCCCATTTTCGACGTTAATGCCTCTTCAAGGTGGTCGATACCGGTCGATGAAATAGTCAATTTGACTTATGTTATTGCCAATTGGCTTTCTGACGCTGTGCTGGTATGCACTCTTACTTTCGGTCATGAGCGACGCCACAGATGATCAGCTGACGACTTTTCCGAGGTGTGGCGCGCCTATGTAGTCTTTCAAGGGGTCAGTCGTTATCCCATGTGGATCATTATGTTTGCTCCTGGCCTCGTCTATTTGGCTTCAATCAGTATGATTTTCCATTGATCCGTCTCCTAGACTCACTCTAAGATGCAGCGATGGGAACACTCTGGTTGATCCAGGTCTCAGCATCGAATCCTTGGGCCAGCACCTCCCTCAACTGGACAGTCCCTTATTTCTCAGTTTCACTTGGACTGAATGTTTTCCTCACGCTCGCTATCGTCAGGTGCCTTATTTTTCATTTGTACTACTTGAGCCGAGTGTTACTTTTCTCACTCTCGTTGCCTTCGCCAGTCGTCTTCTCCTTTACCGGTTCCGGATCAAATCCGCTCTTGGTCCAGACTATGGCACACAGTACTTGTCCTTGTCGACGATGATCGTAGAATCTGCAGTGAGCCTTTGAATCTTTCGTTCTCCTTTCTTTCTAATCAAAAATAGGCCCTATATTCGATCTTTTCCTTGCTTTTCCTTATTCCCTTCATTCTTGGGAATGCTGTTTCCGAAGTCTTTCTTCAGGCACTGGGTCCAGTCCAGGTGACGGTTTTGAAACCTCTTCTATTCAAGATGCTCATGTCTTGTCACCAGACCGTGTCATCATTCCTCATTGTCTCTCGAGTCACGCAAGGCAAAGCTTGGAATGCCAATATATCTGCCCAAGGGGCGAGTAATTTCAACACATCGGCGAATTACAATATCGCCATGTCTAACCTGCGCCACACTGACATGGATGACCAAGGGGAATTGTCTATAACTCGTATTACGGTTCAACGGGAGGTAGACACAGTGACGGACTCTTTAGATATCAAAGGGCGCCTAAAGGGTGATTCGTCACCGGTTTGAATGCTGAACGTTCTAGATACCTGCTGTGCTTCAATCTTTTATTTCGTTTAGGCGGGGTTTTCAGACACTCGTAATGCCATTGATTTGTAGCTATGTACTTCCTTGTTGTTGAACATAACTCTGATTGTATCTTTCATGGCGCCACTGGGTGAACTATTATGATTATCCTGTCGACCGCTTCACATGTCCCCCCGGCTGTATTTGATGCTTCTTTTCAGTACATACGCAAGCTGAAGGCATTCGGCAGAGATGAAATCTCTGGCAGATCGATATTGGAACACTTTTTGAAGCTCGTACAACTTCATTTTACTGCAGTTTGTGGTCGGAGTTCGGAATTGACTCGGCCAATCGCGTGGGAACATCTCCACACCGTGCCTTTGGCTCTTGCATCTTGCTCTCACAGCGCTGACAATTTAAAATGCGCCGATACTTTGGATCTTCGATTCTTACCAGCAACTCTCACCATGTCAGTTGAGGCCAACGATTCACGGACCCAAGATGAAATTATACTCGCAAAATTGGGGTACAAGCAAGAGTTCAAACGAGACTTTACGACTTTGGAGCTTTTCGGGCTAGGATTCAATATCATGGGTGTTCTCCCCTCTGTTGCGTGAGTGGCACGCTTGCTTTCTTTACCTCAACCAAGCTCTCTTCAAAAGTTCCGTGATGTTTTTCTCCATCCCATATGGAGGTCCAGTGGCCAGTATGTATCTCGGATACTTGTCGTCATATTCTGTTCTCACTAAATCCTTACAGTGGTCTGGGGTGTACTGCCTTCTCTTTTTCAGAGATTCTTCCTGCCTACTTACAAGGTTTGGTCACACAGTGGGCTGTTTGTTCGGTATTCTTGACTTTTATCGCTCTGGCGATAGCAGAGCTGGGCTCTGCTAACCCTACATCTGGTAACTGAATCAAAACCCTGGAAACGGTTCGCTCATGTCCTCTTTCAGGCGGGATATACTACTGGGTATTCAAGCTTTCACCTCCAAAATACAGGACCTTTTTCTGCTGGCTTGTCGGATGTACGTTGGGTTCTGTTGCCCGATTTCCATTGGAACTCAAGATCCTCATCTTCAGATGTTAATACCATTACTTACATCTCGGCTGTAGCGGTCAGGGACCAATGGAGATTGGCGTCGATTGAGCTCATGTTTTTCAGGGTTTTGAATGGGGCTGCGCCGTAGAGATCATGGCCGCAATCTCTATTGGTACCGACCTAGAATTTCAGCCTACTCTGAAGCAGACCTAGTAGGTTCTTCTCTTCTGATTTATTACTCAATTTCTGAACTTCGTTTTCTCAGTGGCGTCTTCATTGCTCTCTTGATCTGTCACGCGTTCATCTGCAGCCTTGCCACTAAAGTTCTAGCCAAGTTACAGCTAGTATACATTATGTTGAATGTCGCGTAAGTCCGGCACCATTTACCTCATGATAGTTTCTGATTCACGCGATTAGACTTTGCCTCTGGCTCTTCATTGCTATGCCTTTACACACTCCGGCAGAATTCATGAATGACGCCAAGTATGCATTCGGTCACTTTGAGAACAGTATGATTCCAACGATCTTCATCTTTGTCACACCTGACGTGTCATGTAGTTTCTTCGTGGCCAAGCGGTTACGCTTTCATTCTCAGCTTCCTTGCTCCGCTTTGGGTTGTCGGTGGCTTTGACTCGACTGTTCATCTTAGCGAAGAGGCTAGGAATGCAAATGTGGCGATTCCATGGGCGATCATGTCATCTACCACAATTACCTGTATTCTAGGCTGGGCTATCAACATCACTCTGGCATTCACTATGGGTCAAGATATAATCGATATAATCAGCTCACCGATTGCTCAACCTTTGGCTACTGTGAGTTTCCATCTCGATTCCGTCTGAATGCCTAATCAAAGCTGCCCAGATGATTCTCAACTCGCTGGGCAAGAAGGGAGCCCTCGTTTTATGGTGTTTCATCGTCGTAACTCAGTGAGCATCATACCAATTTGCGGCAATTCCAATCTTAAACAAATGGTCAGGTTCACAATGGTGACCAGTGTCGTGAGCCTATCCTGTTTTCGTGTGGATCAACTTGATCTTATCTTCTTCCAAGCTCACATCTGCTTCGCGACAGATGTTTGCTTACAGCCGAGATGGCGCTCTGCCTTTGTCAAAGTTCTTGTACAAAATCAGTCCGGCACAGATGATCCCCGTGCGAGCTGTTTGGGTAACTGCTTTGGGTGCTGCTCTCCTAGGTCCGTTCGATTCTGCTAGAGTGGATATGTTATCTGACTTGTTTTTCTAGGTTTGACTGCCCTAGGTGGCGCAGCTGCAAGTGGTGCCATTTTTTCCATGAGCGTCGTAGGGCAATACCTTTGCTACTCTGCAGTCATAACCGCCCGCTGGACGGGTGGACAAGAATTCGTTCCCGGGCCTTTCAATTTGGGCCGCTTTGTGAGTTTTATCCTATATAAAGACAAGGTCTCTGAGCCATCTGCAGAGTCCAGTTGTCTCTGTTGTCGCTCTCCTTTTCATGACCCTGATGACAGTTGTACTGTTGTTCCCGGCGGAACCTCAAGTGACAGTCACTTCGATGAATTATACTGTGCTGGTTATCGGTGGCGTCATGATTCTCTCGGCGACATACTACTTCATCTCAGGAGTGAAGTGGTTTTCAGGACCTGTGGAAACTTTGGAGTTGTTGTCTGAAACTGATGAGAAGACGAGTACAGAGAAGGCGGAGTAAGAGGTCGATAAAACGGGTCGGTTTCGTATTGTTAGTATGGATATGTCGCTATCTTATCAAAGACGGACGGGTCTTTCGCTGTCGTTCTTGCGATCGCTTTCTTGAGAGGAAAGAACTAACTTGGATAAGATTTGCAGGCCGTCTCGAAATTATAACTTCATTCTAACGATGCGTCACGTTGGCCTGCCCGAGTCATAGCGACATGCCACCTTAAGCGCCCAGCAGAGCTGTATCGCTTTGTACCTGACAGCCCGCGGTTGGGCCAACAATGCGACCCTCCATTATAATTTTCCTCCGAAGAATTTTTCTCAGATCAGGCCGCTCCTGGAGACAATCTATCCAAATATTTTCTCGTTTGATCGCGAAGCTTCTTTCCAATCCGCAAATTGCAGAACTATGGCGATTCATTTTCTTGGGATCGATTGTTGAAACAGGTCGGATTGTGGGACAAAAAGTAGTCGATGTCGTTTCCAGTTGTGAGTTTTATCGACTGCTAATTTCACGAACCGCTAACAATGTTCCAGTCTTCATGGTCAAGGCTACATTCTTCACGGATGATTTCTGCTATGACTGGTGAGTGAAATTTGTGTAAAATACAGCGAGGCTCACGACTTGCCAGGGTCAAGGCCTATCTTGAACACATTGGCGTATGGGACGAAAGTCGTAGTTTCCAAGTTTCCGCTCGTAATCCTGCTTTGGTGCCCGGATCCAATTCTGGCAGCCAAGATGGACATCCAGAACCTCTCTATGAGGCCACTCAGGCGCCAGAGCTGTTCCGCTGGAAAGGATATTGGATGTCAATCGTATGGCTTGTTTCTCTAGCATGCATAACTCGAAATAATATCCCGGCAGACCAAGGATCAGCAGGGATATATTCACGCTGGAGCTGAAAAAGGCGGACGTATGGTGTTGAGAGTGTGGACTCGCGATAGGAGCGTATTGGACGCCTTTCTGCTGGAAGCGCGGCAGGTTTATGTTCAGAACACCCGTATGCCGCCCAGAAAGCTCGAGCCCAATGAAGACATAGTATTACACTCATATTTCGTTCGATGTACATCCAGACTGACATTTTTATAGTCAGGTTCCCTCTTAACGGCCCACTTTGCTCAGAATGATTGGTATTTCACAATTTCATCCTGCCCATAATCTTAGATTAATTTCTCATAGGTCTCACGATTGGATGTTGTCATTCCTAGTACGCAGGTATTATTAGGCTCAAGTCAAGGTTAACCCAACTACACAGCGGTCCGAAAACGCTTTGCGAGACATTATGGAGTTTTCAATAACCACGAAGCAGTCTGACCTTGGATGGGGCACCGGGCCCAAAGACGCTGTACGATATTTACCAGCTCCCGACGCGAAGCAGATGTTTCTCTACAAGTCGTCGAAAACTGGCAGAAATACCTGGATGCAGGTCACGGTTCGTGCGGGACATGAAGACTTTCGAGGAAAGGTAATGTTGTTTTACTCTGTCAATGTACACCTCCTCAATTTCTGCCTGATAGGTCGCTGGTGGCTCCATTACTATCCTGTAGCTCAAGCTTCCTGACACGTCGATGATTGCTCATGGTTTTGCAGTGTTCACTCGTCAGATCGAGATGTTCTCGCGGAGATCATTGAAGAGGCGCGCTGCCAGTACATGCAAAGCTCTGCGTCCAGAGTCACAGTCCATTTGACAGACAATGTGAGATTCTCGTTCAACGAGAAGACACCAAACCTGACGTTGACTTAGTATGGATCTTGGGCCAAGACAGTGACAAAATCCAGGCGCGCATTATCGACTCTCGTGTTGCAAGCGGAAATCAAAGAGAACCTCCTTGAAGATATGAACACATTTCTTGAGAGTAGCCATTTCTATTCGCTCACCGGCATTCCCCACCGAAGGGTGAGCTTTCACTTTCTTGTCTGGTCCACTTGTGATATTCTGCAAAGGGATATCTCCTCTATGGTCATCCTGGTACGGGAAAAAGCTCGACGATTCACGCAATGGTTAGTTTAGCAGTGTCGAGTTTCTTCGTGTCAACCGACTCAATATAGGCTGGCGAACTGGGTCTCGAGATTTACTCAATTTCCCTGGCATCTCCTGGGTAAGCAAGCCGGAGCAGGACTATCCAATGAAGCTCACCACTACTGCAGCATCGACGATTATAATCTTCAAAAGCTGATTTCTGACACCCCTTCTCGCTCTATTCTTCTCCTAGAAGATATCGATTGTGCATTCCCTTCTCGCGAGGACGACGACGACGAGCCAGACTTCGACCAAAATGGTAATCCTCTCCCAAAACAAACGATTCCACCTCGATCTCAGGTTACCCTTGCTGGCCTTTTGAATGTGCTAGATTCGATAACCAGCGAGGAAGGCCGAATTACTTTCGCAACAGTCAGTTGGATCCTTTTTTGCTTGAAATCACCGCTGAATAGCCAACAGACGAATCACATAGAAATGCTAGATCCTGCACTCATCCGAGCTGGTCGAATGGATGTGAAGGTACATATTCGAGTCTGTAGTGAGATGAATCAAGCTAAACAACTTTTACAGGTCGAATACAAACTTGCCACTAGTGACCAGATAGAGATGGTCTTCAGGCGCTTCTTTCCTGATGACCGCTATGCTATAGATGCAGATGATATTACGGTGCAGCCAGAATTGGAGCAGAATATCCGCTCGCCATTTCGGGTCATACGAAAGTACACCAAGAAAGAGCTCCAGGAAATGGCGAGCCAATTTGCGAAAATTACACCGAGCGGTAGATACTCGGTTGCAGAGCTGCAAGGTTACCTTCTCACTAAAAAGGTGGACCCTTCTGGAGCTCTAAAAGAATTGCCACTGTGGTTGAAAGCCCAAGAAGACGAGAAAGCATCCATACAGGAAATAAAGCGGAAGCGAAGAGAGGATGCGGCGAAGAGACGAAAAGAATTCAAGGATATGGAAGAAAAGCTCCGGGCAGAAGAGGCAGCTCGGAATCTCGCAGCAGCAGCAGCAGGTTTAACGGAACAGTCAGCTGAAGAAAGCTCTGACGCAGAAACTGCACCGAATGAAGAGGTCGAGAAGTAAATTCATCATGACATTGTATTTTTACACTTGGGATACAAGTAAGGAAACTTAGAAGGTCAAGGTTTGGCCTGCCGAAGCAGAGACTTGCGACTGGACGCTGGCAGTGGCAATTATGCTTGCTGAGTACTGAAAAATGGTCAGACAAATCAAAGCACAAGGTATGCGACCTACAGGAGCAGTCGTGAAGGTACCAGTCGGTGCAGTATCAACAGCAACAGAGCCAAAGTTGTTGTTTCGTGAAACGGCGAATCCCTGATCAGGAAGTAAGACCATGATGCGAGTTCAGAGCCATGATACTTACGGCGTCAGTGGCGTAAATCGAGTCTTTGCCGGTGGTCCAAACATTGGATTCAACGAGAAGCTGAGCGCCTGCGAGAACATTAGAGCGGCTCGGTGACACGACAAGCTTGACCGACCATCTCTGGTGTTGATTCCGTCTTGGTTGTTGATGTACCTATTTAGAATGGTCAGAATCTTATGTTGTAGCTCATAAAATCACTAACAAGTTGTTGAAGATGTGTCCATGACCGAATCGGAAAGAAGGAGTTCTCGAGTTGAGGTTGGTCCAGTAGTTGTAGGCCATGGTCACGGTGATTGCGACGTCTAGCACATACAATAAATAGAGCAGATGAAGAGACAAGATTTCACTCTACCTTCAGCTCCATTGCTGTCCGAATGACCTGCAGGACCGTCAGTATCATTCAATCATTGACAATAAAGCCTTACCGATCAAAGAGGCCTTCCAGTGGTCGTGCAACCTGAAAAAACCAAGTTTAGAAAGTCTTTTTTTGGATCGGTATGACACTAACTTGGACCAAGTAACGGTCACGCCTGTGCAACCGTGAGTGATGTCGAGGAGGCCATCGTAGCTGTTCTACGTTCAGCAGCGAACTACAACAGCAATGAATCACCAACAAGTCCTGGGGTTGATGATCAACAGCCTGAACATTCAAGACTCGAAATACATACTTTGTCATGGTCGAGGTCACTGGAGAGATCGGCGTGGTCGACCCAGACTTGCGAAGAAGACTGGATTCCAATAGCGTCTCCTGCTTCAGCGAGCACTTTCGAGATCTTGACATTACGAATGATGACATTCTTCGCGTCGAGAACACGAAGGCCAACTCCGACGAGCGCTAGAGGGAAATCAGCATCGACTCGACTTGATATTATCTGGATACTTGCATGAACCTGGTGCTCCCAGGACAGAGGTGTTGTTGCCAATACGTACAGCTGTGTTTCCGGTGATTGTTCCTGCTCAGGAGTTGGTTCAGTTCATCTACAAGATATAAAAACTTGCCAGAAATAATAACAATCTTCTTGCCAGCCCCGGTCACGGCAGCAGTCAGAGCATCGAGAGTGGTAACCGTGGTCCTTTGTTCACGAGTAAGGTCGACACGATGAGAGAACTGAAGATGTGATTTCTTACGTTGTTCCCCCAGAGCCTCCAGTAGTTCTGAAGGCTTGATTAGCTACCGAATATTGAATGTTTCAAGGCAATCTCACCCTCCGTTCAAAGTAGCATAACCTACAGTGGCGACATCAGAGGTCGATGCCCTCTTGACCATGGCGGCCTGAAAGTACAAAGTCAGCCAAAACGAGTCCAATGCAGCGTCGAAACTGACCGAGGCGAGCTGGATGAGAGCGAGTACAGAGATCCACTTCATTGTTAGATGATTTGCTTGGAGTGAGGAGCAATGTCGAGCAGTAAGTTAGGGCAGCTTTTATACCTTTCGTAAATGAAAATGCGGAATAACCAAGGGGTTTGTCGACGAGCAGCACGGACCGCCGGACAGAGCAGCACCGCGCCAAAGCTGCAGGGACTTCAGTCTCTCAAGGTATGGCGTGACCTAAACAAGAATGGTAGTGTTATTGTCGCGTCGCCAGGCATACTTTCAGACGGACCGCCGGCCAGCATTGTCAGTTGAATTTATCCTCGTATTAGCCGAAGGAGACAGCTTGAACTGACACCCTTTGGTTGGCTTCTCTAGGCAGACTCATAGACCGCGGATTTGACATCCGGTATTCAAATGATGTCATACACTGACCAGAGCTGCCGCGGTCCAATGAAGCTTTCTGACCAACTTGGCGTATAAGTGCCATGTAAACTAAGCAGTGAAAAAAAATGACACGTACTTCAATTCTATTGATGAAAACGGATGAAAACGAATTACACCGCGAGCTGTTGGAGTCGTTTCTTCATACGGACCGTCTCGGTTGATTTGAGCACCTGCTGGTTTCCAAGCTTAATACGAGGAGAGGACTATTCTTGTAATGAGCCTGGACTCAGTGCAGAACAGTTCAACTGTCGAAATCAGTCAGCATATCAAACATATCTATAGCCCAAAGAGACATACTTGGGCTTGAATTGCATCCGTAAGTAAATGAATTGGAACCTTTCAATCCGGTGGAGCGCTCACACCGCGTGATTCAAATCATGGGATGATGCATACACCCGGCTACCATGATCCGTTAGAGAATAGAGAAATAAAAAGTCTACATGGGTCTAACCCCAGGATCTTCATCTGTTCAGATCGCGCCAAGTACTTGTTTACGATCTCTTGGCATCATATTTTTCCCATCCATTTTGCGTGAGCTTGTCGACCTTCACAAGGACTTCGCCTTCGAGTTTCTTTAGATACAAGTCCATATCATCGATCAGCCGAGGGATACCAGCAGCCAGTATGCGGACCGCAAGAAGACCTGCGTTTGTACCATTGTTGATGGCCACAGTTGCGACTGGGATACCCCGCTGGAAAAGAAGTTGGTAAACTGGAGAGAAACTTGATGAAACTGCTCACTGGCATCTGTACTATACTATACAATGAATCAACTCCGTCCAGACTGCTTCCCTTGACTGGAACTCCAATGACAGGCAGAGATGTCATGGCAGCAACCATACCAGGTAAATGAGCTGCACCACCAGCTCCAGCGATGACAGTTCGAACACCCCGATGAGTTGCAGAGCGAGCAAATTCGACGAGACGATCTGGTGTACGATGGGCCGAGACAATGGTCAATTCATAGGGTATTGAAAAGTCATCGAGAATTCGGGCCGCAGGTAGCATCACTGGTAAGTCTGAATCGGACCCCATTATGATGGATACTAGCGGGAAAGGACTGGAGATTCCGGAACCCGGTGAAGGAGGGTTTGGACAGTAAAAGTCGGCTTCAGTGGCGTCCAGAACTTGAGTTACATCGGACGGCATGGCTTCAAGCAAGGGCCGTAACCTTGACCGTAGCTGAGCATCAGACTCTGCCACGAGGGTGATGTGCCCCATCTTCCTCCCTTTCCGACATTCTGCCTTGCCATACATGTGAATCGAGGCTCCAGGAATCTTGAGTGCCGCATCGGTGACAGCAATGATCTCATCCAAAGAGGAAGAACGTCCGAGAAGGTTCAACATCGCAGCAGAAGGGACCTTGAGTGCTGTGGATCCTAGCGGCAAAGAAAGGATTGCTCGCAGATGATTCTCGTACTGAGACGTCTCGCAGGCCTCGATTGTATAGTGACCTGAGTTATGGGGGCGTGGAGCTATCTCGTTGATGAATATTGTACCTGAAAATCGTTGAATAAACATTTTCGGAAGAATCAAGCATTGACTTACCATCTTGCATCAGAAACAGTTCTACTCCGAATACACCAGCCCCCTGTAAGGTCTTCACAGCTGCTTCAGCTATAGCTTGAGCTCTGGTTCCGAGTGAAGTAGCATTTCTACTGCGTAAAGGCGCAAAGACAAGGTGGCAGATGTTTTCTTTTTCGACTGTCTCCACTGCAGGATATGATCTGGTTTCGCCATCAACAGCGCGTACGACCATTACTGCGATTTCTTTTGCAAATGGGACCCATTTCTCTGCATAGAGCGGTCGTGCTCCGAGTGCCGATGTGGCGGCAGTGATCTCAGAGTCTGAGACGCCATGAAGGACATAATTACCGCGTCCATCATAAGCCAGTGTCCTACTTTTGAGCATCAAGGGCAGGCCTAGAGCATCTGCTGCATTTTTGATAGATTGGTGAGTGGATTCGACAGGAATGAAGGTGGAAACAGGACATCCTCGCGCCAACAGATGCTGTTTTTGGAGAAACTTGTCCTGGATGATTCGGATAGTCGATGGACTTGGATGAATCTCGATATTCTGAAGGGATTCGAGAGCGGATACATCGACGTGCTCAATCTCGACAGTCAACACATCGACCTGAGCCGCAAGTTGTCTGATCTTTTCTGGATCAGTGAACGAGCCGTCTATATGAGAGAGCTTCTGAGAATCCAGGGATAGTATTTGTTTTGCTGGCGCATGGTCTCCAACTTCGAGCACCACGACTGGAATGTTGAGCAGCGAAGCCGAGGCAGCTAGCATGCGACCCAGCTGCCCACCTCCTGGAAAAAGGTCACCGTCGCTAATTGACCTAGTTTGTTACGCGTACCCAGAATTCCAACTACTTTTCGAGACATTGAAGTGGGTTGGACAATGTTGGAGACTTTTCGTCGAGGTCAAGATTTTCTTGTTTGGTTCAGCTTCGATCTCTCATGTCCGCTGCTCCCGCTGCACCCAGAAAGCGGAATAGGAAAAGAAAACGAAGAGCAGCATCTGCTTCTTCTTCTTCTTCGTCGTCGGACTCTTCATCGTCAGAAGATGAAGCGCCTGCTGTTGTCGTGCCTGCAAAAGACGCTTCCTCCGAATCTTCATCTTCATCCTCTTCCGATTCCAGCGACAGCGATAGCGACTCGGACGTTCCAAAACCGAAACATGTGCCAGAAATGAAGGCCCAGCCAGCAGCACGTAGAGCTTCTCCATCACCTCCGCCTGCAGAAATTTCCATTCCTTCATTTCTTCCTTCAACAAAATCACCAGAACACCCTGCAAAGGAACAGGAAATGAAGGCCAAGTTTAGGAAATTCTGGATGGCCTCGCTCGCTGATGGCTTTAGCGAAGATCTCGAAGAAGTTCGCAAGGTATGTTCACGGTCTACTGAAAATTTTCTACTCATTCGCCCAATTTCTCAGCTCGAACCTAATCTTACAAAATCTCGTCTCGCACTGTTGATTGAATCGTTGGCCTCAGGCTCTGACGTGTTTTCAACGTCTTCGGCGGTCGACGGGAACAATATTGACGAGATGGACGTTGTCCTGGAGTAAAAATGCAAGCGATTGTAAAATAAATATCCCAAAAGTAAGCGACTAGATATCGATGGTAAGTAGAGACAATTATATCTGTAACACGAGAGCAACGAAGACGGAAAACAAAACTGTCAAAGTTCACGAACGACGACTGTTCAGCAAAAAATCGTCCAAAAGCTAATGAAGGATCGGTCAGTAATGGCCATGAAGAAGTGTTGCAACGTACAGAATCCATTTCCTCCAGCTGTTTGAATCCACTGGCATAGACATCCTTGATTCTTGGATGGAGACTGCCCGAGTCCACAGCTCGTCCAAACAGCAAATCATCGACAGGATCCAGTGGCGGCAAAGATGTTTTGCCTTTGCTTGCCTTGTACTCGATTATGGCCAGCATATGAGTTATGCCAAAGTCTTCCTCTATCATGCGACGGTGCTTTGCCAAAGGCAGCTTTGGCGTCGCCCGACCCCCTGGAGTCGTTCGTCCAGGCTTAGGACTGTCAGTCATGGTTCTAGATATCGAAGGATTGGTCTGGGCGGTGGCATATCCAGAACCATCAGACATGACAGATGCTATAGAGGGATTTCGTCGAGGCGCAGGTTTATTGACGGGAGTGCTCCTCGAAGACGAATTCATACGGTCCTCGATCCCAATAGGTGATGATCTTCCGGCATTTGCGTTTGGAGAAATCGCACGAGCCGCTACAGGAGGAATCGGTGTCCTGGAGTTCAAGCCTGCAGAACCAGGTGTGACCGACCTAGAATTAGACTGCTGCTCAAGTGCATTTTCGTCGATGGGAATGGAATATTGAGACGAAGGTGACGAGGAGCGTAAAGAATCTTGAGTTCGTCCACGAGTTGGGCCACCTTGTCGACCTGTTTTGACCTTGCTCAAGACCCGATGTAGCTTTTCACCAGCCCCATCCTTGTTCTGAGCAACCACTTCCAAAAGGTCGTTTTGGTTAACATCAGTCTCTCGCCACTCTTCTTCAATGATATCGCTGATATCATAAGTTTCTCCATCAGGCTCGACATACGAATAGCGCATTCTGTTTCCAGAATCGTAGCGCGAGCTTCGTAGCATGACATTGCCAGGAAGCAGAACATCCACGCCTCGAACCGAGTTGGTTTGCGCCGATAATATGGCTTGCTGCTGATTATTCCGGCGGGCTGCTCTTTGAGCAGCAATGATTTCTTGACGAGACACTGGTGTTTTCGATTTCGAACCATCTGGAGCTCCCGAATCTGAGCCAATACTGGAAGCAGATTCGCGATGCAGGTTGGCAAGAGCAATCTCATCAAGAGGCGCCGAAAGTCGATTACGAGAAGTCGAGCTCCTGTAAGAGATGGCACGACGAAGGATGAAAATTGGATCATTGGGATTTATGTCCTCGATGCTTCCAAGCAGCTGACTCGAGTCCATTGAACGACGCTTACTGTCTTGGAAGCGACGGTCGACAGTACGGAAACTTGGCGGTCGAGGGAAGGCGTCGATGACTCTACTTGATGGTGAAAGCTCTCGCTCTATGGATTTCGTGTCAGCGGTGACCACGAAAGAAACAGTAATGCTTACCCTGGCCGTTGGAGCTAACAGCAAGACCATATCGAACTCTAGCGGCACTCATACGCTTGTTGAGTTTATCTTCGACCTCGTCACCACCATCTACGACACCTTCAAGGATGCCAAACCGCTCAAGACCCATTTCGATGACCTCGGCGACTGTAACATTTTTTGGGAATACAAATACCTTTCTGCGAAGGTTTTGCGCGATCCCAGGCGACGCTAAAGATCCGGAAGGAGCTCGATCCCGCAATGTATGCTTGAAGACAATGGCCTCTGTCAATGGATCGAATACCATATCGTCTGGTAAATCATCCGGGTAAATGACGAGCTGAACAACGAATCGGAAAGATGGTGAGCTGAATCGTTCAGCCGATACATTGGAGTTGGAGACTGTCAAGAATTGGGAATCTGTGGTAGAATCCATCGAGGTGTCTGCTGCCACCAAAGTCGAATCTGCCTCATGTCCTCCAATGCTGTCATCTAGTCCCTCCTCGCTTCGTCTATTCAAGTAAAACTTGACAGCAGAGTCGTCAGTGAAGTCATTCATGGAGAGTTTTCTAATCGCAGGATGCATAGAAAGATTGCTGACCACCGAGCTAATGCTGCCGACACTGCTTCGCTTGACTTTAGGCAACTCTAGAGCAGCTTCGACTAGCGTCTCAAAGACCACCAGCGGATTCTCTGAATCATGCAGGATAGCGGAAGACCCTTCAACCTGCTTGACCGTCAAATAGTAGTCATTGACGTCCTCTGCAGCTGGTAGACGGAAACGTTGAATAGCTTGCTTGACAAGTTCCGCAGATGTTGTCGATGAATTCAGCAGCACAGTTTTAAAAGTGGCTTCTGTCTGCAAATTTCGGCCGGCGAATACACGAATGACACTGAGATCTGGGACACCAGCTCCTTGGCCGTCCATCGCAGCTTGGGTGAGAATTAATGAGCCTGGACGAGGTCGAGAGGTGGGAGGACTGAGTCCAGAATTGGAAGAGTAGGAAGAATTTGGAGGCATAACTGCAGTCCATGATTGTAAGCCATATGACGGTTGAGCTTCAGGAGGCGATGAAGGCGAGCGGTTCAAATATTGCTGATACAATGCTTGCTGTTGCTGATCTCTTTGTCGGAGTTGAGTAGCATGCTGCGAGACCTGAGGGCTACCATTATTGCTGTCGCCCGAATATGGCGGCTCCTCCTGCATTTGTTGACTCTGCATCTGAGCTATTCTCTTTGGATCTGTCGAGTTTCTCAAACTCATCGCCTGCTGTTGTATCTGCTGCTGCTGCATGGCTATAGCAGTCGTCGGAGAGACGGAAGATTCTGGCCCACGTCTGCCAGAGTCATCAGAGAGCCTCGTTGGATCTGCAATATCGATTGAACCCTTGTCCTTCTTACTTTTCCTCCCAAACAACCCTCCAAAGACACCCTTCTTTTTCTTATCCTTCCCTTCGTCATCTGACTGACTGGCGTCGGATTTAGAGTCCCTCTCTTTCCGCAATTTGCCGTTGGGCTTGTTCAAGCTAGCAGAACTGACGGGTGCGCCCATCTTGTCCTTCCCTTTAGACCGTTTCCGCAGAGACTCATCAGATTCTTCCTCTCGAAGACGCTTGCTGCTCTCATCTGTTTTCTGAGATCCACCATTAGAGCTCACAGATTGTGAAGGTCCATAAGAAGAGGATTCGTCGGATTCCCGGGCAATATTTGGCGTGACGGTGAGTTTCCGGGTTTCAGTGACATCGGCAGGGTCGACCGCTAGACGCTCTCGGGAAGTAGATGAGCTAAGTGAACGTTGCTGTTGAGCTTGAGCTTCTGCCTGCGCTGCAGCTTGCTGAGCCAAAAGCTTCTCGCGTTGCATTTGTTGTTGTTGCTGCTGCTGTTGCTGCTGGATTTGCTGCTGTTGCTGTTGAATCTGCTGCTGCTGCAACTGCTGTTGTTGAAGCATTTCCTGTTGCTGTCGCTGCTGCTCGGGGCTCGGACGTCCTCCAACGACATTTCCCTGTCTTCCCTGCTGCTGAAGCTCAGCAGCATTGTCATCCCAAGGCATTCCATCGTCGATATCCATGGAATCCAAGACACTGTCCGACATTGGTCCCGGTGCGTCTGTCAACCCTTCATACTCTCCGGGTTTGCCCTCCAAGTCCCATTCGATATCTGGATCTTCCTCTTCTTCTTCGCGCCAAACAGCAGGAGGATACCGGTAGACATCAAGTCGACCGGTGTAAAAGTTGACATTTCTGGATTGACGAGAGCGGGGGCCTCTGGGTATCGGCGAAGGAGAAGAGCCTTGACGAGAGCCCAAGTTGCTACGAAGACGGTCCTGCGACGCATGCAGGCCGTCTTGCAACTCGACTTGCGTAGCAGACGCAAGCTGAAATATGAACCCTGTTAGTGAAGTAGAAAGACTGGATAAATAGAGACTTTTACATCGACGTTTCTGTGTTTATTGAGCCTTGCCAGACGCTCAAATGGTGTTTCGATATTTTCAGCCGGAATATAGCCGACTTCTTGAGTCTTGAGAACTCTTACCAGCCACCAGTAGCTGTTGCTGTCGTCCATAAGGAAGAGACTGTCTCCCTTGACAACATTTGCTTGGCCTTCTACGGTCGCAGCAAAGCTGTGAAACGCATAAACGAGGTCAAAGTCGATGGATTCGTTGGGAATGGAGAGGTCAGACGAGCCGTCATCGTCAATCATGTCCTCGTCCCCGTCATCGATGTCCGAATCATCATCTTCCAATACAGAGTGCTGTTCTTCATCGTCTGTATAATTGGCGGCATCTGCATGGCCCTGGAGGTCGTCTGAATGAATTTGGTCCCGCAGGTCATAGGTGTCCTGACGGACAGCTCTCTGCATGTTGAAAAGGAAATTGAAGGAGAGGGATTATTGAAGAGATGAAAGAGGGTCTTGCAACCGCAGGGAACAGACGAGGACCGCTGGGCGCTTGGGTGAGAGAAATCGAAATACAGTAGCGATTATGTAATTGCGGGGCGCGTTCTAATTTCTCGCAGCCCGGACTGTTTCATACGCATGAATGTAGTTGGACCATAGGCGAGAGAAAAATCTTCCGTTAGGCTACAGTGGATAAAGTACAATCGTGAGGATTAGGAGCGTCCATCACTTTCAAATCTCAAAACTCTCATTACGGCCGCGGTTGCGATTGGAGCCAAACTGGCTTTCGATGAAAGTGGAGATGATTAAGACAAAGCTTGTAAGGCGGCCTAGGAAGCATCTGCAAGACCTTCAGCCAAGCCTTGAAATAACAGAAAGAACAACATACGTTTCAACGGTCTGATGTATGTAGAATCCGAGAATAAGTGCCTCCTCCATTGTGCGACTAACTTATAAGCTACGAGCTCGGAACGTAGAACTCACTATCAAATTGAAAGACAACTGGACTGAAACTAGGTGTTTGGCTAGATGGAGAATAGTGTTGTACCTCAATGTAGACGGTCTCTGAGTTCACTAGCGCTCGGACGACCCCGCTTCCTAGGGACCGTTGGAATCACCATAGCAGGTGCTTCAGCACAGTGACTGCAATACCAGGGATCGTCGCCCAAGGGTCCTTTTAGGCCGAGACACGAGAGATGGAACTATCAGAATCAGTAAGCAGGTCTTCAATTGACAGAGAGCTCTCACCCATTCGTACGGACACCCTTGACCATCGCAGGCAATCATCTGTAATTCAGTATTGTTCAGCTTGTAAGTAACAAAATGAAAGGGTGCGTACATCACCGTAACTCGGTTTTTGGCAAATGCAATAATTCCTGTCGTCTCCGTCGTCCTCTTCTATAACCTCTGGTACTAGTTCGGGTTCGTCTGCCTTCATTTCGACGTCGACATCGACACGTTTCTTTTCCTTGGTCGTCTTTTCCGATTTGAGAGGCTTTGCCACTTGGGTGGTACTTGGCCTGGCCCGAACTCCCCTCTTGTTTGTCGGAGGGGGGGAAGCAGCCGGGGTGATGGCCTTGAGGTTGCTCGAGATAGCTATACTGGACGCAGCAGCAGTTAGCTTGCGTCCTATACACGAATTAGAGGGTCTTCGTCTTATCAGAAAGAAAAACGCGTACGTTTGTTTCCATTTTCTGACAATGCATCCTTCAAGCTGTCGTTGATTTTCGAGGCAGCGTCCCGACCGTTCAGGGCAAAATTTGCCGCCGCAGGAGTTACTTCCCTCGAGATTATTGGATGGAAAGCTGGAGCAGGAAGGTCTTCTCCTGTCAATATTTTGATTTTGCCCACTTCGGAGTCCAGGCGAGCGCTCGTCCGTTGTATTAAATCAATGATACGCTGGCAAATGCTGGCCTTGTCAGAACACAAAGAATGGATTTCCTCGTAGGTCCGGGCAATTTTCTCGGGAAGGAGGTTCGTGGAATCCGACTTCGATCTCATAAAACGAGCAGAATCATGGTCCACTTGCTCCTGAAGGTCTGCGAAAGACATTAGAAGGATGAAAAAGTGGAACTGGTAGTAGTGCACCTTGAGCTCTGGTCTCCTTGTGCTTTAGCTCCTCCAATAAATGCCTTACTTCGCGGTGAACTGTGTCGAGACCTAAAATGGCGGATCAGAAGACACCTATAAAAAGATAAAAAAGAGCCTGACTCCAGATGAACTCTGTCGCCAGATTCTGCGCGTCTTCGTTCATGCTTCAGGTCACAACGTTTCTTGCCTGAGAACGCGAGGCTGACCAGTCGTCCAAAAGAGTCGGGTTACAAGTTGGGTTACAAGCAAAGCGCGTCGTCACGCTGTGTGACTCACTTGAGTCGACTCCTCCAGACAACCTTGTGGCCAAGGAATCCAGGGTACCGTACAGCACAGCATTGGTGATCTCTCGAATCCCGCACTTACATACTCTCAAAGCGCCCACTATAACCGTCAACCTCGTTAACGAGAAAACCAAAGTTGTCTGAGTTACCTGAACTTTGCGCAGTCTGATAGCGCTCAACAACCCAATTTGTTTAGAAGACCGAGGTATGCGAAAGCTGCCTTGGGTTCTGCTCCTGCCACATGCAGAAGAAGAAGAGAAGAAGTCTGCTCATGAATTGTGACCAGTATGTCTTCTCCTGGAGCCTCTTGACCCAGCACCTGAGCTTGACATTGCCGTGATTCTTCCAGTTATCAGAAGATGGCAATCTTGCCCCGAGCCCAGTGTTGCAACAACCTGTTACAACCGCCTTTATCAGCATGATCCAGGGACATGTGGACTGCTTCAGCTATTCTTAAAGGCGAAGAATTCCGCGCGCAGGACCTCCAGAACTTTCTCAAACATGATTGAATGTGTGCTACATCTATTGCCGGATTCTCTGTCTAATGGTTATTTCTAGTTTGGCTTGGCCGTTTGACCCTTCTGATGGTCACTCTCTTGAATGCAGACGTTTGCTTTGGTGGATTCTTATGCTTTTCTTATTCCTGTTCGCGCTTACCTTTTGCTAGCGGCAATTTCGGTGTCTTCCTTGCTCGTGGAGCACAAGCAAGCGCCGCTTGGAATCGATGTTGTTCCTCGTTTCTCCTGGATTACCTCTTCAGATACCCAGGGAACCGTCCAAAGTTCATATCAAATACGGATATCGACTACAGCAGCGGGCAACAGTGATGTCTGGGACAGCGGAAGTGTCTCGACTCTTCAGTCATACGACATCGAATATGGTGGCCCAGCTCTGAAATCCGACACGCATTACTTTTGGTCGGTTTCAGTGGTCACCAACGCTGGTACTGCTAGCGCTTCTTCAGAGTTCACGACCGGATTCCTTGCAGCGAGCGACTGGGGCACCTCAGTCTGGATAACCAAACCAGATCCCAACTTGGTCCCATCTGATCTCACGACGGTCTACAAAACAGCTTCATGGATCTGGACCTCTGAGCCTAACCCTCCAAATGCACCTGCGGGAAATGTTGCATTTCGCAAAACATATACCCCACCGGCTAGAAAAATTCCTTTATCTGCAGTAATTCTTTCAACTGCAGATGACAGATTCACCTTCTACGTCAACGGTGTCTCGGTCGGTGCTTCACCAGATACAGCCGATGTTTGGAAAACGGCCGAAGCTCTCACTTCGAATCTGGTCTCTGGCTCCAACCTCTTTGCAGTACTTGCCGTCAATCTCGCAGATGTCACATCAGGCGGAGATGGTCCTGCTGGATTGCTGGTCTCAATCAAGGTCAAATTTACAGATGGAACTTCAGAAATCGTTTCTTCCGATGCAACCTGGAAAGCGACTAGCACCATTCCAGCCAATTTTCAATCACCGCAGGTCAACGACTCGGCTTGGCCTAATGCAGTTGTTCAAGCGAAATATGGTGCCGGCCCATGGGCCTCAAATGTCGCTGTTCCGTCGACAATCAGTGCTGCTCCGACTTTGTCTGTATCCCAGTCGAATTGGATATGGAGCAAAGAAGCGAATCCTCCGAATGCACCAGCGGCTTCACGAGCATTCAGGAAAACCTTTAGCACTCCAGCGGGAAAAACTTTGCAGTCAGCTCAAATAGCCCTGACCGTCGACGATCGATTCACGCTCTATGTAAACGGGAATCCGGTCGGTTCTTCTCCAAATACGACCGACATCTGGAAAAGTATTCAGCGGTTTACCGTATCGCTTTCCGGAGCTTCGACGCTGTTCGCTGTACGTGGCGACAATCTCGCAGATGTCACTTCAGGAGGAGCTTCTCCAGCAGGGCTTTTGTGCGCCATTCAGATGATATATACCGACGGAACAATCGATACAATCGTCTCAGATACAACTTGGAAGGTCAACACCCAAGTTGTAGATGGTTTCGAGCTTCCTTCTACCGATGATTCGAGCTGGAGCGCTGCGACATCGCTGGGTCTCTTTGGTATCTCACCTTGGAACTCGGATGCTTCAATCTCAGACAGCTTGGCCGAACATCCGGTACCTTTAATGCGGAAGAAGTTTACCATTACCAAGATACTCTCGTTCGCACGTCTTTATTATGCAGTTGGAGGGTAAGTATATTCATTCTCCTGGTAACTCAAGCTGATGGATAGCACAGATATGCTTCGTTTACTATCAATGGTGCTCCAGCCAGCGATAGAGTGCTTTCTCCAGGATTCACGAAATACGACACTGAAACGCTCTACATATCGGTGGATGTAAAGAGCAAGTTGAACAGCGGGACAAATGCGATCGGTCTCGAACTTGGTCGCTCTCATTATAGCTCGACCCAGGGATCTGTTTGGAGTTGGAACCATGCTTCATGGGTTGCAGAACCTTCTGCAAGAGTCGTCCTGTCTTTAGGTTATACAGACGGGACGACAGACCGTGTGGTCAGTGATGCGTCATGGCGGGTCACCGAAGGGCCAACACGGTAAGCTTCCGTTTTTTAATGTTCCTTCGATCTTCGATTTACAGAGTCTTAGGCTCGATGATGTATTTGGTGGCGAAAATTATGACGGTAAGATCCAAACTTATTGACAGTCCAAAGCTGACACATCACAGCGAGCTTTGAAATCCCAAACTGGGATACGGCTAGCTTTGACGACTCTGGCTGGCAAGCTGCCCTGGTCACTGGAGGTCCAGCAGGAGCACTTGTGAATCATCGAGCGCCTCCAACAAAGATTACTGCTCAACTCACTCCAATCGCTGTGACTCAGCCTGTAGCTGGTATCTATGTGCTTCAATTTGAGCGCACTGTCGCTGGTTGGGCAAGGATATCCGTGGCTGGCCCAGCAAAGACTCTGATTACAATCCATTATGGTGAAAAACTTGCCGATGATGGCACAGTAGCGTATCAAGATTTTGCCCACTATTATGCCAACAATTTCCAGGTGGGTTTTGGCTCTTTGTTTCAAACTTGGATCTAATCTGTGAACATTAGACGGATCGATTCTGGTTAGCTGGGACTGGCAAGGACGAAACATTTGAAGCCAAATTTTCATATAAAGGATACGAGTACGTCCAGCTAGAAGGTTGGCCCGCTGGTTCTGCACCTTCTGCTTCTAATGTCGTTGGAATGGGCAAGTTCTTTCATTTCCTGCGAGATCACAACTCATTTCATTTCATAGTTGTACATGACGATTTGGCCCTCAGGGCAGATTTCCAATCCTCCAGTGATCTCTTGAACAAGATGCATCGAGCGTCGGTGAACACGATGCTCAATAATGCACATAGCTATCCTCAAGATTGTCCAACCTATGAAAAGAATGGTTGGTCTGGTGATGCTATGGTCAGCGCGGTGAGTCCGATTGACTCTCTTTATCGTTTTCTAGCTGACTTGATAAGGAAATGTTCTTGACCAACTTGGATGCCCATGACTTTCTCGCGAAATATGTCCGTGATCTCGATGAGTGAGATGATACTCTTCCTTATCCGACAGTCAACTCCATATGTTCGATAGATCTCGCCCTAATAATGGCCCTCCCGGAGTCATCGCGCCAGACAGCGGATGGGGCCAAAACAACCAGTGGGGATCCTTTTCATCTCTATCAGACCTCGTTTGACTTTCCGTTTCCAGAGCTGTCCCATGGCATAGTGCTTTCATACTCATTCCTTGGTTCATTTATGAATATCGCGGCGATTCTCGTGTCCTGAAGGAGCATTATGCGGGCATGAAAAACTATGTCGAATTCGAGCTTGGAAGATCACCGAATAACATTGCAAGTACCGGGTAAGCAGCCCCAGTTTGTTCAGATAGTCGCAGATACTGAACGTTGTCTAGACTGGGCGGTAGGCAGCTTCTTTCGCCTCGGGAAGTCGACTGAATCACGATTAGACTGGGACACCCCTGAAACTTCACCGCTTGGAGGTAATCCACCTGAAGACTCTCGCATCCCGGCGACTGCTTTCCTGTAAGTCAGTCCCAAGCTGGCTAGCCCGAGTCTGATTCAACCGGAACACCCACAGATACACAATACTTGACACCATGAGTAAGGTCGCCGCTGTCGTTGGTCAGCCTGCAGACGCTGCGACCTTCACATCACAAGCGGCCGCGGTTAAAAATGCTTTTAATGGTAATTAGCATTCGGGCTCGGATGTTCGCTTCTTCTGACCTTGGCTAGGACAATTCTTGAATCCTTCGGGGTATTACAGCGGAGTAGGCGATAGTGGATTCAGACAAACTCACAATCTCCTGGCCATTGCTTTCGGACTGGTAATGAAGTCATGTGGTTACCATCCAGTCTTATTGACTATCTTTCTATAGACTCCCAACAACAGTGTCATCAGTACCGCTGCAAAAGCTATTGCAAACGACGCAATGGTTACCAAAGGCGGCCATTTGAACACTGGTGCACTTGGGACCAAGCATTTGTTACCAGTTCTCTCCGAACATGGCTTCATCGACGTCGCAGTCGCCCTTGGGACCCAAACGACATTCCCAAGTTGGGGCTTTTGGTTCGAAAATGGGGCTAATTCGATGGTACGTTTTTCATTTTCTTATTGGCTTCATCGACTGATTTGTTCGTCCAGTGGGAGCATTGGCTTGTCGCGGCTAGATCGCACGACCATGTTTGTCGTTTCAACTTTGTTTCACGTCCAATCTCACGTCTTTCAGCATTTCCTGGGTACATTTGAAGACTGGCTGTACAAACATGTCGCCGGAATCAAGTTGACCTCCCCGGCTTTCAAAACTGTGACTATTGCGCCACTTGCGACAGCCTTCCTGCAATCAGCGAGTGCCTGGACAATGACGCCGTTTGGGAATCTCTCGGTTGACTGGCACAATAATGAAGGTAACCTTGTCGTTAACGTTAAGGTGCCTGTCAGTGTTACTGCGACTCTGATATTACCAGCGGGAAATAGTGTCGTCACGAGTCTTGGTCAGACAGAAGGAGTCATCAGTGGCGCAAATTCTTCGTCCATTGTGATTGGATCGGGTAGTTATTCGTTTTTGGTTTCGAGCTAGGATAAATGAGCTTGGTAAATTATATCAAATACTTGGTGAACCGTATCCTTCGGATTCCGTTCAAGCATCATTCTGGAGCCCCTCGATTAGAAAGACGATACACTCTCATTGGACCAAACATATATAGAACAAGTACAAGTAATAGATCGAGAAACTCAGTTTCCGCCAGTCCAGCTATTGAAAGTTGGATCAGCAGATGAATTGGAAATAACCAATAGCTTACACTGCGGGTCCTGGGATCGGGTAGGCCTAAAAGATTGTGTGATCTTCTGAAACATGGGGAGCAGGAAAAATCTTACGCTAGTATCTGTAATGTCATTAGCTTGGAAGACATGAAAGTAGATAGACTCACTGGTGTAAGCATCATAAACGATACCTGAAACTCGACCGTCAGTCCCGTTCAAGTTCAGGGTTAGTGGACTCGTACCTGGAGTTGTAGCAGTATATGCTCCTGGGAAAGAGACAAAGGAGGTAGGAAGAGCTGTTCCTGATCCTGTGACCGATACTTGAATGCAGCTGGGATAGACTTGGGCACCGGGATAAGTGTACGCTGAGGGATTCGTCAAATCTGTATCCGTCGATTAATCTATCAGACATTACCTGCGTGAAGAGCGATAATCTCATGACGGATGATGTACTGTCCCGCCTTGAGTTTCGGTGGGATTGTGAAAGTATAGATACTGTTTGTCGCGGTCAAAAGATCTGTGGCGGCCCATCTATGATCATCAACCTCGGAATATATGAAAGATCTAAAGCGGCGACCCACTTTCCATCAGCTGTCTTTCCAGACTGAGCTACTTTGAACCAGACGGCCCTTTGAAAGTGTCAGGTATAGCTCCATATCCAGGTCGGTACATACGAAGTTCCTGGAGACCACTTGGTAATGTCGCTCGGCGCGCGGGCCATGTAAGTTATCATTGGTCCCTTGAAAGCCCTCAGGTGATGTCATGGATAAAAAACGAACGGTACTGACCATATGGCCTGCGTTGAAACTAAGAAAAAAGTTTGAAAGAGAAAAACCAGTGCTTACTGCTTGGCCAAAGGGTCCAATTCAAAGCGAGCTGGCTTCCAGCTGCGACTGTTGCAAAAATGGGAGCAGGAGATGAGCCGATGACTCCTCCATCGCTCCATCCATTACATTGGACACTGTAGAGAAATCAGCGAGCGACTCGTGGGAAATATTTCGGATCAGACTCGATCAGCGAGAGATCGGTAACAGGCCCTTTCTGTGGCGTCAATTCAATAAACGACTATCTGAAGACATTGCGTACCATTCCCTGGAATAGCTCGAACGATTCGTTGCGGAGGTTGCGGGAAATAAGGATCCTGATAGGGAAGAAAACCAGTGTATTTGGTGGCGCCAGAGTCGATCTCTTGAACGTAGCCGTGTCCCAAAACGGAAACAGTCACAGAGATCAGGGTAATTGTACGAGCAAGCGAGAGCATTTCAAACTGTTTCTGTATTCCAATCATTCGAGTTGACAAGCTTTTTAAGCAACAGCATTTCTCCAGCGGACCGCTACGGGAAGCACTCCTTTAGCTTTAGGAATGAATTTGGCGGTGCGGTAGAGAACACTTGACCAGACGGATCACAAAAGTGTTCGAAAATCATATAAGCTTCAAGCTGAGTTGCGGTCAGCTGGGATGCAGTGGCCGGAACAACCTTGGGAGTGGATAAATCTTCGCCAAGAGTACGGAAAAAAAGACTGGAAAATGTGGTCAGCGACTAGGCTCAGTCGATGATACGGGTTACCTTTGGGCGCCACACTCGGCCAAGGTATGGAAAAACTCGCCAAAAATGAGGTCATTGTTTGAGGTTTTGAATTCATTCTTGTGATCCCGCATTCTGTTATCCAGGTCAGTGGATCTTGTGAGTCTTTTTACCCAGATCATGCATACAAGTTGATATCTGCTACAAATCACTCCCAGAGCGACTCAAGAGTATATCTGCAGTCTTCATTGCGAGCGTAGCGAAACAGTTAACTTCAAAGTCAGGCCGGGAACCGGTCCGACTTCGTTTGGCTTTGTTTGGTTTTGGAATTGGCTCAATCTTGATGTCGTCGCTGTTAACGACGAGCAGCTCATTCATTTCTTGCTCAATTCCTCATTCTATTCCTCTACTATTTGTCTACCTCCGTGCGTCTTTTAGTGCAGAAACAAAGGCTTTCAGAGGCTGTTTACTGCTAAACCTCTCGGAGACGTCCCATTTGCCTATTGCAGTGCGTTTATCTGCTTCTTCCTCTCGACTTTGATCTCTTTATCTGGTCTCAGGTAGCCAGATATCATTTTCCCTGCTATCGGCGCGTCAATGTGCGCTGTAGCGTCAGCGAATTCCCTCTCCTTGATGGGAACTCATGTTTCGGCCACAACAAGGTCTCACCTGCCAGTTAACAAGATTTCTTCAATACAGAAAGCCACATATTTACTTCATGTCGTCATCCTTTGCCTCGATATTGCGACTATACATGTCTTGTTTTCACCATTTAATCATTATTATTCGTTTGACCTGAACCTGCTCACCGCCCCCTTCAAAGATGTCTGTAGTAAAGTGAATAAAAGATAATGGCCTCCACAGCTAGTAGTGCGCAGCGAGCTACGTGGACTCGTCCGCCTCCATATTTACTAGCTATGTACTCTATGTGCGTCGGAGACGGGTTGACGCTATCAAATGGGGATATCGGTCGATCCTCTTTGGGACATCTCACCTCCAGAAGCGACTAACGTGATTATCTTATCATTAATTTTGGTTTCTTCTGGTCTGAATCAGCCTCGAGATTTTTGGCAAGCCTGCAAGCGGTCAATCAGTACCTGGCATCAGATCTCGACTGGACTTTCCCAGAGTCGGCTTCCCTAACCACCGAGACCACATAGGATTCCGCATTCTCCTAATCCTTCGAGGGCTGGAATGAGCTTTCTCGAGGTCTGTTTCTCTCTCATGTCAACACTGAACATCTGACTGACAAGCCCAAGATACTCATTTGACAATGGATTCACTTTTCTCTCTATTCAGGAGACGGGCGAAAAGTGCAGCAGAGCCTGCTTCCCTGCCTGCTCCTCCAGCGATATCACAAACCACTTCATTGCCTTTAAGAGTGGATAGGAGAATTCATCCGAATCTGAATGCTCTTGCTGCAGAGTTTGAAGAAGCAGTCCCTCAAACTCGACGTCCGTCAGGAGACATTCCTTTGAGCACCCAACCTCGACGACATTCTCAGCCAGGAGAGAGACCTGTCCCTCCTACCGCTGCTCCACTTTCTCCGACTCCTCTGGATGCCCTCCATGAATCAACCGTATCTCTTTCATCAGCTTCGACATCAAGCCATCCAGCGGGAACTGATACCTCGGCTCATGATACCACGCGATCTTCCAGTGATACACGCGTCCTAGCAAGTCTTGCTCAGCGAAATCTTGCTTTAACCACTGCACCATCTGCTTGGTCAACCTTTGGCCGTAGAACAGTACGAGAAACCCAATCTGTTCCCCATTTCACCGATTTCGGCGAATCCGGTCCTTCTCGTTCGCAAAGTCGACCTTCGAGCATTGCTACTTCACACCAATCCCATGGAACAAGTCCTGAGACTCCTCCCCTGGTTTATCCAACCAGTCCAATGAACACTGTGGATTCAGGTTCACCGGGATCTGGGTTTACTTTCGGTTCCTTTGGCTATAGCGCCACACCGCCTCCTCCTCTACCGACTCTAGATCACCCAGCATTCGTCAGGTTCGCTCGAGACAATGCGACTGAGACTCACTCGAGCATTAGACAACCACGACCTTCATCTTCTTTGCCATATATTCGGCCCAAGGCTCAGGATATCTTCTCAAGTCCTTCCAGTCAACCGTCACCGAGTAGAAGGAGCAGTATTGCCAGACGTCGTCGACGGCGCGTTCGCAGCCACAGCATTGACACTGACAGTGAACGGGAAATTCAAAATGAGAGGTCCCGATATGGACAGGCACGTGGTGGTCAATCTTTCTCTCTCGTTTCGGTTTCACTGATCCTTTGTTTTTTCTCCTCTCCCTCCCTTCATATCCTCACGCCCCCACCGCTTTACAGTCAAGCTCTAATTGGGCTCTCTCGTTGGGTTCACCATTTTCCTTGCACGGTCCCGTTGGTAGGTGGCTTCATCGCCTCTGGCACATTTTCGGACTAATTAAATGGTCCAGAAAATCCACCTAATTTACAGGATATCCACGATAATTTCGTCATGAACACTACCACAATTCCCTCTTCCGATGCTTCACCAGAGCTTTCTCCTCCCAGGCTTCTCACAACTCCCTCAGTCGCTGTTACTGGAGCGAGCCCCATTCCTTCACCTGTAGAACCTAGAACGCCGCCTCCTGCATCTGATAAGAGCAAGGGCAAGCGAAAAGCTGAAGAAGTGGAAGGCGGTAACACGCCTCCCGACGTCAAAAAGGAGAAACAGCATAGAGCAACTTTCGCTGTCCAAGATCCAAGACGTGAGTCAACTTGAATTATTATCTTTTATGCTTCAACTTTCTTTTTTCCTCAGCACATCGTCCATCAGCGACTTCTGGATCATCATCACATGCTCCTTCTTCTTATCAGCGCAAGCGGGCACGGTTGACAGGGCAGACTTATTCATCAACTGGGTCTGGTGTGCCAGAAAGCAGTCCACCATCTCGACCTGGGTCGCGTACAGAAAGTTATGCTCAAGGTGCAAATGCCGGTAATACCGGTTCTACTGCGTCGAGAGCAAGCAAACATAATAGCTGGGGTCAGAATCTATTTCGCTCGCAATCTAGATCTTCTCATACCCAAGGGAGACCACCGTCACGCTCTGGCTCAAGTAATCATCGACAGCAGCATTCATCTGGTTCACGGCGACCTCCAAGTTTATCCCAGGCGTCAATTCCGATTTCTGCATTGATATCGCCTCATGCACCTTCAATTACACATCGATCTTCTGTTTTCCATATGCGAGATCCAAGAAGGCCTGCTCCGATACAGTCGACGCCTTGGTCTCTGTCATTTCCAGATCCAGGAGAAGGTCAGAGCGGTTTCATGTCAAATTGGCGGCTGAAGTCGGTGGTAGACCGATTGAGAGGTCGGGGAGACGACAAGGCTGTTGAACGAGAACAAGTTGGCTGGCTAGAAGGAGGTGGCAGCCCGATTCACGCTTGGTTATTCTTCCTGGGATTCGTCCTATTTCCTGTTTGGTGGCTCGCGGGATTTTTGGTTCGCATTCCAAAGACACGGAGACTGGCTTCTGGATCCGTAGAAAAAGGTGTTGTTCTCGATGATCCTCAAGTCGAATTCGGTGAGAACTCTTTTCGGCGCTTCACGATTTTGGAGCTGATTCCTTTTAGACGCTCGATCATGGCGAACGAGATGCAGGATCATGGCTGCTGTGTCTATTTTCACCTATGTGCCTTTCATCGTCTTGGTGGCAATTTTTGCGCCTAGGCGGTGAGCTCTCCTCTATGTAGATACTTTCACCACCACAAAATCCCTCCATATGTATCCACGGACCGTTGAAGAGCAAAAAACAAATGTATCCACACTCTTTTTGTCCACTCTTTTTGCTGTTGTAGATTGACTTGAACTACATAAGCAGCTCTGCCGTCATTTCTTATGTCTCACGATCTGTCGGCATCTTTACTCAGCGATCCCGCTCCTTCCCGAGCCTTGTTCTGGTTCGTCATGGTCTCCCGAGAGTCGACCTCATCCTCGACCTCTACGGTTCACCCCTTTGCCAACAGTCACAGTCCCATAGAGATCATCAGGGGAATAGACGTCGAGGAGGAAGCCCGACTCTATGATGCCATGTGCGAGGATGACTATGAAGACCGACCAGCTCCAAAAGCCAACAGTCGACCCGATTCAAAAGCCAGTAGCCGACCCGAATCACTGTTCTCGAGACAGAGCATTTGGCTCGAGAGTAATCTCGGGGCTAGCCAGGCATTTACTAGGGACGTCAAGATTTCTGGCTGGACTCGAATCGGAGACAAACCCGGTGGTGGCGCTTATATCGGTGAGTCGCTACAACAGACTGTCAAAGCATTTCTCTCATTCCCTTCTTCCGCAGTCTACGACTGTGTAATTAAAACCAAAGAGGTCCGGTTCTTCGACTTGTTTCTCCTTCTAGTCTCATCTAGCCTCTAGGGGACCACAATTCATGCCCACAAACGATACAATGCCTTTGTGGAACTGGAGGCAGCCCTCCGTCGCTCATTACCTGCCCACCAAACCCACTTTATCCCAAAATTACCCCCAAAGACTCCATTAGCCAAATTTCGCCCTGCTTTCCTGGATCGTCGTCGAAAAATGTTGGAACATTTTCTCTGGGCAGTCTTGCTGCATCCCGAGTTGGGAAGTTGTCCAGTGGTGGGTTTAGTCTTGTCAACGCAGTGAAAGTTAACAAATCCTCGTTTAGGTCCGGTTATGGATTATGGAGTAGCTCGTGGTCTGTGCTTCATTTGTCTTTCCCTCTCTTATTCCTTTACCTCAGACATTCGTTTTTTTACCAGCCCAGTATCTTATTTGTAAACCTGCTTCTACCATACACGCCGATAATCGGGATTTTTGGCATCAAAGCCTTGAAGGGTCGTGAACCAGCGCCAGGACGTAGCTCATGCACTGCAAAAGCGCGTCCAACTGCTTTAACCCAGCTTGTAATGTCTCGACTGTTGACGCCACAGATTTTCTCCGACGCTTGGTCGTGTATCAACTGATTGTCTATTATGATGCCATGAAGTAAATCTAAAATGTGCAGTGCATGTAAAGTAAATAATTGATATCCAACGCGAATAGATATGTTTCGTTAAAGGGTCGTTGAGGAGGACTCAGGACTCGAGCATTCGAATGGCGTCCTCTACAGATTTGCTGACCGAAGTAGTCCAGGCTAAGAAACCGAGATGAGCGCAAGGTGCCCTGACCAAAGAGACGACGTACTCCATTCCCAATTCTGGTTTATCTCCTTCCCTAATCGATGTAGTCGATCCCGCAATTGGGGTTCTGAAGCATTCTCGAAATCCAGGTCGTCACAGTTGAGAGAAAAATATCTTCCGCTTAAACGGGATTTTTCTTGTATTCGCAGGGCGAAAGGCCGGCGGATCTCATCGTAAACTTTAAGCGCGCGTCCCAGAGTTTCTCGGGTGGTACTCCTGTGACCGAGGACTTTAGACAGAATGAAGGCATCCTGTGAAGCAAGCTGATCAGATACGTCAGAAATCGGGCTCATTTATTTACCTCCACAGCCTGTCCAGCACCTGAACCTTGATGTGGATCCTGAGATTTATCTGTAAGTTCTTCGTTCAGTCACTATCAGAAGTCGCACCATTGCATGCGCCTAGTTGAGACAAGAATAAACATTGGTCCAATTCAGGAACAAAAGGAAAAGCTCACCGCATCTCCAAGCAAGGCGATCGTACCGTGTACGAAGGTCTTCATTGGTTTGACGGTCGGTATGGACCACCTCATCACGGAAGAAGTGCACTTTAAATGGATCAGCAAAAGGCCGAGACCTGAATTTCCGAAAAAAGCGTGTACCTCGATCAAGGCATGAACCTCTGGTTCCCAATGCGCAAATAGATGGACGAACTGAGCTTTGTCTGTATGACCAACCCATGGACCATTTATACGACTGTTCTCTTTTTCCAGGTCGAACTGGAAAACCGCACAATTGATTGATTTACCGCTTTGAATCGGGTAGGCAATGACAAACTATAAAAAGAGTGAATCAGTCTGGGAACTCTAAACGTCGGGATAAGAAACTCACGCCATTCTTGCCAAGGTACTATCAGAAGAATTAGTGAATAGTTGAGAAGACAGGATGAAAATGACCTGGGTCGGTGTGGTCAGGGCACGATGGCCTGGAGCTTTGGCCCTCAGATGTTCAGCTGAGATCAAGGCTCGATAGGCACAAGTCCCACTCCATAGCGGGTCAGCAGCACCAAGAAATTCAGCAGAATCTTTCGTCCTTCCTTCGCGCCGAGCTGCTATTGCTTTCTCGCCCATCATGCAACGACGAACAGCGGATTTAAATCCATCGGCTCCCACTAGTATATCGCATTGGGCTTTGCTGCCGTCTTCGAAGAAGAGACTGATGACTCCGGAAGGATCACGGGAATACGAAGATAGACGCTTTGAACAATGGACTCGACAAGACTTTGGGAGATGTCGCAGGAGTGTACCTTGAAAATCCGCCCGATGTAGTGTAACGACGTTTCCTGTGACCAAGTCGGTAAGTTTATCAAGCCGTAGAACCTTTCGAGAAACTAACCATGTGTGACTAAGGTAAAGAATTCGAAGCCTTCAGGTTGATCGCTCTTCCGCAGCCTAAAAGATGGAACTTGGGCTGGTTTGAGCATTCGGTGCCAGGGAAAGTGATGTCATGACAGACTGACCAGGCCCATCTTGAAGTTGAATGTCAGTGGTGGCAAGCAGATCCTGGTCGAGTCCCAGGTCACGAATAATATCCCATACGCCTAGGATAGACTTTTGAGTAAGCTCGGAGAGAAGGAGGACAACCAACGTACGAGGAAATAAGCCGAGACCGGCACCGACCTCAGTGAGCCTGTTCGCTGCCTCGTATATGGTGACGTCGATATCGGGATATCTGGAAAGAGCTATAGCAGCCGTCAGCCCGCCGATCCCTCCACCACTGTGCAAAAAATTGCCATCAATACATAGAACAATGTGCAAGACAAGAAATGTAGAGCACTTACCAAATTGCAACTGTGAATCGTTTTGTGGTACGCATGGAAGCAAAGCGGCAGAGTAACGAAACGTCAGAGACAGGACAGGACAGTGACGCAAGGAAACAACAAAAGAGAGTAAAGGCTGGATGGATGGTTTTAAGGAATTCTAGCAAAGATTCCCTAGCATCGGGACCACGATTAAACCGGACCAGATTTCAACTGCACCTCAACATCCTCCCGAAAAAGACATGTCTGATCTCGCAGAATTAAGTCCCACGATTTCGTCGCGCCTTCGTCAAACAACAAGAGGAAGGTCGCATGGATACCGGCTGGAACAGTACTAATTGTTGACAATTTTCGGTGAAAAGCAGCAGAGGCGGGAACGGAAGAAATCATGGATGGCCTGGTTCAAGAGAGGTCGGTGCCACCGCCCGTGACGCAGGTCGTTCCGAATCGGTCCCCGGATCAGTAGCCGCAACTGGGGTGGCTGTGCAGTAACTTTTGTTTCGGACGGTCAGTCTTTAATGCCCTCCCATGACCATCAAGCTGGAATTTCTCCTGCAGAAGGATTCCGTATGTAAAGAAATTTCATACAGGCTTATAAGCTTTTCACACCGGCATACTGACGCTTCCCGATTCAGGATGCATCGTCGCACATGTTCTCCCTGACTATCAGTCAGTTAAGAGTCCCCAGTCTGTTGTGGCTTGCCCAAATCTCACAATGTTCTTGATATTGTCCTTGTCCTCGATGCACGACGACTACAACATAGGTATTATCAGCCTTTCTGCCAGTGCGCTTCCACAGAATTCATCTTGGGATTATTTTCTAATGTATCTTGTGGCGAGTGCTCTGGCCTTCCAAGTCTGGGAGACGTGAATATCTGGACCACGAAATTCGATTCATTTGGGCGCAGGTATTTTTTACTCCAGAGTTACCAGACAAGCGACCGTATGGACCAACAGGTCCTTCATAAAATGGATCTACCTACTTGAAACTGATGGCACCGGGATGGTTAACCCTTTGTTTCGACGCGACGGCGATTGAATTCGGGTTGCAAGAGATTTGACGGCCTGGGTCGTGTTGAACAACGGCAACGAAGGCCCAGAGCTCGTCATTTATGCAATGTTTATTTGTTTACCCCGCTACTCTTTCTAAACTAGCCTGGGCCAGACGATGCGTCACTGGCGGGACCATGATGGCCCGTGCCCAGGTTATCTTGATTCGAGGTATTTCCTGGTATTTCTCCTTCAATTCACGACTCTATTGCTCCAGAACTTTTCAGTGTATGCGCGATACAATTGTAGCCGACACATTGTCATCCTATCACTCTTGACAATGGAACTTGCTGCGATGCCCTTGATAATCTGTTCCAGCCCCCCGCAGCTCGAGTTCAGTCAAATCTGTGTTACGAAGATAGCTTGGGGCCAAATTACCCTGTTTGGGTTCTTCGTCGACCTGTTATCCAGTCGCCGTCATTTTATTTTATTGCCGGTATCACAGCTCTCCTTCCGCAAGTCAATCCCATGGGTCTGACCCTGGCAAAGTACCTGGTTGGTATTCGAGTTGGCTGGGGAAGAATACCAGTTGTCGACCGACTTATGCAAGACGGAATGCACCTTGTCATTACTCTGTTGAGAGTCTCGACCGGATGTTAATTCAGCTGTCTGACTCATTGTTTCGCTGGGATGCGCTCTCGACAATGTATTTGTATATGTCGGTTAGTACTAGTCAGTCCACCTTTCACTGAACTCCCTCACAAAAATGTCATATCTTTCCAGCTGGTTCTTGTCAATTATCTCGACTGCGGCAAAATCGATTCGCCATGACATTTCTTCGAGTTCCTTTGATTTCGCACTTTTTTGTTGGTTTTTCCCGCTTCAAGCGCGCCACTAAACTTTTTACAGACATGCCGAGTCGCCAACATATGTGCCGAAAAACCAACACTAAACATTTCTGAGGCCAATCCAGAGAACTGACGACGTGTATTTATATGTTGAGCACTGCCAGACTGGGGTTGATGAAATCTTCAGCCGACCTTCAGCTTCCTCATTGAACATTGAACACGCTGAGACCGGAGTCAGTTCATCGATCGCATGGTCATTCAAATTATCAATTGTACATAGGGTCCTATGGCCAAAGTCTGATCATAAACGATCTTGTAGAGGTCTCTTCTTGATTATATATATAAAGACCCTTCCGCGATTTCAACGGGAAACAACGGTTGCATAGACTTTTGTCGAGGTATCACCGCCGACACACGAGGAGATTTCATCCTGTTTTATCGGAAGCTAAATCAGCCGTAACCGACGCGATCGTGTTGTCCTTGGCCCTAGGTTGATTTCTGAACTTTGTTGTGGGATCGCCTTGAATCTTTTGTAACATTGACCCAGCTTTCAACTCCTGTCTCATCTTGACGTTCATTTCCTGTCTGGACGCGTCGTTCTAAGAGGCTAACGGTACTGTGGCGTCATATAATAGGGCTGACTGCTGGTGACGGACCGGATCCCGATGCAAGCCTTATTAATGGCCGAGGTCCGATCTTGGGTTTGAAGATCAACCACGGCTGCAGACGGTGCCTTCTGACGGTCCCACCATGACGTCTCTCAGATTTCTGCTCCATGGTTTAACTGCGCTGATACTGACCACTGCTGCTTCGTCTACTCAAGAAACATTCGACTTTATAATCGTTGGTGGAGGCTTAGCTGGACTCACGCTTGCAGCGAGATTGTCCGAGGATCCCCGTCAGAGAATACTCGTTCTCGAGGCCGGAGACTCTCACTTGGGCGATCCTTTAATTGACATCCCTGGATTCCAAGGCTCTACCGTCGGGAATGCGTCATATGATTGGAACTTCTTGACTTTGCCGCAAGAAAGGGCGAATAATAGATCTTTTTCTTGGAATCGAGGAAAGGCCATTGGTGGTTCGACCGCCATAAATTTCATGGCTTGGGGTCGCCCGGCTGCTAGGGAGATAGACGGTATTAGGTGTCAAGGTGGTCTTTTTCAACCTCCACTGATAATTATCCCAGCGATTGCATCTCTGGGTAATCCAGGCTGGACAAGTGAAAGCCTCTTTAGGTACATGAAGAAAGCCGAAACGTATGTGCTCTGGTGCTTTCCACAACTCCGGTCTAATGTGGCGCCCGGAGATTCTTCCCTCCGTTCCCCTTGTTTGCGGAGCAGAACCATTTGACTTTTATCCCCGAAGCGCACGGGGAAAAGGGACCAGTTCATGCGAGTTTTAGCAAGTTCATCTCGAGTGGACAGAAGCCATGGCTCGCTGCACTGAATTCGGCGGGTGTTCCGACAATCGAAGATGCGGTTCGTCTTTGGATTTCAAAACGTGCAGAAGTGACAATCTCATTGCTGGTAGCTCGCTGGGAATGATGTCGGAGCTTGGATGGCACCATCGACCATTGATGCCAGCACTCAGACAAGGAGCTACGCTGGCTCAATATATCGAGCAATCATGGGGAGGCCTAATTTTGTCCTACTGACGGATGCAACAGTTGTATCACTTGGCTCAATCAACTCGACCAAAGGCCTGACAATTACGCATGTCACTTATCTGCTCAATGGTACAGAGACAAACACCACATTAAGTCACGGAGCAGAAGTCATACTTTCGGCTGGAACAATCAAGTCTCCACAAATCCTTGAACTCTCAGGGATTGGAAATCCCGAGATTCTCCAGCCACTTGGCATCGAGGTGAAGCTTGACTTGTCTGAAGTCGGTGAAGGGGTCATAGATCAGATCTTCTTCGGAATGAGCTACGGTAAGTCATTCACGTACTGTACCTTCAAGACTCATTTCATAAATTTGGTGAAGAATTCAAGAATGACTCTATTGACACGTTGGACGACCTTCGAGATCCTATCGCGGCAGCTCGTGCTATGGAAGAATAGTGAGTCTTATGTCACTGCGTTTCACAGTGACCTAATCCCAACCCTGACCGGGTTTGATCGGATCTGACTAAGTCTGCCTACGTAGGTGTGACTAGGTTATCTAATCCGACCTAGTCACACTTAGTCAGATCCGATCAAACCCCGTCAGGGCTGGATCAGGTGGCCGTAAAACGTACAGTAGTGATACATATGTAGCGTAAGTGTATGCTCCTCATTCACTATCAAGTCAGGTCAATAAGACCGGAATCTTGACCACCGGTGTCACGGCATTTTCACTCTTGCCATTGGACACTGTCGTTGGAAAGAAGCAAGCCAAAACCTTGCTCGACCAGCAATACACCAGAGCTCTCAATCCCCACATTAGCGCCAGGCAAAGCCTCATCTGGAAAACTCAAGTTGCAGAGCTGCGAGGAAGTAAAAATGATCTAAAAGTTGGCAACGTGGAACTTGTCGCTTTTCCTGGCTTCTTTTCGTCCAAGAGTGAGGATCAGGCTTTATCATGACGCCAAATCTTATCTGCACACAGGTACACCGCTCGTGGGAAAGAAGTACCTAACATTCACAGTAAATAATCATCTCCCGTTTTCGACCGGACGTATCCATGTTGCGTCTTCCAGCTACACTGCCAATCCAAACATCGATCCCAACTACTTTGAGCAGGAAATAGGTGATTCTCTATTTTATATGGAAATTTCGAGCTTTGATTGTCCCAAGATCTCACAGTGCTGCTAAATGCAGCTAAGTTTGTTAGAAATATGGTGCAGAACAGCGATTTCAAAGGTTCAGATTCCATTGAGGATATCTCCACAAGTACTCAAATATTGAAAGATTTGTTCACGGGAGAAATTGATCCCGGGCCCGAAGTGCAGAGCGATGCAGATCTTCTAGGTCAGTTGGTTGCGCCACATATTGATCCGATCCGCTTATTGCATTTTAGATTACATCAAGAACTTTGTCGGCGCAGAGTACCATACCGTTGGATCTGCTGCTATGTTACCAAGAGACAAGGGAGGTGTAGTTTCACCTGAGCTAAAGGTAAGTCCCACAGAACTGTCCTTGACTTCTTTCTTGAGTATAGCACAACAGGTTTACGGCACGACCAACCTTCGTGTAGTCGATGTAAGCCAGCAAAAATTGCCTTGAATTCCAACTTACCAAGAAATCCAGATGTCCATCCTTCCTCTGCAAATTACCGCTCATCCCATGAGCTTTCTGTACGGAGTGTACGTCCACCTTCGTAGTTTCAAGGGTCAGTTCTGACACTAGGATAGAGCGGAAAAGGCAGCCGATATAATTCAAGGGAAACATGATTGATATATACTCTAAGTTGTAAATGTAGGAACTTCATATGGCTCCATTCTACGCATACAGACCGGTTGAGGGTCCTTCCAAATCTCATCCAAGAGCATATCAGGCTCACTTGGAGGAGGAAACTCTCCTCTCGGTGGTCGTGGTCTATTACCGAAGAATGGCCAGGTCGGAAGATAACAAACAGACTGCAGAAAAGGGTTGATTCAGTGCAAGGACATCGGTCAGAGAGAAACGAACCTCGGAATCGCATGCTGGCTGGCATTTAACAAAGATTGCGAAATCGAGCCATTTCGTCAGCCTGTTGATTTCATCCCGCCAGCGAGGAACAACTTCATCTATTTCTGGGGCTTTCGGAGACCCGGGAAGTTCCACAGAAGAATCCAATCCAAGCTGGACGCCTTCCACCCATAAATTGACGATTGTTCTACATATCTCGCGGTTGGTTTCGTCGACGGCACGTAAAAGTAGTCTTTCACCAGACGTGAGGCTGTCCTGAATACGTTGAGAAGAAGTAATAAATGCTGTGTGACTTGTTGAGCATAGCCTGAATATTGGTTCAGCCCAACCGGTGGACACAGAAGCTTCCGGTATAGAGGCCCGGAGAATATAAGGCTGGAGCATAACGTGCAGTTGATATTGCGACTGCTTGGCTCTCGAGATATATCCCTCGGGCGAGGTCGTGTTAAGGAGATATTGAAGGATTTCGAGACGCTCGGCGAACCGATGCTGAACGACATTGAGTAAGGTTTCCCAATCGATTCCACTGTTAACCCGAGGCTCGTCTGACAAGATGAATTCGAGGCGGTCCATAACCGCTTCAACGTCTCTATCAGATATACCAAGAAGTCGATGCTCCAAACGGGTTACACCAAACCGAGAATTAACCAAACTGGGAACTAGATCCGTGTCATAGAAGGAGATGAGACTGGAGTAATCCAATCGAATGCGACTATCTGGAACATGATTGTGCCGAAAACCCGCGAAAAGCTCTTCTGGACCATGAGAATTATCGCGGTGGAGATTGGGCCGCTCTGGAGAGAAACGAGGACGACTTTCAGAGTGCAGGTCGAGCATTGAAACTATTTCTAGTCCGTTCGTGAAGTTGCACATCATGATTTCGCTGATCGAGAATCAACTGGAGGTCTTGGACGCGTTTAAGGACTCACAAATCCATTTCCATGCTGAATACGACCTAATCAGAAGCTGAAAGAATTTCCAATGCAATACAAGGCTCACCGAACAAATCCATCCAGTCCGAATCGCTTGCCCCATGAGCAGAGATCATCTAATCTTCGTCTCTCATCGAAAAAATATTGTGGCAACACTTTGCGCCACGCTACGATGTCTTGCGTATCCATCGGACCATCTTCCATTTTCGCAGCGCTACTTCCGTCAAAATAGAGCACCTTTAATGGACGGGCGGCTACCAAGGTCAAATGCCAGCATCCGGTGTTGTTCATGGACCTGCAGAATAACATCGAATGTTCTGGGTCGACGGCAAGCCAATCTGGAACTGTAGGGACATATTCATCTCGTCGGCCATGGTACAACAACGTGTTGACTGGGACGGTCCCCAGCAAAAGATTGTGGCCATTTCTGTATCTTGTATTTCCCCAGTGCTGTAGAAATGAGCTTGCGGTCGCAAAGACCAGATTTCCGGTAGAATTGACGCTCGGGGCTCTGGATAGGTCCCATTTTTCTATCATTCCTGGTAGTTTTATACTTGGACCAAACTCGACGATAAGTGAAGAAAACTCGCTCACCTATTTCTGATAGCTTGGCTAATGGCTGCTGGGCGACATCGGCGACATCGGGAGTCGCCGCCAGTCCGCTCGCGAGCGAAAGCCAAAGGAGCGTGCCTTTGGAGAACATGGGAGGGAAAAGACAGAGATATCGCGCAGCATATCAATATCCATGATAGCTCATGATACTATTTTTAGTCCGATAGTGCACTATCGCGGGATTAGCGGTAGCTAGGTAGAGGTAGGTAGGCAGGCTTAGGTACAGTAGGTAGAGTTACACGGCTCGGTACCACGACAGAGTCACCGGGCTAACAGACTTTTTACTGTGGGGAATTCAGGGAAATAACGTCATCATCCTTACAACCGACGGCCATGGGCAAGAAAAATTCGGATCCCCAGTCTTCTTCGAAAGGCAAACGAAAGGGACCATCCAAGAAAGTGCATTCGAAAAGAACAGAACGACTGCCAGCGGATGGCAGACCAGAAAGCGCAGTTGACCAAGCTGAACCTGATTCAGAAGAAGGTTCGATTCTTCCTGTATATTGTCCGGTATCTCATCCATCTCATAGGTGGTTCAGACGACGAGAAATCTACAGTCAATATCGATGTTCCAGTGGCAATGTGGGTGTGTTCAGAGCTGTAGCAGCAAATCAACCGGTCCCACTCACATCAGGACTAGGATTTTGATCACTGTGATCCACGACGATGCTCTGGCAAGAAGCTGTCTCGTCTGGGTCTCATAAAGGAGCTCAAAGTGGGCTCAAGATTCCGGGGGATCGTGGTTTCGTGCGTGTTGTTACCGACCCGGATAGATTCCTTTGGTCTTACATTCGATGCAGCCCCAAGGGCACAGATGTAATCAGCCCTGCAGACCGCGATATCATCCTCAACAATGGACTGGCTGTCGTAGAGTGCTCTTGGGCCCGTCTTGACGATGTTCCTTTTTCGAAAATTGCTAGCCCTCATGAACGACTGCGTGAGTCGATAAACCCTTGTTCAACGTGTCTAACAATCAAATTTTCCAGTTCCCTATCTTCTTGCGACGAATCCCACGAATTATGGGAAACCATGGCGCTTGAATTGCGTCGAAGCTCTTGCTGCTGCCTTTTATATTACCGGCTTCGATGCATATGCAGAGCGACTTTTATCAGGATTCGGCTGGGGAGGCTCATTCTACAAGGTCAATCAGTAAGAATTTCCAACAGCTTTCGCCTCTGCTCCCTAAGCAGAGTCTCCAGAATCTACCTTGAACGGTACAAGCTATGTCGAACATCGGCAGAGGTTACTGCGGCGCAAGAGACGCTTTTGGAAGAGCTGGAGCAAAACTGGCAGGACTCTCGGCGACAGACAGGCAAGTCGACTTAAATTTATGCTGACTGTACCTGTGTTCTGACTTTATGTCAGAGACAAATTCTGATGGTGGAGAGGATTTATTGTTCGAGAACCCTAATCACCGACGAAGCCCAGAACCTGAAGATCCTCCATCGTCCAGTGATGAAGGTGAGGCCTAATAAGTACATAGTTGACCGTAGACAATTCCCGAAATGATATTGTCAGCTTGAAACTCAGCCAAGAGCGTGACCGCAAGGCGATGCTATTTGCGCAGTTGACGGCTACCATTAAAACGACTACTTTCTATAATACTAGAGGCTGACTAGGGAGACTAAACCATGAGTCTTGACGAAAATCTGTTCAGTATGTCTCTACGCCTTGCTTGAATTCGTTCGCTGATTCTGAGGCTTTAGCTCTGATTATCTCACCCAGCAAGGACGACCCCAATGTAGTCGATCTAGTGGATGGGTCTGGGTCCATCTACTATCGGAAACAACGGATCCCTGGCCCTCAATACACGGCTCAGGTATATGGTTCGTATCCGACCTGAACTTTGACCATGTATGCTGAAATGAACAGACTTCTTCTCTCAGTCACTGCTGGTCAGCGCAACCGGCCTCAGTGCATCGAGCAAAGTCAAAACCTTGGAATTGTACAATCCGAATACCGAAGGTGCAGAATCTCATAACAAGGCAGTCAACATGGGCTTACTGGCATGCAGTTGAACTCAAACACACTGGGACAATATCCTTTCGATGGTCTTTCAAATGGGAAGAGTACGCTTTCTGATATTCAGCTATTGTTCCGTGGGCTGATAGACGCCAGACACGAATTTGAATGGAAAAGAGAAGAGTGTTTCCTTATACGAAAGCCAGATCCACCGGTCATGGTCGCCATCACCAAGCAGGGGGCGTCAGGAAGGCTGAAGACTACGTCTGTCCAGATACTGGACTATAATCTAAATCGGTGCGTGGCCAGGCTTGTACTGATGGATTCAAGGCTCAAACAGCACAGATTCGATGTGGACGATAGAAAAGGCCTCGAAATCGTCATCCTGACTGCCTTGTTAACATTTCAGGATTTTAATGAAGCCCACCACAACCCGACATCAGATTCTGGATCGCCTTTGCCTGGTCGAAGCCGAAGCGCAGGCAATCCAATAGTGGCAGCATCCCCGGTTATTCTGGCTCCACCTCCGCCGCCACCGCCAAAGCCTGAACCAAAGACAGGCATAGATCGGATAGCTGAAGTTCATGCCATCAGAGGAGATGTTAATGAAGTGACTGTGGAAGAAGAAGGCAGTGTGAAAGACTACGCTCAGTATTGTTCGAATCTACTTCTGGTGAGTCCCTGGCGGTCTTCCACGTCTTTGTTGACAAGCCTGTGAAGGACGAAGCGATGCTTTTCGTCACCGTCCGTTCGGGTTCTGCAGAACAGGTCCCCAAAGTGATTCAAATCGTCGATGAGACCAAGCGTATCAGACACAAGGCAGGCAGGTCCTTCCATTTTCTTTTCTCAATTGTAGCTAACCTCCCACGAAAAGGAATTGCCGACGAAACAGAACTTTATCAATATGTGATGTACGACACGATACCAGCGACACCAAAGGGGCCTAAGCGTATCAATCTGAACGATACCAACAAAGATAAAGCCAAGAACAAGTACACGCCGCCCAATAGTCTCATTGTACATTTGAGCAAAATATCGATGCCAGAACTTCAGCCAAAGCCGACGATAAAGATCAACGAAAAGCCGGATCCCAAGTCAAAGTACGACAAAGGTCGGCGACATTTCCTTCATCGCCATTAACGTCATTCATGTCATTTCTTCGACTCGACGAATCAGTCGCTAGTCCATCTACATCCAAGTCTGGAAGTTCACGCCACTTTCTCCGACGTTCGAGATCGAAGTCTCCACCTGAACTACGTGTACCATCGCACAAAGTCCATCCAAACCAACCTTCACCTTCACCTTCACAGCTAGGTAATCCTGCGATCTATGTAGCACCACTGCCTCTAAGGCATACTCGACCAGTCCAATATCAGAATGGACCAGGGTCACCAGCTTTCCCGACACCATCTTTGGTTCCACCTCTTCCGCCAAGACCCAGCTCTGCAGAACCTACATTGTATGGTCACTATGTACCGGAATCCAAACCCAATGTTGTAACTGGTTTTTTTGATATGCTGCGACGGACATGATTAATTTATTGTACACTTACTGGATTCTATAGACACAAATTTTCGAGGAACAAGCAACGCTGTACAAATGGAATGGTTTCATTTCACACATGATTATGTTGTTCCCAAGCGACTTTTGTTTCACAATCCACCCGTTTCTGACACGATGTCATTACTTACTGTTCTTTTTTTTTTTACCGATATCTTGTGAACTTTGTCGCCGCTTGACGCCACTCAACTTGTATCAGAAGAAGTACCGGAATCATCTCAGTCCGATAAGATCTGTGTTGGTATCCAGGCTGTCATGCAACAGATACTTTTATTTAGAGTGGTTGGTTTTGTTAGTCGTACTACTTACTTGCAAATTATGTAGGTAGGTTAATAGGTGAATATAACAAGCAGCTCCCAGTTCAGAGGGAGAGCGATACAAGTTGAAAAGAGCGGCGGTTTTTTGTGCGGCGAACACAAGTTAAGTAAAAAGTCAAAGTCCAATGATGGGACAAACAATGTGAAGAGCGGCAACGGGCAATATTGACAACAAGGATGATGATGAAAGTACAGTGTTGGTTGAATTACAGAAGAGAATGGCCGGCATTATAGGTGGTATTATGATAGTTGTCCACGGCGACGAAGAAGAGCTGGATACTGGCTTATGTGACGGATATCTGCATGAAGCTCCTCCAAGCCCACGAGTTGTCCTCCTGGTCCTTCAAATCCATGAAACTTGAGAGAGGAAACCAGTTGGAGACGAGACTGCTCCGACGTTTGTTCCCCGGTCTCGAAGAGACAGGAATGATAACACTGTCGGTATTGGCTGCGCCGAATGCGAACGATGAGCCGATGGATGACGCGAACTGGGGAAGCAGCTCTTCAGCCGAATCTGCATCGTATGCATCATCAACTTCGTCTTCGTCATCGGAGAGACTCATAAAATTCTCCGCCGACGGAACAGCAAACAGCATACTGTTTGAACGACCTTCAAGTCGAGCTAAAGCGTGTGTTCGCTTTGTCCGACGGTGACTAGTTGAAACCGTAGTCGTGGATCTGGTTGTTGGACGTCTCTCGAGGAAATTTTGGGAGCTGAGAGGGGGACTGGAGGGAAGCTGTGACAATGACAAAGGTGGCAAAGCAGAGCGACGCTCTTTATTAGAAAGTGGAAGTTGTGGCAGAAGTGCAGAAGGGGCAGGCTTAGGAGATGGGCCTGAACGAAGAGAATCTCTGGATGCTCTGGAGAACCGTGTACTGCAATAAACCGTCAGGATAAATTGATTCTTTCAACCATCCTAAAGATACTTACAGTGGATCAACCGAGGAATTGCTCATGGCCTTCAGGCTCGCAGTTCGCGAGGACTGGGACTCTGCGAGATCCAATGACAAGAAGGACTTTGTATGAAGAGCAAAGTGATTGTCTGAGGAGCGGTCTGGAGATCTGGTTGAACTGAGAGAATCTGTAGGCAAACTGCCTCTTCTCGTGGCCAGCAAGGATTCGTCCGTCGTGAAGGTCAACCCAGCAGTGAAGAAGGAAGAATATGGTGAATTTTCGGCCGTGAAGAAGGAGGGATATGTTGAAGCCATGGCGGACGAAACCAACTGAGGAACCTGCTCGGCGCTTTAAAACAAAGAAAGCAAATCTGTAGCAAGATCTGCCCACGACGGCTCCGACGGTTGTCAACACGTGAAAAAATCGACCTGTGCCTCGCTTGCAGTCGGTTGTTCGGGTCACTGTAGTGTCACTGTCTGTTACAACAATGGATGCTATAGCCCATGCGACTCGCGCGAGTTTTTTCTCTCTTTCGACTGGCACTCCAGAGGGCCTCCAAGTTGCCCAAGAAGCCAGAACTCCACTATCTGCATCTAATCTGCGAGATCTGGCGACAGTGAATACTGCGGTTCAAGCGGCTCAATGCGCCGAGAAGACCATCCGCTAAGCCATTTTGGGATAAAAATCGTTCTTAAAGACAGTCTAAATTGGGGATCCGCCACGGGTCGTCAAGGAACAGGAAAAACAACCGCTCGCTGATCTTCTTCAACGAGCATGTTGACGGATGCACGCGGAAATCTCTCTTCTTTCCTCTGCTACAAAGCAAAGAAGAGCAGCTACCATCTAATAAATTCACCCACTTTATGCCCGGCTGCCAGTCGGTACGATAACGCCAAGTCAAACAAATTAATTTGCATTCCATCCGTAAGTACTTTATTAATCGGTGTTAGACGAGGGCGAGTTGGGCCGTTTCGCGGGCTTTTTCTATCCGTGAATCACGTTCACTCGGCCAGTACCGAACCTCTTTGAAACAATTATGATCCGAATCCAGGGCTTTCAACGCCTGAGATGTTTTAGAGTCTTTTGAGGTCCTGATGATTGAAATAAGTCGAGTTTAGGACGTTTTGGGCAAGAGCGCCCGCAGTTCTAACACAGTCGCATCATAGTCGCATCATACATTCACATCAATGATTGCATTTGCATGAAACGCCCAGCCCAATCCGTGATCGGCGTGGTACAATTTTGTGGTTTTTTATGAAAGAAAGACGCGACTTCTGCGCTTCAAACGCGCATAAATCGCCCGTGTCACCTTTCAGCACGTTATCTCCTGCGCCACAGGTCGTCATTTTGAACGTCCTCTTTCGGCTTCTTTCGGCTGGCAATTTTACCGACTTCCGCGTCGTTTGGGACCTGAGCGTGACCTGAGCCAGGTAGAACGAGGTGGGTCAAAATTAGGGAGCGAAACCTAGCGAAACACGTCAGTTACACGCCACAAATGAGACAATTGTGTCTTATGTACACAGTGATGACATTGAACGCGGTGACCGATGAAACACTTCTCCGGTTACCGAAACAATTCGACATACAGTATTATAGTATAATATTTACAGCACTACTGTATGGATTTTTACAGCGGATATATCTGAATCATCCAGGTAAACAAGGCATGGAATGTGATCGCTTGCACCACAAATGAAGGTGCTCAAGCTCGAAGGACATCATGGAAATACTAGATACATTGTGGTTGTTTGTTTGAATTTCTTAGTTTTCTTTATCCTTCGGAATTTCAACATCAACCCAGGCCTGCTTGAAAATGTTCAAGCTCGCCTCAGTGTACGGCGGATAGCGGATGGCCAAAAAAGGTTCAGCACTATAATGCAAACATCATAAATGATAGTAATGTCCAAAGAAGAAGGACGTACGCGCGAGGAACATCAATAGAGCTGCGCATATAACTGAACGCGTCAAACGAATACCGAAGAATTTGACGGCCGTCTGAAGACCATGAGTCCCAGGGTCACCACAGAATACAAATGAACGACTCACAGCCGCTCTCGCCTACTCCTCCGAAAGGAAGTTCGTTGACTGACGAGACGTTCAATCACAAAAAGAAGGAACCAAGACTCCAGTGCAAACCTGATAATTGGATGAACGTATCGTTGAAGACAATGGACCCGGACATGGTTCTTTCCCGAACTGGAGACAAGTAAGACTCTGAAACAGATAACGAGAGAAAGGACTCACTGAAATCCTTGATCTCCTGGCGTTCAGTGAAGGCATAAAGCACCAAAGGATGATCTCTGAAAGCTTGTCAGCCATCTGCGGTTATTGAATGACCGCTCGGCTTACCTGTTGCGAACATAGTCTGTGGTCCTTTCGAAAACCTGGGTCCCGGTCTCCTTGTCGTTGCCACCAGGCACCACGATAACAGGCAAAATAGGTCCAAAGTTCTCACCGGTCATAAGCGCGTCGTCTTCCCAGTTGCTTCCCTTATCAAATACAACGATAGTGGGTTCAATCTTGAGCTTGGCCTGGTCAGTCTTTCCACCAGCAATGATCCGACCTTTGGTCGACTTGAGAAGTGTCGCGACTCGAGTGAAATGAGCCGGAGAGACCATTTTGGCATATGAAGCCGATGTCATCGCTGACGGGACGCCATCATCACCTGGATGGAACTCGTTGTAGGCCTTCATGAGAGATTTGATAAAGGGCTCGAGCATAGACTGGTTGGGAAGGAGAACATAATCGGGTGTCACACAGATCTGCCCAGAATTGCTCGCCTTTCCCCAGAAAATCCTGCGAGCCGCAAGATCAAGATCAGGATATTCCGGATCAACAATGACAGGGCTTTTTCCTCCTGTGGCGCAAGGTGAAAGATGGGTCAACAATTCATGAGATCACAAACCGAGCTCCAGCGTGATTGGGGTCAGATGTTTCGCTGCTGCCGCTGCGACGATCCTGCCTATCATTCCGTTCCCAGTATAGAAAACTGGAAGTCTGTTAACACGACGACAGATACAAAACGATGAACGTACTGTGATCCCATTTGAGTTCAAGCGCCTTGGTTGTCTCGGGAACAGCGCCATAAATAACCTGGAAGGCTCGGGTGTCCAAGTACTACGAGTAAATGAGTCTCGATGTAACGACAAAGAGATGATACAAAGTCACCTTGGGCAAAAGCTGCTGCAAAACGGCAGCATAAGCTGGAGCGACCTCGCTGGGTTTGATTACGCAGCAACATCCGCTCGCAATAGCGCCAAGCAAAGGTTGCAAGCTCAGGATAACTGGATAGTTCCAAGGCGCTATCACGAATACGACTCCCTTGGGCTCTCGGAAGACCTTGACATTCCAGCTTTTCTGGGCCTCGGGAACTTCATCGGTTTTGTCCTCGGTTTGTGCCCAGACAGGAAGCTTTTCAGCCGATTGGAGAGCTCGGTCAATGAGTGGGCCTATTTCGCCGGCGTATGTATCCAACGCAGGCCGACCAAGGTCCTCGAAGACAGCCTTGACAAAGGTCTCGTGATTTTCCTTCATCATTCGCACGAGGGCGTACAGCTGGTTTTGTCGCCATGAGAGAGGATAAGTGAGGCGAGAGCGAAAGGTTTCGTGCACAGCAGCATGGATGGCAGGAATCTTGTCTATCGGAGTGTAAGACATCGTGGTTGTGGACAAGAAGCAAATAGGAACTAAATCTACACTAGTCATGACGCGTGAGATCAGACGCGACCATTTAGAGTTGTTCGGCTCACACTGTCATATATCTGCGTATCTAAGACCAAGCTTTCCGGGAGATCTATATAAGAAGGATTCTCTTGATTTCTGGCTATTCTTGGGCATTGATGTGGGCCCATTTGCACCAGAGATTCGCCGTACTGATACATTGGTAGTCGGTTGAAGACTCAAAATAAGCTTGACTCCTCGATGTTTCCACTGATGACGACACGACCTTTAGTCGATTTGAGAAGTGTGGCGACTCAAGGGAAATGAGCCGAAGCGACCATCTTGGAATATGAAGCTGATGTCTTTGCCGACGGCGCACCATCACCTGGATAAAACACGTTGTATGGTTCAACAAGAGACTTGGTGAAGAGCTCAAGCATCGATTGGCTAGGAAGGAGAACATAATCATGCGTTCCATGAAGTTGGCCTGAATTGCTCGTCTTTCCCCACAGAATCCTGCGGGCTGCAAGGTCGAGATCGGGATATCCGGGATCAAGAATAATATAAACTTGGTCAAGATGAAAAGGGGCCGATGAAACAAACGCCGAACCAAGCTCGAGTGTGATCGGAGTCACTGCTCTGCCTATCATTCTGTTTCCGGTATAGAAAACTGAAATAACTGCTCAGTATCACAATAATAAGTATCGAGCGAAACAAATGTACTATGATCCCACTTTGGCTCAAGTACTTCGGTCGTCTCGGGAAGGCCGCCATAAATAACCTGGAAGGCCAGGGTGTCCGAGTACTACCAATAACTGGTTCTTTCGCCACGAGAGAGAATAAGTGAGGCGCGAGCGAAAAGTTTTGTGCACAGCAGCATGAATGCTAGCAATCATGCCAATTGGAGCGTAGATAGATTGTCGTTGGCATGTGGTTATGGGCAAAAGAAACCAAAGCGCGACAGAAGTTATATGGCTCCCGCGATCACAAAGATCGCATACAAAGATCGCATACAAAGATCGCATAGTTCTTGGTCAGGGAAAAAAGTGATTCAAGTTATCACCTAGTTTACAGAATAAGTAGACTGCGGTCAACGGATCAAAACATACGTTTTGCCTTCTACAAAATCCGAACCAATGAGAGCCCAATCGACTAAAAGGCTCCTGCGATCCATCGGTTCAAAGAATAAAAACCGACCGCTTTCGTCGGTTCTTTCAGCAGTCGAGCGCTGCCCCATGGATTGATTTGTACATCAAGGCCAGGAAGAATCTGAGCCTTGGCGCCTTCTTTGAGAATCATGCTTTCAACTTTGGCCTCCTCTTCGTTGTACGACTGTTATCCAAATCAAATGCGACGAACAGCATCACAACGAACTTCTTACCGTAAAAAGCGAAGGGATCTTGTTCTCCACAAGATACTTCATAGTTGGCAACCAAGCCTCTGGAGATTCTGATGCACCAGAATTGAAAGCGATAGCGAGATCAGGTTTCGAAAGCTTGTCCCCCATACGTTTGACGAGTTCATGGTAGTTTCTATACGGGTATCAGCGACAAGCATTTCGAAATAAGATGTACAAACTCGAAATAATGCTGATGTGTTCGCTTGCGGCCGTTTCGGTTACATTTACTGCAAAAGAAAGTCAAAGAGAAACAAAGATAGTACAAAGATAACCTTACGGGCATGTCTCCATGTCAAGGACAGTCTCGGTCTTGGCGCTGAAAAGTTTTGCCATCTCGGGACCAACCATGACGATCTGGTCCGATGAAATCAGCATACGTTTGTGAAATCTAGCGATAGAAACCCACTTTCACGGTCTGGACCTCTGGCAATCGGTGGAGAATCTCTTCAAAGACATGTCCATGCATGACCTCCTTGTCGTAAGCTCCAAGGATCTAATATGTCGAACTTTTCAGCATTGGAACAAGAATGAGGCAATTGTTAGACTCACATGAATGGTCAAGGTCTTCTGACGAGTCCATCGGTCGTTGGGTTTCAATTTCTGAAGGGCCCATAGAATGGTCATTGGCATGGAGAGCAAGGCGGAGGCGCCTCGAATCCAAGGAGCAGAAGGGACATGATCAGGCAACTTGACATATTGTACCAAGTCTTCCAAAAACTCGTCGGTCCAGTTAAAATTGATGCTTTTTTTCTCGGAGGAAAGAGGTGTCCAAGCAGTCTTGATGCGCTCTGGTGCCCAAACGAAATCTCCTCCTTCGGCAACAGCTTCAGCGAACATAAGATCCGAGCGTATCTCTACATGAATTTTGCAGGGAGTGAGGCCGTCGTGACCTTCGCTGCAGGGTTTCTCGTGATGCAAATCGCTGACGAGCTGAAGATGCTCGGCACAGCAAAAATGGGCTAGCTGGCAATGCGGACAAGGTTGCAAAGGCAGTTTGCCAGGCGTTTCTTCTGTTCGAATCATGCGATCTGTCTTTGCGCTGAGATAATTTTAGCAAAGAGAAATAGTAACTCTCAAGTTGGACAACTCACCATGCCATGCACCTCGGCTGCAGAGCAATCAGATTTCGTTCTACCACGTCAGCTGGGCGCTTCAGGATAACCTGGAGGAAGCCCACTTCTGTCTGCACAAGCTTGGTGTAAAGTGCATCCAGAGCTTCAACGTCAGCTGTCGGTGGAAAATCGGATGGAATACCGAGCTTTTGCTGTGACAATGCGGTGAATGCTTTGCAGAAGGCTTTGTGGCTTGACCAGTCACCCTTGCAGACAGCTTGAGTTCCACTGTCGCGGTCTATATAGGTTTATACCTTTTGGCAATCTGGCGATGTATCAGATGGGCTAAAGAAGAATACTGAAGACAAACCTGGGCCACAGTATGATACTCGTTTGCACATTGAACATTTGGAAAGCTTCACGTCTTCCTTGAAGCATTTAAAACATGCTTGCTCAACATAACTCGTCAAAGGCGGAATACGACGGCTTCCAGTTTCCATGATAGGCGCAAGAATCTCTTTGGCAATGGCGATAGCGGCTTAAAAGGTTCAGATTAGTGCACGGTTCGATATGTGTTTGATATGTGAGGTGAAGTGCGAAGAAGACAAAGGAAGAGCACGTGCCCTTAATTCTATTCGCGTCATGTCGCATTCTACCACTTCAACATCAAGATTCATTCTCCAAAAGTATTCAAAATCATATCCCAAGAGCCATAATACCAATGTCTATGGCAATGACAGTGCAACCGATTGGCAGCACTTTACGAATCCAGTTATTCGACTTATTTTGGACATTAGGAAGGCTTCAGGTGATGGTTCAGGCGAACTCGAGTCAGTCCGTATGCGAATACAGTGGTCAATGAGTGAAGATGGCTCTGAGCAGCAAAATGATGTCGTTTTTGTAGGTCGAGCAACAGTGCTCATCAGATTACTCACCGCGTACCTTAGGAAGACCTAGATCTACTTACTTTTTCTGCTCTACCTATGAACAACAAGCCCCAAAAGAAATCGGCTGCCCAAAGCTTACCTCTAAAAGCCGTTTATCGCGATTCTGTCGTAGGGATTCGATACCTCCATCCTCGAGAATTTTCCCCAAACCCAGTAAGCTCTAGTACTTTCACGTCCCAAATATCTTACCCACATCACTGCAGTCATATCGAAGGTTCCAAATGACCTTCACCTCTGCCTTTTCCGCGTCCCAGTTCATTGAATCCATCAGAACCGTCTGCCCATGTAAAGCCAATCCAGGGCCTGGAGAAACCAACGTGAATGTGGGCCAGATGAACCCACCGATTCCTATGCATTCAGAAAATCACGGCTTTTCTGTCCCTCCTCAACGGTACAACCCTTTCCATCCTAATGCAATCGTTGCTGGTCCCAGTGTTCCATTTTCTGTTCCAGCTACACCGCGACGACACCAGATTATATCTTCCTCTCCAATTCATAAAGAGATGGCTAGTCCGCATGTCGCGAATAACATGCTTTTCAACAACCATAACTTTAGCTTTAATCAGAACCGGCATCAGCAATATATCCAGAGCGACCCTGACGATATTCAGGGCGTCGTGTCAGTTCCTCCTTTTCCTCCGAATGGACAGCAGCCACAGGCCACTGAATCGCAGCGCTCTTATCCGTCTCATCCGTCCTCTTCTATGCCTTCTTCTTCCTTACCACCACCAATGAAACCAACTCTAACACATAATCTTTCCTCGTCGACTTTGGCTCCTTCGAGCTCTGAATTGCAAGAGACAGATCAAGCTCGAATGTTGGCAGCACTGCAACAAGCTACTGGACTATATAGTCTTCCTATCGCAGCCCTCGAGACCTTGGTCGGTGATATTATACGAGAAGATGGTTTCGAGCGTCTAGTCAGTCGGCTCCATAGTCCTTTCGACCTTGAACTCAAATCTTTTACAGATGGAAAATCTGTCGTCTATGTGGAGAGTCAAGAGTTCTCTGGGTCAGTAAAATCGTGTTGGAAAATATACAATCTGCTTCGCCGGCACTTCTTGGTCAAAGCTGGAGGTCATCCATCCTAATTTGAACGTCGGCCCGCAATTTCGGCCCGATGCGTGTTTTTGCTGACGCCGTGACGGCATCTCATGGATAACACTTCAGTCTACTTCACTTTGTCGTTTGCCGATACAACAGCCGAGGCCGCGTAATGGTCCCTATATAAGGTGGTGCCAATGCGATTAAGAGCAGAAGATAATATCCTGAACAATGAGCGGCCTCCTTGCTTTCTACGCCCAAACCTTTCCCCCGCCTTCCAAATTCACTGTTGACGACATCCCTGACCTGACCGGTAAAGTCATTATAGTCACCGGTGGAAACAGCGGAATCGGATATGAAACAGCTAAAGTGAGCTGCTTCCACTCCTTGAAGCCACCTGTCCTTAATGTTGGATAGGCCCTGCTTTCGCGAAACGCCAAAGTCTACATCGCAAGTCGCAGTCGGGACAAAGCCGCTGAAGCCATCATATCTCTTGCAGAGAGTACTGGAAAAACAGCTGCGGGCTTTTTAGAAATGGATCTAGCCAATCTCAAGTCGATAAAGGCTTCAGTTGAAGACTTCTTGAGGTGAGCTTTGTTATTAACATACTCCATACGATTGAACGCGCTTCAGAAATGAATCAGAGTTGCACGTTCTCTTCAACTCGGCGTGAGTGTGACATCTAATTGCAGGGCCTTTCTTTACTCTCGAGATACAGCGGTGTCATGTTTCCTGAGCCCGAGGTTCTAAGCGCTGATGGATATGACCTGAGCTTCGCGACGAATGTCCTAGGCCATTTCTACCTCACCAAGCTTTTACTCCCACTGTTGATCCAGACAGCTCAAATTTATCCCGATTTCAAAGCTCGGATAATCAACACTTCCTCGATTGCTGCGGCTGGCATCGGCAGCATAAACTATAATACTCTGACTGACACTGCAGAGCGCAGAAAGGCCGATATGGACACGATATACAATCAAAGCAAGCTGGTAAGTCTGCTGTAGTCTCTTTCTCGCTTTCAACCTAATTTTATTCAGGGCAATATCATGTTTGCTAACGAACTCGCTCGTCGCTACGGAGATAATGGAATTGTGTCCACTTCATTGCATCCAGGCCTCATTCGTACCGATCTCCAGCGGACTCTCAAAGGTCCTCGCCGTTTCATAGTCGTAAGTTTAGATTCTGGTCGCTATTATTCATACTGAAGATCATGTTTCAGAATCGACTTCTCCAGCCAACTCCTTTCGGAGCACTTACACCGTTATATGCTGGTGTCTCTGCTGATAGTGCCACGTTCAATGGAAAAGTGAGTAATGGCTATGATATAGAGACAAGTCAACTCACAATCTACCAGTATTTTGTTCCTTGGGCTAGAGAGTGCACAGCGCCTCCAGCTTCGAAAGACCAGAGACTTTGCACCGAGCTGTGGGATTGGATGGAGCGACAAGTACAAAATGTTTGATTATATTAAAGTTGTCTAATTATTCTTTTATTCTACTCGTACGTCAACCAGAGTCCCGGTCTATGTATTGATCCTCAGAGTCTCCTTGGGCTAGTCTTTGATCGAAAATCCCTTCAACATCAACCGCTCGAGGTTCGGTACCACTAGTACTGGATTTCCACACCGGTCGCTGGTTGTCAGCAGCGCGACGATGTCTTCGAAAAAGACAATCCCCACAATTGGCAGAGCGTTGGTATCGAAATCAAGCCTATATATCTCTTCCAACGTCATTGCAAGCAAGTCAGCTCCAAGTGCCTCTAGAATTGGAATCCAGCTCTCTGTCTGTACCACGATCTCGCAAAGATGGAGGTGAGCCAGATGCATGCCAGATCGAGCTATCAAGTTGCGCAGTTCCCTTCCAGAGAGCGGGATCTGTGATATCTGCGAGCTTCCTTGAATCTTCGAGTAGCGAAGATTCGGCGCTATAATAGAAGCCAGCATATCTCTCAACGCCAGTGGATCCCGGCATTGTAGAGACATTGTCTGCAACTCGAGAAGGGCGATGTGGATAACCCCTTCAGAGTAGATATTCAGTGTCAGATGAACAAGGCCGGACATCACGCTGAGGATTCCAAGCATTGAATTCGTGCTCGAAAGGTGTCCTAGGGGAAGCTTGAACTTTCTTATCTGCGCCCAAGGCAAATGTTCAGCCTGCAGCAACTTGGGATGGGCTACAAGCGATGAAAGCTGTGGAGCTTCGCTGAAGATCGAGGTTACGTGCCATCCAATGAGTTCAAGTGACTCGAGGGATTCGAAAGAACCTGCAATGCTTCGTATGATCTCAGGATCTGTCAGCTGAGTCGAGACAGCGAAACGAAGCCATCGAGCTGAAGATGGAAGAAGAGCCCGAAGTACTGAACGATCTGTAGGAACATTGGCAGTTCCTGCAAATTAAACACAGAGAAGGTGTTTATCGGAGCGCTGGACCTGGAGTCAAACGCGTCGTGCCATAACACGTGACCGTGACATGTCTTTGATCACGGCTATATATAGAGGGTGTGAATATGCGGAAATAGATGTGAGTACGTGTGTTTAGGCGCCTATTCAAGATATTAGCCGATGACCTATTCGAGCCCTGGAATATGCCGAAATAGATCTTGAATAGACGTGAGTAGGTCCATATTTGAGGTCTTGAATGTGCCTCATATATCCCAGGACTATGTATTGCTCTTTCAATGATTCCGCATGCTGGACACCACTGAAGTTGCGTACTGGATCCAGTATCCAGGCAGCTCTGACTCCGCCGCCGAGCCTCGTGGCCGGTGATTATGTGACAATTGTGACATTGGGGGAAATGTCGCTTGAAAAGGCCGATCACAGCTCCAGGCGGTGCCACATCACTTCTCCGTCCGGCACGGAGGGACCCGAAGTTCAACAATGGACAAACAATGAACAAATGCCAGAAATTATATCCTCCTAGTCTCTCCTAGCCAGACCCAATGATCAACAAGTTGATGTAGGATATCCTCCCTGTGTTTAGGGTAGGCGGGACAACCGCGGTTCAAATCACATCATTTTCGGTTAACATGGCTTAGTCACCAATGTTCATTCACGGTTTTAGCAATGTTTTCATCCCAGAGGCATTTTACACAGCATCTAGCGCCATGTCAAAGCTCAGAAAAGACCCTGGAACACACAAATGACGGCTTGGCAAAAATCCGGCACTTGCTCGACATCAGGTGACACTATGCGCCACACAAGACATCACCCGCCTGAGAGGTGAAGCATCCTCTCGGGGACTTCAAATTCATGTGTTTATGCTTAATGTAATCCTCTCACAGCTTCGATGGTCCATATTTCCCCCTGAAATTTCAATTTGAGGGTATGCTGCTGTGATCGTGCTGGATTGGCCTGACCCTCGCAGCATAAGACATGAGAGTTGCATTTTTAACCTCAGACAGATAGATTCTGTTGAATATCTTGCTGAAAACATATCAAAAAGACTTGCCAGAACTCATACTTCTCTTATTATTGATCTTTGAGATTTCAAGGCCGCCAGATTAGATTAGATTGGCTTGCCGAGATTGGCGGCAAAAACCGGCATTTTCCGAAGTCCTCCAAACGATGCTTATTTGACAATTCTACACCCTTTTACTCACAATATTGTCCTCAAGGTGCGTCAATGAGGCCGTCAGAATTGGTATAACCTGCAAAAACAGACTATAGAAACCGGTGACTAATGTCAGTTAACCGACAATGATGTGATTTGAACCGCGGTCGTCCCGCCTACCCTACTGTGTTCCTTATGCTCGCATATTGTTGACATAATCTCACATTTTCATGGCCAGTGAATACCTCCAACTAGGGATATATTCACAGCTGTATGACACGTATTCGAGGAGGTTGGAGTAGCCTCGAATAGGTCATGTGTTCACACCCTCTATATATGTATAGCCGCGATACGTAGTGACGCTGGAGAATGATCAAAGATCACTGGTGTCAGCGCCACACTGCACTGCCGTTAGACATGAATGTCTATGAAAGATTTTGTCCGTACGAAACTGAAGTATCTTTAGAATCAGATCTTTCGGTACTCGTCGCGACGCGCTCATGATCGTCGTGTATCCCTCCACTATCTCTTGAGTATCGTCTCGGAGACACTCTATTCTCTTCTTCGTGACAGCCAGATCAACAAGGATTTTGTTAATCTCAGAAAGGAGGTCGGTTCCCTGGAGACCAGGGCGTCCATTTCTCAGTCTTCTGGAACATCATTGGATTTCAGAAGTTCGAGAATCCGGGGCGATTGTTGGTAGGGTTCCATGACGCCACTTAGTAAACGGATGGAAGAAGATGAGGATGAAGACCACTGATTCAAATACGAATTCCAAGACTTTGATTCAAAGGGAAAACAAAGACACTGGCGCGTTTGACACGTCGAGAAATGGAAAGGGACGCGACGCAAAGGCCTGGTTACAATCATTAGGACAGAATTGTCTGCATGTTATCAGAAATCTCGACATAGAGAAATGGTATACCAAATAAAGAAAGTCGCTAGTAACTAGCTCCCCAGATACCTCCCAACCTATCCATCTCGTCCCCTGATCGTCCCCAGAAAGATACAAGACCTAAAATAGATGTCAGATGAAAAATGAAAAATTTATCACTCTGGCTTACCCCAAGCTCCACCGCTTCCAGCATCTGTAGGAATGGTCGACGTGGCGCAGTCGCTGGTCGTGACACCCCCCGCCAACGTGCGCCCTAGATTTGTCAAGAAGCTGATTGAAAAGACCCGAGTATCGCCATCCTTTTGTCCCTCGCACATTGTAATCTGAATGACTGCCTCTCCTGCATTCATGGTCAAAGTCGTCGCAGTGCCGCCAGTTCCACCATGGGAAGCGCTTGCTGTGGACCCATTGGGATATACAACGCTGTACTGGACCGAGTCAAGGCGACTCCCCGAGCGAATGGTAATTGAGGTGATTTTGGGCGCCGATTTCCCGGTCAAAAGCGCTGGGATATCGTTGAAAACGTCACCATGGGGTCCCCCTACAGGATCTGCAAGTCGAATTGAAGAAGACAGTGTCCACGAAATGACGCTTTTGATAGGATAATGGTCGCTCAACGGAGCACCAGCTGAATCGACAAAAGCATCATTCTCGTTCGAAAAAGCCGTAGTAGTAAGCGTGACCACAGTACTTCCCTAGTATCGAAAGTCAGCCTCTAGCAGTAAGATAATTAAAGAAGTCTTGCCCGTGTAAGGATCTTGTCGACCACTTCACATGCCAGCATTGTCGCCTGGGTTGTCCCAGCTGGAAAGGGAAAGGGACATGTCAATGCATCTGTCCCTTCAACAGGATACACTCCAGCTCTGGCATTCTTCACCCAAGAATCGGTCAGACCAAGATTGGAGCTGAAACTATGGAGAGAATCAGAGTCAACGATACTGGTATAGCGCGAATTGGTGTCCCCGGCAACAATGACTGGCATCCCAGCTGACCAGGTATTGATGAATTCGGTCAGCTGTTCAAAGTTGGAGGCCCGAGCGCTCCTGTCCCCGTCGTCGCTGCCAGCATCAGCATGAAGGTCGTATAAATCGACATAGAGACCATCGGCGACGCGGATTCGGGTAAATAAGAAGCCTTTCGGGGTCAGACAGTCACCATCATTGAGATTGCAGTCGTCCCACTTGACGCGTTCGAGATCAATATAGGGAAAGTCGGACAAAGTGTTCAGCCCTGAACCGATGGCTAATATCTGGTGTCAGTCTTGATGTGAAATGAAAAATGAGAGACTGTACCGGCACCGCCTGACGTTGGTGTGCGAAAGGCATGATTATCATCGGCATAAAGAGCGGCATGATAATTGAAATCTTCCTGAACGTTCACCAGAGAGTAGGGACCCAAACGAGGCGAGATTAAAGGAGTGTCGACCTGCGATCTATATATTAGCTTGTTGATTTTGGCGCGCAAGAGAGACTGACCTCAGGGTTACCAGAGGATAAGCCTTCTGTTCAAAGTGTCAGAGACCTTGGCTAGACACAGCAGGAAAGTGGTACCAGGCAGTCCAGCAACATTATAGGATAAGACACTAAATGTGCCCGCAAGGGTTGGAACAGCAGCAAAAGCGAGACCAAGTACAGATTTCATGGGAAGGAAACCTAGAGCTGGCTGATCATGAAGACCAAGTTTTATAGAGGGCTGGGAACACAACTAATATATCATCGCAGTGTTTTCTTTCACGTTCGTTGACCTTGGCATATCGCAGCTGACTCGAAAAATTTCAGAACCAATAATGTTGAATGGAAGCAGAAGCGGAAAATGAGAACACGTGCGTAGGCTGCCAGTCCGAGTCTTTATGAGTGAGGTAGAAACTGAGGATGGAAGCAATGAAATGTCGCAGTTACCGGGTTCTGAACAGCTTAGCATGATCAGGATGGAGGCAAAAGTACATTTTCATTTCCAAACCATATTCCATGAACCGCGTCAAACAGCAAAGATCGGTCGCTCGTTCTCCTTCCTTGTCATGTCTCCATTAACCAAAATCAACTTGCTCTTCGTCCGGATCTGCTTCTTCTGCCCTGGAGCCATCATATGGACATTGGTGAAACCTTTCGAGGGAAGAACTGTAGTTGACTTGAGCTCGGCGTAAGCGGGACGCAGAGCATGCAGTGGATAGCGCTTATTGACACTGAATCGGTTTTTCATTTCAATGATTTTAGGAATCCGGCAAGGCGTAAAAGCTTGAGGTGGCAATTCAACGACGGTGCTAGCACGTCTGGACACAGCTATGTCGACAGGATCTGGAGATTGAGAAGAGGAGCTTTTGTCGAAATGGAAACATGAAATCGCTGTGGGCGAGAGGCTAGGGCGGGCGTCAGGCTGAGCTTGGAGAATTAGAGGCTTCAGCTGAGGGCGATTTAGAAGAATGTTATTCTCATTATCTGCGGGCTTGGTTTCTGTAGGAAGAACGGAGGGATCGATGTCCTGTTGGCTAGGTAAACCATGGGCAACAAAACCTATTATCGACTTACATTGGAAGAGTTTTGCTTGCTAGACCATTGCTTGAGGGACTGGTAAACTCTGAAGAGTATGAGAAAGAGAAATGGGGTGAGGATCAGAGCGGCTAGGAAAGTGAGAGTGGTTTGAGTGGTAGGCGATAATGCGGTTGTAGGCATTGTTGAACGAGCGTGTGTTGAGCGAGTGTGAAGAATAGAAGGCATTGGGATAAAGAAGCTGATAATTGCTGAAATGCTAGTAGTAGTTTGACTCGGAGCGTTGTCTGTCCGCGTGACCCATGATGCCGTCGGTTGCCGAACCGAGTTCGGGACGCCGCATTTCGCGCTCATCTCCGACGGTCACTACTGTACAGTATAATGTCTGAACGTCCGAAACGCACAATTCGAACGGTCGTAAGATCACTACCAGCGCCAGCACCAAAGTCAACTCCAGCTAAAAGAAAAGCTGCCGAGGTCGACCAGCTCGATGTCCTTTTGCATGATTCGCAAAGCAGGTTGACCTCGATAGATATTATCGCAGTGCGTCGATTTCCATTTCTTCCTGTTCTGTATCTTATGGACCTAGGACCTGATAAATGCCAACGTATGGGGCATGCTTTCAGAGGACTCAAAGAGAGAGTTGGCGAAACTACTACCGCCGACTTCATTCGTCGACTTTGTTCCCTCTCTGGATGAGAGTCATCCTGCAGCGGGACCGTCGACCGAACCAGCACAGTCATCATCATTCTCCCCAGACTTGCTAGATCCCTCTGTGTTCTCCGACCCCCATTTTCTCGCTGCAGCTCACACATACCAAGACCAGCTTCAAGCCGGATTCATGAAGGAATCTCACGCGTCAAAGGTCAAAAAGTTTCAAGACGGAGTGTTAGAGGGTACACTTTCAGCACCATGGAAGGACGACGTTTGGATAAGAGACAATCCTGCTTCGTTCGAACCAGTCCCAGAAGCGTCCAGCCGTGCGAGGTAACGTAATGTTCTCCAGATTCTTACCTTGGCCGACCGATTCCCAGTGACACTAGCTCCGTAAAACTGCAGTCAATCCTCCAAGTTGGCGATATCCTCGCATATAAGCGTCATTTCTCAAACTTGAATCTTATAGTGGAGAAGGATGTCATTGTAAGGTGTCTTTTCCACCTTCCTTTTGATTCTGATTGTTTCTCTAGATACAATCCATCAACTCGAAGAATAACACTTTGACTGTTCTCCTCGAATCACGAACCACTCTGAAATCTCTTCCGTTGCATCTTATTCGTCGCAATCCCGGCGATCCTTGTCCCCCAACACAGAGCATGACAATCTCCAGCCCTACTATGCTGGAAAATGGTGTTTTGGATGTCGATGGACGTATCGACCGAACGAAGAGACCCAATGGAAATGCCTGGAAGTCATTTACTGTCTTCCGCTGGCGAGATGAGGACCAAGGACACATGATGACGGACGACAGAGGCGGACGAGAAAGCCACGGTACCCTGTTTTACTTGCGAAGCAGTTACTCGAACCAACCCCATTGATACAACAAACTGCAATGTATTTCTAGTCAATTTTGTTCAGAATTTGAGACCCAAAATCGAAGCGAAGAACAACAGAACTCTTGCCGAGAACCAACCGAACACCTTTCTGACCCCAGTCCATTCCAAAATGTCAAAGATGAGGGCAAGAATCTCTATCGCTGGATCTATTCCCTGCGACTTCTTTGGGGCATTTCCCCAGGCAGCCCCGTCGACAAACTCGATTCCGAATGGCATTCGGATGGAACCCACAGGCAAAACAGGCGCATATCTCGTCACTGCAAGTAGACCGGATGTAAATCCGTCTGGAGGAAAGTCAATTACGCTCGGGATGCTAGTAGGAAACACTTTCCCTCATGAAAACCAAAATTAAGCCACGCCCCGGCATACGATATGGACCTTTTGCCTTGGATTGTGGGCATCAGACGCTGAGCTTGGACCGCTTTGGCATCAATGACTGGGTGGTCGTACATCCATCGTCCTGCAACTTTTTCGGCATCTGGTTCAAAGGGAGCGTTAAGAGTGACAAGCACCGGACCATACTTGGCTTCGGAGAGGTGCTGAAGATCGTTCATTCCATCTACGAAGGTTATAAGCTTGATCCAGACCCAACATGGAGAATTTACAGGTTCTATGAGGACATTGAATAAAGCTGAGAGCAAGAATGTCAAAACGTACAAAGAGACAGTGTCCGAGTTGGCTTGTCTTTGGCCCTTCGAATTCAGAGTGGAGTAGGTAAGATAGTTCCAGCACGACCAGGCCGAACGACATCGCGGCATAAGCTAAAGGGGAATGAGCCGAGTTGAAGACAGACAAGGAAAGATGTACCTTGGGGTCCGAGTGTAAAATGGCGGTATTCTTCGTCCATTGGAATGTTCCGAGAACCGACTCTTCCTCTTGCGTGAGACCTTGACCAGCTTTAAGGATAGATAACGCAGCGTCGGAATGGCAAGCCAATATAACATGGTCAAATGTGTGAACCGTGCCATCTACTGTGGTGAGATCGACTTTCGGATTCTTGCCAGCACCGGTACTGAGAGATTTTACAGCAGTGGAGAGATGAAGCTGTTGTGGGGCAAGTTTAGACAAGATAGATTTGACGTATTTATGGCTATGAACAAGAATCAGCGTTGAAAGACGTGTAAAATAATGAGACACGACAGACCTGCCACCATTAATGGTCAACCATGATGGTTTCCCAGTCACCTGGAGCAAATGGTGATTTGCCATGAATTGAATCTGGGCCTATCAGCCTTGGTATATCCAGAGGGATCAGCACTCACCAAAGTTCTCGCTGGGAATTCCATTGCACATTTGCCTGCTGGTGTGCTCCAAATGGCAGCGGTCATGGGTACCAGATAGTTGTCGCGGAAAGATGCCGAAAAGCCTTCCCGGTCCAAAAAATCCCCAATAGAATAGTCGTGTCTCATTCCAGCGTCGACATTTCCAGCTTTCCACCCTGCAACCAGCTTTCGTGCAGATGCATTGAACCGCATAACGTCGTATATAAGTATCCACATATCGGGATCGAGTAGTCTCTTTGCCTGACAGAAGACCGTGAACAGAGTGTCGCCGGCCCATTCGAAAGCTCCTTGGTCCCTCGAGACAGAGAAGGTCATCTCTGTTGGGTCTATTTGAATCGAGTCGCGAAGACGAAGAAATCGAAGAAAATTGGGATAGGTGCTCGGATTGAAAACAATGAAGCCACTGCAACCATATAGTCAGAATATTAAACCGGTTGACACTGGAAAACGTACGTGTCGACGTCGACGCTGGTTTTCTTATCGGGAGGATGGAACGAGACAGTATTCGTGTGTCCTCCAGGTCGAGAGTCCGATTCAAACAAGTGAACTTCATGGTCGCTGTGTTCGTTTAAAAGCTTGGACGCGTCAGTCAGCAAATGAGTTGGTAAAAAACAACTGACCCATGTGCTGGCGAGGCCTGAGACGCCAGAACCTATAACTGCTACTTTCATGAATGTTGCTGGCAAGGGTAACCGAGAACATGGCAACGTTGAAGGTCGTTGAATCCTGTCGGGCCGGGGTCAATTCAGCCGGCGGTTTGCCAGATTTGGTTCTATCATTCACGTCTAGTTATGTACACAAAAATCCAGAAAAGTACTGCTCAACCTGATCCCAAGCAGCTGCATCAAGACCCTGGGCCTTGAGAGCTACATGGCCGTCCGGCCTCAAAACAACAAGTGAACCGGCAGACACATCTACCGCCCATTTCTGATGTACTGGGTGTTGGAAAATCTCGCCCTCAGAGTATGGTGAAACCACAGGAATATCGTCGCAATAAAAGTCCGCAGGGCGAAATATATGCGAATGAGTCGGGGTCGTAGGATAGACTAGTCCCATGGCCTTTTCGGATATTATGTTGCTATCCATGCCAGAGGTAGTAACAATCGCTGTCCGAAAGAGTGGGTGCAGTTTTGTTGTAAACAGAGAAGCATTAACTTGTGCGATATCGCTATAATCGTAGGTGTACATCTCCCGATTCTCGGGAGCTTCGTATTCGCGGTGGTTGTACGGAACTTGAAGGTGTCGCAAAGGTTTCTCTCGTCGAATATGTTCAAGGTTCGGGAGACGCTTGAATATCGAGTCAGAGGTGATAATGTGTTGGTCCAGTTTAACCAGAGTGTCATAGCTCTCGGAGAGGTCACCAACGAGGATATATATGGTAAATCTTCCATCAAAGGGTGCGAGAATGGACACCAGACTGGAATCAGACAGCCGGGTCACCATGGCGGGGCGCAATCGACCACCCGCTGTCAGGCCCGGGTTCATGACATCTACTAGTGTCTGTCCGTCCGAGATTGTGAGAATCGTTGGTTGATAGGTGATAGATGCACCTGCTTGATACTACATTCCATCGTCAGCGAAGGTTCATTGAGAAAACATCCGATGAGATTACCGCAGAATTGGCGACTTGGAATTGATGCAGCTTGCGGAGCCATTGGGTCGTGGCTTCAGAAGAAAACTCTTTGGCGCTCTGTTTCTCGAGACCAGCATATAGCTGGACCAATTGGCGATCCATGGCAACAAGTTCCTCTCCAACAGCTTGTCTTTCGACTGCATAGGTTTGCAGGATCTGTGGCTGGGCATAGCCTTTCAGCACTAGAGCCAGTTTCCAGCAAAGATTATGCGATTCGAGAATAGCGGTATTTAGTCCGAGTCCAGCTCGAGGTGAGTGCGTGTGATTTGCATCTCCGACGAAGAAAAGTCGGTCCTGTATGGAATAATGATTGATGATACGCTGGCCCACTGACCAGAATGAGTCACTTTTCCAAGAGTAAAATTATTCCTTACCATCATAAGATGACCACCAATTAACTTCGTCCCATTCAAGGTCGAAAGGATGGAAAATATCTTTGATCATGCGAGTAGCATCTTCCTGGGTCGCTTCAGCTCGAGACTTCTCAAGCTGAATATCGAAGCGAGCCGATGGTTTCCCATTGATAGGTTCGCGAGGAATAACCAGCACGATACCCTTGTTTGAACGTAAAACTCTTGACAGGAAGTGAACACAAGAAAATTCGACGCAAAAAAGCACTGACGAGAGGCGCTCAAAGTCTGGAAAATTGCTCTTGAGCCCGACTGCATCCAACACGCACCAAGTCACTGGAAGAGCTGATCCTAGCATTTCGATACCCAATGGCTTGGCCCATCGGCGAACAGCCGATTTGGCCCCGTCACAAGCGATAACATACTTGCTCTTCACGACATAAGGCTTTCCCTCCTGGCTTATCGTGACTTGGCATAATTCATCGTCTCGACCAGGTAGTTCCATGTCGACGAATGAGCAGCCCCACTTGACCTCGAAGGGCTCTGGTGAATGGGTTTGGATATCGTGGGTCAACACTTGTTCAATGAGACCTTGACGCAAAGCAACCGGACAGTCGATTCCAAAGTCAAAGCAGCGGGGAAAGAATCGCGCTAGGGCTATTCTTTTACACGATGCTGGAGAGATCTCCCAGAAGGCGCGACTGTCGATCCTTTTGCCCATTTGCATGAATTGCTCACCGGGCAGACCAAAGCTCTGCGAAGATTGTGAGCTGCGCTCCAATGGTTGTGAATAAGCCGACCTCTAGAACTTCTATCGATCTGAGATAAGATTGTCAATATAACATGGCGCAAATTCCATGACGCGCCGACCTTGGATGGAAAGCATCAGATCGCCCCCAAGTATGACTTTGCACGTCTGCTTGATCTATGACCAGAGGTTTAATTCCCAGTCTGCAAAGAGTCATTGCTGCCATAAGACCTCCAGGGCCTATGCAAGTCTGTTAGAAGCATAATTGAGCTGTAGGAAGCGACCAGACCTGCGCCTACGATAACCACGTCGTAGATTGTGTTTTCCATTGCTGTCGTAATAGAATGAAACAATGCGATGGTTCAAATACATGTTTTTGAAGTGGGTCATGCCGGAATGAAAAGAGCGGTGTGCGAAAAAGCAGAGGTTTGAAGAGGGTATCACCAGAGAACCGCGACATATCCCACACTAGCCGCGGCGTAACGAAGTTATTCAGGGAGAAACAAATCCATATCTCGGTGGTCATTCAAAAGTCCATGACCATTGGTCCATTGCTGTCGTTGGGACGGGAGATTCGTCAAGCTGATACCTTCCCGTTTTTCGAGTTCTATGGTCGCGGCTGAAGAGGTTATGTCCTGTATGGCCGAAAGCAAGCTGAACGTAGAACAACCTTGACTTGGTCGCGTCACGTCTACGTAACTCTGTCACGGAGTACTATCCGGTCCGTCTGCCCGGTGTGAGCGCGAGTTTTGAGGCGGCCTATCGTTTCTTAATCAGCTGTCACCGGTGTCACCTATTGCGGGGCAAATGACATCTGTTGGAGTCTGAATTCTCGCGGGAATAATAGGGAATAATTCACTCGGAAAGAAAAGAAAGAAAGAGTTACGCGGCTCTAACTACGACAGTTAGGGTCTGACGCCACCTTATCCCAAGAGAAAATCAGCCTCTTCAGGTAGAACATCCCCGTGCCATCAGAGAACTTTATTCCCTGCTGGTAAGGCAATTGCATCAGGGCCATGATGCATGAGGAGCTGTTGCCAGGAAATCGAGCCGAATCTGATTCAGTGACGAATCCTCGAGACATTGCAGTAAAATGTGCTCTGGGGTCTCTAGCTGAGCTTGACACATTCGAATCGGCACACCTTATCTTCAGGAATTCCGCCCAACCGCTGACCTTCCCGGGGAACACCGAAAAGTCATCGGGACCAAGTCACTGCACAGTAGGCGCGTCAGTGTACGGCGGTCACCATGATGAGATACCTCGGCAAGGTAGTGTCGCAATTGGATGCAGTATGATTTCGGAGTTCCTTTCGGCGTTGGCTCCAAACGATCCCGCAATAAACTGAGACGGCTGAACGTGGAAATGTGGTGATTAAGTTCCATCCGAGTCGAGACCAGGACGTCAAGGTTGATCAGCCCTTTTATCGAGTCAGCAGTCATCTCCAAGAGATGAGAGAGAGCTCGTCCATTGGTCTGTATCCGAAAGCGAAAATCCAAGTTCATAAACCAACATGGCATTCCGCGCTGCCTCAGATTACTGCTGGTAGTTTTGATGACCTTTTCACGATCGACCGACCGACTTGATTAATTGGACAGCCCTAAAGGCGTGCTCGTTGTCTTTCGGCCTGGAGTTCGGACTTTGTTTTATGAAAATTATGATGGAAACTTACTTGCCTTTTTTCCATCTGTTCACCCCAGTGCTGCGCTCGTGTACGGGAAGAATACAAGTTATTGGCCCGCGATTCCGAAGGAAAAAAGCCTCACTGAGATGAAGGCTCGTCAGAGAGTATGTGAAATGGCAATGTACTAGTAGTACGGTCTGGGATGTCCTTGAATTGCCAATGGTACGGTTTCCGGACAGAACGTAGGCTAGCAAGATGCTCTGGGACAAACGTCACGTGAATGACACAAAGAGCTCAGGGTCCAAGTTCAACTTGTCCCCGTTTCTGCTTTTATGGGCCATTAGACAATTTCGTGCTATGGACTATGCGTTCCATCTTTGGAAAACGACTTCGCGACGTTTCTCAGGAAGACGACAACTCACGACCATTGCACAAGAGAGATCATCGTCACAGATTCTTACCGGCTCATAAGGCTGACTGCTTTCAATCTCGGTGAGCTCGACATGGGCAGTTCATTGCCACTGACATCTGACTCACCCAGATCGAGGAAGCCTCGGAAGAGAATTCGTCTTGCGCCAGGCTCAACAGCTCAACAAGGTGCTTGTCAATTTCTCCATTTTTCGGATTACTCGTTGAATATTGTATCCAAGAGGAAGCTAGCTCTCTTTTTACCTCGCTACTGCAGTCTGAAATTCAGTCCGGTCCTGTTTTCGCGTATCAATTACCAACAGCTTGCAGTCCTCGATTGGACACACCTATCAGCAAAGCATATTCATTAACCGCGATATCACCTTTCAGTCGCCAGCTTCTAGAATTTCAATCAGCCAAAATACTGCCTCGGTTCATTCCTCTACATCCCTTTCGCGTCGTGGATGCACCAGATTTGCAACAAGATTTTTATCTGAACCTTCTCGACTGGTCCAGTGCAAACATATTAGGCGTTGGCCTGGGCACCTGTGTTTACACTTGGACAGTCCCGAAAGGTCCCGTCACGCGTTTGTGCGACGTTGGTCCTAGAGACACGTTGAATTCCTTGTCATGGATGGACAATGTACATCTTTCTTTCCAGTTTCGAAGCTCTTCTAATTATCGAACAGGGAACATACCTGGCCGTAGGTACCTCTAAAGGGCGACTACTTCTTTGTGATGCTTCTACCAATATCCTCATACGCGAATACAGTCAGGCTCATGCCGACAGCATTTGCTCTCTGTCCTGGAATGGACAAGTCATCTCTTCAGGCGGTCACGATGGCTGGCTGCACCATCGCGACATTCGAATTGCGGAGAAGAAGGGTCCTTTCAGAATACATGCTGCACATCGTAAAGTCATTTGTGGTCTCAAATGGAACCCTGAGGGGACCAGAATCGCGAGCGGCGGAGACGACAACAAGGTCTGCATATGGGAGCTCAGGGATTCGAAGCCAAGAGTGAATGGATCAACTCTTGATTCTCCTCTGTTGAAGTTGCAGCATACATCGGCCGTAAAGGCCTTGTCCTGGAGTCCACATCAGCGAGGGCTATTGGCGACTGGTGGAGGCAAGCAAGACAGGCATATAAGGTTTTGGAATACCCTGAATGGTACCAAGGTTGAAGAGGTCGATACAGGCAGTCAGGTGAGTTTTGCCTCAAACTTTCTGGCTTCTGATGAAAGGTTCTGGCAGGTCTGTAACTTGCTTTGGTCGTCACACTCGCAGGAATTGGTGTCCACTCACGGTTATGCGAAAACTCGTGACTCGGACAATCAAATCTGCACTTGGCACTATCCGTCTCTGGATATGACAAGTTCACTATTAGCTCACCTAAAGCCCGTCCTTTATCTCGCTAGTGCTCCTGATGAAGAGACTATTGTAACAGGCAGTGGAGATGAGGTTCGTGGTCTTTGTTCGATCACATTTCTCATGTTGAATTCCAACAGACTCTCCGGTTTTGGCATGGAACCTTTCCGAAAAAAGGACTAGAAGAACAGAACGAGCAAAGCGTTTTGGATCCTGCATGGTATATCCGATAACTATTATTGTACAATTATCGTAGATTATCGTCAAGCAAGTTGCTGTCAAGTCATATATTGTTGCAGTGACTGAAAAGGCAATCATTTCTCATCATTTACGACGTCGACGACTACCAGCTTGGCGCAAAGTATGTCGATTGGATGGCTTCTAGTCAATCGACCACTCCAGTTCATTCCCATCCTCTTTCCGAAGATATACCAACAACCAATGGACGCAAAAGCCGTGGAATTAGAGAGTCAGAGAGCCGACCGGTATCGAGCTATTTTGCCTTAAAGGCTCAGCTTGAGAAGGATGCTGGAGATGGGCCAAGCTGGGATGGAAGCGTTAGAGGGAAACTGGTCAAGAAACCGTCCCGGGATTCATTTCCCATTCCTCAGAAACCATCCAGCTCGTTGTCCGTCATGTTCGACGCAACAGCAGAGTCGTCGACGCCAAACAGATCTGCACCACTCATCATCGTCGGGTCGCCTTTATCGCCTTCGCCGGCTCTTATCAGTGAACCTGATCCAGCGACCAGTCAGGTCCTGGCAATCAAGTGGCACGAGTATTCCGACGAAGCTATTCAAGCCGCCATTTCTACCTTGAGCGCATCGGAATCTCCAGCAGAGATTTCCAGTAATCCCTATCATTCAGCTCTACGCGTCCTTTCCTCAGCGCTGCATAATCTTTCGAAAGTCCGCCTGGAACTAGAAGAAAGCCGTAAGGTTCTTCAGCAGAAGGAGGTAGCAAGACGATCCAGAGCTGACGAGCTTGTGAAAGAGTTGCAGCCGTCAGACCAGGACATTGCCCGACGGGTCATTCAATCTATATTCGCCGACGACGATGAGGTTGTTCACAATGTCCGAAGACAACCGAGCTTCATGGTATTACAGTCTCGTGTATTTTCCCACTTGTTTTGCTCACGATTCCTCCAGTCCCTGGCTGAATCCTTGTCTGAGGCAATCGCTGATGAGGTTCCACTCTCTCGTAGTGTGCCAGAAGAGAATATGACGCCCATGGCTTCCACCTACGACCTGACGATACCTCAAGTTGAAACAGCTGAAAATACAGCTAATGGTGGCGAGCAAACTGTCATTGAAACAGATCGCGAATCCATAATGTCCTCCAAAGACGACGAACCCAACCTTCTCACTGTCACACCTAGCAGGGCTCGGGCTGAGCGTCCGAATGCCATGGAATGGATGGGCTCTTGGCTGAAGAAGCCTCGTAATCGAGTGCACTCTGATGCCGTAGAAGAGCCCGATAATCTGCGGACACCGACGCCTCGTAATCCAACCAGTAATCTGCAGAGACGTAGAACCGCAAGGAGTGTTTTCGGAACCTTGGGAATTTCTATTCTCAACTCTGTGCCGTCGAGACCTTCATCACTGGCTCCAGACAGCCCGACAGATACCGCGTCCATTAAATCCAATCGGACTTCACATACCACTGCATCAATGGCAGTTTCCTCAATCTCTTCTCCCGTTCAGACATCATTTATTCCTTCCCTTGCCGCCCCTCATTTGACCACAAAATACGACACAGTTCGGTCAACCAGTTCGGTTTTGTCAATCAAAGACGAACCTCCTGTTATTCAACAAGGTTCATCGTTGCGAGCTATCGCAAACGCAACGCGTGTAATGACTTCTGATCCTACCAGCATTCTTGCTGACTCGGAACAAGAAACTGGACCTTTGATTGCTCGGCTAGCCATGGAGCTGATCAAGAATGCTCGAGACGAGGGTATCGATTTCCGACAAAAGCCTAGAGAAAGGAAAGACCGTACTCCCCCAGAGCGACCGGAATCCAGTGAGCCAGCTGGTCCACTTGCGACCTTGAGCCCTACTGAGAAGGGTGAGGCAGCAATGACCCTCAGTCGCGCTCTAGGAAGTCTGGCAGAGGGATCCCGGAAACCAAAGATGAAAACCAGTGCTGTTTCCAACCTGACGTCGCCGATTTTCGGAGCATTTACACCCTCTTTCGTTACACCACACCAGCGTCGAGTGAGCGTTGCCGTCGATGGGACCAAGATCCCTGCAGGACCAGGACATGATGCTCAGGCAGCTAATGTTCGCTCTCCTCCAATCGGTGGAACTCTTCAGAAGAATCCTTCAGTTCCTTTGGAGTCCATTATTCCTGCAATCTCGAAGCCGCCTACTCAATATTTATCGCGAACTTATACTCCACTGACATCTCCCCACTTTCATTTCTCGATTCCAGCGCCACCGAACAGCGCTTCGAGGTTCAGCATCTATCGGGACGAACAGAACAAGAAACCGCTGACAGACCGTTACGGTTTCATGTATGATGTCTCCCAGTATGATGTCCTTTTGCTCATCAGAGCGAAAGAATGTGGCAACAGTGCTCCCGCCTGCTTAACAGGTGTGAAGATTGCCGACAGGGAAGAGGATAATAGCTGGCCTGATAATGAAGAAACCGTGAAAGAGTCGATCGAAATCGTCAAGGACCAGTGTCTTTGCGATGGTACGGGGATACTGACCCATGACTCACCCAATGCCACGGAATCTGAATCCATTGGGGACAAGTCACGCTCTTCATCCAAGAGCCGGAAACGGAATTCGACCATATCGACGACCATCCCAGTTTCCTCTTCGACAATTTCTTCTTCTTCAGTCCTTTCTGTCAAATTCGACACTCCTCGACATGCTTGTCCGAATACTGTTCGACATCTATTGGACGAACTGATTGAGATGCATGATAATCAGCAAAAGGTCCAGAGAAAAGAATGGGATGCTTTTGTGAAACAAAGAAGTAAAGTCAAGGCCGCCAAGTCATCACACGGGATCTCGGCATCAGCTGCTGTCGGTGGCGCAGCTGCCATTTTAGGGCTCGGGACCGCAATCGAGGATGAAGAGCTTCAGCATAGCGAAGGATTAATTGGCTTTGCTCAGCTCGGACTTTCTTCCAACCGGGATGAAAGAAAAGAGTTTGATCGCTTGATTCGGAGAGGGGTTCCATTGGTTTATCGCTCCAAAATCTGGCTTGAATGCAGTGGGGGATTGGAGATGCGAGAACCTGGGCTTTTCAGAGATTTGCTCGCTGCTGATGATACCAGTGGCGGTGTTCTGGCAGAAATAGAGAAGGATGTCGGTCGAACGATGCCATTAAATGTCTTTTTTGGAGGCGATGGGGCTGGTGTAGATAAGCTGCGACGGGTTTTGACGGCTTACAGTCGGTGTGTCCTTCTTTTCTTTTCTTTTCTTTGATCGTCGCCTGATTTTTGCCAGTCGTAATCCTGCCGTCGGATATTGTCAAGGCATGAACCTCATCACCTCGACGCTCCTCCTCGTTCACGCTGATGAGGAAGAAGCCTTCTGGGTTCTTTGTGCTCTCGTTGAGCGGATCCTTCCCGAAGATTTCTTTTCTCCTTCCTTGCTTCCATCCCGAGCTTGTCCCCTTGTCCTTCTTGACTACGTCGAAGAGTCGATCCCGAAACTCTTCGCTCATCTCACGGACCTCGGCGTCGATCTGCCTGCCATCTGCTTCTCCTGGTTTCTCTCTTTATTCACCGATTGTCTGCCGGTCGAGGTCAGAGCATCCTCTTTCTCTGTTCCATTACTTACTCTCTTTCTCAGACTCTCTTTAGAGTATGGGATCTCTTCCTGGTTGACGGGCTGGACGTCCTCTATCGCATGGCGCTAGGAATTCTTCTAGGCAACGAGCAAGAATTGCTGGCCTGCAATTCCATCCCAGCCGTTTATGTGGCTCTAGAGAACCTTCCGACTCGTATGTGGGAAGCGGATAAACTCATTCAGGTATCAAAGACGGTATTCACAACGATATTTACTGACGAAATCCTCAGTGGGAAGCAGATTTAAGGGCTTCAGTGCTACATGCTGATCTTGTCAGCAAACGAGCAGCTCATGTAGAGGCGCTCAGTCAACTAATGTCCTAACACTCCTTCATTTAATCCGATCTTTTCTCCGCAGTTGTAAAAGTACATAATGGGTAATGTATCATATCATCGGAAACTGTTTGTGGCCTTTATAATCCTACGACATTCAGAAACCTGTTGTACACGATATCAAAGTAACTAAAGGACTACATAGAGCATAGGTATCGAGGATGAAAGACGAGGTAAACAAGGATCTTAACACGAGCTGATTTGAGAATTTGAAGAGTAAAAGATCTTGGGAAACAAGCTCTCTTGGCCCCTGGAGCGCTCTCGCAACAGACCCCATTCTTGCCACCAAGCATCGGCTACATCCTCGGCATCGTAGCCGAAATCGACCTTGATTTTCACCCATTCGGGTGACTCTTCAATGTCGATTGAACCGTCGAGGACATTCATACCGGCATCCCTTTTTATTCGCATGGTGGTGTCGCGTTGAATTTGGGCCGGTCCAGGAGGCAGCATCATGTATTGCAAGAGCGCGATTTCTGTTTCGTGGACATATCGGAGTCGGGGCGCTTTCGAGCAAGGTTAGTTCGAATTCAATGGGCAAGTCGCGGAATTGTACCTCGGATTTCTTGGAATGCCTCCAAGAAACTATCGATCTGCTCTTCAGAGCTCAAATGAGAGAACAGTTTGCCAAAGACTGCCGCGTCTTCGACGGCCATGGCACAGTCTTGGATAGAACCGGGCTGGGAGAAGACTGTCAGTCAATTGGGGTACCAACGATGACGACAATTTACTGGGAGCTGATGAGCTGCTGCTCCGACCAATACAAGGCGACCGGTGAACCAATCTTCCAACGGCATCGTTTCACAGACTGGAACACATGTAGGCGGTAGTACCATTTGACTTAATTCTTGGAGTCTGAGACAAAATCAGTGCCCAATTGACATAAAAGTACGAGACAAATACCGATGCTCAGAGTTGGCCAGCATGTTTCGTAGACCTTGTTCTGGCGCGAGATCGTCCCAGGTCCCTTCGTTTCCGTCTTTGGGGCCATAGACGTACATCCCGAAATCCGAGGTGGGACCACCCTAGTATGAGAATTAGCAGCATTCGACCTGATTGAAAGAGCTCCAGACCACTTTGAAGGCGAGGACAGCATGTCCGTCACCGAACCAACCAAAAAGCGTCGTCTGATAATTTTTTGGATGGATGTACCAGCTTCGACAAGTATTCGACTCACCTGGTCGCGGTCGTAAAGATCCTTGAGCACAGGGACTTGTAGCATTGCGGTTTGGGGGACGACAGCACTTGAAGGTTGATCAGCAACGACTGGTTGAACGATATAGCCAATCAGCTTACCAGTACATGTTTGCATTACTCTCGGGAGGTGGTTCAATGAAGACATTGCGTTGGGCGAAGACCGATCTTGATATACCTTCGGCACCGTCAGCGCCGACGATGACATCGGCAGGGTGAACATAACCAGATGCTAGAGTCACGGTCATGTCATCCGGATCAATCGAGGTTACCACAGCTCCAAGTTTAACTGTGGCGCCACACGAAACAGCGACTTCATGCAACAATTGACGCAGTTTTCCCATCTGATGTCAGTCAGTAGTGAATAATATGTCTCGTCGATATACATACCTTGGCAAAGATAAATTCACCTCTTGTCTCTCTGAGAACTTCCTCGGTCCATTCGTGCTTTCCAATGAACTCGCCCGTTTCCTCTAGTATAATGTTAAAATTATTCTTCGAGTCTATAGAACTTACGAATATGTAGCTCAACGGCAGCGGATGGTATAGCTACTGTACGAAGATAATCTTCGAGTCCCCAAGAATAGAGGATCTTGGAAAGGTTGGGTGGCATCCTGCAGCCACCGAGATCCTGTAACCTGTCAGAACCTGAACCAAGTGTAAAAGATAGAAATCCCTACTTGGTTCAGGTCTGTCTCTTTCTCAACTACCAACACACGATGACCAACTCTGCGAAGAGCAATGGCCGTCGTCAAACCGGCGACTCCAGCTCCAACGATAACAAAGTTGATCTTAAGTGTAGCTTTCTCTGCGGCGAGAGTCACCATCTGGTAGACTCAAAATTTGAGCGACTGGAAGTAGAGGAAGAAAACTTACGGGTGACCAAGTTGGTGGAGACATTTTCGAAGTGTGGTGGAAGTATCGTCGTGATACACTATGTTAATGGTGGATACCCACGATCAAGACGTCACGGCATCGAACATAAAGTTCCGTCAACTTAGGCAAATTCATCCTCTTCAGCTCTCGAAGCGCATTCCATACTGTACCGTAAAGTCTTGAAGAAATTTTACACTACGCGGAAGCAACCTGAGTCGCGTCAACGTTTTAAAATAAGGAAATTGACTTCGGGAGATGCAGGGTCCTTTTTCTGTTCTTGATTTTGGCGTGCTTGTGTGACCTGGATCATCCGCCAAAAAGGCAACTAACCAACCTTTACTGTAACAGTTCAATATCATCGCAAGAAGCTTCTGGAAACTGTGATACAGAAGAAACTAGGGTAAAATCAATTTCTGGATAGCATCCGAGCACCGATAGGTCCGCGCAAATGAGGCCACACTGTGTCGGAGCACATAATCTCTCCGCGAAGTAATAATATTACTGCTGGCGGTAATTTTTTGCGGGCGAAATCGGCGAGCTGGCAAAGGGCCACGCGGTGTGAAACCGCCTTGTCCCCTTTCAACTCTGACAGGAATCGAGAATGGAGATCGTAGTCTAAAAGTGGTCATGCTGCTACTGACTTCTCAGAAATATAAAGATAACGAAACTGCGTGACTTATGCTCTGGAGCCAGATTTACAACCTGGAGAAAGGCTTTCTCGATAGTACTTGAAAAATATGGACATGGTGAAAATATTGCTGGTGCAGTCCCCAGGGCCATTTGAAGCGATAGGCTTTCCGAAGCTGATAGTGGTCACTCGGTGACGTCTTGCTGTGGCTGCAAATGACAGAAACTGCAGTAAATAAGAATCAAGAACTAAGGACAAAGAAAAAAAAGAACTTTCAAGTTATTGGAGGCGAAACTGTAGGCCAGACTATATATTGTCGCTGCCAAATCGATCAAGGCAATCGAATCGCCTCTGGTGCCAAGATGACTGGTGGCGATAAGTGCAGATGAAGGTCAGATTTTCACAATTGTATCAAGAGATTTCGACGAGTTTCGAGCAGAGAATAGTAGGTTGGAGCGCCAAAGGCAAGGATAGGCGTATTGGTGCCACTGGTTTTTGCGAGTTCTTGACTGTCCGACGAATTTTGGCCAAGATAAACGAGAATTCAGAGCGTAAAGGCTTTACTTCCAATTGCTGTTCATCATAGTGGGTGGCAGGAGGCCATTTGTTAGTCAGCATTTTCGATCACTCCCATCATGGCCGGCGGCTTCATTCTGAGCAACCGAGTCACTCATTCTCGATTTCTGCCTTCTGAATCTTCCCATTCCTTCGTCTACCCGACATTATCGCTTCTCCTGGACGTTGACGCGCTCGAGAACCATAGACTGGACCTCGGCTGGATTTTCGCATACTGCAGACGATGGCGACTGACTGGCATACGGCCGGATCCGTACCTTACTCCAGGTTCAAACTCTCTCAGAGAGAAATTGCAGAGAATTTTGCAAAGTGAACCGGAGCACATTTGGATGTTCACCATGCCATCGTATCTCGGTTTCGAAGGGATAAATCCGTTGACGGTGTACTTTTGTTACACCAACGAAACCCTAAGTCACGTCGTCCTCGAAATCCACAATACATTTGGAGAGAGCCATGTCCATGTGCTCAAGCCAGGCATCGACGAGGACACGCTCGAAAATACTGGTTACGACCATCAGTGGACTTTCCCGCGTCAATTCCACGTCTCTCCCTTCAATGATCGTTCTGGCTTTTACAGCGTCGCCGTTCGAGGTCCACCGAATACCTTACCTGCTATCAGGGTACAGCTTTATCAGGATATGGAAACATTAAAGCTCATCGCCATCACAAGAGCGATCTCTTCTATTCCATTGACCACTTTCAATCTCATCACAGCTCTCCTTCGCCAGCCATTTGACCTGCTTTTATCCATGCCTCGAATCTCATGGCAAGCAGCCATATTGCATTATCACAAGCGTCTCGACGTCTGGATTCGTCCAGAACCTTACGCAACGCCCATCAGCGGCTTGGGCGTCCGCTGGCAGCGAGAAGGCGTCTTGCAAGCCTATGCTCACCGTCGCGTCATCCATTTCCTCCAAGCCCAGCATAATGTCACCTTGAAACCGAGCGATCCAAGCGTCCCAGTATCCCAGGCTCCTCACGACGAGTCGAAAAGCCATCTCGAGATCACTTATTCCTCCCCCCGGTTCTTTTCCGTCATTTTCCTTGCACCTTCGGCAGATTTGGCATATCGACTGGGTAAAGCAGAAGGACTGTTTACCGTCAATGACCCAGAGCTGTTCAGACGCGTCTTTTCTGGGACAGAGAAGAGGAATAGAGACATTTCGGTGGCCCAACGCTTGCGATGCATTCCCATTCCTCATTCAGCAGTCAATGTTCCTCGGTCGCATCCGCTCGATTCGTCTTTCCTCGATATCTTGGTTATATCGCTGAGTATCTTGCTCGATGCACTGGAATATTGGGTCTTTTGGCTAGCTCAAGCTAGACCAATGTCGGGGACAGAGCCATGGCTGGCCTGGCAAAGGGCATTGAAGTGAAGGGAAGAAGATAAGGGGAGGCCCGACAGTGGATAGAAAAAGTGGATCGTTAAACAGATACAGCAGTACGAAATACAGTAAGTAGTGTCCGAAATAGCTAACAAGGATTCTAGTTTTTCGACGACCCTTTGTTGGCCAAGTTGTTAAACTTGGTATGGTGCAAATGAGGCAACCATTTTCCTCCTCTTCTCCACCTGGTCAGATTGGGGACTGCCTTCTTCTCGAGGCCAGCCGAATCGGTCGTGAATGTATCCAAATCGTAACAAAGCGCCGCAATCTCCAAAGTGCGGTCCTTGTCTGTCCCAAGAACCGAGAGATGACGAACAAATCCCATATCTCTTGGCAATGCTTCCATTCTCTTCAGATTAGCTCCCGATATTCCTGCCAAGCGTCGCCTCTGGTCAGTCGAGAAGGTGTATTCGACGCTGAGACCAATAAAGGCCATTGGCGGAAGATCCGAGAGAAGGCGCAAGTCTGCTGGCTCGCGGAAGGAATGGTCGTTGAACAAGATATTCACCTGTGGAATGACAGGGATATATTGGACGCAGAGGTTGTGAAGCGTCTGGCGAAGAGTTTTGGCCATCGCCTGGCCTCCCTCATCGATCCGAATGTTCAACGACCGGATTCGACGAGGAAAGTCGATAATCTCTGGGTCGATGCAGAAGAGACGAGAGGCATCGCCCATAAGTTTAAAGAACTGGGTTGGATATTTGGGAGAAGGGATATGGACATCGGTGCAGGAGATACGCATGAAGGCCTTGAGCCATGTTCGACTGACAAGTACAGACGAGGACATGAAGATGGTCCTTTCGCGGTTGGTCAAAGGCATTTCCCAGGTTAGGAGAATGATCTTTTCAATGATTTCGACGGGGACGTTTGCGAAGGTGTTCATGGTGAATGATTGTATTCCAAAGTCGAAACTTGGCTGGCTTTTATACAAGAAATTAAAGGGTCTGGTCAATTCGATCAAGGCGATCAAGGTCAAACGTCACTCGAGGTTCAGATCGATGCACGACCCTGATTTACATGAGTGGATCGTAGAAGACTCGGGAGGAACACCGTCGACCTCGAGTGGCCCTGGGCCTGATCTTGGGATGAGCGGCTCAGACAGAGTTGATTCATGCTTGAATTTTACCAGTGAAACAACTGAGCACTAATCCATTTAGCCTTGGTCTCAGGAAAGGGTTGAAGACGAGGGGCAAGTGAGACGCGATAATAGGACTTGGTGAGACAGAAAAGCGGTGGAATAGCCACAGATCTGAGACCAACTAAGCCAGGAGCTACCCTGCAGGAGAGCCAGGAGGACAAGCAGGAGGTCCGACACGTCGACCGCGATATCGGAGAAGATCCGATTGAATGGCTATTCGTAGTACAGAAACCGTGTATGCTAGTATGTTACATTGATTGCAGAATAGATAGAAAGATGAAAAAACGAAACCACGCAGATTACTCGCCACTGGGCACTTCATAGTCCATTGGGACATCTTTGCGCTCCAACCAAGCCGCGTCTTCTGTACCCAGATCGACACCTTTGCCGCAATCGAGTCTTCGTCTCGAAGGCAGCTCCTTCAGCTCGACCGTATGTCCCTCATCAGTTCGAACAACAACATAGTGCTCTCCATGCCATCCGACGAAATCCAACGATGGAAGATTGGTAGCAATGCTTCTCGCACTCGAATTCCACAAGTCCGTTTGAACCTGAAAGTCCTTCTCAGACATCAAGTTTGGCTTGGGTCTTCTCTTGGAAGAGCTTTGCAGATGCAAGAATGCCAAGGAAGGGAATCGAGCAAAGGAAGCCGAGCACTCATTCTGGACATCTCAAATTCAGAAAGAAAAGGCAAACGATGAAGGTTTAGACTCACCAAAGGTCTATCAGAGACAACTGTACATAGGTTAACTGCAGCTATGACCTCCGGTACCGCCTGTATAAGAGTCCGAAGAGCCTGAGCCGTCAGGTTGGCGATTCTGACGCCCAGAACCCGAAGCCCAGTAAGTTCTGGCAGCAAACTCGATACCAAGTCCCAAGGACAGCTTCCCAAGTCTAGTCGTCGCAACTGGGTCCGATTTCGAAGAAACTGGGTTACTGATTGATATAGACCAAGCTCATCGTCATGGCCAACGAGCACAAATCGGAAGGATTCAAGATGAGGTAGAAAAGTGTGTTTTCCGTCGATAACATGGTCACTGGCAAAGACCACGGATGCTGAACTCGGCTCCTCAAATGTTCCGTGCAGGGTCAAAGACTGCAAACAGTGGGCGTGAGCGATTCGGGAAAACACGACGTGAGATATTCGGGTGTCCACGAGATCGAGATGGGTGAGATTTTTTATGGTGACCGACTGGAAAGCGCTGTCCCAAGAATGTGTTCTAGCAAGGTAGGCCCCGAGGATCAAGTGTCGTAGAGTATGTTGGTTCTGGTCTAGCACAGCCCGAACTTCGCCCATGTCGGCCCAGCCATCATCGTCTTCTGCTCGCAGCGTGAACTTGCGCAAGTTCCGGAAGGCAGATACCCCTACAGCATCAAAATGCCATCCTCTGAATCATTGTCATCAGTAAATTCGCCTTGAGAGAAAGTTAGCAGGTAGCTCACATGAGTCCTAGGCCATGAATTCGACAGTGGCTTGGAAGGATAGCTTGGACCATTTCTGCTCGCATCTCTGGGTAGCCTATCCATTCAAAGTCGCGAAGATCAGTGAAATCTGGCAGAGCTGTTCGAAAAATACCTGGGTTGGACAGGTCAGCCAATTCAGTGCACAAACAGAAGATTACTCACGAAGCATAAGGTCGAGCATGTCGCCTTCTTCGTACGCCCAATGTAACCGCAGACATTTGACGGTGTTTGCGAAAACCGGATCTGCCTTCGCTCGGTCAAAGATATCCAGCCCTCGATCCTGGTTCTCGTCTCCAAAGTAAATGTCGAGGGTATGAAAGATTTGTCGGACGGCGATGCTCCTATGAAAGGAAGAGACAAAGAGCCAAGTCCGAAGGTGATATCGTGGAATATGAGACGCTATACGTTCCCACATTTCCGGCGGCGCTCTCTGTGAAGCAGGTTCTCCACGGAAGTGAATCTTGTGGTCAGTCAGCATGAGAAGGGAAATAAAGAGCTTGAATTAACGCGCCAGTCGCTCGCGACGAAGTTGGAGTTGACTGTCCCTATTCAATGGATCCAGTTTCAACACAGCCTGAAAATCTGCTGTGAATGAGGACCTTTGCGATACAGCGATAAGATGGGATTGACCTTGCTGCGCTTTTGCTAGGAGGTTCTCACCACCAGCTTTTCGAGCATTGGCTCTGGCCAAGAGTGCTCTTGCCATGTCTGCCTTGGACAAATTTGGGGTTCGAAGGTAGACGTCAAAGTAGTTTTCGACTTGAGCGCCATATCTGAATTAGAGAAATCAGGGAGTATCTGTTTCAAGAAAGAAAAAGCACATACTGGCCAGCTTCAATTAGGGCGATTGCCGTATCCAGCAAGAAACTGGCCTTGTGGAGATGGGGGTAATGACTGGATAGCGTCGAATACGGTTGCTGTAAGCTCATCCTGAGGAGCTGCTGGCGACATAGAGGTCCGGGACATGAGGGAGGTTTGAGACGAACCCAGGGTTCTGGTGTACATTTGGACCCGAATGAATGGGTTCTGGTTTTCCCGGCTTGGAATATGAAATAGAGTTTCAATGGTTCATTGGATTGAGAATGCGACCCAAATCCAAGGAAAAGGCCACGACAGCAACAGTAGCAAGTCGGTTCAACTTGCAGCCGTGGCTCTTTTGTGAACCGGGTGGCGGAGTGGCGGACAGATTTGCCGAGATGATTTCAGAGCCGACTAAATAGTTACTAAGACGGCGCTCAAAAATTATTTTCGCATCATGGGTCGTCGTGCTTATTTTTCTATATCTCGTTCATCATCGAATCAGCTCTTCTGGTCTTCCTCATGTGCATGTCTAGGCTCTGTCGTCTTAGTTCCATTGACAGTACATAGCGTGTTGCCCTGGAAAGCGGGTCAGACGTAAAAGAAGAGCTGCGACGGATATGACGTTGCGAATCGCTGAGGTGAGTCGCAGTTATCGAATCTCCTCGCAGGATAGTTTACAGGTGAATCCCAACGGACTTGTGGCGTATTGGTATGTTCTGTCGTGATTTCATTGGCCTTGTCAAAAATTCAATAAATGCAATCACAGTGGAGCTCAATGTCTGGACGCTGTCTGTCGAGACTGACTCCTGAGATTACTTACAGGAATCTTTCTCTTCGCCAGAAACAGAGGATTTTACGAACTGGCGGCCGTGGAACATCGAGAATGCCAGCAACATTATCATATAGTCTATCATACTGTAAGCATCGGAGTGGTCGTTACAGCGGAAAAAGAGCATATTCTATCCTCACCAGATTCCGCGGGCCCTGGAAGCTTGCGCGCCGGGTCATCTATTAGAAGTCGCTTGCCAGAGCCCAGATGATAAAGAAGACGGCAGAATATTTTCCGGGACCAGCGACGATCTTCCTCACAGTGCGTCGCTCCAGTACTTTGAGTACCGTAGTAACACCGAAAGTTCCCAGACTAGTTTGGATTGATTGAATCCTCGTGATCTTGGGTTTTTCCCTTTTTTTCACCCTGGCTGGAGTTACTCGTATTCTGTTATATACAACAGATGGATCCTTTTTATCGGCAGTCACACTCCAAGCCTGCAATCCTATTGGATCGCCTTGTCGTTTCAGTCACGACAGGCTTGCGGCCACGCTTCTGGTCTTCTGGCTCGGTGGCTTCGCGTTGACAGCTGCCTTCAAGCGAATCTAATCTCGAATCTCGCATACCATAAAGCTTGTCACCCAATTCGGGTTACGTTTTTACCTCTTAACTCGAGCACCTTTGGTTGATTTCCCTGCTGACCTCCTTCATGATGCCTTCATCTCAGCCCAGGACGTATCGGTTATCCTTCAGGTCTATTCTTTCTCTTCCTGCAAGTCGAGACGCGTTTATTTCTTTGCCTCTACTCATTCAATCCTCAGTTCCGAATATGCAATCCTCCACCAGCAGTAGGAAAGGTCAGATCGTGTGGAGGTGATTATTGGTTCACGATGTCAACCGAATGAATCCAAACTTGTTCTGCAGTGACTCCGATTTACAACGTCTCGTTGGAAGACATTCTTGAGAGAAAACATCTCCCGCCCTTGGGTATGTTCTTTGAGGTTCGGTTTTCATTTTCTGACGATCTATAGGTCTCAAGGATTTCGAAGAATGGCTTCTCTACGTCGAGCTTTCCCCGGAAAATCTGTTAGTTCATCGAGTCGAGTCAAGTCGAGTCGCGTGCTGATCCATAAATCACAGATATTTCATTCTCTGGTTAAAAGAGTACACCCAGAAATGTCAGTTCATCGAGTCGAGTCGTATCGCGTACTGATCCGTAAATCACAGATAGGCAATGGGTCTCCCAGTCCAAATATATCCAGCGACACGATTCTCGAGCGGATTGGAAGCTTCATACTTCGACCCATCTTGCCATGTTCTACTCTCGCGCCAAACAGACATTCTTTACCCCCAATTCCAACTTTGAACTCAACCTCCCTTCTGAACTCCTTGCTCCTTTTCACGTGGGTATCGGTTCACCACATCCTGATCCAGCAGTATTCGATGCTGTCGCAGTCGAGGTCCAATACATGCTGAAGGAGAGCCTTCGCCGCTTTGTCACTGCACAATTCAACAATGTCGGTAATAATCGTGTCCTCTGTGGACTTATCGCAGGCATATTTTGCTGTCTCCTCGGCGCTATTGTCCCGATTCTCTACAATTTTACTCAAGGACATTCTCGATGGCTACGTTTGTCCGCTCTTCCAGGTCTTTGGCTTGGATTGGCTCTCATACTGACGAGCTTGAACGGAGTGTGCCTGGGGGTCTACGTCTTTGGTGATCTAAGACAGCTTCGCAAGTTTGAGCTGTCTAGACCGCCGATTTCGAAACCTCAGTTTCTACAGCATAATCATCAACGGCCTGTTATCTCTTCTCCTGTTTCCCCTCTTACAAATATCCAAAGACCACCTCCAGCTTATTCGCCGTCTCGCGTCCGACAGTCTCCGAGATCTTCTGATTCCTCCTCGACGCTTTCGGTGGCTTCCAGGTCCTGTTCTGACATGTCGGTCTCGAGTTCAGAGAGCATGATCCACATTTCTCCGCTCTATTTGGACTCGGACCCAATCGAAGGACCCGCTGTCTCATCGACCACCCCGAATCTTTACGCATTTCCAGCATCCGAGAAACCGTCATCTCAATTTGATGACGACGATGAAGATGACCAAGTCTTTGTCCCTACCGCTGCTTTCATTCACGCCTATGAATACGACGACGAGGTCTACGATCGCGGAAATAAAGCGAAACCAGACCAACGACGGCCTGTGTCGGCCTTTGACTTTGACGCACTTCCCCGAAAGCCTATCGTCCATCCGGCACCTAATCGAAATGCTGCACGTTCAAATCCACATTTCTTCATCATCGAGCCAGAACAAGCTTCATATAAAGAGGATGTCGAATTTACGCCAAGAGGCTTTATTCGAAGGATGCAGTCGCGGTGCAATGTGAATAAATGGCTGGTTTTTACTAGTAATGGGAATGGTGATTCGACAGACGACAAATTCACGTCTCACAAGTCTTCTTCTTCAAGGGGTACGTCTTTTTACTCTTGCACCTTGTATCATTTCCAACCTTTTTCGTCAGAAAAAGTGCCCCACGAGGCACTGATCAAAAGAGTATGTTTTCGACTTTTTTTCCCTCACTTGTCTGACGATCTGTTTAGCAATTCAAAATGGTTAAAGCAGTGCCTGCCTTTGGCTCTCCATTGACTCGTGTCCTGAATCCTGTTGTCATTCGGGGACAATGGACGATAGTCGTTCGAAGTCTGATCATTGCCTGTCTCATAACCTGGGTTATCCTGGGTTGTCTGCTGGCTGTCCCTGTGCCCTGAGTCTGTCGTGGCCGACCATTTTTCCTTTCATCCTCTGTATCCCACTCCTTCCCCACTTTAATCTTGGAATCGTATAACCGCGTATAGGTGAATTCAACTCTTTTGTATTTACGTGTCTTGCTCATTCCCGTTGGCAGCGGCGACAACTGCTCTAGTTGTGATTGAACTCTCTTTAGATCCTTACTTATACTGCACACTCTTTTACAAAGCCCGATTCTTCCTGCTTCATCAACAGTACACTATCTGCTGTAATGTATGTACAGTAATCTGTCGCAATTCTGTCGCACGGTTCTCCGCGTCCCCCCGCCCCCCAGTAAGCATGGATGTACGGACGGGTCAGAGCGGCTTCCGTGGGATATAAAGCAGTTGAACCGCAAAAGAACATTACTCTATTTTCCAGATCGCAGAACCTGCTAACTGCTCTTTCTCGCTTTTGGCCGCTTTGGCGCATGAAAAAGCTCGGGGCTTCGGGCACCGACACTGATGTCGGGCCCGATTGATGCGATCAAAACACACGAAACTGAATTGTCGGTATCTGCTAAATGCTAGCACGTGTTTTTGCCGTTCTTGGCCCAACCCACGACCATGTCTTCCTCGCAACAGTCTTCGACGACGAAAGAAGATAAAGGCAGTATAAAAATTGCACCCTCAAAGGCAGAGAAGCGTGGCCTGTTGGCATATTTTCCACCATGGGTCTCGGCGACTCTGACGAACCCGCGTTCGCTGAAGACTTTATTACGGTGTTCTCTGGCTTCCTGGCTTGCCTTTGTCATCATTCTACCAAATGCTTCCCTGCAGAGGATAGGATCCGCGTACGCTTTTCGATTCATCAGTGGAACCCGTTGGTTAACCAGTCTATCAGAGCTTTCTTTGCCCTGCTCACAAGTCTTTTCTTACCACCATATCTACCGGTCCAGCTCTTTCTTCTGGTAAAACCCTTTATCATGTTACCTTTTGCCGGCACTGAACTTGTTGCAGCTCATATCTACACTGGTTTTGGGCCTCTTACTTGGATGGGGAATCGGCGCTGCTGCTATGAGGGCGGCCCTGGCTTCTCGCAACCAGGCATTGTTGCAAGCAGCAGTGGCGCAAGTTAGATCAAGCCCAGCATTTCAGACAAACCCGACACTCGCCCAAACTGGAGCAATATTCTCAGGCGTTTTTCTTGATATTAGGTTCATTTCATGCCTCCGTGGAGGCACACCACTGAATAGTATATTTCAGGTCAACAGCGGTATACGGAGGCTTCCTTATATTCGGATCGATAATTTTTGCACTCATCAGAGCTTACGCGCCTAAATTGCTGTTTATGAGCGTCTTTGGGACTATTGCTCGTATGTTGACCTTTCTGCTTTCTGTTTTGATGTTGACAATGATACTTTAGTGGACATATTCTGCGTATGTCTTTACAACTATATATTGATACCCCCTTGACGATGTTCTCAGTCGTTTGGTCCACTCTTTCCCACTGCCAGATACAATCTGTTGAATTCAACGCTTATCAGTGTCGGATGTGCCGCTGGGATTGGTGTCATTCTCACCATCTTCATCTTTCCCGAAACAATGAATCACTCGAGTCTGACTGGATTGTCGGGCCAGCTTCAACGCATCCAGAAAATGTTCGACGACCAGAAACAGGTTCTCAGGGCGACTCCAGCAGATCTTGTTCCAGGATCACCTTTGTATGTCAAGGCAGATGGGGCCAGGACAGCCTTGATTGGTGGTCAAACTCAATGGCGCGCAACATTAGGCCTTATCTCGTTCGAGTTTAGCTGGGGAAAATGGAGCGGTGAAGATATCAAGACGCTTGATCAACCATTTCTCGAGCTTGTGGTTAGCATGGGTGCGCACATGACTGATTCCGCCTCAACTTTCACTAACACTTTTCGATTTGTAGCCGGGCTTCAGACCTTCGCCAAGCTAATCGGCGAATCACACGCAAATGGACAGAAGTTCCCTTCAGATACCACTATTCCGCTCGATTCTTCTTCAAACGACACCTACCTCCTTCGACAACTCCGTAGTAACAACAAGATTCTCGAGACTAAGCATTCAGTACGAATCGAAGACATCCTAGTCATACTGGATAGCTGCACAACCAATTTACGGGAAGCTTGTGTCCGTGGCCTCGACGCTATCCAGTCAACTATCAATCATGTCAATCATCGACGTTGGAGTCGAGCACAAGATTCTGGCGCGATAGATTTGGACAAAGCAGCCGAGGAGCTTCGTTTAGCGGTTTCCAACTTCAAAGAAACATCTCGTCTGACTTTGTTGGAACCATATGAAGCTATGATTGTCCAATGTGGAGATAGCGCTAAAGAGCAGATTGCTCTGCCTCTTCGCTCGCTTTACGTCTCATACGTTTTCGCTTCAAACTTGATAGGAGTCGCCGAGGCGGCACTTGGGATCATGGAATCTGTGGCGAATATCACGGCAAAGAGGACAAAGAATCGTCTCTGGGCACCTGCTGGATTGAGGAAGATCGGCAAAGCTTTGAGGGAGAAGGACCGAGGGGACGAAGCCGAGGCATTCGGCGAGGATTTGAAACCTGCTGAAGATGACGAGGAAGAAAGTTATAGTATGTTCCCTTTGCTATTTCGAGATGTTCTGTGACATTTGCCTCTAGGGCGCGACCCGGACAGCAAACCTCCCAAGAATTTATTCCAAAAGATCGTGAATGGCCTTCATCCCTTCTACTCATGGTCAAAAACGGCAGAAGCTACTGTTCGTCGTCTTCTCTGCCGGCTGGGTTGTGTCTCACCTTCTTCCAGTTTGTCATCAAATATGCTGCAATCTCTCTTGCTCTTTGGGTGCCTGCAGGTCAGTTCATCGGAACTCTCGCGTCAAGTAGTTAATGATACTCTTAGTACATCCCCGGTCTGCGAATTTCTATTATGTGGAAAAGGGGGTCTGGGCTCTCATTATGGCTCAAACGACCATGACAGTCTATGCTGCAGACCAGATATTCAAGTACTTTTTTGTCCTTCTCAAGTTGACCTCGACTGACCTGCTTTCTAGCCTCTTCACCCGTCTCATTGCTACGGTTATCGGTCTGATTTTGGGCTTAGTCGGCTGGTACATGGGAAATGGACATGGAAACGGAAATCCTTATGGCGCTGCTGCAGCAGCTGCTGCCATGCTCGTCCCTCTCGTATTCGTCAGAGTATTTGCGCCACCAAAGTTCCTGGCTGGCATTATCTTGTGCTGTGTAAGTGTTTTTCACTTCTCGGGCTACTTGAAAACTCATCTATCGTTCAATAGGCTACATTTGCTTTGATCATGGGATACAGCTGGGTGAGTCAATCTATCGACCTTTTGAATCTTGTCTGATCTTTTTGGTTCAAAGGTTGATGGACATTATGTTCAGTTTGCGAGTCCTGGTATAGGATGGAGTGTCGCTTGGAAAAGATTCACACTCGTGGTCATTGGTTCAGCTGCTTCATTCATCATCATGATGCTTCCTCCGAGCTCAGGACGCAAGGCGGTCAGATTGCGGAATGCAATGTGTATCACTTCACTCGAGAGGTTATATGGTTTCTTGGTAGCAGCTTGGATCCAGCCCATGGCCGAGAAAACGCCGGAAGAGGAGAAAGCTGGACAGCCAGCGTGGTTGAACGACTTCCGAGTGAAGCTCTTCAACTTGTCCGATCAGCTAATTGCTATCAGGGTGTTGACCGATCTGGCGGACTGGGAGAGTTTTCGTGGAGCCTGGCCGAAACCGGAATATGTCAGAATTCTTGAGCTACAGCGTGAAATGACCGGTGCTCTGGCTCAGGTTAGTTTTATCCGTTACTTCGAATTTTTGTCGCTCAAGTCTGGACGCAGCTCGGAGGTGCACTCTGCCATATAGACAATGAATCGAGGGTCAAGTATCTTCATGTGACCAAGGTTTTGAACCCACATTTTGCAAGTACCTGTTTCCGATTGATTCTCTGTGCTAATGTGCTAGATATAGATCTCGGATGTTATGTCTGTCTTTGCACTGGTCTCACAAGCGCTGCGCACTGGAGAGCCTTTGCATCAGGTTCTCCCTAGTACGCTGCTTGACCGACTCTTTCACCACCATAATCGACAAAGCACACATATTCCAGACAGCCAAAGTGTCACCACTGTCATGAACGTGGAACAAATCCGTTCGCTCGACCTTGTGTATTATGCAACGAGCGTCGTCGCGGTGTACCAGCTTCTGCAGGTCTGTTCCTTCCTCCTTTCTGCCCCGAGTTTATCTGATTTTTGATTAGAATCTGGACGAGTTGCACCAGATCACCAAAACTCTTTGTGGCGAGGTCCCTTTGGAAGGTTTCAGAGCCTGGAAGCATGAATATGACGCGGCACATATCTGAATCGAATTAACACAAAAAATAGGCTACTTTAGGTACCGGTAATTTGCGTCGGTGTGATATCAGTCACATATGTGACACCGAAAGTCAATTTACGTGCATCTTCATTTCTTTTTTCGGTGTCTCTGTTTATTCCAAATGCGAAATGAGCCTTTTTCTTGGCTCACAGACCAAACCTTACCGGTAGCTCGGTCAACTGCAGTCGAAGTGCAGGAGTATTCGGACCACCTGGAAGTACTTCCGCGACGTGGGCTTGCGAACGAGGACTACCTGGCTGCTGAAAGAGAGACTATCTTCGGGCTGTTTTCCAGCATCGTTCACCGGTACCAGCTTTCGCTCCGAACCATTTTCTCAGCTCCTAATTCCCAAGCCAAGCATCCAGTACCAAGCCAGTCTGTAATTCTGGAACAAAACTGTTTCTGCATTCGGAATCGACGCTCTGTCTTCAACCATTATTCCGCGACAGGGCTTGGCCTGTTACGATATTGAAACTTTGCTTGCCACCGATAGCGAGATAGCTGGGTTGAGCTTTCGCACCAAGAAAACTGCATTGGTGCTCTATTCACTTCACTGTGCGAGATTCAGACGCTTCCATGAGAGCCGGTACGGTACCTGCTCTCAATGTGAGCAGATTCAGCTATTTAACCGTTGCCTTGGCTCATTCCACGCTGCAGAAATGTTGAAACCGACCCATATCTACCTGAAATCCTTCCTGCTGGCTCTCGTTGCCCAGGCAGGTGTCGTCGATGCTGCTCCTGGATGGAACTTTGTGCAGAATGGAACTAGCGGTGTTCTGGCGTTGGAGGCCATGGTAGTTTCGCCGACCCTTGCGATTATCTTTGACCGAGCCAGCAATGATCCCTTGACGGTCAACAATCACCCTGCTTGGGGAGCTCTGTGGAACTTTGAGGTCCGTTGTCCGCCTGTCTTTCGGAATACAAAGCTAACGAGGTCTATGTAGACGAATACAGCGACACCGTTGGACATTTTAAGCGGTACTCCGTATTCTCTCTTGTCATGGACAGAGCAGTTGATTTACTGATTCATTAGATACTTTCTGTGCATCCGGTGGCTTCCTGAGCAATGGAACAATGGCACGTCTCCTCAGTCTCGCCCTTCAACCTGCTCAACCCTCTTTCTTTAGGTCAGCGTTGGAGGTCAAACGGTGGAAAATGCAGATATAGATCCTGATCTTGACGGCCGAATGGCTTTGAGACTATTCGAGCCCTGCCTGACCCCCGATGGCGAGGGCTGTACGCTGTTTGAAGACCCTGCAAATATTCATCTCGCAGAGACCAGGTGGTACCCGTCTTCTCTCCGAATCTTTGACGGCTCTTTGGTAAGCGTCTTGACCTCGGAAGAGAAAACTTGCTCAATAATTGAATCCAGATGGTCGTTGGCGGTATTCACGAGAGAACTCCATTTTACAACAATGACAGCGTGAGCAACTTTGAATTCTTCCCGAAGAAAGACAATGGTGTTCCACGTCCATCCTCCTTTTTGAATCGCAGTCTTCCTGCAAACTTGTTTCCGCGTGTGTTCGCTTTGCCTTCGGGCAAGGTTTTCATGGTGGCGAACAATCAAACTATTATATACGATGTGGAAACCAGCACAGAGACTATTCTGCCAGACATTCCCAATGGTGTACGAGTGACGAATCCTTTCGATGGAACAGCGACTTTGCTGCCACTGTCTCCACCTCTTTTCATTCCAGAAGTCTTGGTCTGCGGTAAGCGCGACCTTGTCTCGAATCTGGTTGTTCTGAATGAATCCTAGGTGGAACCACGACCAGCGATCAGATTCAACCAGCGAATCTATCATCACAAGACCCAGCCTCTGCTCAGTGCAGCCGTATCACACTGACCCATGCCGGAATTAAGAAAGGATGGCAAGTCGAACACATGTTGGAGCCTCGAATGATGCCCGAGATGATACTCTTGGCAAGTAGAACATATTCTGTTCAGACCCGAACTGAGTGTTACTTTCAGCCTAATGGACAGGTCTTGATCACCAACGGAGCTCAGACAGGTAAGACTGCTTGACTTGCTGAGATGGTCCTTGACACTTTCGTCAGGTTATGCCGCTTTTGGGTCTGTTCGTGATCCTGTCGGTAATCAGTCAAACTCGGATCACCCTGCGTATGTTTCGAGAGTAATTCTACTCTGCTTGACAACTGAAGCTCTTCATTAGGTTCACACCGACCTTGTACACTCCATCTGCGCCACTTGGAAAACGTTTCAGCAACAAAGAAATGCCGACCACCGATATCGCACGACTCTATCACTCATCGGCGACTTTAACGCCACAAGGGTATGTCATCTCTGAGCCTTTTCAGCACGTTTAACTGACGACGGTCAACAGCAACATATTCCTAGCTGGTTCAAATCCGAACGGAAATGTAGTCAACGGCACACTTTTTCATACGGAGTTCCGCGTCGAGTATTTGAATCCACCATTCATGTCAGTGGAGCGGCCGAAATTATTGAAGGCTCCTTCAAAAATAGCTTTCAACAAACCCTTCACCGTCGGGGTTGAAATCCCGACCAACCTTCGAGCCAACACGATTCAAGGTAGTTGTTTCTCCAACTCGTTAGAACCTACTGACATTTTCTAGTTGCCTTGATGGATTTGGGTTTCTCCTCTCATGCATTCCATTCCAGCTCTCGTCTGGTCTTTATGGAAGCGGAATTGTCGCGAGACCGAAAATCACTCACAATTATCAGTCCACCTAACAATCGGGTTTTCCCTCCAGGACCAGGTATGTCACACAATATAGTCTGGGTTTTAGGCTGATCGTGCAATAGCATTTATTTTCCTTACCGTCGACGATGTTACCAGTGCCAGTGTTCAGGTTATGTTGGGAAATGGAGCTTCTCCTCCTGTGGCAGACCAAGGGATCTCTCTAGCTTTTGATATATAGCAAAAGAAATCTTCATCGCTTGTACTTAGAGCAACCTTTGGACCAATGCGAGCGTGTGAATTTTTCACGAGACAAACAGTGCCAAGCATATTTTAGACTCCAGAATCGGCGTCGACAAGGCATCCTTGCTTTGACCGAAATTTCGTCACCATCATCCTCCGTTATCTGGCCAAGTATGTACTGGTAATCCGCTGGGCAGTGGAACCACCGCCGATTCCGAATTTACGAGTCGCAACTTCTTTGAATCATTTGAATTCATTTCATAGCACGGCTAGAGCCTAGCAGGTGGTCTCACTCATCGAGTGGATTCAGCCTCAGGCTATGTAACAGCCCGTTCGTGAAACGGGGTTACGATATAAGCTGTTCGACCTTGGCTAGTCCAACGGGGACAAGCGGTTCCAACCTAAAGAAGATATCAGTCTTCCTACCACTTCCTAGCTGTAAACAACTAGTTCTTGAATATAACCGGCTGCGCGAGGAGCTCGTAGGGCGACCGAGTAGAAAGCCCGTAGAATATTCGAGGTCGAAGAAGGTGTAAAAATGATGATAATCACGTGTATGTAAACAATTCTAATCTAATCGAAGATAGGACTGACTCAATTGAAGTAAAAGTAAAAGAAACCGCCAGAGCTTGAATGACACGTTACAGACCCCCCCTAGTCAAGACTCATCTTCCCGTCGTTTATTTGGGACCCTCGTATCTTTCCGGTAACCTCAGTTCTGACAACTTTATCCCATCCCATGTCCTGGGGTAACACATCTTTAAAACTCTGTGAGCGTAGTCGAAATCTTCTTTCGTCGGGTGATAAACTTCTTCAAATCGATCTCCTCCTGACGAGAACTTGAAGAACGTTCGGAATTGGCCGCGCGTACGAGTCCTAGCGCCGCCACTTTTCACTTCTTCCACGATCTTCTTCAACTTGCTATCCAGGAAAGGGGACATTTGACCTCCGTGATACCGGTCTTGTCTCGATAAAAGTTCTTTAACCCAGGGGTCAGGAGGGAAAACCCAGCGTTCGTCCTCCGTATTTTCTCCAGTAAGGTGTCCCAAGAGCAAACCCCGGTGTGACTCCGTGATCTCGTCAACTTCCAGATTCCCGTTGAAGATTTTCTCGCCTTTACGGTACATGTACGATTGTGCGGAGGGACCCTTGAAAATCTTGCTCTTCAAGTCGTCAGATCCTTCTCGCCAAGCGACCCAAGCAGAAATTCCTCCCTCCGAGAAGAAAGATTGAGCGTTAGGTCTTGACAAGGCTAGGTTGGCGTAGCTAGTTAGCTGGTTCGCTAACCTTTTCCCACCTGTCTTGAATTCCAGACGCGGCTCCTCGTAACCGGATTTGTAGTAGACCTTCTCTTTTTCGATGCGTTGCACATCCTTCTCAGTGGGTCTGAATAGACTGACATCGCTCTCGTGATACGCAATGCGAACTGGAATCCCTCTTCTTATAGCTTCAACCAATAACTCTTCCACAGTCTGGACTCTAGGCTGAACGTTCGCTAAGAGCTTCAGAATCCCGCAAGTTTGAGGATTGTCGACCACTAAGTACCCATATTCGATGACTCATCGATCGATAGCTAGAATTCCGGGATTGTTGACTTTGTACGTGCTTTGCAGTAAGATCTTCGAGGCCAAATTTGCGAGGTTATTCGCGACAGTTATCGGCATTCCCGGAGTCATTGGGCCAGGGTGCGCGACCATTTTGAACGTCGGTCCTGCTCCTGGGACAACTAGATCTGTAATTTCTTTCGCGGTGAAAGATGATGAAGGGCCCGCGTCACTAGCTGCAAAGGAAGGGGCTACCCTGGATAGGAGGCCTCCTGCTGGGTTGTCGGTCATTCTGTTGATGAGAGGTTTTCGTTCTTCTTGATTCTCCTCATCGGTGATCCAGCCCTTTTCAGATATAAAACGACTACCTCGGTGACTCTTCTTCACGAAACTCCTGTCGCTTCCATCTGAATCCCGACTGCTTGATCTGGACCGAGACTGGTACCTCCTTTCTGATGAGGCAGAGCGATCCTTGGATAGCGATCTGTTGGTAAAGCGACTCGGTGAATCTCCTTCTGCTGAAAGGTATCTCTCATAGCTTTCCTCTCTTCGTCGCTGAAGATCATCATAGTCGTCCGGAGTTCGTTCCCGTTTACGACCTCGGATACCTTTTCCCTTGTCGACGGTATCATCTCCCATACGATAGTCGACATCGAACACTGGTTTTGGAGCTCCTTTCCCTCCTATGGCTCCCAGCAAAGTGACTTCACGGCTCACAGGCTCTCTGCTTTCGCTAATCGCCAACGGCATGATACCTTTGTCTAGACCGGAAAACCCCGGACGCTCTAGCAAACCTGTTTGAGATGAGAAAACTTCTCCCCAAGCTGGTCCTCTTTGATATCGTAGTAAGTCTCGGGTGCCATAGAGCTCCCCCAAAGAGATATTAGCGTCCCTTCTTGCAAAAGAAAGATAAATGACTACCACCGGTTTATTCTCCACATAGTCCAGACGGTGAGCCCTGGTTCTCACTAGCTCTTTCCCGAAGTAATATTTCCTCGGACCCTCCAAGAAATATCCTTTCCATCCTATGCTAGCAATGATCAATATATTTCCGTCGCGAGGGATCTCATAGAGAGACGAAGGTAAGTCGGCGCGCAAGGAGGTGTCCTGGAGCAAAAGGTCGTAGTTAGCCACTAACGGGAAAAGTTTTCGGTCCTTCTCATCAAGGTCTTCCCAAGTACCATGCCGACCCTCTGTCCGATGAAATTGTTCGAAGATGGACACTAAAGCTGGGGAGAACCGTGCTAAAGAGACATCTCGAGCCGCTCCCAGCGACCACGGGTAGTAAAAGGTGACATCATTTAACGCCATCATAGCGAAGGGAGCAGTACTCTTGTCTCGAGTCAAATCCACGACGACTCCGACCCATTCACAGTCTCGAAGACTGGCCCAAGTGTTATCCAGAATCTGGCTGAGCGAGCCATCCATCCTTACCCAATCTGGAAATACAACCATCCACCAGCATATGAGGGCAGACCAAAAATTTGCTGCAATTTTAGCTTCCAGCATGGTCTTCACTAGAGCTTCTTTAGTGGTATGAGCGTCTCTAAGTCGCGACGTGATGAATTCCACTCCGTCCGACTTGTTACCGTGAAATCGTTGATGACCTTGAATAGCAGTCCGAGCCCTGGCCAGCCTATGCAGCTGCAGCGTAATTGGCTTCTCAAAATCTTCTTTAAGGACCCAATTTCCCCGCTTATTCCTGAAAAGCTCATCTGCTGATTCCTCTGCTCTCTGAAACCATTCCTCGGAGCCTGCTCTTGGTACTGCGATGAAAGGGACATGAGGAAGTGAAGGGTGATGCCATTTGACGTCGTATAGCTGATGAAAACCTTGGCTAGCCGGACCGTCCTCCATAATCATTCGCACCCAGCTTGCCATATTTCTAAAAGGTGGATCGTCTCTCGTCTCTAGAATCTTTGTCGGTATCTCCCAATCTCCAAATCTTCCCAACCGTCCCCATACTAATCCATCGAGGTCACGAAAGGTGGATGGTATTGGAACCCCTTCTTTGTCCGGAAATAGTCCAAAATTTCCTGTCGCCATTCTGTCGTTTCTGTGTCAGAAATCCGCAAAATCTTCAGAGAGCCGGATATCTTTGCGTCAATAATCCGCAACGATGTTCCGACCCAGTGCTGAGAAATTCGAACGTTGTCCTTGGTCGGTGTACAGGTGAAGATGAGGTGACCGTCAAGTGGGTGGCATTCAACTGTATAGTGTCGGAAAGTCCCGACTTACTTCGGGTTGATGACAGCTCACTAACAAGTGAACCATGATTTGACAAACTGTAAAACTGAATCTGTAGCCAAAGAATAAATCCAAATAATGAATATGAAGGGAAAAGAATTGTTATAACAAAATAGAATGAAATCTGGTGCCCCGAGAGAGCTCGTGGCGGGTATTACCCTGATATGCAGGTAGTGAACTTCATAGTTGATGTTCTTTTCGGTAAGCTTTCAGAATGTCAGGCGCATTCCTCATGCCTTGGAGAGTTACCCATTCATCATGCGAAGGTCCTCTACCTTCGAAACGAATAAGAAACTTCATGTTCCGGCCGGAACCCTTGTGTTGGAGGATGGATTTGACTGGCTCTTCTTGTGCTTCGGGGATCTTTGATCGAGTTTCTGGCAGGGTAGGGCGTCTTCTGAAATGTTTCGGACTATCCTGGTAGAGTCGTAAATGTTCAATATTGATTACTGGTGATCCAGGGTATCTGTTGGACAAACGCAGGCGGAAAGTCTTGGGCGTTAAGGCTTCCATTACCTCAAAAGGTCCTATCCACCGCTGATTCAGCTTTGCATCTCCTTTTGCTTCCAGCCAGTCCAAAGAATGTGGATTAACAAGCACCAAAGACCCGACTGTGATAGAAGACTCTGGTCTTCGCGACTTGTTGTAACTCATGCGTTGAGTTTCCTGAGCCCTCGCTATGGCTGTCCAAGCGCTCTCTCGGTGCATTTGCATTGTTCGAATAAAATCCTGTGTATTCGTGGCTAGAGAAGCCTTGATCCTTGCTCCGAGAAAATCGAGCATTGAACGCGGTTCGTAACCCATTAGCAAGAAGAAAGGAGTAAGCCCTGTTGACGAGTGAACATGCGAGTTATAAGCGAATTCAAGCATGGGTATCCAGGTCGCCCATCCGGTTTTGTCGTCTGCTACGTAGGCTCTAATCATGGTTACGAGGAATTTGTTGACTATTTCCGTTTGCCCGTCGTGCTGTGGGTGGTGTGAGGAAGAGAAAGCCATTCGAGTTTTCAAATGCTTCGCCACTCCTCTCCAAAACTCGGCTGTCCATCGAGGGTCCTGATCCGTGAAAATGCTTTCTGGCATTCCGAATCGACAAGCGACTTGTTGAACGAACAATAATCCGAAGTCCTCTGCGCTTAGACCCGTATCGCATAGAATGAACTGACCGTGTTTGGATAGTCTGTCGACAACCACGAAGATCGCATTGTATCCATTCGACCATGGTAAATTAACGATAAAGTCCATTGAAATCGAATCGTACGGCAGCTTTGGAATCGGGTTAGGTATGAGCAGCCCATATTTGTTGAAATTCCCGAACTTCGTTTTTTGGCAGACATCACAAGTCTGACAATAACGAATGATATCGACCTTCATTCTCTTCCAGAAGAATCTCGACGATAGCTTACCCCAGAGTAGTTCAGCTGACATATGGGCGGTCTCCCAAGGATTATTGTGAGCCTCTCCAATGATTTGCAGCTGTAGCGATGAAGGTACGCATAACCGCGGATTGTAGTCTGCGTCGTGGAAATACAGAAGACCTGATTCGTCTTTGAAGAACTGCTGAGCGAGCTGTAATTTTTCCGTTGGGGATTCTAGCCTTTCGTAGATGCTGCCAAAATGTTTGTCCAATTTGTAGCCTTTCCTAAAATCGGCGATGACCGCGTCAGAAGCATGCACGTGCAATGCTGGCAGGAATGGTTCGAAAACTGGACTGTATGGATCACTCGGCTTCACGCTCTCGGATTCAACTTCTTTCTCTTTGTCTTCATTGACTCTTGCTTCAGGAATGGAGCTGCTAGCTCGGGACTTATGCAACCTGTTACTCCTGCGTCTCCCCCCAGTCTGCGCTTGCAGCTCCTTTGCCTTCGACCTGGTTCTCGTCTGGTAAGCTGAACTCCTCCAATTCTCCAAATAGCTTTCCCATTCACACAATTCAACTCTGAAGGCCTTTTTCGCTGGCATTCCCTCCGACCTCTTCTCAACCTCTTCCGCCAAATCATTCTTCGGAGCCAAGGGCATTGAATCTTCTGACACCGGAGAAACATGATCAGGTGGTGCTCTAGGAATACGCGAAAGTGGGTCCACGTTTGAATGCACGCGCCCAGCTCGGTGGACTATCTTGAGTTTTGGGGCAAAAGCGCTGAAAACCAGGCCCCAAGAGCCCAATCTATGGTTTGTCTTCTCGTACGTCTTGGCCCACTGCAACGCTGAATGGTCTGTAATCAGCTGAATGCGCTCTCCTTCAATAAAAGGAATGAATTTGACCAAGCCTTCCTTGGCTGCTAGTGCTTCTCGCTCGGTCGTCAAATATCTCGTCTCGGCGTCCTTGAACTTTCTGGAATAATATGCGATTACTCTTTCCACCCAGACCTCTGTCTCATCCAGGGAAGACCCCCATGACCATGAATATTCCTTCCCTACATCGATGGAGTTGCCTAGCAGAAGGAACAATCTCGGTGGGTCCTTCTTCTCTTCCCAAGCTTTCTTTAGACGGTCATAACACTTGGTTCCTTTCAGATCTCCCACTTTTATCTTCTGTATTTGCTGCAAGGCGCAACCGCAAGCTGCTCCTGAGGCGTCCGTGTACAATCGGTATGGTAGGCCTTCAATCGGGTGTCCCAGTAATGGTGCTTCAGTCAATGCAATCTTCGCCTTTTGCCACGCGTGTTCCTCTACTTCCCCCCACTTCCATTTTACTCCTTTGCGAAGCATATCAAACAAAGGTCCGCATATGTCCACATGATAAGGTATGAATTGAGCGAAATACACCACCATTCCCAAAAACCCTTGTAAATCGGACAATTTCGACGGTCTCTCCAGATTCAAGATGGCCTCGACTTTCTCCTGGTGAGTCGCCAGACCTAATCTCGATACTTTGTGACCTAACAAAAGGATTGAGCTGTAGAAGAGATGGCATTTTGTTGGGGACAACGTCAATCCGGATTTACGTATGGCGCCCAGTATGACGTTCAAATGACGGATATGTTCCTCGTAGGACCGAGAGTATACAACAATGTCGTCGATGTAGACCAAACAAAAACTCCATAAGTATGGAGCTAATATTCCTTGCATTAACCGTTGGAAAATTGAGGGTCCATTTTTCAAACCAAATGGCATCCGTTTGAACTGATGGTGACCTCGGTGCGTTCGAAATGAAGTCTTCTCTATGTCTTCTGGGTCTATACTCATCTGCGTGAATCCTGATAGGGCATCCAGCGAAGACAACACCTGGGACCCCGATAATGACGTCAAAATTTCCTTTTGCCTGGGGATTGGAAACTCGTCGGTGACGGTTACTGCATTCAGTTTCCTATAGTCCACGCAGAATCGTGCTTTCCCATTCCGATAAACGATGACTACTGGGGCACTCCATGGGCTTTTTGATGCTTCTATAACGTCTTGTTCGAACCACTTTTCCAATTGTTCGTCAATCACTCTCTTCTTCTCCGGGGAACTTGAATACATAGGAACACTGATGGGATTTTGGTCAGGCGATACTCGAATTTTCGCCTTTGTTTCGACATGACCCAAACGTCCATCCATTCCGAAGGCATCCATGTGACTCTCCAACATCTTCCAAGCTTCCTCTCTGAGATGGTCTGGTAGTTCACCCACGTCGATGATCTCCCTAAACTTTGCTGAAGGATAAATGGTGGGGTCCGGCGGTTCAGCTCGCTTGGGATATGATCCATTCTCTATGTCGTCTCCCCGCACTTCCGATGATTTAGCCTCCTTGCTAGTTTGGTCCTCACCAAGGTCAGTAGCCATCTGGGCAGCTATGATTTCAGTCACCGCCTTAGCATGACTGACCATGGCTTCCCATTTGTCTTGCAACCAAGGAGTGTCCAGATAAAACTCGGGATCCATTATCGACGCCACAATTTCTCCTTTCCGAATCCTTTGAGGTCGGTCAGTAGGGTTGGAAACAGGGATGAACGGATTAACGGCCGAAATCAGAACGTTGGGAATCGTCAAATATGAATGACTTGAATTTGCCAGCAGATTCTTCTCCACCAGCCATTCTTTCTCCTCTCCCAACTGACCCTCTACCCGAATGTTGACACAATGGTGAGCTCGCACTCGATAGTCTTGACTTGCTCTAACTACAAAATGTTCCTTGATCCTTTCCTTCTTTTTCCGGTTCCGGGAGTTCTTGTTACGACAGTGACTTCTTTGCTTAATGAAAGCCTGGACATTCGCTGCACTCTTCCTTAGTCGTTTGAAGTCACCTGTCTTGCTCACAGGTTCGGCTTGTATGACCAATCCGCATCGGCCTAACCGCACTCGAGATCCTAATTCGACATCTCTGGTTACTGACAATTCATAGTCCACCTGAAAGTCTTCTCCGAGTAAAATAGGAACCGTCATCCCTGGTACGACATACGCTTCCGCCTCTAGCTCGATGACTTCCCCTGATGTCGCTGTCATGAAGACGGGAATAGTGACATATCCCCGTAGACTCTCGTCTGTGCTCGTCAATTGGTATAAACCCATTTTCATGCCTTGTTTGATTTTTGGCGGTCTTTTCAATCTCGCCAAGAAACTATCCGAAATAAGGGTAACGTCTGCACAGGAATCAAGGCACAAATCGGTCTCACTGTCCTCCATTGACCCTACTCTTCCTTTTACAGAGAGTACCGATACGCCCATGGCTGCCTTTCCCGGAGCATGAAGTCTTTTTCGTCGCAATCAAATCGGGTCCGGAGCGGGTGGAGGTGGCCAGTCTGAATGTATACCTGTTCCCTGATCGTCCTCTTTTGACCCTAAGTCCTCCCTCTTGAGCTCGACAACTTCTTCTTCCACTAACATCTCTTCTGCAGACTTACCTTTCCTCTCCTCCTGTGCGCCCCAACGCAATTTCGTCGAAATCTCATCCTCTGACAAACCATCAAAACGTATCTCTTCCAGAATCCTTCCATTCTGAGTTTTCGGAAGACTCCTCCATTCCCAGTCTTTGTCTTCAACCTCTTCGACCAAAACCGATCGACAAGTGAAGACCTCGCGGAGGCTGGGATCCACCCGTAGGGGCTTACGCTCATCTTGAGCCGCCCTGTCAAAATCCGATTGCTTCAAAGTACAGGCGCCATTCAAGCTCATCTCTGCTCCTCTTTCGTTAATCAAGGCAGAAAATGCAGCATTGTAAGCTCTTCCACTCTCGTCGTCCTCTACTCCCTTGACTGAACCTGAAAAATTTGCAGAGCGCTTCTTCTGGCGGTCCAAATAGGTCTGCCAATGCAGACACTCCTTGTCCCAGTGCATCTTGCTTGTGCAAACCTTGCAAGGGGATGGGGGAAAACGTCCTGTCGTTGTCACAACATTATCTTTTGGAGGGCTAAAAGGGTATCCTCCTACAGGAGGAGGGCGAGGCGATTTCTTCAAAACCTGATAGACCTCTTTCAAAATCATCTCAGTCTCCAAAGTATTCACTGAACTGTCGCCTTGAACGCTATATACCTCTTTTGAGTATGGAGCAAAATCCAATCCGTTACTGTGCTCATTTCCCCCCCCAGGCGCCTTCCAGTGACTACTTTCCATAGATTCGGAGTCATTTGCTGAGTGAAAAAATCGACCCTTGTTCAAGCTTCCCTTCTGCTGTTCTTGCGCCACAGCTGCTTTCACCATTCTTTCAACTGTGCTCATGTCCACGGAGCCCCCGACGGACTCGTTTTTCCAGGAAGTTACCAATTCGATCTCGTTTGCTGCAAGCCTGTTCTGCAAGTCCAGCATGTCGGTGATTGTCGACAAACCCAGAATCCGACTCCACGATTTCGGAGCTCTCTGCATCAAAAACTCTACCTCCTCTCGTGACCCTGGCTGAGCATAGGTAAGATAACGGCTCATCATCACCCTCCGCGAGACGTAAAACAATGGGCTTTTGTTCGGGTGCTTCTTCTCCCTGAAATGTTGGTTTTCAAACAAGCTAACCATGTTTCTCTCCCATTCAAGGCCTAAATATCCGTTTTTTAGCCCCAACAGGAAATGCCAACAGTCCTGTTTCATTTCTCTTTTTACTTCTGGGGCCAAAATGCGAAACCAACGGTCCACTTGGGTCCCTTTTTCCCAACATTCAGACATCCACATTCCCAAGGCTTCAGGTAAGAATCCGCCATTGCTGGCTAATTCAGCTATATCACTGAACCATTCCACTGCTGACTCATCTTTATTCCCAGACCATTTCGGCAAATCCTCTCTTTTCCATTCTGCCTTAATAGTAGGAATATGCGGTCCGTAGGCAGCTTGATCCTGGAACTGAGCGTATAAACCGCCGTTTCCATTTCCACCACCTCCTGGAGGTCCTGGTGGTCCAGGTGCACCATCTCTACCGTCCATACCTCTTCGTCCTCTGTCTCCCCCGGGTCCTGGGGGTCCTGGCGGCCCTCCTGGTCCCATCGGTCCGCCGGGTCCTCTGGGTCCGCCTGGTCCCGGAGGTCCAGAAGGTCCTGGCGGTCCATTCCTTCCTGGAGTTCCTTGTGGCTGATGAGGAGGAATAGGAGGAACAGGAGGTAAAGGTCTTCCACTTCCATGACTACCACTGCTCCCTGAAGAGGAATTGGATGGTCCCGGTGAAGGAGGAGCTTGTCCCACAGCAGAGCCACTTGCTTGACCGTAGTTTGCTTGACTCCCTGTTCCTGACTGGTTCGATGGTGAGTCACTCTGCCTTCCTCTCATTGAATTCGACGATTGTGATGCTTGCTGGCTTACACTCATCCCTAGTCCCCGATCCGGGAGCACTTCTTGCATTGGGCTACTCAAGATAATTGGACTAATCGGTGTCGCTATTCGTGAAATCAAGGTCGGAGTTGGAGAAGAAGGCAAAGCTATTCTCTCAGCTTCCGCCTGTCTGTTTCCCCAAGTCGAAATCCCTGCAGATGGTGCTACACCCAACTCAGCGAAAGAATGTGTTCGCCCCATGAAGATATCCGCAGCTGTCCAAGCTCTCCTTTTCCCTTTTTCCTCTGCGGATTGCAGTGTTGAAGTGATTCCTACAGGTACTCCTCTAGATCTCAATAAATTTGCCGTCAAAGTTGTAGGTTCATTGCTCATCGTTGAATCACCATATGCCTTTCTGAAACCTTCCATGGTATTTGCAGGAGGAGTGAAAACTCTGGAATCCCTTCTATTCCATTCGGTGTCCAGTTGCTCACCCGATTTCGTCCCTGTTTCTGCTTTCCTGAAGCCAAAGAAATCAGCCATGGGTTCATCGCTTTTGGGTGGTCTACTACGACCAAAAGAAGACAGCGCTGTGATACTAGACACTTCCTGCGAGGGAGCGACTGAGGATCGTTGGCTTCTCGCTGAGAGAGAAATCTCTTTGGCCTCCATCACCGTGTCCAACGACGGTCTAGTGGAAGCAGGTCGATTCCTATGTCTCCTCTCCTCTTTCCTTTCGTTCTCAACCACACTTTTCAAGTCCTCCCAAACTCTCGTTTCCTTGAACCGATTCAAACTTTCTGCGGTATAAACTTCCGAATGATGCTCAATGTTCTGCACCATCCTACTCATTCTTCCACCTATCGAGTTCTCTGACAAGACTTCGTTCCAAAGCTCTGGAGCTGTGGAAGCAGGAGAGAACAACCTACTGTCTCCTCCTGTTTCATATTCTTTGCCGTACTTCTCAAGATGTCTCAAAGCCAGTCTCAGTCGTTTGCAAAATCCAGCCCAGGCTACCTGTAAAAGTTCGACATTATCAGTTCCTCGGAATACTTCCATGAACATATGGCCGGGGTCGACCACAAATACTCGGCTTCTTTCCTCGATAGTCCCAACAATTGCAACCAAAAACCATTGTAATTGCTCTTCGACTTCCAAGATATTCTCGAGTCCGTTTGGAATAATTTGATATCTCTGAATTCCACGACCACGCCTTTCTCCCCGATCCAGAATTCTTTCCGCTGGCAACCGACCTCCAGATCCAACCAACATCATCACCCGAGCCTGCAATGAATGCTCAAATTCGGTGCCTTCCTCGAAAACCTCCATGAGCTCCGTATAGCTCGGCAATGACGGCGAACGTTCTCTAGTCCTCCAGAAGCCTGGATCTCCTCTCTGCGTCGCTCTCAATTCCTCTATTCGCTTCTCGTTCTCTACAGCTCTTTGCTCTGCTTCTCTCTCTCGCCTCTCCCTATTCTCCTCCATTCGGTCTAACCGCTGCACAATTGTCTCTTCGACTTCTGCAGTCTCTATCTGGGTTGACATGCCCTCGCTCTTTATCCTGGGCGGTGATAACGATTCTTGCTGTCCGAAGGCGTAATGTCGGTCGGGTCGAGATGACGAGGTTTCCAGTTGAAGAGGAGCGAAGGAAAAAATTTTCGAATTTGCTGATGCGCTGGCACTGGGGTCGTGCAGCACTGACTGGATTTGGAACCGTAAAAGTCACGGTCAGAATGAACACCAAGGTGGATTCCCAATGTGTCCACCAATGTAACAGCCCGTTCGTGAAACGGGGTTATGATATAAGCTGTTCGACCTTGGCTAGTCCAACGGGGACAAGCGGTTCCAACCTAAAGAAGATATCAGTCTTCCTACCACTTCCTAGCTGTAAACAACTAGTTCTTGAATATAACCAGCTGCGCGAGGAGCTCGTAGGGCGACTGAGTAGAAAGCCCGTAGAATATTCGAGGTCGAAGAAGGTGTAAAAATGATGATAATCACGTGTATGTAAACAATTCTAATCTAATCGAAGATAGGACTGACTCAATTGAAGTAAAAGTAAAAGAAACCGCCAGAGCTTGAATGACACGTTACAGGCTACTAAGACACTGAGAATACAGCCTTTATTCAAGTACTTATACAATATACTGGCTACAGGAGCAGTCTCTATTTCGCCACAACTTTGGAGTAAATGTCCTCCAGGACCTCTTTATACTGTTCCTCCGCGGCTCTACCCCTGATAACTGGTGTTAGAAATTTCATAATTCCTCGATGTCAAGACCATACTTACCTGATGTTTCCTTTCTCCTGTAAATTAGCAATACATTATACGGTTAGTATTGAACTTGAATTCACATAAGCCTGTCACGTACGGTTGTGCACGGAAGGCTTTCTGGTTTCACAATGACTATGACAGAAGGATCCATTATGCGCTCGTGGGAGTACAACCTTTTCGTTGAATGGCAAGGTACGTTGAAGAATCTCTTTTTTGAGCTGATCTGAGCCGGTCTCGTAGTTGAAAGACTCCAAGGGCTCTACAAACAGTACAACTGGAGGTTTTTGAGCAAAAAAGGACCTGACAAGGAAGTGCACAAATTACTAGACCTGGGACCTGTAAATCTGAGTCTGAAATTGGCTGTGATGAATTTTGATCGGTTTTAGCCGGATATATTATGAAATACACCAAATTTGGCTTTACGCTCGATTGGAACAGACATGCTGGGGAACAGATTCAAGGGAAAAGAAGTGTGCTGAATGATTCTTGTTGCTTTTCATGACTTTTCTACAGTGTATGCTGTGTTCAGAGATATCTGAATTAGCCGCCAACTCAGTTTTGAGATTAGCCAGTAGCTTTTTCATCAGAATTTTCAGTCAGGTGAATACTCACTACAAGACCAAAGTCCAATGATCACTTCAAACAAGAGAAACTTTGAGCAACGACAGAGGGAAGCAATTTTCAGTTAAATTCCAAATCCAACATGAAGCCAAATCGGGAGTATCTTGTAAGCAAATTTGATCAAAGTTCATCACAACCATTTTTCAAGTCCGCTGTATCAGGCTCTCTGTTGAGATTTATCTCGTTCTTTCAGAGAGCCTGATGCTGAGGCTAGTCTGGATGTTTGATTAGCTAAAGGCAAAAGGACAGAAAAGATGACAACCTGACCTTTTGTTCTAGGTATGATCCAACAGGCAATGTTTCTTGGAACAAGCCCAAGTGCAGCTGCCATGGCCCATGCCAGCAATGAAGAGGCAACATAGAATGGTGAGCCCTCGAGTTCTCAATCGGCCTTGAAGAATGGAAGATCCCAAGCTAACATAAACATAATTCAAGTTGAAGATCACAGTCAAAGAGAGGACCTTTTTATGGCCAGCAATGGTCCAAAAAGAAAGCAATGTAAATAGATCGTAACAGCAAAGAAGGTTCAGCCTGGGAAAAAAGTAGGCATCCATCAGCAATTCGGGCTTTTCAGTGTGTTACATAGAACTCTCTTCTCCTTCGGAGAGTTCGAGGACGTCCCAGCGACTCCTGGGCGCTCATATGACTTGATGATCTCAGATTAAGTATCAGAAATAGATACGAGCCCAAAATGTATTGGAAAGACTCCGAGTCTGAGGGAAATGCGACTGCTACGACACTCCTTGAGGCAGTTCTGATTTACAGAATCTCAGTGGGTGCTGACGACGTGGAAACTGCTTCAGCCTCAACAGCAGGTGTTCCAGCGCTGTTGCCCTTTGCTTCACTTAGTCCCCACTTTCTATCTACACAGAGGAATATCCTTCATGAGGAAAAAGCTGGACAATCCTACTGCACACATCGTTTCCAGGACTATCCAGATAATACAGATACTTTGAAAGAAAGCATGCTTCACTTGGCTCTTGAGCAGTTCTGGAAGATCTGAAATCTGATTTATAGGGTTGTTTTGTAGGGACCCTATCAGCGGAATGTTGGAGGATTCATCTTTCAAAAGCCCTGAACTTAAACTAGAGTATAAAAGAGATATTGAGATGTTGGGTGTTGTTGGCTTGACTTGTAGCTGCTTGCTCATGTCTTTTCCATCTTGTCCGCAAGGACCTCTGTCAACGAGTTGATCAAGAAGGAAAGAGAGTCATTAAAGGAGTTCAAGGAGGTTTTTGAACCAATTCCACATACAAGAGACTTACCCAAGGAGCTCATGGTGCAAATAATATGAAAGATGCCAGGAGAGAGATTGCAATGAGGACATATCAATGTCCTAGGAAGTTCAGGGAGTCATGGCAGACACTGATACAACAGCACCTTGATAGTGGGAAGATTAGGCCATCAAGTTCCGCATATGCCTCACCGGCATTTATTATTTCCAAAGCAGACCCAAACGTACTTCCCAGATGAGGAAACAACTATCAGGAGCTCGAAAGTCCCAAGTGATGAACTTTTCACCTATGCAACAAGTGCATTCAGAAGAAGAATGCACCCTCAATCTGACTTTGTACAATTATAATTGGTATATTGAAGCGATGTTGTCCAGGATCAGATCCTGAAAGCTACCGGATCATAGCACTCGAGAGCTGTGTTCTAAAGCTACTCATCCTTTTGATCCTAAAATGCTTCTCAGAATGGACAAAGTCTTGGAGTCTCATTCCTCAGTGGCAGAATGGTTTTATGCCAGGATGCAGAACCAGTAATAATGTGTTTGTCCTATGCTGCATGGATGAAATGGCCTGATCCCAGAGAAAGACTCTCTATGTGGCTCCAATTGACTTCACAAATTGCCTTTCCATCAATGGATCACTCCACACTGTAGATAAAACTGAACCGACTTGGAATGGGAGGCCCAATATTTGATTGGTTACACTGGCTTTACCTTCAAATACGATACTATGTTTGTCATGATGGGGAGAAAAGCACAGAGTTTGAGGCCCTAATTGGCCTTCTCACTGGTGACCCTACATCACCAGTACTTTGGAATATATTCATGGGTGACGTTGAGATGCCACCAGACATGGATGACTTCAAGTTTGGCATGATTGTCATTTCAATATTAATCATGGCCCAAGCGGATGACCTTCTTCTAGTGTTGCTCTCAGTCAGAGGTCTACAGGGAAAGCTCAACCATCTAGCACATTGGTGCTCTGTGAACTTTGTTGACATTAATCTCGTTAAGTCTGTCATAATTGTACTTGGCCGGCTCGTATTCCCACCGCCTCAGCTCTTACTTGCTGGGAGTCCTTTGTCTGTCAAATCGGAAGAAGTATATGTTGGAATTACCATCCAAACAGGCATATTGAACACTTATCAGAAGCATTATTCTGTGAAAGCCAGTGCAGCTCGTTACACCAGACACTGTATAATGGTCATCCAGGACAAAACTGGGACACTGCCTCCCAAGCAACTAAAAATTCTTTCCATGGCATGGGTCAACTGTTACCTTATCCAAGGATGTGAAATCTGCCCAGATGCGCAGGAAAACCTACAGAAGGAGCTCTGTGATGTTCAAGTCCATTTCCTATGCCGAATGCTCAATGTACATGACCGCTGCCAGAAAATGCCACTCTACACAGAAACTGGAATCATGCCCTTAAGGATCTGTCATCTTATCCTGACATTAAGATATCTGGTCACAATATGATCGTCCTGCATCTTTTGGCTGATTCAAAAAATCTGTCAGGTCGTTATTTGTGAAAAAAAAGTAGGCCAAAATCCAGGCATTGATTTACCTGTACGCCGGAAGATGGAGTATCCGAGTCCCACGGAATCTAACTTAGGAATCTCGAAAGGCTGTCGAGGCTCTGCAGCCGCTGGAAAATTGATATCAGACATCAGTACACTAGTCTTATTAGGTCTTCAGGCGCTTTCTGTCAAGTTGCCAAACCTCGAGTGAAATGGATTTCTGATCGATCTTCGGCTCGATCTTTTATGATTGGTGACAATCTCATTTATTCAGTGCGTCTGGCCAGGCAAGATGACCGAAGATGACCTCCAACTTGGAATTCTCTGTCCTTTGGCCTGTCACAAAGTCCAGAGTCGGGAAAATCTTTTTTCTCGGGTCCATCAGATGTGTCATTTCCTTTCTCCGAGTCATAGACGCCTAGGCTCCAAGGTAACAGTAGCCAATGAAAGCCACCAATCGACTCACCTCCGGCCGCACTCAGCTGGTACATCCTTAACATTCTTTTACTCTTGCCTGAATCACCACCCGGGATGCACAGTGAAGATTTCATTCAAGCAACTCCAAATAAATAACTACTGTACTGTAGGTACCACAACAAAAACACCAGAAACTAAAAAATGGAACTATAGATTAATTGGACCATGATGACTTGAAAATACAGGTAGTACGGGAAGAAGAAATAGAGAATGTGCAATATAAGGAAGAATCAATCATAGAACGGCTAAGTACCTAATAACAACTCAAGGAGCTGAAAATAATGGGAGAAAATGAATTGACGATGGCCAGTCTAGGTCGACTGATTTAATCCTTTTCGAGTTGGTTGGGACGAATGAATTCCGACGGGTCGTAGGTTGTGTTATGAGAGACCATGACATGGACAGCTTGATGTTTATTGCTGCCATCGAGCATTCCAGCTCGCGGTCGCGAGAACTGTTGCAGTGGAATAGTCGTTCCAGTCTCAATCTGGTTGTCTAGACAGGAATTCTTGGTGCTTCGAATAATGATCAGGTTGAATGAGATGCCAACAATGACAACGGTCTGAACAAAGATTTGTAAATTTGTGGCCTTAGAGTATTTAATGTGGACTCGTACCGCAGAGTCAGTGGTGGGATAATCTGCATTGCTTTTACATAATGCAGCAATGAAAGAGATGATCGCACAGACAGTGAGCAAGAGTCCGGACTCCATGAGGATTTGGATGACCTTTCTCAAGCCAATGTGGCGAGGTGAGTTGCCGCTGTTGGTCCCCAATTCAAGCTGTCGACTTTGCTTGTCAACAGACCATATCTTCCAAACAAGAAGTCCTTGAAAGGAATGAGCCTTTGTCTTATTTACTGCGACCCTGGCAGCTGCATACCGGTTGTCACAACATTTTGCATTATCATGATGCCCAAGGAGGCTTGGGCATATGAGCCAATCTGGCGCACATTGACAGGGACATTTTCCCGAAGCATTGCCTCAAGATGGACCATTGAAATTCCACAGAACAGAAAACCAACCAGCAAGGCCAAGGAAGGAATGATAACCTTCCAAGAGCGGTTGTAGACAATGAAGCATCGATAGATCTGTTCGATGGTCAAATAATTAAAATTATGTGGCGAGATCTGACAGACCAAGACTGCATCGCTGACCCCTGCTTGGATAACGGTATCGACCACCTGTTTTGAGGTAAATATAAGGGTCCAGGTTGTATGATGTTTATAGACATGCCTTTAACACGTTCACCCAGTCCGATACGTTGAGTAACTCTGCAGCCGCGCATCCTGGCCCAGAATACAGAACAAAGCTCTTGATGTTATGATAGAGTCCGAGCGAGACATCGAGGGTAGATATCATGAAAAAAACAGTGGACGCTGCAATCATGACCAGATTCAGCTCTGCAAGACACTTCATGCGGGAACCCGTGGTTAACAGGGTCATCCAGCAAGGAAAGCAGGTCGTGATGTATATGCCATAGAACAGGCATTCTAAAAACATTCCTATGAGCTGGGCTGTGGTAATTGGAAAGTCAACCATGGTTTGGGTGGCGAATCACTGGTCATTATTGGCAAGACTTGAGAGTCCTTATAAGCTAATTTTCAAGCACATTACCTAACATCAAAATCATATACTCAGATGAGATCTACCACATCCAAAACTGCCATCAAACCACCATCGCATTATCCATAAATGGTCTATTTTTGTTCAGCACTGCGTGAGAAGTGGATTTCCATATTAGTCTCCGACGGTCTAGTATCAAATCTTGATAAAAATCTTCATTGAAGTCACAATCTAAAAATTCCTGGAGGTCATTTTCGCCGCTGAACCCACGATGTCCAGAAGTTCTATAATGAGGGTGTCTCATCTTCTGGAGTCTTGATTGTTGCCACCACCTGCTTTGATTCATCATCACATTCCCAAATTCCACACCTCATCCAAGTGCCACTATGAAACAGGAGAGCTCAGCAACACTTGAAAAAGGCAGGGATGATCCTTCACTCAACAGAATCGGAGAGGCGGCCCACCATGTTGTGGACTCGGGACTCAAATTTGGCGCCGTAGATGTAGATCATGTCCAGCGTCAACTTGAAACAATGACATGTTCAAATGTATGTAGCTGATCTTGAGAATCTCTTTGAGTCAAACATACTTCTGGATTGTGGTATTTGGAAGCTCAATTTTGTAGGTTAAACATGCTGAATTCATACAGATTGCTAGAACCATTGGAACTGGCCTGTTTTTGGGCTCTGGCGGAGCACTTGTAACTGCCAGAGCTCTGCTAAGATATATGTTGGTTGGTTCAGTGGTACACAGGCAAGATCTTCATCCCCTGTGGTGCCAAAATATACAAGTAGAATGGATGGCCATTATTATGATGGCAGGTATGGGTCCTCAAGAAGGTTGGAGATCAAATATGGGATTATGGCTTCTTGTCAATGCAAAATTAGGCTGAATACCTACAAGGTATTACTTAGGTGAGAGCCAGGACCCGAATGAAGCAAGATGAGTGACACCAAAAACCTATGCTTTTAGTCTGTTCACAATCTGGGCTACAACTACTTTTTTCTGTCACTTGCTCATGGAGTCTCGATAGAGAGTTTAGAGACTAATCTGGACCCTCCTTTCACTTGCTCAGCGGCTTTGCTGCTGAGCAACTGGGACAGCGAAATGTCATGGTAAAATGTATGGTTAATCTGTAGAATTTCAGGTAGTCAGTCCAAGTCACTTCAAGTGAATCAGCACCAAAGTGAATGGATTGGGGTGGAATCCAGTAGAGTATCACAGTGCAAGTACTTAGTTTTATATACTACAAGAGACATAGAAACATGTAGATTTACTGATGAACTACATGTGTGGCACGTCGATTGAATGGATTCCATGAGTCAGTACCAATGACAGACAACAATGTTTACTGAGTCTAACTCAGATTTCAATATAATCAGGTGAACCTGCAATGGTAGCAGGCAATGAGAAAGTAAAAGACACAGTGATTTGAGGACAGCACAAGGAATATAATATTCTGAGCTGAACCAGTGATGAAACACAAACTCTCAGAAGGGATACTGATCATGTTGCAGCCCGAGAAATGGGTTGATGAACCCATGTATGATGTCAACCAACTGAAAACATTATACATTTTTTACTTGGTTGACATCATTGATCTCCTTGCAAAAGGATCACTAAAATTTGAATCAACAGCATTATCATCATGGAAGCAAGGTCCATCGCTCCGCTCTGGCCTCAGCTTAAAGCATAAACCTGAGACTCAAATCTGATTGTATCTTTCAGTCAAGATAACTACTTTGAAATGGATATCCAAAGCAACTTTGTTACTTTTCTATTTTCCAGGAAAAACAAGCATATTAAAGTGTCAACTGACCCAAATTTGCATTCAAGGCAATTAATTTGTGGAAATAGATAGGATACACTCTAAATTATATTTGGAAAAAGACTGACCTATCTGAAAATAATGGCAAACTGAGGATTCAAACACAGGACCGGGACAATGTGGGTTTCATGGTGATCTGGAATCCAGAAGACATTGTAAACATGGTACATATTTACTTACATATACGTCACGGATCACATCACCTGATGTTACCTTTTTCCTTCCTTTTACTTTATCTCTCTCGCTGGAATATACCTGGTTCATACTCTGTTGTCCGACTTGTCAGTGTTTTCTGGTTCTCACAAAGAACCAGTTTTCCACTTTTTTGAGTATTACGCCAGCAAAGCCAACGTAACGCCAAAACGAACGTAATTATTCAACGAACGAAAGATAGTGTAATTAAGTACAACGCCGTGAACGATTAACGAGTCTGAACCACGAACGAACGAAAAAGAGACAAGGCAAAAGAAACGAGCCGAGCGAGAGTGAATTGAGCACCCAAAGACCAAAAGACCCCAAAGCCGCGGTAACGACATCCCCAACGCCCCAAAGTCCCACAAAGAAGTCTGACCAATAGACGACGTGACCATTGAATCTTGCACCGAACAGCGACCAGCTCCCTGTCTCGCGACCAACGACAAAGAAACTCGAGCTGGAGACTCGAGAATTCGTCAGACTGTTAGCGGTCAGCCCGACCATCAACATAGAATTTCTTTTTGAAAATATTCTGGGAAACAACCCAGCCGAAATTCAGCTTTTCCTCACCATCGATTCCAACGTTATGAACCACCCCCGAACGAGAATTCAGATCATCCGAACGCTTGTCTTTGACGACGACCTTGTATATCTTGTGGATCCGGATAACCAGCTCTTAAACTGGATTCAACAATTTCAAAGGGCATACAGAGAACAAATCCGCGTCTTAGGAAGCGAAATTCGAAGGTATTCCGCATAAAGAGTGACATGAACGATAGAATTGACATTGAACTCACCCAGGGACGAGCAGTGACCCATCAGGGAGCCGGTTATCCCTCAGATTCCGAACCAGACGTCCACGATACGAGCTTGAACGCACACAGATCTTCCCCATTGAATTCCTTAACACCATCTCAAACCAACTCGCCGGTTTCGACGTCGCCGAAAAAGATTTGTCTGGATTCGTCATCAGATGAAGAATCAAAGATTCCTGGGACAGATAAAATGATGATGGCATACCATCACGACAAGAAATATGCGAACAAGCCTTGTGAAGTCTCCGATGGAATCATTTTACCAGCTCTTCTTCATGACTTCGACTGAAAGCAGGCAAATTATTGCGACCAGAAAGACATTGCAGTGGCAGACCGAGTCCGGAAGTCACTCTCGTGATTCATGGAGAACAAGGATGCAGACCACGAAATTGACAATCAGAGAGAAGAATTAGAGAAGTTGGAATGGAAGCCCTTCATCGCGCGAATGAAAGAGATGGTTTTGCAGGACGGTTGGGAGAAGTCCACCTTGACGCAGCTGATGAACACGAAGATGAAGAAGGGACAAACATTCAGGCTATACTCGACGGAGATGGTATTCGTTAACCGTCTTTTGGAAGGCACTCCGCAGCACCAGGATGACAGCCAGCTCCGGACGATCGTCACCGCTGGAGTACCTGACGTCCTCCGTCCTCACGCTTTCGAGATTGTCGCCATGAATTATGGGGTTTGGAGCTCTACGCTCGTCGCGAAGATTAAAAAGAATGACGAGCTCGGTGAGCTTCTAGCCGCATCAAATGCGCATGTGGCGGCAGTTGTCGTACCAGTTTCCAACTCAAACCAGATTCCATTGCAGCCTCCGTTCCAATATCATTCCAACAATTCCCATAACTTCCAGAATGAATACCAGCAGAACAGATACCAGCTGAATTCCTCGAATGACTCTCGCTATCATCCAAATGTGTCTAACGATGCATGATACCCTGATAACCAACGCTACCATGATTCTCGATACCCAGATCACCGATACGACTCACGTAGAAGCCAGAATAATCATGTGGCCGCACATACGAGAGATATGGCAAACATGAATACAGCATTGAAACGATACCCGCCGAAATTGATGCAATCGGAAATCTTTTGGCTCGACTTGTACAACGGTTGTCGCGGTTGTCGACACTTCGACATTCCTATGGGTCATCAGGCCATTAACTGCGACACTCCAGATCACCTGAAGGCATCCGGCGATAATTACCAGCCGATTACAGAGCAAACGGCCTTGAATCAGGGTCGCGTCTATGTCCCGAATCATGGCCCGCCTAACGAAAGGTCTCCATTGCAACGCTCTCCGAGTGCTCCTCCGAACAAGTGGCCGAGGCCAACCGCGTCAATTGTGCAGCAGCAACAGGTCCCGCAGCAGGTTCAGTTGGATGGTCAAGGTCAGGCGATGGCGGCGCTGAATCGTCGAGTCTCAGGACCAAGAAGGGTTTCGTCAGAAGGAGGCCAAGGACGACGAGCAGCCTGGATCGACAGCGATGATGATGAATGGCATCCGAATGTTTCAATGCCTTCCGCAGTTTTGCACAAGGAGTTCGACGAGGAAGACGATAGCGAAGAAGACGAGTTGATGTCCGACGCATTGGAAAGTGAGGTAAGCCCGATTCATGCACCGCATTTGAGATGGAGGTGCCTGTTAGTGGGCCCGAAGTCGAAAGTGCCGGTGGTGGTACGAGCTTTGATTGACGATGGATCCTTTTTAGTCCTGATCCGACCAGAGCTCGTGGATGAATTGGGATTAGAAAGAAAGAAACTTGATCAGCCTGAACACGTATCGGTAGCTTTTGATGGGGGTGAAAGTACTAGAATTTTGACAGACTACGTAGAGATGAATCCTACGAATATTGGCACAATATGGATTTCGAGGACTGTGAGAGCAGTGGTGGCACCTGATTTGTGTGTGCCGCTGATCTTGGGGCTACCGTTTCTAATTCACAACCACATTGTTATCGACTACGAAGCATGTACAATGGTGGACAAGAAGTGTAACGTCAATCTGTTTGAAAAGGCGGTAGAGAGGCAAGAGTCTCTGGGACCGTTTGAGAAGAGGAAACAGCTGGAGGCTTTAGAGAAAAGAATTGATAGAGATGTAAGAAAAGCAAAGAAATTGTTGTTGTCAGAAATGAAGGGGATTTTGGCTGTCCGGAAAAGATCATTACGGGGCGAGGAGGTTCAGGAAGTGAATCCGATTGCTGCAATAAGGGAAAGGGTGGAGGTATTGGCGATACATGACGAATTGATCAAGAAGGAGGAAGCTTTGATGAAAGAATTTGAGGATGTTTTCGTACCGATTCTGCATACCAGAGATTTACCAAAGGATGTGAAAGCAAAGATTACCTTAAAGGATGCCTCAAAAACGATCGCGATGCGAACTTATCAGTGCCCAAGGAAGTTTAGAGAGTCGTGGTGTACCTTGATCCAACAACACTTGGACAGTGGGAAGATAAGGCCATCGGCTTCAGCGTACGCATCACCAGCGTTCATTATACCAAAGGCAGACCCGAAAGTGTTACCCAGGTGGGTAAATGACTACAGAGAATTGAACAGGAATACGGTCAGCGATCAACACTCATTGCCTAGGATAGATGATATTTTGGTGGATGCTGGTAAAGGTGTTGTGTTTGGAAAAATGGATATGACGAATAGCTTTTTTCAGACTCACATGGATCCAGAGTCGATTGCATTGACAGCAGTGTCAACACCTTTTGGGCTGTATGAGTGGTGTGTAATGCCAATGGGTTTGAAAAACTCGCCTGCAGTGCACCAGAGGAGAGTGACGTGTGCACTGAGAGAGCACATTGGGACAATATGTCATGTATATCTGGATGATATCATCATATGGTCGAAGACAGTGGAGGAGCATGAAGGGAATGTCCATAAGATTTTGGAGAGTTTGAGAAAGGCACAGTTATATGTAAATCCAAAGAAGACGGAGTTGTTCAAGTTTGAGCTCAGGTTCTTGGGACATGTAATATCGAGTCGGGGTATTGAGGCGGATGGTTCAAAGGTTGAGAAAATAGTGAATTGGCCGAGACCTAAGTGTACAAAGGATGTTCAAGCCTTTTTGGGTGTAGTGAGGTATATTGCGTCGTATTTGCCGCAGTTGGCGGAACATACGAGAGTACTGAATGAATTGACGACAAAAGAGAGTGAAAAGGACTGGCCAGTGTGGACAGACAGATATCAGGCGGCATTTGATGGTGTCAAGAATGTGGTCGTGGGAAGGGAGTGTTTGACAACGATTAATCATGAGGACCCGGGGGACAATCGAATTTGGTTGACGACCGACGCGTCGGACTGGTGCTCGGGCACAATACTGTCATGGGGGCCGAGTTGGGAGACTGCAAGACCAGTGGCGTTCAACTCAATGACGTTCAAGAAGGCAGAATTGAATTACCCTGTGCATGAAAAAGAATTGTTGGCGATTATAAGAGCAATGAAAAGGTGGAGGGCAGATTTGTTGGGGTCACATTTCACGATCTTCATGGACCATCGCACCCTGGAGAATTTTGACGTACAGAAGGATTTGTCACGAAGGCAAGCACGATGGATGGAGTTGATGTCTCAGTTTGATTATACAATTGAATATGTGAAGGGAGAAGATAATTGTGTGGCAGATGCTCTGTCTAGAATGCCGGGGGCTCGAGAGGAGGCCTTGCAAGATGAAGGGAAAGAGTGGAATGAGGAGGATAACGAGTTTGACCGGATTGCCTTCATTAGATCGAAATGTGAGGCATGGAAGGGGGTCCAGATTTTGAAAGAGGTGGGAGTGGAGGATGTCCTGAGAGTCAATGCAGTGGTATCGCTCAAGACAGATGAGAAGTTGTTGTCGAGAATCAAGAGGGGGTATGATCAAGATCCTTGGTGTGCAAAGTTCAAGGCAGCTGCGACCGGTATGGTGGGACTGAAAATGGAAAATGGATTATGGTACCTCGGGTCAAGGCTCATTATACCAAGGGTGGAGCAGATTAGAGAGACACTTTTTCAGATGGCACACGATTGCTTGGGACATTTTGGATTTGATAAGTCTTATGCCTCATTGAGATATGAATACTATTGGCCAAACATGCGAACAGATTTGGAAAATAGCTATGTGAAGTCTTGCCTGGATTGCCAGAGGAATAAGAGCTCGACGAAGAGGCCGGCGGGACCGCTGCATCCACTACCAGTGCCAGATGGGAGGTTTCAGTCAGTGGCGGTGGATTTCGTGGGAGCATTACCAATGGATGAGGGTTTTGATTATATCGTTACCTTGACAGACCGGATGGGAGCTGATGTACAGATTGTACCAACAAAGACGTCGATTACGGCAGAGGAGTTTGCCTTGTTGTTTTTCCAACATTGGTATTGCGAGAATGGACTGCCATTGGAGTTGGTTACAGATCAGGACAAGCTGTTTGTATCAGCGTTTTGGAAAGCCTTGCATAAGCTGACAGGAGTGAAGCTCAAGATGAGTTCAGCGTACCATCCAGAGACAGATGGGGCTTCAGAGAGAACGAATAAGACAGTAGTGCAATGTGTGAGATACCACGTGGAGAGAAATCAGAAGGGATGGGTTAAATCTTTGCCAAAAGTTCGTTTTGACATGATGAACATGATTAATAGTTCGACCAGTTTCTCAGGTTTCCAATTAAAATCGGGACACTCGCCAAAGATTATGCTGCCGCTGGTACCGGCGAAGGTGGCAGAAGATGATGCTGCACAGAGAGCACAATCGGTGATTGCAAAGCTACAGTTAGATTTGCTGGAAGCGCACGATAATCTTTTGGGGGCAAAGATTGTTCAAGCAATGCAAGCGAACAAGAGCAGGGGACCGGAGATTGTTTACAAAGAGGGGGATCATGTGAGATTGAGTACGCTTAATCGTAGGCATGAGTTCAAAAAGACGGGCAAAAAAAGGGCAGCAAAGTTTTTCCCAAGATATGATGGGCCCTATAAAGTGATTTCGGTGCACCTGGAGACGTCGACGTATACGCTCGAGTTGCCGGCGCATTCTAACATCTTCCCGACGTTTCATGCTTCGGAGTTATTACCGTTCAAAGAGAATGATGATCAGTTGTTCCCTGGCAGGAAAAGAGAATGTTTGGGGCCAGTGATAATGGATGATGGGTCACATGAGTACGTGATTGAGAGAATCTTGGATTCTAAGAGGTATGGAAGGGGTCACAGATTCCTGGTGGCTTGGAAAGGTTGGGGTCCAGAGCATGATTTATGGCTGCCTGGGTCAGAGGTTCGTGATACGGCTGCATTGGAGGAGTGGTTGAAGGAGCATCCTGAGGATGAGTAGTCTTCAATTTCTTTTTCAGGCAGCCGGTAGCTTTTTCCCACTGGGTTTTGATGCACCCGTGCTTGCTTTTATTTTTTTAACATACTTACTTATTTTTCATTTTCTAACCTGGCGATTTTGGTTGTATGGGCAATTTTACATTGGGGGGAGGGGTGTAAACATGGTACATATTTACTTACATATACGTCACGGATCACATCACCTGACGTTACCTTTTTCCTTCCTTTTACTTTATCTCTCTCGCTGGAATATACCTGGTTCATACTCTGTTGTCCGACTTGTCAGTGTTTTCTGGTTCTCACAAAGAACCAGTTTTCCAGACATTTGAGATTTTGGCCCGGTAGGCCTAGTGAAATTCCGGACAAAATTGAGTGTCAAATGGGCAAGCCTTGATGCAAATCCGGAATTTGTAGATTCTGTAAGATTTCCATGGAGTCCCCTGAACATGCGCTGCTGGAATGTAAGCAAAATAACTTGGTTATTGTGCTCCGGATGTTGTTCTTCCTGGATCTCTTGAAGATTTGCCTAGACTCTATGCTGCTCGTCCTAAATGAGCAGTGTGAAGTTTCTGAAAGCTCTTGTTGCAGAACGGAATGTTGTTGCACACCTCACGAAGTTCACCCATGAGGTCCTAGAGGTTTTCTATTTTTTCCCATTAGTTATCCTGTTGTAGCTGAGCATTTCCAGAATCAGGGTTTCATAACAGTATCTGTCGAGTTATCGGGCATAGGGACCGACTTGGATGGTCCCACGATCCATTTGCATCCATTTGTGGATGTTAGTCAGCACCGATCATCCATGGATTTTTTGATAGAATGCATCGTGGCCAGCAATCCAGCCACTGGTTCAATGTTTATTGTGCGTAAAATGTGTTTAAAATAATAGTATTCAGCCTTGAGCATGCTTGAGGAAACCTCTAGCTTAAAATTTAGATATTTAGTGATTTCATGGATGCCATCATCCATCCAGTCTACGGCCATCCATCTGCCGATATCCGTGGATCATGCCATCCAAGTCGGTCCCTAAGATTTGGGCACAGCAGGGGCGTCGGTAGGCGCTGTGCTCGTTTGTTCGCTTCCGATGGGGGTCTAAGTTGTAATTGTGCTGGAACAATGATGGGGGACCTTAGATGTCTGCACTTGCCCCATCGGGAGAATTTCAGAAATCCGGTGTTTCTACTAGGGACAATACCGTGTAATCTATCTCCTTCGGTTTGTTAATAAGGGCCGGAAGTGATGTGAGATCATCGATCATTTCTCACTATTTCAGATCATATTCAGAAATCATCAATCAATATCAATCAATCAATCAATCATCAATCAATACATATAAAACACCTCAGTCACCTGATGCTGATTAATTAGATGACAAATTATTTTACTGACATAATCAAGTTAAGCGCCGAAGGCGCAGACGCCGCCCGAAGCCGCCCGCAGGGCAGCAGCACAAGGTAAAGGCAGAAAACAAGCTGTGGTTCCTCCCGGAGGAACCTAAAGCTTGTCAGATGTACAAATCACAAAAATCACGCTCCTGCTAGTTCCACCACAAATCCCACAGCAAGTTTCGAGAATTCGAGCATGTGTTCAAAGCTAAACTCTGGCGAAATATCGAGACGACTGTTGGTGGCACGAATAAAAGAGAATCGGCAATCAGCACAATCAGAAAATAAAAAGACGCGCACTCGTCAGTGGAATGGATATGTTTATTTGTATTTTCGAAGGCGCTCTCTGATTGCTCGTCAGCAAAAGAGATTTCAGCGAACAGAGTGATCGAGAAGAGAAACCCACCAATAGTGAAACTACTTGCATATCCAGCCCTGGTCCACGATGCGCTGGGGATCGTGTCAACGAGCGAAATTAGGAATGAAGAGAGAGAAGGATCAGTGAAACGATGAGATAACAAGAAAGGGAGCGCCACGATAGATAAACAACTCACTGATCACTGCATCCATATCCACACTTGGTCTCGACATAAGGGATATCAAGATAAGCGTCGACGAGAAGTTTGTTGAATGCGCTGAGGCTATCGAACAAATAATGTCGGCGGAATCATGTCGAGCAATATAAAGACATACATACTCTGGATCAACAAAATCCGTGACAATGCCCACACACTCCTCGGTACCATTCTGCCACGAAGATCAGGGACTTGAGGAGCACAGAGACAGGAAAGATTGTGACCTTGACCCAGGCAGTCATATCGAACTGGCTCATTGCCAGGATATTGATGCCTTCGGCAGAATATGACTTGGCCACAGCTTGTGACCCGAGCAGGCCGCCTTCCTAGAAGTAGAGTTCAGCCGAGATGTTACCAGATGGAGAGAGAGAGAGAGCAATAAAGAAACGATATCACACAGAGATGGGAACAGAATTGAGATACAACCGGGAACATACCTCAGCAGCATACCAATGAAACTCGACAGTGCGTACAGGTGCGAAATCGGCTTCGAGAAGCGCGCGATAAGCTTCAAAGATAGTAACAGATCCCGAACCATCGTCTGGAGAACAAGGTGAGCCAACAAAAACGACAAGGACGAAGAGCAGCCCACCATCAGCACCCGGTGCAGGCAAAAACGGACCGCCAAGGTTGGCACTATCTTGGTGAGCACCAACGACAACGACCCTATCATCTGTCTCCGACGAGCCCTGGATCCGGAGAATCTAGAGAGCGCCGATCAGCCTGGGGTTGAATCTACCAGCAAAAATCAAGGACACATACAATAGAATTCTGACCCCAAGCATGCGGAAACTCGGTGTGGGTGATGCGCTTCTTCAAGGACTGCGACGCGAATTCTGTCGTAACTTGGTCGATTCGGGATAGAAGCTATTGTTGGCTTTGTCTGCCGGTCTGAGAGGCATTCATTATGATTCAAAGAAGATGGGTTCATGTACATCACTGCGGTAATCTGAAAACTGCGTCAGCTAGGTATAGGAAGAAAAGAAAAGAAAAGTGCACGTCTAGACCTGAAACTCGTGAATTTCTCAAGGTTTTCCTTCAAGCCTTGGGTCTTGAGCGTCTTGAGAATGGGATACACCTTTTCGGTCGCGTTGACTGTGCTTGGGAATGACGCTGAAGCCCGGAATTGGGCATACGAATCCAGGTCTCTGGTATCTGTAATATCGAAGAAATTTATGCCTTGGGCTTTCGCTTTGATCTGGAGTGGTCAGAAACACAAAACGATGTACAATTAACAATCGGACGCACCTTGTCCCATTCGGTCATCCAAACAGGTTCCTGGGCCTCCATTTGCACCAGGCGCTGTTCATTGAGATCAAGGTTGAAGCCAGGATACTGTCGCAGTGTATCCAGAGGAACCTGGTGTTCCAACAGTGGGGTCGCAATCGCAAGACCAAAAGCCGAAAGGGAGAAAAAGGACGACTTCATAGTGGCGGTAGGCAAGCGCCGTATCTTATCGTGACCACCGGCGGGAAGGTTGGGCGGAAGGAAAGAGAAGAATTGTCAGTTTCTGAGCGGTAAACCCACGATCATCTGCGAGTCGTCATGCGGCACTGGACTGAAAGTGAAAATCCATCCCACCTCTCCACCAGGGTGCAAGACCAAACCTGCATATTTCAAGTCAGTCAAAGGACTCCAATGAATTCTCGCGGCCAGGTCTGTTGGGATTCAGTGTATTGTGATAAACCCGTAAGTCTGACTGTTTATTAGCCAAGATGCCGAAAGCGCAGCCGGCATCAGCGTCCAATTGAGCACCAAGGAAGGAAAGATCATCCTACGCTTCATTTTCCGTTTCGTCGACAACCATAGCCGTTTTTCCTGAATTTTCTAGCTCGCATACATTCCTCAACTCGCAGCAATTTTGTCACCCACCCACCACTCCCTTTGTTCCTTTGGCTCAATTTGTATCAATCGAGTTACTTGATCAGGTTATCGGATTTATGTACAGACTGGCTACTAACCAGAGCCTTGGCAGCAAATCAGTTAGTTTATAGATTTCGCGTGGAGGGACCGAATCGCTAAGAGATTCCCACCCACCCGAGCGGCGAATCTTTTTTTCATAGCTAGGTCCAAGCTAGGTCAACCCATCCAATCGGCTTGAAAACTTGAGGCATGTGACCTCTTTCGTCAATGACCACCACGAAGGAATGCTTTGCGCACTGGGTTTGGGACTGACTGGCGTGAATGATATGTCGTATGCTCCTCTCTCTTCCCATGAACTATAACATTGACCTGTACTGACCATAAACCATAGACCATAGGACTCCTCCTCTCAACCAACACCTCTCTCCTCAGCTGCCTTCTCCTCCGCCATACGACTTCTGGATCCGAAATGCCAAACCTACCCACTAAAACCTCGTTCCACGTCGTTTTCCAGGACGCCATTTCATGTTCCCAGCACGGACGATTTAGATAGGGCACGGTGGCCAAGTCTGGCCTCGTTCATACGCGCTATGCCATAGACGTCTGTCTAGAGCCTTGAAAAATCTGCCCTCTATCTCTTTTGTAGATGCTTCTGGCTGGGTCCTGCCTTGGGCATCGGGATCGTTCGTTCATTTCTTAGTTTCCAGATCAGGTGCGCTGCTTCGGATATCAATATTCTGAATTCCAGGTCTCCTTCTTCCTCGTCGGGATTGTAGGTCGGCCAGGGTTGGTGCCGAAGTTGGGTTTCCTCCACTTGGTGCCTCTCTTCTTGAGCCATGTTTGTTTCGCGAGGACCCAGACTTCTTGTTGGCCGGCGCACTTACACCTGGTCAGTATATGTTCCATGTCCTCCAGGACAAAGCAGGACTGACATATTCCTCTCTCTCTGACCTCAGGGTCTTTCATTCGTGTCCAGTACTCGCCGATTTTATACGTGTTGTGCATAGCCATCCAATGGAAATATCTTGTTTGCCTCGTTAGGTCTTGATGTCTGGTGGCCCTCCGGATTTTCTGGTCTGATGGTAGGCTTCAGCGGCGTAGCGAGTGGTCTCTAGATTCCGGATCGTTTCTCGTCTTTCTATTTTCTTCCGGAAGGTTTTCGTGGTTCTATTCAGCTTCTTGGTTCTGATCGCTTTGTAGGCTAGAGCCTGGGTTATGGTGGATAACTTTGCACCGGTGAGTCTTAGTCTGGCATCTGTTTCCGAGCGTCGAATCTCTTCAGCGTGCCGATTCGAGCTTCAAAGCTCGAACCCCCCCAACCTTCAGGTCCCTCGGACGAGATCTTGCCCTGACGACTGTCGAAATTGGACTTGCGAAGACACTGGACCTTCTCGTGCTATATATATGATCTACTGCAGACCTGATCCGTCACTATGTCGTCTTTGGTACGACAGAGTTTCTCCATTAGTTCTTGTCTATACTATCATGTATGTATATAAGCTATCCAACAAAGGACTTGATCTTTGTATTAGTCTCGAATACGTCCCTTGTCCTCGCCTACATTCGCTCTTGCGATAAGCTAAGCTTGGTCTCAGTCGTTAACACGACCTCGATCGTTTCCAACAAGGTCTTGTTCTGGACGCATCAAAATCCTAAGGCAAACACGGCACTGGTAACTTGGGATAAAATTGTTCAGCTTGCAATTGGTAACCGTATCAGGGCTTGACAAGAAGCAGATGTTTATTCAGTGCGCTAAGCGCTATCTGATGTCCTGCTAGCCAAAAAGCGTTTCACTTTGGTACTTAAGTAGCCACGTCCGTCGCTGCTGACATTTGCAGCTGTACATGTCACTGTGTATCTGTCTCGGGAAGACTTTCCCCAGTAGCCACCTGGGTATCCCCAGAGGTCCCAACCAAATGTTCCAAGTTCAACTTCAAGCTGAGACAGGCTTGATCCTCCTTGTCGAAGGTATTGGAACATCTCCTGAACAGCAGGTTCCCCGATATCTGGATCCAGGATTTCAATATCGGAAGGTCCGATTTCTAGGTGTAGTTTGAGACGGGACAAATCGGAAAATTGAGCCAATATGTTCAGGGTCTCGCAATCCTAGATGAGCGTCAGTTCATTCATAAGCAAAGTTAACGAGATGACGGACCCAATCCTGGTTTACACGTATCCCATCAAGAGTTAAGCTCTTGAGGCGCTGGCATGATTTATTCAGCTCCAAAAGTTCATCCTTGAACCATACGAGACTGGGGCACTCCTGATTGTCACAAGGCGAAATATAGGAAAACCGACGAAGGTTTTTTCCATGGGCTGTGACGCTGGACAAAGAAAACTGATTCTCGTGATCAAAGTTGTAGAGCCCGAGCTCTTCAAGCCCGTCGATGGCCAAGACAAAGTCGCTAACAAGACCTTGACTGCCTACGATTATTCCACACTCAAATGACTTGAGATTTGGAAGTAGGCCACAGAAATGGCTGAGGAAAGTCCTGGGGCATTCCCGACCGAAGCTCAATCGCCAGAGCCGACTCCAGTCCATAACTTGACTCAACATCTCGCAATGGCCGACAGGGAATGTATAACCGACCAATTTCAATTCTTCCAGTGGCGGGAATCGGTCTGTCTCGTCCAAAATGAAGTGAGACGGAGCTCCTGGATGCAAGTAGATGACGCAGCTGCGACTTGGTGAGCCAGAACCGCGAGTTTTGAGGATGAAACACTCACCCACCTTGACGGATGGAGACCTCGAGCTGACGCAAATTAACACAGCTTGTAACTAATTTCTTGAGCACTTAAATGACATTAGTCTTTCGCTCGAGTTGTGATGAGAAAACATACAGGGTATCCCATTTGGATCTGGACCATTCGCTCTCCTAGCTCCAGGTATGGTCGCAGACAGCGATGCCAATGATGTTGAACCTATCAGAGAACTGACGTTGCAGTCAAGCATGTCTGCATTGGCTCGAGCCGGATGCGCTTGTACAATAGGATAGCCAGATTGGATATGAAGCTTTGCCCAGGGCCATTCTTTCCGGAAAGCGACCACGAAAGAATCAGGGAGTATGGAATCCCAACCCGCCGCTGTATAGCTGAACATTTTCGTCAAAAGGCAGAATAATGCAAGGTACTGATTTGAGACTGACATGAAGCTTTTGAGGTTCTGAATTCGACGAAGGATATTGAGGACCCAGTCGGAATCAATTCGAGAGCCGAATCTGACCTCTTGGACGTAGTTGCACAGCTTGTCGTCTTTGTCCAAGAGGCGAGCTGCAAAATCGGCTTTTGGCTCGATTGGCTCATTATTGGGCTTGAGCTCGATTGATCGGTATATTAAAGGCGTCGAGAGATCATTTTGTCGGTGAGAGACGCGGGCTAAAGACAAAAGAGATCTCGGGTCGTCATTATACAGCTGCACACGGGTAAGATAAAGGCTGAACGGGGTCAAGACTAGTTTCGAACTCACTTGAGTGTGGATCTCTCGCAGAATATCGTCGTTGATTTCTTCCAGCAACATGGGGCGATTCGAGTTGGGTTCGAGTCATCTGAGAAAGCTATGCCAGCGGTCAATCGCGGTTGTCGAGTTGTCGTCAATTGCAGTTACTAGGGAAGATGCAGCCTGATGCAGCTTGGTCAGCATGCTAATGTGAGAGATAGAAGCGAGCACAGCCACTACCAGGATCTTTTGGCATGCCTACCTGGTTCCGAATTTGAGCCGTACTGGCCAGATTGACGTGTCTACTTATGTATACTGCCATGACCTAAAACTTCTTCAAACTCCTCGTTTGCTGTCTCCTCTGTTTCACAAATCACAAACGACTGTCAATGGAACAAAGGCAAATTCTTGTCATTCTTTGACCCCATCAAGCTTCAAGCCAACATCATAGCGGTCTTTCTGTAGGATGAAATTGTTCAGCGTGGTCACTATTTTGCAGAAAAATTGTTTATTCAGTGTGCTAAGCGCTATCCGACATCCTGCTGGCCAAAAAGCGCTTTACTTGACGAACAGTACGAGTCACAATCCATTGCTGCTGACATTTGAAGCCGTACATGTCACTGTGTATCTCTCTCGGAAAGACTGTGAACGGTAGCGAGCGCCGCGTCCCCCGAGATTCCGAGTAAATTTTCCAAATTCGACTTCAAGCTGAGCCAGGTTTGAGCCTCTTTGTCGAAGGTAGTGGAACATCCTCTGGACAGCAGGTTGCCCGATTTTTGCATCAAGGAATTCGATATCGCAAGGTCCGATTTCAATGTGTAGTTTGAGGCGGGACAAGGCCGGAAATTGAGCCAGTATGTGCAGAGTTTCTTGGTCCTGGCCGAACGTCAGCCCCTTTCGAGCAAAGTCAACAAGATAACGAACCCGATCCCGGTTTTCACGTATCCCATCGAGAGTCAAGTTTTCCAATTTCTGACATGAGCCTTTCAGCTCTGAAAGCTGATCCTTGGACCATGCAAGACTGAGATGCTCCCGGTTTCTAGAAGGCGAAATACAGAAAAGTCGGCGAAGGGTCTTTCCATGGGCGATGATGCTGGACAAAGGAAAGTCCGAGTTCGGGTAATCAAAGTTGTAGAGCTTAAGCTCTTCAAGCTCGTCAATGACTAGCACAAAGTCGCTGACAAGATCTTGATTGCCCTGGGTTATTCCACACCCAAACGACTTGAGGTTTGGAAGTAAGCCGCAGAACTGGATGAGGAAGCGCTCGGGGCATTCCTGACCAAAGTTCAATCTCCAGAGACGATTCCAGTCCATAACCCGACTCAACACCTCGCAATGAGCGAGACTAGGAAACCTGTACCCGACCAATTTCAATTCTTCCAGCGGTGGAAACCAGTCTGTGTCGTCCAAATCAAAGTGAGAGGGAGCCCCGCTGCGAGCTTGTTGATCCCAGAATCCCAACCGTTTGAATAGAAACACTCACCCAAAGCCACCCCATTGGCAGACGGTAACCTCGAGCTGGCGCAAATTCATGCAGCTTGAGAGTAATTCCTTTAGCACTAAATAGCATCAGTTTCTGCTGGAGCTGAAATGAGGAAACGTACATAGTAGCCCTTGACTATTCGCTCTATTATCTCCAGGTGATATGGTCCCATAGAGCGACGTCAATGTCGAGGAACCTATCAGAGGACTGACGATAGAACCAAACTGGCTTCGAGAGAAATACTGTGGTACAATGGGATAGCCAGATTGGGGACGAATGTGAAGCTTTGCTTGAGGCCACTCTTTCTCAAAAGCCGCCATGAAAGAATAAGAGAGTATGCACCTCGCTGTATATCTGCAGGCTTCTCGTCAAAAGACAGAAATTTCGATAATTGGGAACTGACACGAAGCTCGTGAGGTTCTGAACTTGACGAAGGATATTCAGGACCCAGCCAAGATCCATTTGAAAGCTGAATTTGATTTCCCGGACGTAGTTGCGCAGCTTGTCTTCCTTGTCCAAGAGGCGAGCTGCAAAATCGGTCTGTTGTGCGACAGGCTCATTCTTGGGCTTGAGCTCAATTGACCAGTATATTAAAGGCGTCGAGAGAGCGTTTTGTCGGGAAGAAACGCGAGCTAGAGACAAAAGAGTTCTCGGGTCGTCATGATACAGCTTTAAATGGATAAGTTGAACATCGAGTTGGACCGGGTCAAGGCTATTTGGAACTCACCCGGGTGTGGATCTCTAGGAGAATATCATCGTTCAATTCTTCCAGTAACATGATGGTCAGATTCGAGTTGGATTCGAGTCATTTGAGAAGGCTGCGCTCGCGGCTGTCGTCAATTCTCAAAGTGGTAGAAACAAGGCGCAGCGTGACAGACTGTGACAGCGCGATCATTCAGTTGCCACTGACTATAAGTACAACAGGAAGAAATCGAGTGCCAAGGTGGCTTGAGATTCGTGTTCAAATAGATATGATTATCAAGCAAGTATTGTAGAAATGTAGAAACAACAAACGATCGACGACTAATCAAATGGAGGCCCGAAGTGAAGCCAGTCGTTAAAGTTCAAATATGGGATCGTCTCGCCTGTGTTGGTCCACGTCTTTATCGGCGTCCACCACTCATTCTTGACTTGGTCGACAGAGCTGGAATTATGTTAGCCAGAGTAAGCAGTGCAATATGGACTTACTCGGGCCAAGATTTGCTGTTGACGCTGCTCAATGTGCCATAGAACCAGTCGATGTAGTTTTGCTCGGACATGCTGCAGCCATTTGGAGCCCAGGCGCAGTCACCGACGATATCTGCATAGATATTATAGCTCAAAGATGGAGTGTCGGCGCGCTTGTATGCAACTTTGCTGCCAGCGGTGCAGTTTGCGCTAACCAAATGGACAATCCAGGGCTACAAACTTCTTTTCAGCATTGAAATAAAATTACAGTATGGTTTAACGAGCTTACGGTTCCACAAGTAGCACCAGCGACGCAAGTGGGCTCACTCCAGATATTGGGAGTGCCAGACTGCATCTTGGTGATACAGTCAGACTCCAGGAGAAGACAGGCTGCGCTGAAAGGGCCACCATTGTTGGAGCCACTGGATCAATCTGGTCAGGGAAATTGGGAGAAAGAGCCATAGGAGTCATACACTTACTAGGTTCCCAAGAATTTTCCTTTGATGCATTGGCTCTGATCGGGAGTGTCCCGAGTTTGAAAATCAACCACGGCCGCAGATGCGACAGAGGCAAGGAGGACGAGTGCAGAGAACTTGAACATGAGTTGGTTGAGCGAATGTGGCAAGTGAGAAACACTTGGGATTCATCGATTCGAGCTGACGGCTTTTATAGATATTTGGAATGTCAAGGTGCTGCTAGGTAAAAGCCCCATCAGCGGCGAGAAAATCACGTCGTGGCATCAGCACGGCCAGGGATGCACGTCGTGGTAACAGCTGAGGAAGGAAGGAAGGAAGTTACTAGAAGTTGCGCCTAAGAAAACCTGAGGTCCGCCAGATAATCTTAGTGTTGCCACGGCTCGGCTCGGTTTGGCTAGCTTCGGCTAAAGTCGCCGAGCCGTGGGCTCATGAGCAACACTACACAAAAGGTCAACACCCTCGAAGGAAGACCTTCATATGAGGTGTCCAAAGCCGCAAGTTTTATAGATAATGGTTGTGAATCAAGCTCAGAAAATTCAACGGCTCGAAGCGGCTAGCCGGCATAAGCCGAGCCGTGGCAACACTAGCCAGATTTAGAACCTTTTAGTCTCCATTGGCATTCGGGACTGGACAAATCCTGGAACACACCATCTCAGCATCGGTTTCTCGCAAAACGGGTTTCACGGTGAAACTCGAGATGAAGGATACAGCTGAACACTGTGCAAGAACAGGGAACGGAAAACCGCGCCGGTTACGGAGTACGATAAAGAAGTTTATGGTCCGTTGATTATTGCGGTACCGAGTATCTACAGGATTCGGGTCGTCTGCATTGCTGTCAGTCAAACAACAGAATATTGTGGAGGTAGACTGTACAATTTTTAATACATGAATCCCAGTGTCCTTGTGGTTTCATTTTTTCAATCTGTGAAAGGATGAATCCATTCCGGGGTTAAGCAAGGTCAGAACCGACGAAGGCGGTCTTTCAGCCTAACCTACATAACCGCGGCCGCCCCCGGGCCGGGGGTTTCCTCTTCCCAACCAACTTTGCTCTTGCAGTACCGACTCTTACTTACTAACCCAGTAGCAGCTGAGGGTTGCTGAGTGAGCGAGCGGCAGGCAGAAATATCATAAAAGGCCCTCAATATGTCGAATATCTCAACAAACAGTTTTTCATTCCCATCATGTCCACTCCAGCACTCTTCCGGCCTAAACAAGTCGGCCTGATGTAGGGTTCTCATCTGCGTTCAGACTCCTTCCCATTCGCTCCGCAGTGATTTTGGGTGATGACAAAATATGATGACGTGAAGAGGGAGGATATCACTGCGGAGCGACTGGCATAAATTGCGTGGGAAATTTGTACATATTTGCCTCGGCTAATACGTTCGAGGGTGCCTCGAGTCTTTACAGCGCTGTAAAGCCTTCCATAGCTTATCTGCAACCACCATGAGCAAATTCAATGTTGTGTACCACTTTCTTCCACAATGCGGCAAATCGCGAGTCTTCGAGAAGAAGCTCGGGACTGACAATGACCATGCAGTAATGAAGGTCAGCAATCTTCTATAATTATTGTAAGGAACCTCATTTTGCCGCAACAAATAATAGCTTTTCATACCGTAAATACAGCATTTGTCGCCGTCTCAGCTGTGATATTGATTGCATTGATGGATTTAGCGAGCAGGTTCTGTTCAAACTGGGCGCCGAGTTGTTTCAAAGGGGTGACGAGAATAGAGAAGCCAGTTTCATAGAAGAGGAGGGGCAGGAAGAAAGTCAGAGACTTCCCAGCTCCAGTTGGAGCTATTGTAAGAACATCCTGCTGCGAGAGAACACTTCTGAGGACCAGAATTTGCCAAAGACACGCAGCGACACCAAATATATCCAGTGACAGGCGTCTGATTTCATCGTTGGACAAGGAAATAGCGCGTGTCAGGGCCGGTGGCATAAAAAAGGAAAGATCGACGCGTCGCGCTGATAGTTCGTTGATGAGAAGCGCCTCGGATGTATTAGCCGAGGCAAATATGTACAAATTTCCCACGCAATTTATGCCAGTCGCTCCGCAGTGATATCCTCCCTCTTCACGTCATCATATTTTGTCATCACCCAAAATCACTGCGGAGCGAATGGGAAGGAGTCTGATCTGCGTTTCGAGATCTGGTTGACATGGTTTGATTACATAGGTTTTTGAAGCATCGTGCCGTATTTGCTCCTTCCACCCGATTTAGGGCAGACGAGAGCCATGTTCCCTTGCCCCACGTTAAAGAATACTACGACCAACGTTCCAAGGTCCCTGGTACCCTGGTCAGTCACCTCTACGAAAACTGTCGTCGATATTGACCAAAAACCTCAGATTGTGACCGAAGCAGCTTACATTGGGCCAGAAGGTGCAGGCCTGCCCAATGTCCCCGGGATATGGTCTGAGGATCAGATCAAGGCATGGAAAGAGGTCAGTTCAGCCTCATTTCGTTGCATTTCGCCTGACCTCTGTTCAGGTGACTGATGCAGTTCATGCCAACAAGTCGTACATCTACTTGCAGATCTGTGCACTCGGAAGAGCAGCCCAGTACAAACAGCTTCAAGAAGAATTTAATGGCACTGTTCCATACGCATCGGCTTCTGCTATTCCTTTGGACGACCACGAAGGTCCCCTACGAGAGCTCACAATCTCCGAGATCAAGCAGTTTGTGACTCTCTTCGGTGTTGCAGCATCTAATGCTGTACACAAAGCTGGATTCGACGGAATTGAGCTGCACAATGCCAATGGGTATCTACTAGGTGAGTAATGCATTCAAATTCGTCTGTCCATGGTTGACCGTCTGGATTAGATCAATTTTTGGAAGATGTCACAAATCATCGTACCGATATCTATGGCGGAAGCATTGAAAACCGAACCAGATTTCCTAGGGAAGTTCTGGATGAAGTGGTCAAGCAAGTCGGTCCCGAAAAAGTCGGTACACGACTCGGTCCCTGGAGTTCCTACTAACGTGAGTCTTTCTATTGGTTTTCATAGTCCCAACGCTAAAGAAAAATAATTCAGAAATGCTCATGAGGGACCCAATCCGGACCTTCTCCAGTTTCGTGTCACATATCAAAGACAAACACCCGAATCTGTCGTACATCCATGTCATCGAGCCAAGAAGCGATTACATGGAATCTGCTTCCCGATTTGACCGCATTTAAAGATCAACAACGACTTTATTCGCGAAATCTGGGGCGACCGTCCACTGATTTCGGCTGGCTCATATTCCCGCTCGTTGGCAATCGACGCGGCCGAGAAAAAGGGCGACATTATCGGCTTTTCGAGAGCTTTCATTGCGGTGAGTGTCAGATTTTCAACTTGCTGTAACTTTGCTGAGAAAACTTTCAGCCTGATTTGCCCTATCGTCTCGAGCACGATATCCCTCTTACAGTTGGCGACAGATCGACATACTATGTATTTGGAAGCACTGATCCTAAGGGATATACCGACTATCCATTTTCTGCAGAGTTTGCAAAAACCCAAAAGGTCTACACAAAGGGCACTGAGTAGATAGATATTTTATTCAGAATTTAACATACTGCAATACAGTAATCTCCTGTTTTGTCTAGCTCTGCAAGTGTAACTTGGATTTTGAAATCATTGTCGAACTATATACTGTCAAGCGATCGACGACAACATCTTGCGACCACCATGCTATGTGGTTTGGCTGTACATGCCGCAAGGAGCGTCGACTTCATCGATAGAACTAAAATCAAACATTAGCGAGAGGAAGTATATACAACGCAATAATTATATGGACGTACTTCCTCCGGGCTCAATGTTATCAATTGCAGTGCGAGCATACTTGTCGAAGGCCGTTGGGCGACAGCAAGCGCAGTCACCAATAATGTCCGCATAAAAGGGAAGCCAGCCGGCGATGCGCTATCAAGTCGTCAACCTGTGGTGAGCTGGAGAAGAAGAATATACATTGACTGGAGACATGCCATTGGGAAGAGATAAAGAAGAGACAAGAAAGCTTGCTGCTCAGCATGGCCACGAACATTGCAAGACGGGATAGTTCCGGATAGATGAACGAAATTCATGCAACCAATGTCCGTGTCGTACTCTCTGTGTCACTGTAATCGTCTCGGAGCGTCGCCGCATCGTCATCTGAGAACAAAAAAGAGTCAGCGTCAATAATACATCCTAGTGAGAGTTGGACAACATACCTCTATTCAGCTCGGATATCTGCTGGCTTTTCGTATTCTTCGACTTCGCCAATAGTCCGATATTATTTTGCAATGGATCATGTCTATGGAACGTGGATCGAGAGAGGACATCGACCCATTTGTCCCGTTCGTCATCGCTCCGAGCGCAGAGCACATGTCTCTTTGTTTTACGACCAGCGACCTCGATGATGACCATGGCATGTCTGTACTCCACGTTCATCTGGGAAGCTACTTGTCGTCCAAACTGTGCACCATCAATCAATATACCGCCAGTGCGTGAACCTCCCACCTAATGAAAAGGTCAGATTTCGGCTGAAAAACATGAAAGAACCTTGCAGAATCGTATTCCTCGAGAATATGCCCTGAATCAGACACAGGCGGCGAAAGGACGAAATATCGCGATTTCCAGCCACCAAATATACCCTTTTTTGTTAGATAACCTTGCATGATACGAGATCTGGTATTTGAGACTGGGATAACATCCTTCGTGAGGAATTCGATAATGAGGTCATCGTCCTTGAGAGCGCGTTTGACGACAGAAGCCTGGAGCCATCGCAAGAGGTTGGACTGCAACTATTCAGCCTTCGAGCCTGATAAAAGAGCTGTGTTACATACCTGCTTCCCATCGAGTTCACCCGGTGAACAGTCCTTCCAGAGCTTCGCTGTCCCTAAAGGGATGTCCTGCTGGTGAGCGCTGCTCTTTTCCAGAAACTGGAGGTCAAGATACGTCTTCTCGATCTGCCAGGTATCCTTTCCATTGCCTGGATTCACCGAAAACCGAAATTTCATCAACTCTTGGCCGGTGGAAGGATCTCTGGCGAACGAGTGCCAAATGTCACCAATTTTGGTGTGAAAGAGGTCGGTGGGTGAAAGGCTCATGAGAGAAACGGAGAAGGATATTTTGGTGAAGCGTGCCAAGGATGAGTTGAGGAATTTGAAATATCTGACATCAGAGGTCGCGACGCGGCTTGAGGATTAGTTTTAGAGTAGACATCAAGTCCTTCTATATTGCATTGCACACCAACTACTTTATATATCAACTGTCATTCATGAACAGTTTTTTCGGCCTGAACGGTTTCTTCTGTAGAGGAAGGGCTATTGGGCTTCCTGGCATTTACTTCGACATCCTCGACGTCAGTCCTCATTAGTCTGTCCGCGGTCCGGTTCGGTCCAGGTTCAGGCACCTTTTTGCTGAACCTGAACCTGAACCGGCGGTTCAGGTCCGGGTTCGGGTTCGGCACGTGACCGAACCTCAGGTTCAGGTCCGGTTCGGGTTCGGTTCAGGTTCGAACCTGTTCTGAGTGAGGAAGTCTCAAAGTACATTGTAATTCTGCTCAAGAGGTATAATACGTGTTAGATTTTATTTCTTTGTACAGTAAGAAACCCACTGAGCTGAACAGAGCTGCAAATTGCCAAATGTTGCCAAGTTGAGTCGTGAGAACGGCTTCAGGCGGAGATTGAATCATCGGAAATGCGCCGAAGGAAATTTGTCAGCCAGATTACATGTTAACAAGCTTTAGGTTCCTCCCTCCGGTAGGATGGCTCGCTCCGCTCGCCACCTACCTCCGGGAGGAACCACAGCTTGTTTTCTTCCTTAACCCTGCACCGCCGCCCTGCGGGCGGCCTCGGGCGGCGTTTGCGCCTTCGGCGCTTAACTTGATTATGTCAGTAAAATAATTTGTCATCTAATTAATCAGCATCAGGTGACCGAGGTGTTTTATATGTATTGATTTGCAAACTTGATGACATTTCTTGACGGCAGAGGCCGTGAGATCGGGCTGATGATGGTTTTATTGACGCCCGGACCTCATTCCGAGGCTGACCTGCCTCTGCGCCACATATGAACAGGTTCAGGTTCGAACCTGGTTCAGAGCTCCTCAACATCGTCTGAACCTGAACCGAACCTGAGGTTCAGGTTCGGGTTCGGTTCGGCGCACGTGACCAAACCTCCGGTTCAGGTTCGGGTTCGGTCCAGGTTCAATCGGTTCTGAACCGGACCGCGGACAGACTAGTCCTCATCACGTTTCGGTCCAGTGTGTACTCTCGAACAAGCAGAACTAATCGGATGGGTCAGTACAATGTGAACACAGCCATTCAGCTCATCGGTTTACCCATTAAAAATCCGGCGCCTAGGACGGGTGTCATCACCATCCAGATGCTGCTGATAGACTTGGCGTAAGCCTGGATAACTGCTGCTCTCTCCACAGGATCCTGACCATACCTGTCAAGCGACACTCAAATTCTTAACGCGAAAGGGCTTACAGGTATTTCTTTGAGATGTCGGACGCTCTCAGTGAAAGCCCCTCCAGCAATGGAAACATTTGGGATTCTCGCTAAACGCTTGGTCAAAGTCTGAAAACCTGATCAGACAATGGTCGATAGCAGTAGCTGAGAAACGTACGGTCGAGAATACCACCTGTCCGATGGCAATTCCAACTGTTCCTCCCATGGTTCTAGCAGAGGATTACCCAAAACCCTCGTGAAACTATGATCGAGGTTTACCTGATGAAGCTGAAAGTTCCTGTAGTTGTAGCCATGTCTTTGACAGGCATCGCAGCTTGAAGAGCAACAAGAGGCACCTAGCTGATGTTAGCGTGCAATCTTTTAATCAGCTAAAAAATGTACTTGGAAAAGGGATCCTAATCCAAAACTAGCGACTATGGGTAAGAGCACTTTCTTGCCGCTGGGTCAACGGTTAATGAGAATCACAGAGTTATCATCGAAAATACTGACGAGTTGGAATGACTATCCAGCGTAATCATCAAGCCATAACCTAGTATGGAAATGGCCCAACCAAGCCATAGGATGAACCGGTACCGCTTAATGATGGACACAGCGAGGCCTGACATCGCAGACATAAAGGCACCGCCTAGCGAGAAGGGTAGCATCCTGACGGGGTGAGCTCGGAATTACGAAATTAAGCAATGAAGCTGACCATAGACCGGCACCAGTAGCGGAAGAGCCCAGGGCCTGGAAGTAGACGGGAAGATAATAGACACCTGGTAGGAGAGTCAGGAATGAGAATACAAGATGGAATACTGCAATCGTTACCGTTAAAGAAAGAGACAGCATGTAAAAAGGTAGTTATCAAAATGATCGTGGTGGTTCGTGTCTTGGAAAATCAAGAGTGAGAAGAGAGCAAAGTAACATGAAGGGTTCACATACCCTGAATAACCTCGTCGGCACAATCGGCGATCTTGTCGTATAAACCTCATTGAAGCCAGCTAATAGAAGCAGCACAAGTCCAATGACAAGGAGTGCGATGGTTTCAGCTGAACTCCAGCTTGTCTCGCCGCTGTTGAATCCTACCAAGACACATACGACGCCCGCTATCATCAGGAATATCCCAGCAAAATCGAACTCTTTTGCATGCTCGACTAGTCCTTTACCCTTGTGAGGGTTAAGGTTAAGGAAGAAGAACACGAGCAAGGCTCCCAATGCGCCAGTCGGTCTAATGCAACGATACTTTTGAGTTTTGGAGCGGGAGAAATAATCGATACACACAAATTGATGTAAAAGCACCTGCGATGGCAACATATGAGCGATCCGATACCGATTACTGAGACCAAGTCCTCACCATCTCCATGATACATGATCAGTGAGAGCCTAAAGGCCCAGTTAGCAAATTGGTAAAGATAACTTGTCCAAAGACTCACGCCGCCTAAGAGTGGACCCACGACACTGAGACAAGGGTCAAGTAGCGTTCAGAAGCAGAACTAGGTTTTTCAATGCCTTGCTATGCCCCAGGTGGAGCCAATCAGACCAGCATATTTACCTCGTCTAGCAAGTTGGATCAGATAAATAAGCGAGGGGGGGACCGATACATGAGTGCTCACTGATCCAGCGGCACAATGTCGCTGATAGTGATTTGGACCTGAGCCATTCGTCAACCTGGAACAATCTGATCATTGTGATTTAGCGCACCAGCTGCAAAATGCCGCCACCCCCGATACCTTGAATGGCACGACATACGACGAGCCAGATGATATTCTGAGCGGCGCCACACAAAGCAGAGCCCAACTTGAATGTATCAGCCAGAGAAGTTGCAAAACAGGCCAAGTTTTAATTACCAGAAAGCACCCTATGGACGCGTAAAGTATGGGTTTGCGCCCTGTATGACAAGGTTCATGAGTCGAAAGTCGCGTTTCGAGGTAAATAAGAGAGAACCAACGATATCCGAAAGCTTTCCATATAGTGGAGAAAGTGAAGCCGCGGCGAGTAGATACGCGCTGCGAAAAAATCAGAATATATAAGGTACAAGACACAACAGAGATTCACCGACCTGCCAACCCAACTGTAGTTTTTACCACCCCCCAAATCTTGAATAATGGTCGGCAATGCTGTTGCAACGATTGTCTGTCAAGTCAGCCTCAAGGGCTTGTTCTGGAAGAAATGACGCTACCTGATCTAGGGCCGCTAAGAAAATGCATAACATCAACCCAGAGAATACCTTGAGCAGAGGTCAGAAAAGAAATCCAGCAATGTAGACCAACTTACTATCGGTAGACGATTTTTAGGCAAAACATGAGTATCTTGATCTCTCCAACCTGAGCCCTTGTGCTTTTCTGGTTCGGTTTTCGCTTGTCCAGCATCAGGAACTGTCGAGAAAGACATGGAGCCTTTGTGGTGGGAGTAGGGAAAAACGTGCCACCGGCAAACGTGATAAAGCCGTGAAAGACAGCCGGCCCGACGAGCCCACTGGCAAAGACAAACAGACAAAGGCAGGACCCGGGAAGCTCCTATAGCCGCCTGGCGGCCAAAACCCCCTCAAATCCCCAAAAAGTCGCCGACGGTCGTCACAAATGTCACAGAATGTCCTTTTTCAGAAAAAAATTCTTAGCTTCGGTCCGCTGGCGTAGGGTACCGCCAAAAAATTCCCAAATTGGCCTGAATCCCCAAAATTCCGCCAGAGAAATGTTCTTCTGGCCGTCAAATCCCCAATAAAAACGCCGGGAAAATGGCACTTTTGGAGGCCTCAAATCCCCAAAAAACGCCGAGCTCCTATAGGAGCTTCCCGGGTCCTACAAAGGCCTGAGGAGTTGGCAATGCCCAATTTCCCTTTGTGGCACGCAATGCATTCGAGTTATCTGCGGCTTGGACGACCCAGAATTCGTGGGCAACCTGGTCAACGTAAACCCAATTCGCGGCTTCACCACGACCTCTCTGAATCATAGTGCTGTAGAAATTGGAGGTTTCTGGCGGCTAAAGACGTTTTCGTACGCGTCAATCTCTATCAGCAAGGAAGAGAACCTGGAAGATCACACCCATGTAGCCTGCGAGGAATCGATGGGCTTTCTGTAAACGGTGACTTCAGAGCCGTAATTATAGAAACAAACAGAGTTACGGGCTAAGAGAATGCGAAAAGCAAGCTGCTTGTCGCGATTTTGTCGCGCTAGGCGTCAAGGTGACTCGACCAAAAAGCGTGACCTCAGTGACCGACAGATTCGTCGCTCGGTGCACTGTGGACCTAGACTGACCCTGGAAGACGATTGGATTCCCACTTCAGACGACTGCTTCACCAACAAGCTATTCTCGACTCATCTGTCACTACGCTCTCGAAACTTCACTGGTCTCGGTCCTTGTTTCCGTTCGATTCCCTGGTCATCGGATTATTAATGCGGCCACTCAGCACCGTCAGACGCTAGTCCCATTGGAGCTCCTTGTTCCAACGTTATCGTCTGTCAGAAGGCGCATTGGAGGACAAACTTGAAACTGGAACTTTTTCACATCTGGCTGGTACTTGTCCGTACTTATTCCTCGCTCTATTCACGGGTCTCCATCATCGTCCGTTTTGTCTTCTGGTCGGTTTGCAGACCTTCCCAGCATCAGTAAATCTAACGTCAGAAGCACCGCGGGCTGCAGAAGCCTTCTGTCTACGACTTTGAGGTATATTTTGCATCTTGACATTCCCATTCGCTGAATATATATTTTCAGGGCACCTAGTCATACCTCATAAAGCTCAAGGGAGAGAAGATGGCCTCAACAGATCGACCGCTTTTTACATCTGCCACCACCAGTGTGTTCATTTTGTTGACCGATAAACTCAGGCTCTCATCCTGGATGTGAGGACGTCAAGAAGGCCGTTTTTAAATTCGACAAGAGAACAATGTTCGCGACGTAAATGGGCCATCGAGCGCAAGTCCGGAAACGATAAATCTTGCTCGGGGAGAATGCTTACACTTTGCCTACACCCCGTTCAGTCCAGTCTACGTGACAGTCATGAACTATCACAGGGCTCATTCCAGCCTGCGTCTTCAGCTTCTGGACACAGTTTCTCAAAAAATAGATGAACCATCAGATGCTCAGGTGCGGTGCCAGTTCGGGTGAATCCGAATGAGTCTCATGTTATCAACTGACTAGTCATACAGCGAGGGTCCAGATATGAGCAAGTACTTTCAAGGTCAATTGCACTCTCACTCATGCACATTTGCAAATTTCGTGTCCATTTTACAGATAATAGTCCTGAAAACAAGCCTAGCAAATTCGCTGTATACCGTCCCGTGCTGAATGCTGGCTGGACGCTGACTCGATTGCGTGAGAGATTTCCCCTTATCGACCACTTATCGAGCCGTAGTCTCTTCCTGTTTCAATTTTTTCCAACATGCATCTTCCGGTCAATGTCGCCTCCGTTCCGAGGGTCATTTAGTTGCTGCATCTCATCTGGTCCATTTTTAAGCCCCAAGGTTCCCTGTACACTTGAAGTTCCCGCCCACATCTTCCACTTGTCGCCTGTTGGCTTTTATTACCATGGTCGACGCTGACCAACAGACGATCCTCATTTATCGGTCCATGGCTCTCGCAGCCCAGACTTTTGTGTACGGAATGTACTGTATGGTCATGCTGGTCGCATTGTATTTCATGATGCAAGTTGCGTTTCATCTATATTCGTTCTATCGCTGACCTTTTTTTTTTTTAGCAAGGAGGGCCTCAAGACCAAAGTCTCACGATGGCTGTTAGCCTTGACGTTGTTCATGTTTCTCATGTCCACGGCGTCGTGGTATACTTCTATTGCCAACCTGGTCATGATCATAAAGCAGGGACAGGATCTTACAGACCTGCCTTTTCTCTTCAATGCGCTCACGCTGGCCAACGTGAGTTATTGTCTGCATTGTTTGGAGCAGTTATCAAATAACCTACAGTACATTATCGCAGACGGGATCGTCTTATGGCGAGCATGGGTTCTGTGCCGAGATGAGAGACGAAAAACGCTATTCTTCGGTGTCTTTTGTTTTATTGGTGTTACACGCAAGTTGCCCATCCTTTGAGCTTGACTTTTGCTGATCAGAATGACAGTGGCATCAATAGCGACGACTTGCATAAGGATTACCATTATGCTCACGACATCTAACGATGGCGTCGCTACTCTAGCGAGTTGGATTGAAATAACACAGATCACCACATTTTGCACTTCATTCATGACAAACATGGTTTCGACTTCGGTCGTGTCAATGAAAGTTTGGTATGTCTTTGCTCAACTAGTTATTGCGGGACTCGACCGATATTGTAGGCGTCGTCGCCGGGACATCAGAATGACTTTAGGCACAGGCCTGCCAGTAGAAAAGCTCATGATATTGCTGACCGAATCAGGCCTCCTTTATGCCTTCTTCGGTGTATGTGACTTTTCCTTGTCCTCTTGAAAGCCGCTGAACTTTCATAGCTCTTATTCTTGGTCTCATTCTTCATTCACATACCAGTCGCTGACGCGCTCGGTAACCTTTATGCACCGGTCAATGCTCAGCTTGCGGTCAGTGATCTCACAAACTGCTCATTTAGAGCTCTGAATCATGGATTAGGGAATGTACCCTCTCGTGGTGCTTCTGGTGGTCAAGCAGCAGAACGACATCTTCGGTCAAGGCAGTGGCAATCAAACTACTTCGGATCGTGCCTTCAACAGACGCAATGCCAGGATTTTCAGTGGCAATGACACCATTGGTTCCATCTGGATACGCTCTTCCGACTCAATTTGGGCCCAGCCTGAGGTTTCGATATCTCCCACCCGCTAGGATAGAGGTCCTTCAGATCTCTTGCAACCCATTCGAGTCAGATGGGCGATTTTGAAGAAATCCAAGGTATTTGCATGTACTTGTGTAATATGAATGGAATTTTGCGAGACTCAGTCGCCATACAGGCCCGTGAGAGTTGACGGGCGGCGAGCTGATGTTGAGATAAAAGGAACGACTACCGCTGTCACTCCTGTCACAAAGACTTTCCTGTCGCTTTCTTAGGTTCAAGGCAAACAAGCCTGAGAAGCGTGACCTTCCCAGTAACTCATCCGCTTTACCGTTTTCATGGGAGGATCCAACAGATTCGTGAATCGAATAATAAACAAGATTTCAAGAAAAAGGGATTGGGGAGACCCCCGTTACGCTCGCTGTGACTGCGCACTAGCCTCTCCTCCGCACACCTCCCCGTCAAAACATCTCGGGTGTTTCACGACATACTCTTGACTCATCTGTGTGACTAAAGACGAGGACAACCGATGGCACGATATCCGCTCGAATGAAGGCTTCAAATACAAAACTTGCTCTTCTGTTCGACAGCAGACAGACGAATTTCAATTCGTTCTCCACTACCATCGTCGGAAATCATGAAATAGCCAGCTTCTAGGTCAAGTGAATCTGGTAAACGAGATAAAGAGTGCGCTGATAGCCTTCGACGACATTTGTCGTCGGTCGTGTATTCAGCTCGATTGGGTGCAAGAAACGGTAGACCAGATAGGCTGGCATTAGAACGTGCTGTTTCAACTGAGATTGTTGTTCCACAAAGGAATTTGTGGCGAGGCCGATAATTGCGTTGATCTACTCTGGTTGAAAAGTTAGTGCACCATATAAGACCATAAAACGTTGGACTTGCTTGGCGCAGTAATACATGGTGCAACTCATACATCGACTGCAGCGCATGAAAGAGCCAAGCGTCAGTTCAGTCTGTTTGCATCCAACGGCTTCACAGGTCCTTGTTGCCGATGCATAATGCCGACGAGGCTGTTTACAGTTTTTGTGACTTTTTGATCAGTCTACCGACCAGAGTGTCGCCTTCGGCATCATCCCCACCTTGCGATATTAGCTTTTGTTCATGGCTCAAACTGTTTCGATTCATAACTGGCGACACAAGAGTGTTATTCATCATTGTATCTGAATGTAGATACAGTAGAAAAATGTGGCACTCAACTGAATTGAACTTGAAGCTACAGAGTTGAGCTCAGGCTGTCCATGTCTTCAACAGCCTTTGAATTACTTACTTTCTTTCCTTCTCTGATGATTGTTGATCTGCAAGCCAGCATATTGAACGATTCACAGATATTTCAGGTCTTCTGATTCTGTGCTCCTCAGCCCCCATAATGTTGCAGTCCCTGCACAGACAGAAACCAATCAATCCTCGCAGAGCTCAGATTGCTTGTTTTCTTTAATTGTCCTACTTTCAGATATTTGCTGTTCGTCCCAGACCTGCGGTCCGCTCCTCGCAGCATGTTGGTAGGTTTCTTTCTTCTGCCCTTGTTGCACTCATAGCCTCCTTGATCTGAACAAAGATAATGGTTGTTCACAATGGCAGTACTTGAATATTTGCTCAAATCCAGATTGAGACAAGGTAGGAAAATGCAAGATGTGCTAGAATCTGTAAACATGCTGAGATTTTTTGTTATGGGCGTGTACACCTCTGTTCTCAAAGATCTGCGGTAGTCACTTAAATGACTCAGTAGCCACTGGAATCAATCAATCCTTCTTACATCAACCAGTTCCATCGCTCTTCCTGACAAGGTGTCATACATTCATACTGTCTTCAGCTTGACTCAGTATCTTTCATCCAACTCTTGGACATCCAGCAAGGATTTTGACCCTCTAGACTTTTACAACTAGCCTCAATCATATCTTCATACAGGACATTTCATACCACAGCAATTGTTCAAGGTTCACATACTCTTGCTCCCATCTCAATCAAGGTGAGTTTTGACTCATTGCACTCTTCCCAGACCACAGGTCAGCCATTCGGCTATGAACATTCGGTACCTGTCTGCGCCACATATCTGAGTCACTGATGTGACCTCTGATCACATATCCATTCATTTCTTCAGTGCACCTAAGCAGCGCAAAAGGCATGATATTTTCAGACTTGAGTGTTAAACTTTGAGGAACCTGGAGTTTGGAAGTACATCCTTCTTCTAGAATGGAAAAGCAGTTGGTTGCTCTTCGTGAGCCTTTTACCATCTGTGAGATTAAACCAGATTTTATAGTTGTTAGGGAACTCAAGGACATAATTGACGTGACACCACATCCAAGAAGCGAAGTGTCTAGTGATCCAGCAATCAGTCGAGCTACTTTCAAAGATAAACCAGTTCCAGAGATGCCCATATTTCCTTCAGGATTGATCAATGTAGAAACCCATTGGTTCACAGTCAACAATTGAGATTTCCTTTACATATGTTTGACTTTAAAATGAAACAACCTCAAAACCTCTGTGTGGCAGATTGATAAGTTGGAGAGATGGCCATTTAGTGGCAGGCACGAGTTCTCAACGGGGTTAGGTTACTCTATGGTTCTGGGCTACCCAAAACGGACAATCAAGAACCAAAACTGCCACAAGCTACAGTATTGAAAGATCAGGCTCTCAAGTTGCCCTCAAGCTGCCCTCAAGCTGGCTCAGTGGCTTTGCCACTTCACAACAAGGTCAATAATGAATATTGTTAATAATAAGACAGGATAGCAATCCATGAAATTTGAACTTGAAGCAATCCTAGAGGAGTCATGATACTACACAGTGTACTAAAGGATAACAAAAACACAAGATATGACAGAGTTTCAAATCAGTTTCAATGTATCATGCACAACAGCAATGTCCAAGATAAGCCCGGAGAAACTTCAGATAGATCTACAATGTGCATTTTCTTTTATATTCACTTCTGAGTGGTAACAAATAACAAGTCTACAAGTAGAACTTGTAACCGGGAGCTGAGACTGGAATAGAGGAGAAAAGAGTATTGGAGCTGGCGACATTCTTAAAAGGGCAGTACGAAGAGGGCAGCAAAATAGGAGAGAAAGAAAAGGGAGAACAGGTAACAAAAGAGAGCTAGAAAATAAAGTGGCATCAAATTTAGGATAAAAAATCTGACCCATTCCAATCCATAGCCTGGCCGGTAACAAACCGGACAAACAGCACATTTTATGCCATAAAACGTGATTTTATATAATATGCACATACAATGGGTTGCAAGACCTAGCTTGAAAGCAAGGTGAAGGATGTAGCAAGTAACATCAGAATTGAGGTCCACAGTATGGAGAACCAAAGTCTTGACGTCAAGCCTAATGACCGGCAACAAATGGCGACGGCCTTCAGTCCCTCTCTTGCAAAGAAGAAGATCGGAAACTCAAAGTCATATACGCATAAGACAGTGCCTGATGCATGGTAGGTTTCAAACAGAGAGAAAGGATACAGACAGCACTCGCTGCTGCATGACTCACAATCAAACAAATGAGTTCCGCAGGAAAAGACAAAAGGAAGGAAGGAAGTATATTTGACATGGTCCATGTCCTGAACACCGTGTCCTGGGATTTTCTAGTACAGTGGTAATGCAATAAAATTACTCTAGCCCCAGAAGCCACACATAAACACGTTGACAAGCTGGCTACAGATAAGCAGAGCCATAGATTGATACATAAATGTGGTGCCATAGTTTCATTTTCAGAGAGTCCTCTCGTGCGCTCGCACCAGGCTTACAGGCTGGACCTATCTTTAGTGCCTATATTCTGGGGGAACATACAAAGGAGTCGAGTCATAGACCTTGATAACATCATAGGCATATTTTGCAAAGGGAAAGGCTGCAACATAGCCATGTATAAAAAAATAGCAACTAGTTGGATGTTCACAAACCTTTAGTTTGTGTCTATGCAGACCAAAAACATCCGGAAAAATGCTTTAGTCAGCAATATGACGTAAACGTGACTTTGTACTGCCTTGTTGTGATCCGGCATGATACACCGCCTCTTCTTTCACCGATTTCTTTTGTCCCGAAGTCTCAGCTGGACATTTAAAGGGATCATGATTCTAACCTCGTTACCGGCTGCTGGGTGTAATCAGCGTCCCAGCCTCTGAATCCAATCCGAATCTGGCCTCAAACTGTTACTGGACGTGCAGAGCGGTAGCTAAAGGTCAACTCATAAGATTCCAGTCTCTTGCAGACTAATACCTGACATTGGATGCAGATCCACAGCCAATTGCTGATACATATAAATCTTATCGCCCAACATGGCCGATTCTTCACTCGCTTCGGGCGTCAGATCACTGCGATGATGGGCCGCTATGACAAGTCAGAACTTCTGGAAAAGTGAATCAGATCTTGAACACTGTCACCCGTATCGCTGCTTTTCCTCAAGTTTAAATGGGAGTCAAGGAAGAATCTTGGGATTAAGCCAGCTGTGGATCATGCAGCAAAATTATAATCTGTATTTGTTGGACTTACAGTACTATAATACTAGTTTTTTCTTTTTATTTGCCACAGTGTGAAAAACAGATGGCTGGTTTGTGCACCGCCACCGGTCAGCCATTACCGAGTCATATAGTGAAGAAGGGAAGATATGATGTCAAATTTAGGATGACACGTCAAACCTGACAGCTGTAAGATGACAGACATGACATCATGATAAAGAACGAGGCCGAAAGAGCCGAAGCGGACAAAATGAAGAAAGGAGTATCGTAGCTAACAAGATTATAAAGAAGGCAGCACCCACAAAAAGGGCAACAAAATAAGAGAGAAATAAAAGGGAGAAGGAGAGCTGAAAATTGAAGCTGCATCAAACCAAATATAAACATTCCGAACCATCCAGTGCAAAGCCCCGGACGGAAACCGGCCGGACAAAACAGCAACTTTTTGCGTCATTTCACGTGCTTTGATGCACATATAATGGGTTGCAAGACCTAGCTTAAAAGCAAGGTGATTTTACTCATCCATCTATATATGGATGGATTGATGATCAATTAATATCCGGAGATATCTACATGTACCAATCTATCGCCAGGCTGTCAGCGTTAATCTGGGAAGAAAAAGCTGTAAACACAGCCTTCCAGTCCCTCGCTTTGCCTCTCACCATGGAAGCGATTGGTCTCGCTGCAAGCATCTTCAGCCTTGTCCAAGCGATAAACCCCATCTCTGAGTATGTTAAAGATGTCCAAAATGCTCCTACACAGCGCGCGGAGATTGTCGTCAATGTAGCTGCCTTGAAAGCCTTGCTTGGCGTTCTGGAAACACAAGTCAATGCGGCCAACTCGACGACTCCCAGTCCATGGTTCACCGCCATTCGAGGACTGACCGCGCCGCTGGACGAGTTGCGCGCTCTGCTAGAAAAACTTGCCAAGAAGCTTCAGGATCCCAAAAATACAGCCCAGAAGGTGAAACAACGACTCACTTGGACACTTGATAAGACAGATGTAAAAGAACTGCTGTCTAAAGTGGAAAGAGTCAAAGCGCTCGTTACGCTTGCGATTCAGCGCGATCACATGTCAGTTAAATGACCTCCTTGCTGGAATTTGCTGACCTTGCTTCAGCTCTCTGTCCCTCGCAATAAAAGACGACATACAAGGTGTCTCCCACGGAGTTTCTGTCGTCTCCGGGAAAGTGACCCTCGTGGACCAGAAAGTCGACAGTGTCTCGATTAAAGTTGCCGGCGTCTCCGATGGCGTCTTTGGTGTCTCTGGGAAGATCAATGATGTCAGCCTCAAGATTGACGATGTTTCACAGCAGATTGAACCTATAGCTGCTGGAATTCAACAAGTTCACGGGCATACAATTAGTATGTGATTTATTTTTGACAAAAATCAGTGCAGAGCTCAGCCCAAGTACTGACAACAGACGCGGAAGTTCGAGATTTCTCACATTGGCTATCCTCGGTCAATTTTCAGGCCACACAGGACAGCTTCTTCTCAAAATGTACCCGTGGTACAGGCACATGGTTTCTTGAGGACCCCAAATTTCGGGAGTGGACTGTTGGAGACACTGGCAGGTTCTTGTGGTGTCAAGGCGGCCGTGAGTTCCCCCATCTCCAAATTGACGATTTAATATTTTTGCAGCGGGTGTAGGAAAGACGATACTTGCGTGAGACACCCCCTGCATGGAACGACTAAAAGCTAACCCTATGTAGCTCTCTGGTCGTCCAACACGTGCGGAAGATGTATCCTGATAGAGGAGTCGCATGTGTCTTCTGCGACTACAAACAACAAAGCACCCTAACTGCAGCTGAGCTAATTGCTAGCATACTCCGACAAATCATGTTGGATCGTCCGGCAATTCCCAAGTCAATGAAAGAACTGCATGAGGACTTCATCGGAGGTTACACTCGGACAAGTGATTTGAATCGGCTCACGGATGCTCTGGATGCTCATCTCCGACTTTATCCCCACTTCTATCTCATAGTAGATGCGCTCGACGAGTGCACCGATTCCGAGAACACACGAGACAAATTCATCTTCGCTATCCGCCTGTTGGCCAAACGCGATCACGTCCATATTCTCATAACCTCCCGTGACATATTGGATCTGTCTCTGCGGTTCGTCAACGAGCCCTGCATTACGATCCAGGCACACGAGAGTGACCTTCGCACATATATTACCAATAGAATCGAGACAGAAAACCGGCTCACACGACTCATCAAGAGTGATACCAATCTCAAAAATTATATAGTGGAACAAGTTATCGACAAAGCTGCTGGGATGTATGTAAATATTTCAAGCACCGAAACATCACCTGATATAACATAGGTTCTTGCTCGCACGGCTTCACGTTGATTCACTTGCAAGTCAACTTAGTCTGAAGGCTCTTTCTGCCGCCATTGCAACCTTGCCCAAAGAAATACATAGCTCATACAACGACACCATGCTTAGGGTACGAGAACAGTCAAAGCTGGAATCGGATCTGGCATTTCGAGTCTTTTTGTGGCTGACCTATACAAAAGCTCTACTGACAGTTGGTCAGCTGGAGCATGCCCTGGCTGTGACAGCCGATATGAATGAGATGGAAGTTGCCGCCATTGTGGATGTTGATATTTTAACCTCGCTCTGTGCTGGACTGGTAATTGTCGAGGACCAAAAATCTGATTCTATTGTCCGACTTGTTCGTAAGTTCTCATTGAGCACTCAACGAGGATGTCATTGAATATTCTTAGATTACACAACACAAGAGTACTTTCAAGGCCAGGGAACCGACTTGTTTCCAGATGCTCATGTTGTAATGTCAACAACGTGCCTCACATACCTCTCATTTGATACATTTGGCCAGCATTCCTATGACAGGAAAGTCGAGGCGCAGCGGTTTCCACTGGCACAATATGCCGCAGAATACTGGGGGGAGCATGCCCAAGAATGCGAGGAGATACTTTGCACTACTCATGCAGGTTTGATACTAGAGTTTCTTCAGACAGATCTCAAGGTGGCGTGTACTGCCTATCATGCCTTTAACGAGAGAGGGACGTATAATGCAGTCCATGTACTTGCAAGATTTGGCTTGCCACGACTCATGGCTATGCTCCTCGACAATGGCGCAGCCTTAGACCTCCCTGACAGCAACAGGTGTACCCCACTATTTCATGCTGTCTTCTATAACCATCTACCAATAGTCAAGCTGTTAGTGGAGAGAGCAACATGGATGAATGATGTATGTTAAATCTATCTTTCTATCCATATGTTCTGTTCTCACTTGGAGGCTGATCAAGCTTTCATCTCAACAGTTCATCCTGGATCCCAACTGTATGGTGAATGAACATCGGCTTCTGTATGGGGGGGAGGTTAGAACACCACTCCATTATGCAGTACAGCATAAATCCATTCAAATCATTCAACTTCTCCTTCAACTTCCAGGACTCGATCCCAATATCGCAGATTTCTACAATAGTAAGGGTGGTGGGCGGACACCATTGTCATATCTGGCAGAGAGTGGTCCAGCTGAAATGGTTAATCTCCTTTTGCAGTGCCCCAAAGTTGATCCCAACACTCTCTCTCCAAGAGGGCGCACACCGCTGTCATATGCAGCAGAGGCGGGCAATTTGGAAGTAGTTGTACTTCTCTTAAGACATCAAAGCATTCAACCCGACTTGAGGAATCGTGGATTAATCAGCACACCGCTTGCCTATGCTGCGGACAAGGGACATTTGGAGATCGTTGAGAAACTCATTCAACGTGCTGATGTCGATGTCAATGCAGCAGAAGTTGATGGAGAGACACCTCTTTCCCAGGCAGCGGACAGAGATCATCACAAGATCATACAAGCTCTTCTCCGACATCCGAAAATAAAACCGGACCTGGGAGATAATCAGGGAATGACGCCACTAATGCACGCCGCACAAGCCGGCAGTGCTTCCGCATTCCAGCATCTCTTGAAACGCAGCAAAGCCGTGGTGGATCACCAAGGGATTGGAATATTGACACATGCAGCTGCTGGCGGCAACATCAACATATTCCGTCGCCTTCTTGCCCGGCTTCGGCAAGGCAAAATGGAGGACAGCTGGATGTCTTCAGCACTATCTGCGGCGGCCCGACAGGGGCACAAAGACATTGTTACTCTCTTACTCGAACATAATGATGTTGATCCCAACTATCTAGACCAATCAGGCCGTACAGCTCTATCTTATGCATCGGAAAACCGGCATATTGCGGTCGTTAACCTACTACTGCGCCTTCCCAAAATTCGGGCCGACTTTACATCCAAAGACTCGGGTGGCCAAGGGCGGACACCTTTGTCTTATGCAGCTGGGAAAGGTGAAGTAGAGATTGTTGAGCTCCTGCTTGGACGCAAGGATGTAGATCCAAATGCGCAAGACTGCTATTTACGCACTCCCCTCTCATATGCCGCACAGAAACCCCCAGTGGCTCTGCTCCGAGGCAAGCCAGTCAAAGATGACCCAGAAAAAAGGCTTGAAGTGATAAAGCTGCTGCTGCGCCACCCAGACATCCAACCAGCACTCCCAAGCGACACAGCCAATACCCCGCTGATGTACTCAGCTCAATCAATGAACAATCAGAACGTGATGGAACTTCTGCTAAAGCACTATGCCAACGACTCAACAATCTTGCGAATGTATGGGTCTAGCATTCTCATCTTAGCAGTGAAGCAGGGATGTTCCGAGATTGTTAAACTTCTGCTGGATGTTCAGGGCATCGCAGCAGACTCAAAGGACGGAGGTCTCCGGTCGGCATTATCTTGGGCAGTAGATGGACCACATATTGACATTGTCAATATGCTCATTCTCCGGGATGCGGATCCCAACCTTGCCGATATAAATCAGTGTACACCACTTTGGTATGCAGTAAAAGCAGGCCGTGTTCAGGCCATCAACACATTGCTCAAACTCCCAAACATCCAACCTGACCTTGGTGACAAGAACCAGATCACGCCACTGATTCAGGCTTTCCAACTCTATCCTTACTCAGTCCGGGGGTACGAGATCATTCAGCTCTTGTTGCAGTACTATGCCAACGAGTCCAAGCTCTTGGACATCCACGGAGGGTTCCTGTTGATTGTCGCAGCTGCGATTGGGGATCATCAAGTGGTTCAGTATCTTCTAGATGTTCATCACGTCGTGCCAGACTTTAGGGACAAAGACCTTCGCACAGCCTTGTCCTGGGCTGCATCCACTGGCCAACCCGACATTGTAGATCTTCTCCTCCACAGAACTGAAGTTGATCCAAACTCCAGAGACAGCAACAATCACACGCCTCTTCAGTATGCCCTGCAGAAAGAACACACCAAGATCGTGGAACTTCTTCTCCAGCACGGTGCGGAAGTTGAGGAAGTGAAAAAAGAGGATGGAATTTTTGATGGGCTCGATGCAGATGATGTTCAAGAGATGTGGGACAGACTTTTTACTTAGAACCACCATAGTCCTTACTATCATGAGTACCTGCTGTAGATTGATTTCAGTAAGGGATACAGTGGCCTGATCACAGCTGTAACAGTGCAAGACATCTCTATCCATCCGAAACCGAAAGTTATCTCGACTAGAGATATATCGCTTTGCAGTCTGGATTGAGTTGAAAAGACTCAGACAGAAAGACGACACGAGGTTTCGACGTGAGACGCAAGCCTCACTCAAAAAATCTAAACAATTTGTGTCAGTCCAGTCTCTCCAGCCAAAAGATGAAAATCGGTGAATTTCACGGTTCAATAAGTCTATCCAGATCTACGCCAATTATCACTTACATCCAATTGGCGACGTATTATGGACATGGCTGTCGAGACCTCGGAAAACATGTATAGGAACCTTGACAAATATCATCGAGACTCATGAAACAAATAGCTGCAAAGATATGTCAGAAGTTGTCACGGTTTGGAACGAATAACTGACAAAACGAATACATCACCGGGGCCAATGATGAGAGAATTCCAAGTGCAGCAAGGATGAACAGGATGCCTAAGACCCCATAAGGTTCGAGGACCGCTGATGACATTGTTACCGTTTCCAAGACCGCTTTCCATCTTGGAACACCACAAGTAGAAGCAGCAAACACGATGCCGAGCACAAGGTCAGATCTGACCAAACATTTTGAATTTACTGGAGCGGAGCAAGCTCTCTGGATTCTTTAATGGTCCTGAATGTGCGACGGATGGCGGCGCCGTGTCAGGAGAAAAGGACGGAGACCTTTATCGCATAATAGAAGTAAACATTCCGAGAATTGGATATGAGAATAAGATGAATACCTGGCAAAGGGGGAGACACCAGAGACATTCCACCAATATAAGACCAAAAATGCACCAATTTTCTCGCGCGCCAGCTTTCTTCATCCCAAACGAGAACTATGCCTGCTCGTCGACGATGACCTTGAAGATCAACGAGAACCCCGAACGACGGGGAAACCGACGAAATATATCCAGAAATGTCACCAGAGACGATGCCACCCACATTCCAGCACCCGCTGTCCCGATTTCACCCGCTATGCACTTTGCGACAATGGGGTCCGTGCACAGCAAAGATGTTGTGTGACGTCCATTGTGACAAAAGGCTGTGTTGCACTGCCACGACAAGTCGAAGGCGAAGACGAGGTTTTATTGCATCCTTGTTTGGCGGGGGCGCTGGATTTCGAGGTCTCTAGAGAGGTCGAAGAGCCGTATCCTGGATGCTGGAATGACGCAGCGACTTTCCCAGTCTTGCCTTCGCTGGCAATACTGATTCCAGGAATTCCATGGGCGCTGGTCGTCCACCAGTCGAATTCTGGGGTAACAGTGAAGGAGGTGCTCCAGGGGATATATGAGATGCTGCAGATTCCGCTGGATAATGGGAGAGAGAAGAGGTTGAGCCTTTTGCGAGGAAAACATCGTTTTATGGGTCTCTCGACAGGCGGTCTTGGAGACGAGACGTTTGTTTTGAATCTAAAGTGATATTTCTGCATCATGGACGGTTAGCATATCCGAAATCTGTACAATTAGTTGTTTTCACCTTGCTTTGTTTAATGGATACCGGTCAAACGACCTTCGTGAAGCTGCGGAATGAGTCAATCGGGAAAAAACTGGAGAAACCGAGATATACCTGATTTTCGGCGTCAATCCTTCATTGACCAAGAAAGACGACAGGGTCACAAGGCGGACGATGTTGAGAATATGATGGTTCGAGTGATGCTTAATCGCTCGTGTCTGGTATTGAGCGCCGGGTTGACCTGGGATGGCGCTTGCTCGACGCAACAGAGTCAAGCAGACAGGATCCCTCTTGCAAAGAAGGGTCAAGAATAGCACTAGGACCTTATAAGAGGGCAATAGAGAAGACTAGTTCCATTCTATGTTCGTGAACCCAACCTGAAGCTGGGGGTTAGGCGTGAAGCCAGGCCTTTGACAGAGATTTAAACGAACCTCGAGCTGCTACATTTTTTCAGAAGGAGAGCTACAGACCAGAGAGCCAGCTGTCGATTTGACTTCTCAGAAATGGTTTCTCTCTTGTATTCCAAAAGACGGACGCTGAGAAGTCGGACCAAGAGCTCTAGCCTAGTTTTGCGAGATAGGCTCTGATAGGCTGTTTTGTACGCACAGAGCCGTCCGGCCCTCCATGAAAACCTAATTACAATGTCAGAAACAGGCAAATGAGACAAGAGGAGACATGCTTACCAAACGCTGCGCTCAATACTAAAGCCCTGGTTCACCTCTTTCTCGAATCCGCTCTTTTGCACAAAGACCTCGAGGGGCTTCTGAGTCGTTGGTGCAGTATATTGGTCTTGCTCTTTGTCTAATGAAGCGCTGGCCAACGCGGCTGCTCGCGAATAGGTGCGCTTGAGCTCCTTGAGGGTCCCAGAGGACAATGCCGTCCCGACACCAGAAACAATCTTGCATGATTCAGCGACGAAACCAAAGACATGGTTTGTCTTAATTGGTTGGTTGGATGATGCTCGGCGCCAAAGGAATTGATATGGGGTTCCGCGGACGGAATCGTTGAGAAAATCTGATTCCAATGTCAGAAGAGACAAACGAGACACGAGGAGAGCTTACCCGGATGCTGTGCATGGAATTCTGTCGACTTCTCGTCTCATTTGGCACCACCGTCGAGCTCTGAGTCGTCACTGCGATATAATTCGTGCTCCTTCGTTCAAGGCAACGATTTTCCCCGTGAATGCGTTGCAGCTCCGGTTGCTTGAGGAACATGTCCTGCCCAGGACGCTGGGACAACATCTGTAGCATTTCCTGCAGCATTTGATGGAAAAAAGCGAATTGTTGGGTCATGGAAGCTGATTTCCATCTGAGCGACGGTGCTGGACGTCCAGCTGTCGGACCCTGGTTCGTACGTGAAATATGGATGGGCGAGGCTGAAAAAGCTCTAGGAAAAGGCAGCAGCGACACTGGAGAATAGAAGAGCATTCTCAGACGGACGAGGCCAATCCAGGACGAACATCATCGACCAGATGTTAGAAGGTAATCATGGCCCTGACAAAGGAGCGGAATCAGACGCGATTATAGGATTCCGAAATGTCCTTGAAAAGAGACGGAAAAATGAGGGTATCGTTGAGTACATATTTCTGCAGCACCCTGATATAGCCACGGCTTTGAGACTCCATCAGTGAATCCAGCGTCAGGTCGTCGTATATTTACCGGGGACTTGAGGATCCTTGGCTCTCCCAATGCCAGCAAGCTCGAATCAGACCTTCCAGAAGGTGTTTCTGGCGCTGACTGTCGCTAGATCTATACCATTTACTTTCGAAATCGTCAGCTGCGAATATGGTTGCCGCCAACATGGTGAGATCGATTTGAAAACCCCCAGGATCTCCGTATTTTGGCCTCAAAGGCAGCATTCTATGCTAATGGATCTTCGTCGGGATGGTCCATAGAGAGTGACATTGGTATTTGTTGATGGGACCAGAAGGAGAAGGGTGAAGTAGATGGAAGTCGGAGACAAACTGAAAGACCTCGCCAAGCTTCACGTGAATCAATTATTCACGACGAGCATAACTGGTTTCATCTATGCCCTCACATAAGTACTGTGCCAGAGCAGCTTTATGCAAGGGAAATTATATACTATTCGAGAAGGAAATTGGTGACAGTACTTTCGATAGTTCGTGTCATAAAATAGCTATAAATTTAACGTTACGCTCAAGATTTCTCGTCCGAGAGGAAACAAACAGTTTCCATTTGCCGCAAGGACGTCGCTGTAACAAAAACTAGCTGTCCAAGGCGGACGCAGTGAATAATTTACATATTCTGGAGGACACCGATTAGCTTCGGACGGCAGAGATGAGATTCAGGACGTACAAATAGATTGTATCGCACTTGACCTTTCGAGTTTACAGCAAGAATGAGTGAGATAGTTGCAGTAGAGTGGGAGATATAGTTCCAGCAAGGAAAAGAAGCCGAAGGAGCGAGCATACAAGAAGAGATCCGAGTGGTGAATCGCGTCAGTCCATCGACAATATGGAAAATTTCTCTGGCGTCAGGGGTTTGGGACAGAAACAGCGTCACTAATCAACATGGACGTCCTGGCGTTGGAAGTTTGCGAGGAATAATGGCTCTGAATGAGATGTCAACGTCGAAAACACGATAATGAGACCACAAGTACCTTCCGATGGAAATGCTTTCCGGATTGAATCCTTCCAAGATTTGAGCGAGGCCGGTTTGTCTCAGCAAGGAATCTGGCTTTCGTTCAGCAGCCCTCAAGCTCCCTCCTTATCTGTTCCGCCCAGGCCATGACAAAATAAAGCATCCCGACGGGCAACATGCACTTTATGCCGACTTGTCTCCAATCCCAGCGTCGACCACCCCATTTTCCGCCTCGCCATCGTTCGCCGCGGTCACTGCCGCGATCACCCGGTGTTTCCTCCCACAAATTACTGGTTACCCAGATTTGGACGCTCCTGCTGACACTGGTCGTGGTTCCGACAATGGCCCAGGCCACTACTGGCCTTTTCTCGACATCAAGAATATTGAGAGTGAGATGTAGAGCTGGCCAGCAGATGGCTTGAAGCGCAAGAAGACGAATGAGCGTCGGAAGCGGTGTATAATACAGACGCCAGCGAAAGTACAGGCCTGTCGCGAGAGAAAGCGATTGATGAAGTGTTAAAATGGCCTGGAAGAATGTTAAAACGATAACTCAAGAAACCAGTAATCGACTAACCCATAGTGCACTAACGAAATAGTCGATCCTTGAGACCATTCCTCCATAGACCATCCGGTGCAAATTGAACATGATTCCAAAAAGAGCTGGAACAATGGACAGCAATCTGGACGCTTCAAAGAGGACTGGTGTAAATCGGTTTGGGGGTATCAAAGGGGACGACAGCGGGATTTTTCTGGATGTCGGGAGGTGTCGAGGTGGCTCTTCACCTTCGGTCTCTGTCTCTCCAGCCCCTTGAATACTAGGATTCGTGCAAATTGGCTTGTCGTGGTTTCGCCGTTGCACCGAACCGCTCTGAGGTCTAGATGCTCTGAGGTTACCGCTGGACCCCATACTAGACGCAAGGTTACTGCTCGAGTTAGCAAGGTTGGTTGAACTTGAGGACCGCCAAGACGTGTATATCACGTCTTCATCGTCATTGTCGCTGCCCATATAATATCGAGAATGGTTGTAATGAGGAAAGGGCGACGAATGCTGTATAACAGGAGAAGATTTGGACTTTTTGACCAGGAAACCGGCTGGAGGTCGAGAAGTCGAAGTTGGTGTATGCGCAACCGTATGCGGTAACGAGGTCGAAGGGCACGTTTGTCGAATCACAGGCGACGAAACCGTGAATTCGAGAGACCGACGGAATTGGGCCGACGAACGGGGCGTAATATCGGGTAACTGGGTAGGCTGAAGCTGCGGTACTGAACGATGAAGTTCGGATATTTGTGAGAGCTGGAGCTTCGCGATATCATGGACTCTGGATGAAGACATGAGATTTGAAAGAAACGGGTTTGAAAGGAGGGAGTATAAGCAAGCTAAAGGAAGAGGATAGAACGTACTGGAGCTTCAGACCCTTTAATAAAGAATCACAGCGGTGTGAGGTGGGAATATTTTTTCAGTTTATGTATTTCTTATCAGCTAGTTGCGATTATCTTGCCCTTATCAGGCCCGAGCACCCTATCGCCACGTCATGGCAGTCTTCGATAGTAATCGATTCAAGGACAATTTATCGGATTTTCGGGCCTGTATATCCAGGGACGATGACTAGACAAAAGAATTGCACAAACAGGCACAGCGAGAGGTAGGTACTAGGTAGGTAGAATTAACACGGCTCGGTCCCGAGACGCCGGGCTACCAGAAGAGGTTGTCGAACTGCACGTTGTCATTTTCCAAGTCATTTTCTGCCATCTAATCTCTGTAACAGTCGTCAAACAAACCTCCTGTTTTGGTCCAGTCTCCGTCCTTTCTGCAACCCGCCTCTTGAACACGATGGCAAGCTTCGTGAAGATTTTTCAATTGCTCGCTGCTTCTCGACCGACGACAATGACAAAGAACGTGGGTCAAGTTTTGCATCTGGCAGGACCTATGCCTCGGTCTCCAGCGTCTTCCGGACATTCCTGTCCGTCCAGCGGCAAAAACCCCGCTTTCAGTACAAAGATTTTTCGCCAACGAGCCGACACGTTCCCCAGAATCTGCTTCTTTTTTCTCCCGTCTTCTTGGTTCCTGGTCTGGCTCCTCTTTGCTACCTGCACTGCGATAATCCGATTGAAAGAAGACAAAAGGGCAGGCCTTGACGTCTCGATGCACTGCTACTTGCTACTTGGATCGAAGTCGACGGCGAACCGATATCAGCTTCTATATTTTCCCGTCTTCCTTTCATAATTCATCATCGATGAATCTCGACGAGAGGGATATGCAACAGGTAACCCATGTCCAATTGTCGCTGGAAGAACAGAGCGAGCGCTGGTTCGGCATCCAAAAACGGAAGTTGATGTTTTCTTTTCAAGCTGAGTTTGAACTCTGTGGACGCCGCCTCTTGACCCACAACTTCCTCAATGCCTGCAGTCCTCCCAAACTCCTCTAAAAAATGTTGATAACCGGTGCCAATGGCTTCATTGGAAGCTGGATCACAAGGGTCTTCCTTGAAAAAGGCTACTCTGTACGCGCTGCCATTCGTTCTGCCGATAAAGGAGTATTCTTGACCAAGGCCCACGGCTCTTATGGAGCGCGCTTTGAGCTCATAGTCGTCGGAGACATTACCAAGGTAAGCTCAGCTCATTTTTACTGCGATTGAAATTGAAATTGACTGCCGCCACCTAGCCCGGTGCCTTCGATGAAGTTGTAGTCGCTGTGGACGCCATAGTACATACTGCTTCTCCTTTCCATCTAAGAGCCAAGGACCCTTAAGGTATCGGTTCTGAATCAAGCGAGTCTACTATATTGTACTGACCGGTAATATAGAATTAATTGTCCCAGCGGTTAGTGGTATTGAAGGACTGTTGAAAAGTATCATGAAGAATGGGTAAGCCTCTTTTTGTTTTACGAAAATAATAAATACCTCTGCTGGCTCGTCCGTGAGGCGCGTAATCATCACGTCCTCTTCTGGCAGTGTCGCAGCGATGCTGCCTGAACCCAAGCTTTGCACTGATGATGATTAAAACGATTATTGCATCCATGTCGTAGAGAAAGTGGTTCTGCTGCACCTGTACACTTGATGTACGAAGCTTACAAGACTTTGCAAGAGAAAGGTGATGTCGCCAGTCTTTCAAAAACAAAGTCCCACGAACCTGGTCTAGCTGCCTGGAACTTTTACAACGACAATAAAGCGAACGTTCAGTGGGATCTCGTCACCTTGATTCCTCCTTATGTGAGCTGAAATAATATCTTTTTTACAAGTTTGGTTGATAGTCCGGCTAGGTGTTCGGCGTACGGTGGCACTATTTTCTGCATTTTTCTTCTCACTCAAGTTAATGACACGGCCCGTCATTCACGATGTTTCTGAACCAGCTACATTGAATACCTCGATGTTGGATTGGTATTACACCGTCACCGCTGGAGCCATGGGTGGCAAATCTGTCGAAACTGTCGCAAAGATGTCTTTTAACTGGTTGCACGTCCGTGATCTGGCTGAAGCTCACTCTCTTGCTCTGGAAAAGGAAGCAGCAGGCGGTCAACGCATCATTGTAGTTTTCGGTGCGTCAAATTCATACCAGTGATGTCCACTTTTAACCCTATCAACCAGAGCCGTTTGTTTGGCAAGATTGGCGTGAATACAGTCTATTTTATTCTGGACGATACTGAATTCGATATCTATTAGTTGACACAGCAAACTCATTCAATCCATCTCCGATTCCCTCTCATGTTCTTCCAAAGGGACATCCTGGTGCTGGTCAAAAGGCTGTCCATTCTTTGGTCTTCGATACCAGCGAGGCCGACGAGATTCTGGGAATGAAGTACCCAAACAAGGAGTAGACGGCGAAAGATGTTTAGTTGATTTTGAGATTCGTGGATGGTGAAGTATTTGTCCTCCGCATGATAGATGGCTCTTTGTATCTGTAACAATCTACAATGTACGCTGAATTGGTCTGCCAGTAGGGCAAAGCTCGTTCAGTTTGTCCGGAATGATGTGAATCGTCTGTAAGAATCCGGGAATGCTAGAGGCATGGAATTCATATTTTTTTTGTGTGGCGTCACCAGGTGGCGCCATGATACTCAATGGAGATGTGAACTTTTCGTCAATGCTACAATGTTAGTGGCTTTTGAGAGGCCAGTTGGTTGGGTGGATTTTTGCTTGTTGAAGGAAGGCTTTATCATATGAATAGGTTTGATTTAGAACATTCGGCTCCCACGTGAACAGGGCTAGAAATGGTTCGCTCCACTGCAGAACCAGAAGTCCATGAAGAACTTGAGATTTGTTATCAAATCGCGACGCTCTTCTCATCATTTAGTTGAGACTCGATCATATAGAGATGCAATTGATCTGGCCGACTCCATGCTAGCATCTCATGGGCTTGATTCTCGTTGCGGTTGGCTAATTCGTATGTGGAATCATAGACCGTAGACGACTGCACAAATCGTTAGCATAGATGAAGCTACAAGTGAAAACCGTCTGCTTACATTTCTTCTGTCGGTGTTTCGTTGACCATGACCAAAAGCCAGTGAGTCGCCCTAAATATCAATTCGTTGGTCAGTTAATCGGCTCAGGAATGCAAAGAAAGACATACTTTGGTACGGTTGGGACCGGTGGTTACGCCAGATATCCTTATACCAAAGAGTACATTGTCCGGATTTTGGCCATTCGCGGTCAGGTGATTCCAATCAGCAATGCGAAATCCCATGTAAAGTTCCTTCTGTCAAGAGTCGATGAAGGCAACTCACAGAGTGGTATCCTGATGCATAGACTCCTGGGTGCAATACTACGAACGAGCTGTATTGATTCACCAGAGAAAAATGTTGCTCTCCAAGTAGAGCCTGTGCGAGCAATCCGAAGAGCCGACGTTGCGTGCACCCGGTTCTGTCCTCAGACTGTTGTAGTGACCCGTATGATCAGGGGAATTTCGCAAAATGTTCACGCAGACTACGTTAACTACGTAGCAGAGAAACAGTGACTGCTCTGATTCATTGGCCTGTAAACTGTTAGATAATTGGATGCAGATCTACCAGACTGGGAGCTCTGTCTTGTGACTTTGGATGAAAATTTGGCAACTGGCTCGTTAAGTCTGCCTGGGATGGGAACGTCTGCAACAAAAAGCTTCTGAGAGACTTGGAGAGCCCGGACAGCCTCATAATCCTGATGGCGTCATCTGCCGGTGGCGGTCTCGAGAAATTCCCAGGGCACTTATGTAGACTGCTTCCTCAGCTGTTTTTTCTCGAACCTATTGCGCTCACCAGGCTGTTTTCTCTCATAAATGTTTCTTGTCAACCTATAGACACATCCTGTGAGCTCTCCTCATGACCGGACTCTGATAGAATCTGATGGGTGGACCTACATGTACTAAGCACTCGCATGAGAGGAAACCGGCAAGCTCGTACTACCGACCAGGTGAGATATTTCTAAACAGTCCGGAGTATGCGCTCTGAAACGCATTTCCCCTCAAACCAATGACAAGCAAAGAGACGGTGGCTGCTCTCGTCAAACTCATTTCTCATTCTGCTCAGCTCGCGCTGGCTGAATATGAAGACACTGGAGTCGATTTGCCTTCATTGACATCTCAAGGATCTCACCCACTGGACAGCGCCCAGGATACATTGAGCTTGCGGAAGCAAATCCGTATTCTGGAGGGAGCATGCGAGCAACTTTGTAGCATGTTAGCGCCTCCAGTTCACACCATGGTTAACGTAAGCCCTCCTACTTATGTTTTCTGTACTAGAGCTCACAAACGGCCAGCGAGGTCAGAATTTCGAATGGATCGCCCTATATACTACAATCCAGGCAAAAATCACCGACATACTCTCCGAAAACCCTGCGGGTCTTCACATGTCCAAATTATCCAAGATCGTCAAGATGGATCCAGGCGAGCTTGATCGAATCTTGCTACAAGACATGTCTTCACGGAAGGTACGAGTTGTACAATATTGATCCTTCCTTTCGTTGATACTTGATGATTCCTCATTCCAGTCGAACCCGACGTCTTCGCAAATAGTCGTCTGTCTTTGGTCCTACATTCATCCATCCCGATACCAGCTTTGACGTACTTTATACACACTAGTACTACAATGGGGCCGATAGTATGCCCTGTGTTCTATGATAACTGACCAACCCTGAGACATCGGGATCTTATGCGCCAGAGAGCGCTCCCATATTGAAAACGGTTGGCTTCCACGGCACATATTTCGAATGGATTCAACTTGATGTGAGTGAATACCATTCAATTTCAAGTCAGACTCAGTATTGATGGGTTTGAACAGCCTCAGTTGAAGAAGGTGACACTGGCATTCAACTTGAAGGCTTCCGAGTCAATCTCACTTCTCTCGTACTACTTTGTCAGACTTTCGATCGTGCGATCGTTGGCGTTGGCAGTGTAATGGGGTCATTGGCGATATTAAATCGCAAGTCTCTTCATAATCAGCGGCTTTCCGTAAATGTACTGAAATTCTTTTCAGACTTCCCATGGAAAGAAGTATCTACTGTATGTGACGTGGGATCTGGAATCGGAGCTTTCTCTTTGCCATTATTGAATATTGAAGGCTTGGCCCGAATTGAAAGTAACCTTGTTTGACCTCCCCGAGGCGATTGAGGAAGCAAAGACAGTACATATTCATTTCGTTCTCGTCTCTACATCATTCAACTTGATTAACTATTTGTAGCACTGGGAGAAGGAGTTTCCAAGAGCCATCGAAAATGGAAGCGTTCAATTCATTTCCGGTGATTTCTTCAAAAGCATTCCTGGGGAAGAGATATATATTATGTCAGTCTCGAGTTTCAACTCAAACTTATGCTGCTGGTTCTGGTGAAATATTATTTTCCACACACACATTCATATTTGAGTTTCGCGACACACATTTGAGTCTCGCGACACACATTTGAGTTTCGGCCAATACTATTTTCCACACACACACATTCATATTTGAGTTTCGCGACACACATTTGAGTTTCGGCCAATACTATTTTCCACACACACACATTCATATTTGAGTTTCGCGACACACATTTGAGTCTCGCGACACACATTTGAGTCTCGCGACATACATTCGAGTTTCGGCCGCCTTCTTCGGAGTTACCGCCTTCTTCGGCTTTATTCGGAGTGGTGTGCCTGTTAAACTCCGACCAAATTTGAGCGTCTGGGCTGGAATCTGAAATTATATATCCAAGTCGCCACGAGGCTCATTTTGTCATCATTCGTTTTTCTCTTTCGATTTTTCCACGACCACCACACTCTTTTATTCTCGATATCCCACACTCCGTTTTCTCAGCATGTCCAAGGGCAAGCGCCGGGGAAGATCTTTTTGGCTTTGAGGACAGAATCATTCAGGACACTGTCCAATCGGTCATCTCGTTGTATCGTTGTATGTAGTCTTTTCATTTACTGGTGACTTCCCTTTCTGTCCCTTTCAAGTCTCTCGTTATACCGTACTCTCTACTTTTCACTGCTCTTCCTGGAGCAACAGAACTTCTAATCACATTCCTTTGGACGTTTCTCGGACAGTTGATAGCATAGTCAGTGACCCATCTGGCAGCGTTAAGCGGGCTGACAATATTATCAATTGAATCCATTCATTAAACTCGGAGTGTTTCTCTTCTGGACCAGCTAGGTTCCGAGGGATACAGGACCCAGGTCGATGTACGCCACCGGCAGGCTGCGGACCATGATGCATGATGTGACATCTCAATGTCATCGGCAAACTCCGAACAAGGCGGCCGAAACTTGAATAAGGTGCGCGAGGTCTCGAATGTGTGTCGCGAAACTCAAATATGAATGTGTGTGTGTGGAAAATAATTGGCCGAAACTCAAATGTGTGTCGCGAGACTCAAATGTGTGTGTGCCGCGAGACTCAAATGTGTGTCGCGAAACTCAAATATGAATCTTTGTGTGGAAAATAATATTTCACCAGAACCAGCAGCATACAAACTTATCAACGATACTTACAACAATAATGAAAGCTTCGTAATATCATTCACGACTGGGCTGACGTTCAAGCGCAAGAAATTCTGAAGACTGTTCGTGCAGCGATGGGACCATATAGTCGCCTCTTGATCCGTGAGTCTCTGTCGCTCGAAACAATATTTGGTCGCTACTTGACAAATCTGGCACAGATGATTATATTCTTCAAAGGAATTATACTGGGGACACTGGCTTTCCAACAGTGAGGAGTCTTCATGTCCTTACGAACTCTTGAATGTGATCTCCTGCGAAAGGCACCTTTCCCGCTGCTACCCAACTATGGAGCCGGTGTTGTCCGAGCGCACTACCAAGATTTTAACATGATGTTCCTAGTCAACGGAAAAGAAAGGAGCTTTGTTGGAGTCCTAGAACTTGGGTTTGTCCCATTTCACTTGCGCCCAGTGCTCTCAGACTCATACCTCTTTCAGAACTGTGACCAACCTGAAGTTCGAGAAGCTGTGGGACATGGGAGAAGCTCACGTTCTCGAGTTCAGCCCCGATAAGTTTCCTGCTGAATAAGTATTCCACTATAGAATTTAACTGGTAGATCAGAAGTTGAAGGAAATCTGCACCACCGTAAAGGCCTGATACTTCTGTGATACCGAACTTTTCAGTCATTTCCGGGATGATCGCCACAATTCGATCGTGCATCGTTGATGGAGAAAGAATGATCGGTCAAGAAAGCAAAGTGAACGAGCAAGGTACGCTCATACCATGAAAGACCCTAATCCGGCTGGATCATATGTAGTACCATAAGTCATCCCATAATCCCAGAGCAGATTTTGTTCACAACTCAGTATCCGAGTCTGAAGAGATCTTGAAGGCTCTCAGTGCTGTAATAAAATTCCTCAGATTGCTGCATCAGGCTCAGGTTCGAACTTGGCGGTTAGAGACTTGGTGGCTGTGCTTGCTCGCTTGTACCACGTCAGCACGCTGACCAACGCTGCCCCCACCGATGTGGCTCGATTTGGCTGGACCTGCTATGTATTGTTCCCGTCGGAGTGAACAAATCCCTAACCACCTGAGATTTAAGGCATAGAATGGTCCTTGGCCGACATCTCTAAGGGTCAGAGGAGAGCGTCGAACTTGAATGGCCGGTGATCAAAATGAGCAAGTTTCTTTCATGTTTTTAGCTGAAATCTGACCTTTTTATTAGGTGGGAGGCTCACGCACTGGCGGTATATTGATTAATGGTGCACGGTCTGGATGACAAATAGCTTCCCAGATGAACGTAGAGTACAGACATGCCATGGTCATCATATCGGGGTGATTTCAAAATTCAAGTTGCACTTGCAGAGCTAGACAAAACAGGAGATTACTGTATTACGGTATGTTAAATTCGAGATAACTTAGAATATCCATCTACTCAGTACCTTTTATCTAGACTTTTTGGGTTTTCGCAAACTCTGCAGAAAATGGATAGTCGGTATATCCCTTGGGATCAGTGCTTCCAAATACATAGTATGTGGATCTGTCGCCAATTGTAAGGAGGATATCGTGCTCGAGACGGTATGGCAAATCAGGCTGAAGGTTTTCTCAGCAAAGTTACAGCAAGTTGAAAATCTGACGACTCACGTTCGCAATGAAACCTCTGGAAAACCCGATGATGTCGCCCTTTTTCTCGGCCGCGTCGATTGCCAACGAGCGAGAATATGAGCCGGCCGAAATCAGCGGACGGTTGCCCCAGAGTTCGCGAATAAAGTCGTTGTTGATCTTTTCTTTCGGGACAGAAATGCGGTCAAATCTGACAGCAGAGTCCATGTAGTCATTTCTTGGCTCGACGACATGGATGTACGACAGATTCGGGTGCTTGTCTTTGATATGTGAGACGAAACTGGAGAAGGTTGGAATTGGGTCCTTCATGAGCATTTCTGAATTATTTCTTTAGCGTTGGGACTGAGTAGTATGAAAACCAACAGAAAGACTCACGTTGGTAGGAACTCCAGGGACTGAGTCGTATACCGACTTTTTCGGGACCGACTTGCTTGACCACTTCATCCAGAACTTCCCTAGGAAATCTGGTTCGGTTTTCAATGCTTCCGCCATAAATATCGGTACGATGATTTGTGACATCTTCCAAAAATTGATCTAATCCAGACGGTCAGCCATGGGCAGACGAATTTGAATGGATTACTCACCTAGTAGATACCCATTGGCATTGTGCAGCTCAATTCCGTCGAATCCAGCTTTGTGTACAGCATTAGATGCTGCCATACCGAAGAGAGTCACAAACTGCTTGATCTCGGGGATTGTGAGCTCTCGCAGGGGACCTTCGTGGTCGTCCAAAGGAATAGCAGAAGCCGATGCGTATGGAACAGTACCGTGAAATTCTTCTTGAAGTTGTTTGTACTGAGCTGCTCTTCCGAGTGCCCAGATCTGCAAGTAGATGTATGACTTGTTGGCATGAACTGCATCGGTCACCTGAACAAATGTCAGTCAAAATGCAACGAAATATGAGGCTGAACTGACCTCTTTCCATGCCTTGATCTGATCCTCAGACCATATCCCGGGGATATTGGGCATGCCTGCACCTTCTGGCCCAATGTAAGTTGCTTCTGTGATCAGCTTGTTTTTGGTCAATATCGACAGCGGTTTTCATACAAGTGACTTACCAGGGTACCAGGGACCTTGGAACGTTGGTCGTAGTATTCTTTAACGTGGGGCAAGGGAACATGGTTCTCGTCTGCCCTAAATCGGGTGGTAGGGGCAAATACAGCACGATGTTTCAAAGACCTAATTAAAGCGTGTCAGCCAGACCTCAAAACGCACTAGATGGAAACCTACATCAGGCCGACTTGTTTAGGCTGGAAGAGTGCTGGAGTGGACATGATAGGAATGGAAAACTGTTTGTTGGGATATCCGACATATTGAAGGCCTTTTATAATATTTCTGGGGACGTGCCCTGTGGTTCGCTCATTCAGCAACCCTCGGCTGCCACTGGGTTGGTAAGAGTCGGTAAGAGCGAAGTTGGTTGGTAAAGAGTTTGTCACTTGAACAAGGGATTACTCAGGGCCGGCCCGAAGAAAACCCCAGCGCCCGAGGGCCGAGCTTATGTACTTCGAACACAAGTGACTTTCGATGCGCTTCCGGTTTAGGCAGGCATTTGTGTCTGCCAACAAACCCTTTCTAAGTAGCCAGGTTCAGACTGCACCGAAACAATTCGTCTTATCCATTTGCAGCTGTACCGTGGCGACTCTAGATCCTGTTTGTCTCTAGCCCGCGTTTCTTACCGACAAAATGCTCTCTCGACGTCATCAATATACCGGTCAATCGACCTCATTCTCTCAATGAGCCTGTCGCGCGACAAAAGATCGGTTTTATAGCTCGCCTCCTGGACAAGGACGACAAGCTGCGTAACTATACGTCCAAGAGGTCAAATTCAGCCATTCAATCGATTCTGACGGGGTCCTCAATATTATTCGTTGAATTCAGAACCTGAAAACCTTCATGTCAGTGTCGAAATTACATTCCAATTTTGGCCTTTTGACGAAAAGCCTGCAGATATACAGCGGATTCCACGCTCCCTGATTCGTTGTGGCCGCTTTGAAAAAGAGTGGCCTCGACCAAAGCTTCACATCCGTCCCATTGCCCAATTCCGGCTATCCTCCTCAGCCTCCTGCTTCGGCCGATCCAAGCCGCTTCCTGATAGCTTCTTCAACATTGACGTCGCTGTCTGCGAGCATACTTGCAGCTAGCGGAGTGAATGGTCCGAATCCGAATGGGCTACCATGTATGTTTTTTTTCACTTCAACTCGAAAAAGCGCTGATAATGTCATTTTAGCGCTCAAGAAATTACTTAGTTATATGGGACAGCTCGAGGTTAGCGGCCGCTCTGGGTGAGTGTCTCCATTCAAAAGTTGGGATTCTGGCATCAACAAATCGCACCTGCATCGTCTGCCCCGGCAGAGGAGCTCCGTCTCACTTCATTTTGGACGACAAAGACCAATTTCTGCCACTAGAAAAATTGAAATTGGTCGAGTACACTTTCCCCAGTCTCGCTCATTGCAAGGTGCTGAGTCCGTTATTGACTGGAGTCGGCTCTGGCGATTGAGCTTTGGTGGGCCGTGCCCTTCCTCATCCAGGTCGTTTGGGTGTAGAATAACTATTAACAGCAGGCAGTCAAGGTCTTGTCAGCGACTTTATCTTGGCCATCGACGGCTTGAAGAACTGGAACTCTATAACTTTGATCACGATAATCACTTTCCTTTTTCAGAATCATCGCCCATCGAAAGACCCTTCGTCGACTTTCCTATCTTTCGCCTTATAGCTACAAATCCTGCTAGAGACTGGAAAGCTTAACTCTCGACTAAACCAGGACTGGGTCAGGCATCTCGCTGACTGAGCTTTTGAATGAATTGACCCTCATCCAGGACTTCTCGACGACCCATGAGAATCGGACCTTCCGATATCGAAATCCTGGATCCAGATATCGGAGAACCTACTGTCCAAGAGATATTCCAATATGTTCGACCTTGGACTCGTCTTTGGAGCATTTACTTTGACATTTGGGACAATCGCGAGTTGGCATCCGTGGACGCCCAGAAGGACAAGGATGGACTGCTCTTGATTATCTGCTCGTACTTGATAATCTTCCGATATGCAACAATTTACGAATTTTTCATATATTGACCTACTTGAACTTTTCCTTTAGGCCGTCCGAATCTGAAAGCGTTGCATCTGATAGGTAAGCCATGCCATCGAGATCCATGTCGTCTGGCAGGTCAATATCCAAGTCCATTTCAGTGTCGGAAAATGTTTCACCGGCTAGTATCAACATGTCTTCCACAATATGCTCTATTTTTATGTCATCGTCGTCCAGGACAGACGAGATCGGGTTAGAGATGTTCGAGATGGATGAGCTTGAACTCGGTGCAGGCTCGGATCTGGAGACTGCTCGACGACTTTTGGTCTCTCGCTTTGGCAGTTTCTTGATACCTTTCCCTGTGAATTCCAGTTTGAAAAAATAAAGAGGGACGTTGAAAGCTTGAAAGTTTGAACGTACTTTTCCGTGGGCGTACGTTTTTCTGTGTCATTTGTATATTCTCTTGTCGTCTCATCATCTCTTCTTTTTGGTTCAGCTCCGCCTGTTGACCTATCAAGGGTTATGAGTGAAGTTCAAGAGATTAAAGTGCCAGACCCACGACACCACTCCTTGCTGGCTGTTACCAGATATCCATCCTTGTATCTAACATTGCGATCAACCTTCGTCTCAGCGCAGAAAGCCGCAATGGCTCGGTCACAGCGCACTATGGACGACATTGGTTCCCAACTTTAAAATCTGTTCAGAGGCCGGTTTTAAATATCACTTGAGACCACGTACCTGTTGCTGCTCTTGGGATACCCGACCCACTGTGAAAACCTGAACATCATACTAGTAGCTAGAAGACTGAACACAAGACATACTTTGACGAAATACAACTTTTATCTTGTCAGAACTCTCACTTTCGAAAATCAGTCGGTCACTTACTGGCTCTCCGTTCTGATATTTCATGGCTTCGATGTACTCTGCTAGCGCTGAATAACAAACCGTGAAAGGCATCGAGAAAACTTACCGAGCTCGAAAAACTCCAGTGCCGGGGCTTTCGGTTTCTTCAACATCTTGACCATGGTAGGAGATGCTTCGTACTCGAAAGTCACGCGTCAGCTTGAGTATATTTAACGACATCAAAATGTGGCGCTAGATTATAGTTCCTCAAGACCCCTGGCATTTTTTTCCAACGTGTAACAAGTGATAGTGAAAACAGAGTCAGCCACCTGAGGCTTGCTATTAATTCTGAGTTGAGTTAAATCGATTCCGGTGTGATTACGATAGGTAGCACATTTCACAAATTTGGAGTTTTACGGAGTGGAGCAAATATTAGTCTTTCAATCCGAGTCAGAAAGAGTCGCGTCAGAGTCGTCATAATCATGACCCATGAGCAGCTCTTGGATGGTTTCGATGTCCGATTTTTCCTTCCAGGGCAATATCTCTACGATAGTATGTTTGACATCGTTAGGGACCCGGAATGAACTGAGATTGGGTGAGATGGGAATGGATGAGCTCGAGGAGCTGGAAATGGAAATGGGAATGAATGAATGAGTCGAGGAGCTGGATGAACTCGAAGGAGTGAATCTAGAGTTTGGAGCACGCTTGCGCAACGATTTGGTTGGTGAAATTGGCAGCCTCTGTTTCTGGATGCCTTGACCTGTAAGTTCAAACTCGGAAAAGAATGTTAAAAGCTCGAAAGTTCAGACTTACTGGTTCGGGGGCGTGTCTGCTTCTGCTTCTGTTTCCTGCTTTCATTGCGCCTCAGATTCTCTTCATAGATGTATAGCCGTTTCTGAGCAGCTGCTGAGGTGATGAGTGGCATTATTCGAGCCCATAGAGTCGACTCACCGATCCACGCCTCACCGGGCTCGTAGCGATCACCTTTTTTGTGCTTTGTATTTGTAGCGAGGCCGGTCTCCGCACAGAAGGCGATGACAGCGCGGTTGCAGTTCTTGAGAGACTCTATTGGCTCTTTGCTAAACCACGTTCAGTCAGTCTTGAACTTCGATAGACAACTTGGACGTACGTATTGTCTTTCTCCTCGTAGCCTACCCACTACCAAGGTATCGGCATATAATCCCGATCTATCGTCATCCACGCACCTTCACTTCATACAGCTAGTGATGTTTTTACACCCGCTACAGCTTGAGATTAAGTACTCACTCACCCACTCTTTTCCATCGTATTCGGCCGCCTTGATATACTCTGCTATGGATCAATAAGAATCGGACAAGGCCGTCGAGAAACTTGCCAAGCTCGTATTGGGGCTCCGAGGGCATGTTGGGAGGCTTGAACTTGAGGAAAGTTTGCACTTGTTGACGTCCAATGATCCTTGAACTACTATAATTAACTAACCCTGCAACACTATTCCTGCATTGGACGTATACTGGGTACAAAATCGATATCTTCTCGTGGCATCCACCATTCGAGAAACATGAAAAATATACAGTCCACAATGAGAATAATAGTGTATATTGGGCCGGCAAAAGGTCCCAGCTGCATCGTCCTGACCGAGTTGAGCGCTCGAGCTACGACAAGTCAAAAAGTGACATACCGTCGCATCCTCTCAACCAAGTCCCTTTGCTCAGATTTCATCACCGTGTCATAAACATGTTTCGTCCTGTCCGTGACGTCGCCCCAGTCATAAAATGACTTGACCCGTTGATGCGCTCTCAGTGGATCATGCTTGCCCTGCGCCACGATCTCAATCGCTTCCGATATTGCCCGAAACACGTCTGAAACAGTAAGACAGAGAATACAAAACAAGTCCGATGACTTGCCATCTTCCTCGGGCTCTGCGAAACTGATCATATCCTCTGGCAAGATCTCCGGGACGCCGCCAACACGAGTCGACACGACATAAAGTCCCGCACAGGCTGCTTCCAGAATCGCAATCCCAAATGACTCGGTCAAGGATGTATTCAAGAATATAGACCCTTGGATGAGAACCTGTTCATTCTTTCAGCAGGAGCAACAGAAATGAAAGCTGACCAACCGAGCGAACGTCACTCGACCGTACAGGCCCCAGAAGTTCCATTCGATCTTGAAGATGGTGTCGTTCACGCATTTGAAGAAGTTCGATGAGCTTAGGACCGTCACCACCTGTTATCGGGTCAGAATAAGAAGTCAAAGATATAAGAAATACCCACCAACGACGAAACGAACGTTGGGAAAAGCTTTGCAGATCCTCGGAGCGGTTGGAACTAGAAGGTCGATGCCTTTTCGGTATGCAAGGCGCGAGAGAAACACTATCGTAACTGGGATAAGGTCAGCTCGAGTTGGATATAGGGAATATGGGACTGACTGATGTCCGTCGGTCTAGGGGGGCCTGGTGTGAAGCGCTCAGCGACCAGCGCATTTGGTATCACGTAGACATTGTCATTCACGGATTCGATAGAACGATCATCTGTTGACGACCGTTGAAAAAGCTCGCCTCGCAAGACCGTGTTTTCTCGTCTAGTAATGTCAGAAAGAAACGCAAAACAAAGAGCTTGTCACGTACCCCGTATGAGAAACACATATAACAGCATCGACGTTGCGCAGTGTCCCAGCTAGAAGCTTGTTCGTCAGAATACTAGCAGCATCTTCGAATCCAAAAAGACTGTGATCTGTGAAGACGGTTCGGACACCCAGGAGATGAGAGTGAAGGATGCCTTCGTGACCGAGCGCCGACAAACTTGCATGGGCGTGTATCAGATGAATATGTTCCCGAATCAGGATCGTCCGGAGGTAAGGAAGGAAGGTGAAGAAATTGGGAAGAGTTGCTGAGGATGCTATTGGCACAAAAGGAAGGTAATAGACCTTTAACGAAGGCAAAAGCCAGCGAATTCCGACGCGGTCTGGTCCGTGACTGTGTGTTATCACAATGACCTAGGTGACAAGGTCAACCTCGAGAATAATAGAAAGCTTGAATCGAACCTTGTGGCCTCGTTGAATGAGGTTCGCACTGAGCATATATATGTGGTTCTCTACACCGCCAACATTCGGATGAAAAAAGTCAGAAATCATGCTAAAAGACATCAGTGGGCCAGTTTTTAAATGAGAGAAGAGCTCACGCTATAGATATTGGTTCCATTCTGGCGTTGCGAGAGGCGGCGACCCAGAGCAATGAACATCGAGGTCAATTTAGAAGTGAGTGACGTAGCAGCTGCTGACTCATCGATCAAATCTGTAACGAAACAAACCAAATCCGGCACGCCGCTCTTTCCCTAACTTGTACGACGACTATGGACCCGGAGAAAAAGCGCAAGATCTTTGCCGCGAAGAGCGCTGCTCGCGCGAAAAAAGTAAGTTACCTGGTATTTTTTTCATTTATATTTGACGAAACATCACAAGGCGACAATGCTACCGTCAAGAAAGACGCAACAAGGGGGACCAGTGCGTGGATTAGATTCCTTTAGATTTATTCCTCTCATTTAATGCAGCCTTCTGGACCACGAACATTCCATATGTGCGGTATCATGTATGAAAAAGAGGTCAGTTTCCACTCGAGTTCGTCCTATGACCGTTGAGATGATCTCTTCACAGGGTGGAGAATTCGTTGAACTCACCAATGGCCACATCCTTCGTTTCAGTGCCAAGAATTTCTGCTACTCTAGTGGCAATCTTATAATGGAATTCGTTGATGTTACATCAGAGTCATTCCAAGCGCTCCAGCCTCCTCCTAACCTCAAGGTCTTCTCCTACTATGGGTCGACGCTCCCATTTAACATTCACTGTCCCTACGATACCGGATACTATCTGGTCCAACTATGCGCTTATCTTGAACTCCACTTCGAGGGCGAAGAGCCGATGAGAGTCGAGACACCAGATTGGCCCTTCATAGGTCAGTCTTGATCCTAATCCTCTATGCCAGTTATCCAAATTTGTCCACAGGTGCTAACGCCAAAGCATGCCTCGGACCAAGGATCCGTATGCCACCGTCAAGAAAGACGCGACAAGGGGGCAATTCTGGCCCAGTGCGTGGACTAGATTCCTTTAGATTCATTTCTCTAATTTCATGCAGCCTCCTGGACCACGAACATTCCATATGTGCGGTATCATGTATGAAAAAGAGGTCAGTCCTCCACCCGAGCTTGTCCTAAGTATGACTGTTGAGATAATATCTTCATCGCAGGGTGGAGAATTCGTTGAACTCGACAATGGCCATATCCTTCGCTTCAGTGCGAAGAATTTCTGCTACTCCAGTGGCAATCTTATAATGGAATTCGTTGATGTTGCATCAGAGTCATTCCAAGCGCTCCAGCCTCCTCCTAACCTCAAGGTCTTCTCCTACTATGGGTCGACGCTCCCATTCAACATGCACTGTCCCTACGATACTGGAGGCTATCTGGTCCAACTGTGCGCATATCTTGAACTCCATTTCGAGGGGGAAGAGCCGATGAGAGTCAAGACACTAGATTGGCCCTTCATAGGTTAGTCTTGATCTTGATCCTCTATGCCAGTTATTCAAATTTATCCACAGGTGCTAACGCCAAAGCATGCCTCGGGCCAAAGATCCATATGTGAATGTACCTCCGATAACGATCGTCTTACCGAGCTGCGGTGTCCATAGTTTCCGGATTCCTTGACACGCTGGTCGCGGAATTGGCCTCGCCAAGTTTCAACTCGTCAGCCAGAAATACCTAATGTTGCGGGTCTACAACCTACATTAACGAGTGATATGACAATAGGACAACGTAGTTATTCTCGGTCCATTTCGGTGGACACTCGCTTGTCTCGCCAATTCATCGTGAAGTCGAGATTAAAATTTATAAACGGTTTCAGAGGCGTGGCCGAAGTGGCCGTTGAATGTCACAAATTGGCTTCGGGCTCAGGAAATGAATGCTTTGTAAACTAATAAGAAGGCTCTATATCTTACAAGCTTTCAAAAGCGAACCGTGGTATCAAGTATCAAACACACCGGCGTTGAATAAAGGACACGATAATTCTTCATCGGCTCAACCTTTGAGTAGCCCGGACTTACAATATCGTATAATGGAAAAACATTCTGCTTTAATTTTGCATTTTGGGTCATGGCGTCACAAAGGCCAGCAACGAGTGCACCCCATTGAGCCGTCACAATTGCAGAATCAACGACAACATTATGGAGATCGGAAACAGCTTTGCGAGCATCGATAGCGACGTTCTGCATCTCGAGATGCAGACTCTGGATCTGGTTGAACAGATTCTGTCTCTCGCTGAGCAGATTTGGGAGGCGGATTGCACTACTTATTCTGGACATTGATGGGACTTCTACCTGACATAACCATGACGGTTGGAAAGCGAAAGTCAATCATGAGGTTTTTTCGGTGGACGTCCTCGCCTTTTTTTGACAAGCGGCTCATCGTCGTCGGACATCTCAGGTTTGGGATGTTTCGGTGGACGTCCTCGTTTGCGTTGGGGTGCCTCATCTGCGCCGGAATCATCTTCCTTCTTTTTCTAAAGGATGGTCAGATATCTTAACATGCCAGGCCAATGACAGACCTTCGACGGGCCACCTCTTCTCTGCAGTATTGTTGGCGTACTGCTGCTCCCTATGCCGGCGTTGGAAGATTTTTTGTTCCTGCTTCCCTTTGGCCTGCCGCGACCCCGTTTGAACGTGACATCAGCGGCAAGTTCGGCGGCGTCAACAGGCTGGTCGTCAAGCTGGTCTTGGTACAGAGCGCGCTCTTCAAGTTTCTCCTTGATATCGTTTTGGGGTGTAGAAAATGCGCCCACGCCGGACGGCCCAGAGCTCTAGAGCCGATGAATAACACAGCACCAAAGCCGACCCACAAACTGACCTCCTCGAAAAACCCGATTCCTATTGGAACATATTTAATTGAGGAATCAGCAAGAGATAGAATCTTCACCTTTCTCGGTAACATGGTGACGCTGGTCAAGGATCTTGGCGATTAAAACATCAGGAGTGTAGAGATCCGAAGCTTCCTTGGTCTGATAACATCATTAGTAACAAATACTGTTCGACGATAAGCAGAAAAGGCAAACATCGAGAAGGATCCAGTCATCATCATGTGTAACTGCATATTCGGCTGATTCATCCTGAAAAAAACATCACCTTCGGGTCGGCGGTGAAGGGAAACCACCCACAAGAAGCAGAATGGACTCGTTAATAGATTCCCCAGGGTGAAATTTTTGTATTGTTGCATTGTGATTCTCCAGAAGGATCTTCAGCAAGATATCCGGATCAAATAGCGAGCTTACCACGCTGTCAGGATCGCTGGAATCGCTGTCTTGCATAGACCCGGAGCTCTGTGGCTGAATTCCGGTTGATCCCGAGGCCGGAAAGAATGTCGTCTGGCCAGGTGCTCTAAGCGTCAGTCGGCTGGGAGGCTTCCATGTCAGGCTCGAGACATCTGAGATGTCCACACGGATTCTTTTTCCAAAGCGGCTCATACGTTGTGTCAAATTGAATCCACGGATGAAAACTGTCTGATTTTGGAATGGGCAAGGGATACTGCTGACTCGGACCGCAGCTGAGTTCACGGTATTCCAAGTATACGAGAACCCTCCTTCAAGGTTTGCAGCGACGAATTTGAGGGATACCTCCTGTTCGGAATTGGATGTCGAAAAGGCGGCAGTACCCCAAGATCTAGACTTGTCGCAGCCAGTCACAAGACATAGGTGGCTCGTCTCTCGCCCTCTCGCGCCATTAGCGTAACCGAACCATAGCTGAATATTCTCCAGGATGAACTCTTTCAATCTCGAAAGATTGCGGTAGGTGATGCGAGAAGCGCCATCTGGAAGCACCAATATTCCACCATGGGAACTTGAGCTTTTAAACTCGAATCCACCACCAAATTCGATGGGAATACCCCTGAAAAGAATGAGGAAGGTATTGGACCAGAGAAATTCACGAACGGGACTGAAGTTGTTGCTTGTCCGCTGAGCTCCAACTTCTTGACTGTCATAGTGCTGATATTGGCGCCTGGTTTATGCAGATTATCGTAGGTTATAATGTCATGGTCATCCAAGAACAGCGGCGCGAATCCATTGGGGACTCGTCCTATATTCACTGGATCTGTTTCCGGGCTGAAGATATTGAAAAGATAATCATAACCTCCATCCTCCGTTAGACAAACGAGATCACCGACACGAATACCATTGGAGCGATAGGCCTCTGGCAGATTGCTAGGAGGCTCCGGTATCCAGAGAGGATAACCATGTTTCTTGGGTACGAGAGAGTTGCTGTATATCTGGGCGTCGGACAAGGACATGCTGAAGGCAAGAAAGAGACGTGATGATTTAACAGCATTTCATGGGAATTGCACTGCAGGACATGGATATAATTAGAGATTTATAGAGCAGATCCTGGAAAACTGATGAGAATGACCAATAACAAAGATGTGCGACGAACATTTCACGTTGACTTTTGGAGAACATTCGCGTATATGTCGAGGCTGAGCCGTCTGCGTTTCTCCATCGCCTCTTTCCAGATATACGACCATGTCCCAAGTGCGGCTACCAAGGCGCCATTGACCAAAATCTTACTCAGAATAAGGTGTCGATCCACAAGTAAGTATAGGAGACAAACGCTCACCAAACGCTTCCATCGAATTCCAGACGTGTAGAAGAGTTTGGGGTTCATAGTGAATGCCGTCGCATCAGTGTCGGCTTTTTATTCATTCTCGCAGAAATCCTGACTCCGAAGAGCAAATGGCGGAGGATGACGGAACACTAAACAATATTTATTTCTTTAGAAGGCTAGATGAATTCACTTTGGTCAGAAGAAGCCTCAAAGAGAGAAAGATTACACACTTGAAGAGCCAGGAAAATAGCAACAGCTCGTGCTCCGCATGAGCTGGTAACCATGCTGTCGCCACGTCAGACCAGTCGAGAAGCTGTGGGATTCCAGCGTCACCGATGTATTCCTAGATAACATGGAAGACGACGACGTTGAACGTGACGCTGATTCTCATGGCAGCAGAAGATGCTGGAGGTGGTCGAAAAGATCCAAAGTCTTCACGGAGCAGATGCTGTCGTCCTGTATGTATCTGTGAGCAATCTGTGAGAACGGTCGCTGTTCTACCCCACGCCGACCTTGACACTACATTGACCTAGACCACACCGACTTGGCATTTGCCATTGATCGAAGAAAATCCAGCTCTGGTGTGACGTCAGTCGAAACAAATTTTTGCATTAGTTGACCTGGCGCTGGAAGAAAAGAACAGCGAATATAAACACGATTCAATGTAGAATTGATTGGCCAGGTGCAGTGTCACCGAAAGATGACGAAAAAAAAAATCAAAATATTAGACATGTGTGGAGCCAGATTGAGCCGGCTAAATTTCACTCTCCACCTTAACCATCCTGTCGTTCCGTCGCTGCTGGCGCATGGATCCTCTTCCAGCTGTCCGTGATAATCTTTTCCTTTTATTTTACCTAAGTTTCTTGTTTCCAGGATGGCCCCGGACGCCCAGCTTCATCGTTCTCCTCTTCTCCCCCATTGCAACCTTCCAACGATGATATCGAGGCTGTTATCCAAATGGCTACGGCCTCTCATTCTTCTGACGGTCGTCCGATGAAGGATACAAGAACACAGCTCTTTGTAGGAAATGTACGATCAATCCCCGGCTCTTGGTGTCTCTACTCATTCTTGGTAGCTTCCTTACAGGGTCCGCTGGCAAGACCTTAAGGATCTCTTCAGAAAAGCTGGCACTGTTCTGCGGGCAGATGTCTCTCTTGGCCCAGACAACAGATCTAGAGGTTATGGGACAGTTCTTCTTGCTACTGCCGAAGACGCTGGTCGAGCCGTAGACATGTTTAACGGTTATTCGTGGCAGACTCGTATCCTAGAAGTTCGCCCAGACAGGCTTCCTCCAGATTATGATCATACTGGCATGTTGGTTCCGCCAATAATATCAGAATCTCTGTCGATGCCTACCGCTTCTTCTTCGCGAGCGGCTGCAGATTTTGATTATAACCTGCTCATGGGGCTAGAGAGACCATCTTCCTCCAATGGCGGAGGTAGAAACCTTTTTGTCGGCAATGTACGTTGTCTTGTCGATCTCGAACCTCCTTTTGACGTTAAATCTTTAGCTACCCTTCCACTGTCAATGGCAAGATTTAAAGGATCTCTTTCGCCAAGCGGGGACCATTGTGCGAGCAGATGTTGCTATGGGCCAGGACGGACGCTCTCGTGGTTTTGGGACAGTGGCATTTGCGACTGATTATGACGCCGACCGTGCGGTTAAAATGTTCAATGGGTACGTCGTGGAATCTGCAAAGAGCCCTGACTCTGAGAATCCTTCAGTTACGAATTCAATGGGCGACAATTAAAGGTCCATTTTGACCGATTTACGCATGCGATGCATCCAGCAACTACGCCGGCTTCTCCTGTGATGTCGTCTTTCCCACCTTCTCAGTCAAACAACTTCAGCTTGATGTCTTCCTCCCCATTCCTCAATCATTCGAATTCACGTCCTTCTCAAATCGTTGTACCTGCAGGCTATACGCTGGACTTTGGGCCAGCATCAGCACCTAGCTCTCCTTTTGAGGCTTACCCACCACAACTACAGAGAGGGTCGTTAGAACAACAACCGTCATCTCGGCGACCTTCATTCCCCCAGTCGAGTCAGGATATTGATCCTGTCAGACATTTGCTCAACTCTGTACATCTGTCAGACAAACGGACGTCCTCGTCGTCTTCTACTGATTCTAAACTGTCTCAGACTTCGAGCAGCAACAGCAATCTATCGTTGTCGTCAAACAATACGACTCCACCGCCAGATCAGACATCGTCTTCTCCCTCTAGTGCTCCTTCGGGCACTCATCCGAATCATCCTGGCCACATATCAATACCTTCTCTGCCACCAGTACCTTTTTCGATGGCAATGCATAACATGTCTCCAGTTATGATGCCAATGGCTTATTCTCCCTTGTATCATCCAGGCAATATGTCGCCAATGCATCACCCAGGACTGGTTACACCTCATGGAATACCAATTACACCTTCGATGCCGCCTTTTACATTTGCATCTCATTTGCATCCAATGCCATCACCGACTATGGGCTCTTTCCCTGTTTCGACTCCTCAGCCAGCTCCATCGACGAGTAATGGATCATTGAATCATGAGAATATCAATAACAATAATCACCAGCAAGGTCCATCGACACCGACTCATCCTGGAGGTCCAATCCCTTTCACGCCTTTTTCGCCTGGGATTGCTCTGTCACCAGGTGCCTTCTGGGCCGGTGGTTCTGGAAATCCATACATCAATGCAGCAGTTGGAGCTCCAGTCCATGGTGGATACCAGAGTTTCGGTCCGGGGACACCGACTGGTGGCTTCTATTTCGCACCGAGTCCAGCTGGTATGCCGCCACAGATGCCAATGGAGCCTGGGGGTTACTTTGACAATGTTTTCATGATGGGCTCTTCGATGGGTATGGGAGCGCTTGAGGGAGAGATCATGAAAGACAAGGAGCCCGTGGTCGTTGACGAGGAAAAGAAGGAAAAAGAGTCGACACCGAATTCAGATCTGGGGGACAGGCGAGGATGGGAAGGTCGGGCGACAGAAGAAACTGAACAGAGTGCGACAAAAAGTGCGACACAGACGAACTCGACGCCGCCCTCTCCAATGTCCAAAAGACCGTTGGTCTTGCGCCCTGAATCAGATCCTATGAAGCCGACACTGTTTAACCATATGACGAACAGCAGCGAGTGAAACTGGGCTGATCAGTCATTTTTGGGACGTTTTCGGGCTGCAAGTGGAAACATCGTCGTCGTCATTGCATCGTTTGTAGTAATTCGCATTGCTGATATTTAAATCATAGTCCTGTAGTAGTAACATTGAAAAAGGGTGGAAAACGACTTCCGAGAAAGAATCCGGGTCGAGCACATGGACCTAGGTTACCCGTGAGAGCATCAGAGAAAAGTCAGCTCATCTCGTTGCCTTCTCTCATCACCCAGCGCTCACTTCCGCTTTTTCGCAATGTCACTGTCAACGATTCGTTGAATATATCATCAATTTATTGTCAAACTCAAAGTGTCATGTATGCCCAACTTCCTTTCCTTCCTTCCTTCCTCAGCTGTTACCACAGCGTGCATCCCTGGCCGTGCTGATGCCACGACGTGATTTTCTCGCCGCTGATGGGGCTTTCACCTGGCAGCACCTTGACATTCCAAATATCTATAAAAGCCGTCAGCTCGAATCGATGAATATCAAGTGTTTCTCACTTGCCACATTCGTTCAACCAACTCATGTTCAAATTCTCTGCACTCGTCCTCCTCGCCTCTGTCGCATCTGCGGCCGTGGTTGATTTTCAAACTCGGGACACACCCGATCAGAGCCAATGCATCAAAGGAAAATTCTTGGGAACCTAGTAAGTGTGTGACTCCTATGGCTCTTTCTCCCAATTTCCCTGACCAGATTGATCCAGTGGCTCCAACAATGGTGGCCCTTTCAGCGCAGCCTGTCTTCTCCTGGAGTCTGACTGTATCACCAAGATGCAGTCTGGCACTCCCAATATCTGGAGTGAGCCCACTTGCGTCGCTGGTGCTACTTGTGGAACCGTAAGCTCGTTAAACCATACTGTAATTTTATTTCAATGCTGAAAAGAAGTTTGTAGCCCTGGATTGTCCATTTGGTTAGCGCAAACTGCACCGCTGGCAGCAAAGTTGCATACAAGCGCGCCGACACTCCATCTTTGAGCTATAATATCTATGCAGATATCGTCGGTGACTGCGCCTGGGCTCCAAATGGCTGCAGCATGTCCGAGCAAAACTACATCGACTGGTTCTATGGCACATTGAGCAGCGTCAACAGCAAATCTTGGCCCGAGTAAGTCCATATTGCACTGCTTACTCTGGCTAACATAATTCCAGCTCTGTCGACCAAGTCAAGAATGAGTGGTGGACGCCGATAAAGACGTGGACCAACACAGGCGAGACGATCCCATATTTGAACTTTAACGACTGGCTTCACTTCGGGCCTCCATTTGATTAGTCGTCGATCGTTTGTTGTTTCTACATTTCTACAATACTTGCTTGATAATCATATCTATTTGAACACGAATCTCAAGCCACCTTGGCACTCGATTTCTTCCTGTTGTACTTGGTATAGTCAGTGGCAACTGAATGATCGCGCTGTCACAGTCTGTCACGTTGCGCCTTGTTTCTACCACTTTGAGAATTGACGACAGCCGCGAGCGCAGCCTTCTCAAATGACTCGAATCCAACTCGAATCTGACCATCATGTTACTGGAAGAATTGAACGATGATATTCTCCTAGAGATCCACACCCGGGTGAGTTCCAAATAGCCTTGACCCGGTCCAACTCGATGTTCAGCTTATCCATTTAAAGCTGTATCATGACGACCCGAGAACTCTTTTGTCTCTAGCTCGCGTTTCTTCCCGACAAAACGCTCTCTCGACGCCTTTAATATACTGGTCAATTGAGCTCAAGCCCAAGAATGAGCCTGTCGCACAACAGACCGATTTTGCAGCTCGCCTCTTGGACAAGGAAGACAAGCTGCGCAACTACGTCCGGGAAATCAAATTCAGCTTTCAAATGGATCTTGGCTGGGTCCTGAATATCCTTCGTCAAGTTCAGAACCTCACGAGCTTCGTGTCAGTTCCCAATTATCGAAATTTCTGTCTTTTGACGAGAAGCCTGCAGATATACAGCGAGATGCATACTCTCTTATTCTTTCATGGCGGCTTTTGAGAAAGAGTGGCCTCAAGCAAAGCTTCACATTCGTCCCCAATCTGGCTATCCCATTGTACCACAGTATTTCTCTCGAAGCCAGTTTGGTTCTATCGTCAGTCCTCTGATAGGTTCCTCGACATTGACGTCGCTCTATGGGACCATATCACCTGGAGATAATAGAGCGAATAGTCAAGGGCTACTATGTACGTTTCCTCATTTCAGCTCCAGCAGAAACTGATGCTATTTAGTGCTAAAGGAATTACTCTCAAGCTGCATGAATTTGCGCCAGCTCGAGGTTACCGTCTGCCAATGGGGTGGCTTTGGGTGAGTGTTTCTATTCAAACGGTTGGGATTCTGGGATCAACAAGCTCGCAGCGGGGCTCCCTCTCACTTTGATTTGACGACACAGACTGGTTTCCACCGCTGGAAGAATTGAAATTGGTCGGGTACAGGTTTCCTAGTCTCGTTCATTGCGAGGTGTTGAGTCGGGTTATGGACTGGAATCGTCTCTGGAGATTGAACTTTGGTCAGGAATGCCCCGAGCGCTTCCTCATCCAGTTCTGCGGCTTACTTCCAAACCTCAAGTCGTTTGGGTGTGGAATAACCCAGGGCAATCAAGATCTTGTCAGCGACTTTGTGCTAGTCATCGACGAGCTTGAAGAGCTTAAGCTCTACAACTTTGATTACCCGAACTCGGACTTTCCTTTGTCCAGCATCATCGCCCATGGAAAGACCCTTCGCCGACTTTTCTGTATTTCGCCTTCTAGAAACCGGGAGCATCTCAGTCTTGCATGGTCCAAGGATCAGCTTTCAGAGCTGAAAGGTTCATGTCAGAAATTGGAAAACTTGACTCTCGATGGGATACGTGAAAACCGGGATCGGGTTCGTTATCTTGTTGATTTTGCTCGAAAGGGGCTGACGTTCGGCCAGGACCAAGAAACTCTGCACATACTGGCTGAATTTCCGGCCTTGTCCCGCCTCAAACTACACATTGAAATCGGACCTTGCGATATCGAATTCCTTGATGCAAAAATCGGGCAACCTGCTGTCCAGAGGATGTTCCACTACCTTCAACAAAGAGGCTCAAACCTGGCTCAGCTTGAAGTCGAATTTGGAAAATTTACTCGGAATCTCGGGGGACGCGGCGCTCGCTACCGTTCACAGTCTTTCCGAGAGAGATACACAGTGACATGTACGGCTTCAAATGTCAGCAGCAATGGATTGTGACTCGTACTGTTCGTCAAGTAAAGCGCTTTTTGGCCAGCAGGATGTCGGATAGCGCTTAGCACACTGAATAAACAATTTTTCTGCAAAATAGTGACCACGCTGAACAATTTCATCCTACAGAAAGACCGCTATGATGTTGGCTTGAAGCTTGATGGGGTCAAAGAATGACAAGAATTTGCCCTTGTTCCATCGACAGTCGTTTGTGATTTGTGAAACAGAGGAGACAGCAAACGAGGAGTTTGAAGAAGTTCTAGGTCCGGGATGAACGAACAGCGACACTGACCCGGGTAAGGTAGCGACACCTGTGACATGCTGTGCAATGTTTCTATCAATGATCTGGCTTGTTTCGGACGCGTCGGGGCGATGAACGTCCCAATTAAGATGCGCATCAAGAGCTCATGTGACTAAAGAGGCCGAGCCGAAGATAGTCTCCATATAGGGAAAAAAGCGGGAACGAGTCTTTAGCGTGTCCATCCGAGACTCCCCCGGCTCGGGGGACCCCCCGAGCTTGCGAGGGAGGGGAGGGGGAGCGAGTGATGGGTACTCTTCCCGCGACCTTGGAAGACCTGAGTTGAAGAAAAGTTTATTTATTTATATTATTTACTTGTAAAAAACACTCTAGCTCTACCGCATCAAACCTACATCAGCAATTGATGCGACGCCTTCCCAATCCGGATGTGTCGCTGATTCTCCCGGGTATACAAACAGCGACACATAGTCACATAGCGTGATGTGTACAGTGTCGCTGTTCGTATATCCTCCTTCTAGGTCATGGCAGTATAAGTAGACACGTCAATCTGGCCAGTACGGCTCAAATTCGGAACCAGGTAGGCATGCTAAAAGATCCTGGTAGTGGCTGTGCTCGCTTCTATCTCCTCACATTAGCATGCTGACCAAGCTGCATCCCTTCCATAGTAACTGCAATTGACGACAACCCTCGACAACCGCGATTGACCGCTGGCATAGCTTTCTCAGATGACTTGAACCCAACTCGGATCGCCCCATGTTGCTGGAAGAAATCAACGACGATATTCTGCGAGAGATCCACACTCAAGTGAGTTCGAAACTAGTCTTGACCCCGTTCAGCCTTTATCTTACCATGTGCAGCTGTATAATGACGACCCGAGATCTCTTTTGTCTTTAGCCCGCGTCTCTCACCGACAAAATGATCTCTCGACGCCTTTAATATACCGATCAATCGAGCTCAAGCCCAATAATGAGCCAATCGAGCCAAAAGCCGATTTTGCAGCTCGCCTCTTGGACAAAGACGACAAGCTGTGCAACTACGTCCAAGAGGTCAAATTCAGCTCTCGAATTGATTCCGACTGGGTCCTCAATATCCTTCGTCGAATTCAGAACCTCAAAAGCTTCATGTCAGTCTCAAATCAGTACCTTACATTATTCTACCTTTTTACAAAAGTGTCCAGCTATACAGCGGCGGATTGGGATCCCATACTCCCTGATTCCTTCGTGGTCGCTTTCCGGAAAGAATGGCCCCGGGCAAAGCTTCATATCCGTCCCCAATCTGGCTATCCTATTGTACAAGCGTATCCGGCTCGAGCCAATGCAGACATGCTTGACTGCAACGTCAGTTCTCTGATGGGTTCAACATCATTGGCGTCGCTGTCTGCCACCATACCTGGAGCTGGTAATGGGAATGGTCCAGATCCAAATGGGATACCCTGTATGTTTTCTCATCACAACTCGAGCGAAAGACTAATGTCATTTGAGTGCTCAAGAAATTAGTTACAAGCTGTGTTAATTTGCGTCAGCTCGAGGTCTCCATCCGTCAAGGGGGTGGTGGGTGAGTGTTTCATCCTCAAAACTCGCGGTTCTGGCTCACCAAGTCGCAGCTGCGTCATCTACTTGCATCCAGGAGCTCCGTCCCACTTCATTTTGGACGAGACAGACCGATTCCCGCCACTGGAAGAATTGAAATTGGTCGGTTATACATTCCCTGTTGGCCATTGCGAGATGTTGAGTCAAGTTATGGACTGGAATCGGCTCTGGCGATTGAGCTTCGGTCGGGAATGCCCCAGGACTTTCCTCAGCCATTTCTGTGGCCTACTTCCAAATCTCAAGTCATTTGAGTGTGGAATAATCGCAGGCAGTCAAGGTCTTGTTAGCGACTTTGTCTTGGCCATCGACGGGCTTGAAGAGCTCGGGCTCTACAACTTTGATCACGAGAATCAGTTTTCTTTGTCCAGCGTCACAGCCCATGGAAAAAACCTTCGACGGTTTTCCTATATTTCGCCTTATGACAATCAGGAGCGCCCCAGTCTCGTATGGTCCAAGGATGAGCTTTTGGAGCTGAACAAATCATGCCAGCGCCTCAAGAGCTTAACTCTTGATAGGATACGTGTAAACCAGGATTGGGTCCGTCATCTCGTTAACTTTGCTTATGAATGAACTGACGCTCATCTAGGATCGCGAGACCCTGAACATATTGGCTCAATTTTCCGATTTGTCCCGTCTCACACTATACGTAGAAATCGGACCTTCCGATATTGAAATCCTGGATCCAGATATCGGGGAACCTGCTGTCCAAGAGATGTTCCAATATTTTGTACATAGTCGAGGTTCAGACCTAGCTCACCTTCAACTTGTCCTTGGAACCTTCACCTGGCACCTGGGGGGAGTTCGAGGTGGTTTCCGTGGACAGTCCTTTCGAGAGAGCATGACAGTGACATGCACTTCTGCAAAGGTTAACAGTAATGGACGTGGTTTACCATTCAATCATGTAGGACTCACTCCCGGATCGTCCCGGTGGTCCAAGGCCAAGATGTTTTCCGAGATTACTCGTAACAATTCCATGAGTGCCAAAGTAAAGCGCTTTTTGGCACAGAGGCCTTTGAAACAATTAGCACAGTGAATACACATTTTTTCCCTGGAGACGGATGCTTCGATGTGACACTGTCCTTCCTGAGCTTGACCTTGCACTGTTCGACTAGCTCAGTTCGGATGCAATATACCATTATTACAGTTACTGAACGCGGCTGTTTACGGCCTGCTGACCTGTTGCTCTGGCATCGTGAGTTTACCGCCGAGACAGCTTTGACGGCTCGATAGCGATTTGTGTGCTTGATTAATAATTAAATAAAATTAAATAAAAAAGAAAAGGGACGGGCCTAAAATGGAAATATCCCATGATAAATTACAAGTACGTTGCGCTGGGATCTTCCTTGCGCTCCTTATTCCGAGCTCGTATTGCGACTGCTCTTCTACCTCCAGGCACCCAAATTATCCTTCCGAATTTTAGAGTCTCAAGAGGGCTGCTTCAGCCAATCCTTCAATCATCCTGGCATCCAGTGGCCCGGGACTCGAAACATTTTTCCCTGTCTGCTTCATGTTCCGACCGCGGCAAGTCGTTGAACCGCAGTCCTGGCGTGGCTTCAACAGTTGACACAGTTCTGCTTGCTGGACATTGCTCTTTCCCACATCTTCTACGGGCTCCTTTCTCCCGCTCTTTCTTCCGGTGGACCACAACGAATCAAGACAACTCGATCGCTCTGGAAACTGCCAATCGGTCAGCAATAGACCTGTCCACGGCTAGTAAGACTCTTGTTGATGGTCCTGCACTGGCTACTGATGTTGGCTCCGTCATGGTGCTTTCCTGCTCAGTTCCCTGAATAGTTCTCATGCTAGAATCAGTCTGCATATCAATGTCGGTCTTGATTGGCAATTCCAGGAAGCCCTTTGGCGCAGAACGGGGTGTAAGAGAACATTCGGGATCTGCTGGAGCAGAATCAGCAATCTCTATCCGTGACCCCTATTTGAAGCCTGATTGACTTTTGAGCATCTGCGGTCAGAGCGACAGATTGGCGTATAAGTACTTATTCAAGACCTAGGTCCAGTCACCAGTGTGATAGGCTCTCAATCTCTCTCAGTTGTTCGACAAGCTACAGAAAATACATTAGTTTTAGGACAGAAAAGAGGGAACAGCATCAACGAGACCTTGTAAGTAAGTGAGTTGAAGTGAGTTTTTGTTGTGTATCTGGGAGCCGATTCCAGACTTTTATGGCCTAGTTAGGGTCTGATGCGGGTGAATTAAAATCGGGACACTTCTTCATGAGCTCAAGAAATTGAGCTCTCTCCTCCTCTTCATCTGACGCGTCGAGACCTTCCGAGTCTGCCAGCCGGCATTTGATATTGTTGGGCAAGGTCAGAAATCTGCTTACTTTGACAGCTTTACACAGCAGTAGAATAATCGAGTCCTATTGGATGATTCTGTTAGAAATTGCACAAGACATTCCAGTTTATGGAGGCCTACCACGGTCCACCGCCAACTTACTTGAAGCTGTGACCGTCTGTACACCATCATTGCAGATTTGAGGATGAGAAACAAGAATTTGGAGACCGTCAGAAGCTGAAGAGACTGTTCATTGACCAATATCGAGGTGCAATTGTTAATATTTCAACCAGTGGGCTTTGAGCTCGAACCTCGGGGTCCTAAAAGGCGGGAAGTAATCACGTGTATATTCAAACTCAGTTTAAAGTTTCAAACTCATATCGATAACGATATCGAACACACAAATGGTCAGCGGGCCGCTTTGACAGCATCTAAACAGAGTAAAAGGGTGGAGCCCTCGGAGGAGGCTTTTTCCGGTGCAATTTACAGTTCCAGACTGTAATTCAGCTCATCTCTTGTGCCAATCGGTTCCGTTGTGGCCAATATCCAGATCTTGGGCAATGGCCGACTTGCTAAAGACCTCGGATTCCAAGTTGGAAAATAGCAAAAAAGAGAGCGCCACGAGGCGCCATGGGTGATTCAATTTCACGAGCTGATGGCGGCGCAGCGCTCGACGTACAGTACAGCAGAGCGGTAATATCCATCGGGAGTTGTGAACCTAATTTCTCAGATCTTCCACGGCGCTCATTAATGGCCGCTCATTCCAAAGGTTTAAAAGGCTCGCATTCAAAGACGATCAAAGCAAGTGTACCTTCACTTTAATCACTCTCCTTCTCTCATTTAAACCACTCTCGTTACTCACTATGATGAAACTGTCTGCCTTTGTTCTTCTGGCCGCCGCTGCTGTGTCTGCCATTCCTCATCTCCAACCTCGCTTCGGAAACGAATGTATAGTAGGGAAATTCTTCGGTGCAAAGTAATTTTCTTTCTAGTTCACTTGATCAACGAATGCTCATTGCTCTACCAGTGAAGCCACCGGAGTCTTCAGCGCTGCCTGTGGTCTCCTAGAGACCCAGTGCTTCAAGGAGATGGGAGCTGGCAATCCAAACATCTGGAGCTCGGCCAACTGTGTCGCCGCTGCGACTTGCATTGGGGTAAGTCCGCTTCTCTGGATCCAAGATGAGAATCTTGAACTCGTTTCTCAGCCCCGAAGATTCCACACGCTTGCCGCCAATTGCACCACTGGCAGCAAAGTCGACGTTAATCGTGCTAATACTCCATCTTTGGACTACAATATCTATGCAGATATCGTCGGTGACTGCGCTTGGGCTCCCGGGGGGTGTCCAATTTCAGAACAGAACTACATCGACTGGTTCTACGGGGTTCTCACTGCCTTGAAAAGCACACAGTGGCCTGAGTAAGTCCATATTGCACTGGATTTCCTTACTCTGGCTAAGACACCTTTCAGCTCTGTCGACGAAGTCAAGGGGTGGTGGACGCTGATAAAGACGTGGACCAACACAGGCGAAACCATCCCATATCTGAACTTTAACGACTGGCTTCACTTCTATGTTCCGAACTGAAGTGACGGCCTCGACGCTCAATTGATCACAATTAAGATATAATCAATATTAATATTAGTTTTCACACCCCAATTGTCTCTTAGCAGCAAGTTTCGACGAAATCCCTCCTTGCTGCTTCGATACCTTGCTTGAAACCGTGTTCTATGATCAACATCAATGGGGAACAGAAAGACTTCAGAAATCGTACCATGCTCCCAGTAAGGATTATCAGTGCTTCGAATGGCCCATGCGCCTGCGAACCCAATCTCAGCGACCGAAGATTGAGAGTTGGAACTGAAGAAAAGAAAAGCATCATCCCATCCCTGGAGGAAGCCTTCGCCGAACCGAGCATGCTGATAATGGCCACTGGGGTATTGAGACCAGTATTTGACATGATCAGCTAGAGGAAACATGAGCCAAAGACGAAAGGGGACACGATAATAAGATACCTTGAGCTTTCTCCTTCAGGAAATCCCGTATGTCTGATCGGGATCCTGAAGGACTGCGATTCACTTTGAGACCAACCCAATCAGGGAAGATGCCGCCTTCAATAGCATGTCTCAAGCTCCATCCTTTATCACCACTCTCCTGCTTCTTATATGTCCAAAACCACCACCCAGCACAGTGCCGCTCAAATAGTTCGAGTTGTGCAGCAATAGCAGCGTTCAGAGTGCGTGATTATGGGCGCTTTTGATGCTGTTTTTGATCTGCTTCTGAGCTTGCTTCTGGACAGCTGATTCTCGGTGATTCTGCAGAAGCGAGGTCCCGTCAGAAGCAGCTCCGGAGCTGCTTCTCAGAATCACCCTCGCTTTTGCTCGTTGCTTTTCGACATGCTTTTCGTCGCTGACAAGCTGATATCTATTTATTTATTTATTTTAATTACCTAACATGGGGTCATGTTGGAATGACCAGAGCTACCAGCAGAAAGGATGGACAGGCTGGAGAGTGAATTGATATCGAAAAGAGCTGGAGATGCTGGCCTTGGAACGGGTCCTAGACCATGAATCTGTTGTCGAAGCCGTCGCAAGCGGCGCTGTTGACGAAGGCCATGCTCTTTACGAGCCCTGTAGTACAGTTTATAGAGCTGAAGCATACACGCTGGACGTCTGAGGCACGCCATGGCCGCTGAACAAGTCGAGGAGGAAAAAGGATGATTTGATTATATAATCAGATAAAATAATAATTTGCGGTATACCAAAGGGCAGAAGCAACGATGGCCTAAGGCCTGATAAGCAAGCAGAATCGGGGGCGTTCAGAGTAAAAAGGTGCTTCTGGGTGATTCTGGGAAATCTTCCCACCCAAAAGCGAGCCCAGAAGCAGATCAAAAGCAGCATCAAAAGCGCCCATAATCACGCACTCTGAATGCTACTAATGTAAGCTTTTTGTTCTTCGTCCCAGTTTCCCTTGTTTCTGATGGAACCTGGGTTCAGAGCTCCAGACCATTCACTGATGACAAGGGCGCCTCCGATTAGTTCAGAAACCCTGGCAAATGTCTTGGAGGTGTCGTCTTGAAGTATTCGAGCGTGTTCCATTGCAGGGATTGAAGTGTCTTGAGCAGTGAAACATCGGTAAAGGTGATGGTCTAAAACTGTCAGCGTTCTTCCTCCAATGGCCTTGATGAACTGCGCGTAATTCTCCATTCTCCAGCAGTCACCAAGGTACAGAGGAAGAGTTGGATCGATGCTCCGAATCTCCTTGATAGCTTCTGTATACCACATTTTTGAGGACATCATCTGAAGATGGTTGCGGTTTGTTGAGGAGCTCGATGCTGATGACATTGGGAAATTCAGCCAGATTTTGTACCAAGGTTCGTAGAACACGAATGGTATGCTGTCGGCGATGCTTATCACTGAAAAAGGCTGGAGAATTCGAGGTTCTGGCATGAGCGTCAGGATTTTGCTTTCCCGGTGCAGCATGAAGATCTGGAAAGGTGAGAAGAAGCAGTCGAAAGCAGAATAAGTAGCTCACTGAGGAGTACTCCAAGACCATGCCTATGCGCTGTTTGGATGGCCTTGACAATGCGATGCCAGGCTCCCGAGTAGACATTGTGAAATCGGTCTTCCAGAGCAATAAAGGGTCGAGGCCACAGAGGTGATAATACCCAATCTATATTTCATTCAATGCAGGGAGTTGATTAGAAGAGAATACCGCACCGGAATACGCACAGAATTCAGGCCCCATTGAGCGATCCAAGCAAAATCGGTCTCTGTGATCCAGCTGTCCATTATAGATTTGGAATCCTGTCCTCTGGTGACATCGAGGTCACTCTGAGCAGGCGAAGCTGCGGAGCGAAATGGTGCATTGCATATCCATCGCTCCAGAACAAACCAGGACCCTATATTTGTTAGCTCCGATCCCATGAACCAGTCAGAGAATTTACCAAGGTTTACACCCCGCTGTTTGCGGGTAACGATAGAATTCTTGTTCCTGGGTCATTTTGGGAGGAGCTGCCGAAGATTTGGATGCATGAAAGGTGGATTTCAGTTTCTGCATATCTTCACATGCCAAGCTGTATACTCTAAAGGGCTATTTGAGACCGAATGGTTAACTTCGACCTCGACTGTCGAGAAGACAGAGAAAGACAAGAGGGCTCGCAGTGCGCTAGTCTCACAAGTCAGTCTCTCGCTCCCGGTAAGAAAAGTCGTTACCTGGTCTGATCCTTATGGTGGGGGTCCGCTTAGGTTCACTTCGGATCTTGAATTTTGATATCGGCTTCATGGCAAACTGAGAAAAGATGTAATAATCACGTCATTGACTAAGCGAACCCCGCGTGACCTGTGCCGCTTCTATATCAATTTTGCTGGTCCTGCAGCTATTGTCCATTCTATGACGTGACAAATGGCTTCTTCCGATGTGGAAATGCTCGATAATGACCCAGGTCATGAGTCTGATGCCCCCACAGAGCCAGAAGAAGAAACAGGCCCTGTTCCGTCTCAGCATCGGCCTGTTCAGGCCTCGGTGCTCGTTACACCTCAATGGCCACCGGTTCATCAACCAATTCCAGCTACTCCAGCTAATTCAATGGGAAGCTTTCAACAGATGTACAGTCCACAAATGCAAGGGCAGGTCTTTTGGCAAAATGTATGGCACCTATATCACCACTATACGGATATTGTTCCAAGCTGATTCATATTTAGCCTCACAGCAGTTCCCTTTTCATCCTTATTCACATTATTATAGTCCCATGAATCATTTTCCCCAACCCCAATATATTCCAGCTCAAGCCCACTATATTGTCGGTACAGGTCCAGTCGGTCTGGATCATCCTTCAACACCGACACCAGCGTGGCAACCACCAAGGGATGCTACCTCAAATGTAGAGCAGGAGTTCTCTGACAGCCTATTCATTGATATATTCCCCAAATCAAATATACGCGCATCCTACAGTGATCCAAAACCCTTGGCTTGGCAGATCGAGATGGATAACCATGACAGGCTTCTCGTCATGTTTCGATGTATGCATCTCCTAGGTTTTGAGACTATCGTCACACCGATCCTGACAAAAGTGCTGATATCAACAATTTGGGCTTTCACTATCACAACGACAAGATGCTTCGTTTTGTTCCGAACAGGACCCAGCCTTATCTGGTGGGAGACGAATTTGCAATGGGATTTGAGATACTAGAAGCCGGCCAATTGGAAACTTTCTTGCAGCGAACAGGCGGGTCGGTCGGGGAAGGTGTCATTCTGGAATACCCACAGTTCCCTTCCAATCCTATCTCTAGCACCAACGGAAGTATGGAAACGACTCAATTTATAACTGAAGTACGCTAGACAATATACCGTAATATTAATTCTCATTGTTGACTTGTACTTTAACTTTTTTCGCCTTCTTCGGAGAGTTTCCAGGAGCAACTGGGCGTTTTATGGTGATGATATTACTGGGACGAAGAACCGGAAGCCTGATCGGCTGAGCAACAGTGCTATCGAGCTCTGAAACTTCTGGCTCGACTTTCACAGATGACTTCTGGACTCTGCTCTTGATAATATCCTGGAAGCCTTCCATAACCTTCATCAAGTACTTGAAAAGAATGTCACCATGCTGGTCCAAGTATCTCCATTCGTGGGCGATCTCACGAAACCGTAGTTGAGTTGAGCAAATATGAGCATGATCAACAATGATACGGATGATGCGCTTGGGAAGGAAGAAGGCATATGTGAGGCCTGTCTGAGTGCCTCGGATCGTTGCCCAGTGCTGAGCTCCCCAACACTCAAGAAGGAGAGTCAGTGATTCCTTCATCGCGGGCTCGAGAGGCTTGAAAGTTTGATCAGAGCGCAAAACCTATGCTCGTGACTTGTCCGTGGATATTTTATCGAAATGATCCCTCCACTGCTCAACCAGTTTCTGATCCTTCCCTTCTTTATCCGGTGCGTGAATCGAGCACAGACAATCCTTGGGATCTGGCGACACCTCTCCGTAATGCTTCAAATCTGCGGAGCGAGAGCAGAGCTTCTCTGTAGCATTATAAAACTGCCGCTGTACCGATGAAAGGCCTTCACGACGTTTCAGATCCTCTTTCTCTTGCACTGAAGGCTTCTCGGATAGCGTTACTTCACGTATCCATCCAGGTACATATGCGATGACTTTTGCCGGAAGTCCATCGCGCCCGGCCTGTCCAATCTGCTGCTTGAGAACAGCGTGAGATGAGCGCATACCGATGATCAAAACACAGTGAACCCGAAGGTCCAGACCGTAAGTCGCAGTGTCGGTGACAATTCCAATGCGAAGAGTCAATCCATCTTGGAAGTCCTCGAAGAATTTGTTGCGGTACTCCAAGGACATGAGGGAATTATAGAGTTTGACTGCTTTGAGTCGGTTGGGAATGGTTTTCGGAATGAGAGAGTCGAGGAATTGCATCAGAGCATTTTCCATCTGGATTGTCTTGACGAAAATAATGGTCAACTCTATTTGTGAGAGTGAGGTGATCCCAAAGGGTATCAAGAAGCTGAGATCGAGGAAGGTGCTTCCAGAGATGGAGTGCTGGAAGAAGCACGTGATGTAATTAAGGTTAGGGCGGTCGAGACTCAGGTGCGCGTCGATATAGTGCCCTTTTTGGAAGCTGAGTATCTTGGCTATCTCTAAACCTTCCTCAGGAGTTGCAGTGCCTGTCGCAACGACCCAGACAGTCTTGCTGTTGAGAATGGAGCGCATGTTGGCGATGGCTTTGTAGGGAGCTTGGAAGACACTGTTGTCCTCCTTGACAAGATAAATCTCGTCACCGAGCACCCAACGAATCTGGTTCTTGTACTTCTGCTGGTTGATTAGTCTATTTTTTCTTTCGGGGGTACAACAGGGTGATCGGGATATTATGTAACCATCGGAATCTGAAAATACCTTGCGTGCGTTGATAGGGCTGGAAACGTTCCACCCTCTCTTTTTGGCTTTTCTAGCGATTAGACCAGTCTTTCCTGATTACGAATATGGGATATTACAGCCTAGAAAGAAGATCCGACTTGTCTAGAAGATACTAGAAGGAAGCATCGAAACCAAGAACGACTCTAAGAAGGACGTAGCAGCAGCCTGTGGCCAGGCTCTGCTATGATACTTGACAGAGTTGAACTAAACCAACATGGAGGTTCACTAGTAAACCTGCCATAAGCGTGCTTCATTCTCAGTAATTCAGGATATCTGCAACATTGGTTGAAGCACAAACAAGTCGTTCGAAGGAGATTCAATAGAAGGATAAGAAGAGATGTTATCGAAGGGACACAGCAGGGCAAGGACTTAGGACTATGAGGGAACTGGCTTCGTGCAGTAGTAATTCACTTCGCAGTGATCCAGCCCGATATGGACATACAATGGCAGAACGATCTGAAGAGACGGCCCCCGAATAGTGTGCCTGGAATGAGTCATGCGGTCCAGCAATCCGGTAGATTTCTCAGCAAATGCCAAGAGCTCACTCAGCAACCATGCAGTCATTTCTAATAATAGCTCAGGTGCTGCAGGAAGCAGTGCTTGAATGACTCGAAGACCTATGCCGAGATTCTGAAGGGGTTTAGAGCGGACTTTCAATTATTTCTCATATAGTATATAAGGAGCCCGTATCTTACTTATAATACCAGACAATTACTAGTACGCATTACAAGCAGAAGCTTAGTGCCAATATTACAAGTTGTTCTCAATCGGTTAGTCATAGGGTGAAAGCCTTGCGTTTCATACAACTCAAATGGAATAGTGCCTGGACAAGTTGTGGTTAGTCATAGAGTTCAAACGGAATAGTGCCCGGACAAACTCTGTGTTTCATAAAGCTCAAACGGAATAGTGCCCGGACAAGCTTTGGTTAGTCATAAGACTCAAACGGAACAAGTGCCCAGACAAATCTTGGTTAGATCAGAAGTGTGGAATAGGAAATAGCGAAGCTTCAAGAAGAAGTCAAGTGAAAGCCAAGTTCTCAGACGAATTACGAGTCGAGCATTCATATCAAGTGTACAAGAGGTGCATTTTGTGAACAGAGCGATACTTTTGAAGTTCAGACAAGTCATAGTCTTTCTTCGAAACCCTATAAACTCTCTTTTCCTTCCATGTTGAAGTAAAACATCCCTTTTCCGAAGCATCCTTAGTAAGGTTGCTGTCAAGTGTTCAAGCTAGCCTTGTACGCAAAGACTTGTGGTTTATTAGATTGCATCCAATAAACTTGTTCACTTTCATATACTGTTTTAAAGAGCTTCAACGAAGGTCTATTCTCTTGCTTTTGCCCCCACGAATTCAGGGTATAAAAGAGAGTCAGTGTGTTGAGTGTTTTTGATATAGAGTTCTTATGAACTTTGTGTTGATTGCCCTTTTGCATCGACGACACCACGCTCAAGTGCCCTATTATCTGGAGCCCACCGCGAGGGGGTTTAAACAGATTTAATAGATCTTTTGCGAACCAAACAGTTTGATTTGAACAGGTTGTTAGATTTCGATCCAACAAATCCTTTCTTTCTACAAAACTAGCAAGGCACCTAAAACCTTGCTTCATAAAAGTTCAACATGGTTTCCAGCAAGCGAAAGCGAAGCGATCCATCACCGGAACCTTCAACTTCGAAGCTCGAATCTAAGAACAAACCCGGAAGAAAGTCTCCAAGCCTAAACAGCCGGGACTTTTAACCAAATGTACAAAGCCAGCTCCAAGGACTTCAAAGAACTCCCAGGAAGGACGATCCACGGTACCAATTACCAGTAGGAAGAAGCTGAAGTTAGGACATTCGCAGGAAACTGCTTTAGAGTCAAATCTTCGACTAAACCTTACAACTGAGCAATTGGATCAGCTTCGATCCAACCAAGAGTTATCCTGAACAGCTGTACCAGAAGGTTCAGAATCAACAGACAGCCCACTTACACCATTAAGTCAGCTTGAAGAAGATTTCCCGGAACTTTCTAGAGAAATACCGACGAGGGCGAACTCCTCAAGTCAACAGATCTCACAACCAGGGCCACTACATTCTAGTGCACCCTCTCTACAAACACACCTTTCAAGTACATCCTTACATATGAATCCCAGTATGGTTGGAATGCCCGACGCATCGTCGAAAGACGCACCAAAGTTCTCTTACAAAGAACCAATTAATCTGAATCGTTTCTTAGACCTGGTCGAAGACTTGTTTACCAAGCATTCGGTCATGGACGATGCTATGAAGATTAAACATTGCAGGCGATATGCTGATACAGTATCTGATAACGAATGGGGAGCCTTTACACAGGATTCCTATGATGCGTTTAAAAGAGAATTGCTTGCATCGTATCCTGAGCCGGAGTTGCTCAGGGAAGGAAGTCTTCGAACTCTTACAAAGATATGCAATGAATACCGAGGTATCACTGCTGAAGATCGAAAAGAGGCGATTGACTTTCGAAGGAAGTTCACCGCAGAAGCGAAGAAACTCAATGATGGAGTTGATCCAGTTGTTGGAAATCGGGAATTAGCTTCCAAGATTTGGGCAGCTATGGACAGGGACTTTGCAAGGGAAGTACGAATCCGTCTGATTGGAAACCCAACAGCACCGGGACCAGCAGTGGGACCAGTGCTGCCTTTGAGAAGAAAGGATGACCCTTACGAATGGACTTGGATTCTAGAAAACATGACAGCTGCTTCGGCTGCATCTTTGGCTGGACCGGAAGAAGGATCAAGTCGAGGATCAGCATTTAGTGGTGGTTCAGGGTCGGCTTCAAAAGATCGAAGCACAGGAACAGGATACCCGTCAGGAAGAAGCACAGATGACACAATTGTGAAACGAGAGGACTTAGAGGAATTCGGCTCTAGCCTGAAAGACACATTTATTAACTCTACGAGAAAAATGATGTCTGAAATGGAATGAAAACTAACTGAGTCCTTCACACAAACAAAGTCTAGTTATACTGGACGATCTTCGACGTTTATTCCCGAGTCTTCGAATCGATTCACAGGGTGTTTCTTTTGTGGAAGCGAAGATGGACACCGAGTTGGAGAATGTAAGAAAAAGGAGGACTTCCTCAGGAGGAAGCTGATTGTGGAAATTGATCGAAGAGTCTTGCTGCCAAACGGAAAGCAGATTCCAAGAGAATTGCCAGGACGGTTCCTTGAGGTGGAAGAATGGCATAAGACCAAGGCAGAAGTAAATATGTTTGGATACGAAGTTGACGACTTCTATACAGGCGATTACTATTCAACCACTGCATCGGTGATAGGGCTGGAAACGTTCCACCCTCTCTTTTTGGCTTTTCTAGCGATTAGACCAGTCTTTCCTGATTACGAACATGGGATATTACAGCCTAGAAAGAAGATCTGACTTGTCTAGAAGATACTAGAAGGAAGCATCGAAACCAGGAACGACTCTAAGAAGGACGTAGCAGCAGCCTGTGGCCAGGCTCTGCTATGATACTCGACAGAGTCGAACTAAACCAACGTGGAGGTTCGCTAGTAAACCTGCCATAAGCGTGCTTCATTCTCAGTAATTAAGGATATCTGCAACATTGGTTGAAGCACAAACAAGTCGTTCAAAGGAGATTCAATAGAAGGATAAGAAGAGATGTTATAGAAGGGACACAGCAGGACAAGGACTTAGGACTACGAGGGAACTGGCTTCGTGCAGTAGTAATTCACTTTGCAGCGATCCAGCCCGATATGGACATATGATGGCGGAACGATCCGAAGAGACGGCCCCCGAATAGTGTGCCTGGAATGAGTCATGGGGTCCAGCAATCCGGTAGGTTTCTCAGCAAATGCCAAGAGCTCACTCAGCAACCATGCAGTCATTTCTAATAATAGCTCAGGTGCTGCGGGAAGCAGTGCTTGAATGACTCGAAGACCTATGCCAAGATTCCGAAGGGGTTTAGAGCGGACTTTCAATTATTTCTCATATAGTATATAAGGAGCTCGTATTTTACTTATAATACCAGACAATTACTAGTACGCATAACAAGCAGAAGCTTAGTGCCAATATTACAAGTTGTTCTCAATCGGTTAGTCATAGGGTGAAAGCCTTGCGTTTCATACAACTCAAATGGAATAGTGCCTGGACAAGTTGTGGTTAGTCATAGAGTTCAAACGGAATAGTGCCCAGACAAACTCTGCGTTTCATAAAGCTCAAACGGAATAGTGCCCGGACAAGCTTTGGTTAGTCATAAGACTCAAACGGAACAAGTGCCCGGACAAGTCTTGGTTAGATCAGAAGTGTGGAATAGGAAATAGCGAAGCTTCAAGAAGAAGCCAAGTGAAAGCCAAGTTCTCAGATGAATTACGAGTCGAGCATTCATATCAAGTGTACAAGAGGTGCATTTTGTGAACAGAGCGATACTTTTGAAGTTCAGACAAGTCATAGTCTTTCTTCGAAACCCTATAAACTCTCTTTTCCTTCCACGTCGAAGTAAAACATCCCTTTTCCGAAGCATCCTTAGTGAGGTTGCTGTCAAGTGTTCAAGCTAGCCTTGTATGCAAAGACTTGTGGTTTATTAGATTGCATCCAATAAACTTGTTCACTTTCATATACTGTTTTAAAGAGCTTCAACGAAGGTCTATTCTCTTGCTTTTGCCCCCACGAATTCAGGGTATAAAAGAGAGTCAGTGTGTTGAGTGTTTTTGATATAGAGTTCTTACGAACTTTGTGTTGATTGCCCTTTTGCATCGACGACCCCACGCTTAAGTGCCCTATTATCTGGAGCCCACCGAGAGGGGGTTTAAACAGATTTAATGGATCTTTTGCGAACCAAACAGTTTGATTTGAACAGGTTGTTAGATTTCGATCCAACAGATCCTTTTCTTACTACAAAACTAGCAAGGCACCTAAAACCTTGCTTCATAAAAGTTCAACATGGTTTCCAGCAAGCGAAAGCGAAGCGATCCATCACCGGAACCTTCAACTTCGAAGCTTGAATCTAAGAACAAACCCCGGAAGAAAGTCTCCAAGCCTAAACAGCCGGGACTTTTAACCAAACGTACAAAACCAGCTCCAAGGACTTCAAAGAACTCCCAGGAAGGACGATCCACGGTGATGGGGCATATAAAAAATCAGCCTTGTTTTCATACCAAACTGGGCAGTTTGACATCTCCTTGACTGCTGGGACGATGATGGAGCACTAGAACCGAGCTTCAAGGTTGCTAGTAAGAATGTCAAGCATTAACAAGTGTCCGTGCTTTGTGTTACTACTTATCCACCCAGAGGGTACAACTATGACCAAAGACGACCCGCTACGACTACAAGAAGAATAGCATTGTCCACCGAATGGCTGATACTGATTACATGACGAAACACTGCAAGCTAAGATGTCTATTCAAGGCTGAAGGAAGCTACACAAGGGAATGGCAGTATGACCTGCTTGGTTGTACTAAGCGGAGCTCTATCCAGACCTGTGTCATGGTTATTACATGACCGGAGCTTTATCCGAAGTCCTGTGCGGAGTCTAGATGAGTTAGGCATGATCAGGAGAAACCCAGACATCAAGAAGTTGAAGATGAGACTACGAGCATAAACAAATGTTAGTGCTATAACATAGTTTCTTCACAAAGATACAGATGAGAGACGAAAGACAAGAGTGCTCTAAAGAGATTAAAGTATCTATCTCTCAAAGCGAGCCTCTGAAGACCTTTGATCGGTTTGAGACTCCACTTAGGAGGTTTCAAGATGACATCATGTCTTAGAATATGACTGATGGTTTGTGGGCACTTGGCATATTGTCTTAGTTGTCAAGCGGAACAGAGTCATGTCTGAGTCCTATGAGTCATTGCTCCACAGCCGAGATGACTGCGGAACGATCAGGGCAAGACACAAAGATACCCCTGGACAAAGATGGACCCATAGTGTGGACAATTGTTCATACTTTGAGTTGTACTTTTGACACAAGACGAGACGATGAGAATCAAATAAGAGAGTACAGAAGGGACTAAAGGACTTGTCTTCCTTCTGCACTTCTCAAAATACCTGATCGGCAAGAGACTCCACTAGGAGGTTTCACCCGGTTGTACTATTAATAGCAGGATGACTGATGTTGTGTGGCCACCTTGGCAATCCGACTCGGAGACTCCTGTGAATGACTCAAGTGTATTATGTTATCGTTTCTGGACAGTATTTAAAGACTCTAAGTTTGTAGTAAAATAGTTAGAACATTGTAGGGCATTGAACCCAGTTAGTAACCAGTGACCGCCTGACCAAGGCTGGAGCTGGAAGCTGACTTGTGGGAAAAATATTACTTTGTTTCTCGGACTCAGTTACCGACGATTTGACGATTTGAACAAGTTTGAACAAGTCTAGTCTAGTCTAGTTGCTTAGTGCACCCTCTAGTCTCGAAAGAGAACCTCTAGTCAAGTCAAGTCTAGTTCTAGTTAAGCTGCTTAGTGCAAATCGCGCTTTGGTCAAGAGACCACAAACCCTAGTGTTACCACACTTTAAACAAGCTATAAACCCAGTTAAAAGCTCTCAAAGACGACCAGACGTAAGACACTGAGTACAGACAAGTGTTTGTACTTTGGACTATCTCTATTATAAGAAACCTGAACTTATCGAGGATATAAAGAGTGTATTGGTGTGTTGGTGTTGTTGTGTGTGTTGTTCTTTTGCATACGCTCATATTGACGTGCTTTCCACACCGTCCGCAAGGATCCCTCACAACGGTACCAATTACCAGTAGGAAGAAGCCGAAGTTAGGACATTCGCAGGAAACTGCTTTAGAGTCAAATCTTCGACTAAACCTTACAACTGAGCAATTGGATCAGCTTTGATCCAACCAAGAGTTATCCCGAACAGCTGTACCAGAAGGTTCAGAATCAACAGACAGCCCACTTACACCATTAAGTCAGCTTGAAGAAGATTTCCCGGAACTTTCTAGAGAAATACCGACGAGGGCGAACTCCCCAAGTCAACAGATCTCACAACCAGGGTCACTACATTCTAGTACACCCTCTCTACCAACACACCTTTCAAGTACATCCTTACATATGAATCCCAGTATGGTTGGAATGCCCGACGTGTCGTCGAAAGACGCACCAAAGTTCTCTTACAAAGAACCAATTAATCTGAATCGTTTCTTAGACCTGGTCGAAGACTTGTTTACCAAGCACTTGGTCACGGACGACGCTACGAAGATTAAACATTGCAGGCGATATGCTGATACAGTCTCTGATAACGAATGGGGAGCCTTTACACAGGATTCCTATGATGCGTTTAAAAGAGAATTGCTTGCATCGTATCCTGAGCCGGAGTTGCTCAGGGAAGGAAGCCTTCGAACTCTTACGAAGATATGCAATGAATACCGAGGTATCACTGCTGAAGATCGAAAAGAGGCGATTGACTTTCGAAGGAAGTTCACCGCAGAAGCGAAGAAACTCAATGATGGAGTTGATCCAGTTGTTGGAAATCGGGAATTAGCTACCAAGATTTGGGCAGCTATGGACAGGGACTTCGCAAGGGAGGTACAAATCCGTCTGATCGGAAACCAACAGCA